>JAJJWX010003277.1:0-2400000 GCA_023529315.1 Papaver bracteatum | reverse complement strand
GATCTTCTTTGTTATCTTGCAAAAAAAGTTCCTCGTTCAAATATAATAGGTTATGATATGGGGCGAGGACCTTGAATCCCATCCCCACCCCATCCCCGCATCACTATTTTCGGGGATTACCCATACCCCGCCCCGTTCCCCGCGGGTAAAACCCTAACCTGTAGGGGCGGGTCCCCATGGGGATGGGTTTGGGTGGGGCAAATTGCCATCCCTACTGTAAATACTGTCTCGTGCGAATTAAACGCATAGTGCTAGAGTTGGCAACCATTATCTTCGTCCTTAGTTAAAACATATGTATAAAGAAAACATGGGAGGTGGGATTCGAACATGTGAACTGCAACTCGTTATCTTCTCTTTTTACCATCTGTGCTGGCTTCTGTTTTCGAAAAGGCTGGTGACGCTGCCCTCTTATTCTTTTCTTCTCTTGCGAAGTTGTCTCTTGCGAACTTGAAGAAAACATGTAAACATATCAACTGTGTTACTTCTTGCGAAGTTGCGTAGAGAAATATCGCAACATCTAGTTCTTCTCCTTTGGTGCGTACAACACCAACGGTACCACTTCAAGTTTTATTTACGAAATTGTCAGTAAAATTCTTCGTCTGTACCCATTTTTCGCATAATTTCTACTTTCTTCTTAACATAAACTTTTAAGATTTTACATAAGTTGAGATTCATTCATTTATTCATTCGCGTTTTCTTGGACTGTAGATTTTCTCCACTGAGATTAACTTGCTTCTTCCTTCATCTTCTCCTTTTATAATTTATTAGAAAAAAATTTCTGTGTGGCTTTGTTTGATTTTATTGTTGTTGGGATCCTCTCCGAATTTGCTTCCGTTCCCCAATGTCCTATCAGTTTGCATTTTCTTTGTATTTCGTCCTTTTCCTTGAACTGGTTCGTCTTCATAGGTCCTATGTTTCACGCTTAAGAAGTTTTTGCACACCACCCTTCACGTGGTGAGGTTTATTATGCGAAAAGATCCTCCTATTTTCTTCAATTGTTTTTGCGGCTTTATCTCATCTGATTACGTGCGAGAAACACCCTAAGTGGATCTTCCTGCGACTTTATCTATGCAGATTTTATCTTATTTTCTTTTCCTTCACTTGCATCTGTAGAATTCCCTTTCCTGTTCTTCTTCTCTTCGCAAGAACTAACAACTTCGCATGAATTAATCCCGTGACAGTTCATTTTACCGCTTGCTATTTAACAAATTTTGGGATAGATTTCTGTATTGAAATCGAATTTCCTTTGTGCGAGTTTACCACACTATCCAGTCCTCTTCTTCTTCGTAGGTTTAGTTGCTCGTGTTCGCAAGCCATAACCCCACATCGCTGTCTTTCTATTCCTTTGTTCTTTCTATTCTTCACGTAGATAACCAGGATCGTTTTGCCTCTGAAAAATAAAGCAAAAATATACATATTCGAAAATAGATTTGTCCTTTTGGTTGAGTTGTTGATGCATCCTGTGTGTATTTCGCTTTGTTTGACGATTTCCTCATATCTACATCTCTCTTTCTGAACTACTAAGATGTGTTTGTTGCTTGAAGATGCATAAAACTCCAGGAGCTTCCATTTATTCCTTTAAAGCTCATAGATCCCGTAGTATACCTCACTATTAGTAACCAATTTCTCTGAATTCTTCATTCTCCGTCTCTGTTTCTAGCGCCAAAAATGTAGTTGCAGGAAATCCCACAATGATAGGTGTAGAATACACCGTATTTACTATCTAGAGTTTATGCTTTCTTTGCTATTTTTCTTGTGAATTATGTATTTTACGTGTGTTTTTGATTTATTAGGTACTCTGGAGTCGCACGGAGGAAAATAAGAAGAAATCACCAAAATTGAGCAAAAAGGGTAAATTTGTCATTTCAGGGAAGAGCACTATCTGGAGCCAGTTATGGTTAAGGGGTTGCCATCTGGGTGTCCCTTATCATTCTGAGCAGGTGTAAATATCCTGGGTTGATGTATACGTGGGGCGCAAATAGCCACCCAATTATTCTAAACCCTAAATCGAGAAACTCTCAATCATTCATTCAATGATTTCGTCCCTCCCTGAAATTTAGAAAAGCTGCGCAAGCAGCTGTAGAATTTGAGAAACAAATCGAGGGATGAGAGAGTTAAAAGAGAAGAAGATCAGAACTAGCAGTAAGGGTTTGGTTACAGTTCGACAAAGGTAAGATGATGAGAAGATGGGTACGGTCTGTGAAGATGTTGTTCTTGAAAGAAAATTCGAGAAATTAGAGATGGGTTAATGGAAGAATTAACAGTTAGGGTTTTCTATTGAAGTAAATCAGAAGATGTTAGTGGTTGAATATCAGATGGATTCAGAATAGATGAGATGGGTTGCGGCTGTTGATTTTGAAATAATTGGAGGTGGTGTTGAACTGTTGAAGTTGCTGTCCGATTCAGAGAAGAAGAAGAAGATTATGATGGATTAAAGGGTAACATCGAGTTATGAGAAATGGGTTTGTCATGGAGGATGATGATTGTGTCTGTGAATTTGAAGAAGCAAATGGGTATGGAAATGTATAGATGTATGTTAGGTTGTCACAAGGGAAGAAAATCGTCCAGAATTTGGCCTGAGGAATGCCCAGAAACAAACAGAGCTCTGCTGAAATTGTTACTCGACTGAGTTAACTCAGTACCGGCGATTCAACCCGATCCAGCTCAGTGACTCAGCCGATTAAGACCACTCAGCCCTGACGAAGAAGCTGACTTGGGTTAGCTGACTCTCCCCTTCTTGACCTAGTCAACTAACAGAAGACTGACGGTTTGACATGTTTGACCGTTAGTCCTAACGGTGGACTGACGGAATATTCTGTCGACTGAGAGAATTTTCAGGTGGTAGGCGGTGACTATTTCCGGCCAAGTTCCGGCCAAAAACCCAGTTTTCCGGTGACCAAAAATGCAGAATTTTGTGTGGACTTCTCTCATGTGTGTGAAGACTTAGAATTGGGAATTGTATGACAACTTGGAAGTTTTTGAGAATTGGACTAGAAATTGGAATATGGCTCAAATTGGGAAAGTGGTGTTCTTTTGGAATGAGGATTCTTTTCCTACAAAGATATGGAGAGTATTGAAGCCTATAAATAGAGGAGTTCTCTACAACTTTTAGACACACATCTATTTTGGAGAAGGAGTTAAAGTGCACAAGGATTGGAGGAATGAGCAACCATCATCTTTTCAATAAGTTTTTCTTTCTTTCTTCCTTAATTATTATTATTATTGTGTGAACTCCAAACTATGAGTAGATAATTTTCTTATTGATTGAGGATGAATTCCTAGTTCTTAATATATGGTTTGAGTTTTGTCTCAATTCTACTTTGAAGTTTTTCATATGATTATCGTTTGTTTTTACTAATATTAGTGTTTATGCTTGATTGATAGGTCGTTTGGGTGGCCAACTAAATTGATTTGTTAATTGATCGAAAGCTAGTGAAAGTTAGGGGATAAGTAATCGTTTCTTGACTATTTACATAAGTAGAAAACACAAGACCTTGTGGAGGGATTCCGTGGAGAAATTGTGTGTGAAAATAACGTTAGCAAGTGGACCTTGATCTAAGAGTTTAACTACTAATATCAACCTAATAAATTCATAAATCTTAATGCGTTTAACTAAATTACATCTTGGGTGATCTACTACTAGGTGGTTTGGTGAATAGAATCCGGTAGTCGAGAACTTCCGTGTCCGGTGATATAAGGTATTTAGGGGTAAGCACTGATCTAGCTGCTATACCTACGGTTGGTGATAATCTATGACTAATAAAAAGTGGAAAAGAACATAACTTTAATCATTGTTTTGCAGCGAAGAAGGATTCCTTGATCTATTCTCTCTTATTGAATTCAACTTACACTTTTAATTACTTTGTTTTAATTCTTTTGCTTTTTAAATATAAGAACCAATACCCCCTTTTGTGACAATTTTACAACTAATAATCTCTTGCTCCTCGTGGGATCGATCTTGACTGCCCTATATTACTTGTTAATTAGGTAGTAAAGTATTAATTAATTTGTTTTGGTTACGATACGCAAACAAATTTTGGCGCCTTTGCTGGGGAGCAACGGACGATTTTAGTTGTTTTAGTTATTTTTCTTTATTCTTGCTTTGTTAGATTCTATACCGTATCTAACTTAGTTTTGTGAACCTTGTTGTAGGTGCTATATCTTTGGTGAATGCTTAAAAAGGGAAGACCGAGTCCAATACGTCTTCGATCCGGCACTCAACTAAAGGATTTCATTCGAGCGGTTAACACTCCGCTTCCTCGTTCTACATCAAGTGAATTCGCATATTCGGACATAGAAGAAGCAATGGGTGATCGTACACTCAAGGACCTAGCTTCTCACAAGCTCGATACACAAAAATGGTGTATCCAAACTAACTCAACTTTTGAGATCAAGCCGTGGTTGATTAGAGAATTACCAAAGTTTCATGGCATGGTGAATGAAGACCCGAACAAACATCTTATGGACTTCAATACCATAGTCATGGCCATGCTTCCACCGGATATTAATGAGGATGGATCAAAGTTGAAAGCTTTTCTGTTCTCTTTGGCGGGCAATGCTAAGTAATGGTTGTACTATTTTCCTTCCAGAAGTATCACAACATGGAATGGGATGAAGAAAATTTTCCTCGAGAGATATTTTCCCGCATCAAAAGCTAATCAAATTCGCAAGGAGATTTGTGGGATGAAACAACATGTGGGAGAGTCATTATATGAATGTTGGGATCGGTACAAGAGATTGGTGGCAAGTTGTCCACACCATCAATTTAGTGACACCATGATAATCCAATACTTCTATGAAGGTCTCCAAACAAGTGATCGATATCTTCTTGACGCCTCCGGTGGTGGTGTACTAGTGAACAAGACGGTGGCCGAAGATACCGAGTTGATTGAAAGTATGGCGGAAAACTCGCAACAATTCTATGCGAGAGGTGATTCAATGGTTAAGTTGGTGCATGAAGTTAGTGACTCGTCTTCACAATTCGATCACCGATTAAACAACATAGAGAGGGTATTGCAACGGTTGGCCGCGGTAATTATTCCGGATGATGAAATCGAACAAGTAAATGCTTTATATCCAAATCAAAGGCCAAGGTACGATCCATACTCAAATAATTACAATCCCGGTTGGAAGGATCATCCCAACTTTAGCTATGCAAACAAGCAAGCGGCGTCTCCTAATCCATATGCGCAACAAGGTGGATTCCAACAATCACGTTTCCAACCTCAACAACAACAATTCCAACCACACCAAGTCAAGGAGAAAGATTCTTCTAATAATGACAAGTTGAATGTGATAATGCAAAGCATGCAAGGACTCACTTCTATGTTACAACAAAACCAACAAAAGACTGATTCGGCAATCAAAGCTTTGGAACAAAGGACCGGTTCGGCAATCAAGGATTTACAAACTCAAATGGGACAATTGGCGACCGATATGAACTTAATGAAAGCTCAAACATCTACAAAGCTTCCTTCACAACCATTTGTGAACCCAAGAGAGAATGTTAATGCGGTTACTTTAAGAAGTGGAAGACAAGTAGAGAGTCCAAGTCAAGCTAGTGAAGAGGTAGTCAAAGACAAGGAGGAAGCCGAACCAAGGAAGAATTCAACACCAACCGCCCAATCCAAGGAACCGGTTCCTACTTTTACTACTCCACCTCCTTTTCCTAGTCGTTTTTCTAAGTCCAAGAAAGAAGCTCAAGACAAGGCACTCATGGATATCTTCAAGAAGATAGAAATAAACATCCCATTCATCGAGGCCATCAAGACAATGCCAAGGTATGCTAAGTTCATGAAGGAATTATGTACAAAGAAGGATAGGTTGCTTGATAATGAAATTACTAAAGTTGGCGAGAGTGCGTCGGCTATGATTTTGAAGAAGATGCCTACAAAGTGCATGGATACCGGTGGTTTCACGGTGCCAATTACTATTGGTAAGCAAAGGTTTGAACATGCTTTACTTGATTTGGGAGCTTCCATTAGTGTGATGTCGGCCGATATATATGACTCCTTGAATCTTGGACCGTTGAAAGAGACAAGAGTTATTATCCAATTAGCAAACAAGTCTAACATTTATCTAAAGGGACTTGTAGAATACGTTCTAGTGCAAGTGAATGAGTTAATTTTTCCGGTGGATTTCTTCGTTGTGGATATGGACAACAATGATAATCGTTCGACTACTTCTCTACTTCTTGGGAGTCCATTTATGAAGACCGCAAATACAAAGATTGATGTGGACAAGGGTACACTCACTATGGAGTTCGACAAGGAAGTAATACACTTCAACATATTCGAAGCCATGCGCTACCCAAGTGATGTGCATTCCGCTTACTCCATTGATGTGGTTAGTTCATTAGCGCAACAAATGGTGGAATTGAATCAAGAGGATGAACTTGATGTGGTGTTGCAAAAGAGCATTGAATTGGACGTCCACGGCTTGCATAACTTGGATGTTGAAATTTCCAAGGAATTGGTGGAAACGTGTGGTGCTTTGACGGCATTACAAGAAGCTAAGGGTAATGTTTCCTATATTTCTTTACCCGTGAATGATAAATTACTTGTACCATCTATTGTGAAGGCGCCTAAGCTAGAGTTGAAGCCACTTCCGGATCATTTGAAGTATGCATTTTTGGGAGATGGAGATGAGCTTCCGGTGATTATTGCAAAGAACCTCACACCGGTACAAGAAGACCGTTTGCTTAGAGTCTTGAAAGAGCACAAAACGGCTATTGGTTGGACAATTGCGGACATCAAAGGCATTAGTCCATCCATGTGCATGCATAGGATTCTAATGGAAGAGAATGTGAAGCCGGTACGTGATGCTCAACGTAGGCTTAATCCTCCCATGATGGAGGTTGTGAAGAAAGAGATACTCAAATTGCTAAGTGCGGGGGTAATTTACCCAATCTTCGATAGTAAGTGGGTTAGTCCGGTACAAGTGGTGCCAAAGAAGTCCGGTGTTACGGTTGTTCAAAATCAAGACGATGAACTTGTTCCTACAAGAGTTCAAACCGGTTGGAGAGTGTGCATTGATTATAGAAAGCTTAATTCCGCAACCCGAAAGGATCACTTTCCTTTACCTTTCATTGATCAAATATTGGAGAGGTTAGCGGGGCATTTGTATTATTGTTTCTTGGACGGTTATTCAGGATACAACCAAATTGTGATTGCACCGGAGGACCAAGAGAAGACCACTTTCACTTGTCCGTTTGGAACGTTTGCGTATAGACGGATGCCGTTTGGTCTTTGCAATGCACCAGCTACTTTCCAAAGATGCATGGTAAGTATATTCTCGGATTACGTGGAGCGCATTATCGAGGTATTTATGGACGACTTTAGTGTTTATGGCAATTCTTTTGATATTTGTTTAGATAACCTTGAACTAGTTCTTAAATGATGCATAGACACTAACCTTGTTCTTAATTGGGAGAAATGTCATTTTATGGTAAACTATGGCATAGTACTTGGTCACATTGTGTCCTCTCAAGGGCTTGAAGTGGACAAGTCAAAGATATATTTAATAAGAAACTTACAATATCCCACTTCGGTGAGGGAAGTTCGTTCATTTCTTGGTCATGCAGGTTTCTATAGGCGGTTTGTCAAGGATTTCTCCAAAATCTCCATGCCGATGTGCAAGTTACTACAAAAGGAGGTACCTTTTGACTTCAACAAGGAATGCAATGATGCTTTTGACAAATTGAAGGCAATGTTGACAAGTGCGCCGATTATCAAGTCACCGGATTGGAATCTTCCATTTGAACTAATGTGTGATGCTAGTGATTATGCGGTTGGAGCCGTTTTTGGGTCAAAGAGTGGACAAGTTGTCCAATGTTATCTATTATGCATCTAGGACCCTCAATGATGCACAAATCAACTATTCTACCACGGAAAAGGAGTTATTGGCTATAGTCTTTTCATTGGAAAAATTTCGATCATACTTGGTGGATACAAAGGTTATTGTGTATTCCGATCATGCCGCACTTAAATACTTACTAAAGAAGAAAGAAGCTAAGCCAAGACTAATCCGGTGGATCCTATTACTACAAGAGTTCGACATAGAAATTCGAGATAAGAAAGGTGTGGAGAATACCGTTGCGGATCATCTTAGTAGACTTGTTATGTCTCACGAAGAACTTCCATTACAAGACCGCTTTCCGGACGAACAACTTTTCTCCTTGGAAGAATTAACACCTTGGTATGCGGATATAGTGAACTACTTGGTGACAAGGAAGGTACCTAGTACAATGTCCAACTTCCAAAAGATGAAACTTAAGAAGATAGCTAAGCAATATGTGTGGGATGAACCATACTTATGGAAATATGGTGTTGATCAAATAATGCGAAGGTGCGTACCTAACTCCGAATTTCAATATATTCTCTCCTTTTGTCATACTTTTGCTTGTGGTGGCCATTTTGGTTCTAAACGTACCGCTCTCAAAGTTCTTGAGAGTGGATTTTATTGGCCCACCTTGTTTGAAGATTCATATGTTTTTTGTAAATCGTGTGATAGATGTCAAAGAACGGGCAATATAGGTGCTCGAAATCAAATGTCACTCACACTAATTCTCATCGTAGATATTTTTGATGTGTGGGGAATCGATTTTATGGGCCCTTTTGTCAATTCGAATGGAAATTTTTATATACTTCTTGCCGTAGATTATGTTTCGAAATGGGTGGAGTCTAGAGACACCAAAACTAATGATTCTCAAGTTGTTTGTGATTTTGTAAGAGAAAACATTTTCACTAGGCACGGCATACCAAGAGTGGTGATAAGCGACGGAGGCTCACATTTCAAGAAGTCTTTTCACGCTCTCCTAAAGAAGTACAACATAACACACAAGGTTGGTACGCCTTACCATCCACAAACTAGTGGACAAGCGAAAATTTCAAATCGTTAGATCAAGTCCATTCTTGAGAAAACGGTGAATACCACAAGGAAAGATTGGAGATTTAAGCTCAATGATGCACTTTGGGCGTATAGAACGGCGTACAAGACACCGATTGGTATGTCTCCATATCGGTTGGTTTATGGCAAAGCTTGTCATCTTCCGGTTGAACTTGAACATAAGGCTTATTGGGCGATAAAGAAATGCAACATGGAGTATGATGAAGCGGGGAAACAAAGAAAGTTACAACTAAATGAGTTAGAGGAGATACGTAATGATGCTTACGAGAGTGCCCGGATTTACAAGGAAAAGACTAAGCTTTTTCATGACAAGATAATTTCTAGGAAAAGTTTTGTTGTGGGGCAAAAAGTCATTTTATTTCATTCTCGCCTTAAACTATTTCCTGGAAAATTAAGGTCCCGTTGGATTGGACCATATGTTGTTACTAATGTTTTTCCTTATGGTGCAGTTGAAATTACTAGTCTTAGAGACAACTCAGTTTCCATAGTCAACGGCCATAGATTGAAGCCATACTATGAGATCATCGCCTATGTGAATGTGGATGAACTTCCATTTGAAGATTTTCTCCCTCTAGAGGAGTAATGTGAAGCAAGAGCTATGTCGGGCCATCGACTTTAAAACAAGCGCTAAGTGGGAGGCAACCCACCGGTTTTGTATTTCTTATCCTTTTGTTTTTATTTTCTTTTTGTTTTGTTTGTTTATTTTTCTTGTTTCATATCATATTAGGATTTCCCACCTTGACTTTGCTAGGAGGATTCAATTACATTGAGGAAAATGTAAGGTTTAAGTGTGGGGGAGTGGCTAAGCATATATTTTTGCATTAAAAGAAAAAAAAAATTGCATAAAAACTTCAACTTTTAGGGATTTTAGAGTCACTAGAATACTTCTAGGTATGTTTACATAGAGAATTCTGACCGACATAATTGAACTTGGAAGTGTTAGGGAACTACGTTCGGATTTCTTGCTTGTTAGAGTGTTCAATAATGGATTTAATCATGCCGGTGATTCAAATTTGGTGCAGGGAGAAATGCGTTATTAGAGTTGCTGATCAATCATTAGTGGAGACTACCCATTTTCATATCAACCAAGGCACCGACCAAAAATTATTCATTTACTAAAGAGCTTCTTTTGAGTGTGTGTCACCATACGTTAATTCCTGGTAGAATGGTGAGCTACCCAATTTCACACCAATTTCAGCACTATTTTGATCTCTTGAGTGCAAATTTTTGTCAATCATGAGGGTGACGTCTATGGATGAAAGCCTCCTTCTTGTAGTTCGATTTGCAGTTAGCACCATTCTCTCAACAACGGGTCCATAGAAACACCACAATCATCAACAACAAGGGAGCGACATCAAAATCTACAAGGAAAGTTGAAAAGGTTTAAGGTTTAGAATGGTTCCGTTGCCGGGACAAAGAAAAAGAAAAGAGCTAAATTTCAAATCCAAGTAAAGCAACATACAATGAGAAGATTTTTACATATATGTTGAAGACTTACAATATAATAAGGTAATTCTATATTCAAGTATGAAGACTAATTTACAAGAGCAAAGAAAAGCGAAAGGTGAGAATTATTGAAGTTTATGATTTCGAGACGATACAAGTTGTGAAGAATCAAGCGGTAAAGCCTTTTCCACGGCCATGGTTGTTTTATTTTTCACTTTGATTTGTATTTTGTTTCTCTTGTCTAAAAAAAAAAAAAAATTGAAAAAAAAATAAAAAGAGAAAGAAAGAAAGAAAGAAAGAAAGAAAAAAAAAAGAAAAAAAAAATATATGAGACAAGAGAAATATCTATTATTGTTTTGTTTTAATTTATTTAATAAGCCGTGGGGAAGGAAAATTTATAAGGAAGTTTCAAGTGACAAGGATTTTAAGGAAAAAGGTTACAAATTGTCGAGGATCTACGAAATTCGAAAGTTTATCATCAATAGTTGAAGCCGAAGACCAAGAAGATGAAGACGAGGAGCGGAAGACATTTCTATTGGATTCCATGAGAGTGGTGTTATCATAATTGGCAATCGGATGTGAAGGTAAGTAAGTAATCTCATCCTCGATAATAGTGGTTGATTTCCTTTCTTAGAGATGATTATAAAAATGGTTTTTCAAAATGTTAAAAGATGTAGGTTTTCAAAATTTCGGAAGTTATCCTTCCCACCATTCAACGTGTTGTAGGAATTCTATCTTCATTCCTACCTGCACACATGTGAGACCCATAATAAAGCCGTCTTTTTGAGTGCAATTATCATAAAATCCTATTTTGGTGAGGTATAAGTCGAGGCGAAATGATTATTGATCGTTTCTCAAACACGCATTCTCTCATTATGGTGTGGTTATTTCTCACTCAACATTTAAGAATGAGAATATGTTCTTTAGTATTTCCAACTTCTTATTACTAGCATGCAGAAACTCTATGTCCTCATAGCACTTTGGATGCTTGGGACGCTGGAACGCTTTGAAGTTGTAAGTTTTAGTTTGATTTGCTCGAGGACTAGCAAAGTCTAAGTGTGGGGGAATTTGATAGGTGTAGAATACACTGTATTTACTATCTAGAGTTTATACTTTCTTTGCTATTTTTCTTGTGAGTTATGTATTTTACGTGTGTTTTTGAGTTATTAGGTACTCTGGAGTCGCACGGAGGAAAAGAAGAAGAAATCACCAAAATTGAGCAAAAAGGGTAAATTTGTCATTTCAGGGAAGAGCACTATCTGGAGCCAGTTATGGTTAAGGGGTTGCCATCTGGGTGTCCCTTATCATTCTGAGAAGGTGTAAATATCCTAGGTTGATGTATATGTGGGGCGCAAATAGCCACCCAATTATTCTAAACCCTAAATCGAGAAACTCTCAATCATTCATTCAATGATTTCGTCCCTCCCTGAAATTGAGAAAAGCGCGCAAGCAGCTGTTGAATTTGAGAAACAAATCGAGAGATGAGAGAGTTAAAAGAGAAGAAGATTAGAACTAGCAGTAAGGGTTTGGTTACAGTTCGACAAAGGTGAGATGATGAGAAGATGGGTACGGTCTGTGAAGATGCTGTTCTTGAAAGAAAAATCGAGAAATTAGAGATGGGTTAATGGAAGAATTAGCAGTTAGGGTTTTCTATTGAAGTAAATTAGAAGATGTTAGTGGTTGAATATCAGATGGATTCAGAATAGATGAGATGGGTTGCGGCTGTTCATTTTGAAAGAATTGGAGGTAGTGTTGAACTGTTGAAGTTGCTGTCCGATTTAGAGAAGAAGAAGAATATTATGATGGATTAAAGGGTAACATCGAGTTATGAGAAATGGGTTTGTCATGGAGGATGATGATTGTGTCTGTGAATTTGAGGAAGCAAATGGGTATGGAAATGTATAGATGTATGTTAGGTTGTCACAGGGGAAGAAAATCGGACGGAATTTGGCCTGAGGAATGCCCAGAAACAAACAGAGCTCTGCTGAAATTATTACTCGACTGAGTTAACTCAGTACCGGCGATTCGACCCGATCCAGCTCAGTGACTCAGCCGATTAAGACCACTCAGCCCTGACGAAGAAGCTGACTTGGGTTAGCTGACTCTCCCCTCCTTGACCTAGTCAACTAACAGAAGACTGACGGTTTGACATGTTTGACCGTTAGTCCTAACGGTGGACTGACGAAATATTCCGTCGACGGAGAGAATTTTCAGGTGGTAGGCGGTGACGATTTCCGACCAACTTCCGGCCAAAAACCCAGTTTTCCGGTGACAAAAAATGCAGAATTTTGTGTGGACTTCTCTCATGTGTGCGAAGACTTAGAATTGGGAATTGTATGACAACTTGGAAGTTTTAGAGAATTGGACTAGAAATTGGAATATGGCTTAAATTGGGAAAGTGGTGTTCTTTTGGAATGAGGATTCTTTTCCTAGATATGGAGAGTATTGAAGCCTATAAATAGAGGAGTTCTCTACAACTTTTAGACACACATCTATTTTGGAGAAGGAGTTAAAGTGCACAAGGATTGGAGGAAGGAGCAACCATCATCTTTTCAATAAGTTTTTCTTTCTTCCTTAATTATTATTATTATTGTGTGAACACCAAACTATGAGTAGATAATTTTCTTATTGGTTGAGGATGAATTCCTAGTTCTTCATATATGGTTTGAGTTTTGTTTCAATTCTACTTTGAAGTTTTTCATTTTTTTTTTTTTCTGAATCACATCATATTATTAAACTTCCAAAAAACTTATAGGTTAAATACAAAGAGAAAATAATGAAAGGGAAATAACAACAGCACAAACTGAACTTTAAAGGCAATTAACCAACTAGCAAAATCTGAAGTAATCCACATCAGGCATTTCAATTCTTGGAAGAAAAGGAGGTCTCCCCATATGCAACAGTATTTCCCCTGCAGCTAAAGAAGCTCCTTTTTTTTGCAACACTATCTGCTGAGAAGTTAACTTCTCTATAGCAGTGATGGTATCTGATTCTCAAAACTTTTCCTTGTGCCTTCTTCCATCTGCTCTGAAAAAACCAAGGAACCTTTCCCTGAGAGAAATCAGTAAGAACAGTTTTTGAATCTGAAACAATCATAATATCCTGCAGATTCCATTGAACAACCAGTTCCAAAGCATTCATGACTCCATAATATTCTGCAAGAAAATTAGTAGCTATACCAATACCACCTGAGAGGGTAGCCAAAACCTGACAATTTGAATCTCTAGCTACAACTCCAAAACCAGCAGAGCCTGGATTGCCAATGGATGAACCATCACAACAAAACATAACAACACCAAATTCAGGAGGAAGCCAACTACATTTTTTAATGACCTGAAACCTGGAATGTCTAATGCCCAAATCAAAAACATTAATGATCTGATGGTCATAGTTCTGACACCATTTAGTACCACTAATTCTCAGACCACTTTCATGAACCAGCTTAAGAATTCTGCTTTTAAAACTCTGCATATTTGGTCTTGTGTCTTCAAAAAAAATTCTGTTCTTCTGAAACCATAACTCCTTTATAATTATACATGCTGCACAAATCCAAACCTGTTTTACCAGAGGGCTAACATTCTTTGTTCTTTTCCACACATCATCAAAAGAAATAGGAACATGAAAGTTAAAAATAGAGCATATCCACCTCCAGATTTCAGTACTAAAATTGCAACTCCACAGCAAGTGACACATGCTATCTTCCTCCTTCTCACAGATGCAACATTTTGAAACCATGTCATACCCATTTTTAACCCTTGTAGGGTCATCAATGTACACACCTTGAAGCAACTTCCATATATTGCTGGCTACAGAGGGATGAAGAAAGCTGTTCCAAATATACCTGCTCCAACTCACTGGATGTTCTCTATGCCTTACTTTATTAACAGCTGCTGACACTAAAAATTCACCATTCAAACTTCCAGTCCAAATCTGAATATCATCTCCTCTAACTATTTCAGGTGGTCTAAGATTATGTATCAACAATTGAAGCTCAGAATCCCAAGACCATTTACCATTCACTAAAATATCTGAGATCTTTAAGTTGATATTAGCAGCCATATAATCTGTAACTCCAAATTTGTCAAAGAGTGAAATGTCCCCAATCCACTTATCAAACCAAACCGATATGTTATTTCCATTACCAATAATCCATCTGACATCATCTTTTAGAGCATTCCAGGCCCATTTTAAACCTGGCCATACAGAAGATTTTTTCCATTTGGTACTCCATTGACCATTTTTGTCTTTGTATTTTGCATGGAAAAATAAGGCCCAGTCTTCATGTGACTTATTGATCTTCCACATCATCTTCATGAGAAAAACTTTGTTTATGACTTCAAGTCTTGAAATACCCAAGCCACCTTCACTCAGAGGAGTACACACTCTTTTCCAAGAGAACTTATAATATTTTCTTATATCCTCATCCCCTGACCAAAGAAAATTTATCATAATCCTTTCACAAGTTTTAATGATTGCAGATGGCCATTTATAAATAACCATACTATAAACTGGAATGCTACATAGTACTGACCTTATCAAAACCAATCTTTCCTGAAAAGACAACAGCCTACCTTTCCAAGCAGCAAGTTTTCTTTGCATCAACTCAACCAAAGGCCATAAAGTAGAGGTCTTCACTCTTCCTTGAATAAGAACAACACCCAGATATTTGTCAGGGAACTCACTTCTTTCCATTTGAATCATTTCTTTAATTTGTAATTTCCTCAACTCAGATGTACCATCAATAAACATCTTGCTTTTAGCTCTGTTAATAATTTTCCCAGAACATTTCTGATAATCCTCAAGAAGTTGCATCAAATTCAAAATACTTTTCTTATCTCCATTAATAAAAATGAAAACATCATTTGCAAAAAATAAGTGAGTTGGGTGAATACCTTTTCTTACAACCATAGGACTAATAGAACCATTATGAACCAATTGAGATAGCCTTCTACTCAGAGCTTCCTCCATTAAGACAAACAGAATAGGGGATAGAGGATCCCCTTGCCTCAAACCTCTACCAATAGAGAAGAACCCACAAGGACCCCCATTAAGCATGACCGATATTTTAGATGATTGAAATAAGGTCTGCAACCAACCACACCAATCTTTTGAGAAGCCAAATTTATGCAAAACCAAGAAAAGAAACTCCTAACTGACAGAATCATAAGCTTGGGAAATGTCCAGCTTTAGAGCAACATTACCACACCTTCTCTTACTAGACATTTCATTAACAAGCTCAGAAGCCAGAATTATCTGATCTTGAATACATCTTCCTTTGACATAAGCCACTTGCTGAGAAGAAACTAATTTATGCATTAAACTGCCAATTCTTGTTGCCAAATTTTTTGTGAAGATTTTAAAGGATACATTACTAAGACCAATAGGCCTGAATTGACTAGGTTTCCTTGCACCCTCAGTTTTTGGAATGAGAACTAAAAAATTTGAATTGAGACCTTTAGGAATAAACCTTCTCCTCCAGCAGAACTGAATTGCTTCAAATACTTCCTGATGAATGATGTCCCAGCAAGACCTATAGAAACAACTTGAGAACCCATCAGGGCTAGGAGCACTATCTTGGTCCATTGAAAATAATGTGGCTTTAATTTCTTCTTCATCTGGAGTCTTCTCAATCATCTCCTGATCATCACTAGTTATGACTTCAGGAATACCTTGTAACATATGTTCAACTTCTTCCACTTCTTGGAATTTAAATTTTTGTTCAAAAAATTTAATCAATTCTTCTGAAATTTGCTTTTGGTCTGAAATTATTTTACCATTTTGATCTTCAAGCTCACTGATGTTGTTCCTAGTTTGCCTAATCTTGACTTTTGGCATGTAAGAACCCAGTATTAGCTGCTCCTTCCTTTATCCATTTATTCCTTGTTTTTTGTTTCAATAAAGTATGAAATTGAGCTTCCTTAGAACTGTGTACATTCTGATCTACCACCAAATTATCAAGAGCTTCCTTATCAAAAGGGTTAGCATATGATTTTATCATAGCCTTTTCAACTTTTTCTTCAGCTTCTTTAACTTGAACATTTATATCACCAAAAACATTCCAATTCCAATCTTTTAACACCTTTTTTAATTTTTTAAGTTTATATTGAAACACAAAAGCAGGATCACCAACTACTTCTTCAGACCAACAATCCTTTACAACCTCCATAAAGTTTGGATGATCTAGCCACATTCTTTGAAATCTCATTGGAGCATTTACAGGTTTGGGAATATTAACACAACCACCAAAAAGAGGAGCATGATCAGAAGCCACTCTTAAACCAAATTTATACTCCCAACCCTCAAAATTTTGTAACCATAACTGATTAAAAACAGCTCTGTCCAAATTACATAAAATTCTTCTACTACCATGCTGGCAATTAGACCAAGAATGCATAAGACCAGTTTTTGGAGCTTGAATCAGTGCACAGGTATCCAGACAATTGTTAAATTCCATCATTGAACTTCTTTTGGGAGCTTTACCACCAATTTTTTCATCCACTGAAGTAAGAGCATTAAAATCCCCAATTGCTAACCAAGGAAAATTAAGCCCACTAATCACCTCCATTTCATCCCATAAAATTCTCCTCTGTACCATTCCAACATGAGCATGCACACCAGAAACAAGAGAACCACCAATGTCCACTGTAACCATTTGACTAGACATAGAAACAACTGAAGGAGTAGGTAAATTCTTATTCCAAAACAACCAAATATTACCCTTTTTATTTGCTATTGAATTGTGAATTACCATACATTGCATGCCTGGAAAATTCAGCTTATTACAAAAAGAAGAAGAACAAAACACTTTAGGTTATGCCACCACTACTACAGAAGGATTAAATTGATTTATTAGAGCTCTTAATTTATTTTGAGACCTGGCTCTTCTAAGGCCTCTTAAATTCCAATATAGTACTCTCATTTCTTGGATTGGAGGCCTATAGTACCTCCTTTTCCTTGGTTCTTTCTAAAATTGTATTTACTTGGCAGCTGTGAGCTTGTTGCAATAAACTATTACTTAACTGACTAGATTGTGTATCATTTGAAGTAGAAGTAATATTTACCTGACCATCTTCAGTTTTTGTATTAGATGAAGGCTTCTGGACAACTCTAGACCAAGAAGTGACAGGAACCCTTTCAGAAGAAACAGTGCCATCTTTACCATTAACAAACTTAACCACACTTGCTTCCAAAATATTGTCTTCCACTATTTTGAGAATTTTTGTTGGTGTAAGAATATCTTGTGGAACTCTTTCAGTATTAGCTTCTTCTTCAATTACTTGTAAGTCTTTTAAAGAACTAAATCTTCCTTCAGTAATAGGAATCTCATTAGAAGAAGACTCCTTCTCTGATAAGTTTAAAGGGGAACAAATATCAAAAGATTCCTTTGTCCTCAAATTTGAAGGCTTCTCTGAATTATCCTCTGAAACCACTGTAGGATTTTCCTTATTACTGTTATTCTTGAATCTGCATTCAGGTAAATTATGACCAACAATTTTACACTGAGAACAAAACTTTGGAACCTTATTGAGAACTATTTATTGTGAGAAGCTACCATACTTAGTAATAATCCAGAGTTTATTTGGGATTGTTTTAGAAAAATCCATCTCTACCAACACCTTTGCTGCATACCCACTTGAAAAATTAAGAGTTGCTTCATCAAATTTTACAGGATTTCCAATTGCATCACAGATTGTAAATAAGGTCTTCTCATCCCAATACTCCAAGCTTAATCCAGGTAAGGAAACCCATATTAGAGCATGAGAGGTTTTTTGATTTTCAGGTAAAAAATTGGGAATCCATTTCCTAGTTCTTAATACCTGATCCTGAACATCCCATCGATAGTTTGCAATATAATTCTTATCTTCTTCATTAGATAGCTTAATTGTGAAAAAACCTTTACCCAAGGGAATTAAATGACAACTACCTGATAATTTCCATTGACTTTTTAAAATACTCATCGCATCTGAAAATTTAATTCGAAGAAAATCTAATCTGCCTATCAGTGAAAACTTCCATGAATCATACCTGGTATCTCCTTGATCATCGATCAAAGAAATCAAAGGACACTTTTCTGAAGCTGTCATAATGTTGACAACCCTTGAAACCTCTTTTGATTTATTCTCTGCCATAGTATTACCGATTTCAATCAGTAAGTCTTCATTTTAATACCTAATGATTTGAATTTCTGAATTTCCACGATCAAAAACACTTGAATCAAAAGAAGAATTAATGAAGTTTTTCATATGATTATCGTTTGTTTTTACTAATATTAGTGTTTATGCTCGATTGATAGGTCGTTTGGGTGGACAACTAAATTGATTTGTTAATTAATCGTAAGCTAGTCAAAGATAGGGGATAAGTAATCGTTTCTTGACTATTTACATAAGTAGAAAACACAAGACCTTGCGGAGGGATTCCGTGGAGCAATTGTGTGTGAAAATAACGTTAGCAAGTGGAACTTGATCTAAGAGTTTAACTACTAATATCAACCTAATAAATTCATAAATCTTAATGCGTTTAACTAAATTACATCTTGGGTGATCTACTACTAGGTGGTTTGGTGAATAGAATCCGGTAGTCGAGAACTTCCGTGTCCGGTGATATAAGGGATTTATGGGTTAGCACTGATCTAGCTGCTATACCTACGGTTGGTGATAATCTATGACTAATAAAAAGTGGAAAAGAACATAACTTTAATCATTGTTTTGCAGCGAAGAAGGATTCCTTGATCTATTCTCTTTTATTGAATTCAACTTACACTTTTAATTACTTTGTTTTAATTCTTTTGCTTTTTAAATATAAGAACCAATACCCCCCTTTTCTGATAATTTTACAACTAATAATCTCTTGCCCCTCGTGGGATCGATCTTGACTGCCCTATATTACTTGTTAATTAGGTAGTAAAGTATTAATTAATTTGTTGTGGTTACGACACGTAAACACACAACACACCCCATATAATATTATGATAACAATTTCTAGATCTAAATCTATATTTCATAACCAAAATAAAAATTAAAGTGCTAAAATTATAAATGGACATAAGGGTTTTTACATGGTTCGATCAATTTGATCTACATCCATGATTCTTCACTATGATTGTTTAAATTTACATTTGATTTACATTGATAATATCCATTAATGGGTAGATTTCTAGATCTAGTTTTTGGAGAAGAATATGATAAATAAAAATACATACTCCCTCTAAAAATATCTCTCTCTGGAAAATATCTCTAACTTTTACAAGATTGTCTCCCCCCTTTCTCTCTCCCGCTCTTCTCTTTATATAGGTGTTTACATAGTGGATGACAGCTCACATACAACTCATATTACCCCTATTTTAGGATCCATTACTATATTTTCGCAAGCTCTCTCCATAATTTCGCAGGCTCTCTCCCTTTTGCTATATTCTCGCAGGCTTTCTATAATTTCACAAGATCTTCACATCTTTCTCATGTCTTATACTGTCGTTGTCTATTACATCATTTCTGTAATTAATTTGTGACATTTGCAATGTGTAGTAGAAATTTTCGCAAGAGCGTTGTTGTTGCGAGATTCGGATCCTACAACATGGTTAAAAGGAAGTGCGTCATAATCCTCGGGAGTAACCTAATATGCAAGTCCATTAATATTGATAATAAAATAATAATAATAATATTTCATTTTTGTATCTATCATGAAGAGTTGCAGAGTTGAAGTTGCACGTGTATTCTATCGTGATAATTGTACCCCATTAATAGAAGGCTGGTGAAATAAACAACTTCCTCTCTTATTTTTTCCGACAGTCGCTTATCACTGTTTAGCTCCGAATTTCCGAGAATGAAAATTTCACCTTGTGAAATTATACGAAGGCGATACAGATGAAAATCATAAAATTTCATTTTGAAATTTCAAAACCAAATCTTCTTTTCTCTTTCGTCTTGAATTTGTTTCGAATTTGTTTTGTCTCTTAAACACGTCGACATTCGATACAAAATTTTGGTGGAATGTCAGAAATCAGAACCTCTCCGACCAAATTCCAGGTGATTCATTCCAATCCCTAGAATTGTTGTCTGCTAATTAAGGAAGAATTTGCACTGATACTAAATTGATTTGAAATTTGATATGGGTTTTGAGTTTAAATTACGTATGCCAGGTGTGTAGACTACTTGAATCGAATAGTAATGTTTTACATTGAATACCCTATCTCATTTTTCCCTAAAATACTCTTCTTCTTACGGAGAGCTTATTTTGAATATACATATTTTTTAATGAAAACAACTAATGATATTCTGCTGCTCCTATATATTATGAATTGATCTGCTTTTAAATTTAATGGTGATTTTTTTTCCATCAGTGTTTGTCTATCCTTTCATAAGAAATTAAAAAAATTGGATTGAAGAAACATTTTTAGAATTTAGGATGTAGTTGTTGCCTAAATCCGCATTTAAGCCGGTTTTAATCCGCAACTTATATATCTTGCCAAAGTAACTTAACGCATTTGCTTTATCTTTCTTTGTGCATTCACATACCTTCTGTGAACGTTCTTGTTTTCAATTTTTATATATGCGAAGATTATTCGATATAAACAAAAACAATTGCATCTTTTGATTAGATGAATACTTCATGGTGTTCATATGTCTAACCATTTTTGTTTAAGCTTCACCCTTGCGCGGACACTGAAATTAGTATACCTTGTATTCTTAAGATCAAAAAAATTAAGATGTAATTTTGCTTACATGAATTCTTCATTTTTTTTTAGTGGTAACTTGTTTTACTGGAGTTTTCCCATTATTATTCAGTTTGTAATTGAAAATTCAACTATATTGTTTTTTGTAGAACAAAATAGGTGACGTAAACATGGATCACAATAATGGATCATTATTCCTCATGATGCTTATTGTCAAATATGTTGTTCAAGGCTCTTTACTCATGCCAACCGTCACAAAACATATGTAATTAATTGGTTCTTTATGTTTGAATGTTTTATTCTCTTTGTTAGATTACGGGAGTTGTTGAGGGCAATGGAGCTGGAGTACACTTTAGCCCATATGTCACCTAGGAAGGCAGGGTACAGATTTTTCAACTCGTTGTCATGAGAAGTTCATTCAATTTATGGACATGTAACAACGTTATTCCTGATTCTTTTAATATCCTTATTCATGATTAAATGATCGCAGATGGTCAAGTATGGTGGTGTTCGATTTCATAACTTGGTTCAGGATCTTTTGAACTGGGAAATATTCTACTTATGTGAGAGATTGCAGAAACTAGTATGTCTATTTTACAGAAAGAGATATTTTTTCTTTAAATGCATGGGTATGTGCCTTGCATTGTCTTTTTAGTTACTGCAATATGAGGTTTTCTTGTATATTCATTTGTCCATCAGTTATTACTGGGATGTTTTATTTATATCTGTATTCCTCTCAAATTCCATAGTGAACACACCAAACGAAAGACACTGGGATTGGTCATCTGCTCTGTTAAATGTGGCGAAGTGAATTAGGGCTTAAAGATCGTATTTTATTTCGAACATTACAACCGCAAATGGTGTTACCTATCAGTCGTTAGATAAAATTCCTGACATAAACCATGTCTTTCAATATGTTAGTTGGCTATATATAATTGGTTTTTTCTTTGCTATAAATAAAAGCATCCAATTGGGAAAAGTAGTTAGACATATATATCCAATTGTTTCAGGGTAACCCGGTATACTCTTCCTATTCCGGTTCACACTGCATATAAATTAGTATCTATGATTTTTCTCTCAAATTTCTCATTGACAGAAGCACTATCTTGTCGATGTACTTGTTCAGGATCAATTGGCTCAACTTGGTTCTTTATGGCTCCTTCTTGACATGTTTTTTGTCGTTTTTCTCTTTGCCCGCGTGCTTATTGTGCCAAACATGCTGCCTGCAAATTTTAGACATGAAATTGCTTCATCTAAAAAGTGAATGTTTATCTTTGTAGAAAAGTGGATATTATTATGATTTAGCATGGTACCGTTGATTGGTCCTTTTTTGGCTTTTCTGGCTTTTGCTTCAACTCTCTGTTACGACGTTGTCGTTGGGCCAATCACATCCTTTCCTGCCAATTCGATTGAGTGAGTTATCAAACATCTGAGAGTAAATGTTTGATAAAGTATATCGAAATACACTTAGTGAAATAATACTTTAGTTCTCTATATGACGAAATCAAAATTCTTATCTGATACTATTTGTTGAGTCTCTCTTTCTTTTTTAAGGCATTCTTGGCGTTCTTTATCTTTTCTATCTCTTTCTCGACGTGCTTGTTTTAACGTGGATGTGTCCTCTTTTTTCCGCTCTGTTTGAAGTGTGAATTGATTAGGTTCCACATTACTGCATGATCCTTTTGTAAACTGTAAAATACAAATTTATTTTCAGTTACATATATGTTACCCAAAGAATAGTAATAGTTCTCTATATGGTGACTATTTTATGCTTATAAGAAAATTGAACCTGCAAATTTGACTCTCGGCGTAACTTTTCTTGCAGATCTGACTCCCGTTGCAACTTTTCTTGTTTTTCTCTTTGTCGTCGTGCTAAGAATACAGCCTGTTTTTTAAAATCACTGGAACAAATCAATTGAATGAATATAGGATTTGCGTGAAAGGAATTTCCTTCTCTGGCAATTAAAATTTTACCTGTGAAGTTTACTTTTTTGGTAGTTTTCTTTGTTGCTGTGGAAGTTTTAGCGTTGTGAGTTTAACTTCTGCTGACGACAACTTTGAAGGTGGTTTAAAACATATGAGATGAGATTGTTTGGAAATTCAAAGATTTTTTTAAACAACATTAATTACAGTAATTCTGATTCAACGCTTACAGCTTTCCTCATACTGATGAAGTCGGACAATCGATGTTTCATCTTTTTTCGAGATTGTACCCCAGCCAACATAAATATCAGATGTTATTGCTTTATAAGTATCTCGTACTTCCTACTGCAAAGATTGTTAGTGAAGAATCAAATTCTTATACAAAATTGATAAACAATTTTTTTCTTTCTTGGTGTAATAAAACTTATCTACAGCTCATCTCCGGGGCAAGGATAGTTTAAAATTCGAGTTGTATTTAATATTTGGGAAAACCTTTTGTATCAGGAAACCAATTATTAAGGAAACTGATAATTAAGGTAAAGCAATTTTATTTAATTAGGAAACTGACATGTAACAAGCCCCCTTTAGGACACAATTTTGGTGCGGTCACAGTTCATTAAACTCTAACATTGGTCATGGTTAGGCTAGGTTAAGTTTTGTATGGGCCGGGGCATAATCTCTGCCGTCGAAAATAATTAAGAAAATATCATCTCATAATGGACGAATAGATATATATATCGCAAACAAACTATCCAAGCCGCTGGATGATGAAATCAAAGGTAGAAAATATCCAAGACAAACACTACGTTTCCTTATAATATAGATGTGTTTCCACAACAATGCTTATATCTTACAATGGTTATATAGTCTAAACTCTCATTTCAATCATTAAAACATTCTCAAAGGACGTTATATAGTTGTTATTGACAAACCGTTTTTCGTCAGAGCAATTTTCAAAGTGATTGAAACTTAACATGACTTTCGTCACTAGGTAAATATAAACTTAGCTAAAGCGAAAGCTTTACCAACACATATTTCGAGAAATAGATAGGCTAGGTATACTCAGATCGAAATACCAAATGTGTATAATCTAAGTCTATATAGCAAAACGACGTTTGTCTCAAGATAGGAGATAAATAGACTTTTGAGTGATAGATAAGTTCAAGTCTCCACATACTTTTTATTCGATGAAGATCCACCAGTTCCTTGAGTAGTCCTTCATCTTGTATGATGATTTTCATGGAGTTCTTGAGCTCAACTACACTTTCTATCCTAGTCTGAGACCTTAACTATAATATACTGAAAATAAAGACTTATAGTTTTGATCACTAACATTGACAAACATGCTTGAGATAGCAACACATGCGAGTTCGACCGAGCAATGCTCTAATAATCTCCCCCTTTGTCAATTTTAGTGAAAAAACTATCACTACATATGGAATACAAAAAATATATAAATAAACTTTGTAGCTCCTATTCCACATGTCTAATCTTCAACATTACTCGAAATCTTCATCACTTCCAAGTACACTAATGATCCCAAAGGTTGTAAGTTCAGCATCATCGTTGTTGAAAATCCATAGCTATAACAACGAGAAAACAAGAGTTCTCAATCATTGTTATGCTGTGTCATAGTATCATTACACAGCGTCAAAGTCCAATTGCTTCACAACTTTAATAACAATACTATGGTGATATATCTCTCCCACTTAGTCAACACTCCATCTCACATGGAACCACCCACCTTACATAATGATCCGAAAACCATATGTATTTGTAGTACGAACTACATATTGATTCTCCCCCTTTTTGTCAATAAAATTGGCAAAGGTACAAGAACGGGATCCTAATGAAATTTCCAAACGAGACAGTTCATGACCAAAGGTAAGCGCATATCATCTTATTTAGATGCAATCATAAATCCGAAGCTAAATGCATTCATCAAGGAGTCTATAAAGATACAAGATAACCCCTATAATATTACACAACCGCACTCCCCACATAGATTTGGCAATTAAGCACAAGTTCAATTAAGAACTCTCCCCCATATTATGTCATTCCCGAAAGAACAACAAGAGCGACCTTAATTTCAAAAGAAAAGAAGGATTTCTTTGGACATAACAAATCACATACAAGTAAGATTTGAATCCAAAAAATATTCAATTAAATTAACCGTAAGTGAACCTATGATTAATTTAACCAAATATGCTCAACACAAGTAAACTTATGGAGACTTAAAAAGCTCAATTAGATTAATCACAAGAGAACCCATAATTAATCTAATCGGAATACACAACTAAACTAATCACAAAAGTAATCACTTTAATCGTTCATACTCGACATAAGAAAAACTATGGAGCAATTACTAAGTTAATCATGAAAACAATCAACCCAGTAAAAAAAACGCTCAAACATAAGAAAACTTATGCAGTCATAACTAAATAACCAAACAAGATGATTGATTTAGTTCAATATGCTCGACATAAAGTACCTTACGGAACATCAACTAAGCTAATCATAAAAATAATCAACTTTGGTTGTTTAGTGCTCAACATAAATAACATTACGGAGCCTCACAGTAATACACAAAATATGGATCAAAGAAGATCAATTACTACAGAATACACAAGGATTCATTCTATTTTCCATCACCATTTGCACAATGACATATAATAGATATAATCCTTGAAAACAAAAGAATTTAACCTATCTTCCATCAAGAATTGACATAATAGGCTTAACTTTTGTATTTTTCAAAAGTCAATTCATTATTTTATCAATATATGCATATCAACTCATGAACGACTTTACTTTTGACAAGATATGGGACAATCAAGTTCACGTACGCAAACACACATATCCCATAACAATATTGCAATATATGATATCATAAAGATTAATACTGCAAAAATCATCTTCCAAACATGAAGATGAAAACGCTGGACATAGCTATGTGTAATCACAATAATGGCTATTCCAAACACTAGTTATTCTTCTAAACAAAGACAAGAAATATAGAAGATTTACTAGACAATACAAAATCAAACAGACTAAACTGAAAACACTTCAATGCCAAAACCGAAAACAAACTGAAGCCATATAGACTGTTCAGGATCCTCATGAGTCTTGAGATCATTGAATCTTGTGATTGACAACATATACCGTAACTTTAGAAAAGATGTATTCGTTTAGAAGGACTTTGACTTGTGTTTTCAAGAGATCAAGGTCAGATGTAACCTTTTCCAACTCAGTGTTTAACACGTCAAGACTTTTCAAAGTACCATCAAGTTGCAGTTTTTCTTCCTTGTAATATTTAAGAAAGTCATGAACCACTTCAGCAGAGATCATATCCCCATTCTCAATATCCTCATGTGAGTAAGCATAGTAACATGAGGCATTTGGATGATCATCTTGAACAAGGATTCTCTTCTTCCTTCCTTTGGACTCAAAACCAATACCTTTAGCAAGAAATCCTCTAGCAAAACCACACACTCGTGAAGAGGAAGATATTTCTTGATAAAACAAAATAACCTAGAGTACGTAAACATGACCCAAAGGTTTGGTATTTAAATATTTCTTAGGGAGGAAGATTTTTAAGGTTTTCAAACTGTTGACTCGAGATAGTAACTCGTGTACACATTCGAAAACAGTACACCCCACAAGAAAAAAAGGCAAAATAGAAAAAAAAACTTTAAAAAAACTATAAGTACAAAAAATACCTGGGCAAACTTGTATGTAGTAAAATTTTTAGCTATGGACGATAAGAAAATAGCTTGACTACACAAAAACATTTTTTGCCATTAGTATACCTGATTAACTAACACATTATAGATGCATTTTACTACAAACTACATCCAAAGGATAGAAATGCACTACTCATCTCAAATGAAAGTAAACACTCCACAATGAACACAAGATATATGTGGTTCGGTATGATTACCAACGTCCACGGGGGTGAAAGGATGAATCTTATTACTTCGAAGTGTTACAAAGGTGTTGCTCTTGGTGGGATTTCCTTACAAGATGAACTTACTACTCACTTACTTCTTCTTAGTGTTCTATCGAGTTTCTCTCCCTCTCTATCCTAAATTACAACCTAGCTTCCTTGAATACAAGTCCCTCTATTTATAGGAGAAGTTGTATACAACGAAATTAAGGTGTTGGTCATGTTACATCTATTCAGCAGTTCTGTGATCAGGCCGATTCACGTCGTCTCATGTGGCCGATGCATCCTAACTCCTCGCCTATCCTTCGTTCGGGCCGATCTCTTCTGGTGTTTTATTAACACGATGTCGCCTATCTTGACTGTCGCCCTTATGGTTATCCGATGTGACCCGTACTTTCTTATCCGTTTGACCATAGCTCCTCGTTTGACCCGCCACGCCTTATCTTGTCAGGTTTATTAGAAGTCTGGGTCGAGTCTTGTCCGACATCATTACGCCCAATCCACGTGGCTCCTTAAATCTCGCGCCCGTTAATCTTCGCTCTATACTTCACGTCTCTTCGTATTTGGGTACACCGGACCTAGGATGTTGCCACATGTTTCTGTGGATAATTTACACCTACATTTATGCCCCTTCTTTCGCTCGTGTAGCATACACGAGTGGAAGAAAGTCGTTTCAACTGCCACGTCCTCGTCCATGCCGCAGATCCCGCCATGCAGCGTCCCACTATCTCCACTTTATTACCTATAACCGTTGGCATCGGTTACAGCTTATTCTCCTTAAATAGTCCGCTCCTTTTTCTTTTTCTTCTTCTTCACCACTTCTCTCTCAGTCTTCCGCCATTGCAATCTCTTCTTCAAGATTTCTTCGTTACTTTGCGCTTAAAAAACCCTAGCTTTCTTTTTTCTTCCTTTATCTCCTCCTCCCCGATTGTTACAGTAGCTATTGTCGCCTCATCTTTTTTTTGTTGAAAACCGAGCTTTGCATTATCTCCATTAATGGCTTCTTCTCCTTCCATGACTGATAAAAGGTCTGTTGACGACGTTTTTTTCCGAGTTTGATGCTCCTTCCCTTGCTTCTCTGTTTTTGCTTGAAAGCCCTTCTAGGTATGATGATCGCGCGATAAAATCTATTTTTGCTGATAGCTCTTCTTCTATTTCGTGCAGGTCCGAGAAAAGGGTGAAATATCTCTCTGATGAAGAGTTTGTTGAGAAGTTTAAGGATAAGTACGATCTTCAAAATTACGAAGTGACCCTTCTCTCAGGCCGAAATGGTACCTTGAAGAAGACCGACATGAAGAGGCACGAGCAATCGGCTGATTGTGTGGTCATTACCTTGGGTCAACTGGAGCTAGGCCTTCGTCTTCCCCTGTACAACCCTGATAGACCTTTTTATTACGAGATCCTTTCTCAGATCAAGCCTTCTCGTGCTTTGGCTCAATGGACTGGTAATACTTTTCTAATTATGAACGAGTGGAGGGATCGTCGCGATGGTCATGGTTCTGTTGCCGAGTGGTCGACCTACAAGCCCGAGGATGATCCCGAGTATACCGTTGCCAATTTTCTTGTCAACTATCGAGCCGGTACTTCAACCTTGGGCGAGCTTACCGGTTTTGCTGCTAGTCCTCATCGGGTCAAAACTATGCCCGAGGGTGTTGAAAGGATGATGTTGGATTCCGATCCTATCGGCCAACCCTGCAACAAGCGACCCTATCATTCTAATGATCTGATTTATCCCAGAGTTCCACTTATTGTTCGAGGTCCAATTATTCATGGTGACTTTCCGTCGCCTACTTTTCCCGCCGAGCACTATTCTTTCTGGGTGGTTAATGATGACAAGGCCGATAAGGTATGTGCTTTTCTTGATTTCTATCTTGTTAGCTTCGGGCGTCAATTGGTCATTTATTGTTGTTTGAAAATTTCAGGTCGGTTCCACCAAGAATTTCAGATCTAGGAAGAGAGGTGCTGGCACAAGGGTTGAGGAAGACCAGGGGAAGGTAACAAACATAATGATTTTCTTATAAGTACATGTACTTACCCCTGTTTTTTGCCTTCACATGTTCTGATGAGACACTTGTGCAGAAATACCCAGGACGCAATGATGATGACGCGGGCGATGTTGACCCCAATCCGCTTAGGCGTAATCCTACCAGAGGTAAGCAAATTTCTAAGCCCCCGCCGAAAACGGGCCCAATCATTGATCTTTCCGATGAAGATGAGATGTTTGGAGAGAATGTCTCGGGTGACAAAGGCGATGAAAAAGGTATGGGCGACCAGCAGGAGCCCTTGGAGACGCCCGTCGTAGAGAAGGTTGTTACTGATGTACCGGTATAGCTTCCTTGTGTGCCCCGGATTACTTAGGGATCGTCTTCTAGTGCTGAAACTTCCTTTACTTTCTCTGGACCGATTATGAAATCCTTGGGTGCGCTTACTTCCTCCGACTTTGGGAAGTATACTGATGAAGAGATGTTGAATGATGTGCCCCTTTATGGCGACATCGCCCTGACACTTGACACTGTGGTGAGCGACTCGTTTCTGTATGGTAATGCCCCGCTTCTGATTTTTGTTCTTAGTGTCGCTTATGATGTAAACTCGTTTGCTTGTGTTATATTATGAACCGAGTATGCTTGGATGCCGCCAATCTCCTTCGAGATAAGCAGTTGATAGAGTCTCTCCAACTTCAACTCCAGAATGAGAAGGGTCGCACGAACGAGATGGAGATCAAACTTGCCGATGCTCAAGGTATATGATCATTCTTAACTTGTGTTGATTGAGTTTATCGTGCCAGTATCCTGAGTCGGGTTTCCTTCTTCCTAGCCGAGGTATCTAGTATAGGTATAGATGCTACTTCGGAGTTTAGGATTATGAAGAGAAAATGGGATATTGAGAAGGGTCTAGTGGAAAATCTTCGTCAGCGAATGGCAAACAAAGATGAAAAAATAGACCGCCAAACTGAGGAAATTGCAATACTTGAGGACGAGTTAGAACGACATCGCCGGTTTGATTATGATCCTGCCGAGATGGACAATTTACGGGCTCACTTGGGATCTTCTCAGCGCCTTGCTGCTGAAAAATCTG
Organism: Papaver bracteatum; assembly: GCA_023529315.1. Classification (NCBI taxonomy): domain Eukaryota; kingdom Viridiplantae; phylum Streptophyta; class Magnoliopsida; order Ranunculales; family Papaveraceae; genus Papaver; species Papaver bracteatum. Next base: position 2,370,034 of record JAJJWX010003277.1, on the reverse strand, counting down.
CACTAGCCACGAGTTTGGATCAAAGGGTAGATGCTCTACAATTGCAGAATCGAGACCTTCACGAGGACCGCCGATGAATATTGAGGGATAAAGATGTGGTGGAGCGAGCTAATAGCGATTTGCTGTGCCAAGTGAGTGAATTCGATAAATTAAGGGGAGATTTAGAGTGGAGTAGATCGCATCTTGCAGTGCTCCAAGTGTCGCGTAATCGTTTAATGGACGATTGGAATGAGCATAAGAAGTATTGCCCCAGTAACGAGTTCAACTAGAAACACTATAACGAGTTAACCATGAAGTTTTCCAAGGTCGAGGATGAGTTGTCCAAGTCGGTAGAGTCGCTTCAGTCGGTGTTGCCCACCCTTTTAGGTCTCTTAGACGATGTGTTGAGGTCGTTCCGTAGATCTAAATTGCGCCTTATTCTTGCAAAAATGTTAAGTCGTGCCCGATGAATAACACTCTATCTTTGTGATTTTGTAGCCGAGCAAAAACGCTCTCGGGAGCTGGATCTGAAGGTTCGTCGATTGAAACAGGCCGAGGTCGATTTGGGCTCCAAGTTAGCTAAAGCCGAGGAAAACGCTTCCCAGATTACCCAACAACTCGAGGATGAATGCGTCGCCCATGCAGAGGAGTTAGACCAGAAGGTTCAGTCAGGCATTATGGACTGGGTGGAGAAGAAGCGGCTCGAGGTCGCGCAGAGGAAGGCCGGCGCGGCTCCTCCCAAGGCTTAAACTTTCTTTTTGTGGTGATGCGTCACTATGTTGCCCCTTCCATCGGGTTGTAAATCGCTCTGAACACTTCTCCCCTTTTTAATTTCTGCTACATTGCTTGTTTGTTTTAATGGGGGTACTGCGTCACCGATGTTGTTTGTTTTACTTTCGTTAGAAGATTCGTTTCGCATGGTCACATGATGCTTTCCGTATTTTCTTAATAGACGCACGACGCAATCGATTTTTCCTTTGTTTCACATGTTATTCCTGCAATCATTGTTCAAGTAAGTCATTATTCTAACCATTTCTGTCGAACACACCCAACAAGGAGGGTCATCGGGCCCTATGCCATGTCCTGATTGGGGTATCTCATCACTATCTCTTTGGATTCAGTGGAAGGGTACCAGTCATCCTAGTTCTAGGCCCGACAATCCCGAGTGGTTATCGATCAACCGATCTCGGGCAAGTGGACACGCCCACTTGCGATGGGGGTGACCTTTCAGATGTAAGTAGGCCACCTAGCTGAGTAGACCTCGCGTCTAAACAACCTTTGGAACTGGTTTCCAACCACCAGAACCATTAGGATACCTCGGCAATTGCACACTGCCACTGCCCCGAGTTCGAATATCCAGGCGACTGTAAGGCACCTCGGCACTTCCACACTGGCATTTCCCCGAGTAAGAATGCCAATTCGAGTGTAAGTCACCTCGGCACTTCCACACTGGCTTTGCCCCGAGTACGAATAACCATTCGAGTGTAAGTCACCTCGGCACTTCCACACTGGCATTGCCCCGAGTACGAATGACAATTAATCGATCATGCCCTATCCCATACCCCTCACGGTTTCACAGAGATAGAAGACACGTTTGCTTACCGTTTTTCCGCATCGCTCGTCAAGGATGGTAGAGTTTCAGGAATCGGATATTCCATGGTTTGATCTCTCTTGTTCCGTCGAGTCGCAATAGTCGATATGATCCCTCGCCCGCCTTAGATTCGATTATATATGGCCCGCCCCACTTTGGTGCTAGTTTTCCGCCTCTTTTGTCGCGCTCCCATTCAGCCAGAAATTTCAACACCTGCTGCCCGGGATTAAATTCTCTTGGTTGGACGCGCTTGTTGTATTCCCGTTGTAACCTCCTTTGATAATTTTCCATTTTTTGTAACGCCATTTCTCTTGTTTCTTCCAAGTCGTCGAGTTTAGCCAAGATTAGATCGGATGACACATTTCGCCTCCAAGCTTCTGTCCTTGTGGTAGGGATCATGCCTTTTGTTGGTAGGATTGCCTCGGTTCCGTAGGTAAGCATGAATGGAGAGAATCCCGTAGCTTCTCGTCGTGTGGTTCTGTATGCCCATAGGACATTATATAGCTCCTCACACCAATTTCCATATTCCCCATCTAGTTTTTTCTTCATTTTATCGGCGATAGTCTTGTTGGTGATCTCGGCCTGCCCATTACACTGGGGTAAATCGGGGTAGCTTTGCTCTTCTTGATGTTGTAAGAGTTGAATAGAAGATCAATGTTTTCGTCTTGCAGTTGTTTCCCATTATCAGAGACGATGGCCGCTGGGACCCCAAAACGGCAGATGATATGTTCCCAAATAAATTTAAAGACATATTTGTCCCGAATGTGCCTTAGCGGTGCCGCCTCTACCCATTTGGTAAAGTAATCAGTAGACACGATCAAATACTTCCTTTGCCCTGTTCCCACATGTAATGGTCCAACAATGTCAACGCCCCACTTTGCAAATGGCCACGGGCTTAAAATTGGGTTTAAAGGTACTCCTAGAACATGAATTTTCTTCCCAAAACGCTGGCATTATTCACAAGCTTTCGCCATCTGCTTTGCATCATCGTTCATGTACATCCAAAAGTAGCCCATTGTTTTTGCCTTAACCGACAAGCTTCTGCCCGAGCTATGGTTTCCAGCCGCCCCATAATGCATCTCGTGTAGGATTATATGGCCCTCTTCTTTACTCAAACATCGTAGGAGTGGTCCTAGGTAGGATTTGCGATATAAGATCCCTTATCTTAACTCGTAGGCGCCCGACTTGCTTTTGATTTTATTTATATCGGGACGACCCTTGGGCAGCTCGCCTGTCTCCAGGTATCGATGTATCGGTTTTCTCCAGTCGCCTTCTTTGTATCTCTCGGATGTGTTAACGGCCATATCTATTCGTACTTCGGGTGTTTCTGGGATGGAGGGCATAATAACCCTCATAACACGTATGCCCTCGATGCTCGGGTCTACTAACTGTGAGGCGATGTACGATAGAGCGTCTGAGTGTCTGTTATCTTTTCGACAAATGTGGCGGAATCTGATGTTGGGTATTTTCTTGATGTAAAATTGGGCGAGATCCCTGTACTTTTGTAGCACAGGATCGTGCGTAGCGTATTGGCCCGTAATTTATCGGATCACTAATTGTGAGTCACTAGTCAAGCGGACTTCCTGTAGTCCCATATCCATAATTATTCGCAAGGCATGGATCACCGCTTCATACTCAGTGACGTTGTTTGTTTCCTTGAACTCTAATCGGAATGAATGCACGATCTTCCTCCCTTTAGGTGTGGTGAATACTAGCCCGAGGCCCGATCCTTCTTTATTCGCCGCCCCATCGACAAATATCTCCCATCGTGTTGGACTATTAGCGGCTAGTAGGTCTGCAGGCTCCTCTTGTTCTTCTACCATCCCCGGTATATCCTCTACCTCGTCCTCATCACTGAGGGGGAAATATGCCAAGAAGTAGGCCACTACCTGCCCTTTGATCGCGGTTCTTGTCTCATATACCACGTCGCATTGTTTGATTATGGCTCCCCATTTGGAGATCCTCCCCGATCGCCCTGCGCTATCCAAGACTGGTTCGATAGGCGATTTGGTGAGCCCTCGTATTCTATGAGTTTGAAAATACGTTCGGAGCTTTGAGGCGGCGAAGGCTAGCGCGAGCACCATCTGTTCCATTCTCGTATAGTTTCTCTCGGCCGGACTTAGTGTTTTACTAATGAAATATACTGGCTTTTCCATACTTTTCTCCGATATCACTAATACTGCGCTAATGGCATAGGGTGTCGCTCCCAAATACAGGTTGAGGATTTCTGACGGCTCGGGCCTCTGAAGGACCGGGAGACTAGCTAGGTGTAGTTTGATCTTTTGAAAGGCCTCCTCACTGGCATCCATCCACTGAAATTTTTCTCCTTTCTTTAAAATGTCGTAAAAAGCCTTGCATTTGTCAAATGATCGCGATACAAATCGCCCCAATGCCGCTATGCAACCGTTTAACTTCTGCACATCTTTCACTGTCGCGGGAGATGGCATTTCAAGGACTGCCCGTACCTTCTCAAGATCCGTTTCTATTCCCCTAGGGGTGATGATGTACCCCAAGAATTTCCCCGACGTAACCCAAAAGTCTCACTTGGCGGGGTTAATTTTCATCTTGTGCTTCCTCATTTTTTGAAAGATCTCTCGAAGGTCTCGGACGTGGTTTTTAGCTCGGAGACTCTTAACTAACATGTCATCCACATAAACTTCTATGGTATCGTGAATCTATCTTCAAACATGTCGCCTACCAATCTCTGATATGTAGCCCCCGCATTTTTAAGTCTGAATGGCATCTTGGTGTAACAATACAGTCTTTTTGGCGTGAAGAAGGAGGTATGTTCCTGGTCCTCGTGCGCCAACGGTATTTGGTTGTAGCCCATGTATCCATCCATTAAGGTCATCGCTTCATATCCGACTATCGATTCTACTAGATGATCTATACTGGGGAGTGGGAAACTGTCCTTCGGGCATGCCTTGTTCAAGTCGTTGAAATCGATACATATTCTGACCCCTCCTTTCTTTTTTGGAACCACGACCATGTTGGATATCCACTGTGGGTAGTGAGATTTCCTTATTATTCCGGATTCTTGTAACTTCTTCAGATCGACCTCGACTTCTGCTTGTAATTCTGGCGCGATACGCCTCATTTTTTGTCTAGCCGGCTTGAACCTTGGATCAATCTTTAAGTGGTGACAGCAAACCTTCGGGTCAATACCCTCCAAATCGCGCACTTACCAGGAGAATGCATCCAAATTTTCTTTTAATAACATCGTGAGTTGACTTGCTTGTTCGTCCAATAGTAACGCTCCGATCCTTACGTCTTTGGGTTCTTCTATCGTTCCCAAGTTTACTTCCCGGGTTGGCTCAACTGTTGAGAAGTTTGATTTGGTCTCCCGGGCTGGGGACGCTTCCTTTAATTGCTATAGAGGGTCTTGTTCTTGAGTCTCATATGCCAGGACCACTTGTGAAATCACCTCTTCCAACTCTCTTGCCGTCTGAACTTCCTTTGCTTTCTTCTTCTCTTGCCTTTGCCGAGCTCTCCGTTCTTCATTAATTTCTACATCGACTTTCATGCACTGTCGTGCCGCCTGGGAGTCGCCTACAACTTCTGCTATTCCCTTGCAAGTTGGGAACCTTAACCTCTGATGGTATGCCGACGCTACTCCCTTAATCCCCGCGATCCAGGGACGCCCGATAATTGCCTCATAAGGTGAGGCGACGTCCACCACACAAAAGGTAGTTAGCATGTCGAGATAGCCACCACCGTCTGAAACTCTCAAAGTTACTTCGCCCTTTGGGATGGTTACTGTGCCGTTAAAGCCTAGATGTGATATGTTGATGGGACGAGCATGTCGTCCGAGAGTTTCATTCTTCTGAACGTATCGTAAAACAGTACCTCGACTGAGCTTCCGCTATCCTCGAGAATCCTTCTTACTCCCCACTTCTCGATCAATAACGTGATGACCAGTGGATCACTGTGTGCCTATCCGTTTACTGGGACATCCTTAGCCGAGAACGAAATGGGCATCATCATACAAGATTCCATAGGCAGGGCCTTGGCTACACTACATATTTCATTACCATTATTGTCCCTTTTATGGATCCTGGTAGTGATTACTGGGCTAAGGGTGTAGTCTTGCATAGATGAATGTGAAATGGTGCTCACGAACTGACTCGTCCTATCGATACAGACTTGAAGAACTGGTGCATCGGGTGCTGCTTCTGGTCGATGGGGGTGTCAGACATACTTCCTCAAATATCCATCGCGGATGAGGTGCTGAACAATATCTTTTACTTCTCGACAGTTGTTGGTGGAATGGCCCCTATACTGATGGTAGTGACAGTATTCGGGATGATCTCGGGTCTCTTGGAATTGTACCCCCCTCGATGTTGGGTAATTGATGTCGTTTCTCTTCTCAACTTCCTTGAAAACCTCTTCCAAAGGAGAATTTAAAGGGGTATACGATCGGGCTTCCTTCCTTGGCTTCTTCCCTTTGGCCATCCATTCCCTCTTCTCACTGCTCCTCGGGGGCGGGTACGATCTCTTTTCTGGTCGCCTAATATGGTCGTCTGTGACCGTTTTAGTTTCAGTACCAACTTCATCACTGGATTCTTGTACTCCTCTATCTCTTGATTCGGCCTGAATTTCTTCCAAGGTGATGTAGTGTTCTTGCATTCTTCTCATCTCCTTTAAGGTTTTTGGTTTTTCGGAGAACATGGCAATCTAGATGGGGTATGATCTCCCCAACGCGTTTTCAAACCCAAAGATGGCTTGATCCACCGGAACCTTCCCAATTTCAGTACACAATTTCCTCCACCTGTCGGTCAGGGTTCTCAAGGGCTATCTGAATCTTCGGGCGAGAGTAAACAGCTTGTTCATTCTTGGCCGAGGTCGACTGTTATGCATGTAGGTCTCAAGTAAGGCCTCGACTAGCGCATCGTACCCGTTAATCGACCCAGGTGTGAGCGAATAAAACCAATCTCACGCCTCGCCCTCCAAACTAGCTGGAAAGAATTTGGACATAACTACCGGGTTGTTTCTCCATTGGATCAGTGACATGGTGTACATCTTAAGATGCTCGATCGCATCGCCCGTTCCATCAAATCTAAAAGGGAATGAAGGCAAAGCACACTTGGGTGGGAACGGAATTTGTTCAAGTTCTTGAGAGAAAGGCATTTTCTCGGCTTCACTCATAATCTCGGCCAACTTATTCTATTCGCTTCCGCCCGAGAGTTCCTTGATCTTTGCTTCCAACTCCTTAAGCTTGGCTTCTATTGTCCGATGTTGTCGCTCGTCCCTTCCTCGCCTTTCTTCGTCAGTGGACGAATCCTCGGGTGGTCCATATCTCTGCGTGGGGGGTACCGGAGGCAATGGTGGTTGACCTGACTGATCGGGCTGATTAAGGTTACTCGGCCCCATCATGGGTGGTGAATGACCGGATCGTCCGCGATAACCCGATGTCCCTCGGCTGGACGACCCTCTTGATCTGGTCAGTTGGTTCCTTAACTGGTAGTTCTCATACTCCAAGGCTAGATTTCGCTGCTGGAGTTCCCTTAGTGCCGCTTCTTGTCTCCTCTGACTCTCCAAAATGGCCAACAACGTCGGGTCCATACTTTCGTGACTGGAATGTCCATTGGGTTGGTGTGGCCGAGGCTGTAATGGTGCAGATGTGGGTAGTGGGGGTAATATCGGGTTGGTTACACGATATCCTTCCTGAATAGTTATCGGGCCAATGTTACTTGCTGCTTCTCGCCCCATCTGAATCTGCCTAAGACGCTCTTGTTCCCTTCCCAAAGCTTACTGGTACTCAACTTGTCGCCTCGTCCTTTGTCTCTGAGCTTGCGCTGCAAGTGCTCCCTCATCGTCATCGGTGTCTGAAGCTGTGAGTCTATCGACTTGGTCAACTCTTCTCTGAGTCAATATAACTTGGTCCAGAGGTAGGGTGTTATCGTCTCGCCCCAAATCTACATCCTCGTCTACAACAGGCATTCCTCGCGTAGCTGCATGAGATTCCTCGGGTGGTGGTTGTCGACTGTCTTCTTGTCTCAGCCCCGTTATCCTTACTTGCATGCTGCTGCTAGTAACTGTACGATTCTTCAACATCCTTATCATCCCTGAAGTGATAGCCATCGGTCACGTCGCGTGATACGCCGAGTATCACCCGTCCCTACGTCAACAAATACGAAAAAGAACCCCTTACTTTGACCTGATTTTCTAATAAAAATTTCAGACAAAAGGGCAAAATTTTCTACTATACGACTACTGCCACTGTGTAATATCTACTTCAGTTATTAGGTGGGTTCCGTCCATCTACCATATTTTGTCCCTATGCTAAATCTGTGGCTGACCTCACTTCCCCTTCGCTATCACTCCGTACGACGTCGCTCTATGTACTCGACCTATGCATTTAAGTTAGTTTGTCCTTTATTCTACATGCTCCGAATCATTGAACTTATATACATGATGCTTAAAAAGTACGGTATGCAACCCAAAAACCAAATCATGCTTGCATCAGCTTCACTTCCTCCTGTTCTAATTCTATATGCTTGAAAAGTACGGCCTTTCCGACGATTTATGCTACACCGCCGGCAAAACTCTATATGGTTTGACAGTTTGTCACACGATAAAACATCCAAAAATGCGAACTTTTAGTGACTCCGAGCACCCAACTTCACACCGCAGCTGGGAAACAACTCGCTTAACACTAACCATCATACAACTGTCGAGAACAATTCAGTCGTCCTTTCAACAGATTCTTCACGTATCTTCTAACCCGAACTGCTAGTCGCTGGTGAGCTCGTGAAGTTTCTCTGCTGATCAAATTGTTGAAGGTGTTAAGAAGACGCTACTATTGTTCTCACTTTAAATGCTCAGTAAATGACTTAAAATAACCATCACTTCGGCCCACAGAGTTCATCGTAGCTTCTACTCTAACATGTTAACGTGTATTGAGGAGATGTTGATCGTCTCTGAAGGTTTTCAAGGCAAGGTATCCGGAGATCTTAGTCGGATCCCCTTAGTCGGCGCCAGAATGTAGATTCATTTTACTACAAACTACATCCAAAGGATAGAAACGCACTACTCATCTCAAATGAAAGTAAACACTCCACAATGAACACAAGATATACGTGGTTCGGTATGATTACCTACGTCCATGGGGGTGAAAGGATGAATCTTATTACTTCGAAGTGTTACAAAGATGTTGCTCTTGGTGGGATTTCCTTACAAGATGAACTTACTACTCACTTACTTATTCTTAGTGTTCTCTCGAGTTTCTCTCCCTCTCTCTCCTAAATTACAACCTAGCTTCCTTGAATACAAGTCCCTATATTTATAGGAGAAGTTGTATACAACGAAATTAAGGTGTTAGTCATGTTACATCTATTCAGCAGTTCTGTGATCGGGCCGATTCACGTCGTCTCATGTGGCCGATGCATCCTGACTCCTCGCCTATCCTTCGTTCGGGCCGATCTCTTCTGGTGCTTTATTAACACGATGTCGCCTATCTTGACTGTCGCCCTTATGGTTATCCGATGTGACCCGTAATTTCTTATCCGTTTGACCATAGCTCCTCGTTTGACCCTCCACGCCTTATCTTGTCAGCTTTATCGGAAGTCTGGGTCAAGTCTTGTCTGACATCATTACGCCCGATCCACGTCGCTCCTTAAATCTCGCGCCCATTAATATTTGCTCTATACTTCACGTCTCTTCGTATTTGGGTACACCGGGCCTAGGATGTTGCCACCTGTTTCTGTGGATAATTTACACCTACACACATCTTACTCAACATGATTTATGTGAGTAAGTTTTTTAACCCTTGTGATTAATTAGCACAAGTATGTGCTTTAAGCTCATTAAAAGAATTGTGTTTACGATCAAGTCTCGTTTTCCTTCTTCATTTAGAGAGGGATCCTTTTTGATTTGAGAAATTATCATAAAACTTACTGTCATCAAAACTCGAGACATAGTTTGAATTCTTACCAGAAGAGTTTTGACTTGAGGAGGATGATAACCTGTTGACAATTTCTTTGTACCCTTGAATTATCTCTATTAGGTTATTTCTCATATCACCAATTTTCCTTCTTTCTCCTGGAATTTCTTTCATATCAATGGAAACGTTGTTTTCAGAGAAAACGACTTGATCTTTACTTAGCATATTCTTATTAAGACTTATGTTCTGCTTTTGAGCATTTGAGGAACTCATTGAACTAACTTTCCTAGTAACATACACAGGGTAAGTACAAAAACCAATGGGTTTCGACATATGAATGTCAGTTACACCCTTGAGAATTAAGTCTAAGGTGTGTTGAAGTTGAACAAGAGAATTTTTATTCAACCTAGAGTTTCCCTTTTGTCTCACAAAAGAGACATACTTTCTGATCACACTGGTGATTAGGAATTTTAGTCTTAACATTCTCGTCAGGAGATTTCTTCCTACCATGTGGTGTGGAATTTCCTTGATTAGAGGAGACTAACACATATTTCTTGATTGGAAGGGACTCCGATTTTACTTCTGGTGCTAGAGCGTTTTCAGTTGTAGCAGAAGTAGTTGGTATATTAGACTGCTTAGAGCATCCTTGAATATATAGATTACTCAAGCGATGTTATATTTCCAATACATCCTTTTTAAGGCTTGCCTCAAGAGTCATACATAAAGAATGATCTTCAGTATTTTCTTTGAATTTGCAGTCTCTTATTACACCAAGAAGAACATTGACATGTTATTTTAACCGATTGAATCTATCAGCTTGGATTCTAACGAGATTTAGAATCAAATCACTCTCTTCAGCTATTTCCCGTTTATTTTGAGAAATAGACTCTTTTGAAGGGTAATCGGGACAACACATGTCAGAACCTTTCTGTCTAGTTTGAACACAAGGTTCGTCTATGTTCGAGATTGAAGAATCTTTATCTTTAATAGAAATAGATGAGACATAGTTTTTATTTCTGGTGACGCATTTATCAGAGATACTACTCTTGTCCATAGAGTCAGATCGCTACAAACACAGACTTATAAAGTATTGAACGTGTTTGCATGTTCTTATACCAATTAAAAAAAGCGGGGGTCTAACAACCACACCCAATATTTCGATTAGCAATCTGTATGGACAAACTCCAATATACTTTCTAGAAAATGAACTAAACAGTCAGACTCAATCTAGATAAAAGTATATCAAAGAGTTTATATCTCTATCTCTCGATTTAAATCTTACTCAAGCAAACTGCGAGTCTCAATTTAAATACAAGAGAGATAAACTTGGATGGTACCAAAGACTAATATCCAAGTGTTAATCAATTTAAATCAACAACCAAAAGGTCGGATATTCTAATTGATTGAACAACGCACAACCTGTATTATTTCAATTATATAACAAATATAATACGGAAAAGAAATAACACAGATACCAGAATTTTGTTAACGAGGAAACCGCAAATGCAGAAAAACCCCGGGACCTAGTCCAGATTAAACATACACTATATTAAGCTACTACAGACACTAGCCTACTCCAAACTAACTTCGGTCTGGACTATATTTGAACCCTAATCAATCTCACACTGATCCAAGGTACAATTATGCTCCTACTTCTCTGATCCCAGCAGGATAATACGTACTTATTCCCTTAGATGATCTCACACATAACTAAGAGTTTCTACGACCCAAAGTAGAAGACTTTAATAAATAAATCTGTATCACACAGAAAATTCTACGGTAATAGATAAATCCGTCTCCCATGAATATACCTACGAGCTTTTGTTCCGTCTTTTGATAAATCAAGGTGAACATGAACCAATTGATAAACCATACTTATATTACCGAAGAACCGCTCAGTATTATCAATCACCTCACAATAATCTTAATCGACGCAGCGAAAAAAGATATTTTGGAATCACAAACGATGAGACGAAGATGTTTGTGACTACTTTTATATCTTGCCTATCGGAGATAAAAATCTCAAGACAATTATTACAATTGTACTCGTACAATATAAACAACAAGATCATATCACACAACTATAAGAAAAGTAATATCGGCCTGGCTTCACAATCCCAATGAAGTCTTTAAGTCGTTAACCTGGTTTAGAAGAAGAAACCAAAGGTTAAAGGAGAATCGACTCTAGATTAGCACAACTAGTATCACACATAATGTGTGGGGATTAGGTTTTCCAGTTGCTAGAGTCCTCCCTTACATAGTCTTTCAAATTAGGGTTTGCAATCAATGTTAGCTTGGTAACAAAGCATTCAATATTCACCGTTAGATGAAAACCTGATTAGATTCAAGCTAATATTTATCAACCGTTAGATCGAAAACATAGCTTGTTATACACACATGAAATACACGTTTGTAGGCTTGTGTAACCCTACCTAAACTTTGTACATTAGTTTGTTCAACAATAGTTAACCAAATGGTTAGCCATATGATAACTTTCATATCGACCATATTATTCTTCACCATAACTAGTTCAAATGATTCAAATGAACTAGTTAGAGAGTTGTTCAATTGCAAGGAAATATCATGTACTACACAAGACACAATTGAAGCAAAAACGATTTGATTCACTCGAATTGGTTCATGAACTATATAGCCACGGTTTGAAATTGCATTCCTTAGTTTATAAAGATAAGTTCACAAATATCGTTTTTAGACATAACCTACTCAAGTTCGCGGACTGGGTTCGCGGACTTAAGTTCCTAGATGGAGTTCACAAACTCCAGCCAAAATTATCGGGTCGAGAACTTCCGCCAGTTCGCGGACTTAGCTCACGCACTTCTCTGGTTCTCTTGATCAACAAAGTTTGCAAACTTTGGTTCAAGGAATAAGGACTTATACATATAAGTGTTTCCACAACAATTCTTATATCCTACAATGGTTATATAGTCTAAAATCTTATTTCAATCATTGAAACATTCTCAGAGGATGTTATATAGTTGTTATTCACAAACCATTTTTCGTCAGAGCAATTTTCAAAATGATTGAAACATAACATGACTTTCGTCACTAGGTAGAGATGAACTTAGCTAAAGCAAAAGACTTACCAACACATATTTCAATAAATAGATAGGCGAGGTATACTCAGCTCAAAATACCAAATGTGTATAATCTAAGTTTATATAGCAAAACGACTTTTGTCTCAAGATAGAAGATAAATAGACTTTTGAGTGATAGATAAGTTCAAGTCTCCACATACCTTTTAGTCGATGAAGATCCACCACTTCCATGAGTAGTCCTTCATCTTGTATGATGATTGCCATGGAGTTCTTGAGCTCAACTACACTTTCTACCCTAGTCCGAGACCTTAGCTATAGTAGACTAGAAATCAAGACTTATAGTTTTGATCACTAACATTGACAAACATAATTGAGATAGCAATGCATGTGAGTTCAACTGAGCAATGCTCTAAAAAATTATGTTCTTTTCTACTTTTTATTAATCATAGATTATCACCAACCGTAGGTTAACAGGTTCGCTTAGCTAACCCCAAAATTCCTCATTTCACTGAATAACAAGTCCGCTTAGTTATCATATTCTACTCAAAAGAACCACCTTGAGGTTCTCTTACAAGATGTAGTTCGATCGAATGCATTAATATTTATGAATTTAGGTTTAGTACTAGTAGTTAAACTCGGTTTGATCAGTCTACTTTCTAGTATTGTTTTCACACATAATTTCTCCATGGAATCCCTCAGCAAGGCCTCATGTTTCTACTTGTGTAAAAAGTCAAGAAACGATTAATTATCCCCTATCTTTTACTAGCTTTAGATCAAATTAACAAATCAATTTAGTGTGCACTCTAAACAACCTATCAATCAATCATGAAAATTAGTATTAGTAAAAACAAATGATAATCATGTGAAAACTTCGAAGTAGAATTAAAACAAAACTCAAAACATGTCGAGAACTAGGAATTCATACTCAATCAATAATAAAATTAGCTACTCATGGTTTTGAAGTTCACAAAGAATAAATAAAAGAGAAAGCAAACAAAAACCAAAGTGTAGTGTGTGTAGAGGTGTAGAAGTGTGTAGAGAAAAGTAGAGAACTTCTCTATTTATAGGATTCAATTTGCTTGCAATCCTCTTAGGAATAGAATCTCTTTCCCATTATAGATCAACTTCCAAATCCTTGTCTTTGTAAAATTCCTCATCTTCTCTTTCCAAATTTAAGTCAAATTCCACATCCAAGTCCTACCCAACCCATGTTTCCTTGTTTTAGAAGTTATGCGTAGTTCAATCAATTGGTAAATCCAACCTTTGGTTGTTGATTGACAATTGAACATTGGTCTTTGGTACCATTCAAGTTGTTTCTCATAATAATCTAGCTCACGGATTCTATCCGTTTGATTTGCTGATTACATTGAGAAACAAAGATATAACTCTTGGAAATATTTTCCTTGATTGAGTCTGACAGTCTAATTGAATCTCTTGGAATTATATTGGAGTTAGTCCATACAGATTTCCTAAACAAAATATTGGGTGTGATTGTTAGACCCCAGCTTTTTCAATTGGTATCAGAGTAGGCAAACACGCTAAGACCTCATAAGTACGTGTTTGTAGCAATCTGACCATATGGACGAGTCTATCTCTAATAACATACCAGTTTAGAAATTACCAGATAATTTTTAAATCTCGGATTCACCTGAGAAAACTGTCATATCTAAGTCAATATCTAAACATTCTCTTGATGCAAAAACTATTGATAACTGGGAAACACGCCTAGAAAAATAGTTGGATGAACTTTCTGATGAAGGTGATTCAGATATTGATAGAGATGTTGATGAGGAAATTTTAGAGTATGTTAAGGTTTTGAATTCATTGGAAAATAAGAAGTTAAGAACTTCTCATGTCACACCTCTTCTGACTCCTCTTTGTCGAGAAAACAAGAAATTGAAAAGGATTTACGAAGGTCTTTATGTTTTGAATCGCTCTTGCGAATCGATCCTCTAAGATTCCGAGGAAAACCTGAGTAGAAAGTCACTTGAATGTGATAATGTATATCAAAAATACTTCTTGTTTAAAGAGAAACTTGCAGAAACTGAAGCTAGGATTAAATCTCAGCAAGCAAGTTTTGATGACAAAGAAAGCGCTTATCTCACTCGAGAAAAACGCCTTCAGGCTGATTTAGCTGCTACTCTTGATAAAATCAAGATGTTGGAAGATGACTTGGAAAATTTCAATACTAGTTCAAGCAAATTAACCACTATGCTAGGGGCAAGTAAAAATCATCGTGATACACGAGGATTGGGCTATAATGGAATAGATGCTCCAAGTACTAGCAAAGAGGTAAAAAATTTCAAGGTTAGTGATTCTTCTCAACAAAAGGTTACCACTGATGGTAAAAGTGAAATTCCTTCACCGATAATTAAGGTTAAATAGCAAATTATATCAACCTCCAAAAATAGCACACATGAATCTGGGTAAGAACATTCCTTATATTTGTCGTTATTGCGGAAACAAAGGTCACCTGGAAAGGAGATGTCGTTTTCGTATAAGGAATGAGAAACTTCATGATGTTCTTGTTTGGGTATCACAAAAAGTAGTGAAACCAAGATCTTATGTTAAGTCTAATCCGCTTAACATTACATGTTGTAACTATCCAATTCATGAACATAATGCCACAGTTTCCAAAACAAGTTCGCATACCTTAATTTAATAAAGCTCCGGGGACATTAGTTCGCAAACGAACCTAAGTTCATGAGTATGAATTGTCATACTTACCGATTTTAGAACCTAACCATAGTGTTCGCAAACTGAGTATGTGAATTAAAGTTATAGACCTTGCCTAGTATTTTTCGTTCGCAAATACTGTTCACAAACCATTGTTGCATACCTTTCACAGGGAAACATGTTCGCAAACAAGAGTTCAAGAATTGAACTAGTACTTCACAGTTCGCATACCAGGTACGCATACTATATTATATCCAGACATTGGTAGTAGTTCTAAAACTCTCATTAAATCATTGAAACATCCTTAGAAGATGACAATAATAATCTTACACATACCACTAGCTTCAAGTAATTTTCAAGTGATTAATTGATCAATACGAAACTTCTCAAGTTAACATCAAATGATTGTCTCACACAAATCATTTAAGATGTTCAAAGTAATTTTCACATGATCATCTTGACTTAATATTTGGTTTCCAACAAATGAATTGTTTACAACTGAACTTGTCAAGTAGATGATGATGCTTACTAAGCTTTAAACTTGTATTTCGAGAAATATATATACGAGATAAAATCGGCTCAAAATTTCAAATGTGGATAACACAAAATCTATATAGCTATAGGACTTAGTCTCATTAGAAGATAAAATTGAATAGACTTCTGAGTAATACATAAGTTTAAGTCTCAACATACCTTTTGTTGATGAAGTTATTCCAAGATCTTCAGTATATCTTCTTCTTCAATTGGTGAACGCCATGAAGTCTAAAAAGCTCAACTACACACTTCTATCCTAATCCGAGACATAGCTATAAGTAGAACAAAAATCAAGTATATAGTTTTTATCAACTAAACTTGACAAACAAGCTTGAGATAACAATGCTTGCGAGTTCGACCTAGAAGTGCTCTAACAACAACATTAAATACAGGGCATCAAATGTCTTAAGTAAATAGATTACTCGCCTCAATACCCCCAAGTAAGTTTCCGTAAGTTTTGTTTAATGCATTTATGGATTGACCATTTTTTTTTCTTGTTTCTTTTTCGGTAACCAAGTGGTTTATAAGAGATGTAATACATAATAACATTGTAGTTACAAAGAGTTGTAACGAATCAGTGGATATAATACATAAGTCGTATGATTGGGGAATCGGTAACGAACATATATATTCAACATCTAATATTTAAAAAATATTTTTATATACCCAATGCAACCAACGAATATATTTTTTTATATACCCAATATTTTGAACAAGGGGCCGGTAACATCATTTATCATCAACAGTTCACTTCGGACATTGGCTCTCAGCAGGTGATTAGCGAGTTTACTTTGGTTAATGCAGATTAAATGTGATATTTAAAAAATGGTTCCCTTATGACAACTATCATCTAGAAGGACTTGCGATCTAATTAGTGGAATGCAGATTGAATCTCCAATTTTTAGGTTGAATTGTTAAACAAATTACACTCTTACAAAAAAAAAAATCGGATGTTCAGTGCTGGGATCGACTTTAGAAGTACTAGCCTAACATTGTTGGGAAGAACTGTATGGCTGAAATTTCTAAAGGAGAACTTAAGTGTATGAAAAAAATATTTGAGGTTCGGCTTATACAACTTTAATCGTTGTTGGTCGAACTTGTACTTCGTAGTTTGGTTTTTTATAAGTTGCGACTTACAGAGTCATGTTTGTCTTACTATGATACAGCCGAACCTGGTATTATAAAAACCCAAGTTATAGGTTTGGCTATTCAATTGCATTTCCAATATGAGCCGAATCTTTCCTTGGTTGAACATTTTTATAGGTTCGTCTAGTAATATAACTTTTTGAACTTTCCAAACAGGGATTTTATCCGAAATAAACAAGGTTCATCCGAACCTAAAGGTCTTTGTCATAAACTAGGTTCGGTTGAAAACGTGATATTTCAATATCATCTGAATAGTTCTTCTGAAACATTAAAAAAAAATCAGCATTCCAATGTGCAGATCTAAAGCTAAATATCTTACCTCCAAACGAGTCATTTTGTACTTGTGGTTTTAATCAATGATCAAAGATTTATGCAACACCAATTAATCGACGAAAAATAAAATCAAAACGACATGATAATTATTAGACTAGGTTAGGAATGAATATGATTTTGGATTTTGACTAGTTTAGATTTATTTTTTAAATTTATGTGAAGGGTAGTTAAGTAATTTAAATAATTAAAAGGAACTTGGTAATCTATCATTTAGTATGCCTCAAAAAAAAAAAAACTCAAAACAAGTTTCTTTTTCTTCGATACCTTTTTCTGTTTGGCCCAAACCTTGTGTACTAAATATATATATGCTTAAAGCCTGGTAGAAAACTGGTCGAGCCCACCGTGCATAGCATTTCTAGTTCAACCCTGATTATTTGATCCTATCTCCACTCCTTTAAGATGCTAAGTCATATGAGTCCCCACGTCGCACGGTAATTGTGACACTCCTTTCAAATTAAATTAGACAAAAGCTTTGAACTACAACAATTCTGGAGAAGATAAGTGGCGGAATGTTATTGGTCGGAGCAATAAAATTTAAAAAACACTCTATTTACACCCTGTTTTTAACTGCCTGATAGTAACACCGTTAGCAACCGTTAGTACAAACGTGGGTGTATAACACTTATGTATGGATTTACACCTAATTAAAAACTTTACACAAAATATTTAACTGGACGTTATTCACAGACGTTAAGTGAACAATACATCCATTTAGGCCCCTTCCTTTGGGTGTGGCAAACATTCATGTTTTTTTCCATTTAAGCACCCACTATGGAGGCGACAAACAAGCCTGGCTAAGTGGCAAATTTGCCACTTAGATAGGCAAGGTGGAGTTTCTACCGAGCGGTCGAGTCTCGACCGCTCGGTCCATTAAAAAATGTTCAGTGTATACTACACCGGTAGCGGTCTAGACTAGACCGCCAATATCATCTCATCCAACGGTCATCATTTCATTTGCCTATAAATACAATATCAAATTTCATTTCAACTCACACCATTTCTTCGATCTTCATTCTTTCACTCCACAAATCCAATATGTCAGTTCGAGTTCGACCTCGCAAATTTAGCATATCTGAAGATGAATCCATTTGCAGGCATTATGTTTTTGTTACGCAAGATATGGCCGATGGTGGACAAAATCAACATCAACGAAGTCTCATTTGTTTATCTTCTTCTTTACCTTCAAATTTTCCTTCCCTTGAACATTTTTATCCCCTTGAACTTTTCTTGGTTTTCTCTTTTGAGGTTTGATTTGATTAATATCCAAAACTTGTAGACTTCTTTGATTTTTACCTATTTCTTTATAACCTTCACATATCTTATTAAGGGCCGATTCAAGCACCACTCCAGAAAAATCAAGTTGGGATTCAAACTTTGCCATTTTGAAAGATAATAAGATAGAAAGATAGAAATTTTTTGTGTAAAAAATTTGGTGTAATGTTAGTGTGATTTTTGGCCCTTTTATAACGGTGGAGAAAGAGTCGTTGGAGGTTTCAAATCCATCTAACGGTTGAGACTACACCGTTACCGGTTTAGTTGGCACCTCTACTGGTCGAGACTCGACTGCTAGGTGGAGACTCGATCGCTTAGAGTTTTTACCATAGTGGCGCGACCAGTTTGCCAGGCCAGCTAGCATGGAAAATGGGTGGGTTTGGCATTTTCCATAGGAACCGGCCTAAGAAACCTAACCAGATTTACACAAGTTTATCGGATTATGATATTCTCTTCTTTTCTTCTCTTCTTTTGTTCTTCATCTCTTTCTCCCTATCGAATTCAATTTCAAAGGTTTAGATGAATCGAGCTTTTGTTTGTGAGTGATTCATGTAAATATTGAAATCTAGATAAATCTAATAGGGTGATGAATCTGGAAGCTAATTGAGAAGAAATAGAAATTTAGGTTTCCTCCTGCCATACTTTTCTTTTTCTTCTGCAACAAACTCCTACCATACTTTTATTCTCCGACAAACCATAGGTTTTCCTCATGAATCAGTTGAGTTCTTTCCGTCAATATGTTGGGTCTCGAGATTTCACAGAAAAAAAGGTAAAATCTCTATCTCTTTCCCTACGAATCTCTTTAGGGTTTTCAGATAAGAACTGATTTGATGTTTGCAACGATTAATTTAAGCTTTTTTTTGGCGAGAATATCAGTTTTTTTTAGGGTTTTGTGAGATTCAATTTGGATTGATTCTCTGTGGGATTTGTTCTCAACAACATGAGGTAATGATTTCTTACTTAGTTTTCGTTTTATGTTATGAAATTCTAATGGAATAAGTTAAATCTTGACACATTCCGGAAGAGTCAGGTAAACTTTGAAAAATTCTATGTTACTTGGTCTTAGACAACGCAAGCAATAACCAATAGGAATCAAGGTATACCTCAGAGAAAAAACATGAATAAGTTGATTACCGTTGCCACTCTTGCACTTTTTCTGTTCACATATGTTGTAAGAAATGAAGCCACTTCCATAACCAAGAAGGTATTCATAAATTATAAAGTTCATGAATACGTTTACTGATAAGCACGTAAGTGCTACATTTTATACCCATATTTATATTAGTTAGGACTCAATATTTTGGTTAACAATATTGTTTTAGTGCTTTTGTAGAAAGTACAAACCAATTCGATCCCAGTGCAATAAACATCTTAAATGGAAGCTTAATGGTGGCCGCAGCTAAAACAACTAATGTTACTATTGGTGGCAGTGGCACCATAACGAAGAGGAGTAAACTATGGGCGGCTGTTTCAATCTGTTACATTAGACGCACCAACTAAAGTGTGTTACGGCCAGGCAGTGGTACAAATGGGATGGAGAATGGTCTTTGTTTTGCTCCAGCACGTGGTGGAGTCCACAAGGAACTTAATTTGGATGTCCTGATCTCCACCACGTCTCTTTATCACGTATTCATGGAAAAGTCTCTCTTGTTATCAGGAGACATTTTCTTTAGGTCTCAATTCAACATCATGGTCAGTACCGAACTTAGCCGTGTGAGAGTTTTGCAGCAGCGAGACAAGAAGAAAAGACACATGGGAAGATCAGCTGGTGGTGTTGAAGTCTACCGAAGTCAGCATGGATTAACTAGCTGTGAAAGATGGCAGTGAGACAACGAGCAGGGTGCATGGGACCGAAATAATCAAAGGAAGAAGATGGGTTTAACTTGAGAGTTGACATTCTCAGATTGGCGATTGTGGTCACCATCAGAAGCTTACACATGGAAGAGTTGTGGGGTGCTGTTAATGGAAGATACCGACCAGGAAAGAAGATAGAGCGCTGCTGCTGTTGTTTAACTCAATGAATGTGTGTGATTGAATGCATTTGAACATCGATTTGCAGGGAAGGTTTGCACAGTGGTGGTTACGAGAAATTTGTTGGCATCAGAGGTGTACAGGTGATAAAGATGAGCTTATTCTCAAACTGCCAATTGCACAGCAAGCACGATGGGAGAATGGATGCTAGTCTTGTGCAGTCGACGGTGACTGACTAATGAGGAGGTTAGATGGCCAGAGAACAATAATTGCTGGTGGTAGCGTCGACAGCAACATGGTTGGAGTTGTTCTGGTGGCTGAATGGGTAGAGAGAGTTAATGAAGATTGGAGGTTTATGGAAAGTTATAGCTGATGATGGAACGGGAGAAGATGAACTTAGGTTCTGTGGAGGAAATGGTCGCTGGAAGTTGTATCTCAAAGACCAGCTGAAGGTGCGAATGGACAGAATAACGGAGTTGGCTTAAGGGGTCTTGACGGATGAAATTTTTGCATGCAGTGATGTTCTTTTGGTACAAAATTTGGGGTTCGCTGTGGATCGAAATGGTGCTGAACATGAAAGAAGAGGAAAATGGCTGATGTCGTTGGTCATTTCATGATGGATGGACAGAGGTGTTGTTGGTTAGCCGATACACGGTGGTGGCTAGGAGTCAGGAAATGAGATATTGTTTTTGACTTTTTGTGCGGTGGCAACGTACAGTAAAAGATAATGGAGACTAAATGGACCGGCTGGACTGGGCCTTGCAAAGGTTGCTAGGTCTTATGAGACTCGAAGCAGCACCTATATGAGCAGAGAAGAACACAGAAGTTGAGGGGAGACCGGACTGTGGAGGCAGCTACTGGAGAAGGAAAGGAGGTGCGTCTGCGTTGAAGCATAGATAGGGAAGAAGACGACTCGATTGGTTTAATCTCTTCTCTCTTGATTATCATTTTAATGGGTTTGAAGAAACCCATATTTATGTATTGCTAGACTTTTCGTAATTAGGGTTCATGGAGAAAGCTACTTCAAGCATAGACCATTATGAAATAATTTAGATTAATTTGGTATTAGGCTATTTTGAATAGAATTGTCGAAATCCAATATTTATGATTTATTGGTTTTATAAATAATATTTGTTATTGCTCCACCGGCTTTGTACGAAGTAAAAGCCTAGATGCATAAATACATTTCGTGTTCCAATTTTATTTGTTATAGTATTTGATAATCCATGCTTAGGTTAAATCATTTGATGGGTAATGCTTAGACGACGCAAATAGTGATTGTGAACCGATAATTATATTTTCAATAATCTTCTTGCCATTATAATTTGATAGTCCATGCTTAGGAAACTCTGATGGGTTATACTTAGGAGATGCGAGTTTATTATCGAAAGTTATATTAATAATGGGTGTTGCAATAGAACAAAGAAATAAACTCATATTTGGAATTCGAATTCTTTTCAGTTCTCAATTAGAAATAGTAGTGGAATCCGTTGACCCTGGTTTCTGACGCTCTCTCTTATCATATCCATTTTAGTTTAATTTTATTTTATTATTTCGTTTTCCATTCTTAAAATCCATAAAAAATATTCCTGGTTAATTAATTGAGAATATTGATTATTGGTATTTCCACCGCTCCCTGTGGGTTCGACCCGTACTTGCCTCTGTCTACTAGTTAGACACCGTGCGATTGCGGTTATTATTATATAGGCATATCTGGATCCTATCATTTACATCACGCATCTTTAGGGAAAACTAATGGTTTTTTATGAAAATTGCAGCACTATATAGAGTATATGGGGGAGCACTCTTACCCGGATTCGTAATCAGTTATATCGTCTAACCATGATTTTCTTGCATAAGTTACCTGCAGGTAATAAGAATCCATTCGGTAGTTATATGAGAATTTCTGAATGAAATTTAAGTTTTCTTAAGTTATATGTAGAAAAATGTTAAAAGTTGACTGATTTCAATTGTAGTATTAGTGAAGCCAAAGAAGTTGCAGTTCACCATTACACTAAGAGCTTTTGAGGCTTCTCAGCGAAACTGACAGTCGAACAAGCACAACAGCTCCGCGTTAAGAAAATTGATTAACTACGTGTTACTTTATATAAAAAAGCTAATTATTATATATAAGTATTATATATTACTAATCTTTCTCTTTTTGGGTTGCAGAATCGGAATCTGTTATCTCAGTTTTTGAAAGTATGATTAACCAACTCCATATTACTCATTCTTGGGATTTCCTAGGGGTCGATGATATTCCACAAAGTAATGCAAATATTGAATCCAAATCAGACGTGATCGTTGGCGTCATTGATTCTAGTATGAAGACTAGAAAATTCAAGGCTTATTATTAACCTTTAATTTATAATATTGGGATTTTGGGACAGTTATTTACTGTGAAATGTGCATTGTAGAAATTTGGCTAGGGTCAGATAGCTTCAATGATAATTAGGGCATGTTCCCGAGAGATTCAAGGGAAAATGTGTTGCTGGAGAGCAGTTTACAGTTGAGAATTGCAACAGGTCAGGTTTACATCATAATCAGTGTCTATCTGAAAGTAAATGATGGCTTAAACTTTTTCAAGCCACATTTTGTAATTTCTGTTCAAATAAAAAATTTGTTTAATTGGATATCATCCGACTTTCACTAATTTGTTCACCAAAACTATCACTCTTTAAGGAGAGTAAAAGTACAAGATCCAGATGGACTATGGGGGTCCATTTACAAAAACAAGTATTTCCCAGAGCACAGCCAGCTGGACTCAAACTACAAGTGCAGCAACAGAGATTCGTGGGTTTGGAAGAACCTGATGAGGGAAGTGAGAAAAATAAAAGAGAACACTGAATGGAAAGTGGGGGATGGAAAATCAATTAGAATTTGGGAGGAACTGTGGTACCCAGGGCAACTGCAACAATTATGTGAACCACTGCATCAACACCAGAAAATTACTTGTGTCGATGAGTTAATGGGTCAAAAGGGAGAGGAATGGGTATGGGATGAACTGAAGTTGACACAGTATTTTGAACCAAAAGTGAGACAACAGATTAAAGGGATTCAGATAAACAAATTCAAAAGGGATGAGCTGAGATGGAAATTAGAGAAAAATGGGAAATTCACAATTAAGTCTATGTACAAGAAAATTATGCTTAGAGGGCAGCAGGAGGATATGGGTTTGAAGTATTTTTGGAGGAAAGTCTGGAGAATGAATACAATTCCAAGGGTAAAGACATTTATCTGGAAGTGTGTTCATGATATTCTCCCATTGAATGAGAGATTGGCAAGGAAACTGCCCTACATAAACAAGTCTTGCCCTCTTTTTGGTAAGCATGATGAAACTTTATCGCATCTCTTTTTGAAATGTGAGTTCACTCTTATGGTTTTGAGTGAAATGGACGTTTCACTCTCTGTCTATGCTGGATACCATACTGACTTTCATATTTGGTTGCAGGATTGGTTTCATAGGGGTAGAGTGAACAATCTGGGTGGGATAGATTGGGCAGATGTATTGGCAATCACCCGTTGGGAACTATGGAAATGCAGGTGTGATCTAGTGTTTAGGAAGATAAAACCTAACCCACAAAGAGCAAGTTACAATATTACTACCATGGTAAGTTGTAGTAGAAGGAACATGAGGGAGGAGGTTAAAATTGTAGAGAATACTAAACCACTAGCTACTAACTTACTGGCTATTAAGATCAACATAGGATTAAGAGTGAGTAAAAACAGTCTAGAGGGAGGTATAGCACTAATCTTGTCTGATCATGCAGGAAATATCTCAAAGGCAAGATGCAGAAACGTCGAAGCAAGTTCAGAGGAAGAACTAGTGGATGCAACAACTTCCATGACAATCCAATGGGCACAACAACTTAATCACCCGCAGGTCGACTTTGAAAGTGACAATGTGAAAGTCCTTGAAGCTGTTAGGATCCGGCTAGGAGAAGCAGAAAATAACATCCAGTTGATGCACACTGGAAGGAAAAGGAGTTTTATTTTATGTATTAGAAATTTTAAGGAGCTTAGTCGAGTTCCGGAGTCTGAAAACTTAATGTCAAGTAAACTAGCTGAAGTTTCGCTTGCATACAAACTGAGTTCGCAGTGGGATGAGCCTCATATCAATTCTTTTTTGGTAAAACTCATACAGGGAGGCAATGTAACTGAACATGGTATGTTGATCCAGGTTTAACCCGGTTTACTTATTAAAAAAAAAAAGAGTAAAATAAGTATGTCTGGGCATGCCAACAAAGGCTTCTAAAGGAGATGAGTAGTTGTTTTAATACATACTGTACGTCTCTGTACACTTTTCGTGTATGTAGAGATTGAAGGAGCATCGAAAATTTTGAGATGACACTCTAATATGACAAGAGACCAAATGACAAAGTATCAAAGTTCCAGGCAATAAATAATTCAAATTAACAAGACCGACTAGTGACTAATGAGCTTAAAAGATGCTCTTTGGAAGAAGCAAGTTTCATTGAACGATATGATGAAGGTTGAAGTAGTTTCGAAAGAAATAATCAAACCTTCTTGTCCAACACCCCTTCATCTTAAATCTTTCAACTTATCCTACCTTGATCAGATCGCTCCTTCATCTCAGATTGCTCTTCTTCTTTATTACAATAACGATAATGGTAAGCAAAATAGGATAACCAATGATATGGATAGTTCTTGCACTATACTTGACAAATCCTTGGCAGAGGCGTTAAGCAAATTCTATCCCTTGGCTGGTAAGATCATTGATAACAGATTTGTAGACTGTAATGATGACGGGGTTAACTACTTCGAATCCAAAGTAAGTAACTGTCAACTATCTCAGCTTATCCAACTTCCTAATGTGCAAGACCTCGCGAAGATATTTCTTCCATTTGATCCGTTTGCGTGCTATGCCGGTATTGAGTTACAGAATCACCTGAAAATGAATGTTCTGTCCCGGCATTGATTTTAAGTTGACTTCAATGTCGGTAGTATGTCACGACATTGATTTGAATTTATTCGTGTATGCCGGAAATCCACTTTAAGTACACAGGAAAACCCTTAGAATTTGTTATCAATACCGGCATATAATTTAGGTTGAATACGATGCCGGTACAAAAGTTGTATTTTACGCAGGTGGTCTGAGGGGGTCCGTGGGGGCGTATCCCCTCCCGGATGTCTACGAGAAAATTGAATTTCAGTCTGTTTTGAATCTTTTTTCTGGTTTTCAGTCCACTGCCGGCACAGTCATTTAATTCTCGAGCATGCCGGTACTGCTACCAGCATTGTATGTTGCTTGAATTTCTATGCCGGCACATGATGTAAAGTATCCAGAAGCTTGGAAAAAAAAATTCACTTGAGTACTGGCATTGATAGATTTCTATCGAGCATGCCGGCACTTCTTCCTATATGTTTTTCATGCAGTACCGACATAGTTTTTTGATTGAATACTATGCTGGTTTTGGTTTCAAAATGGGGGATATCGGGCTACCAGCATAGTCGTAGTATGAATACTATGCCGGTATAGTGGGTTCCGGCATTGTATTCATACAACTACTATGCTGGCACGGAGCTTTTTCAGCTGAAAAAATGGTAGGTTCAAAGAAAAAAATCAAATTTTCAACCTCTTAGCCGCTTTACCTGTGTTGGGGATGCTTGTATGTTGAGCAAATTTACTTTCTTGTGTAGGTTCTTCAAATAACTGTCCTTGATCATAAAAATCATCATTCAATGGTGTTGGCTCAACAAAGAGTTGCAACTCTGAATTTTTGTCATTAGTTGAAGATTCAAGATATGATCCTTGTTGTAGTTGAGTTAAAGATTCAGCAGCAGCAATTCTATCTTCACAATCATCCTCCATTTTCACCAAAAAAAGTTCCCTCCCAAAAAATAATTTCCCTCCTTCTACTCTCTCCTCACTCAGCCAAATACAAATAAAAACACACTAATCTTATAACAAATACTTAACATTTTTATTACTAATTATAATTAAACACTAATGAGGATTAGTGAGGGGTAGATTAGGATTTAAAAAAAATATTTGGATAAGGGGTGACCCTGAATTGCTATTCGGACCCCGTTTTTGTCCTGTAGCTATATCCCCCAATTGCGCGTTCGTTAAAAACTCTTAGCATAATTAACATTTTCTGAATATTTTAGATAAATCTAATTAATTATATTGGAATTGATGAGGGTAAATCACGTAATATTAGGAAAAGAGAAATTTTGAGTTTGGCCCCTATAAAATGGTATGCATTTGCATTTGGTGCCTAACTTTGTCCAAATTTGAGTTTGGTGCTCAGTAGATCCCGGTCAAACAGTTGACTAACGGATGACTCGTTGACCGTTCATATTTTTATTTTTATTTTTATTTTTTATTAATAATTAATTAATGAAGGACTATTAGACTCAGATGTTTGGGGCCTTTTATCGAACATGTTGGATGCATTTTTTTGGTGACGGAGGAATCACGTTGCAGCTGATACTGTACACCTTTTATATCTTCTCCTTCTGAAAACTCGAATTGGATTGACATCAAACGATACTAATCATATACATATTGTAATTACACGTTCATTACAAAAAAAAATCAACAACCTCATTTCTTTGTTCGTTCAAAAACTAAATCAAACTCAATTCTAGATCAACCCATTCTTCCTAAACTTAAATTCTTCGAGATAAGAAGATAAACTCTTGCAACCAAATTATGTACTATCTCAGCTTTACTTTCTCATTATACTAAGAATCAGAGACAAATTGACAATTTTTTATTTTTTTTATCGGTAAAGAATAATTTATTGATCAAAAAGGAGAGAATGCAAAAGGTCTGTACCACCCTCAAAGATACAAGAAAAGAGAGCTTGAGAAAAGAAAAAAGAAGAGGGATAAAGAAGCAACAAACTACTTCTTAGCTTACAGGAAATCAAAGTACATTTTTGTCCAGCTAGCTATAATATCATTGAAACTAGGTTCTTCAAACTCCTTAAAAACTAAACACCAAGTAAAGAGCAAGTACTTGATCTTTTGTTGCATTATCACCTCAGTATGAGCATTATTCTGAAAAGCTTTATTGTTTCTTTCATTCCATATACCCCAAAGAATTGCCACAAAAATCATACTCCAAATTAAATAGTGATGCTTTGAAGGCAAGTGATTGTTCCAGGAAAAAATCATATTGAAAATGTCATCAGGCATTGCAAACTACCACTATAATTTTTCTTTAAAATGGGACCATATTTTACCTGCAAAGTCACAGTGCAGAAACAGGTGATTGACAGTTTCATTTTGAGTGCAGAAAAGGCAAGCCTAAGGTACTTCCATTCCTCTTCTTCTGAGCATGTATCTTGTTGGTAAATTGCAGAGAGCTAAGGTCCATAAGAATAAACAGATCTTAGGTGGTAATTTCTGCTGCCAAATATACTTGAAAATATGACTTTGACTTTGATCATCTGGAATGCCTGCAACTGCATCATAGGTAGACTTAACTGAAAAAGCACATTTCTCTCCAATGGACCATTGCATTTCATTAGCATCATTTCTATTAAGATTCACCAAGCCCAATTTACTTTGGAAATCTACTGACTCCAGCCTCATTGTATTTTTTAATCTTCTAGGAATTGCTAAATCCCAAAATGCATCATCTTCCAAAAACATATCAGCAAGTGAATGATCCTTGTGTCTAGAGACTGCATTTTTTTTTTGCTCAATAATATAATTTTATTCAACAAAAGGATCAACAAGTACATCTCAAGCCCATCAGTTTTGGATGGGCCAAGTTTTTAACACTAGATATTACAAAAAGGAAACAACTGCAGGAATTAGCTAAATCTATAATAAGGTTTAAATTCTACTTCCATATTATGTAAGAATGGAGGTCTCCTTGTGAATATTAGACTTTATCCTCTTTCCATATTTGATCCTTTCTTAGCCATAGCATCTGCTGAGAAGTTAACTTCCCTGTAGTTGTGAATAGACTCCCATGACAGTAAGCCTTCTGTGATTTTGTTCCATCTGGTAACTGCAAACCATGGAATTTGGCCAGTTGTGAATGCTGTGATAACTGCCTTGGAATCTATTCTAAAAATCACCTCAAGTTTGCCATTTTTAATAGCCCATTCCCCTACACACAACAAAGCCATGACTTATGCAAAATAGTTTGTAGTGATTCCCAATCCTCCTGCAACAGCAACAATACAATCATCTTTTGAATTTCTCCCCACAAATCCATACCCTGACAGTCCTGGATTCCCCTTAGAATCCCCATCACAGCATAGTAGGGTTTTATTATTCACTAGGAGGGAAAATAAAATCTCATGTATACTTGAGGAAGGAGTTATTCTGAAACTCATATTATAGGACTTTAGAATTTGTAGATCATAAGCTGTGTTCCACATTCTGCCCTTCATTCTTATTTCATACTCTATAGTTAGCTTCAGAATTCTAGTCTGCAATTTTTGAGGGTTGAACTTTGCATCTTCAAATACACATTTGTTCCTCAAAAACCAGATCTCTCTAATAGTAATGAATGCAGCTGTCATCCATATTTCCTTAAATGCATGGCTCTTATGTTTAGCCATTACAAACACCTCATCAAAAGATTTTGGATTCTTAAAGTAAAACATATCTCCTAACTATTTCCATATAATTTCACTATGCTTGCAATTCCAGAGAATATGTTCTATATTTTCTTCATCATTTCTACAGAAGGGACATCTAGAAGCAAGACTAAAGTTTCTTTTTTTCATATTTTCATCAGTGGAGCATATGTTTCTCTTTAGTTTCCATACATTACTAGAAATAGTAGGATGAATTGATGAGTTCCATACCTTTTTAGTCCACTGCAACTTGGGATATTTCTTTCTTATAACCTCTACTACTGAAGAAACTGTGAAATTACCAGTGATGGTAGGACACCATATCCTTCTATCTTATTTATTGTTAGCTACAGGCAGTTCATTTTATCAACGATCTCCAGTAATTCTGTTGGAATGACCCATTCACCTTCTAATAACATATCTGAGACTTTCATGGTAGCAAAAAGGTTCATAAAAGAATTTTCAGGGAAGAGTTCTTGTAAAGATTTCACTTTAATCCAATTGTCAGTCCATATTGAGATTTTTTCCCCATCCCCCACTAACCATCTTGAATTTTGTTGCACTGTATGAGTAACCCATTTAATCCCTGGACAAATAGATGATTTATTATAGTAATTTATCCCTGCTCCAGTCTTATCTTGATATTTAGCTTGAAAGTAATTTAACATCTCATATTCACCAGTTAGAATTCTCCAATATAGTTTCATCAAAAGAGCTTTATTTAAGATCTCCAGCCTTCTCAATACAAGGCCCCCTTCCTCTATTGGTGAGCAAACATAATCCCATTTTAGTGTAACCACCTTCCTTGTAGCAGGGTCCCCTGACCAAAGGAAATTCCTTATGATTCTTTCGCATTCCTTAATTATTGTTTTTGGCCATTTATATATTGACATTGAGTATATGGGATAGCTGCACAAGATAAATTTTACCAGAGTCAATATTTCTTTGAATGACAGTAGTCTACCCTTCCATCCAACTAGACTCTCTTGCATCATCTCAACTATGCTCCACAAGTGAGATGTTTTTACTCTTCCTGGTTCCAAAATTACTCCCAAGTATTTATCAGGAAACTGAGAAAGAGGCATGTTACATTCTTCAGCTATTTCTTGCTTTCTTGTTTTACTTGTTCCCCCAATAATTTTTTTACTTGTTTCTAAACTGATGACTTGACCAGAAGCAGCTTGATATTCTTTCAACACCTTCATCAGCTTTCTCACATTTCTTTTGTCAGCATTACAAAAGATAAAAATATCATCTGCAAAGAATATATGAGATGGTTGCACATTGTTTCTTGAGACCATTGGAAGAATTTGGTGATTTTGAATCATTCTGGTTAATATTCTGCTTAAAAAATCTTCAGCTATAACAAAAAGAAGAGGAGACAATGGGTCTCCTTGTCTCAACCCTCTACTAACTAAGAAATACCCCATAGGTCCTCCATTTAAGAAAATTGAAATCTTTGCTGACTTGAGCAAGGTATGAATCCACTTTGTAACATTTCTTGAGAAACCATACATATGCATAACTTGAAACATGAATTCCTAGCTCAAGGAGTCATAAGCTTGTGTTATATCTATTTTCAATCCCATGTTCCCACCTCTTCTCTTATAATCTAACTCATTTACTAGTTCAGATGCCATAGCTATCTTCTCCTGAATGTTTCTCCCTTTTATATAGGCACCCTGATTTGGAGTAACTACTTTCTTGATAATATCAGTTAATCTCTTTGTGATGATTTTTGTAATCACTTTAAAACTAAAGTTCATCAACCCAATAGGCCTAAAATGTTTTGCTCTTTTTGCATTCTGTATTTTTGGAAGGAGAAGTAAAAAGTTGGCATTTAATCCATTAGGAATGAAACCTCTACTCCACCAATATTGAATAGCTCTAACAAAGTCACAACCAATTATTTCCCATGCTTCTCTATAAAACCACCCAGCAAACCCATCAGGCCCAGGTGCACTGTCTGGATTAAGTTCAAACACTGCTTCTCTGATTTCCATTGCTATTGGAGCTGCTTCCAAACTCACATTATCTTCTTCAGTTACCACAGTAGGAATATCATTAAAAATGTTATCATCAAAATTCACTTCTTGGTATGTAAACTTTTCTTCAAAGTGTTTAATTAGAATATATGTTATCTCAATTTGGTTAGATGTAATACCACCTTCACTTTTTTCTAATTCCACAATAGCATTTTTGGATTTCCTTAATTATAGATTAACATGAAAAAATCTTGAATTAGCTGCCCCCTCTTTAAGCCATTGCACCCTTGATTTCTGCTGAATAATTTGTTTCTGATGATCTAGTAGAATATCTTGTTTACCTCTTAATGTAACCAGATTGTTGTGAAGATGTAAATCTTGAGGATTGTTATCAGATAACAAAGTGGCTTCCATAACATCCTTCTCAACTTGTTTTAATTTTTTCATGACATCTCCAAAGACATTCCAGTCCCAAACTTGGATATCTTTTTTAAGTCTTTTTAATTTACTCATAAAAATAAAACCTGGATTGCCCATACTTACTGATATCCAAGAGTCTTTAACAACTTGATAAAAAGAAGGATGAGATTTCCATAGCTTGAGTGCTCTGAATGGAGCATTTTTTGGTTTTGGGATACCAGCATTTGTACCAAATAAAATTCCATGATCAGAAAAACTTCTTGAAGTGACTTTGTAACTCCAACTTGGGAAGTTTTCTAGCCATTTATCATTAAATAAAGCTCTGTCAAGGTTGCATAAGATTCTTTTCCTTCCAGCCCTATTGTTGCACCAAGAGAATTCCAAACCAGATTTTGGAGCTTGAATCAATCCATAATTATTGATACAGTTATTAAACTCTGACATAGAAATTCTAGAGACTGCATTGAGATTTGGGTACTTCATATATAAAATACCTTCATCTAACCAAGTGTCCATCCAGAATCTAGTATCTCTACCATAATTAACTTTAAATTTAACAAACTTTCTGAAAATTGAATCACATTTCATAATTCCTTTCCAAACTGAAGTACCATATGTAGTTCTTGGGACTTTAGAGAAACAACCATTCTATTCAGTATCATACTTCTCATGAACAATTTTCCTCCACATTGCATCTTTTTGTTTGGCATATCTCCATTGCCACTTTGTCAAAAGAGCTTTATTCATTATTTGTAATCTTTTAACTCCAAGACCACCAAAGTTTTTCCTTCTACAGATAGCTTTCCATTTGACAAGATGAAGTTTCTTTTTTCCTATCTTATCATGCTAGAGAAAGTCCCTCATAAGTTTTTTTGCAACTGAAACAGGCATAACAAAAAGGAACATGTAATACACAGGCAAACTTGCAAGAACACTGTTGATAAGAGTGATTTTTCCAGCTCTATTTAAATATGGCTTCTTCCAACCTGGTAAACAAGCATTAAACTTATCAATCACCTTATCCCACTTTACAACACCACCACTTTTATCACCCAAAGGTGGACCCAAATAAGTTATTGGCAGCTGACCAGTGTAAAATCCCAAAATTAAAGCAAATTGAGTTAAGTCACCATTATAACCCACTCCAAAAAATTGACTTTTAGCAAAGTTGATCTTATGACCTGTGAGTTGTTCAAAAGAAACGAAAAGAAATCTAAGATTCTTCACCTGCTCAATATTAGCATCCACAAAAATTAAAGTGTCATCTACAAATTGCAAATGACTTATAAGTTTACCACCTTCTGTTACTTGAAAACCTGTAAATAAACCTTGTTCCTGAGCTTGTTGTATCATATAAGATAAGGCTTCACCAACTTAAAGTAAAAGAAAGAGGGGGTAGAGGACCCCTTGTCTAATTCCTTTTTTGGATTTAAAGTAACCTTTAGCTGTCCCATTAATCAACACAAAAAATCTAACATACTCAATGCAACATTTTATCCAACTTCTCCATCGGTCCCCAAATACCATAATGTGCAACATTTCATCCAAAAAATCCCAGTTAACATGGTCAAAAGCTTTCTCAAAATCAACTTTGATAAGCAAACCAGGTTTACCAGTTCTTATTCTAGAATCAATGAGTTCATTTTCTACTAATACACTATCCAAAACTTGCCTATTTTTAATAAATGCAGTTTGATGGGCAGAAATGATACCTGGAAGAGTAGCTTTAAACTTGTCTGCAATGCACTTTAGAAATGATCTTATAAACACCATGGATAAGACTTGTAGGTCTTAAGTCTTTAATCTCCTCAATGGTTTCTTTCTTTGGAATCAGAGCAATAAAAGTGTTTTCAAGCCTCCAATCTAAAAAAAAACAATTCTCTTGAAGTTCTTGAAAAGCTTTCATTAAATCATCTTTGATTATGTCCCACACAAGCACATAAAATCTAATTAGGAAACCATCTGTCCCTGGAGCCTTAGATTGGCCAAGCCTCTTCATAGCATATAAACATTCAACTTCAGTAATGTCACTTTCCAGCCAAGTCTTCATATCTTCTGAAATTATATTGAAATGCATTGTGCCAATAGTGACAGACCTTGCACATTGATTTTGAAAAATATTTTGAAAGAATTCTACTACACCTTCTTTTATCTCCTTGTCATTTGTTGTCATTTCCCCTCTTACTTTAATTGCACCAATATAACTCTTTATTCTTCTTTCTGTTGCCAGTCTATGAAAATATTTGGTGTTGTCATCCGGTTGTTGCATGTGAGTTACTCTTGCTCTCTAATTTTCTGCCTTGAGAATTGATAAGTTACAGAATTTTTGCCTTGCCTACAACCTGGTGGTCCATTGTTCCTCTGTAAACCCATCATTAAGATTTTCCTCAGTATCTAGAGAAATAAAAGTGTTCTCCAACTCATCCAGTCTCATATCCATATCTCTATATTCTAATATGCTCAATTCTCTTAACTTTGGTTTTAACAGTTGAAGTTTCTTACAAAAAGAAAATTCGCATTACCTGTAACATTGAAAGACATCCAAGTACAGGTGATAAAATTAATAAAATTTAGATAAGTGAACCAGTATTACTCACAGCGGAATGGCCCTGGACCGGACTTAACACCATCACTTGAAAGAGCAATGAGACTATGATCAGAACATGGTATTGACAAGGCTTGCTGCATTATATTAGGAGAAGTAAAAGTGTTCTCCAAATCATCCAGTCTCATATCCATATCTCCATATTCTAATCTGCTCAATTCTCTTAACTTTGGTTTTAACAGTTGCAGTTTCTTACAAAAAGAAAATCCGCATTACCTATAACATTGAAAGACATCCAAGTACAGGTGATAAAATTAATGAAATTTGGATAAGTGAACCAGTATTACTCACAGCAGAATTGCCCTGGACTGGACTTAACACCATCAATTGAAAGAGCAATGAGACTATGATCAGAACATGGTCTTGACAAGGCTTGCTGCATTATATTAGGAAATTTCTTCTCCCACTCAGGTGAAACCATAATTTTATCAACACGACTTCTTATGCTATTAAAATGATTGTTTGTCCAAGTATAAGTAGCTCTATATAAATGTAAATCAAACAACTCATATAGAGAAATGAATCTGTTCAATATCCTCATACCAACTGAATCTTCACCACCAGTAGACCTCTCATCAGTAAAACGAATTTTATTAAAATCCCCTCCAATTACCCAGGGTAAGTTCCAAAAACATCTTACTTCCTCTGTCTCCCTCCAAAGCAAATTTCTTTCACTAGTGTTATTAGCATTGTGTGCATAAATACCAGTGAAAACCTAATTGAAATTAGTGTTCTTCATTTTACACAGAATAGTGATAGAGTAATGACCCACTAGAGAATCAATAACTTCAACCTTTGAATCATCCCAACAACAAAGGATTCCGCTAGATCTTCCTTCAGAGGGTGCATCCAACCATTTTATAAATTTGTTACCCCAAGTTTTTCACACCAATAAATCATTACATTATTGAATCTTAGTTTCCTGAAGAAGAAGAACACTAGGCTTCCAGTCCCTTGTCTTTTTTCTTAATAATATATCTTCTGTTTGGGTTATTTAAACCCCTTACATTCTGACAACCTTTCTCTGCCTATAAATTTTTAAGATGAGACTTCATTGTATCCATCATAGCTTCAATTTTTCTTCTTGATTTCCTTTGAAGTGGAGACAACAATGACCCTTTTTTCTATGATAAAAAAAGTATAACAGGTGCTTGTTAAATACTGTCTTTGACTATGAACAATGGTTGATAAATTATATTTTGAAAAAAAATTCAGTTGATCATTATAGTTACTGGATGAAGTATGTCTATTTGATATCATATTTTGTGAGTGAGCATAATAATCTTTATCTTTAGAACCACAAAGTATTACTTTAGATCTTACTCTCAAATTTTCTAATTCCTCTTCAAGTTGTATGATTTTCAAAAGATAGCCAAATAACTTAGATTCGGTTTCAAGAAGTTGAATCCCTAAGTATTCTTCCTGATCCTTATTCTTAGAGATTCAAGTATCCATCATCTTATATTTTCGTTTATGATAAACAATTTACTTTTCTTTGACAACATCCTTTTATGATAGACAATTGACTTTATCTCTTACATTGTGATTTTCAGTAATGATATAATTATTGAAAATATCAATCTCATCATTGTCTTCTTAATCTGAGGTGTATGACACAAGTGTTTACTTTTTGATCCAACACATTTGCATTAATCGTACATCCTTTGGATTGTTCATTGAACATGTTAACATTACTTGAGTGTCGAAAAGGAGTAGAAAACCTTTTATGATTTACCATAATTTTAGTATAATTCATGTCTTTACAGGCTCGATCACACCAAACACGGATTGTTAGATCTTTTCGTATTTTCCTGCTATGATACCAATTGAATGACGAGGGTGCCGATTACACCACAATATTTTTGATATCAACCTATTATTACACACCTTGTATAATCTTAAAGAAAATATAACCGCCAAAAGATTATTTCGACAAGGTATAACTTGATAAATAACATAGGATTTCAAGTAAGCATGTGAGAAGTTTGTCTTGAAATAACATATAATAATATAGACACTGGTCTGGGTACATGAACCGTGTAATATGATAGTTCTTGGAAAATATAACTTTCAAACTAGTAAGCAATATGATGTTCATATAAACACTTAAGAATTTAATCATGATGCACATACACAAGATGTTTTAGTGACCGTAGATGTCTTAGGGGTGTTTATGAGAGTCATAGCAATTCTATAAAACAAAAGTCTTTGAGCATTTTCTAATATTTACTGGGATCACTGGTGAAATATTTCGTGAACCGTTAGGAAGTTCATGAATCCACGATGTTACGGTTCGTGAACCGTTCAACGACTCGTGAACTCAAATGGCAACGGTTCATGAACATGATTTGCCAACTGATATCCTTTTACCAATTTCAGATCACCACAGTTCGTGAACTGGGTTGGTGAACTGTCGTATTCATAACCTTAACTTGGTTCACCAACCTACCTATATTTCGAACTTCAGATATCTATGGTTTGTGAAGTGGTTCTCCAACCTACCCTTAGTCCAAATTTTAGTAGTTCTGAAACTCTCTTTTGATGTTTGATACCATCCCATTTTTCTTAGATATAAATATCATTGCTTGGGAAATTTTCAAATAATCCACAACATTAGTTCTTGAGCAATAAATTATTTCGAACTAATTTTTCTAAGGACCAATGAACATCAATTACTTTAATCATATTTTGAGATGTTTAACAAGACAAGCTTGACTCGAAATTTCTTATTCTGCAATAAATATACTGAAATTCATACGACATAGTCTCAAAATGATAGAACGGTAAAGCTTGTGAGTAAATAGAATGGTTGTGTTTTCACATACCCTATTGATGAAGTTTTTCAAATGTCTTTATTGATCTTCAGTCTTCGAGGGTTATTTAACGATGTTTGATACTCAACTACCAACTTCTATACCTAGTCCAAGACTTGAGTAAGTAAACTAGAAATCAAGATATAGTTTTGATCATTTAACATTGACAACAAGCTTGAGATATCAAAACCTGTGAGTTTGACCGAGTAGTGCTCTAACAAGGCTAAACCGCTATCCTCCATCACCAAAAGGATGAACTCCCTATCCTCTATATGCCATCGTGACACTTCCATTAGTCTTGATATTGATAGAAGGGCTCAGGAACACACATTTATAGTTTTATCACGGGTGAAGACGCTTAACATCCACAAATTATTTGTGGCGGCATATATACTCCAGTATTAGAAGACATCACACTGGGTACCGATGGAGAACGAAATATTTTATATGTTTTTGAAGAATTTTATCTTTTCTAGGTAGTTTTAAAATTTTATAGTTTTACGGACACTTCGAGTTGCATTCTTTATCTTGGTCAAGGTTTAGCACTATAGGTTTTCCTTGACAAGGTTTTTAACGAGGCAAAAAATGCGAGTCCAATATTTTTTTTCAAAGTTTTTCATTTAATTTCTTATGTATTTATGATGAAGTTGGTGAATTGGGCATATCCATGTTTAAGGTAACCTTTAATGGGCTAGTTCAAATCACTTAGCCGGTTTATATTAATATAAATTGATCTATTATGTAAAAAAATAAAAAACAATAATAAAATTGAAATGTTAAAAGTCATCAACTCCAAAAACATCTTCAACATCGGGTGTAAAAAACCCCACGCATAAGACTTATTAAGACCTTTATTGATCTCCAATAATATATAATATATAACCCTTAAATATTATATGCGGGCATCAAGATAAGGGACGGATACTATATAATGCTGCAAAAGCGGAATCGAAGGTGGGTAAAAAAATGGACGCACATGATTGGGCCGATTGGTTGGAAGGGAAGGAATAACTTAAATAATTATTAAAAAGTAATAGTAATGAAAGATATGACATGCGGGTCACTCCATAAATCTGGTTAATACTTTCCTTAGGCCAGTTCTTATGGGTGTGGCAAACCAATGAGTTTGTCATTTTTTCACCCATTATGGAGCTGGCAAACTGGCAAACCGTCTTGGCTAAGTGGAAAATTTGCCACTTAGCCAGGCCGGGTCAAGTTTCGACCGCTCGGTCAAGTCTACACCGTTAGGTGTTTATTACACCGCTAGTGGCTCCAATAGGACCGGCTGGTCTAGTTTACACTGCTAAGTAGAATGTGATCCAACGCCATAAATCTTCCCCCTATAAATACCACATTCCTCTACCATTTTAACTCGCACCTTCTCTTCTCTACTCTTTACATTTGTTAATCTAAAACAAATTTCGTCATCCAACTCTTTCATTCACTCGTATTGTATAATTTCTTTAATATGTCTCAATCTAATAAAACTAAGAAGATTAGGGGTGCAAAATTTACCGTTTCCGAAGATGAAAGCATTTGCAGAAACTATGTGTTCTATACACAAGATAGTTTCGATGGTGCCCATCAACAATCTACTAAGTTGTGGGATAACATATTTGCGAAATTTCATGATGAAACTATGAACATCAACGATCTTGATGCAAATGGATTGTTCGGTCGCTTCGTTATAATCAACGCCCAAGTTTCCTTGTATGTTGCTGCTCTAATGCAAGCTGCTCGTGCTCGAGCGAGCGGTATTGTCGATGTTGATGTCGAACGAAAGTGTCGAACTGATTATCACCATAAACATAGGGCAATTTTTGCTTATGAAAGTTGCTATCATATTTTGAAAGTGTTACCTAAATATAATCCAGAAGTGTTAGCAAACATGCAGAATGTACCTGAAAGTTCACCATACACTTCTTCACCTTCAACGCTAGCTTCACAACCATCTCAATCATCTCATCCCCCTTCGGATAATCCATTTTCTTTACCAGAAACCATAATAAACAACAACTCCAACTTGAATATCAATGCTGCGATTAAGAGAAAATTATTAGGAAGACACTCGACAAGAGCAGTGAGAAAAGATTCCCAAGAAGGAGAACCAAGTGAAGGTGTTTTAGATACTTTGATAGAGAATCATAAGATTTCCTATAATCAAAGAGTTGTAGACCGGCAGTTCTTGACTAGGGAGATGAAAAAACATCGACAAACTCAAGAGAAATTTGTTTCAGACTATGACAAGAATAAGATTCTAAATGCAAACACCACAACAATGAATCCCAGACAATATATGGTATGAGAGATGAAGATGGATAGGTTAGCAGAGGAGTTGGAAGAAAAACGAATCAAGAGAAATTTGGAAAAACAATTTGGAGTTCAGGATGAAGATGAGGAAGATAAAGACCACGATGAAATAATGCCACTTTTTTTCTCTTTTAAATCATGAAATTTTATTACCAAAATAATCAAAATATAACTTACAAGCCCAAGTTAGGGAATCAATTCAAAAAATAGACAGAAGCCCATAAACAGAAAGCCCAACAGATGAACTACTTACACTTCAACAGGAGCACTGAATCAAGGTGCCTTATATATAATTCAATTATATGAGCAGAACCTAAAGTATATCCCATCTTCATATTCAATCTTGCTCCAGAACTCAGGCTTACCATCATAATAAATAACTACACCCTTAGCTAGCAATACTCCCTTTTTAGCCATCTTATCTGCAGAAGTGTTTACCTCCCTGTATGCATGTGAGAATGATATTCTTGGTATTAGCCTGCTGATATTCTTCCATATGTTCATCACAAACCAAGGAATATTTCCATTACTGAATGCTTCCAGAACAGATTTTGAATCAAGATTGAATATTACATCCATAAATTTCTTCTTAACTGCCAATTCACCAGCTACCACCAATGCCATCACTTCAGTTAGAAAATTTGTAGCTACTCCCAAACCTCCTGTAGAACACCCAAGAAACCACCAGCTTCATCCCTTTCCACAAAGCCAAACCCTGCATAACCTGGATTTCCCTTGGATGCACCATCAAAACATATAAGTATATGTCCCCCCTAGGAAACCTAAAGAAACATTGCTTAACATCTGACATATGTGTTTTAATGCCTGTAATTCCAAAGTGCATCAAGATTTGTAAATCATATACATTCCCCCATTTTGAGCTTTTTATTCTTATTCCACAAGCTTTTGTAAAAGACATTATACATTGTGTCATCCTCCAAAAGTTAGGTTCTTCATCTTCATATATTTTCTTATTTCTTGTGTGCCACAACTCCACCATCACCTTAAATGAACTGATGAGCCATACTTCCTGAATTGCTCCACTTTTACCTTTTGCATCCTTCAGAATATCCTCAAATGAAAAAGGATTAAGGAAACTAAATATTTCTCCAAGCCAATGCCAGATTCTAGTGCTAAAATTGCATTCCCATAAAATATGACATATTGTGACTTGTGCATTTCCGCACAGATAACATTTTGAGACAGTTGAAAAACCTTTCTTTCTCATAGTTTCCTCAGTGGCACAAGCACCTCTCAATATTTTCCAAAGGTTTGTAGATGTGCTTGGATGTACACTAGGGTGCCAGACTTGCTTAAACCAAGGTATCACAAGGAATTTATTCCTTATTTGCTGAAATGCATTTCCAACTGAAAATTTACCATGCCAGTCCTTTTCCCATATCAACCTATCTTTACCACCACAAATAGCCGAAATTTCATTCTCCCAAAAAAATTGTAGCATTTGCTCAGGTATTTTCCATACTACATCTACAAATAGA
The DNA here is from genome assembly GCA_023529315.1 of Papaver bracteatum. Lineage (NCBI taxonomy): Eukaryota > Viridiplantae > Streptophyta > Magnoliopsida > Ranunculales > Papaveraceae > Papaver > Papaver bracteatum. Next base: position 2,329,395 of record JAJJWX010003277.1, on the reverse strand, counting down.
TTATCAACCTTCATGTCCATATTCATCTGAACATAATTGTCTTCTTCATGTCTTTCAATTAAAGCACAACTCTTAATCCATTTATCATGCCATACTCATATTGATTTTCCATCCCCCACTATCCATCTCTTGCCTTCATTTACTTCAGCAGTGACCCATTTAAGACCAAGCCAAATAGATGATTGTTTATAAGTTGAAATCCATTCATTGTTTTTATTGTTATACTTTACTCCCATGAACTGAGCCCATTCATCCTCCCATGTTTTAATTTTCCATAAAATCTTCATTAGAAAGGCTTTATTCATGATCTCTAACCTTCTTAAACCTTAACCACCTTCATTTAAAAGATCATTAATCTCATCCCATTTAACAGTGACTAATTCTTTAACAGAGGGATCACCAGACCACATAAAGTTCCTTATGATCTTCTCACATTCTTTTATAACAGATTTGGGCCATTTATAAACTGCCATGTTTTAGATTGGGATGATGTACAAAACATGCTTTACTAAAATTAATCTTTTAGAGAATGCTAATAAATGTCCCATCCATCTAGCCATCATCTTCTGCGTTAATTCCACCATTCCCCATACTTAATGTGACTTGACTCTCCCGGAATTTAAAATAACCCCCAAATAAGCATCAGGCAACTCAGATAATCCAATTTGCAAATATTCAGCTATAGCAATTCTTCTTGCATTTGACACACCACCAACAAACCATTTGCTTTTGTTCTTATTCACAACTTGCCCAGATGACATCTAATACTTACATAACAGTTCTATTAAGTTATCTAAAGATATCTTATGGCCATTGCAGAAGATAAAAATATCATCAACAAACATTAAATGAGAAGGTTGACAATTACCTCTAGTCACCATTGCCCGCACTTTACCTCTTGCACCATTTTGGGTAAGTTTCTGCTAAGCACTTCCTCTGCAAGAATGAATAAGATGGGTGATAAGGTGTCCCCCTATATTAATCCCCTTCCAACACCAAAAAAAGCCACAAGGTCTACCATTCACAAGAACAGATATCATTGCAGACTGGAAAAAATTTCTGAGCCAATTAATACCAGTTTCTGAGAAGCTAAATTTTCTAAGAACCTCAAATAAGAAATCCCAATACAGAGAATCAAAAGCCTGAGTTATATCCAATTTAAGCCCAATATTTCCTCCCCTTTTTTTAATATCAAGTTCATTAATTATTTCTGAAGCCAAAACAATCTTATCTTGAATGTTCCTCCCCTTTATGAAGGCCCCTTGTTGAACAGAAACTAGCTTTCCAATCAGTGTACTCAATCTAGTAGTGATTATTCTAGTGAATATTTTGAAAATGAAGTTATCCAAACCAATAGGTCTGAAATGCTCAACTTTCTTTTCACCATGAGATTTAGGCAGCAGAAATAAGAAGTTAGAGTTTAGGCCTTTTGGTATGAACCTATGACTCCAACAATACTGAATTGCTTCTACCAACTCTGCACCAATGATATCCCATGCATATTTGTAGAAACTTCCTGGAAATCCATCAGTCCCAGGAGCACTACTTGCATTCATTTCATACACTGATTCTTTCACTTCAATTGCAGTGGGAGTGGCATCAAGATAAAAATTATCCTCTTCATTTAAGATCTTAGGTATAGCTCCAAAAATATCTTCAGGAATTATGCACTTTGCTCTGCAAACTTCTCCTTAAAATGATTCACCAAAATATCTGCTATTTATGCTTGGTCTGTTATTACATTACCCTCTTTACTCTCCATCTCAGTAATATTTGTTGAGCAGCAATCTCCTGTCTCCCCCTTGCCATGACTAAGTTTTTTAGTAGTTCAAGATTTTCTGGATCTTCATCTGATAAAGATGCAGCTGTAATAACTTCCTCTTCAGTTTTCTGAACTTTGACATTTAGATCTCCAAACACCTCCCAATTCTATTTCTTCAATATTAATTTTAATCTCTTAAACTTACTCATGAGTGAAAAGGCAGGGTTTCCAACAATTATTTCACTCCATGCATCTTTTATAATTTCCAGAAAACCTGGATGAGAAGTCCAAACTGGTTGGTATTTGAAAGGTGCATTTATAGGATTCCCAAAACTCACCATTGATCCAAACAAAGGCCCATGATCTGATGTACCTCTTACCCCCACTTTATAAGTCCAACCATCAAAAAATTTCAGCCATTTAAGATTGTAAAATGCCTTATCAAGATCACATAAAAAAATTTTCTTCCATCTCTATTGTTGCACCAAGAAAACTTAACACCATTTATAGTAGCTTGAATTAGATTGCAAGACTCTAAACAATCTCTAAAATCTTGCATTGATACTCTTAAAGGTATTCTACCACCTACTTTTTATTCATAGCTCAACACCAAATTAAAATCACCAATGATCATCCAAGGATAATTCATTTGATTAATATTTATCAGTTCATCCCATAAATATCTTCTGTTAATAGTGAGGCATGCTGCATGAATTCCTGTTACCATAACATCTCCCACTTTGACTGTAATGGCTTATCTTGATGATGAAACAACCACATGTTTGGATAGAGAAGAATTCCAAAATATCCATATATTACCTTTCGTACTCCCACTATAATTATGTATAAACATTTTACTCATGCCAGGTAATTTTAAAAACTTAACATCACCTGCTTGATACTTGGATTTTTGGTTATGTTACCCATAACAATGAAGGACTAAAATTCTTTACTAAATTTCTTAACTTATCTTTGGCTTGAATTCTTTTCAATCCTCTGATATTTCAATACATAACTTTCATTGGGAATGAGTTGTTTGTGAGGTACTACCTCCTAGACCAATATTTGTTTTAACTGAAACACTAGCTTGTTTTCTTGTTATGACATTAGGAGCACATTTAGTGTTCTTCCCCTTAACAGGTTTGCTAATCACTCTTGAAAAAATTTGATCCTGTTTTTCATCCACTTCAACTAAAGCCTGAAATTTACTTGGAGAAACAAAATCTTTACCTATACTGGAAGTATGATTCATAATTTTGGGCTTGGTACCAGCAACTTCCTTCCATCCTTCTGAAATAGCACCCTCTATGTTTATATTAGATAAAACCTGAGAAGATAATATCTTAGTTGTAGCAGTAGTGAGCGCATGTTCCTTTATATGTTCATTAGGCTGTATTTCAATAACTGAGTTTAATGATGGTACACTTACACCCACCTCTATTACTTTCTCCACAGATAAGGAGGTAAAATCACTAGTATACTTAAGAAGACCAGCAAAACCTTTCTCCTTGGGCATTGAAGGTGTGAAACTTGTATGAAAGTTTGTATCCACTGCATCATCTTCACAATTTTTACCACTAGAAGGAAAACAAATATCAAATCTCCCAGACTGCTGCATTGTGACTTTTTTTGGGTTGTATCTCCATTGTGTTTTTTGCTTATCATTAGCATTTAAACCTTGGTTCTGTTCCCTCCTTGCCACTATACAATCAGTGATCAGATGACCTAATCTTGCATTTACTATAGAACTTAGGTAGTTTAGTAGCTCTAATTTCTTGATCAAATTTGCAGTACTTTGATTCAACAACCACCTTATTAACCAATTTACTGCTTCAGTGTTGTAAGATCTACTCTAATTGGACTACCAATTTCCATACCCATAGACATAAGAATATCCTCTTTCCAATACTCAATACTAAGACCAGGAAAAAGCATCCAAACAAGTTGATGTTTTTTGTTGATCAGGTTTAAAATCTCTCTCCTAGTATCTTAGCTTCAGATATTGAGAATCAACTTCCCAAAATCCATCATAAACATACTTCATATCAATCTGATTCTTTAGCTTAATAATAAAGAAACCCTTACCAATAGGAATGAACTGATATTTACCTGTGATGCTCCATTGTTTTCTTAAAATTTCTTCATCTTGTGAAATTGAAAATTTCACAAAATCTAGACGCCCGATCAAACTAAACCTCTATTCATTAACACTCTCATCTATAACTTCATCAGGAATGAAAATTGATGGACTAAACTTTTGAGGAACATAAGATTCATCAGAATTTCTCTTTTTTGAAACCTCAGATTCAAAATGAGAATTTGAATTTTCCACCATCGAATCTCAGAATTTAGACATAATTAATGAAAAAATACCTGAGATCATCAATGAAGGTACTCTAGCAAGATTGGAAACAACAAATTTCACCTGAGAATACCTGAAATTACCCTATTGCACAGAAACTGGAAAAAATGTTGAGAAAAAAGTCGTCGTTCCAAACGCCGAGTTGCAGAGCGCGACTCATTCCGATCCCCTAATTAATTCAACATAAAGGAATCAAATAGTGCCACTTAATTAATTAACGTATCAGCTTTAATATTAATGAAGATGTAGTAGTTATGGTGAATGGAATTGTTATAGTTTTTTCATTACACATTGTTCTAGTTTTTTTATTATATTAAAACTTAAACTTGTTTTTTCATTACATTAAAACTTAAAATTACATTAAACCTTAAACTTGACAACATCCATGAAAACTAATATTAAGCCTAACATCCCATACGAGTTATTAAAAACTCCTTAAGAATTTGGTAATGCGCTTCGTATTCGAAATATTTTTGTTTCCATATTCGCCACTTTTCTCTAGTTCGTATTCCCAATTCAGCATTGGTCTCACCTATAAGACGATATCGAGTGACAATCCTTTTCACAGCTATAAAATCCACAAGCTCTTTTTTGATAGCCATGAATCGGCAAAACAAAGAAGCACGATCCCGGTTATGAGTATTACTTGTCTCAGTGCAGAAGGTATCATGAATTTTACCCAAATAACTCATACTAGGTAAACCGTGCATTCGTCGTTCTTCACCTCTCTTTGGGTAGTATATTACATAGTTTCTACAAAGAGATAAATATTCATCTTCAGTGAATCTAGGATCATCCATAAATTAACCAGAAATTTTTTTTTGTAGAGGAGTGAAGGTGAAGGTGTGATTTTGAAATGGATGAAGCGAAGGTATATTTATAATAAGGAATGTTGGCGATTGAGTCTAGACCTCTACTTTAAATGATCGTTAAAAAAATTAAAACTTAAACAGCTTTAAAGCAAAACTATGGAACAACAAATGAAACTTAAACAATTAAAAAAAAAAAACTTACAAATAACAAATGAAACAACACTACTAAATTCGTCATCCATCTCTTCCAAACTCAGCCCACATATTCGCTCTGAGATCTTCCCTTAACCTGTTATACAGAGTTCTGTTCTCAATATGACTGGTCATTTGCGCATAGTTCCTTGCAGGTAATCCTCTTGCTGGTATAATCTCAGGCCTTAAGTCTCCATCTTGATGGTTAGTCTAATTCTTATTACGACGAGTTTCTTGGATTACCATGTTATGCATAATGATGCAAGTCAGCATAGTCTTATACATTTCACAAGGACTTAGACGACGATAAGGCCCACAAATGATTGCGAACTTCCGCTTCAGAATTCCAAAAGTACGTTCCACATCCTTTCTCAGATCTATTTGTCTACTATTGAAATATGAGTATGAACGACCCATTTCACCGGAAGGTGGCTAACGGTAACATTGAACTAAAGTTGACCATTTTGGATAACTTCCATCTGCAAGATAATAACCATGAGTGTATTGATTCCCGTTGATACTGCAATTTACCCGAGGAGAAATTCCATACTTTAAATCTTCAAATAAAGGCGATTTGTGTAAAATATTTGAATCGTTTGAGGTCCCGGGAGACCAAAAAAAGCATGCCATATCCAACAATCATATGAAGCATCAGCCTCAAGGATAACTGTTGGTTTTGTGTAGTGACCCTTATACTGACCGGCCCAACAGGTAGGGCATCCGGTCCATACCCAATGCATGCAGTCAAGACTACCCAGCATTCCGGAAATCCCCTTTCCTGATTTTGCTTTAATATTTCTCTAACATCTGCGTTAGTTGGTTTTCATAAATAGGTTGGATCAAAATGATTAATTATTATTTCGCAAAACAACGAAAGATACTTGTATGCAGTTGTTTTTCCAATGCGAAGGTACTCATAATTAGAATCTAGAGGTCTGTCATATCCTAGAATCATTAAGGCCAAAGTAACCTTTTGTTCAGGGCTATGACCTCTAATATTCAGTGCATCATACTGATAATTAAACTGAGGTTCTACCTGACAAAGCTCACCAATAATATTTAGCACCAAATGTCGGAGCATGCAGAATCGGCCTTGAAAATTTTCATCAGAGAACACACAGTCGGGAAAATAATAATCGTGCATCAGCTTCTCGTGCCATTCATCCCGACCCTGGTACGTATATCTTCTTGTGAACACTTCTTTTGGATATGGATCTCTAGGTATTTTACCTGAGGAATATAGCTGCAACAAGTTGTTGGTTAGATCTTTATATTCATCTGACTCATCATCAATTTGTTTCAACGCCTGAACGAATATTCGTTGTTGTTCTTCAAATCGATCCATATGAATACGCACTTCTTCGTCAGAAGAATCCATTGAGTTGAAAATAAAAATTAAACAGATGATTAAAGGTACAAAAGAGTAAGATGGTAGAGTTAATGAGAAAATAAGGTGTGATTAAATTGAAATGAATGGGGTAAATTTATAGGGAGATGTGGAGGGAAAGAGTCGTTACTTGACTATTTAATAACCGACGATGACTAGACTGTTAGCGGTCTACACAAACCATGTCGGTCTAGTCTCAACCATTTAGTGGAGTCTCGGTCGCTTGAGTTTTTCCACATAGTAGCGCGGCCAGTTTTCCAGGCCATCTGGCATGGCGAATGGAGGGTTTAGCCAACTCCCATAGGAACCGACCTTAAAACCTTTGTACTTATGTCATCCCTCCTACTTTGTATGATGTGAGGTTGGAAATAAATTGATTTTACATGGGGTCTATAATCCTAGGTGTGATATAATTACTAATAAAAACATCTAAACTATGGATCGTACCATATGACTGCATCCTTACACCTCAGATTAATGTGGTTGTAGCCTGTCTGGCCCAAAAGAAAAATATGTGTACTTATTATTGAAGACTGTTTTGAGGCATACTCACAAATTAGAGGCACTAAGTAGTAAAACAAATAACTCCTTATCCGTCATATAATGACAGTAATGCCTTTATTATTTACAATTTTATATTTTTTAAAAAACTTTTTATCAAATTTTTAATACTTTTTTTAATTAATTTTTTATCTTTTTTTTTTTAAAATAAAATGTTTAATTTTTCTTAAGTGTTTCGTTATTTACAAAACCGTCATAATTAAAACAAAAGTTTAAAAAAAAAACTAAAAGAAGAATAAAACGTAAAAAAAAAATAATAATTAAAAAGGTAATTTAAGAAACTTTAAATCATTTAGAAATTTAAAAAAAAAAAATTAAATGAAATGAAAAATGAAAAAATAGTAATAGAAAAAATTAAAAGAGTAAAAAAGATTAATTAATCAAAGTCATTTAAGTAATTTAACTAACCTGAGACACTAATATCAATCCACACTAGTTAGGATCATCATTTTGTATGTTTCAAAAAAAATTGAGTATGCCTCAAAACAGTAGGGATGAACAAAAAATCCAAATCCGTGGATTTTACCCAATTCGATCCGCATTGTTGCGGGTGGACACACAATTCGTTTCTTGGTAGATTGAACACGGGTGAATTTTCGAAGCCGGTCATTTTCACGGGTTGGATGCGGGAGGAACATCACTCATCCATTGTCGTTGGACATCCCACCCTAAGAATAACGTTAGTATTATACATATATGAAGGTTATTATGCGAAATTGGCAGATGACATATATAGTTTCCTATTGAGATGCATTGAAGTTTCTTAAAGATATTCCAAAAGTATCAATTTTGGAATGACCGTAAGCCCTCATGCCAATAAAAATTATAATTTTGGTTGTCGGAAAGACATTATATTATTCATCTTATTTTAATTACTTATATTTCTGTAATCTAAGTTTTAAAACCAAGTTGTGTTACTCATATTTGACATTTACGTGTATCCTTTTTGAATCGGCAAATTTATCCGTATCCAATCCGCTCATACGCACACCCGCGGATGTCAAATCCGACGAATAATGGTTTTGAACATGGATAAAAATCTCAAATCCGCCATTTAGACATATTAAACACGGATGATGCCAAATCCGCATCCACCCATCCAATGCTCACCTCTGCAAAACAGTCTTCTTATTAATTACAATTGGTTTGTTTTTGTTTTTAGCCCACTAAGTAGAATAATTGTAACCCACATCATTATGAGCTAGCTGCTATATAGAAATGTGCTAGTTGACTAAAAGCCTTAATATTGACCAAGCCCACTAGTCAGGATGAAGGCATTGTCCCCACCCTTTCCATGGTAGCAGTTGATCAAGAAACTGTTGGGATCTTGCAACAATTAATAGCACGTTAGATGTATCAAAAATAATATGTAAGAACTAATCCAAGACAACTCTACCGAAATAACTTGACGAAGGCAGAATCACAGGTTCAACAAGTTGTCCTTAACACATTAGTTCGCGGGTATACTCGAGTTGAGTAATGCTAAACCCCTCACATCGAAGATGTGTCCAGGATAAGACTGCCTGATATAACTTGAGTTAGCACAACACAAGTTACCCTTTCTTCGAACTCAGCAAACGGGGATGGAAGTAAAACCGTATGGAGAAAACCCTAGAATAAAAGAAGAATTTTTCTGTGTGTTTTGAAAACAAAATTTCGAGTTGTATTTATAGGAAAGGATACTTGAGAATCAAGTTAGGTTTTTTGGTTTTCTTCAAAAACTTGTAAAAAGAATTTACCATAAATAAAACTTTTAAAATATTTTTGGAATCAATTTCCTAAAGAAAAACTCGCCAAAAATAAATCCGAGTAGAAGAGAAACTTGGTGCATGGTATATGCGCATATCGCATGGGTAAAAATATGTATTTTTGCCCACCCGCTCCCCCCACAATGGTGTTTTACAACATATCCATAAGCATATGGTTATATAGTGGAGCTCCTCTTTAGTTTTCCACAATGTGGGACTAAAGGTTCCACTTCATTCACCCAAAAATGAGTGAGTATCCTTAGACCCTTAGGTCATTAGATCAAACCACACCAAGACCAAAAAACTTATTAATTAAAACTCATTTTTCTCCAACAATATAGTGGAGTCTAGGGATGCTGTGTTTTTTGAGAATGTTTTTCCTTTGAAACGTGACTCTCGTAAGAGATGTATTGATGATCCCCTAGACGTTCCTTCAACTAGTCAGTCATTACCTTTAGAGGAAGATGAACCAGAAGTAGAACCTAGAAGAGGTAAAAGGTTTAAAACTAAGAAAACCTATCCTGGTTGCATTACATACCTAGCCGAGTCTGATCCTTAGACTTATAGAGAAGCCATGACTTGTCCTGAAGCTCCATGGTGGAAAGAAGATTCCATTAGTGAAATGGATTCCCTTCGAGAAAACGGTACTTTTGAACTTGTAGATTTACCTCCAGGGTGTAAGGCCATAGGTTGTAAATGGATTTTCAAAAGAAAACGTAAGATAGATGGAACTATTGAAAAATACAAGGCTAGGTTGGTAGCTAAAGGCTACAGACAAATAGAAGGTATAGATTTTTTCGACACCTATTCGCCAGTGAGTATAATTAGCTCCATTAGGATGTTAATTGCTATAGCTTCTGTCCATAATCTAGAGATACGTCAAATGGATGTAAAGACAGCGTTTCTTAATGGTGAGTTAGATGAAGAAATTTATATGGAACAACCTGAGGGCTTTGTAGTTAAAGGTTATGAAAAGAAAGTTTGTAAACTGGTTAAATCTTTGTATGGATTGAAACAAGCACCTAAACAGTGGCATGAAAAATTTGATCATGTGATGATTTCTAGTGGTTTTAGAATTAATGAATCTGATAAGTGTGTTTATACTAAACTTGTCAAGGATGCCTGTGTGATTGTATGCTTGTATGTTGATGATATGCTTATACTAGGTACAAACATGGACGCTATTAATTCCACTAAGAAACTGTTGAATTAGAACTTTGACATGAAAGACTTAGGCCCCGCTAATGTCATATTAGGGATGAAGATTAAAAAAACTTCTAATGGCTATAGTCTGAGTCAGTCTCATTATGTTGAATCCATACTTAAGAAATTTAATCAGTTTAACTGTAAACATGTGTGTACTCCGTATGATTCTAAGTGTAATCTCATGAAGAATAAGGGTGTAGGAGTTAACCAACTTGAATACTCGAGAGTTATAGGAAGTCTGATGTATTTGATGAATTGTACGAGACTAGACATTGCTTATGCTGTGAGTAGGTTAAGCAGGTATACTTGTAATCCAGGGAAGATACATTGGGATGCACTTATTAGAGTGTTGAGGTACTTAAAGTTCACAATGACCTTTTGTTTAAATTATGAAGGGTATCCGGCCGTCCTTGAGGGATTTTGCGATGCAAACTGGATAACAGGCTCAGAGGAGTCTAAGTCTACGAGTGGATATGTATTCACTCTAGCAGGTGCATCTGTATCTTGGAAGAGTTCCAAACAGACATGTATAGCTCGTTCCACTATGGAATCAGAGTTTATTTCATTAGATAAAGCAGGAGAGGAGGCCGAATGGCTAAGAAACCTTTTAGAAGATATTCCTCTCTGGCATAGGCCTGTGCTATCTATATCTATACATTGTGACAGTAAATATGCAATAGGTAGAGCTAAGAATAGCTTTTACAATGGAAAGTCTATACATATGCGTAGAAGACATGATTCTTTGAAACTACTAATCTCAACATGCGTTATTTCCATAGATTGGACAAGGTCCAAGGAGAATATCGCGGACCCTTTGACGAAAGGTTTGTCCAAGGAGATAGTTAGTAAAGCATCGAGGGGGATGGGGCTTAGGCTCAATAATTAAACTTGCCATAAAGGATACTCAACCTTGCTGACTGGAGATTCCATGATCAAGGTTTCGAATGAGACAACTAATTTATGGTAGGTAAAGGTAAACAATATCAGAGAATTGCATTCTCTTCCCCTTCCCTATGGTGTTGATGTGATAGTGTGACTGCATGTGGAGGATGACTTTTAAATAAGTCTTAATGAGTTCCATAGTTTCAATTTGAGATTGAAGTGGGGTGTAGCAGTAAACACTCTTGATGGAACTCACCTATCTGAATGTGGAAGTGGGGCCGCTTCCTATGAGAATGGAGCCAATTCTCCAGAGCATTCTGAGAAACAGGATATGTCCAGGGCCAAATTGGACAAAACGGCACGAACTTAGCAACGCCAGGAAGATATCATGCGTGGTGGTTGTCGCGAATTGCACCAAACGCTAGCAGTTCAAGACCTCATGGACACTGTCTAGCAAGTAGTTCCGGTAACTTCTCACTAAGCAAGGGTTCAAGACCTCATGGACACTTTTGCCTAAATGGTATTTTCCTTACTCTGATTTTTTTCGTTTTCCTAGATTTCATTCATGTGGGGGATTGTTGGAGAAAAATGAGTTTTAATTAATAAGTTTTTTGGTCTTGGTGTGGTTTGATCTAATGACCTAAGGGTCTAAGGATACTCACTCATTTTTGGGTGAATGAAGTGGAACCTTTAGTCCCACATTGTGGAAAACTAAAGAGGAGCTCCACTATATAACCATATGCTTATGGATATGTTGTAAAACACCATTGTGGGGGGAGCGGGTGGGCCAAAATACATATTTTTACCCATACGATATGCGCATATACCATGCACCAAGTTTCTCTTCTACTCGGATTTATTTTTGGCGAGTTTTTCTTTAGGAAATTGATTCCAAAAATATTTTAAAAGTTTTATTTATGGTAAATTCTTTTTACAAGTTTTTGAAGAAAACCAAAAAACCTAACTTGATTCTCAAGTATCCTTTCCTATAAATACAACTCGAAATTTTGTTTTCAAAACACACAGAAAAATTCTTCTTTTATTCTAGGGTTTTCTCCATACGGTTTTACTTCCATCCCCGTTGTTGAGTTCGAAGAAAGGGTAACTTGTGTTGTGCTAACTCAAGTTATATCAGGCAGTCTTATCCTGGACACATCTTCGCTGTGAGGGGTTTAGCATTACTCAACTCGAGTATACCCGCGAACTAATGTGTTAAGGACAACTTGTTGAACCTGTGATTCTGCCTTCGTCAAGTTATTTCGGTAGAGTTGTCTTGGATTAGTTCTTACATATTATTTTTAATACATCTAACGTGTTGTTAATTGTTGCAAGATCCCAACGGAAACTTCCCCGATGGCTTTCAAAAATAGTGGAGGTACATTCCCCTCAAGGTTGTTAATTTGAAATATTATATCATCTGGTTATGTGATATATCCTCCACTGCATTATTTGCCCTGTAGAGTTGAACTAGCTTGTAATGTGGGGTGTACGAGTTGAACTAGTAATTTATTAAGTTCCTCAATCATGTTTAGCTTTATTCATTGAAATTCATTGAAACTTTGGCGTGATCTTATAAAAATTAAGTTAATACAACCACCTTGGTGGCGGTAGGTAATGATGCTATATTAGCTAACATGTTTCTTTCAGTTGTGAGGTCAGCTTAGTTTGGTGGTACCCAATTAAAACAAAGATTCGGAGTTTTCGTTGATTATGTATTAGGGGGTTGGTAACCGTAACACATTTGACTCTTTTTTCAAACTAACGTTTAAATATTATTCTTATTCTTCTTTAGCTGTTACATTTACGAGCTGTTCTACACGCACCGAAGTTTGATACTTCCATTTACACCGAGAGGGAATAGACGGCTAGCACCAGCGCTCTCAGCATTGGGATTAGAAAGGGTTAAAAGTGGGGCCCAGAAAGTCTAGATACACTTCGGTTTTACACCGAGATTTACACCGACTGAAACAACCACTGGGCCCCACTTTTAACCCTTTCTAATCCTAGTGCTGAGAGCGCTGGTGCTAGCCGTCTATTCCTCTCGGTGTAAATCGAAGTATCAAACTTCGGTGCGTGTAGAACAGCTCTTACATTTATATAGTTTGTCCTGTTCATCTGAGTTGATCGCAATTGATGACATGGTTGTAATTGGTATAGAAAAATCAATCAAGCTGTGGCTACCTACGTAGGAGAAGCTCGTTCTAATATCACATCGATCACTCTGCTCGTATCGTAGATTCCAAATAATATTTTATGCGGGTTGAAACTGCTTAGCGCGGATGGTGAGATACAAAATGTTTCGAACATTGAATTTTATCTTGGAAGGAAAAGGGAAATCTTTAATGATTGGACCAGTGGAATTGTTAGTAGAATGGGATTCTTATTGACTTATGGATGGAAGTAACAATCGAGTCAATTGACGATTTAGTTTCAGGACCAATTATGTTAATTTTTAGTGGTTCTAAAAGAGTAAAAGGCACTTATGATATTCGTCATTTCCACTTATTCACCAACCAACAAAATGATTTTACAAGGCACTCATAAATGGTTTTGAAAGGCATTTTCAAGGCACACGGATGAAATGATTCAAGGGATGTGCTATTGATTTGATACCAGTATCAGAACATCTCCAGAGCGATTCGTCGATAAATCACTAGGACATTACATTGAACTTTGAACCGTTCAGTTCAATATCAGTTAGTACTTCTTGAATCACACTCCTTCCCTGTATAGGCGGAATTTGCTACTTCCCTTGGAATACGAAAAAATATGAACTTTATAAATACTAGCGTGTAACCCATGCTACGTACCGGGTCTATTGAAAATTGTTATTTTGGTGTGGCGGGGTTTTTGCCCCGTGCCCGTGATCCAGATGCTTTAAAACTCCATTTTTAATTACTTCATAGATTATCTTTTAATTGATAGCAAAGTCTAACACCATTTGGTAATCAATTATTGTAAGAATATCTAATTTATTTAAGCAAGATACTAACGATAACGATAGTAAAAATAATTATTTCCGTTATAATTCTTTTTCACACACTTGTATGGTAAAAATTAATTAAAAAAACTAAATTGATAAGGTAATAAAATCACTGTGTATAGTTATGTTGGATATGATTTATAAATTACGGTTTCCCACGTTAGTTTTGTCGCGGACTAAAAATGCAGTTGAGCAAGAGAAAATGCACTGAGAATTATTCCTAGCAACTGCAATGTCGGTGAATATGGTAGGGTTTATGCACATAGCCTCTAGAGGCTGCCCATTTTTCTTATAAATCTTCAATAGTTGCATAAACTTTGTGACATGAGGGAAATCTTTACATCTACAATTGTGTAAAGGTTTTCTTGTGAATTTCTGACATCAATTGACCCATGGGTACCATTTGCAGTATTACTGCTATTTTCTTGATCGTACTTTGAAGAGCAGATATGAGTCAAGATTAATACCATGAAAAGTGATAAATATGAAATTCTAAAAACTTTAGACATGTAAACAAATCTCGGAGATGAGTTACATAAAGGAAGTTCTGCAGAAGGATATTATCACCCTATTAGTTGAGAACCGACATAGAAAGTAACAGTATATTTTATATGCATTATGGAAGGAAATATGCAGCATGAAAAGAAAAGCCAATAAGTACTTATATTTTTGTAGAGCGTGGTCAAATATTGGGGATAAACCTGACGTGAATCGAACATGTGACCTTCTGACGTAGAGCCAGACACGCTATCATTGCGCCACAGATCTGTGGTTTAAGAGACTTGTCTTAGAATGGGACTGAAGCATCGTGCCTCTAAGGCATGCCACAAACAATTTTTGGAACCATGGTCAGATCCATAGTAATTACATATATATGCATGAAATAATCTACTGACTGTTCAAACATAGTTAAGTGGAACAACACAAAATATGATCGCCATAAAGACGGAACTATCCCAGCCTTTATCAAATCATCATGGTGATTAGCTGTCATTGTTTGTCCATATATTTGACACCCTGGGTGTTTCTCCATATCAATTCAGAATTTCAATTTCTATGAGATTATTTCGCTATGGTCAGCTCAGATTACATAAAACCTAGAATTAAAAAAAAAACACGCAGTAAACTGAAAACCTAGAATAAAATACTACATAAAAAATAATATAAACAAATATGTAAAAATCATATCGAGTAAAAGAAGATGCCAAATGAAGTGAACAAATAATACCTCAACTGACTAACTGAGGCCCATTGAGTATTGAATTTCCATTTCTTACAAACAAAGATTAGCTCTAATCTACATTTGGGCTGCAAATTAAAAATACAAAACCAAACCAAGATAAAAAATTAAAAATAAAGTCTAAAACTAAGACATATAAAACAGTATTTCGTACAGGGCAAACAATATTATTGTTGAAATAGAGAGCCTATATCCTAAACCTGATTCAATGGGTAAACAAAAGACCATAAAATATCGGTTAAGGTGGCCTGATTCAATGACTATTGAATTGTCAAAATCTGTTGTCTGTTAAAAACAAAGATAATCCCTCATCCACATTCGGATCAAACTGCAATTTAAAAACACAAACGAAACCAAGATTTAAAACTAAAATTGTATTAAAAAAGAAGAAGAAGTCAAACAGGATTAAATATGAAACATTATTTCATTAAAGGCTTAATAATTTGTTTACCAATGATAATGACACCGACAGACTGCTGCAAAGGCTTATCCTTTTCTTCCACAAAATCATGACCTAAGATTACATTAACATATCACAAAACAAAATCAACATCTTATAGAAATTGCATCAAAAACCCTAGCTTGAAATAATAAATAATACCCACCTTTGACACTGTGATGTGTTACAGGAGAAAACCTTAATCGCTTTAACCTAGTATCAGATGCACGACCAAAAATATTAATCATAAAATCAACAAAATTAATTATAATCAGTACTAACCAAACCCAAATCGGAAAAATAAAAAGAAAACCCTAAATGGATAAATAGAATTCAGACCTTCAGGTCAGTTATGAAGGTTGGGAATGATGGATTGATGAAAGGGAGGGAGGGAGAAAATAAGGGAAACAGAGAAGAAGAAGAAGAAGAAGAAGAAGAAGAAGAAGAAGAAGAAGAAGAAGAAGAAGAAGAAGAAGAAGAAGAAGAAGAAGAAGAAAAAAAGATGCCGAATAAATTAAAAGGATTTACCTTCTCTGATGGTGTTGTTTGCACATTAGGGCTTGAAAATAGAGAAGAAACACTGAAATAAACATAAAAAGAATATCAGAACATAATTTAAAAAAGAGATGATGATTATCATGTAAAAAGAAGAAGAAGAAGAAGAAGAAGAGAGAGATGGAGTTGAAGAATGAGATGATAATTATGATGTAATCCTTGTGTGTTACTATAATCAAAATCTGTGCAACCCGTGCCTCATAATCATTAAGAATACTCCCATAAATAGTTTTTGTTTTGTTTTGAAAATACTTAATTTTTTACCTAAATTTGTCATCAGATAGAGTTGTTTCTTGAATTAGATTTTACCGGGATGGTAAGTACCTATGTTAGATTTTGGAGTTTTAGATTTGTTTCTCAAAATACAAACATTATTATTGAATAGCATAAATTGGAATAATATAGTTGTTCTGAATATACTTTATTTTTTGTCGCTAAATTAGGCATAAGATACATTTTTTTTTCCGAATTAGATTTAACAGGAAAGGTGAATACATAAAATTATGGAATACATACCTAAAATACAATATCACATATAAGATTTTAAAAATATAATATAAACACGAAATCAATTTGGAGCATCCGATCAAATCAGTTTGATTAAAAATTAACGGCCACGAAATGTAAGGGGGCTAACTTATTTTTCAGCCAATCAGGAGCGAGGGTTTCGTTGACCAACCAATGAGAGGGGAGGTTAGCGCAACTCTCAACGTGGAGTAAGAGATGTGGTTGGGTGTTTAGGTTGTTGATTTGTCAGTTTTTCTATTATACCCATTATCTCATTTCTAAGACAGGAAACATTAATTTATTTGTTGTAATACTCATACATAATAAATAAGGGTATATATAGAAAAGGTAAGGCTACAGAAGAATGGGCCCAGAACCGGTGCACCAAACGGGAATCGAAAAAACGCACATATAATGGGATTGAAAATGAGAACTGGTGGAGGAGTGGGGTACATGGATCGGTTCCATACTATTCCCGGCTAGTACCATTCCAAAAAAAAATGGTGAGTAATAGCCTTTGATATAAATTAATCCTAGCCATTTATGCTAGGTCTTATATACCAACTATCATCTTTTCTATTCAACTTCTCTCGTTCTTCTTTTTCTTTTTATTCTCAATTTATGTCTGAAGAACATGCTGAAGAGAAATCAGTTCACCAGCACCACCACCTTCTTCTTCACCACCACCACCACATTTTTCTCCACCACCACCACTTACCATTAGCGAAGAGAAATCAGTTACTTCTTCTTCTTCGATCAACAATAATAAGTCAAGGTAATTGGGTAATTTGTTTGATGAACTCTGGATTTTTAATAATTAATTACATGTTTGAATCTGATCTAAGTTTTTATTTGAGATGGAATTGGATTGATTTTTTGCTGCAGGGAAATTAGGGAATTGAGTTGTTGAATTGCTTATAGAGCATGAGAAGAACAAGAAAGAAGAAATGAAGAGTTTAAACAGTGCGTTGATAGGTATTTTGGTTTGAATTTTTTAGTCGCGATTGGACTGTGGTTTATTTGAGTAACAAATGGAAATTAGGGTTTTTAGGAATGATTTGTGTTGAAATTGAAGAATTGAGTTACGATGCTTGTATTGAAAGAAGCAGGAGATTGATATTGTAACAATTTTGGGGTTGAAATGGTAGCTTGTTTGGCTTAAAGTTGGTGCTGCTGAGATATGTGAAACTGGTGTTGGTTGGTTGTGATGGAATTTAGGGTTCATAGGGATGATTTGTGTTGATATTGAAGTTATTGGGTTCTGATGCTTGTTGGTTGTGTATGTTACATTGTGAAAACATTGTTAATATGAAAAATTAGGGTTCTTCCTGCTACTTTCTTAATTGGTTTGATGGTATTGATTATTAAAACTATCTGTTTTTGTGATTTTGGATCTATTTTCTGTATATTCTGAAAAACAAATTGTAATAGATAATAACCCGGTATTGGACTGGAACCAGACTGGTCTTACAGGTACAGGTACAAACACTGGCACAAGTACTTAAGTGAGAGAACCGGTCAGTAGAAGTTACCGGTACCGGTTTCTTAAGAAACCCGGAATGTACCAGCCCATGTGCAGCCTTAAGAAAATGTCATCTTAAAATTGTAGTAACGCTTATCTAATGGGACAATCAAAATCCAAAACTCCACTTTTATATATGGGAAGGAGGGAATACTAATTGAAAATGAAAATATATCTAACATACATGTGCCAATTCACATATTGTATTATCTTGAACGAAATATTTTCTATACCTAGAGGAAATCCCAGGAATTACTCCGAGAAAGGTAAGCGGAGGTTCCACTTTGCCTAACATCTATTCAATTTATAGAAGGGTTGTCCAAACTACCATCTGATTTTCTTTTGGATTTTTCCTCGAAAATTTCCGCATTAGTTCTAACAACACCGGTTTCCTTTTGGGAATGTCCCTCGTCAGCAGTAAGTCTAACAACACCGTATTTAAAGCAATTCTTAGAGAAAGGGCTATGGAATGGTGTGTTTTAACACACTAACTCTTTATAAGTGGAGTTGAGAAAAGAGGTGAAATAATGTAAAATTAGGGTTGTCAATGGACCTAGTTCCTCCTGAGTACCTGTGGACCTGAAACTAAAGCAGATAAGAAAAGGTGGGTCTGAGTCCTAACTGTTTCAGGTCCTAATTTAGTGGACCCGAAACCGGACCTGATAAAAAACTAAATATCAGTTGGGTTTTAAAAATTGATTATACTTTTTTCTAATTTTTTTTCTATCTTCTTCATGTTGGCTGGAATTAAGGTTGTGTATGGCTCGGTTCATTTCGGTTTTTGTCAAAACCAGAACTGAAACCATTACTCTTAGTTATTGGTTTTCTTACCAACATCAAGCCATTAAGAGTCATTCGGTTTTCAGCCGATCCAACTCGGCTGGTTTATCCATTCGGATCCAAATAACCGACTACTCTGTTAGTTATAACTGACACTTAGAAGAAGAAGAAAAATACATTAAAAGAATATTTACATTTTACATGTTGCACTTTGGTTTACAAATTGACAAAATTCAACGCTAGAAGCTCATCCTTTAGTAAACCCAAGCTTCCTGATGGCACACAACGAGTGTCACCTACGTGCAGGGCATCTGCTGGAGTTGAAAGAAGTTCCAGGCATTCCAAGATAAGCACCTTCAAAAATAACATAGACGAGTCAAATGATGCAATAAAGAAAGTGTACGCAGAAAATGTAGATACATTTGTTATTAACATGAACGAGTTCAGGCTTAAGAAAATAAACCACTTTCTTAAGTATCCGACATCATTAGATTTGAGCTTTGAAAATTCACTTGTCTAACCAAAAAATAGTGTCAAGCAAATAGTTCATCATAACCCAAAAGTAACATTCATTTTATGAGTTTTGTATAAATGACTTTACTAATGATATTATCTGCTATCCAACATATAAAAGCAATGCTAGCATTTCAAGCACAGAGATATCCACATAATGGTCCAACAATTGGGAATAAGTAGAATAACACCAGTTAATAAGTACCACCAAGATACAAAAATTCTACAAGCACCACCAACATACAAAAAAAAAAAACCCACACATTTCCAGTGACTTGTGCAACATATAGAATATTATCAAAACATCTCCAATTAGTTTCCTCTACCTCCTGACCAAAATAAAGAAGATCAACTCCTTAGATACAAAATTAGCACATACCCAAATCAATATATATTGTTAATTAATTAAATAAAACTCTCAAACTTCCATAATAGTTTCTCAAATTCTGAAAGCCTAGCTTTCAATAATTTCAGTTTCTAAGCAAAATAAGTAAAATTGAAAAATAATTTATAAATAGCTCTGTTGAAAACACCTAATCAACCTTAAAATTTATCTTATTATGATCATACATTCTCGTGATGGTGATGGTGGTGGATGAGGAGGAGGAGGAGAAGGGGACAAAAAGGGGGGGTGGGGAGGATGTGATGGAGGATGATGTATTGATGATGGATTGTAGGTGGTGGTGCTGCAAATAATTAGAGAAGAAGAAGTGTAGAAGTATAACTATTCGACGATATATACTACAAAAAGAAGAAAACTTAATTATAAATGGTATGGACGATAGGGATTAAATCGTGGATATTACATCTTATTACCAATATAATCGGTTAATCTTTAGTTTTCAGTACAATTATATATTAAACCAACCGAAACAATAACTATATACTGATTTCTAGTCTATTAAAGTCAAGTCCCAAACTAGGTATAGAGGTTGGTAGTTGAGTATCAGACATCCCTGAATAACCATTGAAGACTGAAGATCGATGAATACATTTAGAGAACTTAGTAAACAAAGAGGTATGTGAAGACTAAACCATTATATTTACTCACATGCATTACCATTCTATCTTTATAAGACTATCTCGTATGACTTCTAGTAGATTTAATATTGCAAAGAAAAAATTTCGACTCAAACTTGTCTTGTTACACTTTTCCAAATGTGATTAACCAATGGAGGTTCGTTGGTCTATGTCAATCTTTGTTCGAAACATTTATTGTTCAAGAACTATTTTTATGTTATATAGACCATTTGAAAACTACCCACACAATGATATTTTATATCCATGAAAATGGGAATGTTTCAACATCAAAATAGAGTGTATCAGAACTTCCAAAATATGGACTCACGGTAGATTAGCGAACCATCCCGCAAACTATGGACATCTGAAGTTTCATAATATAGGTAGGTTTGTGAACCTAGTTCGCGAACCGTGGATTTCTAAATGAGACAATTCACGAACCCATTTCACAAAATATGGAGATTTGAATAACCAAAGGTTCACGAACCCAATTCAAGAACCGTATACATCTGAGTTCGGGAATAGCTGAAAGGTTCATGAATCGTAGCGCTCTAAATTCACGAACTGACTAAAATCTCATAAATTGTTTCACAAACCTTCCAAGTACGTATTAATAGGTGCTTAAAGACTATTTTCATAAATATGTTTAACATTTCTATGACTCTCATAAACACCTCTAATACATCTATGGTCACTAAAACGCCTAGTGTATGTCAATCATGATTTAATTCTTAAGTATTTAAATGAACAAAATATTTCTTACAAGTTCGAAAGGAATATTTGACAAGAACTATCATTGTACATGGTTCCAAAACCCATACCACAATGTATATTCTTCTATGTGATATCAAGACAAGTTTCTCACATTCTTACTTGAAACTCTAACTAGAGTTTCATTTAAACAAAGGAAGTGTTTGCTTGATTCTCAAGTTATCTTAGCATTGATTCTAAACCCTCAGACTTGAAAATCTATAAATAGAGAGACTTACTCAATTGGGAAATTCAGTCCCCACTTTTGTGCCCTAGTAGATCGCTAGTGTCGTTCTCTATTGACATAGGTTTCCTCGAGAAACATAATTAGGTCTACGACTGAAATACATCACTTAGGGATTCATAAAGCCAGATCCGACTATCTTTACCTAGTTCGTATATCATGATATTGTTCTTTTTGTTATCGAGGTTTAATTAATATGTTTCAGGAACAAGATAGATAGATATTACGAAGTTATCTTCGTCCCAAACTTTCTGATTCCTAAAGATAGATATTTAAAAACTATTATTAATTGATTAGTTCACGATCGTTCTTGAGATGTGGTTAAGAATCCTGGATACTCAGCTAACTGAGTGTAAGTATTTCAGATTTTTAAGGTTTGCTAGCTTTGTCTATCGCAAACAGATTTCCCAGCCTTGATCTATTTGATCTAACGGGAAATCAAATGGGCTTATCTATTAGAGGAAGATTGGTATTAAAAGTCGTTACTTAGGCTGAAGAAACTCTTATGATGTAAAGGACACCAAACAAGAGAATAAATTGCGTAGAGCGTTTCGAGGTTCAAGAGACGTAAGGAACACGACTGTAACTGAATTGGTTGGAGGGTGAATTTATCTCAACCACATTCATTCCCGAAGTCAGATAGTAAGCTAGTGTTTATAGCAACTTAATGCAGTTTTGTAATCAAATATGGACGAGGTCCCAGGTTTTTTTTTCCCGTTGCGTTTTCCTCATTAACAAAACTTTTGGCGTCTTGTATGTTTCCCTTTTCCGTATTATATTGTTTATTCATTATAATAAGAATAACACAAGTAATACGTACTCAATTCTTGTAGATAAGCCTATATTAATTGTAATAGATTACGAGACATTGTAGAATTCGTATCTTGAAAGATAGATAACAAGTTTCATACTTGGAAGAATTCCGATTTAATTATTTGGATACAACTAGATTTATATTGGATATTGATTTTTGATGTTATCCAAGTACTCTTCTTAATACTCAGGTTCACAGACCCTTGAGTCTATACTTTCTGATTTGGCAGAGATATGAAGATGATATAAACTTTACATACATATTTTTAAGGATCATTAAGTTGATCTACTTCCAATTGTATTAGATTAGGTCCATACAGGTTTTCAAACGAAAACGTTGGTGGTATACTTGGTACCCTTTCCTTTCCATAAACTATAAAAAAACAAGTGGAATAATTTATAGTTTTAGTTCGGGTTATCAATCGAAATTGACTGAAGGGTAAATCAATGCTGAAGTTGTATTGAGATCTCGGGAGGAATGACGAATATGGAAAAGAAAAAAAAAAGAAAAATATGAAGCTCATGAATCAATCTTAAAGGATCTTTTGATAGCATGTGTGCGATGTTAAAAATTAGACAACTACTCGAGAAATATGTTGATCTAAATTTTAATTGAATGTTAAATATTTTTTAATATTAGATTCCTCTCCTTTCATTAGTTAGTTATAATTATATAACATAGTCTTAATCTCAGTTCCAGTTAAAAATAATGAAAATAAAACATAATTATAACTACTTAGTTCCACTCCAAAATTCTGTCGTATGTACGTGCCCCGTTGCTGCAAACTCCCAAATTCATGATATGATCATGTAGCTTGAGACCCTTCACCAGCGAATCCTTCACTTTGATTTCCAATCCATAAACATGTTCCTTCATCTAGAGATCCATCGAACTTCAACGATCTTCTATAATCTTGATAAACTTGAGGAGTTTGTTGACTGGCCTGACGATACGAAGATTATAGCCGAAGAGGTACTTGTGAGTGTAGCACTACTTTATGGCAATGTGAAGTTGTTAAATGGTGAGAAAAATACTGATTGAATCTCATGGATTCCCCTATTTGGTGCATATATTGTAGGTACATAAGCAGAGTTTCAATAACTTTTAACTCCATTTGATTCAATTGTTATATCAATTGTATTTGACTTGCCGATGTGCCTATATAAAAATTAGGACGGTCGAGACCTTGTGAGACAATGGCAAGCATCTGACGCTCTTAGTAAAGATTAAAAGTCTCTAGCTCCCAACTTAAACTGTCAAATCAGACCCCGGCGATGAAGGAGGAGATCTAGACCACCGCCCTCTTGAAGGGGCCAATGAAGAAGAAGCTCCTGCTGAAGCATAACTGGTTAAAGTTGGAATCACTGGTGGTGGATGTGTTGGAACATATAATTTCGGTAATGCTTTACCAAGTGCGAAAAAATCCATATATATATATTTATTTATTTATTTATTTATATTTATATTTATATTTATATTTAAAACTTTCTCACCAATTATTGGCTCTGTGACCGATTTGCACCATTGGTCATATTGGTTTTCGTCACAAGGGGTGCATAATGTCTCATACTTTTCCAGCCTCTTCTCTACGGTGATTTGTATGCCGACCATACACGGTAGCTAAACGTGGATGGTTCTTTGGCTCTCCATCTCGACGAATTAACTGTCTAGCATATCTCTCCCCAAAATAATTAACACCAATATTTTATGACATAAATGTTCAACACCACGGCTGGTTCTTTGGGCCTTCTCAGTGTTGAAGTCTTCAAAATCCACATATGGCATCCAAATAACATTATGTTTGTTCCTAATCATGAGTTAGTATCTCCACACATGAATGTTATCTCGCTCAGACTTGTTTTGTTTCGGGTGCCAATTACTTCCTTCATACCTTACTATGATTGGGTAAAATTTTGCCGTGTAGTCAAAAAATCTTGTAAACCAATGTTGAAATATGTATTCCACCAAAGCTGAAGTAAAAAAATATAAATGAAAGTAAACAATACTCTCTCTGTCTCACTAATGAGGTATTCATTTTTATTTTTTTCCCCACTAATAGGTGACCTATACCATCAAAAAAGGAGATATTTCCAAAACTACCGTTTTAATTAATCATTATTAGTATACAAAATATGTACAATTTAATAGCAATTTTTACATTTGTTAGTGGATGTTTTAAAATACTTTTCAATGGTTATAAATTTTACGAATATTTGTGATATAGTTTGAGAGATATATTATTTCTAAATTTTACTAATTATTATTTATGAGGATATAATTGTAAAAAATACTTAAGAATACTGCTCCCTCCTATTTGTTTAAAAATTGTGCAAACTTAAACCAAGTCATCTATTAGTGGGGCGGAGGGAATATTTAGTCTAACTTGTTGGATATTTGTAAATCGATTTAAAGCCGAAAAAGTATTATCGTACTTCAAGGAGGCCCCATAGACCATCGATGTTTGACGAACCTAAGCATCTGATATCGAGACAAATGTACAATTCGACCAATATAGTGGAACTCCGATCATAATTGGCAACCTTTTACATATCTGACAATGCATGTAGCCATCCCACTTGAGTATTTACGCTTAAATAGGGAAAAAAACATGAACTAAGTATCACAAAATAAATACATTGGCAATTTATGTATCTTTAGCAGAGTCAGAGACTGCCGAATCAGGATCATTACCACCGTGTAATTCGTCAAATACAAATGTCTTTAAAACGGAATTATGAATTCCACCAATTTTTACATTTTTATGCTTTTGATATCTTGTTACCGCAAAGCATAACGGAAGTTCATCTTTATATTGGTCTTCGGCCAACCATAGAGAAGTGAACCCAAACCGATTCAATGCTTCAAAAAACAAAAGCACATCATCAACAAAATAATAAGAACACAATGCTTGACGTAATACATATACATACTTAAATAATCAATTTTGGTTGTCTTGTGCTTTTGCATTTGGTAGGAAATTATTTTGCTCTAGCAGTGCTAGAGCATTTTTTTGAATTAGCATCGTTTGCGGCCGTTGGATGGATGAAATGTGATGTCAGCAGAAGACAAAAACATGCAATGACGTTACATTCACAGGATCTAATAGTTAGAATCGCTGTTAGAGCAAATGGTGCTAGAGCAAACTCGTTCCCCATTTGGTAGGCAAAGTTTTTATTTTTTTCCTTTTCCCTTCATATCTGTGATTCCTGATTCATCACGAATATGATTTTGTATTTTGATCGAGCAAATAAAATTTGACGGCGTATACAAAGTTACAAACCAGCTACTTTCAAAGGTACGTCTCTCAAATTCATCCAGAATCAAACTTCACACAAAATAAAAATACATTGATGGATACATTTTCTTTTTCCTTTTTATGCAGCGAAGTAAACAAATAAAAAATACACGTAAGAAAATTAACGTATCTGGCCAAAGAGAAAAATGGTTTTCACTTCTCACTTTTCAGTGACACTTACCGGCCAGGATTATTAAAAATCTCATGTTCAAAGACCATAGAGTTTACACTCTAGGTACATATATCTCTTCCCGCTAGACTTCGTCGATTAGTTCTTGAAAGATTTTCATGGTAGAAGCAGGCAAACTAAGACATAAATTTATGTCTTTCCCATGAGGCAAGAACAAAACCATATCTTTAGCCACACTTAAAGGGCCCGAGTAAATAGGTTCTCCCCAACCGAAATCCACATTATGAAATCCTAGCCTAGACCAAGCATTCAAGAATATGGTATACGTTAAAGGCTTCCATTCCATTTTTTCCTCGAAAAAATCTAAGGTTGATCTGATGTAATCGTTTGTCACCGATTTTATGGCTTCTTGAATTCGCTCTACTGTTGTTGACAATGGGTTGTCTGTCAACTCCCTCGCGCTAAACTGGCAACTCACAAACACGGCTGCATTTCCAAAGTATCCTTTTGGCAACGGCGGTTCTAATCTAGACCGCCCATCAACCGTAAAGAGTACCCTTACTTGTTGATCATGATGAAGTTTTAATGATCGAGTTCGAGCTCTCCACATGAAAGCCGTGAGTGCTTCAAAAGTAGTACACCTTTTCAGAACCCCATCTTCCAAGGCTTTTTTCTTCAGTTGTTCTAGTTTCTCCGGCGGCAAAACAAACGACTTGTTGATGAGAATTTCTTCTTCCAAAACAGCCAAGGTGCTGTTTGACATGTCTTCGATTGGTTCAAGTCCATGGACGAATTCTACCGTAGGTGGGTCTCTTGCTTTGAGCAAGGTTCGATCTAGAAATGGTGGGTTCGACAGTGGCAACCCTCTGGTGACTTCACCCCATGAATTCACAAACTCCATGGCACCAATTCCGTCAAAGACTATGTGATCCATGCACAGTCCAAAAACAAATCCTCCACACTTGAATTTGGTTACCTTCGAACACAAATTTTAGCAAAATCAATAACGAAACATATACTCAAATGAAAAAAAACAAATTACAACGAAAAATAATTAATAGGTTTTTGGATTATAAGAACCTGAGCCACAAGTAGAGGAGGATTTTGTGCGCCATGACCAATATCATAAACAAGCTTCTCGAGAGTAACAGAATTGGGTTTGGTGAAGTAGCTACGGATATCTTCCAGCGTACAGTCGGCCTCGGCCTCAACAAATAGAGCGCCTTCGCCTGTGCAATTGATCATAAAATGTTTATCCCTTGTTAGACGTCCGGCAAGAGGATAGTAATGGACAAGAACCTTGGCTAAACCATCTTTGATAGCTTGAGCAGCATCTAATTCGCCATCAATTGCTTTGTAATTAAAGCACTGAATAGTTTTAACCATGATTGATCCAGCATCGAAGTTAGACAGGAAATATAAACCACCAGGTGTCTCCTTTGCTGGAGGAATCAAAGTAGGTTCTCCATTAATCTTGATGTTAAGATTCAAAACAAGATCACCATCGTTGGTCGTCATTGAAATTTAAAATTGCAGTTCTCCTCCGTTACAACAACACCAACGATGGATATGATGTGGTTGCCGTTTCAAAAAAGAACTTTTAAATGACAAAATGATCAAACCCTTCCACTTAAAAATGTTAATGTACAGTTTAATTATTATACTTTTTTTTTATCTGCAATATAAAATAAAAATGATTCACCCACTGATTTTTTTCCCTGATGGTATTTACTGTCCAGATTAAGCTGTGTCCATAAAATTCTTTGAGAAAGAACTCCAAATTTTCTTATAGTAGGACTATTAAATACGGAAAGGATTTTTTTCTTAATTATGTTAGGGTCCAAAAGGTTCCTCAAAGGTTTATTTTTTTTTTTTCTGTTTTTTCACCTTCTCCTGACCAAGACCACAATTCCATATTATACTAGGTAATTTTCCACAAGTGAAAATAGTGTGAGACATTTTTTCTTTTTCACATTGGTATCGTCGCTAAAAAGTTAGGAGTACATTATAAGAAAATTTAGATTCAAGACACTAAACATTTTTTTTATATAAACGAAAAGTTTTTTCATTAATGGAAATTCGAGGTTATAATGAGTAGATCAAAAATAAAAAAAAAAACAAAGTAACAAAAACATATCGTAAAGTATAATACCGAGAAATCCGACAAGAGAAAGAAAATGAATACCGGAGTAAGACAAATACAAGTATGAATAAGATCCGATTAAATCAGAGGAAGAATAGTTTTTCTGGGATTTAAAATCTAACCATTTAGCTTGTTTTTCGTCTTTAGAAAGACATGCTCCCAAAATATGAGTGATTTGCTCAAATCTCTTGTAACTAATGATGAAGCTTCTGTTGTCAAAGAAATCACAAGATTTCGTTGCCAGATAAGTTGATGATGAAGATTTCGTCGTTGGAAAGCATCACTATTAATCTTGAAACTCAACCCAATAACCAAGAATCGCCATTAAGGCGAAAATAAACTTAAAAAAAGTAGATAAAACCACCATAGTGATGTAGATAAGTACAAAACATGATAATAACTAAGCTAAAATGGTCAAACATGAAGTGATGATGAATGTGTGTTTTTCTGGTAACATGGACATGCATAAAATGGTCACATATCCGCGCCAAACTCGTATCTGATTCTTGGACACGAGCTCCTCCGCGTCCGACATATCGGTGACATCACATGCATACGTCATATACTATTTCAATATAAATGTCTACTAAAAATGTCCGAATTTTTTTGTTTGTGTTGGTTCATTAGTGTATATGTTTATTCTTACACAAATTTTATTATTTGTCAAGAATTTATTAGTATTGTTGGGAAACTACATTCATAATATACACATTTTAGTAGGGAAAAATCACTAGCTTCATAAGAACGTTATTTTGGGGACCATGGGTTTTTTGGGCGGACCATGATTTTTTAGACATAAGTTCGGTTAGTTGCAAAAAAAAATTTCCCAACCGAACATAAAGTTCGATTTAGTTGCAAAAAACATTACCCACCAAACATATGTTCGGTTAGTTGCAAAAATATCTACCAACCGAATTGGTTAGTTCAGTTAGTTGCTAAAAATAATTTCCAACCGAACTGGTTAGTTCGGTTAGTTGCAATAAACATTTACCAACCGAACTGGTTAGTTCGGTTAGTGGCAAAAAAATTAACCAACCGAACAATAGTTTGGTTAGTTGTAAAAAGCATTAACCAACCGAACAATAGTTCGGTTAGTTACAAAAAATATTTAGCAACCGAACTTTAGTTCGGTTAGGTCACAAAAATATTTCCTAACCGAACTTGGTGCGATGAAAAAAAAACCATAATCCCCAAAAATAACTATGGTCCCAAAATAACGTTCTTTCATAACGTGTCCATGTCTTAGATTTTGAAATTTGTTTGTATCCAGATCCGCATCATGTCATGTCGACACTACTGTGTCCATGTCAATACTACCCAGCTCTTATGTGGGCCACATGAATGGGTGATGGTCCATGCCTCCCTAAATTTTTTGAATGAGTTTATAAGTGAGCGGTTTATATGTGGTTTTTTTTCATGGTCTGCATAGAATTTTTGTTTTGAAATCTGCACAACAAAAACGACAAATCGGGACTTAATTACTCTGGAATAAGCCTTTTCTATACTATCATCACTGGGACTCTTACAAATAACCTGAGCTGGATCACTTTGCCAGAAACCTCCCCGATCCTTGATATTATTGTTTTTGCCATATTGTTCATGCGTTGGAAAAATGAATGTTCCATCATCTTCCCCGAGTACTCCTCCAATTCAGCAGTTCTGGACGTACCGCGTCCAAAACAACCCAAATACAAGATTCCATTTTCCTCTCACATTTTTTGTTTTTTTTTTTTCGGTGGGCCCCGCGGGGAACAGCAAGGGGTCCCGCCATGTTTTTAAACTTGTCTCTGGTTGTTTTAAAATTATTTACTTTTCGCGGTATGCGAAGAGTTTTTGCCTCCAATTCTTGTGTGAATAGAACCATCATAACACCATTCAAGTTTAACATTACATATCCTGATGACATGAATATTGACATTTTTAGTTAGAAAAATCATTTTCAAAAAAAATATGTGGGAATTATATAATTGTCCCTCCTTTTCATGGGTTTCACAAATATCCTTATGAGACAATAAAAATAATGCTCTCCATCTATAGGCGCATCATGGGTCCATTAATAATTTTTTTGTTTCCATATTTACCCACCTCTCACAAAATCTCTTTCATTAGTTTTTTTCCAGATCTGATTATTTTCTCTCCATCTACCTCCTCGGCCATCACCAAAGATGCAACCTCTTCACTTCTCCATCGCTGCTACCAGAGTACCACCATCATATCTTACGCCGCCACCGCAACCAACACCATTAGCGCCACCATCTATATCATCATAACCATCACCATACTTTTTCTACTTCCTAATCAGTTAATTAGATCGATTTTCACCCAAGTCAGTTTCTTCCGCCATGAGTAAATTGAATCCACCATTTGCACCACCACATCCTAAATTGATTATAGATCGATTTTCTACTTTTTTAGCCGCAGAAATTCAATATGGTGACAAATCGGTGAGAACCTAATTTTCAAATCCTAATCTTGGTCATTAAAAACATTAGTTTCATTACGATTTCAGCTGATTTCAGTTTGAAGAACCAGAAATCGATGATAACGATGTGTATCGATTGGGAAGAGACGATGGAAATCTTCATCAATAAGTGGATCTAAAGATTCAATCATCATAAAAAAATTAAAAGATAAGTTTGATCTCTTACTGTCATTTTATTTTATTTTATTTTCTGAATCACATTTCATTAAATGATAATAAAAAATGTTAAAAGATTACATGGCAAAAATTAGAGAAAAAGAGGAAGGCCAACTACATAGGCTTCAAAAAATAGAAAACTAGCAAAATCTATAATATTCAACATTTGGTAACTTTATTCTTGCTAAGAAACTTGGTCTGCCATAGAATATTTGTCTTTGACCTGCAGCCAATTTGGCACCTTTTTTGGCAGTTGTATCTGCAGCAAAATTTATTTCTCTTAAGCTGTGCTGGAATGTGATTGACTGGATTTTACTTACTGCTTTAAGCCATCTCATCTTCACAAACCATGGCATCTTGTTTTCTTCAAATTCTGTTATAACTGTCTTTTAATCTGAATTGAGAATTATGTTCTGCAAATTTCATTCAACAGCTAATTCATCTGCTCCAATGACAGCATATACTTTTGCTATGTAATTGGTAGCAATACCAATTCCTCCTGCAATAAGCCCCAAGACTTGACTCAAATGATTCCTTATTACTACTCCAAAACCAGCAACTTATGGATTACCAAAGGATGCTCCATCACAGCAAAACATGACACAACCAACATTTGGTGGAATCCAAAAACAAGATTTAATGCATTGAAATTTAGTTTTCCTTGCTTCCATGTAAAAGAAAAGAGTCACCTGCATATCATTGTCATCATTCCACCTGTTACTTTTTATCCTGAAGCCTCCTTCATATACAGTTTTTTTGATTCTGCTCTTGAAGCTTTGCATACTAGGTTTCACTTGCTCAAATAACATCTTGTTTTTTTGAAACCACAACTCCTTTAAAATTGCACAAGCAACAATAATCCAGTATTCTCTAACAAATGGCCTTTTACCTTTGGCATTGAACCACATTCCTTCAAAAGAATGGGA
The DNA here is from genome assembly GCA_023529315.1 of Papaver bracteatum. Classification (NCBI taxonomy): domain Eukaryota; kingdom Viridiplantae; phylum Streptophyta; class Magnoliopsida; order Ranunculales; family Papaveraceae; genus Papaver; species Papaver bracteatum. Next base: position 2,297,984 of record JAJJWX010003277.1, on the reverse strand, counting down.
ATTTTGAGATTAAAAGCAGAGCATATCCACTTCCAAATTTCTTTACTGAATTTGCACTTCCAAAGTAAATGATGCATATTATCTTGATCTTCTTCACAAATGCAGCATCTTGACACCAATTCATATCCATTTTCCACCAATACTGAATCATCAACATATATGTTTTGAACTATTTTCCAAATATTACTTGCAATAGCAGGGTGCAAATATGAATTCCAAATGTATTTGTGACAGGGTAGAGTTTGTTCTTTATTCCTTACTAAATTGATTGCAGAGGCAGTTGTGAAATTACCTTTGATTTCTCCTTTCCATATTAAGTTATCACCTCCAATACTAATTTCTGGTAAAGTGTAGTTTGAAATCATTTGGTTAATCTGTTCAGGTATACTCCATGCTCCATCAATGATCAAGTCTGACACCTTCATAGTGATATTAGCTTTAACATATCCAGTGTAACCAACTTCTTCAATAAGAGGAGTATTACTAATCCAGGGATCAAACCAAACAGATAGCATATGACCATCACCCACACACCATTTTATATGCTCCTTTAACTGATGCCATGCCCATTTTAAACCAGGCAATATAGTTGAAAGTTTCCAGTTATTCTTCCACTGATTATTTTTATCCTGAAATCTAGCCTTTATAAATAAAGCCCATTCTGCATCAGAATTTATTATTTTCCATAGAATTTTCATCAGTAAAACTTTATTGAGAACTTCCAATCTTTGTAATCCCAGGCCACCTTCACTGTAAGGAGAACAGACTTTTTTCCATGAAAGATTTTTGTATTTTATAGTTTCACCATCACTAGACCATAAGAAGTTTATTATTATTTTTTCACAAATTTTGATCACTGACTTTGGCCACATGTAGACTGACATACTATAGATTGGTATGCTGCAAAGCACTGATTTTATAAGAACTAGTCTATCATTAAATAACAGCAATCCTCCTTTCCAAGTAGCCAATTTCTTATGCATTATTTCCACCATTGTCCAAATTGTGGAAATTTTTACCCAGCCAGAATGAATAATTACTCCTAGGTATTTGTCAGGTAAAGTACTTACTTCCATTTGTACCATTTATTTAATCTCCATTACTCTTGCGGTAGTTATACCATCAACAAAAAGTTTGCTTTTACTTTTTTTGATTACTTGGCCTGAGCTTTTATGGTACTTTTCTAGAAGCTTCATCAAATTCATTATGCTCTTCTTTTCTCCATTACAAAAAATGAAAACATCATCAACAAAGAACATATGAGTAGGTTGAATGCCTTTTCTTGTTACCATTGGACTTATTTTACCTTCTGCTACCAATTTAGATATATTTCTACTAAGAACATCTTCCATGAGCACAAAAAGAATGGGAGATAAGGGTCTCCTTGTTTTAACCCTCTACCCACAAAGAAGAAAACATTTAGTCCTCCATTTAGCATAACAGAGATTTTTGCAGACTCAAAAATAGTGCATATCCACTTGCACCATGAATTTGAAAAACCATATTTGGTCAATACATGAAACAAGAATTTCCAACTCACAGAGTCATAGGCCTGAGATATGTCCAATTTTAGTCCAATATTGCCACCTCTTTTTTTCTTCTTCATTTATTTACCATCTCTGAAGCAAGAACTATTTGATTTTGAATATTTTTGCCTTTGATGTTTGCTGCTTGCTGAGGAGAAACAAGTTTATTCATAAGCTTTGGTATTCTTGTTGTGATGATTTTGGTAAAAAATTTGAAGCTGACATTGCTGAGGCCAATTGGCCTATATTGATGAGGAGATCTTGCACCTTAAACTTTTGGCAGAAGTACCAGGAAATTTGAATTTAATCCTCTTGGTATGAATCTCATTTTCCAACAAAATTGGACTGCATTTACTACATCAGTTTGAATTATTTTCCAGCAAGCTCTGTAGAAACTACCAGTGAAACCATCAGGTCCATGAGAACTATCTGGATCCATATCAAATAAAATTTTCTTTATTTCTTCAGAAGTTGGAATTGCATCCAACATGGATTGATCATCTACAGTTATTGATGTAGGAATTGCTTCAAGTAACGATTCATAAATTTCCACCTCCTTAAATTTGAAATTTTCCTCAAAAAAATTAACAAGGGTCCCTGCTATCTTGCTTTGATCAGTGATAATTTCATTGTTACTATTTTTAATATCATTAATAAAATTTCTATCCTTCCTTACCTTTAGATTGGTATGGAATAAGCTTGTATTAGCAGATCCTTCTTTGACCCATTTGGTTCTGGCTTTCAATTTCATCATTGTGCTTAACTGCACTTCTTTTGAGTTCAGAATATTTTCTGCTTTAACTAAGCTGTCCAAGAGCTCTTCATTATGTGGATCGGCATTTGATTTTTTCATAGCATCTTGAACTTCTTTTGCAGCCTCTTTAATTTGCTCATTTACATTGCCAAACCCCTTCCAGTTCCATTCTACCAACACCTTCTTTAATTTTTTCAGCTTATTTTGAAATATAAAAGCTGGGTCACCAGCTACATTTTCAGACCAACAATTAATGACAACCTCCATAAAGTTTGGATGATCAATCCAAATTGTTTGAAATTTTTGTGGCACATTTTTTGGTTTAGGACAACTAGCACAACCACCCAAAAGTGGAGCATGATCAGAAGCTATTATTATCCCAACCTTATACCCCCCACCCTTTATGTTTGTGAAGCCACAAATTATTAACCACTGCTCTATCCAAGTTACACAAAATCTTTTTAGAACCATGTTGACAATTTGACCAAGTAAATTCACAACCATATTTAGCATCTTGTTGTAATTCACACTTGTCATTCTAAGTAGTAGCCTAAATTTGATATTGGTTTTGATTTTTTTGGTGTTTTGATTCAATATGTTTATTTCGATTTTAATTGAGCTTTTGATTGTAATTCATTTCTGAAACAAGCAAATGAGTTTGTTTGTACTAGTGAGGTTGGTGGTGCTGATGGTGATAAAAGCATTGGGTATTGGTGTTGTTATTGTTATTGTTATGATGGTGGAAGTTGTTGTTACAGCGGTCGTGGTGGATGTTTGTTGCATTGCAGGTGATGGTGGTGGTTTTTGTTGTAGTAGTGAGGTTGGTGGCGTATTTTTTAAGGGATCAACTACTGTTGCTGACACCACTTATGGGATCAACTCCTGTTGTTGACACCATTTTTATTGGATCAACTACTATTGTTGATTCCATTTATGAATCAATTCATATTGTTGACATCATTAATATAGTCATGCTTGTAGTTTAAATCATGTTTGTTAAAAAAATTAGATACTTTATAGTACGAGTACCTAAAATGCTCTTCATATTGTGTATTGCCTCTCTTACATCAACATTATAAAGACTAGTGTGCTTATGGATTTCGTTTTTTGTGGTTTTTGAAAGTGTTAGTTGATGGGGGTGGTAGTGGTAGTTGTGATGGTGTTGTAGTGGATTTTATTGGGATGGTGGAACCAACAATGGAGATTGACTTATTTTGCAACTATTTTGGCTTCAGGATCAGATTTGGGAACTACTATATTGGGGATTATGTATGTATCAGGTACTAAAATCACCAACAATGCATGATATTAATAATTTATGGGATCAACTCCTACTGTTGATACCATTTTTATGGAATCAACTATTGTTGTTGATCTAATAAATGGGATCAACTATTGTTGTTGACAACATTTCCTTGGATTAGTATAATTATGCCTGTAGTTTAAATGCTTTGATTTTTATAGATGTAAATTCTTCAAAATGTTTAATTTGTGGTGCAATGGTAGCATGACTGATTCTACGTCAGATGATGCGTGTTCGACTCACGCCAAATTCACTCATTCGTATATGTCATTTTGTATCAAACTTTGGTTGTTGCAGGCCATAGATGGTTGTTCCAGAGGTTATATTTTGCAATTTTCAGATAAGGATTTGGATTTGAGATTTTTGATTCACTGCTCTAGCACGAAAGGGCTTGACGTGTTGAAGTTGATTCACTATATCTTTTTTTGCATCTTTTTTAGGTTTCATACTCTGTTGGATGTTTCTTTTTTTTTAATGCTTTTTTGGTTTGGAGTTGTTATGTTTTGTAACGACATACATTCTGATTATTTTTTTTATGAATATTATTCTTCTGTTTCTTAAGGATATATCAGTTTGCAGGTTCCAAGTTTATTGGTTTTTACAGGAAACATACTTATATAAATATGTTGATCTCATTTTTTGTGGATCAACTTCCATTGTGGATCCCACTTAAAGGGATCAACTTTTGTTGTTGACCCATTCACTGGGGTCAACTTTGATTGTTGACACAATAAAATGACTGGAATATGTATTAGTAAAGTTATTTTTGAACTTTTATTGTTTGGATCAACTTTGGTTGTTGACGCCAAATTTTGACGGCGGCGGTGGCGGTGGCAGCGGCGGCGGCAGCGGTGATAGCAATGATAATGGTGGTGGTGGTTGTGAAATATTAGTGGCGGTGGTGAAACATTTGTGGTGGTTGTAGTTAGTAAGTGGTGGTGGTGTTGGCGGTGGCGGTGGTGGTGGTGGTGGAATGGTGGTGGTGGTAGTGACTGTGAAATAAGAAAATTTTTTGTTAATGGATAATGATAAGGTTTGTAAATGAAAATAATTATAAGTGAGGGTATTAAGGTAATCTATTTATTAATGGATAAGGTTTTTGAATGATAGGGGTACATTTATTTTTGTATAAGGGTATATTTGTTAGGTGTCAAAACTAAGAGTATTTAATTAATATACCCATAACTGTTGTTAGCCTTTAAAGCCCCATTAATTAGAGAACTTGAGAGTTGAGGCTTCACATCTAAAGATGTTTAACGGAATAGTCTTCCACACTGTTTTTTAATTTATGGAGTTAACAAAAGTTTGAGTAACCCCGGTTTAAAACTTAATTCCAGGGAGAGTTTTTTTTTTTTTTTTTGAGCACACATTTTTATGCTTGGTTGTGCATTGGACGAGGTAAGGCATGTTATCTCCGTTGTATTGTATGTCACAATGAATCTATGTATCCGGAATGTTATCTCCCTTTCCTTTCTCTTTCCTCTCCCAAAAAACCCTAACAACCGAAAGACGAAAAACTTCCCTGCTTGAGCGTCGCTATGCTCAGAACGGCTCTTTGGAGCAGTTCTAAGCAGATCAATAACCATTATCATCTTTCCTAACCTTGTTTCTCCCGTTTCTGTAATTTTTCTTTGTATTTTTGCTTCTTTTTTGGCAAGGTTTTTAAATCGTGAATCGTTTTTGAAATTTGTGAATCGAATCGTATGTTAAATAGTGAATCAAAGATTTATGGTCGATTATTAAATCGTAAATGTATGCCTATAAATAGCGGTCAACCACACAAAATTACTCCTAAGGTTTGAGTATTGATGAATAATTCTTATAAGTACAAAATATTATCAAGTATTAGCACCAAAAATCATGCTGGAAGATTGGTTGGAGGCCTTGCGTGTGACGCTTGTGATCCAGGAGTTCAAACTCAGCCTTCCCATTTTTGAAAAATCATTTTTATACCTTTGAATTAAGTCAAGAATCGTAGTCAACCAAGGTTGACTACCGATTCTCAACCAAAACGCTTCATAAATGCGATTCGAATCGATTTGGTATGAAATGAATCGAATCGTGTGATTTGAATCGTAAATCGCACTATTTTAAAAACCATGTTTTTTGGAGCTAAATCGGTTTTGTTATTGCACTTTCTAGGTTTGGTTTGGTGTTTGGCTGATTAGGTAGTGGTTTGTGATCTGTTGATGTGAAGAAAGCAAGCCAATAAATCTTCTTCAATTGTATTTTCGGACCAAGTCGCTGCAACAACTTCTCCGACAACCTCGTTTTTCAGATTCCGGCATTATTTCAGATTTAATTGTTTTACTTTTAGCAGTATTTCTTTTAAGTTTTAGATCAAGGGGTTTACTTCTAGATTTGAATCCTTGCTTCCTAGATCATGTGACCTTTCCTATATGTTTCTTTGGGTTGTTAATTGTTGTTTGATGTTTGTATGCCTCACTAGCTATGTAATGTGCTACAAATATTTTGTCAGTGCTTTATTCCGGCGACTAATCAAGTTCCGACGAGCTTGTTTTTCATCGCCAGTAGAAGAAAGGAATCAAGTTTGGTTTCGTGGCAACTCTACAAAAATCATCAATGAAAACCCTAATGGTGGATCTTCTTTACTCTCTGGTTTAGGGGTGGTTTAAGTGTTATCTGTAATTTTCTTAGGTTTTGTAATTTCTTCTATCTGTACTAGAAATAGGGTGTTGTTTCTAGCATTAACTGTAGCCAAGGAAACAAAGGCAACAACATCAGGATCATTAACAAGTACATCGACTCCAACAAAGACTCAAGCAACTGATACAAAGACTCCAATGCTGATTCAGGCCGTTCCATCCCGATCCAGAATTCAAAAGACTCGTTCAGAAAACCTCGGTTACTCAAGCTACTGCTACTCAAGACTCTGTTACTTAGATTTAGGTGTAAGATATGATTACAATGAAAAACTTGGTTCATGGAAGCCAGACTTTCATGTTCCTGAAATCACGGGGTTGGATTTTATCCAACCACTGCCCTGTGCAGTCAAACAAATTAGTTTTGTTTTAAAACTAATTAGGCCCTGTGATACCATTTGGTATTATTCTAAAATGGTTTTTAAGTCTGTTAAATTAGGATGGATGGTCAAGAACTGGTGGAGATATTTTGAATATGTTGATAATGTAATGATCCTGAGATATCCTGTAAGTGTTTCCGATTTTCAAAATCGGTTACAATTTTGAATAAGGTTATGAGGTTTTTCCTTTTTTATGAAATAAAATAAAATAAATTTATGTACCGGGAGAAAGTCTTCAAACACGAGGTAGAAGTGACGTATAATACTAGTTTTTTTCACCGGTAATAATTTCAGATACATCCAATAATATGTATATTCCACCTACTACCATTTTTTAAGGATTGTATACCAACCACCAACTACCGAGCCATCGTGCCAACATGATCACAAATAATGTTTATAAAAAAACAATTATTAATACTAAAATGTCTCCTTGCCAACGGGAAACAAATATGCTCAAAAAATGAGATCAGATGTAAATAAAAATTAACCAGGGTTGATGTTATTGCGTGTCTAATTTTGCCCATTCTATTCTCCTTCGCTATGCCTTCTTCTTTCTCTCTGTTCCTCACAATCTGTGTCCTCGTATCTACAGTTAATCCAGTATTAGGGTCTTACAAATCCATTTTCAGCTTCGGGGACTCCCTCGCTGACACTGGGAATTCACTCTACTCCGGACAGTATACTCCCGCCGCCCAGTTACCTTATGGAGAGACCTACTTCCGTCAAGCTACAGGTCGAGCTTCCGATGGTCGCCTAGTTATTGATTTCATTGGTAGGTAATTAAACCAATAACAAAATTTTATGAAATTAATTTGCTTGAACATTTTTGCTAACGCTCTATTTTACTTCAGCGCAATCGGTAGGACTGCCATTGCTACCTCCTTATCTAGGAAAAAACAGTGGCAAGGATTTACAACAAGGAGTGAATTTTGCTGTTGGGGGAGCTACAGCTCTGGATGTTTCTTTCTTCGATGATAAACAAATTTCATATAACACGAAATACACTCTTGGAGTTCAACTTGGATGGTTCAAAAAACTCCTGCCTTCCCTTTGTAATTCATCTTCAGGTTTGTCGCACTTTTAATTTCTTGTGTCATCTAATGAATGATGTATGGAAAAATAGCCAAAATACCCCAATTTGGGAGGCATGGTTGCGGAAATGCCCCGAATTTTAGAAAAAAGTTAAAATGCTCAATCTGTTAACTTTTCCACCCATACCAATTAAATAGTGAATTTGGCACATATGTGACTTCACACACGTGAAATAAAAACAATAATAACCCTTCAGGGTTAAGGTTTTAGGGTTCAGGATTAGGATTTAGGGTTTTAGGGTTAGGGTTAAGGGTTTCAGGGTTTTAGGGTTATAGGGTTCAGGGGTGGTGGTTGTGGTGGTGGTGACGATGGTGATGGCGGCGGTGGTTCTGGTGGTGGCGATAGTGGCGGCGGCGGTTCTGGTGGTGACTATAGTGGTGGCAACGATGGTGGTGGGGGAGGCGGTGGTGGTCGGGGCAGAGGTGGAAGTGGAGGTGGCGGTGGTGGTGGTGGAGGTGGCGAAGGTGGTGGCGGTGGTGGTGTGGTGGTGGCGTCGAAAATATGACACGTGTTGCAATATTAAGGGTTTGTTATTTTATAAGAAGAAAATATCAATTAAAAAAAAGAGGGTTAAAAATGACTTTTCTTCACATGTAGGAGCTCACATGTGTGCAAAATGGACCATTTAACTAGTTTGGATGGAAAAACTAACAAATTGGGACATTTTAACTTTTTTTGAAAATTTGGGGCATTTTCACAAACGACATCCCAAATTGGGGCATTTCAACTCTTTGCCCATGCTGTATGTAATTAGTTTGCACCATTTAACTTTTGGATTAGTTGATTCATGATTTCCAGATGGTTGCCGCAAGTTCTTCAATACATCTTTGTTTGTCGTTGGAGAAATAGGAGGAAATGACTACAATAATCCATTCATGGATGGGAGAAGTCTAACGGAAGTACGGACTTTCGTACCTAAAGTTATTGATGCCATTAGCTCATCAATCAAGGTAATAAAAAGATGTTAAATACCAAAAAACTCACTTTCTGTGAGACGGAGGGAGTATAATCTAATGAGCAATGAACAGTTCTTTACAAACCGAAAAAATAGACTACAGCAAAACAGCCGGATTCAGATTTTTTGGTGGGTCCCGGTGGGCCATGTGGTAGGGGGAAGTATTTGTGAGAGAATTTAGGGGCGGTTTTTTCTCGATTTTTTTGGCGGTTCGTTAATACTTTCTGTATTCTAATACATTTGGTTAATGAATACAGGTTCTGATAAATGAAGGTGCGGTGGCATTCATGGTTCCTGGAAACTTACCAATTGGGTGTTCAACAATGTATTTAGGTCTATATCAGAACTCTAAGAAAGCAGATTACGATGACAGTGGTTGTATCAAGTGGTTAAATGATTTCTCCATTTACCACAACAGCTTGTTGCAAAAAGAATTAGATGTCTTGAGAGAATTGTATCCAAATACCAACATCATGTATGCTGATTATTATAATGCTGCCATGAAGTTTTACCAATCTCCTGATTCGTTAGGTATATATTATCTTTCTCTTATCGGTACCAGTTGACATAAAAAAATTCCCTTGTGTTCCTTTGTCAATTCCATGTGTTAAACATGGGAAACAGAACAACCAGAGCTCAAGCCACTAATTGGCGTCGTATGCTAATGATAAAAAACTGTTTGCTCCTAAATTGCTGACTATAACTATTTTTCAGATGCATCTCTGCATATTGATTGGAAAATATAATTTGGACTTCTTTCCCCCTCAGGATTCAAGGGTGGAGCTCTAACGGCATGTTGTGGGGGAGGCCTAAGTCGATGCTGTGATGATCCATCAATATTTGTTAATTGGGATGGAGTTCATTTGACTGAAGCTGCATACAAAGTTATAGCTATTGCTTTGTTACAGGATCATCAACAGTCTTTCCCAAACACCCGTTACATTAGCGAGGCCAGCCCTTATAAGCCAGAAGCAAGTGACGGCATGCCGCCTAATAGTGCAGGGGCAAGCACAACCTTCTTTTTCATATGGGAACTTTTAATTCTTAGCTTTTTTTGCAGTTTCTACCGATAATTGTTAATTATGTTTCTACAAATAATTTTTATTCTTGTACCAAAAAATTCTTAGTGAACCATGGAATAAAACCACATAAAAACAATCCCAAAAATGGACCCCTTGTATTTCTCTGGGGTAGGGCACACACATTCTGCGTATGAAGGGTTTTTACATGGTTCAATTCCACGATGTAGACTGACTCTATATAGAAGCATATTTTTGTACGAGAGAAAATACAATAAAGTGGATTTCAAAACGCCAATTCGAGAGTATATTAACGAAACTATCTTTGATAAATCATGTCACTCTTTTGTTCTATGGATCGCTCTCCACCACCAAGGTGAAATTCTTCAAAAGAAAAATAAATAAATAGCGGCACCTGTTCATTTGTGTAATATTGCTACTTGCGAGGAAAGATAACAGAGAAAAAATGCCTCAATAGTAATAAAGCAACACAGGATTGGGCACTACAACAGAAACAACCATGTCATATGATTTGAGGGGTGAATATCACAGTTTTTCTGCAATGAAATGTTTGATTTGTAGTGAGCCTCGGTTCTCTGAATTTTATGAACAGTCATCTACCCTATGCAAAGAATACAACAAGGCTTTTAAAAAATTAGACCTAAACGCACGAATTTAGAAAAGTATCTAGGAAATCATCGATCTTTTCTTTGAGTTTCTACGCAAATTTACCTACAAACAGTATAATCCATTTTTGCACCTATAATTCAAATTGAAAACTAATTAATATAAACGAAACAAAAAAATTATATTCATAAATGGGAAACAATATCATTAAACATAAAATGTGAGAAAAAAAGAAGAAGAAGAGAAATTACACATTTTTGTTGAGTCTACTTGTTTAACTCAGATTAACTACACACCAAATCCAATTCCTAGATGAGAGCAAGCAATAAGTGTTCTGACAAGATATTTGGCAGACCATACATTATTCCTTTTATGTATAACTCTATTTATCTATTAAGTTCGAGATTTACAACCTTGATACTATGGAGAATGAAGTCAAATCTGAAAATCCTAAGAAGACTTGTAGAATCCATAACAACCTCGAGACAAACTGAGAGTATTTTGCACGCCTTCTTGTGCAGTAGACTTTCACTACCCTACAAGTTTAAAATCATAATCAAGTTTGTACAAATGGCGCATTTTAATTAAAGTTGATAAAGAAAATAAATAAGAACATAAGCAGATCACTAATGCTGGACTTATTGATGAACTGAGACGGGGGAAGACAGACAAGTACCTTGAGGAGAATTGAACTGTTCTATGAAATTAAATCTAAGTGTACCTAACAACCATAAAAATAAGATCTGGAGACCTTTGTTCTTCCTTTCATCTGGTAAGAGATTAGGGATGCCATCTAAGCACAAAAGAGTATAGAAACATACAATGATGTATAAAGTATAGGAAGGGAGCCTTACTTGCAAGAGAATATATAGAGAGTATTTAGGATATTTGTTAGAAATTGCTAAACCCAATCAATAGGTTAAGGACCAGTGATAGTATTTCAGGATTCTTGATGACACTCTCTGAAAAAGAGGGGGTCTAACAACCACACCCAATATTTCGTTTAGGCAATCTGTATGGAAAAACTCCAATATAGTTCCAAGAGAATCAACTAGACAGTCAGACTCAATAAATGTAAATATATCCAAGAGTTATATCTCTGTTTCACAATGTAATCATCAAATCAAACAGATAGAAATCCGTGAGCATGATTATTATGTGAAACAACTTGAACAGTACTAAAGACTAATGTTTAAGTGCCAATCAATTTATATTAACAACCCAATATTGGATTATCTAATTGATTGAACTACGCACAACCTGTGATATTTCAATTATATAAACAAATATAATGCGGAAAAGAAATAACACAGATACCAGAAATTTTGTTAACGAGGAGACCGCAAATGCAGAAAAACCCCGGGACCTAGTCCAGATATGAACACCACACTGTATTAAGCCGCTACAGACACTAGCCTACTCCAAGTTAACTTCGAACTGGAATGTAGTTAAGCCTAACCAATCTCACACTGATCAAGGTAAGGTCGTGTTCCTTATGTCTTTGAATCCCAGCAGGACTCAACGCACTTGATTTCCTTAGCTAATATCACTCACAACTAAGATTTGCTACGACCTAAAGTCGAAGACTTGATAAACCAATTTGTCTCGCACTGAAAAGTCTATTGATTAGATAAATATGTCTCCCAAAGGAATACCTATGAGTTTTGTTCCATCTTATGATAAATCTAGGTGAACAGGAACCAATTGATACACCTGACTTATATTCCAGAAGAACATCCTAGTAATATCAATCACCTCATAATAATATTAATCATACGGTAGCGAAATAATATACAATGGAATCACAAACGATGAGACGAAGATGTTTGTGACTATTTTTTATCTTGACTATCGGAGATTAAATATCGAGCAAATCTTAAAGAATATAATACTCAATCACTATAAAATACAGCAAAATCAGAACACGCAACTACCTAGAAAATAGTTGGGTCTGGCTTCACAATCCCAATGAAGTCTTTAAGTCGTTAACCTATAATGGTTTTAGAAAAACCTAGGTTAAAGGAGAATCGACTCTAGTCGCAACTAGTATCACACATGAGGTGTGGGGAATAGGTTTCCCAGTTACTAGAGTTCTCCCTTATATAGTCTTCAAATCAGGGTTTGCAATCAATGTTACCTTGGTAACAAAGCATTCAATATTCACCGCTAGATGAAAACCTGATTAGAGTCAAGTTAATATCTTTCAACCGTTAGATTAAACTTAGCTTGTTACACACACATGAAAAGTGACTTCATTTATATATGGGTAAATGTACCTAAATGTGTACACCTTGTTGTCTCAACGATAGTTAACCGAAGTTATCCATATGTGCAATTTCATATCAACCTTGCTCATCTTAACCCAACTAGTTCAAATTACTCAAATGAAACTAGTTCTAGAGTTTTTCAATTTTTTATGTTCTCATATATGTATACAAGACATAATTGAAGCAAAATCGATTTTGATTCACTTGAATCAATTCATGAACATTATAGCCACGGTTTTCAAAATATGACATTCCTTATTATATAAATATATTAGCCACTAAATTTTTCAAAATCAGTGGGGATATTTGACTAGTAGTTCAAAGAAAACTTGGGTTGTGAGAAATATTTGTGTGAAATCGGCCGAGTCACGCTCTGCAAACCGGCGATCAACTCGGTGATTTTTTTCTTATCAATTCAACATTTATTGCGTCAATCTTCATTAATTCAGGTGAATTTTGTCCAGATTCTTCTTGTTTCGATAGATCAGGTGATGTTTAATCACTGAAACTGGTGGTTTTATGGATCTTAATCCTGATTCCACTGATTTTGAAAAATTCAGAACAGATATGTTAGGTTTTAATAAAAATGATAATTCGCAAGTGATTCCCTCGATTGAATTGCCTGATGATTTATTTGAAGAAAGTATCAATCCATGGAAGTTTTCTCTTATAGGTAGATTGAATTTACAACATATTAAATTTGTGATGCCTCTGTTATTCTTCGTCAATAATGGAAATTAACTGGTGGGTGTAAGCTTATTCCATTAGGAAGAGGTTTTTTCACGATCAAACTTGATAATGCAACATATAAACAATATATTAAGGAGGGTACATGGGAGGTGCTGGATCAAATTTTACGAGTAAGAAAGTGGATCTCCAATTTCAGACCTGAAAGTCAAAAAACCTCTAAAGCTATGGTGTGGGTAAGATTTCCAGGACTTGGACTTAAATTTTGGAATAAGAAAATTCTGTTTAAGATATGTGAGGAGTTTGGCAATCCCATCAAGCTTGATGAAGCAACTGATAAATGTAAAATTAGGTATTATGCAAATGTGCTAGTTGAAATTGATTTTGCTAAGAAAGTTCCAAATAAGATTTGGATTGGTACCAAGTATGGTGGTTTTTTTCAAGAATTATCCATCCATGTATGTCCTAAATTCTGTCCAACTTGTAAGGCTGTTGGTCATCTAATTACTGAATGCAGAGTTAAGAAATCTAAAGTACAACATACTCAGCAAAAAAATAAGCAAGCTCCATTGAATACTCCTCAGAAGTTGAATACTCCTCAGCAACATCTGAAGAATGGAAAATCTTATGAACCTTTTGATATTTGTGATAGATCAGAAGTTGGTGAAATTTTGCAAAGTATTAGTTCTGTAACTAATCAAAATTATGTTGAAGATTCTATCATTTCTAATATTATATCTCCTGGTGCATTTCAAGCTGTTGGTGACCCAATTTCAATCAATTTGGATGGAGGAAGATTTAGTGCTCTTAATAATATGGAACCAAAATAGGATGATGTTGTCAGTGTGGATAAGGAAATTTTAACTGAAGTGGAACCTCAAAAATTACTTCATATGGCAGAGGTGACAGAGTTGGAAAAAAGTGTGATGAAATTTGTGAATGCTTCTTCAGGAGTAGTTACAACTGAACTTGTTCCCTTTACTACTTGGTCTTCATTAGTTAATTCATCTGATAAGAAGATAGAATCTCAAGCTAGTACTTCTATTCCAGTAGTTAAAAATGTTTAGCTACTAATAATGCTTCTCAAGCAGCAGTAAAATATAATTTTAGAAGAAATGTGGGTAAGGGGGGGTCCAAAACCTCCTCCAACCAAAACATGAAAGTCTTATTTTGGAACTTAAGGGGTCTTATAAGAGCTAGGTCCCAACAAAAGTTACACAATTTAGTCAGTCAATTTCAGCCTACTATTCTGTGGATTGCAGAACCTAAAATAAAGTGCTCTGCCTCTTTCTGTAGTAGATTAAATCTTCCTGGTATGCAGTCTATGGTTATTCACAATGCTTCATCAACACATAAAAGTAACATATGGTTGTTTTGGAGTAGTTCTATTGCAACTCCTTTAGTTGTTTCTATATCAAGTCAAATGATCACAGTGGATGTTGGGGATGTGTTGATTTCTGGAGTTCATGCTAATGTAAAAATGATTCAAAGAAGATTTCTGTGGTCTGAAATGCAGTTGATTAGTGACCTCAATAAACCTTGGTTAGTAATTGGTGATTTTAATTCAATTCTTTCAGTTGATGATAAAGTTGGTGGTAAATCCCCTTCAAGAAGGTCAATTTTGGATTTTAGTGAATGTTTAAATACCTGTAATTTGATACAAGCTCCTAAGGTGGGTTTAGACTTTACTTGGTCAAACTGTCAACATGGAAGTAAGAGGATATTGTGTACTTTGGATAGAGCACTTTTTAATATTGAATGGTTAAAATTATACAGTGATTGGGGTTACAAGGTTGGTGCCAGGGTTGTTTCTGATCATTCTCCTTTAATGGGGGGTTGTGTTAACATACCCAAACCTGCAAATACTCTTCTTAGATTTCAAAAGATGTGGTTAGAGCATCCTGGTTTCATGAAAGTAGTTGAAGATAGTTGGGCAGAATCAGTTGATGGAGATCCTGCTTTCATTCTGATGCATAAGCTGAAGAGATTAAAAGTAATCCTAAAGGAGTGGAACTGGAAAAAATTTGGTAATGTTCAAGTCAAGATTAAGGAGGCACAAAAGTTAGTTAATGAAAAGATGATAATTTATGATTCCAATCCTCATGATGAACAAGCTTTATCAGAATTGGTTATTGCTCAAAATGATCTCAATTCAAAGGAAGTGCAACAATGTACTATGCTTAAGCAAAAATCAAGAATCAAATGGATTCAAGAGGGCTCAGCTAATACAAACTTCTTCCACACAAATGTGAAAATAAGACAAGCTAAGAATATGATTTATGAGATTGAGGATGATAATGGAAATATTGTAGCAGATCAAGAAAAGATAGTTGATATTTTAGTTAACTTCTTTCAAGAGAAATTTAGATTTAAAGAAATCAACTTAGATGATTCTCTATTGGATTTCATTCCTAATTTAATATCAGAACAAGAGCAAGTTATGATGGAGGCAGTGCCAGAGCTAGAAGAAATAAAAAATGCAGTTTTTAGTATGAATGTTGATGGAGCTCCAGGTCCAGACAGCTTCTCTGGAATTTTTTACAAGTCTTGCTGGGATATTATAAAGTGTGATCTGTTAGCTGCAATTCAATATTGTTGGAGGAGAAAATATATTCCAAGGGGTATGAATTCCAACTTCTTAGTTTTACTTCCTAAAGTCAAGGGTGCAAAGAAGCCAAACCAGTTCAGGCCCATTGGACTGAGTAATTTCAATTTCAAAATCTTTACAAAGATAATTGCTACAAGAATGAATGATATGATGAGTAAATTGGTTTCAAAGCAACAAGTTGCTTATATAAAAGGTAGAAGTATACATGAGCAAGTTATATTAGCTTCTGAGTTGGTAAATGAAATGAAACATTCAAGAAGAGGAGGAAATGTTGGGTTGAAGCTTGACATATCTCAGGCATATGACTCTGTGAGTTAGAACTTTCTGTTATAGTGCTTCAAAAATATGGTTTCTCTGCAAGTTGGTGTGGTTGGATGAGAACATTATTTGCATCTGCTAAAATATCTGTTATGATCAATGGTGGTCCTCAAGGTTTTTTCTCAATGAAGAGAGGTTTAAAACAGGGTGATCCATTGTCTCCCATTCTGTTTATACTTATGGAAGAAGTATTGAGTAGGAATATAACTAAGCGGGTTGAAATGAGGAAGTTGCAACAAATGGTCATAAGAAAGGGTGTGTACCCCACTCATCTATTTTTTGCAGATGATGTTTTCATCTTTAGTAATGGATCAAAGAAAAGCTTAGAAGCCCTCACAACCTTGCTCAAGAAATATCAAGATAGTTCTGGCCAGATAATTAATAAACAAAAGAGCAAATGTTTTGTGGATGGTTGTACTCCAGCAAGAAAAACTCAAATCTCAAACCTAATGCAAATGGAGCTAGCAACTTTTCCTGATAAATATTTGGGTGTCATACTAAAACCTGAGAGAGTGAAATCAGAAACAGTGTGGCCAATGGTGGAAATGATGCAAAGTTATTTAGCTGCTTGGAAGGGTAGAATGCTTTCTTTTCATGATAAACTTGTGCTGATTAAATCTTTGCTATGTAGTATACTTATTTATAATATGGCAGTCTATAAATAGCCAAGTTCAATCATAAAAATCTGTGAAAAAATCATAAGAAACTTCTTATGGACTGGAGATAGTGAAAGTAGAAAGCATGAAACTCTTGGTTGGAGTAAAGTTTGTGCACCTTTCAATGAAGGTGGTTTGGGGATCAGGAGGCTGGAAGTAATCAATTAATCCATACTGATGAAAATGATGTGGAGGTTTATAAATTTCAATGATGATTGCTCACAATTTTTTGCTGCCAAATACAAGGATAAAAATAACCAGTGGAGTTCTAAATGGAAATTATCATCAGTTTGGACAGGGTTGAAGTGGGCTTGGATGGAGCTTAAATCTAATTTGAGATGGAATGTTGGTAATGGTGATAACATATCATTGTGGTTTGATACTTGGGTAGGTGACAAACCTCTAATTGAAACGGTGAACTGCATTGATAAAAAATTGTTGCAGATGAAAGTGAGTAATTTGATTGTCAATGGTGACTGGTGTATACCAAGTGCTTTGCAAAATATCATTCCATATGAATTGCCAATAATAAGTGGAGAGCATGATAGACTTCTGTGGAGTGGGGATATTAAAGGCTTCTTCACTACATCATCTGCTGTTGAGAAAATTAGAGTTAAACAACCCAAATTACAATGGCCTGGAAAAATTTGGAATAACTTTATGCATCCAAGCATCTCTAGTAATGTGTGGAAGATTCAACAGGGAGTGTATACTGATGATGAAAAGCTAATGAAAATGGGTTATTCTCTTTCCTCAAAATGTTGCATCTGCAAGTTATCTCAAGACAGTATGGAACACCTCCTCTGGCAGTGTCAATTCAGTAAGTACATTTGGCAATGGTTAGTTAATATTTTTCAATTCCAAAGTCCTACTTCTTTTTCAGATATCCTTAGGTATGCAAAAAATAAAATCTCAATTGTTAAGCAAGTTTGGTTAACAGCAGCATGTGCTACAATGAGAGAATTGTGGTTCCAAAAGAATAAAGTCTTTCATGAGAATACAAACCTTAATTTGGAATGTTTTAAAAGAAGAATCAAAAGTCTGGTCTTCTATGGAGGTTTCAGAATGACTGGCACAAAATGGGGACAAAATTATGATTCTGAAATCCTTCAATTATTTAATCTTGGTCAGAGAAATATGAAGTTTAAAAGATGCCAAGAATGTCAGTGGACATCACCACAAGAAGGATATACTTTGTTTTCATGTGCTGGTATGGCTGTAGGTAACCCAGGTATGGGGGGTTTTGGCATCATAGCTAGAGAACACACATGTCAGATCATTGGCACTATGTCAGGTGGTGTGGGTGTCACTAATACTTATATATCAGATGCAATTGCTGTTGTTTGGGCTATGGAATGGGCAGTTAAACTTCAATTTAGCAGAATAATTATCAGATCTCACTCTGTGGCAGTAATTGAGGATGCAAAAAAAGGTGTTTTGCCTTGGTGTCTGTTGGCAAGATGGATGAAAGATAAAAATAAGATTCTTGAGGTTAAGTATGAGAAGTGCTACAAGGAAATTAACTTCTCTGCCATTGAGCTAGCTAAACAAGGTTCCAGGTTAATTCAGGGATCTGTGACAATTAGTAAAGGGAAATCTTCATCCATTTCTCAAGTTGAAGTTCCAGGGAAAGTATACTTGAGATTTTGCTAGGCTGTACTTTAAAAATGTAATCTTTTGTTTCCTTTAGTCTTCTTTTGCATCTTTCAATTTGTATTTTGAATTTTATTTGGTTATAAATAAAAATGTGATTTAGCAAAAAAAAAAAAAAAGTTCATGAACAAACCGTTTTTAGAACATAACCCACTCAAGTATGCAAATGGGTACGCATACCTAAGTGGTCGGACTTAGTTTGGGTTCGCCAGTATGCGAATGGGTACGCACACCTTCCAAACTCAGTTGAATTTCCGGACATGAACTTACGTCAGTACGCATACGGGTATGCATATTAAGTTCCTGGACTTTCATAAACCAACTAGTACGCATACGGGTATGCATACCATGGTTCCCAAACTTGGAATAACATGCAAGTGCAACAGTTAGCATACAAGTACGCATACTGTGCTATATCCAATCATGGTTAATTGTTCTAAACTCCCATTTCAATCATTGAAACATTATTAGAAGACGAAAATAGCTGTCTCACATAAACTATTAGCTTCAAAGAAATTTTCAAGTGATCGATAGATCAAATGGTTGTCTCACACAAATCATGTAAGATGTTACCAGACGATTTTCACATGATCATTTTTTGACTTTCGTCAAGAATATAAGATGAACTTGGTTAAAGAGAAAGCTTACCCACACATATTTCTAGAAATATGTAAGCGAGTTAAATTCAACTTGAAATATCAAATGTGTATAATTGAAGTCTATATAGCTATACGACTTTTTGTCTCAAATAGGAGATAAAGTAGATAGACTTTTGAGTGATCGATGAGTTCAAGTCTCCACATACCTTTTGTTGATGAAGTTCCACAAGCTTCCCTTAGTAGTTCTTCGTCTTCAATCGATGAACGCCATGAAGTCTAATGCTCAACTACACTTTCTATCCTAATCCGAGACTTAGCTATATGTAAACTAGAAATCAAGACTTATAGTTTTGGCAACTAAATTTGAAAAACAAGCTTGAGGTAGCAACGCTTGCGAGTTCGACCGAGTAGTGAT
This sequence comes from Papaver bracteatum, assembly GCA_023529315.1. Classification (NCBI taxonomy): domain Eukaryota; kingdom Viridiplantae; phylum Streptophyta; class Magnoliopsida; order Ranunculales; family Papaveraceae; genus Papaver; species Papaver bracteatum. The sequence goes on along the minus strand of JAJJWX010003277.1, from coordinate 2,278,459 downwards.
CTAACAATCCCCCCCTTTGTCAATTTTAGTGACAAAACTATCAATACACATGGATTACAAAATAAATAAACTGTGTAGCTTCTCATCCAAATGCTTGATCTCCTTGGTTCTTCAACATTACTCGAAATATTCGTCACTTCCAAGTACTCCAGTGATTCTGAACGTGTTCAACTCAGTATCATAGTTATTGAAGATCCGTATCTATAAAAATGATAAAATAGTAGCTCTCAATCATTGTTATACAGTGTCATAGTATTATTACAGAGCATCAAAATCCCATTATATCACAACTTTGACAACAATACTATGGTGATATGTAACACCCCCCCCCAGTCAATATTTCATCTCACAATGAAAACCACTCCCCCTTACATACTGATCTATAAACCATATGTATTTGTAGTGTGAACTACACATTAATTCTCCCCCTTTTTGTCAATATAAATTTGCAAAGGTACGAAAACTAGTGGGATCATAATGAAATTCTCATTGAGATACTTCATGACTAAAAGACAACATATCAAATTTGTTTCGATGATTTCACATAGTTGAAACTTAGTGTATATTTATCAAGGAGTTTATAAAGATACAAGAAAACTCCTACAATATTCCACAGCCGCACTCCCCACAAAGATTTGGCAATTAAGCACAAGTTCAATTAAGAACTTTCCCCCATAAAATGTCATTCCCGAGAGAACAACAAGAATGACCTTACTTTTACAAGAAAAGAAGGATTTCTTTGGACATTAACAAATTATATAAAACATAAATTTGTATCCAGAAAACTCAATTAAATTAACCACAAGAGAACCCATGATTAATTTAATCGGAAATGCTCAACATAAGAAAACTTACGGAGCCACACAATACTTTCATATAGAAGTGGATCAGGGAAAGATCAATACTACGGAATATACAAAGATTCATTCTATTTTCATCAATATTTGCATAATGATACCATATACTTAATCTTTGTTATCAAAAGTTCATTCTATTTTCCATTAATATTTGCATAAAGACATATAATAGACTTAACTTTTGACAAATATGGGACAATCAAAGTTCACGGACGCAAACACTCATATCCCATAAATATTAATACTACAAAATCATCTTCCAAATAAAATTTTGAATTTAAAAATAAATAAATCTAAAAACATTGCAAGATGAAAATTGTTGGTAATAGCTATGTGTACTCACAATAATTGCTATTCCAAACCCTAGTTATTCTTCTTAGAACACAAGAGTAAATTCTCATAAAAAGTTTCCTAGACATCGTAGAGATTTCTCAGAGCATCTACTGAGAATTCCTTCTGATTATTGAAAACCCATTGATTATGGGATCGTTCAATTCCTCTAAATCTTCATAAATATCAGTTAACTCACCAAGTTCTCTTTTTAGTCCACACAAGTTGCTCTTTGTTAGAGACAACATATGTTCATAGTGAGCTATCTTGTCTAAAGAGAAAATGATTTGAGATTTTAAATCATTTCTTTTGTTGATGAAATACTTCACCATACCTCTAAAGTTATTATCAAAATGACAAACAGACAAGAAGCAGTTAGAGGAAGAACCTTCTTCATCATTTTTAGATCTCCCCTTCTTCTTTATTGAGGATTTTATTCCTTCACAAAGATACACATCAGCTGCTTCAACTGCATCCCTTTTTGTGGTACTTCTAGTTACAAGAGCCATGAAATTGTATCTTTCAAAGATAAAATAAGTGAAGGGAATTTTGATCACAAATGAATATAAATATACCAATGGACATCCAAACCCTAGAATAAATTTGAAAAAGTCTTTTATTGTTCATGATCCATAATCTATTTTAATAAAGAAGATATATTCTTAACATAAAAAAGGGAATTAACAATTATATATAACTTGAGCAACCTTGATGCAATCCTCATTTTCTCAAGTTAAAGATAAGGATGCAGACGTCGCTAGTATTAGTGAGCCGAATGCTCACATCTTTTATCACATAGTGACTTATAAAGGTTTGTTGTATAAATAGACTTTTTACCTCGTCTGAATCTGGTTCTTTTAGATATCTTTTGGTCTTCAGGAGTACCCTGTAGATTACCCAAGGACAAATTCATTCTTTGCATGTCATTTTGAAGTTTGGCAATCCTTTTAAAGTTTCTATTGAATTTCTAAAACTTATCTTGGACATGATTTGCATTTCCACAAAACGAACAAATCAAGGAAGATTTATTGTCTTGCTTATTTTCCTAATGTTTATCGCAACATTCATCATCAATTATTCCAAAACCATGTGGAACAAAAGAGTTGTTTGTGCTCACAATTTTTCTTTTGAACCCTAAACCTTTTGTGTTTCTGTTGATGGTGGTTTTTAGCTTAGTGATAAAATCGTAAAACCGCATATCTGACATGACGTCACTATGAACAATAGCGTATTTATTGAACCAATCAACGTGCTTACGTAAGAATTACCAGGGTACCTATTTTTTATATACATGCATAACCCTAATTCTCCCACCGTGCCAATGGAAAACCATGCCAGCCGCACCACCGTGCCAAGGCATGCCAACCATGCCAGCCGCACCACCGTGCCAATGGAAACCTGTGCCAGCCATGTCCCCGCGCCAAGGCATGACAACCATGCCAGCCACACCACCGTGCCATCCACGTCCCTGCGCCAAGGCATGCCAACCATGCCAGATGCACCACCGTGCCAGCCACGTTCACGCGCCAAGGCATGCCAACCATGCCAGCCGCACTACCGTCCCAATGGCAAACCGTTCAAGCCACGTCCCCGCGCACCACCATGCTAATGGAAAACCGTGCTAGCCACGTCCCTACGACAAGGCATGCCAACCCTGCCAGCCGCACCACCGTTCCAATGGCAAACCATGTCAACCACGTCTCTGCGCCAAGGCATGCCATCCACACCATCGTGCCAAATACCAAAGCCATGCCGGCCTAAACTATGTCGCTGGCTACCAGAAGGGTTGGAACGATCAACGAGCATCCTTTCACCGGAGATGCAGATCTCGGCCCTCCAAGTTTTCCACCAAAAATGCATGGAAAACCTTCGGCCCAAGGTCAAATAACGGTTTTCACCTAAACCCTAATTTGACCGCTCACACTATACTATACCGCTGGCTACCAGAAGGGTTGCAACGATCAACGTCCACCCTTCCACCTGAGATGCAGATCTTGGCCCTCCAAGTTTGCTACCAAAATGCATGGCAAACCTCTGGCCCAAGGTAAAATAACACGGTTTGCACCTAAACCCTAATTTGGACGCGCCCACTCTATGGCAAAGCCGTGCCGGCCTAAAATATGCCGCTGGCTACCAGAAGGGTTTAAACCATCACTGACCACCCTTTCACCTGGGATGCAGATCTCGGCCCTCTAAGTTTTCCACCAAAATGCATGGAAAACCTCCGTCCCAAGGTCAAATAACACGGTTTGCACCGAAACCCTAATTTGGCCGCGCCCACTCTATGGCAAAGCCATGCCGACCTAAACTATACCGCTGGCTACCAGAAGGGTTGCAATGATCAACGACCAACCTTCCACCTGAGATTCAGATATCGACCATCCAAGTTCGCCACCTAACGCATGGAAACTTGTGGTCCAAAGCCAAACGCCACGGTTTGCATTAAACCCTAGTTTTGGCCGCGCTTATACCATGTCAGTCTTTCCTTCACGTCACAGGATGCCAAAATGAAAGGTTACAATGGTCAACAGCCACCCTTCCATCTAAGATGCGGATCTTAACCATCCAAGGTCACCAGCTAACACATGGAAACTTGTGGCCCAACGCCAAGCCTTAATTGTGGTCGCGCCCAAACTACGCCAAGACCCTAGATTTTGGCCGTGCCTAACTACACCAAAATCCTAGCTTGCCGACCATACTTTCATGCCGCTAGCTACCAAATGAAGGGTTACAATAACCATTGACTACCATTCTCTTTGAGATGCAGATCTCGACCATCCAAGTTTTCCACCTAACACATGGCAACTTGCGGCCCAAACCCAAAACATCACGGTTTGCACCTAAACCCTAATTTTGGCCACGCCCACTCTATGGAAAGGCCATGATCAATGCTGGATGCTAAAACAAAGGTTTGCAATAACCAACGGCTATCCTTCCCTATGAGATGTAGATCTTGACGGTTCAAGTTCGCCACCTAACTTGCGTCCCAAAGCCAAAATGTCACGGTTTGCACCCAAATCCTAATTTTGGTTGCGCCTATTCTATGGAAAAGCCATACCGACTCTACCATGGCCACTGTCATGCCACCATACTACACGTAACACCATGCTACACGTTTTTCCATGAAATCACTATAGATGTCTAACACATGTCACAAACTGGGGGATGCTCATAAAGGGTATTTGTTTGGCGGTTTACAGCGTGCGGCGTACACTACGCCCGTTACATGAAAGTGTCATAAGAATAAGGAGGTTACTAAATACAGGGAGTAATGGTGAAAAACTTTCTTTCATTATGGAACGTCAATTCCAGGCATTACCGGTTACCACCTCCTCTCATTTACTCATTTGTTTCTATTTCTTACGAGAGCAGAGTACGTCTCACGTTGACTTGTATAAATAGGTCTTACTTATTCCCACCGAACAACAAGTTCTCATCAGGAGCATACAATAATCAGAAAATAATTTGCTAGATTTCCCATCTATTAGCTTCCCACTTTTTGATACAAGTCGTAAAACTACTACTCTTCGAGAATCAACTATTCTGGTCTCAACACTATCTTCGTTTCCCTCCCCAAAACCAGCCATTCTCCTTCACTTTGTGACTGAAGAAAGTCTGGAACTCCCATTTCTTGGTTTAGGCTGGATTTGTACAAATTGATCTCTCGAAACTAAAGTACTCCCTTGCAGTACATTATTTAGGGTTTAAATTTGATTCTTACCCACACACCCAAAATTACCAAAATCAGCAGAAACCGTTTTCACCCTCAAAAAATTGGCGACCATAGTGGGAGTTCAATCTCACGGTTGCAATATTGATTTCCAAATTTCCGATATCACCTTTCACTTCCAACTGCAACATGGTTGAACTCAGATCCGGATCAGCTGCCGAGAACACCAATGCTGAATCTGTCCCTGGTGTTAACGCTACTTCCAACAATATCACTACGCTACCCACTGACCCCAGCAGCATCGAAAGCACTCATTCAGGTATAACACCACCGATCACCAGGGCCAGAGCCGATGCCGCCTCTAACGTTCCTGCGCAACTTGCTAATCCTGAAAGTACTGAAAGCGCTCCTTTGGGCGTTACGCCGCCTGTCACCAGGGACAGAACTGTCGCTACCGCTCCTAACGTTTCGTTAAACATGGAGCCTCCAACCGCTACTTCGGATCCGATTACCTCACCAACAGGATGAGAAACCGGAGTAACCAAATGAAGCGGACCATATATCACCATCGCTGATTTGATGGAACGACATGAGATCATCGCTAGAGCCCAGACGGACATGGTCTCGACACAGAAAGAAGTACTCGTCTTTCTCAAAGCCCTCACAGAGCGGCTGCCGCATGAGTCGCACCCTCCAGGGACGATTAAAAATGCCTTCAACACCCCCGGCGCCAGCACCTCGGCAGAACGCATCTCCGCGGACGAGGATATTCGTGCCAGAACCCCATTGGAAAGAAATTATCCGTCCAATTTTGTCACACGAGAAGATCTGGAGAAACTTCTCCGGAATTGAATCAAGAATGATAAAATAGACATGCATCAGCATCAACCTCCTTACCCACCTGAAATACAAAGAATTCCTTTTCCAAGAGGATACTACTATCCTCAATTCACCATGTACGATGGCACCAGAAATGCACGCGAGCGTGTCTCTCGATTCCTGAAGTCCTTAGGCGAACATGAATACAATCACGTTATTCGTCTGAGGGAGTTTTCGAAATCACTTACCGGAAGAGCATACACATGGTACAACAGCATCGCACCAAACAATATCTCCAACTAGGGTGGCATGGTTACTGAATTCTACAAGAAGTACTTCTTTGTGTCTGAACAATTTACCTTCTCGGACCTAGGAAGGATGTACCAGCGGGACAAAGAACATCCAAATGATTTTATCAAGAGGTTCAGGGTTCAAGCACTAGACTGTAACAACCCAAACATGACCGAGCAACAATTGGTGAATTCATGCATCAACAGTATGGCCCCCATTTATCGCGCCTTGCTAGAGAACCTGCGTTTTCTGACGTTTTCTGAGCTCCATGAAGCTGCCAGACGATCAGCAACGACAGCGCCAGCATTATTAGAAAAAGCTAGACCAACCGGAACCGAGGATGTGCGCGAAACCCACGGGAATAGACGTCTCATCAACAATAAGTACAACGCCGGTCCCTCCTCTGTGAGCGTAGTAAATAAGGAAGGAAAAAGGAAAGCCACAGCTTCAGACCAATACGCCGTCCCACCTGCTCCCGTATCAATAAGTTACCAATGAAACTCGGTCACTTGGATAGAACCCGTTGTCGCTAACTCATAGATTCCAAACGCAATTAAGTTTGGCCGAACGATCTCCTCTACAACCAGTTATTTCTTCTCCTATTCTGTCATGGGGACTCAACATGATTACCGACGCGGACACTGTCAAGAGATGTGAGTGGGGCGCTGGGCCGTTCGAATGCTTTGCTAAGAATTTGGAAGTTGCAATCGAAACCGACAAGACCGAGATTCAAGTTGTTACACAACACCCGAACTCGTTTCAAATCCGAGATATGGTGGTCAAAGCGAACTCGTTTTAAGTCGGGAAGATGACGGTGAAGATAGATGTTCGAACCGATTTACCCGAGGAAAAAGAAGACGAGCCATATCTGGTGGCAGACGTCCTTCTGGGGGGTCATTGGAAGCTCATCAACACAGACAAGATGGGAGGTGTGATAGTTCACTCGCGATGGCTCAAGCCTTTCAATCCATAAAACGATGTGTTAATTTCTCTTCCAGCACTCCCCCTTTAGTATTTCCTTTAGCAATTTCTCCTTCCACTTGATATTTGTATTCCCCCGAGATGAATGCACCATTTGCATTCTTCATTAGGGCTTCATTTTTATTCGAGAACATACATTTATTTCCGAATAAGTGTTTCGAATCTAAAAAAAAAGAGTATACCCAACAAATCCCAAATCATTCAGAAATCATCAAACCACGACCAGAGATACCTTATTTCAATTATTCAAGGCTCCAAAGGGAATAATGTACGAATAACGAATGGCAACAACTTGTTTTAATGGAGGATTTGGGTCTTTCAAATAAGAAGTTTTATTCAATAATGTGAAACCACAAACGGGACGTTGATCGACGAAGCCCTAACTTCGGAATACAAGGAGGGTAAAAATGAGTCTGTAAAGCATCGACTACGTAACGAATAGGAACAGTAAAAAATGAAAAGCTAATTATCAGAAACAGATACGCGAGTTTCCAACGCCTCAATCAGAGCCCTTTCAAACACCTTCCCCAACAATATTTCGGGAAGCAAAGGTTCCACATAGAAGTCGTATTGGAAACAACAACCTCAGCATCCCACCCGGAAGTCGACTTAGCAGAAACAACGTCCGCCTATTTACCAACATTTACCTCAACGACCGGCCCAGCATATGCTATCATGACTTCCCCAATGTCATCGATAACAGTTTCGTCATCTGCTACGAAAGTTGTTTCAGTCTCACCAACTGCAGCATCATTATATCTCTCGAAAATCTTCTCAGCGACCTTTCGAGGAGAATTTCCTGATTCACTTACATCAGAATCAAGGGTTATGAAACAGTCCTGGACAAGGGAGCCATGTTGATTTTTCCCTAAAAGTTTCACAAGCCCGGTTTTCTGCCATTTCAACCGAGAAGCAAACTGTCCCACCCTAACAGCTGGCCGTGAAGGAGTTTCGCTGCCTTCCCGTTCTTCCTCCAAAGGCATGTCCCGAATGATCTCGCCAGCTTTGCGGAACAGAAATTCAATTCTATTCAGTGCCTCCCCATGAGAAGAAAACTGGTTTTCGCCGATTTTAATATTTTTCCCCGGGGAGTTTGAGGCACGTATGTCACTGGAAGATCCCATTATGCACTTTGAAACCAAAAAAGGAGTTTAGGTTTTTACCATATCCACACCAACAACCTACGACAGAAGGAAGGAAATACAAGAGGTAAACACGAAGATGATACCTGTAAAGAAGATGGACATAATTCGATCTGCGTGAACAAAATATTCAAGGCCATCTCTTGTATTCGGTAGAGTAGTGAGGTCCCGAAAAGGAAAGTTCTATATTAGCCACGAATTACGGCGTGACATCAGGTTTTACTTAAAACCTATTCCACCAGCAAAAACAAGGAAAAGTCTCACACCTGGCCATGCGTGTAAGCACGTGTTTGAGGAACACTCGTCCACGGTATTACTTCTGTGACACCAGCAACGAGGCTTGAAAGCAAACGAGCAACGCAACCCTTTTTAGGATTTAAATCAGGAAAGGATTCCTATTAGAGGTGCGCCCCGAAAGAAGCAACCGAGCCCGCAATAGCAAAACCAACGGTTTTAACAGTCCACGCACAAGCTAAATAAATCCGTGCCAAGCCAGTCCAAGCCGATCCAAGCTGCACTGAGCCAAGCCAAGCCAATCCGAACCAAGTCGTGCCAAGCCACACCCGATCCACACTGAGCCAAGCCGTTCCTGAACCACGCCAAGCCGAGTCGGGCCTCACCAAGCCAAGCCAAGTCACGCCCAAGCTAAATCCCATTTCTAGTCACGCCAATACCTTACTGAGCCAGCCTTTGCGTAACGATGCAAACAGAATTCATGTAAGGCCGCTGACACAAGGATCACATATTCTCGAAAAAAAAAAACTCTCGAAAAAGGTCAGAAAAATCTTCCTAGCCATCTTTCACGACCCGCTGCTTTGATTCTGTCCTTGTATGTCACCATTTTATGCTTACCTCACAACAATGCTCATGTTCCGAGCTAAGCAGGGGACTTAATGTTGATGGTGGTTTTTAGCTTAGGGATAAAATCGTAAAACCTCATATCTGACATGACGTCACTATGAACAATAATGCATTTATTAAACCAATCAACGTGCTTATGTAAGAATTACCAGGGTACTTTTTTTTATATATACATGCATAACCCTAATTCTCCCACTGTGCTAGCCACGCCCCTGCGCCAAGGCATGCCAACCATGCCAGCCGCACCACCGTGCCAGCCACGTCCCCGCGCCAAGGTATGCCAACCATGCCAGCGGCACCACCGTGCCATCCACGTCCCTGCGCCAAGGCGTGCCAACCATCCCAGCCGCACTACCGATGCCAACCATGTCCCTGCGCCAAGGCATGCCATCCACACCATCGTGCCAAATACCAAAGCCATGTCGGCCTAAACTATGCCGCTGGCTACCAGAAGTTTTGGAACGATCAACAGCCACCCTTCCACCTGAGATGCAGATCTCGGACCTCCAAGTTTGCCACCAAAAACGCATGGCAAACCTCCGGCCCATGGTCAAATAACATGGTTGCACCTAAACCCTAATTTGACCGCGCCCACTCTATGGCAAAGCCAAGCTGGCCTAAACTATACCTCTGTCTACCAGAAGGGTTGCCACGATCAACGGCCACCCTTCTACCTGAGATGCAGATCTCAGCCCTCGGCCCAAGGTCAAATAACACGATTTTCACCTAAACCCTAATTTGGCCGCGCCTACTCTATGTCAAAGTCATGCCGGCCTAAACTATGTTGCTGGCTACCAAAAGGGTTACAACGATCAACGACCACCCTTCCACCTGAGATGCAGATCTCGGCCCTCCAAGTTTGCCACCAAAACGCATGGCAAACATCCATCCCAAAGTCAAATAACACGGTTTGCACCTAAACCCTAATTTGGTCGCGCCCACTCTATGGCAAAGCCATGCCGGCCTAAACTATATGTTAAGTGCATATTTTGCATATATTTGGTGTCAATTCCATGCTAGTAATTGCTTATATTCTTGCAAATTATTATATATTATGTTTGGTTTCTTTTATTTGTCTTTCATTAGGTGAATCATCCAAAAAGAAGTGAAAATAGCTACAAAAGTGAAGTCACAAGTGATGAAGGGACAAAGACCCAGTGGAACTCGTTCGAATGGAGGATTTCTAGTCATCATTTTGTAGAGGACGAGAAGACGAATTCAATGGCGAAAAAAGGGAGTCATTCTGAGATTGTGTGAAGAAGATATGAGCAAAACAAGAACTTGGAAGGCCAAAAGGGCAGAATGGTCATTTGACAGGACAAGTGCTATTGGAACCCTCACTGTACGTTAAGGGGCAGTCATTCTGCTAAGGGGTGGACTGTTCCAAGGGAATTGCTAAAGTCAGTCACAGCATTTTATAGAGGGGAAGTTGGAATTTGAATACTATTAAGGCACCCGGCCTATTTACTCGAGGCCACCGTCTTCTTATACTCGAGAGAACAGAGGTCGAGTTTCACGACCAGTTCCGGCCATTCTCGTGCTGCTCCATTACAACTACTTTCGGTGCTAGGAAGAACACGGATTTCGTGTGTGAGATTGACAGGTCTTGGGAGATTGTTTGAGCACGATAAGATCAAGGGAGAAGGTGGCTGCTGCTGTTGGTGATGATCGGTGATGTTGATCATGATGATCACGAAAGTGATTAGTGGAAGAAGCTGACGAGCATGGAATGAGGGCAGATGGAGTCTGGGTTCAACTGAACTCTCGATTTAGTAATGGTAGCGATGATGTTTCGATGGAATGAAGTTCTGAGGATGATTCCTTATCGGTTATGCTGGTGATGGTTCGTTGAATTTGGAAAAGGGATTTGAAGACTCGAGTTAGGTTGATGCCACTGCCAGTGATAAGAGAAGGAGCTCATGCGTTACGCTGTAGTTGATGCTGCTGGTGATCGTCATCAGTGATGAAGACATGCTAGTGGTTTGCTGTCAACGGAGTTGGATAGAGAAGAGAAGGAGCTCGAGTTCACAAAGTAAAACAAAGAACGAGTCTTAATGGAGCTGAGCGATGGTCACGATGGTGATTGATGGAGTTGTTGCAAGGGAACTGAATTTGGTTGCTACTAATGTCGAGTTGGCTGTTAATGGTTGGCGTCGATGGAGATGAATTGACTGAGAAGAGAGCATATGTATGGGTATAGAGTTTAACAGAAAACTGAGAATGATGGTGATGATGGCCATTATCGGTGAAAAGGTGGAGTCTGTGATCGAGATACGAGAATGATGGACAGGGAAGAACATGGCAATGGTTTTTCTCGAGTGAACAGAGTCAGGGATGTTGACAGGGAGTACGTGATGAAGAGACTGTGATATTTGCTGGTGTTGTGAAAAGGAAACTTAGTTTTCCCGAAACTTAATGCACTCGAGTAATAACAGGGGAGGTGGTCGAGTTAACCGAGAAACTTAGAGAGTAATTCAGGAGAAGTTACGTCCTGAAAATCCCAGACGTAATTGAAATTAGAAAAACCAAGAAAAGTTACAGTAGAAGTTACGGCCGGAAAAGTCCCATACGCAGAAGAAAAGAAGAATATAAGCTGTCAGTTCCACAGAACTGACAAGCCAAGAATGGTAAATGGGCTGGGCTTCTTAACCTTAAGTGCGGATCTTTATCTGATCATGAAATTTCTTCTGTGAAAACTACAGGGAGACCCATTCTTTGGATCTTTCCTACTGTGAAACCCACACTTACAAATCTAAAGGCGCGCACCCATTTTGTGAGATAAAATTATTGTCAAACCCAAAATTTATAAAATTCTGTTTCGTTTTTTTTTTCGTCTTCTTCTTCAATTCCTTTTCTTCTTCCTCTCCACTCTCCCGTGAATTCCCGACGAGTTGTGGTCGATTAAGAAGAGTGGGTATTGTAGGAAATTATAAATTGAATCTGTTGAATTGAAGACCTAATGATGCTGTTGTTGAATCGAATTTGAGTTTCCAACTACAAGAAGAAGAAGGTGCTGCTGCTGTAAAATCGAGATTACGGTTTTTTATTTTGAGATGAAGAAAATTAAGAATCAGTTGAGAGGTTTGGTGAATTATGGTGGTGGTGTTAGATCGTGGGTTGATTCAAACTCAGGGAGTTACAGAAAAGGTAATTAGGGGTTTTCTTCAAATCGGTGATTGATTTAGAATTAAAGGATGGTTTTTTCGTTGTGAAGACCATAGAGAGGAATTGGTAGTTGAATTCTGAGCAATTACGGTCAGTTTTCTCTTTTTCTTTCTTTCTTAACAGTGATCTATGATTTTATAGAATATATATGGACTAATATTCTTAACACTTCTTATATATATATAGACGATATTATACAAACCTGTGTTCTGTCGAGAAGATGGAGATATCTTTGGGCTTCTGTACCTACTATAAAATTATGCGAAAGTGGTTTCAGTATGAGTGATGTCTATGATAATTTTGTCGCTTTGAATAGTTTTATAAACTTTGTGGATAGGTTTCTACTTTTGCGTGATAGTTCATCACATATCCAAACCTTTAAACTTAAATGGGAAAACATTGATGTGTATCTACGTCGATTAGACTTGAGGTGTGATATATCAAATCGTATCGCCACATGGGTCCTGCCTGTGATAATTCAAAATCTCCTCCATGTGATGACTTAGGTGAAGGATCAGAATCAATGGTGTGATGTATCAAATCGTATCTTCAAATGGGAGAGTGATGGAAGGAGTAGAGGATTATGCAACAGCTATCACAAGTTGATATAATCTGATTGGCGTTCTGCTTCAGTGAATCTGCAAAGCTTACAACTGAGCAAGTGGTGGTAATAAATATCAAATACTCAGCTAGCAATAATATCCAATCCAGTAGATACGCATGATGATACTTTTATGTTTAAATAATGTTTAACTTTTGTGCTTAAATTAAAGGAGGTACTGGTGATTGTTTGCAGCTGCAAATGGCTTGAGCTGAAACTAGTGATGCTGTTGGGTTGATAGATGAAGTCCTGATGAGCTGAGAAAGAAATAGTAATTGGTGTTGGTGGTATTTACAGTTTAGGTAGAGTTATGCAGTCCCGAAAATGTACTCATAATTTGTTATGTTGTCCGGAAAATGGTTGCATAACACGTTATGCAGCTATTATTATAGGTGCATGACAAGTTATGCAACCTTTTTTTGTTTGCATAACTTGTTATGCAGTACAGAGAATGGTTGCATAACACGTTATGAAGCTACTTTTTGTTAGTATTGAAACCAACAAAAAAAAAGGCGGCATAACATGTTATGCACCTATAATAATATCTGCATAACATGTTATGTAGTCAAGAAAATGGATGCATAACCTGTTATGCATCCGAAAATATGACTGTATAATGCGTTATGCGTCGAGAAAACTGCTGCACAATCTTTTATGCATCGATAAAATAGATGCATAACTTTGATATGCATCCGTAAATATGGATGCATACTTGCATTATGCATCAATTTTTTTATGTACGCACTAAAATCAACCAAAACAATGGTTACATAACTTGTTATAGATGCATAACTTTGTTATCCAAATGCATAATTTGTTATGCAGTGGAGAAAATGGTTGCATAATTCGTTATGCGTCTGCAGAATGTGTTATGCATCGTTTTTGGTGACTGCATAATGGTTATGTGTGAAGTTTTCGAAAATTTTCCCTAAAATGAGGATCACCTCCGATTTTTTTGCGAAAAACAAAAATTTGATATTCTTGTTTGTACTCGTTGCGTAGCTCTTTTAAAAATATTTCCAGCGATATAAAATTTATAAAATTCTAAGGCGCGGATTTTTAGATATTTTATGTCCAAGTTGCGCTTCCAATTATACCCCTGAAAAATTAGGCTGCATAACGAGTTATGCCTGAAAAGATAGTATGCATAACGAGTTATGTATTGATTCATTAATAATTTCATATAATTATGGGTGTCACGGTACCAAAAATTAATTGTGGGCTTGACAATGAGAATATTATTTTTTTTGGGTCTCCCCCTAAATTTCCCATTTCTTCTATGCGACCAGCCTTGGCCGTGTGCTGCTTTAGGAAATTTGGCGACTTTTGGCAACCTGTTTTACACGGAAATTAAGCACGGGCACTTCTACTACTTGGACAGCTATAAAAGAGACTTCTTAACCTAAAAATATATAACACACATCTCATAATACACTTTTGTTCTTCATTAATATTCTAGGGTTTACCCCTTTAGGGGGAAACCGAGAAACAATGTAATCATGAGAAGCTAAACTTTATTTGATTAGGATGAATTCAATGTTATGGGTGTGAGGCTTAATTATTATACAAGTTTATTAGAAGTTTTTTCATATTATCGATTGTCTTTTCTATATTTAGGGCTTATGATTGATTACTAGATTGTCCAAGTGTACAATTGGATTAATATTTTGATCATTCTAATGCTAATAGAAGTTGGGTGATAAGTGTAATAGTCAAACAACTCTTTACACAAGTAGAAATCGCAAGACCTTACAGAGGGATTTTGTGGAGCAATTGCGAGTGAAGACAACATCAGCAAGTGAACCTTGAGCTAAGAGTTTAAATACTGGGATCAACCTAATTCACAAAGCCTAAAGCGTTCAGTTGGATTACACCTTGAGTAAGCTACTACTTGGTGGTTCAGTTGGATAGAATCTGATATTGGAGAGCTTCTGTATCCGTGATATAAGGAGTTTTGGGGATAGCACTGAGCTATCTCTTATTCTATGGTTGGTGATATATGATTCTTACGAAAGGTAAATGAGTATACTATGCAAGTCAACGTTTGGTAACGACGAATGACTCCTAATCATATTTTTATCTTATTGTTTATTATTATTTTTATTTTACTTCAATCAAACAATCCCTCTTGTCTTTTATTATTTTGCTGAACTAAATAACATATCAATTACACAGCTCTCTGTGGGAACGATCCTTACTACCGCTATATTACTAGTTAATTAGTGGGAAATATAATGATTAATTTGTTGTGCCTACGACAGCCCATCACTATACCGCTGGATACTAGAAGAGTCGCAACGATCAATGGCCACCCTTCTACCTGAGATGAAGATATCAACCATCCAAGTTCGCCACCTAACGCATGACAACTTGCGGCCGAAAGCCAAACGTCACGGTTTGCACTAAACCCTAGTTTTGGTCGTGCCTATACCATGCCATCCTTTCCTTCATGTCACTGGATGCCAAAACGAAGGGTTGCAATGATCAACGACCACCCTTCCATCTAAGATGCGGATCTTAACCATCCAAGGTCACCACCTAACATGTGGAAACTTGTGGCCCAACGCCAAGCCTTAATTGTGGTAGCGCCTAAAGTACGCCAAGACCCTAGCTTTTGGACGCGCCTAACTACACCAAAATCCTAGCTTGCCGGACATACTTTCATGACGCCATCTACCAAATGAAGGGTTGTAATAATCAACATCTACCCTTCTTTTTGAGATGCAGATCTCGACCATCCAAGTTCGCCACCTAACGCATGGAAACTAGCGGCCCAAAGCCAAAACATCACGGTTTGCACCTAAACCCTAATTTTGGTCGCGCCCACTCTATGGAAAAGCCATGATCAATGTTGGATTCTAAAACGAAGGTTTGCAATAATCAACGGCTATCCTTCCCTCTGAGATGCAGATCTCGACCGTTCAAGTTCGCCACCTAACTTGTTGCCCAAAGCCAAAACGTTACGGTTTGCACCCAAACCCTGATTTTGGCCGCGCCTATTTTATGGCAAAGCCATACCGACTCTACCATGGCCACTGGCATGCCACCATGCTACACGTTTTCCCATGAAAGCACTCGAGACATCTAACACATGTCACAAACTGGAGGATACTCATAAAGGGTATTGGTTTGGCGGTTTACAGCGTGCGGCGTACACTATGCCCGTTACATGAAAGTGTCATAAGAATAAGGCGGTTAGTAAATACAAGGAGTAATGTTGAAACGCTTTCCTTCATTATGGAATATCAATTCCAGGCGTTACCGGTTACCACCTCCTCCCATTTACTCATATGTTTCTATTTCTTACGAGACCAGAGTACGTTTCACTTTGACTTGTATAAATAGGTCTTACCTATTTCCACCGAACAACAAGTTCTCATCAGGAGCATACAATACTCAGAAAATAATTTGCTAGCTCTCCCATCTGTTAGCTTCCCACTTTTTTATACAAGTCGTAAAACTACTACTCTTCCAGAATCAACTATTCTGGTCTCAACACTCTCTTCGCTTCCCTCCCCAAAACCAACCCTTCTCATTCACTTTGTGACCGAAGCAAGTCTGGAACGGCCATTTCTTGGTTTAGGCTGGATTTGTACAGATTAATCTCTCGAATCTAAAGTACTCCCTTGCAGTACATTATTTAGGGTTTAAATTTGTTTCTCACCCACACACCCGAAATTACCAAAATTAGCAGAAATCGTTTTCACCCTCAAACAATTGGCGACCATAGTGGGAGGTCAATTTCTCGGTTGCAATATCGATTTTCAAATTTCCGATATCACCTTTCACTTCCAACTCCAACATGGTCAGAATTCAAAAATCCTAGTGTCACACTCAAACTCTGAATCACCTTTCTCTCAGTGAATTTCTTCACACTTGTCCAAGAATTCAAAAAATCCCAATGTCACACTCAAACTCTAAATCAGAATATGAGTAGAGAGAAGTTTCTGCTACGAGAAAATAAAATTCATAGCACACATCGTAAGTATGCAGGATATTAAAAACCCGTGATGATTTTTTTTTTATTGAATCATCTGAAGCATTAACCAGAGAGAGACATTTTTACATCTTTTGTTTCTTTTTACAATATCCTTGATCTTTTGTGTAATGATTGATTTTTCAAAATCAACATGATTGGAACAACATTCATCATCCCATGACAAGTTATAAGATTCACTTGTGTTGGTCAAAGCATTGAACGCAGATATTCTGATTGTGTTCTGATCAAGATCAAGTAGTTTAACTTTCCAACAAGAGTATTTCTGGAAAGCGTATCAAGATTATTTCCTTCAACGATGGCATGTTTCTTAGAATCGTATTTGGCTAGCAACGATCTGAGAATTTTCATCACAATGTACTTTTCAGGAATAGTCTTACCCAACGCAAAAGATGCATTAACAATTTCATACACTTTATGATTAAACTCATCAAATGAATCTTCGTTATCCATACAAAGGTTTTCCCAATCATAATTTAAGTTTTGAAGCCTAGATTCCTTTTTAAAGGCATTCCCTTCGAATACAGTTTCTAAGATATCCATATTTAGACCGAGTACATGTAGTCACATGGTGCTAAAGATCTGGGGTAATGGTATGAATGATAGCATTTAAACCGTCGGAATTTTGCTTTGCAACGAGAATCTCGTTAGGTTCATATCTACTAATATCCTTTGCAATAGAGACACCGTCTGCTGTAACCATTGGAGGATCATAACAATTAACAATATAAACCCATGATTGAAAATCACGTGCTTGAAGAGAGGCACGCATACCAATTTTCCGCCATAAGTAATTTGAGACATCGAAGGCTAGTGGTACGTTTACAGAGATATCACTTTTGTCCATAGAGTCAGATCGCTACAAAGATAGACTTATGAGGTCTTAAGCGTATTTTCCTGCTCTGATACCAATTGAAAAAGCAGGGGTTTAACAGCCGCACCTAATATTTCGTTTAGGCAATCTAAATGGACAAACTCTAATAAAATTCCAAGAGAATCATCTAGACAGCCAGACTCAATTAATGGAAATATATCCAAGCGTTGTATCTCTATTTCAAAATGTAATCAACAAATCAAACAGATATAAATCCGTTAGCCTGATTATTATGTGAAACAACTTGAATGGTACCAATGTCCAATGTTCGAGTGTCAATCAATTTATATCAATAACCAAAGGTTGAATTATCTAATTGATTAAAATATGCACAACCTATGATATTTCAATTATATAAACAAATATAATGCGGAAAAGAAATAACACATATACCAAAAAATTTGTTAACGAGGAAACCGCAAATGCAGAAAACCCCCGGGACCTAGTCTAGATTTGAACACCACACTGTATTAATCTAAGTTAACTTCGGACTGGAATTTAGTTGAGCCTTAACCAATCTCATACTGATAAAGGTACAGTCGTGTTCCTTACGTCTCTGAATCCCAGCAGGACTCCACGCACTTGATTCCCTTAGCTGATCTCACCCACAACCAATCTCACACTGATAAAGGTACAGTCGAAGACTTAATAAACCAATCTGTCCCACACAGAAAAGTCTATTGAATAGATAAATCTATCTCCCATAGAAATACCTATGAGTTTTGTTCCTTCTTTTGATAAATCAAGGTGAACATGAACCAATTGATACGCCGGACTTATATTCCGAAGAACAACCTAGTAATATCAATCACCTCACAATAATCTTAATCATATGGTAGCAAAACAAGATATCGCGGAATCACAAACGATGAGACGAAGATGTTCGTGACTACTTTTTATCTTGCCAATTGAAATATTAAATCTCGAGCAAATCTTAGAGAAGATAGTACTCAATCACGATAGAATATAGCAAGATCATAACACACAACTACAGAGAAAATAGTTGGATTTGGCTTCACAATACCAATGAAGTCTTTAAGTCGTTAACCTATAATGGATTTAGAAAAACCTAGGTGAAAGGAGAATCGACTCTAGTCGTAACTAGTATCACACAGGAGGTGTGGGGATTAGGTTTCCCGATTGCTAGAGTTATCCCTTATATAGTCTTCAAATCAGGGTTTGCAAATAATGTTACCTTGGTAACAAAGCATTTAATATTCACCGTTAGATGAAAACTTGATTAGACTCAAGCTAATCTTTCAACCGTTAGATCAAACTTAGCTTGTTACACACACATGAAAAGTTACTTTATTTAGATTGATATGGGCAACCGTACCTAAATGTGTACACCTTGTTGGTTCAACAATAGTTAACCGAAGTTAACCATATGAACACTTTCATATCAACCTTGTGCATCCTAACAAAACTAGTTCAGAAGACTCAAATGAAACAAGTTCTAAAGTTGTTCAATTGTTTATATTCTTATAGTAGTATACAAGACACAATTGAAGCAAAATCGATTTTGATTCACTCGAATCAATTCATGAACATTATATCCACTGTTTGCAAAAGATTGCATTCCTTATTATATAAATATATTAGTGTATGAACAAACCAATTTTAGAACATAACATGCTCAAGTATGCAAGCGGGTACGCTTACCTAACTGGTCGGACTTAGTTTGGGTTCGCCATTATGCGAACGGGTACGCATACCTTCCAAACTCAGTTGAATTTTCGGACATGAACTTACGCCAGTACGCATACGGGTATGCATACTAAGTTCTCGGACCTTCATAAACCCACCAGTACGCATACGGGTATGCATACCATGGTTCACGAACTTGGAATAACATGCAACAGTTAACATACAAGTACGCATACTGTGATATATCCAATCATGGTTAATTGTTATAAACTCCTGTTTCAATCATTGAAACATTCTTGGAAGACGACGATAGCTGTCTCACAAAAACTATTAGCTTCAAAGCAATTTTCAAGTGATCGATAGAACAATACGAAATATTTCGAGTCTATATCAAATGACTGTCTCACACAAATCATGTAAGATGTTAGCTTGCGATTTTCACATGATCATCTTTTGATTTTCGTTAAGAATATAAGATGAACTTGGTTAAAGAGAAAGATTACCAACACATATTTCGATAAATATGTAAGTGAGTTAAACTTAGCTCGAAATATCAAATGTGTATAATCAAAGTCTATATAGCTATACGACTTTTGTCTCAAATAGGAGATAAAGTAGATTGAATTTTGAGTGATAGATGAGTTCAAGTCTCCACATACCTTTTGTTGATGAAATTCCACAAGCTCCCCTTAGTAATTCTTCGTCTTTAATCGATGAACGTCGTGAAGTCTAATGCTTAACTACACTTTTTATTCTAATATGAGACTTCTCTATAAGTAGATTAGAATTCAAGACTTATAGTTTTGGAAAATAAACTTGACAAATAAGGTTGAGATAGTAATGCTTGTGAGTTCGACCGACCAGTGCTCACCTGATAAGAAAAGAGGTATTAGTCGCCATACTATATCGGTTCTTTGCTAAGATTCTAAAGACAATTCCTGATGAATGACGTTTGTGATGCTGACTGGACTGTTGGTTGAGTATCTTTCACAACCTGTATCCAAGAACAAAATTTGGAGATTAGATTGCTAAGCCATATTAGAACATGTAGGGGAAAAAATCATCATCATAAATGTGATATAGTAACCCTAACAACAATAGAATATGATAAAAACTAGAATTTTTATAATTTTATCTTACGAAGCTAAGGACAAGTTTCACTCACTGACCACTAAGTTGCAAGATCATTGCACGAGCATCATGTTTAGCAGCTTCACGCATAACTAAAACTTGAACCGAAAAAATAAAATAAAATAACTCAAATATATGAAAAAATTTGTTGTACAAAACTAATTTCTTTAAAAAAGATATTCCAACACCATTGACTACCCAGCAAGTCCAAATGGAAAAACTTGGTAAAACATGACCGATACAACCGGACTGAAATGCATGGTTATACCTCCCAGCAGGGGATCAATCTATATAAGTTCAAAACTTAGAAGACATGTCAGCCAGATTCTATAATGTATACGTCAGCAAACAAACACCAGTGAATCAGCATGCTAAACTGATATAATGAATCAAACAAGAAAATTTGAGTTCTAAACTGTTATCTGGAAGATGCGGGAATGAGAGGATCAAAAACCAATTTATTTAACAAGCATGGAAGGGGGACTTCAGAAAACACAAAGAAAGGCAATGGAAGTTTACCAATTATTTCAACCTCGACTATGTATTCCTCAAACTTAGGTGCAAAATGAGTTTAGACGATCCACATAAGACTGTCACTGAACAAGATGGGAAAAGGCTTACCTCTGCATAAATTCTATGAACAGTGGATATGGTCTCAATACATAGAAGAATTAAGCTGGTATATAAGCTAATTCAAAAAATAAAAACAAAGTTAGGATCAACTAGTGCAAAACATTATATCAGAACTTTGAAAACCTCAATAGATTGCAATATGATGAGATGGTATCTAGTGCTAAACAAATATCATCCAATACAGTATTAGTCACATAAACTGCTTTGACACGTGCTGGTATAAGGTTATATGTCATACTTTCTACAATACATGATACTAATGCGGTCTTTCGTCCATGTTCCACCTTATAAAAGACCGCCGTCTGAAATAACAACACCTGCAAAAACCATAAATAAATAATATAATTAGGATAGTTATAATACATATATCATGGATATTGTCGTTAACAACACCATATAAAGTGAATCCCGTCCTTCAAGGAACGTATAAGATATAATGTCCTTGTAATACTTCGAATCTTTTTCTCTGGTTTAACTTAACCCGTTATTCAAATTTTACATGTATAGTGATGGTATTTTCAATGATGTTGTAGTAAGATGATTTGTTCAGGATTTGTGAAAGCAGATTTTTAGACTTAATTTTAAAGCAAAAATATAACAAACTCGAAATTAAAAAGTGTTGTGAAAATTATGGAGAGACTGGGGCTAAGATTCCACCAATTTCCGCACTCATATGGTTCAAATATCAATTTTGAACAATAAAACCTCAAATGATAAAGTTTTATTGACTCTAATTCATATCCTAATGTAAATTTCAAAAGTAATGGGTGTAAAACTAAAGCATGGGACATCAACACTTCTAAGCTAAGCATGACCCATCAATTGTAATCACAATCATTTAATGAAACTCATAAATCAATTGAATAACAATGCAAATAGTCATAACAAGAATTGATAGAATTACCACATTTGTGAAACTTGGCTTCCTCCGTCGCCCCAGAGGATGGGATTAGCTTCTCATCATGGAAACACACTTTAAAGGTGATTTCATTGCTCAAATAGGCGTTTACAAAGATGAAATATAGAGAAAATGATTAAAACCGGGTGTTTGCAACGCTTATAATTGTTGCAAAACACTGTTATAGAGAGCGATAAAACAATTTCCATGCAACTCGATTTTACGCTCTGTTGATGCTCTAAATTTCTACCAAACTCTCCCTAGTCATCTCCTCGATTCCTCCCATCGATTTATATACTTACAGCTCTCCAAATCTCGCATTAACTCTGAAAATATCCTCTTTATTTTTCATGCAGATCACGGGGATAATTCCCTTTTCATCACCAATCACGGTTTATCTTGTTTATATTTACTCTCATCGCGTCAATACCCTTCAAACACTTTGATTTCTTCTCACAGACAGCGTCAAACACACGCCAAATTTCCTAAAATACCATATAACTCGGGATAGAGAATAACAGAGCCGTGAAACTCTCGTGCATGGTTGAGGTCAACAAACGCCTTCTCCTTTGATTCAAAGTTAATTACCTTTCCTGTTTTAGCTTAACAGGATAATCTCAACCGATTCTATAGAAAATCTCGCATGAAATCTCAATGAAAATTAATCCAGGAGTTATGCCGTTAACAAATTTTTTTCCTGCCAAAACTGTTTTGTACGTGAGGAAGATGGAGTGCCCCTTAGCCGCAGGACGGGGTCCTGATAGCACTAAAGTGTAAATAGTAAATAGGGTGCCCCTTAGCAGCTGGACGCCCCTTATCACCTAGGTGCCCCTTATCCAAACTGAAAGTTCGAATAGCAAATCTCCTCGGGCGCAAAATAACAATTTTTTTAGCAACTTTTTCCACACAAGTGTATTTCTCCAAAAACACCTACACAAACATAAAAACACAAAAATAAGTAAAAAATCAAGCACTAACAATAGAGACATTGAGGACAATTCAGACACAAAAATGTGTCTATCATATAGTACCTAAAACTATAATTCTCGAGTACCTATAACACCCGTGGGTTTCTTAGTAGGAAAAATTTAGTGCTTAAATAGAAATGCATGTCTTAGTTCAAAACCTTGGATGTCATAATAGTGACCCATGCAGCTGGGCGCATGTCATATTTCCGTCAGAAAAAAAGGAGAAGAAAACGAGGGGACCTATATTTAGTTTTTGGGGAGAAATCATGGATGGCATTTTTCCCCCTCATCTTCTCACTATCGCTCTATTTCTCAGCGCTCTCTCCAAAATTCACCCCAAAATTTCAACTGAGGTTAATTTAAACCAACACTTTCTCATTAAAATTTAAATAGTAAGGTCTGATTTTTGCAGAAAACTATGGAAATGGATGTAAATCTCGTCTTCCTATCCATTATCAGCAAATAAGAGAGAATAATGGAGATTCAAAAGGGATTATTTTCCGTTTCACTAAGATTAATCCATTTTTAGTTGCATGAGTATTGTATATATACACTAGTGCAAAATAAGAGTTTCGCGACCGTCAGAGCAAGTCATATATACGAGTTAAATGACTTGTTTTAACGGTCGCAGAAATGGTCGTTGTTTGAGCGTCTTTTTCATCTATGATGTGGCTTTACGGATCGCGGAACAACCTATATCAACAACCATATCGGTCGTAGATATACATTTTAATATAAAAATATAATAGATTCAGAATTAGCTGAATGATTTCAGCCATTCTGAATGGGCTGAAATGAAATAATCTGACGGAACTAAAATGAAACTCAAATAATTATACTGCATTAACAACTTTAGAATAACATTATATTCATTGCAAAATTCATAATATGACACAAAGAGGATTCAAATCCTTAATTCATAACAATACATGCCCCAATAAGTTGATGGTTTCTTAAATAAAAGTTCAAACCAGCAACATAAAATAGTATAATTCTATACAGTAACTGAAACGACAAATATACAAGGACTAACGTTTTTACTATCTAAAGAAACAGAAATGAAAGCAAAAGCCGTACCTTCTCAGTTAGCAAGAAGATGAAGCAACATGACCTGAAAATACACAAAGATTTCAGAAAAATCAGTCGATTTCATCATTAAATATATAACAAGTCACAAAAAAAGCAACCTATTGTGTTCACAAATATTTCAAAAGACTCCCATTTAAAGGTGAATATAGTCTCGTAAGTGTAAGCTAAATCTGCCTTGAGTGTTATCGAATATTTTTGTTGAATATAGTTTCGGCGAATACTAGATTGGTACTACATAAATTATCAAACCACCAAAAATATGAGCTCGAATAGTGGTAGGGGTGGCAGTGAATGTTCGTTGTAGTAGATCTGCATGAACCACCAACAGCCACCAAGACCACCACAACCATTAAATTGAACTATGCAATGAAAGAAATGAAAATTTACAATTTACATAGACATAAACCTACCATTATACATAGTGTTTACCATAACTTTATAGTGCCTTCCATCTTTAAAATCAAACACCTGCATCACTTGGAATTATTTTTGAGCAACATATAGTGAATGGGATACATGAAACTCCACAAAGAATCCCATATTTTAGTTACTTCAAATATGTACCAACTGTCGGTACCTTATAATTTTCTTATTATTACTGAATAATGTGTATTCAAAGTTTGAGAAAGATAATGAGTTTATGTAGTGAATATACTACAAATACATATATATGTTAAGATGTTGGTGGTACAAAAGTGGAATTTCTTGATGTAATCTCTCATCTTTCCATTTATAATATTCTTATTATTACTGATTAACGTGTATTCAAAGTTTGAGAAAGATAATGAGTTTATGTAGTGAATATATCTTGAAAAAGCGAGGGTCTAACAACCTCACCCAATATTTCGATTAGCAATCTGAATGGACTAACTCTAATATACTTTTAAGAGAATCAACTAGACAATCAGATTCAATCTTAATAAAAAGTATATCAAGGAGTTAATATCTATATCTCTCGATTTGATCTATAATTAAGAAAATAGAAATCTGCGAGTCTTTATCAAATACAAGAGAGATATAAACTTGGATGGTATCAAAAACTAATATCCAAGGATCAATCAATTTCCAATCAACAACCAAAGGTTGGATTTCACAATTGATCGATACAACGCACAACTTGTGATATTTCAATTATATAACAAAATATAATGCAGAATAGAAATAACAAAGACACCAGAAATTTTGTTAACGAGAAAACCCCAAATGCAGAAAAACCTCGGGACCTAGTCCAAATTGAACACCACACTGTATTAAGCCGCTACAGACACTAGCCTACTACAAACTAACTTCGATATGGACTGTAGTTGAACCCTAATCAATATCACACTAATTCAAGGTATAGTTGCGCTCTTATGTCTTTCATCCCAGCAGGAAACTACGCACTTGATTCCCTTAGCTGATCTCACCCACAACCAAGAGTTGCTACGACCCAAAGTCGAAGACTTGAATAAACAAATCTGTATCGCAGAGAAAAGTCTACGATAATAGATAAATCTGTCTCCCACAGATAAACCTATGAGTTTTGTTCCATCATTTGATAAAATCAAGGTGAATAGGAACCAATCAATAACCCAGACTTATATTCCCGAAGAACATCCTAGAATTATTAATCACCTCGCAATAATCTTAATCGTATGGTAGCGAAACTAGATATTGTGAAATCACAAACCACGAGACGAAGATGTTTGTGATTTCTTTTTATCTTGCCCAATCGGAGATATAATCTCAAGCCAATTATTCAATTGAACTCGCACGATAAAAAATGGCAAGATCAGATCGCTCAACAACAAGAGAAGTAGTTTCGTCTGGCTTCACAATCCCAATGAAGTCTTTAAGTCGTTAGTCGACAGGGTCTCGAGAAGAAACCTACGATTAAAGGATAATCGACTCTAGCAAACCAACTATTATCACGCAGGAGGTATGGGGATTAGTTTTTCCAGTTGCTAGACGTCTCCTTATATAGTTTTCAAATCAGGGTTTGCAATCCAAGTTACCTTGGTAACAAAGCATTCAATATTCACCGTTAGATCAAAAACCTGATTTATCCAAGCTAATATCTTTCAACCGTTAGATCGAAACTTAGATTGTCACACACACAAATAAAATGTATTTCATTTAGGTTTGAGTAACCATACCTAAATGTGTACATTAGTTGGTTCACAAATGGTTGACCAATAGTTAGCCATATGAGTACTTTCATATCAACCGTATTCATATTCTCATAACTAGTTCAAATTACTCATAAGAACTAGTTCAAGCACTATACCAAATTTAGTATTTCGCAACAGTAACTGGCAATTGCAAAACGGGGTCGCAACAGTTTAGCTCTGTTACGATAGTCAATGTTGCAATATTTCGCAACGGCTTCATTACCGTTGCTATTGTTTTATCGCAACAGTTATTCACTGTTGCAAAGTTAAAGTGTGGCAACTGTTTAAAACTGTTGCGACTTAGATGGACGCAACAGTTGCAAACTAATTTGAACAGTAGCGAAATTGGAGTTTCGCAACAGATTGTTACATTGCGAATTTTTTATAACAACAAAAAAATAGTGGTTTTGACCTGGTCAAAACCACACCCCAAACACATTGAACAACAATCACTTTAAGAAAGTGATAAAATACCAGCTTATTCTTTAATTTAACATCTAGGTTTTTTATTCCTTTGTCAAATATTAAATCAAGTTTCCATGTTACCTATAGAATTAGCATTCTTCAAACTTAACGGATACATATAATACAAAATAAGAAAAAACATGACTAAGATTTAGAAATTGATTCAAGTACCCATTCTAATGATAAAACAGAAATTCAACATGAACCCGTCATTATAAATCACAAATCCATGTCAAGAAACTACAAAAGAAGATACCTTGAGCTTCAATGAAAGAGGAGGAAGAATAACTGTTCATTTCTTCTGCAAAAACTTCCTTAATATTATTCCCTGCTATTGCTGCCAGCATCAAACAGATTGGTTCCCACATCTTTCCCTAAGAATTTTTCTTCTTCACTGGGTTTTGAGATCTTGGAGTTTCTTCAAGTTACTTAAGGAGCACCAACTCTTGTTCTCTACGCTGGCATTTGCAGATGTGAAGCTATTTATTAAGGAGCACCTGTTTCCATATAAGGAGTTGTTATCCTACTTTAACAAACTAATATACACAATCTAATTTACATGCCATAGATGTGAATAACTATTGTACAAAGAAAATTACTGAACAGAGAAATGAAACAACTTTTTATACATATTGACCAAACTACAAGCTTAGTAATCTGAGGCTAAAAAGGAAAAAGTCAAACAGTTGTGAGGGATTAAGGTACAAAAGATCAGAAAAGCATTTACCTGAATTTTCAAATCGCATTCTTGTATCTGAATTTTTTGGTCTTGCTTTAATTGTAAAATATGGGCAACTTGATTTCTGAAGTTTTGATCCTTCTCAATCTTATGCTTTTCAGACAGCATCTGCGGCAAAAATGATACAATGAAGATAATGTCGAATTGCGCTAGACACAACATAAATAGAACGTCTTGAGATATTAAAAAACTTAAGAAGAACCTTTAGATATGCCAGCAATGTGAAGGAAACTTTCCAAGCATTCTGTACTTCATTGAAAAGAAGAATACATTTCTTATTTGCATCTTTAAGCTCATGCTTTAGTCCCATAGACTCTAAGCTTCAGATCTTGAACTTCCTTCTCCTTTCCATATAACTGCTTCCTGACATTATTTGTCTGCACTAGTAAAGAAAACTTTGAGGAAAGAGAGATCAGCATCTCAATATTCTATCAGAAGATTTAATGCAAACTTACAACATCTCTCCATTCTTAACGATATCTCGATTCCCAAGACTTAGCTCAGCACTCCGAGCTCTTGTAGAGAAAGTAAGAGCTGACAGTGTCTTGGGAAGATTAAAAGTATTGGGACAGACATTTACGATCAATAATGTTTTTGATCTTCCTTCTGCAAAAAGTTTGCCTTTAAAACTCTTAACAAAAGCATGATATTTAACCAACTTTAGCACTTGAGTAGAAAGAACTGATTATCTATTGAATCTTCGAGTAGTCTTGTGAGTCTAGAGTTCTCATAAGGTATCATCTCCTTCTTTGAGGTCAACGAAGACAATACATTAACCAAACTACAAGTTCAATACTAATAAGTTAGAGTCTTCCTGTATCACACCAAATAGTTAAAACTTTTGTGTCTGGCCTTACAAGTAAAAACTTCATGTTTTGATGAATAGGCTGAAATTTGTTACATCTAAGCTAGAAATTTTCAATCAATAGACATGTTGAGTAATAAAAAGACCACTTATGCAGATAGCGATTTCGTCACATGCAACAAGTCTGTAACATGCTCTCCAGTAGCATCTTCCACAAGCAAACCTTCACTTCCTTCCAAGTCTACAAGAAAAAGCTTGATGTAAAAAGTTTCACTAGTGATCCAATTGCTATATTGTATATGAATAGTGATAATCCTGAAAATAGCATATCCCATAGAACCTATAAAATTTGAGAACCATGTGGTTTTCCATAAATAGTTAAGAAGGGATTTGGGACGGAAAGGATACGAAATAGTCAGCATACAAAGTAAAAGAACCATACAAATGAGA
Organism: Papaver bracteatum; assembly: GCA_023529315.1. NCBI lineage: Eukaryota > Viridiplantae > Streptophyta > Magnoliopsida > Ranunculales > Papaveraceae > Papaver > Papaver bracteatum. The sequence continues at coordinate 2,249,896 of JAJJWX010003277.1, read as the reverse complement.
GACATTGAATTTTGATGTGTTTGTGCCCCTATTCTGAATTCCCACTTTCAGGACTTTGGAGAAGTACACTGGATTTTCAACTTTCTCCTGCACAAGTTCTACAAAAGAGTCTGCTGACCCCATGCGCACTTTTGGCAAATTATTATCAGGCAACAAATCTTGTAGCTACAAAGAACACATCAGAAACAGCAACTAAGTTAAGTTGGTAAGAGTATAAGGGTACATTAGCAATTTAGTGAGTATAATCGAATAGAACCTGTTCTTTATACAGTTCAAATTTGAATGTACACATAATAATGGAAATCACCTACTTAAGCCTCATGTGTATACTTCTCCATTCACTATACATACAATACAACTGAAGCTACCTTCTTTTACATCTTTGATACTCAAAAAATAATAAAATTCAGTAGCTACAATCATATGTTACCTGAGACTACAATACAATGTTCCCATCCAACTGCAATCCTGACATTAAAGTTTTCATTTGGAAGAGGAAATATTTCTTCAATTTCCTAAAATGATATTTGAAGGGTAACCAAAACTAAGTAAGAAAAATAGCTCCAATCTCGAACATTATACTGAGCATTTCAATTGACTAGTAGCCAATACAAAGTCAAATTTCAGTAAGTAATTACCTCGTATTTCAAGAACTCCCATAGCATTGTCAGATCGTCGGTTGAACATCATGTAAATAGCTTTCTAAACTCTAATCAGAAAACATAAATACATAATCAAATGAACAAAACCCCAAATTTAAAAAGTAAAACTTTCAAAGAAATGGTCCAAATCACGGGGAGTACCAGAATTTGTAAAATCTTGATGTGAGTTTTCTCTGTTTAAGTATACACGAGAGTCATTCAATCTCCACTGCAAACCTTATACAGACCTGTAATACCAATTTCCACTGCATTTGTTCACTGCAACAACCCATTTCATGTAGCTTCGCAACTGCAATTCCATCTCAGTCAGACCATCTCTGTATCAATTTGAACACCATCAATATCATCCATTCTGAAACAGCAACCAACACCATCATCCCATGTATCCTAGGCATACATCTATGCTTCATTTCAGAATACCACTACCAGCTAACCATCTCTTCCACTGCACCACCAGAGACTCACGGCTAACACCCTTTTTATCTGTAACTTCATCAAACCCATTTCATTATGCCAGAGAACCATGATTCAGTATCACCAGAAACTATAATTCAAACCCTAATTTACGTCAATCTCAAGCTCAAATCAACTCCTAGCTTCTTCAATCAACACAGAACATCACAGATTCGACTCAACTCGAATACTCATTCTACCGATTCATCTCCTAACCAACCCATTATTCACAGCAATTCTCAAACACTAGGAACTCAAATCTGAGATTTTCAATCTGAGAAAAAAACTTACCCTAATAAATTGGTCGGAATGATTTGGGATTTGATATATCTGAAATCAGCAAGTTATTCGACCTTAATATCGGAGAGATTACTGATTTAAGACTTCATAACTTCTCTGAAATCAGAGTAGTTGAACCCTAAAAATAGAGAAGAGAACTAGATAAAGAGAATCATAGAAAAAAATAAAATAGGAGAAAGGGTTCTGATAATCACTATCAGCATCATCGATGTGATCGATGATTGAATCTCCAAACAAGGAGAAGTTGAACCCTAAGAGAAGAGAACGAGAAAGAGAAAGAAAATATAGAAGGAAGAATAAAATTTATGTTCGATTTTTAATCTAACCTCGACTCAATTTTGAAGCTGACTGAAAATCTGGATGGGCTGAAACCAAGTCTGATTGAAAGTGTGTGTAGCAAACATATGAGTCGCCCGCGTAAAACTATATTCTGTTGCGAATCGCAACTGAAATCAACAGTTGCGAATTTCGTAACTGTTTAAAACTGTTGCCAATGTTTGGCAACTAAAATTAGCAACTGAAAAATCGCAACAGTTGTAGGGACAGAATATCGCAAGATATTGGGTTACGCACATAGTAACAAATACAAGAGAAAAATGTCACAAGATAATGCGATAATAGAAGAAGCACGGGAGAAGTGTGAAGGGTTTGCGAATATAGAATAAATTTACGATCAGAGGTTGCGATGCTTCGCAGGTTATATACAGTTGTACAGATTTCACTATAAATAGTAGTTCAAATGCTAGATTGAGGATCTTTGAAGTGAGGTTAGAAAAAGTCTTAGGAGAGAGAACAGAGAAAGTTGTAACTGTTCTAAGTTCCATTAACATATTTCTTTGTAAACAGTTGAGAATATTAATCAGTAAATTGTCATTTTTCATCAAGAACTTCTTAAAGTTTTATGAATTCTACTGAGGGTGTAGTTGTAGGATTTCCTGCAACTACATAATTGGCGCTAGAAACATGTAGGAGCAGAATATCGCAATAACCTTCACTTGCGAATATTTAATGACGCAACAATAATATTTGCGAAGGTTCAAGATATTTGCGAAGTGAAGTTACGAAGGTTCGCAAGATAATTCTCAAATCCGAAATGGCGGGAACACATAACTGTCATCTTTTGTAAAATCATATAAATAGCCATTTAGGCATGAGAGGAAGGGAGAGATCTTTTTAGTAGGAGAGGATAATTTTAGGAGGAGAGAGAAATTTTTAGGAGATATTTTATTTTCTTTATCATCTTCTTCCCTAAAAAACTAGAGCTCCAAATATTCATTAATGGAGTCTCAATTGTCAATTCATGTAATTATATACAATCACTAGTGAAGAACCATGGATGTAGATCACAATGATCGAACCATGTAAAAAATCTTTGTGTCTCTTTTTATAATTTTAGTACTTTAATCCTTAGTTTCATTTCAAATTAATTAGATTTAGGAATCATTTTAATGGATTCTTATGAGGGTGTAGTTGTGAGATAATCCGCAACTACATAATTGGCGCTAGAAACAGGGATTAACCTTGTTGGTTCAATAAAGTTAGAAAAATTGGTTACTGTTGGTGATGAATTGTACCGGATCTATGAGTTTTGAAGACAGGAATGGAAGTTCTTTTATTTGCATCTTCAAACAACAAACGCATTTTAGTAGTTCAGGAAGAGAGATGTGGATATGGATAAATCGTCAAGCAAAATGAAATTTACACAGGCTACGTCAACAATCGCTTCCAAAAAGGACAAATTTCTTCTCACTTTTCTTATTCTTTGTTTAATTTTTCAAAATTTGGGAATTTCAAAACACAAATTGAAAAATAAATTTTTTGCGATCTAAACTTTGCTTTTTGTAGAAATTTGATTTATTGTGGAAATCTTGAATTTAAAAATGTTTTGCTACGAATTTGTAGTAACGAAACTTCGTTTTACAAATTTGTTTAATGAATTTCTAAAAAGGTCAAACTTCGAGATTCTCTGTTGATTAGAAATTTACATTTCGCAAAAACAAAATTAAAAAGATTTTATTGAAAATTTTCATTCTTCGTAGGGATAAATTATTCATCTTAATACTATACATCTTACTAACCAAATTCACTGATCGTTTTCATTCTGTGAAGTTCACTTCTGCGAATGTTAGAGTCCTTTTTCCTAGGATGGCATAAACAACATTTATGACTAAAAATTTCTGTGAGATTGACAGTGAATTGTTTCTTGCGATATTAAGCCAATTTGCGAGAGGGTATATAGGAAGGTACAAATCATAGCAATAATTCCTTTACTATACTCTTTACTTACTAACCAAATTACTTAATTACTTAATATTTGCGAAGTGTTGCCAATTTGCGATTTTAGCGAATCTCTTTTAGTAAATGTCTTGTTGGGTTCATGAGGGTATACTTAATTACTTAATATATTTAATTACTTAATTAATAAAAGACGTGTATACTCCTTCTGTTTCTGAAAGACCGTCCTCTATTCATTTTTCGTCAGTTTCAAAATTGTGTCCAGCTTCTATTTATAGTCATACTTTTTCAATGAACTCTCTAATATACCCTTGAATTCTTTATATTCATAAATTCATTTTTAACGTCACACAATCTAAAATATTAAAGAAATTAGTATAATTAAGGAAACAAATATATCATTCATTCCTTTTAAGAAAATATACATTTAACTCTAAAAATTAAATTCCTTATAAAGTTTATACTTCATAAATTCGATATCTTTTAAATTTTCCTTTTATATTTCGTATTTATAATTCTCACAACAATTTTGGATAGTCTTTATTACTAGCATTTTTATTAAAATAAAATAGGTAAGTAACTAAGGGTAGTCTAGTAAAATAGTATGGTCTCCTTAATATTTTTGCAAAGTCAAAGCGGACTGTCTTTGTGAAATGGAGGGAGTACTTAATTACTTAATTACACGAAGTTCCCTAAGTCCTGCGAAGGGGATAGAAATTAATTTTGTTTGATATGTCTTTTTGAGTTTGATATACTTAATTACTTAAGTCCTACGAAGTTCACTAAGTGATTGGCTGTCCTCCATAGTATATCAAATTAAGTATATTCTAAGAACCATATAAAGAAATCTTCTGCGAAGGGGATGGAAGTTGTCAACCAATTCCTGCGGACTATGTGTGATTTCTGCGAAGTATAATCTTAACTGCGAAGCCTGGTTGTTAAGGAAGAGTATTGTTATTGAGAAGTTAAGCCAACATGAGGAAGCTAAGGGATAGTCATAATCGCAGCTCTAAGAGTAAACAAATCTCATGTGAATGAATCAAAGGCTAACATATAATACACTGAAGAATAGCCTCTGCGAAGAGGAAAGTTCAAGCAAAGTTCACATGAAGATATACTTCGCACATGTTTACTTTGCGAACGTTCGTATCATGAACTTATATTGTGAACATTTCATTCGCAAATGTTTACCTTGCGAATATTCGCAGCACCAACACTTCGCAAATGTTCGTTTACTTCATGCAAAGGTTTACTTCGCAAGATTTTTGGATACCTCGCAAGAAGAAAATGGGAGATTATTTTGCATACATATTTTACAAGAGAGGGTTAGAACAGTTGGTATGACGCAACATTATACAAAAGGCAGATCAAGAGTTAATTTCGCAAGACTTCATTCCTTATTTCTTCTCAATTTTCAAGCAAACCATATACTTCGCAAGAGACAACAACAAGCCGCAAAAGGTAAGTACCATTTCTTTGAACATTTAATTTACAGAAGACAAAAGATTTTTGATTTTATTTACTAAAAGCGATATATTCGCAAGACTTCTGAAATTTCTAAGATTTCAAAACATTTCAAAGATTTTTTAGATTGGTGAAAAGCGATACAATCGCAAGATTCAAAAATAAATTCATCACAAAAATTTAAAGATCTCAAATTTTTTCAAAAACTTCAAAGTTACAAAAAATAGAGAAAATTAAATTTATATAATTCTATAGAACAATTTTAATTTAAAGATGCGATATGAATACTTCTCATACTTCTTATACTAAAGATTTTATGAAAACATTCAACATTTCATGTACATGAAAAATTTACGATGAATTTTTACGATTTAAAAGAATTTTGATTCTACTTATAAAAGGCGAAAAAATACCGCCAAAAATCAATTGTGATTAAATTTCATTGAAGAAAGACGCAAAAATTTATTTGCGAACAAAAGACCGCAATATGTGATCAGCCTCCAAAAAAGAAAGAGAGCCGCAGAAAATTTTACACAGGCAAACCTTTGTGGCGTACACCCTAGTTCGCGAAGCAACATTTCGTAAGAGGAAAAGTCCTAAAGTACGTCATTTAAGGGGGTACCTATAACCATGGCTAAGGGTAACCGGAACACCACCAAGGGCCCTTAGTACATGGAACTTTCACGGGGTATAACCCAATAACGGGATACCTATCCGGGTTAGACACCTTGGATTCTCACCTAATCTTGCGACATTACGCAATATTATGCGGTGTAACAAGTTTAGGTTGGGCGACTAAGGCATACTGTCTTTCCCAAGAAGTGCAAAAAATGATCAAGGCGCCGAGGTACACGGTTGAGTCAAGAGTGTCGGGTTGGGTTGAACCACATCTGCCATTTTTGACAAGTCTTGGAAAATGATGCACTTGGCCCAAAGATACCCCATAGGGTGCAACCTCGTAACTATAAGCCCTATAGGAAAAAATGATAAGAGGTTGCGATCAAAAGATGGTTGTTTGCAGAACCGGATGGGAAGAGCTAACCTTGTATGGTCGATGTACGCTTCCTTGAAGGGGCAACCAAGGGGAAGATAAAGGGCGGCACCCTCCATTAGGGAGCTGATACGTGCTATAAGACGCAAATGTCACGAGGATTTTTGTTCGCAAGAACATAAAGGCTTGTCATATTTGTGCAACAACTAAAATTCTGCGAGCCTTCTATATATAAAAAAATAAAAATAAAAAAGAACTCGCAGAACATAATAAAGAAGTTAAGATGAGATCAATGGGTCACTACATGCAAGTGTAGAGACGTCCTGAAATTTCATCGCAAGACGACAATGTCATGGGGCTTTATGTTCGCAAGAATATTTAGACCTGTCATATTGTCGCAACACTTCCTGAAGAGGCTAAAATACTATACAAAAAAGATAAGGCAAGATCAATGGGTTTTTGCATGAAAGTGTAAGAACGTCCTGCGATTTTGTCGCTACAAAAGAGGTGGCAAAATAAGACCTTTACTTAGGAAGGCATGATAAGACCACATCAATTAATGAAATTTATTCCATCAATATCATTGAAGAATTTTTACAAGAATATATATAATGAAGTTCTAACAAAGTAGGCAATTCCATCAACATCATTGAAGAATTTTTACAAGAATATATATCACGAAGTCATACCAGAAGAGGCGATTTCATTCGCGATCAAAGACGAATATATGTAAGAAAATACACAAATAAACTTGCGAAGATAATTATATGAATGGAAGCAACTCAAAGATATATCAATTTTACTACGGCAAAATGAGCTAAGTAACAGAAACTTGAAATATACATTGCAATAGATAAGTATTCGCATCATATAAGCATCATACTCGCATCATACAAGCATCATACTCGCATCATTCAAGCATCATATTCGCATCATAAAAGCATTGCATAAGCATTTCATGGCATAAGCATCGCATACACATTTCATAACATAATCATTACATAAACATTATATGCGCACAAGTATTTTACAAAATTTTACAGGATAATACCGCGAAACTTCGCAGAAACATTCATAATTCGCAGGACTATTCATAGTTCGCAACACTATTCGCAGCACTAGACACTATTTAGAAGTTCGAAATTCGCGAAAAACCCGCAAGAAAAATTCAGAAATTTGCAGAAAAATTCAGAAGTTAGTAGGGTTACCACTTGAGGCAGAGGCAAGATAAGAATAGAGACGCAATTTAATTATTCAACATTTTCTCAAGGATTCTCCTTCATAGATAAAGAACAGAGGCAACTATGGATACCCAAGAAAATATTTTATGTTCTTTATCTTCTCAGCAAGAATCCTCACCAAAAATGGAATAATAATTTCACATGATCAGAGGCAATATTTATCACTCTCATCAAGGATATTTCATACTTCTTATATATTTCGAGGATTAAATACTTCTTATACTTCTTAAGGATACTTCATACTTATTATATATTTCGAGGATTGAGTACTTCTTATACTTCTTCAAGGATATTTTATATTTCTTATACTTCATACTTCTTCAAGATACTTCGCAAGATGATACTTCTAATTACTTCTTAAAGCTTCAGAACTTCGCAAAAGAATAGAGGCAAGTATATACTTTTTGAGTTTGATATTCTTTCGCTCGTTCCTTCATCAACAAAGATCAAAGACTACACCAACAACTAGTTTTTTCCTGAAGATCGCTCTTCAAGCAATATTCAAGAAAAAATAGGCAAGATGTAGGAGCAGAATATCGCAGTAACCTTCACTTGCGAATATTTAATGACGCAACAATAATATTTGCGAAGGTTCAAGATATTTGCGAAGTGAAGTTACGAAGGTTCGCAAGATAATTCTCAAATCCGAAATGGCGGGACAACACAACTGTCATCTTTTGTAAAATCATATAAATAGCCATTTAGGCATGAGAGGGAGGGAGAGATCTTTTTAGTAGGAGAGGATAATTTTAGGAGGAGAGAGAAATTTTTAGGAGATATTTTATTTTCTTTATCATCTTCTTCCCTAAAAAACTAGAGCTCCAAATATTCATTAATGGAGTCTCAATTTTCAATTCATGTAATTATATACAATCACTAGTGAAGAACCATGGATGTAGATCACAATGATCGAACCATGTAAAAAATCTTTGTGTCTCTTTTTATAATTTTAGTACTTTAATCCTTAGTTTCATATCAAATTAATTAGATTTAGGAATCATTTTAATGGATTCTTATGAGGGTGTAGTTGTGAGATAATCCGCAACTACAAAATAGGGACTGAAGATTGTTATAGCAGAAATTTGAAGGATTTTTGGAAATTTGAAGATCAAATGGAGTCAGTAGATGAAGATTGCAAAAGAGAAGAATGTAATATGATCACAAAAACAATGATTGATGAATTTCATAACAACATGAAGGGAAGGATACACAAACAAGATTGTAGAGGAAGAAAGATCATGGAAGTGGAGAAAATAACAACTTTGAAAGAATGGGAAAAGCAGAAAATCACATTTTCAGTAGAAGAAATTCCAAATGAAGACTTGAACCACACTTCACCATTAGTAGTCACAATTCCGATCATGCGAGAAGAAAAGAAAGCTACAAAATCTATAGAAAAATTGAAATTAAACCGAGTTTTGATTGATACAGGAAGTTCTGTTGATATTATATTCTATCATGCACTTAAGGGGATGAGGATTAAAGATGAAGAGATTAAAAATTCAGAATGTCTTATCCATGGATTGGGAAAATCTACAACAAAATACAAAGGGGAAATAATGTTACGAGTACCGCTGGGAGAAATCGAAACACACATAGTTTTATGTGTGGTAGATATGGAATCTCCATATAATATGTTGATGGGAAGACCATGGATTCATGCGATTAAAGATGTTGCTTCGACATTACATCAATCAATTAAGTTTCCTACACCAAGTGGAATACAAGAAATAAAAGGGGATCTTGATAGTGCAAAATTTTGTTATCAGATTGAAGTAAAACAGTGTGGAGGGAGATCAAGAAAGAAACAATTTCGTAGAAAACTTGCGAAAGAAGCGAAAAAGGAAGAGGATTTCAGAGTGTATACAATAAGAGCAAGAGAGGGAAAAGGAATACCAAGTGAGATCCCATAAAAAGAAGGAGAACCAATGAAAGTAATCAAAAAACCAACACCTATAGGAGAGCAAAGTCCTAGTTACGTTGCAGCAGAACCAACCAAAGAAATAAATATTGGAATTGAAGAGGAGCCATTAATCTTGCGAATTGGAACTAAGATGGATGAAGAAGAAGAGAAAAGAATTATTGATCTCTTACGAGAATACAAAGATATATTCGCAGGAAGTGTAGATGAAATACCAGGAATTGATCCATCAGTGGCGTGTCATAGATTGAACATAGATAAAAGCGTAAGACCATTCAAACAAAGAATAAGAAAGATCTCGCAAAATTATCATGCACAAATAGAAGAAGAATTACAAAAGATGCTGGATGCAGGAATCATAAGAGAAGCAAAATAACCAGAATGGATTGCGAATATGGTCATTGTTCCAAAGAAGAATAAAGGGATAAGAATTTGTATAGATTTCACTGATCTAAACAAAGCCTGTCCCAAAGACAGTTTTCCATTGCCAGACATACCACAAATGGTGGAATTAGCTGCAGGACATGATAGAGTCACTTCACTCGATGGATATAAAGGGTACAATCAAATTTCACTCGCAGAAGAAGACCAAGAATATACTGCCTTTTTTGCTCCAAGAGGTTTATATTGTTATGTGAAGATGCCATTTGGTCTGCGAAATGCGGGTGATACATATCAACGAATGGTCGAAAAGGTGTTCGCAAAGTGGATACATAAAACCTTAGAGGTGTATGTAGATGATATGTTGATAAAAAGTAAAGAGGCCAAAGATCATGTGCAAGATTTGAAGGAAATATTTGAACAAATGAGAAAATTCAATATCAAATTGAATCCTGAAAAATGTGTAATTGGAGTTGCGTTAGGAAATTTTTTGGGATACATAGTATCAAAGGAGGGAATACAAGTCGATCCAGAAAAAGTACAAGCAATCCGTGACATGCCAACACCTGCAACGGTAAAAGAAGTGCAAAAGCTAAATGGACTCTTGGCTTCACTTGGAAGATTTATTTCACGAATGTCAGATAAGTGCAAACATTTCTTCAACATAATTAAGAAGGGAGCAAAATTCAAGTGGACTGATGAATGTGAAAAAGATTTTCAAGGAATCAAAGAATATCTCGCGAATACATCCATATTACAGAAACCATAGAAAGATGAAGAATTATTGGTATACCTCGCAACAACTCAATATGCTTTAAGTGCAGTTCTATTACGAACAGATGCATGAATAGAAAGGCCCATTTACTACATCAGTAAAACTTTTAACACAGCAGAGAGAAATTATTCTAAAATGGGGAAGTTAATCTTAGCCCTGGTTTATGCATCATTTAAATTGCGAATATACTTTCAAGCGCATGTGATAAAAGTGGTAACCAAAGTCCCAATTGAGTCAATCATGAAGAACACAAAAAGATCAGGAAGAATAGAAAGGTGGAATGAACAAATAAACCATTACAAGATAAAGTACGAAGTGTTATCATCGCAAAAGTCACAAGTTGTCGCAGATTTCTTGGCATAATTTCCTTTGGAAGAAGATGAGGCAGTAGAAGAAATGATGGATACTGAAGAAGAATTTGGGAATCCAAAAGACCTATTAACAGAACCAAATAGATGGGAAATTTTAGTAGACGGATCATCCAACAGTGAGGGGAATGGAGTAGGAGTTGTGTTGATTTCACCAGAAGGAGAAAGAATAACATTCTCATTCAGACTAGAATTTGCATCCACGAACAATGAAACGGAGTACGAAGTTGTAGTGCATGCATTGAAGATCGCAATAGAAAAGAAGCTCGAAAATATAAGAATAACAAGTGATTCTCAGCTGGTAATTTGTCAAATTAAAGGGGAATATACCACAAATGAGTCTTCGTTGAAGAAATACAAGAAACTCGTTGATGAATTATCTGCGAAGATACCAAAGTTAAAATGGAGGCATATAACAAGGAAATACAATCGACTCACAGATGATTTTGCATTCATTCCAAGTATGATGACAAACCCTAATACAAGAAATATCAAAATCCAGACAATTCAACATCCATCAGTGAATAAAGAAGAAGAAATTGAGGAAGCAGTTGTGATGGAAGTAGAAAGGGAACTACCAGACGACATCGCAGAATATCTCGCAAATTGGAGAAAGGATATTCATGCATATCTCGCAAAAGGAGAAATACCCAGGAACAGACTAGAAGCACATAAATTAAAGAGTCGTGCAACAAATTATGAGTTACGAGAAGGAATTTTATACAGAAAATATTTCAGTGGACCACCTCTCAGATGTTTAACTCGTGAAGAAGGAGAAAAAATAATGAAGATGTTACATGGAGGAGAAGCTGATAATCATAGTGGGGGAAGATCTCTAGCTTATAGAGCAAAAATACAAGGATATTACTGGCCTTATATGCACACAGACGCAAAATTGTTGGTGAGACGATGCAAAGAATGTCAACGACATGGGAAAAGAACTCATGCACCATGGGAACCATTAACCTCTTCAAAAAGCTGCTAGCCTTTCGGGAAATGGGTATTGGACATTGTTGGCCCATTTTTACCTGGATCTGGGCAGAGAAGATACTTAATAGTCGCAACAGATTATTTCACGAAGCTCGCAGAGGTATGGAGTTCCAGCACAATTAGTATCCGACAATGGGAAACAATTTGAAGGGCATAATATAGAGATGCTACTCGGTGCTTTTAGGATAAAATGTGGGAAATCAACTCCATTATATCCACAAGCTAATGGACAGGCAGAGGTAACAAATAAAACAATCGCAGATACAATCAAAAATAAATTAGAAGGACATCTCAGAGGGTGGTGTGAGCAAGTGCCTAGTGCAGTCTGGGGATACAATACAACTAGAAGGGAGGAAACTGGAATGTCTCCTTATTGTTTAACATATGGAGTAGAAGCAGTATTGCTAACAGAGATTGTAATTCCGACAACAAAGAAAGAAGCTTGGGAAAGAAATTTAAGTGCAGGGGTGATATTAAGTGAACTGGATGATTTGGAAGAAAAAATGGAAAAGGTGTTGCAACATATGAAAATTTATCAGGAAAGATTAGTTCGAGAGTATAATAAGAGAGTTATTGAACGTGAGTATCAACTAGGTGATTTGGTCATGCGAGAAACACCTCCTTACCAGAAAGAAAATGGAGGAAAACTAGCACCAAAATGGGATGGACCATATGTCATTAAAGAGGTTGTGGGAAGTGGAGCTTATTGGCTGATGGATCCAGAAGGGAAAGACATGGGTTTAAGACTTGGTCGACCCTGGAATAGATTGTATTTAAAAAGGTATTATCCATAAAACTCATGATAATTTTGCGAATATCGTTTGCTCGCACAAAAACTACCAAAACTACCAAAATTACAAATTTTAAAATTCTTATTGCGATCAGCTTTCATAAAAGAAAGCCGCAAACTGTGATCAGCTTTCAAAAAAGAAAGAAAGGCGCATAAATTTTACACAGGAAAACCTTTGTGACGTATACCCTAATTCGCGAAGCAACATTTCGCAAGAGGCAAAGTCCTAAAGTACGTCATTTAATGGGGTACCTATAAGCATGGCTCAGGGGAAACGGAACACCACCACGGAACCTGAGTACATGGACATTACGGGGTACATAACCCAAAAACGGGGTACCTATCCGGGTAAGACACCTTGGATTCTCAACCTAATCTTGCGATGTAACATGATTTAGGTTGGGCGACTAAGGCATACTGTCTTTCCCAAAAAGTGCAGAAAACGATCAAGGCACCGAGGTACACGGTTGAGTCAAGAGTGTCGGATGGTTTTGAAGAACATCTTCCATTCTTGACAAGTCTTGGCAAATGATACACTTGGCCCAAAGATACCCCATAGGGTGCAACCTCGTAACTATAAGCCCTATAGGAAAAAAGGATAAGAGGTTGCGAACAAAAGCTGGTTGTTTCTAGAACCGGATGGGAAGAGCTAACCTTGTATGGTCGATGTACGCTTCCTTGAAGGGGAAACCAAGGGGAAGATAAAGGGCAGCACCCTCCATTAGGGAGCTGATAAGTGATATAAGATACAAATGTCATGAGGCTTTTTGATCGCAAGAACATAAAGGCTTGTCATATTTGTGCAACAATCGTATTTCTGCGAATAAAAAATATATATATATATATATATACTCGCAGAATTAAATACAAAGAAGTTAAGATGAGATCAATGGGTTATTACATGAAAGTGTGATAACGTCCTGCGATTTCATCGCAAGACGATAATGTCACAATGATGTATATTCGCAAGTATATTCAGACTTATCATATTATCGCAAACACAAAAATATTGTTAAGATAAAGTCAAGGGGTTGAGGCATGTGAATGCACCAACGTCCTGCGACTTTATCGCAAAAGAGGTGGAAAAGTAAGACCTTTACTTAGGAAGGCATGATAAGACCACAAAAACTAATGAAGTCAATTCCGTCAATATCATTGGAGATTCTTTATATTCTCAACAAGAATATATATCAAGAATTCCTACCAAAAGAGGCAATTTTATTCGCAATCAAGGATGGATATTTCATACTCATTAAATTTTTCGAGGATTGAATACTTCTCATATTTATTCAAGGATTGAATACTTCTTATACTTCTTCAAGGATGTTTCATAATTATTATACTTCTTCAAGGATATTTCATAATTCTACAAGGAGGTTTCATACTCTTATACTTCAAGGGGGAGATTTCTTATTTATTTCGCAACAACCTGAAACTTTGCAACTTAAACTGAGGCAGATATCTAATACTTACAACAACAATTGATCACCTGAAGATCAATAATAAGGGGAAAGGGAATACTAAGCTAAGTCTTCAAGATATGTTATTTCTCTTCATATGATCAATTTATTCAATTTATGCAAATCAAGAAAGTATTCAATTAGAGAAAGGTCAAATCATTATCACAAAATATAAAATATACTTCTTAAGGAACATAAACAATAAGCAGAATTGTTTGTAAAAAGAGGACCAACAGTAACCAAGAGAAAGAGTTCAAAAGAAATAAAAATAAGAGGATTAACGATAATTTGGGAAAGAAGTTTATCATGCTTAATGCTCTTCATCAACACTTTGTGCTGGATATTTAAGATGAGTAGGATCATCAGAAGCGTTCAATTCTTGCGAAACATTACCCTCTGTAGAGCCTTCAACAGGAGCTTCTCCTTGAGGGATAAATTCTTTTTCACCATCAAGTCCTTCATCATCACTCTCGTAATCAAAGTCACTATCAGGATCACGAACAACTTCATCATCATATATTTCCAGAGGTTCAACTTTCACTGGAAGCAAGGATCTTGATAAGAGAATGTTGTTTACGAAGACTTGAGATTTCAGATGACTTTCACGAAGTAGAGCCTTTTGGTGGTTAGTATCTTCAATATCTTTGGCATAAGCAAGATGGTTGAATCTCCGATTGGCACGATCACGAGAATTGATCAAACTAGTAGAAAGCAAAGCGTTCTTCTTGCGAAGCTTATAATAGGTGGTATCCAATCCATCTTTAACATTGCGAAGATTGTTCTCAGATTCTGCGAGTGAATCAAAATTCAAAGAATCAATTCTGCGAATATAACAAAATTTAAAGGTATATCAAAGGCAGTCAAATTTTAATGACTACCTTCTCTTTGTGAAGTAAGAAATTGAGCTAAAGATAGACAACAATTCTTCATCTGACCCATAGCTTCATCAAAACCATCACCAACTAATCCTTCAAGTCTGGATTGAAGCTTTTGATCTTTAGAAAGAAGAAATTTATTATCCTTCGCAATTTTTGTATTAAGGTTTTCTAGTTGGGAATAATCTTCTTTAAGTTTATTCCTCTTAGTGTTCAAGATTATATTCTTATTAAGAAGGGATTTCTTCTCGGCAGCAAAATAACTTCTCTCTGCATCTGAAGACTTCTTTAATTCCTTAAGTTCACCTTTTAACAAATAAAGGAGATTTTCTTGATCGCAACATTTACTCTGAAGAATATTCAATTGTTGCGAAGAAACGGCCATTATATTCAAATACGAACATCTTTCTTCTGATAAGGTTTCACTCTCTTCTAATAGGGTTTCTATTTTTAAATCGGCTTTAGTTAAATAAGAAGTGAGCTGAGATATTTCATGGTTCAAAAAAATTTGATCGTAAATTAGTTGGGTATTCTCTTGGAAAAGGGCATATAAATTATCAAGAGCACATGAATGAAGACTAGATAAGTGGGAAAATTGGTTCAAAAGACTTTCATGCTTGGCTTGAGATTCTTCTGCGTCTGATTTATGATGAAGTACCAACATTCTACATTTCTGGATTGATTCTATAAAGGGGAATGGGTTTTAATGGGTGTTTCAAACATGCGAGAAATAGAAACAAACAAAAGGAGAAAATATAAAGATAATAGCAATACCTTTTAATGCATCATTCCTCTTACGAAGGATTGCAAAATGTAGAGAATCATTTTGAAGCTGATGATTCTCTTAATGAAGATTCTCACACTCCGCTTTCAAAGACTCCTGAGTTTGGCGAAGCAATTCAACTTCTTTTTCCAGGGCTTGCCGTGAAATAGAAACATCAGGATTGATGAATTTTTTGAGCATTTCGCAAAATTCAGACTGCGAGCGAACATTTGAAGACTTCGCAGTATTACTCAAAACATCAGATAACATCTGGAAAGCTGAATAAATTCCATCTCGAATTTCTTGAGGAAGGGGAGAAGAATTCGAAGGAATCAAAGAAAGTTGTAAATTTCTTGGAGCAACATCACTCAAAGGATTAGGAGCTAAAATGGGTTTTTCATGAGAAGGGGTTGATAAGGTAGCTTGCGAAGGTTGATCTTGAAGAAGTGTTTATAAATTGACAGGGGTGGGAGACTGAAAACTGGGTAATGGAGTAGAGGCAGGAGTTTGCGAAGAAGTGCTTTCACGAGGAGGATAGGAAAATTCTTTATCAATCACAGGAAGGAAATCACTGATTGAAATTGATGGCTTGGATTTGATAATATGAGATCTCTTGGTAAGGTTAGATTCTTCACCGACCTACAAATCAAAATGTAGATTAAAAACTGAGGCAACAATATATTGTTTCAGAAGGAAGACAGAGTATTTTAACTACCTTTTGATTCTCGGATTTTCTTCTTCGAGAGCTAGGGCTTGAGCGTTTAGTTGAAGGTTTCACCTGAGAAGCAGTTTTGCTGAAAGAAATCAAAATCAAACAATGAATTAAACAGAAATAAAAGAGATAAACAAGTGAAAGATGCGAGAGATAAAAGAAAATTACCTCGGAGAATTCATGATGGGATTAACAGGAAGAGAAGGCGACAACCGAAGAAGTGATGTGAGAAGAAGATGAAGTTGCAGAAATAAAAAGAGAAGGTAAAAAAGATGAGGAAGGGAATAAAAGGAGTATATATAAGGGAATAGTTAGGAAAAGACGGTTATAAAAGACGTGTTCGAATTCTGATAAAAAAAGAATAAGTAACGGTTGTATTCTCACGGTCATTACTTCTTCGCAGAAATGACATGAGAAGAGGCAAGATGTAGGGACAGAATATCGCAAGATATTGGGTTACGAACATAGTAACAAATACAAGAGAAAAATGTCACAAGATAATGCGATAATAGAAGAAGCACGGGAGAAGTGTGAAGGGTTTGCGAATATAGAATAAATTTACGATCAGAGGTTGCGATGCTTCGCAGGTTATATACAGTTGTACAGATTTCACTATAAATAGTAGTTCAAATGCTAGATTGGGGATCTTTGAAGTGAGGTTAGAAAAAGTCTTAGGAGAGAGAATAGAGAAAGTTGTAACTGTTCTAAGTTCCATTAACATATTTCTTTGTAAACAGTTGAGAATATTAATCAGTAAATTGTCATTTTTCATCAAGAACTTCTTAAAGTTTTATGAATTCTACTAAGGGTGTAGTTGTAGGATTTCTTGCAACTACAACAGTTGATAAGCTGTTGCTAATCTGAGTTTCTAAACCCCATAGTTGGTGTAGTGAAGAGTTGTTCAATTGCAAGGAAATCTTATGTACTACACAAGACACAATTAAAGCAAAATCGGTTTGATTCACTCGATTAATTCATGAACAATATAGCCACGATTTGCAAAGATTGCATTCCTTATTATTTTATTGTTTAAGTTCATGAACAACCGATTTGAGAAATAACCAGCTTGGGTATGCGTACGGGTATGCGTACGGGTATGCGTACCTTAGCTACCGGAATCGGGTTTGAAAACCCATCAGAAATTCTCGGATGAAAACTTTCGTGAGTACGCGTATGCGTACTGAAGGTGACTGTTTTGTAAGTTCGTAAATTCCAAACTCAGCAAAAATTCACGGACTGAACTTCCACCAGTACGCGTACGGGTACGCGTACCCAACCTGTCTCCTTCACCAATACCGCATGCACACATATGCACGCACTTTGTTTCCGGTACATGGACTTATACACTAATGTGCGAACACACTATATATGCTTATATCCATAGGTGGTTACGTAATCTCAACTTTACATTTCAATCATTGAAACATTCTTCTATAATGTTAATAGTCGTTAGACATAAAGAATCGACTACCGTCATCAAGTCCATTTTGAAGATTGATACGTCATCATGACTTTTTTCATGGATAAAGATGAAAGATGGTTAAAGGAAAAGCTTATCAACACATATTTCGAGAAAAATATAAGCGAGTAAACTCGGATCGAAATAGCAAATGTGTATGTATGAAAACTATCATACTTATAAGACCGTTGTCTCAAGAGTAGGAGAAAAATAGAATTTTGAGTGCTAGATAAGTTCAAGTCTCCACATACCTTTTTGGTCGGATGAAGTTCCACTGGTTCCTTGAGTAGTTATTCGTCTTCGTAAGATAATCGCCATAGAGTCTGGAGCTTAACTATACTTAACTATCCTAGACCGAGACTTAGTCATAAGTAAACTAGAAATCAAGACGTATATTTTTGATCACTAATATTGACAAACATGCTTGAGATAGCAACGCATGCTAGTTCGACCGAGCAATGCTCTAACAATCTTCCCTTTTGTCAATTTTAGTGACAAAACTATCAATACATATGGATTACAAAATAAATAAAACTTTGTAGCTTCTCGTCCACATGCTTGATCTCCTTGGTGCTTCAACATTACTCGAAAACTTCATCTTTTCCAAGTACTCCCATGATTCCATAGATGTTCAATTCAGCATCATAGTTGTTGAAGTCCCGTAGCCATAACAATGAGAAAAAGAAAGCTCTCGATCATTGTTATACAATGTCATAGTATTATTACATAGCATCAAAGTTCTTATATCACAACTTCGACAACAATACTATGGTGATATGTATCACTCCCCCTTAGTCAATACTTTCGTATCAACATGAAAACCACTCCCTCTTACATAATGATCCGAAAACCATATGTATTTATAGTGTGAACTACATATTAATTCTCCCCCTTTTTGTCAATAAAATTGGCAAAGGTACGAAAACGGGATCCTAAAATGAAATTTTTACGGAGACGCTTCAAGACCAAATTAAAGGACATATCAACTTGTTTAGATGCAATCATAAATCCAAAGCTAAATGCATTCATCAAGGAGTTTATAAAGATACAAGATAACCCCTAAAAATTCCACAACCGCCCTCCCCACAAAGATATGGAAATTAAGCGCAAGTTCAAAAGAACTCTCCCCCATTTGATGTCATTCCCGAGACAACAACAAGAGCGACCTAACTTTACTAGAAAAGAAGGATTTTATTGGACACCAAAAACCATAAGAAATGATTTTCTATATCCAAAATTCGTAATTAAACTAACCACAAGATAACTCATGATCAATTTAATCGGAATACACAATCAAATTAAACACAAAAGTGATCAATTTAATTGAACATGCTCGACATATGAGAACTTACAGAGCTACGACTTTGTTAACCATAAATGAATTATTAAACTCAATCGTTTTATGCTCAACACAAGAAAACTTATGGAGCATTGCAGTACACATAAAATATGGATCAAGGAAAGATCAATACTGCGGCATAGACAAGGATTCATTCTATTTTTTATCACTATTTTCACAATGACATACAATAAACATAATACTTGTAAACCAAATATTTTAACCTATTTTCCATCAATGAATTGACATAATAGGCTTAAATTTTGCTTGTCAAAAGTTCATCGATCTTGTATCAATACTTGCATATCGACATATAAAAGAGATAACTTTTGACATCGTATGGGAAAATAATAGTACACCGACACAAACACACATACCCAAACATCTATATTATAAGGGAAAATGGTGTTTTTACCCATCGACGGTTATCTACATTTCAGACACATAAAGAACGGTCTAGATTTAAGTATTTCAATCTACATTTCTAGCATATAAAGAAGGGTTGAGATTGAGCCACATATTTAAGATTTTCAATCTAAATTTTTAGCATACAATATCATTTATTTGGGATTTAATTTTCTCATTTAATGTAAAACCATTACTTTTATTCTAAATTAAATGCCTCTACGTTTTAGCATATAATATCATTTATTTGGGAGTTACTTTTCCCATTTAATGTAAAACCATTACTCTTATTCTAAATTAAATTCCCTTTAACTTAATCTCTTTCATAATAAAAAAACTATGATTGTAACAAAAATATTCAAAAATTCAAAAATATGATTGTTCTATATTCATTTCTACTCTTATATTAGGTTTCCTAAAACCCATATCATTTAATCTTTTTTTTTTTAATTGTCCAATACAAACCTTGAAATTACATCTCTTCATATTTGTAACATTTGGATGGTTTACAAAAAGAGTATTTGTTTATCTTAAATTTGAGACAAAAATGGTTATTTTCTTAGCAGATGTTCTTAATTTGTTTATACATAGTCAACCATCTTGCTAATACTTCTTTTCAATTCAATTTAAAGTGGATTTAACTTTTACATCTTTTAGTCAAATTGTTTTCCGTATGGACGGTTATCTACATTTGGGACACATAAAGGACAGTCTAGATTTAAGTCTTTCAATCTACATTTCTAGCATATAAAGAAGGGTTGAGATTGAACCACATATTTAATATTTTTTATCTACATTTTTATCATAACAATATCTTTTTGTGGAATGTGTCACTGTATTTTTATGTTGAGATTCCATAAATTGTCATTCCATGTATTTTATCATTGGCGTGGATGAAGGAGTTTTGGTATATCATAAAGGTACAAGTATATTTGTTTCCATGGGATGTGGTTCATATGCACATCTTTGATTATCGTGAACAAATTGTCAATTTTTCTAAATGGTTTTAGAGAGCTTAGTGCATAGGAACCTATCTTTGATTGCCGTGAACAAATTATCAATTTCTATAAATGGTTTAAGAGAGTCACCTAAATATACCAACTAATACTTAGATGCTTCACCTATATTTTACCCTGTAAATATATCTTTTAATATTTGAGTTTTTTCTGTTCATTGAAGATACCAACTAACCAAACTATATATAACTAGCTTACACTTTGTAGAAGTCGATTTAAGAAATATTTTAATATTTAATTTCATGTCCATTTTGTCCTACAAAATTATAAAATTATGGCAATTTTAGGTCTGACTAAAATTGGTATTCACCTATATGGTATACCTATCATACGGAAAATATTGATCATTTCATGTGAAAACTATAGTTAAATAAGCATGGGAATTTTACCAAATCAAAGCTAAAGTGAGAAAAGCACAAAGAGAGTAAGAGTACACATGGAAGAGCCATATATATTTTATTCAATTTTTCTAAATGGTTTTAGAGAGCTTAGTGCATAGGAACCCATCTTTGATTGCCGTGAACAAATTATCAATTTCTCTAAATAGTTTAAGAGAGCTAAGTACATCTAAAGATACCAACTAATACTTAGATCCTTCACCTATATTTTACTCTGTAAATATATCTTCTAATATTTGAGTTTTTTCTGTTCATTGAAGATACCAACTAACCAAACTATATATAACTAGCTTACACTTTGTAGAAGTCGATTTAAGTAATATTTTAATATTTAATTTCATGTCCATTTTGTCCTACAAAATTATAAAATTATGGCAATTTTAGGTCTGACTAAAATTGGTATTCACCTATACGGTATACCTATCATACGGAAAATATTGATCATTTCATGTGAAAACTATAGTTAAATAAGCATGGGAATTTTACCAAATCAAAGCTAAAGTGAGAAAAGCACAAAGAGAGTAAGAGTACACGGGGAAGAGCCATATATATTTTATTCAATTTTTCTAAATGGTTTTAGAGAGCTTAGTGCATAGGAACCCATCTTTGATTGCCGTGAACAAATTATCAATTTCTCTAAATGGTTTAAGAGAGCTAAGTACATCTAAAGATACCAACTAATACTTAGATCCTTCACCTATATTTTACTTTGTAAATATATCTTCTAATATTTGAGTTTTTTCTGTTCATTGAAGATACCAACTAACCAAACTATATATAACTAGCTTACACTTTGTAGAAGTCGATTTAAGTAATATTTTAATATTTAATTTCATGTCCATTTTGTCCTACAAAATTATAAAATTATGGCAATTTTAGGTCTGACTAAAATTGGTATTCACCTATACGGTATACCTATCATACGGAAAATATTGATCATTTCATGTGAAAACTATAGTTAAATAAGCATGGGAATTTTACCAAATCAAAGCTAAAGTGAGAAAAGCACAAAGAGAGTAAGAGTACACGGGGAAGAGCCATATATATTTTATTCAATTTTTCTAAATGGTTTTAGAGAGCTTAGTGCATATGAACCCATCTTTTATTGCCGTGAACAAATTATCAATTTCTCTAAATGGTTTAAGAGAGCTAAGTACATCTAAAGATACCAACTAATACTTAGATCCTTCACCTATATTTTACTCTGTAAATATATCTTCTAATATTTGAGTTTTTTCTGTTCATTGAAGATACCAACTAACCAAACTATATATAACTAGCTTACACTTTGTAGAAGTCGATTTAAGTAATATTTTAATATTTAATTTCATGTCCATTTTGTCCTACAAAATTATAAAATTATGGCAATTTTAGGTCTGACTAAAATTGGTATTCACCTATACGGTATACCTATCATACGGAAAATATTGATCATTTCATGTGAAAACTATAGTTAAATAAGCATGGGAATTTTACCAAATCAAAGCTAAAGTGAGAAAAGCACAAAGAGAGTAAGAGTACACGGGGAAGAGCCATATATATTTTATTCAATTTTTCTAAATGGTTTTAGAGAGCTTAGTGCATAGGAACCCATCTTTGATTGCCGTGAACAAATTATCAATTTCTCTAAATGGTTTAAGATAGCTAAGTACATCTAAAGATACCAACTAATACTTAGATCCTTCACCTATATTTTACTCTGTAAATATATCTTCTAATATTTGAGTTTTTTCTGTTCATTGAAGATACCAACTAACCAAACTATATATAACTAGCTTACACTTTGCAGAAGTCGATTTAAGAAATATTTTAATATTTAATTTCATGTCCATTTTGTCCTACAAAATTATGGAAATTATGAAAAATTTAGGTCTCCTCTGTACTCTTAGATCAAGGTGTTTCAGCGTCTCATACCATTGCCATTTAGATTGGGTCTCTAATTTACTTTTAGATCTCAAACACATATGCAGATAAAGAGAAGCTCTCCCATGTATCGTGTATTTATTCATGTATCATTGAAGACATATTTTCTTAACGATTTTTGTTGAATTTTACGAGAACAATTTACCTAGACATTGTATATTGAATTTAAAAAGCCTATTATAATTGGAACACGTTTTAGGTTTAACAGTTGTTCAGTACGAATAGTTACTAGCATATTACACTAATTTTCTTTACATGTTATAATGATAAACCCAAATAACAATGGTGGAAAAAGGTTTAATTGCTAATTCCATTGCTGATAGATCGATCATTAGACCCATTATCAGATCCATCATAACTAACAACAAATTATATAAAGTAATATACATGATACAAATTCGCGAAATCGTCACAATAAAGATGTGTTATTCCACATTGAACTCCTAAGGAGTATAATCTCCAATAATATAACTAATCAAACAAGTGAAGCAAACATTCTGAAGAACCAAAGCCCGTGTCGTTACGGCATGGGTTATATCCTAATAAAAATTATAAAACCTATTGTATATATATATATATATATCAATAAAATTACTTTTTGTTGTATATATATATATATATCAATGTACATCAATATATGGACATCCTAATCACCATTTAATAAGAAACCGCTCCCGCTGATGTTAGTAATATCCACCAATGCTTCGAATTCAGTTTAAGAAAGATTATCATTCCCTCATATTTCACACTCTCGTCTCATGGTATTCTCCCAAGAAAAAATATATATAACCAACACCAAAACAACCCATACCCCCGTGCCGTTACGGCACGGGTCATATCCTAGTATTGCAATATACAAAACCATAAAGATTAATACTGCAAAAATCATCTTCCAAACAATTTTAAAGTTTAAATAAATAAATCTAAAAACAAAAAGATGAAAACGTTGGACATAGCTATGTGTAATCACAATAATGGCTATTCCAAACTCTAGTTATTCTTCATAAACACAAGAATAAAATTCTCATAATAAGACTTTCTAGATATTAAGTTCTTTGAAAAATTCCTTGTCGTCCCCGAACTCCTTGTCGTCAACATCCATTGGAACAAATGGTTCATGGAGGAAGGAGTCAATACCAATAAACCTTCTTGGCGGATGATGTCTAACCAGGGCATTCTGAATTTCCATGATCTTAAAACACAAGTCTTTATTTGTTGAATCTCTTTTCTTGCATACTTCAACTCTTCAAGTACATCAGAAAACTTCTGAGAATATGAAGGAACAACTCTTGGCTTCCTCATATTCCTTTTTTTTCTTTTCAATGTTGGAGGCACAAAAGATTTCTCTTTTTCCTTAGAGATTGATGGCTTAACAATCATATTGATATATTTTCCATCAGAAGACATGATGCTTGGAGTTTCCATGTAAGCACGGTTTTGCGAGAGGAATTCACAACCAAACCTCAACAAGCAGTCTTAAGATATAAAGATTATCAAAAAGGAAAAGGAATGTGGGGTTTCTAAACCTATAAAAGGGTTTGCGTATGTACAACTCAATAACCTTCTTCTTTTGGCAAAATATCAACAGTGATATGAAGGAATTCCACCACTAAACAACAAAAAGATAGAAAAAAAAAAAAATTTATTTTAAAGCCTGAGGTGTGCAAGATCTTGTCTCTTTTAAACATGCACATGAGACAAGATGCACAAAGACAACACAATCAAGTTGTGTTGTGGTGAACAACAATCTTTCCACCATGATCCTTTTGGTTGGAATTCATGGAACCTTGTCTTTCCTTATGTTTAGACCATGTTTTTTGTTCTACTGGTCTAAATATATTTTTGGAAACTACTCTCTTTGAAGAAGATAAGATTTTACATACCTCAACTGATTTATCTGCTAGTTTAAGCTTGGTAGCTAGCGATCTGCTCTTCTTTGAAGCTTGTTGACATATATCATCTTGTGTTTGTACTTGAAACACTTTGAAAATTCATGACCCTTGAGAGAACAATAGGAGCATGTCAACGCAAAAGAAGGATCATGCGTTCGTGAGGTGCAAGCTGCTAGGCACACAGTAGGTCCGGAAACATTAAACATGGAGTTTCCAAAAGAAAGGTCAATTGAATCTTCCATCTTGATTGGGTTAGAAGATTATAAAGATTGATGTATGTATTGCTACAATTATCAAAATTAATATTTTCACATAAAAGAGCAACACTTAATTTTTTGTCTTCATCAGAATCATAATCGTCAGATATCTCATCAAGTGTTGCAGCAAGACCTTTGTTCCCAGTGTATTTTCTACGATTTGGGCACTCATTTGCAAAATGACCAAACCTTTTACACTTAAAGCACTAAGGCATATCCTCGTCATCATTTTTATCTGGGTCCTTGTTTTTAGGAGGAATACGATTATGAGGCTTTACTGATGCTTTTGGCTTATCTCTGGTAAACTGTTTACTTCTCTTCAAAAGAAGGTCTCTAAACTGTCTTGTGATCATCGAGACTGATTTTTCAAGATCTTCATCTGATGAATCTGTCTTAGAGTGATCATCTTCAGAGATATACACATTTTTACTCTTATCAAGTAATTTTGTGTCCTTCAGTGCTTTGAATGCAACATCCTTAGATTTGGATGAATGTTCATGATCAAAGATCTTAAGCTCCCCAACCAGCGTATTTCTGGAGAGATTATCAAGATTATTTCCCACTACGATGGCATGCTTCTTAGAATCGTATCTAGATGGCAGCGATCTGAGAATTTTCATCACAATGTCCTTTTCAGGAATAGTCTTACCTAATGCAAAAGATGCATTAACAATTTCAGACACTCTGTGATTAAACTCATCAAATGAATCTTCATCTGCTATACAAAGGTTTTCCCAATCAGAATTAAGGTTTTGAAGCCTATCTTCCTTTTCATTGGTATTACCTTCGAATAAGGTTTCTAAGATATCCCAAGCATCTTTAGACCTAGTGCAATTTGACACATGGTGCTGAAGATTTTGGGTAATGGCATGCATGATGGCATTCAAACCGTCAGATTTTCACTTTGCATCAAGTATCTCAGCAACATCGTATTCGCCAATATTTTTTGGAACATTAACATTACCTACTGCAACAACGGGAGCATCATAGCTATTAACATCATATACCCATGATTGAAAATCACGCGCTTGAAGAAAAGCTTGCAAATCAATTTTTCGTCATAAGTAATTAGAACCATCGAAGACTGGTGGTACGTTAATAGAGATAGCAACTCTGTCCATAGAGTTAGATCGCTACAAACACAAAATTTTGAGGTCTTAACTGTGTTTGCCTGCTCTGATACCAATTGAAAATGCGTGGGTCTAACAACCTCACCCAATATTTCGATTAGCAATCTGTATGGATTAACTCTAATATACTTTTAAGAGAATCAACTAGACAGTCATACTCAATCTTAATAAAATATATAACAAGGAGTTAATATCTCTATCTCTCGATTTGATCTATACTCAAGAAAATAGAAATCTGCGAGTCTTTATCAAATACAAGAGCGATATAAACTTGGATGGTATCAAAAACCAATATCCAAGGATCAATCAATTTCCAATCAACAACCAAAGGTTGTATTTCACAATTGATCGGTACAACGCACAACTTGTGATATTTTAATTATATAACAAAATATAATGCGGAATAGACATAACACAGACACCAGAAATTTTGTTAACAAGGAAACCGCAAATGCATAAAAATCCTGGCACCTAGTCCATATTGAAAACCACACTGTATTAAGCCGCTACATACACTAGCCTACTACAAACTAACTTCGGTCTGGACTGTAGTTGAACCCTAATCAATATCTCACTGATTCAAGGTACAGTTGTGCTCCTTAGGTCTCTGATCCCAGTAGGATACTACGCAATTGATTCCCTTAGCTGATCTCACCCCAACCAACATTGCTACGACCCAAAGTCAAAGACTTGAATAAACAAATATGTATCACACAGAAAAGTCTACGATAATAGATAAATTTGTCTCCCACAGATAAACCTACGAGTTTTGTTCCGTATTTTGATAAAATCAAGGTGAACAGGAACCAATCAATAACCTGGACGTATATTCCCGAAGAACAACCTTGAATTATTGATTACCTCACAATAATCTAAATCGTATGGTAGCGAAACTAGATATTGCGAAATCACAAACGATGAGACGAAGATGTTTGTTGATTTCTTTTTATCTTGCCCTATCGGAGATATAATCTCAAGACAATTATTTAATTGAACTGGTATGATAGAAAATGTCAAGATCAGATCGCTCATTTACAAGAGAAGTAGTTTCGTATGGCTTCACAATCCCAAT
This sequence comes from Papaver bracteatum, assembly GCA_023529315.1. NCBI lineage: Eukaryota > Viridiplantae > Streptophyta > Magnoliopsida > Ranunculales > Papaveraceae > Papaver > Papaver bracteatum. Next base: position 2,222,624 of record JAJJWX010003277.1, on the reverse strand, counting down.
GAAGTCTTTAAGTCGTTAATCGACAGGGTCTCGAGAAGAAACCGACGATTAAAGGAGAATCGAATCTAGCAAACCAACTAGTATCATACAGGAGGTGTGGGGATTAGTTTTTCCAGTTGCTAGATGTCTCCTTATATAGTTTTCAAATCAGGTTTTGCAATCCAAGTTATATTGGTAACAAAGAATTCAATATTCACCATTAGATAAAAAACCTGATTTATCCACGCTAATATCTTTCAACCATTAGATCGAAACTTAGCTTGCCACACACACAAATGAAATGTATTTCATTTAGGTTTAAGTAACAGTGCTAAACATGTACATTAGTTGGTTCACACATGGTTGACCAATGGTTAGACATATGAGTACTTTCATATGAACCGTATTCATCATCTCATAAATAGTTCAAATGACTCATAAGAACTAGTTCAAGAGTTTTTCAATTGCAAGGAAATCTTATGTACTACATAAGACACAATTGAAGCAAAATCGGTTTGATTTACTTGAATCAATTCATGAACAATATAGCCACAGTTTGCAAAGATTGCATTACTTAATATTTTATTGTTTAAGTTCATGAAAAAACGATTTGAGAAATAACCAGCTTGGGTACTCGTACGGGTATGCGTACCTTAGCTACCAGAATTGGGTTTGAAAACCCAGCAAAAATTCTCGGATGAAAACTTCTGTGAGTACACGTACGGGTATGCGTACCTAAGGTGACTGGTTTGTAAGTTTGTAAACTCCAAACTCAACAGAAATTCACAGACGTGAACTTCCGCCAGTACGCATACGGGTACGCGTACCCAACCTGTCTCCTTCACCAATACCACATGCACACATATGCATGCACTTAGTTTCTGGTACATGAAGTTATACAATAATGTGCGAACACACTATATATGCTTATATCCATAGGTGGTTACATAATCTCAACTCTACATTTCAATCATTGAAACATTCTTCTATAATGTTAATAGTCGTTAGACATAAAGAATCAACTATCGTTATCAAAGCCATTTTCAAGATTGAAACATCATCATGACTTTCGTCACAGATAAAGATGAAATGTGGTTAAAGCGAATGCTTACCAACACATATTTCGAGAAAAATATAAGCGAGTAAATTCGGATCGAAATATCATATGTGTATATACGCAAATTATCATACTTATACGACTGTTGTCTCAAGAGTAGGAGATAGATAGCATTTTGAGTGCTAGATAAGTTCAAGTCTCCACATAAATTTTTGGTCGGATGAAGTTCCACTAGCTCCTTGAGTAGTTCTTCGTCTTCGTTAGATAATCTCCATGGAGTCTAGAGCTCAACTATACTTAACTATCCTAGTCCGAGACTTAGTCATAAGTAAACTAGAAATCAAGAAGTATGGTTTTGATCACTAATATTCACAATCATGCTTGAGATGGAAACGCATGCGAGTTCGACCGAGCAATGCTCTAACATATACTATAAATACATTTGGATTTAACAATGACAGGAAATATAGAGGGGTTAGAGAATAAATATTTGGAGAAGAATGAGAGATGAAAAGGGAGAGTTGAAGGGAAAAGGGGGAGGGAATATTCAGATGAAGAAGAAGATAAATTTTTACCCATTCATAATAATCCAATACAATGAGCAGAACATCTCATATAATCAGAATAGTATTCATAGATAACATGTGATTGGCTAAAGACAACTGAAATAAGATAGAAGCCTCATGGTATATAATTTAAATAACAATGGGTGCTCACATAAAATATTAATCTTAACTAGCAGTCTATGACAAATACCTACCCCTATAAATGATTCTTGTCCTCAAGAATCAACTTAAGGAAATTGCGCATCATGAAGACTGAATCTTCCCAAGTTGCCTCTGATGGAGTAGAATTATCCCAATAAACCATAACTTGAGATACAGATTAGGTATTCTTCTTAACCAGGGGAGAGTCCATTATCCTGAGTGGAATCACCTTCATAATACCATCAAAATCTAATGTCGGAAGTGTAGTTTGTGGTATTAACCCTGAACCCAGTTTTGGCTTAAGTTGAGAGACATGAAAGATTGGTGTATCCTTGAGGTAGAGGGAAGTTTCAATATATAATCTACCTTCCCCAACATGTCTAGCACAAGGACCAAAAAAATTAGCAGCCAACTTGATATTCCGTCTGCTGAAGTGTGAATATAAGATTGTAATCTTAGATAAACCCAATCACCTACCACGAATTCTCTCTCAACTCTCTTCATATCAGCTTGTTGTTTAATTCTATCATGAGCTTCCTCATGTATAGATTTCAGAATAATTTCCAGCGCTTGTCTTCCACCGAGGCATTGATGGATGGAGAATAGTGAAGTTCATATTATGGTGCAGTATACCCATAAAAAGCTTGAAATAGAGTAATCTCGAGGCTAGTGTGATATGTAGTGTCAAACCACCAGTCTGACATAGGCAACCAACTGATCCATTTGGTTGTCCAATACATAGTCATGTACTTAGGATAAGTTTCTAAGAATGCATTCACTCTCTTTGTCTGGCCATCAGTTTGACGGCGATAAGTTGTACTCATATACAGTGTTGTGCCCAATTTAGAGAAGAGTTATTTCCACAAGCTGGTTAAAAAAATAGTTTTTATCTCACACTATAAAATTAGGGAATCTATATAGCTTATAAATATCATTGAAGAATAGCTCGGCTATAGAAGTTACTAAAGATGGATGGATGACCATTATAAAATGTCAATATTTAGTAAATCTATCAACTACCACAAAAATGACTTCTATTCCTTATGATTTTAGTAGTCTGGTGATAAAATCCACCATGATGCGTTTCCAAGCTTATTCTGGAACATGCAAAGGTTGTAACAATCCTGATGGTAAAGTATTGGAGCTCTTGTGTTATTGATAGACATTACACTCTTGAATGTATTGAACTAATTTCTTCTTCATACCAACCCTCCAGAAAAAGACGTTGCTCTCTAGTAGCTTGCTTTCTCCAGAAGAGTGTATAGATGCCATTACTTGTTGTCTCAAGTTTTCATCACCACAAATTTAGATTGTATTCTTGTATCTAATCACCCCTTGTGAATATGTGGAGTTGTCCAAGATGGCAGGATCAAACATTATGAAAAAGCGGGGGTCTAACAACCACACCCAATATTTCGATTAGCAATCTGTATGGACAACTCTGAGTTACTTTCTAGAGAATCAACTAGACTCAATCAATAGAAAATATCTCAAGGAGTTATTATCTCAATATCTCAATTTGATTTACTCAATCAAATACAATATGCGAGTCTTAATCAAAGAGAGATAACTTGGATGGTACCAAAGACCAATATCCAAGTGTCAATCAATTTAACTCAAAAACCAATAAGGTTGGATATTCTAATTGATTGAACAACGCACAACCTGTATATATATTAAAAAAAAAATAATGCGGAAAAGAAATAACACAAATACCAGAATTTTGTTAACGAGGAAACCGCAAATGCAGAAAAACACTGGAACCTAGTCCAGATTAAACATACACAGTATTAAGCCGCCACAGAAACTAGCCTACTCCAAATTAACATCGGTCTGGACTATAGTTAACCCCAATCAATATCAAACTGATCCAAGGTACATTTATGCTCCTACGCCTCTGATCCCAGCAGGATACTGAGTACTTGATTCCCTTAGTTGATCTCACCCACAACCAAGAGTTGCTATGACCTAAAGTCGAAGACTTTAATAAACAAATCTGTCTCACACAAAAAAGTCTACAAGATACATAAATTCGTCTCCCACGAGTAAACCTATGAGTTTTGTTCCGTCTTTTGATAAATCAAGGTGAACATGAACCAATCAATAAAACCATAATTATATTCCTGAAGAACAGCTCAGTTTTATCAATCACCTCACAATAGTCTTAATCGACGCAACGAAAAAAGATATTGTGGAATCACAAACGATGAGACGAAGATGTTTGCGATTACTTTTATATCTTGCTTATCAGAGAAATTTATCTCAAGACAATTATTACAATTGTACTCGTATGATAGAAATAGCAAGATCAGATCACACAACTACGATAAAAGTAGTATCGGTCTGGCTTCACAATCCCAATGAAGTCTTTAAGTCGTTAGAAACCAAAGGTTAAAGGAGAATCGAATCTAGCTTAGCAAACTAGTATCACACAGAATGTGTGGGGATTAGATTTCCCAGTTGCTAGAGTTCTCCCTTATATAGTCTTTCAAATCAGGGTTTGCAATCAATGTTAGCTTAGTAACAAAGCATTGAATATTCACCGTTAGATGAAAACCTGATTAGATACAAGCTAATATTTATGAACCGTTAGATCGAAAACTTAGCTTTCCATACACACGTGTACTTGACAATTTTGGGTTTGTGTAACCGTACCCAAATGTGTACAACTAGTTGGTTCAACATAGTTTACCAAATGGTTAGCCAAATGATAACTTTCATATCAACCATATTCTTCTTCACCATAACTAGTCCAAATGACTAAAATGAACTAGTTAGAGAGTTGTGCAATTGCTATCAGATCCCATGTACTACACAAGACACAATTGAAGCAAAAACGATGTGATTCACTCGAATTGATTCATGAACTATAAAGCCACGGTTTGAAATAGCATTCCTTAGTTTATTAAGATAAGTTCACAAACATCGTTTTTAGACATAACCTACTCAAGTTGGCAGACTATGTTCGCAGACTTAAGTTAACCGGTTGGAGTTCACAAACTCCAGCAGAAATTCTCAGGATCGAAAACTTCCATCAGTTCGCAGACTGAGTTCGCGGATTGAAACCGAGCTACAACTCCAACATAAATTCTGAGGTCGAGAACTATGCCAGTTCGCAGACTGAGTTGACGGCTCATGTTCCGGTTTCACTTGATCAACAAAGTTCGCAAACTTCGGTTCAAGTATTAAGGACTTATACATATATGTGTTACCACAACAATGCTTATATCCACCAATGGTTATATTGTCTAAACTCTCATTTCAATCATTGAAACATTCTCAGAGGGCGTTATATAGTTGTTATTCACAAACTATTTTTCTTCAGAGCGATTTGCAAAATGATTGAAACATAACATGACTTTCGTTAATAGGTAAAGATGAACTTGGCTAAAGAGAAAGCTTTACCAACACATATTTCTAGAAATAGATAAGCGAGATATACTCAGCTTGAAATACTCATATGTGTGTGTTCTTAGTCTATATAGTAATACGACTTTTGTCTCAAGATAAGAGATAGAATAGATAGACTTTTGAGTGATAGATAAGTTCAAGTCTCCACATACATTTTAGTCGATGAAGATCCACTGGTTCCTTGAGTATTCCTTCGTCTTGTATGATGATCTCCATGGAGTCCTTGAGCTCAACTACACTTTCTATCCTAGTCCGATACCTTAGCTATAGTAGACTAGAAATCAAAGACTTTATAGTTTTGATCACTAACATTGACAAACATGCTTGAGATAGCAACGCATGCGAGGTAGACCGAGTAGTGCTCTAACAATTTCTCCCTTTGTCAATTTTGGTGACAAAAATATTAATACATATGGAATACAAAATATATATATATATATAAACTTTGTATCTCCTATTCCACATGTTGTCTAATATTAAACAATACTCGAAATCTTCGTCACTTCCAAGTAATCCAATGATCCCAAAGGTTGTAAGTTTAGTATCATTGTTGTTGAAAATCAGTAGCTATAACAATGAGAAAAGCAATGGTTCTCAATCATTGTTATACAACGTCATAATATTATTACACAGCGTCAAAGTCCAATTGCATCACAACGTTTACAACAATACTATGGTGATACTTCACCCCCCCAGTCAATAATCCATATCACATGGAAACCACTTCCCCTTCCATAATGATCCTAAAACCATATGCATTTGTAGTGTGAACTACATATTAATTCTCCCCATTTTTGTCAATAAAATTGGCAAAGGTACAAGAATGGGATCCTAATGAAATTTCCGTAAGAGATATTTCTCGACCAAAGGTAAATGTATATCATATTGTTTAGATGCAATCATAAATCCGAAGCTAAATGTATTCATCATGGAGTTTATAAAGATACAAGCATTGTTGTGGATATAAGATTTGGCAATCTTCTTTAGAACCAGCTGTATGGACAACTCCGAGTTACTTTCTACAGAATCAACTAGACTCAATCAATATAAAATATCTCAAGGAGTTATTATCTCAATATCTCAATTGGATTTACTCAAGCAAATACAATATGCGAGTCTTAATCAAAAAGAGATAACTTGGATGGTACCAAAGACCAATATCCAAGTGTCAATCAATTTAACTCAACAACCAATAAGGTTGGATATTCTAATTGATTGAACAACGCACAACCTATATTATTTCAATTATATAACAAAATATAATGTGAAAAATAAATAACACAGACACCAGAATTTTGTTAACGAGGAAACCGCAAATGCATAAAAACCCCGGGACCTAGTTCAGATTAAACATACACTGTATTAGCCATTACAGACACTATCCTATTCCAAATTAACTTTGGTCTGGACTGTAGTTGAATCCCAATCAATCTCAAACTGATCCAAGGTATATTTATGCTCCTACGCATCTGATACTAGCTGTATACTGCGCACTTGATTCCCTTAGTTGATCTCACCCACAACCAAGAGTTGCTACGACCCAAAGTCTAAGACTTTCATAAAAAAATCTGTCTCACACAGAAAATTCTATAAGATAGATAAATTCGTCTCCCACGAATAAACCTATGAGTTTTGTTCCGTCTTTTGATAAATCAAGGTGACCATGAACCAATCAATAAAACTAGACTTATATTCCTGAAGAACAACTCAGTTTTATCAATCACCTCACAATAGTCTTAATCGACGCAGCGAAAAAAGATATTGTGGAATCACAAACGATGAGACGAAGATGTTTGTGATGACTTTTATATCTTGCCTATTAGAGAAATTAATCTCAGGCCAATTATTACAATTGTACTCGTACGATAGAAACAACAAGATCATATCACACAACTACGATAAAAGTAGTATCGGTCTGGCTTCACAATCCCAATGAAGCCTTTAAGTCGTTAACCTGGTTTTAGAAGAAGAAAACCTAAGGTTAAAGGAGAATCGACTCTAGCTTAGCAAACTAGTATCACACAGAATGTATGGGGATTAGATTTCCTAGTTGTTAGAGTTATCCCTTATATAGTCTTTCAAATCAAGGTTTGCAATCAATGTTAGCTTAGTAACAAAGCATTCAATATTCACCGTTATATGAAAACCTAATTAGATACAAGCTAATATTTATCAACCGTTAGATCGAAAACTTAGCTTACATACACACATGTACTTGACGATTTTAGGTTTGTGTAATCATACCCAAACGTGTACTAGTTGGTTCAACATAGTTAACCAAATGATAACTTTTATATCAACCATATTCTTCTTCACCATAACTAGTCCAAATGACTCAAATGAACTAGTTAGAGAGTTATTCAATTTCTATGAGATCCCATGTACTACACAAGACACAATTGAAACAAAAACAATGTGATTCACTCGAATCGATTCATGAACTATAAATCCACGGTTTGCAATAGCATTCCTTAGTTTATTAAGATAAGTTCACAAACATCGTTTTTAGACATAACCTACTCAAGTTCGCAGAATAAGTTCGCGGACTTAAGCTAACCCGTTGGAGTTCACAAACTCCAGCAGAAATTCTCAGGCTCGAGAACTTCTGTCCGTTCCCGGACTGAGTTCGCGGACTGATACCTAGCTACAACTCCAGCAAAAATTCTCCAATCGAGAACTACGCCAGTTCGCGGATTAAGTTGATGGCTCATGCTCCGGTTTTACTTGATCAACAAATTTCGCAAACTTCGGTTCAAGCATTAAGGACTTATACATATATGTGTGACCACAACAATGCTTATATCCTCCAATGGTTATATTATCTAAACTCTCATTTCTATCATTGAAACATTCTCAGAGGGCGTTATATAGTTGTTATTCACAAACTATTTTTCGTCAGAGCGATTTCCAAAATGATTGAAACATAACATGATTTTCATCACTAGGTAAAGATGAACTTGGCTAAAGCGAAAGCTTTACCAACACATATTTCAAGAAATAGATAAGCGAGATATACTCAGCTCGAAATACTCATATGTGTATGTTCTTAGTCTATATAGTAATACGACTTTTGTCTCAAGATAGGAGATAAAATAGATAGGCTTTTGAGTGATAGATAAGTTCAAGTCTCCACATACCTTTTAGTCGATGAAGATCCACTGGTTCCTTGAGTAGTCCTTCGTCTTGTATGATGATCGCCATGGAGTCCATGAGATCAACTACACTTTCTATCCTAGTCCGAGACCTTAGCTATAGTAGACTAGGAATCAAAGACTTTATAGTTTTGATCACTAACATTGACAAACATGCTTGAGATAGCAACAGATGTGAGGTCGACCGACTAGTGCTCTAACACTTTAGTTTAGGAAGCAATTCTTGTGTCAATGGGTCTGAGATGTAGCTTTTGAGGACTTCATCATCCAAGTAGGTTGTATTTGGATGACAACATTACACTCTGAAGGGTTTGAATGTCCTATCTTGGAGAGGGCATCTGAAACTCTGTTGTCAATTACCCTCTTTTAGCAAATCTCATAGTCATAACCAAGAAGTTTAGCTAACCACTTTTGTTGTATTCAAGTATTCAACCTTTGCTACATAAATTGTTTTATGCTTTGATGGTCAATGAAGATCTTAAAGTGATTTCCTAGTATATAGGGTCTCCATTTATTCAATGACATGACAATGGATAGTAAATAGTTTTCTTATGTGGTGTGTGCTAGGAATCTATCTCCCATGCCTTTTCTAAAATAAGCAATTAGTCCTCTTTTCTACATTAATACAACACCTACTCATGAGTCACAAGTATCTGTTTTTACTTAAAATGGGTTGGAGAAGTATGAAAAAACTATAACTGGAATGGTAGTAAAAGCTTATTCGAGATTCTCAAAAGAAATTTGAGTTAAAGAGTTTCAAGGGAAGCTATTTTTCTTGAGTAGGTCAGTCAGCGGCTTGCTAATAAGGCCATATCTTTTAACAAACTTCATGTAATACCCAGTTAATCCCAAGAAACTTCTCAGATCCTTTATACTTTTTTGGAATAGACCAATTTACCTTGAGTTTTATCTTGATAGGATCTGCAGCTATTCGTTCACCAGAAATGATATGACCAAGATACTCAATTTGAGTTTTACCAAAAGAGCATTTACTAATTTTTGCAAACAATGAATATAGTTGGAGTGTACTGAAATTTGTGTGAAGATGTACTAAATATGACTTCATGTGTGGACTTTAACGAGGATGTCATAAAAAAATAAGAATAAATTTCCTCGGGGTAAGGTTTGAACGCTTCATTCATCAATGCCTGTAATGCAGCAGGACCATTGGTTAAGCCAAATGGCATTACCAGAAACTCAAAATGTCCTTGATGGGTTTTTAAGGATATTTTGTGAGTATAAGAAGGATAAACTCTGATCTGATAGTACCCATCCCTGAGATCAATAATAAAGAAGATATTATCACGAAGAAGGACTTCATCAACTAGCATATTTCTTCACGAAAGTGTTGTTATCTCTAGCATGAAAGGAATTTTTTCATGAAACCAAACCAAGACTTGATTAAAGTACTCACCAGGGGAACGCCATCATAATGACATGTATTTTACTACACTATCACATTGTACTCTTTTTCCTTCATCAAGATTTTGTCCCGCTGGATTTTCCTTGTCAAGGTTTGATCGAAGGAAACGTATGCGTGTCCAACTCTGTCCTAAGTGTTCTCAATTGTACTCTTTTGCCTTCGATCTGGTTTTTTCCTTTCCTGATAGGATTTTATCTAGGAAATTAGCTTTAGATACAGTGATCATTTAGGAAGAGTGTTATAAAAAGAAGTTTATCATATAATGCCTACTTTAGTGGCACCATATTACTTGGGCACCAAGTATCTGAACTCTGTAAATAGAGGCATAAACCCTTGTAATTACATAAGTATTATAGAGTTCCCTCTTCTTCTCCGCTTTGTTTCTCTTTCTTTCCTTTTTAGATTTACAACAGTTATATAATTATGGTCTATTCGTTTAATAATTCGACCCAACAACACATAAGAAAACTCGCCAAATTGGGGTATACCCAAATTAATTGGATATATGTACAAGAAAGGGAAAAAAAAGGTCATTTGGAAATAAAATCCAATGCCCGTTAACCATATATTTATAGTATTGACTAAACTACCCTTATTTAACTAACACTTATTAATCTGTTTAGTTTAATTAATAAAGTTAGATTAATTAGTTGAGTAATAAGCTATGAAATCTTGTTTTGGTTAGATATAACTTATGGATTTTGTTTGAAGGTTTTTTTAGAAAGATAATTTATTTTGAGAATTTTATAACGGAATTGAAACAACACTAGCCAAACACTTCTAGAATGAGAATTGCATAGTTGTTTAATGGTTTCATTCTCCAAATTACAGAAGGAATCAACACTTTCAAAAATCACAGGATGAGAAGTCGGCATGCTTAACTAAAATAGATAATGACCATTATAGCCGGCATGTTGGAAATAAACCATAATGCTGACCAAATGAGTTTTTCCATACATAGAAAGGTGTCACAAATGCATGATTATTTGATAAGGTATTAATTTCAAAACCTGCCAACTAAGCTGTAGTCGCCAAGGTTGAGAATGCCAAACATTGATGATTAAAAATCTTATATACAATGTCGTCATGATTACAGATAAAACAACACGAGACTGAAAAAAAGGGAGGACACGGAGAAAGGTTTAGTTGTTATTGGTCGTATGGTAGAAATTACACAAAGTGACAACCAACACAAAATCGTCAAGGAAGTTTCTTCAACCATGCCAACTAATAGTAAAATATACATAGAGAAACTGTTTTATGGCACTTATGGTCGGCAAGGTTCAAGTTTTCAAAACGTGACGACCTTAACTACCATAACACTAGTCGGAAAAGTATAAGGACGAATATGGTGACGACCCTGTAGATGTCACTTACATAGATGAAAAGTCGTCATGATACTCAACCTAGGAAGATAACGACTAATACTAGACGTCAAAGTAGATGAAGAGATACCCTGGGGACAGTGGCAGAACCAAGATTTTATGCTCGAGGGCTAAAAAAAAGGCGGGGATTCTATATTTATTCATCTCAATTGCTAAAAATAGAAATGCGGTAAAATACCTGAAATGAGCAAAGCGCACAACATACCGTCTTTCGCTCGAAGCACAACACTATCAAATCTATTCACACAAAGGTACGAGTTTGTCTACTATTTGTTTCAGGTTCTTATGAAAATGGTGGACAAATATTAAATAAGCAAAGATTCATGTTCGAATATGAGATTTACCTTCAAACTGCTATGATATTTTCCACAGAGTATAGGAAACTAAGCTTAATTTCCATTCAATCCCAGTGAATTTTGAGTCTTTTCAGCTTCGAACATAAAATTAGTCAATTACACTCACTAATATAAGAAAGAAGAATGATTGTAAAAGATAACGACGTCATCTATATGTAAACTAATTACAAAACGATTCGTCGTATTAATTACAAAAAGAGTCGTCGTTTTTACAAAATGATTATAGAAAAACGACATAGTTTTAAGACAAATATCTAGTCATGTAAGATAAATGCATCCAAAAAAAATGGTTGACAAAACAATACTTCATTTCCATATTCAGTCGGCGGTTCTGTTTTGTAATGAAAACCTTATTATAGATTCTATGGAAATGCCTTCTGAAAGAAGTTTTTCAATATAAAGCATCATGGAATCGTTAGTATGTCCTTTGCCATGAGCATTAGGCAGAACTTGAATTGGTACGAAATTATAAATATTTGGTGATGAAGAAGAAGAAATACTTTTCACTGGTAAGAAAAATGAATCCGTTCTTCCATTTTTAGGCACTAAACGTTGGCTCATTATAACCTGAAAATTCAAAGAATCCTCTGTTCCCAATTAAAAATTCAATGTTAACCCTAATTCAGAACTGAAAATTAATAAAATTTAATTGAGAAAGAATCTCCTTTCCCAACTGAAAATTCAAGGTTAACCCTAATTCCCAAAACATGACAAGAACAGTAAATGAATACAATTCAATTGAGAATTGAACCGAGCATCGTTCTTATAGCAATTATCATACAAATGATCCAATTACAAATACCAATTCAATTCTTAGTTCCATATAATCTTAGATGAAAAATCAAATTCTACACCAAAAAAAAAAGTAAACCCCAAAATAATAACCTTTAATCAAAGTTTCAAAGAATAAATAAACTTAAGAATGACAATCTAATACTGATATTGGCTTGTGGTTGCAAGAAAATTAACCTTTAATCTGCGACAATAATCAATGGACAATTGGGTGTTTAAGATTCCAAGTTTTAACCTAGAAATTAAAAAGAAACGAAAGATAAGAAGAAAAAGAAAGCGTGTTTTTCTTTATGTTTGTATCCTTTGCTAGATATAATTTTCACCTGGGCATACTTTTTTTGTTTTCACAATTACGCTAGCAATAATCGACATTTATATTGCCTAAGTAAGCTACCCAGTACCGTCCCTACTTGACGAACACACAACTGCAATTCAACAATTTGGATTTGGCCAACCTAATATGGCATTCAAACAACATACTAAAGTACTAGATAGAGTTTGAAAGTATTAACTGACAATAAAAAAATCAAATCGACAAAAATTTTCCATTTGAAAACGATAAATAAAATATAGAAAAGGAGGAAGTGCTTGATTATCAGATTGATGAAGGAGGACAAGGAGAAGAGGAAATAAAATTGACATTAACAATGTGTTAGATTTAAATAAAATTGGCAAGGGTATTTTTATAAAATTTTCCAGTTTGGTTTTCCCTTATCCTTGCTTCTAGGTTCACTTATATTCCTGTATAACCCTGTAAGTTTGTGTATACCCCAATCGGACGAATGTAAGAAAATGGACTCGAATTGATTAGAAAATATGTCAGCTGGCAACCAAAGAATATTTCAGCTGGCAAAACGTTACCTCAAAATCAGGACCCATGGGAAGATCACCATTTGAACACAACCAAATGACCAACCTCACCAAACCCGTAGTCCTCAAATAATGCAAAATATCCACCTCTACAGGTCATAACTCAGAGTGGATCGAAAGAAACCAACTACCATAGGTAGGTAGTAGTAATGTGGCCAATCACTAATCTTGATATTTAGTAATGATTGATCTTAGCTATAATGCATAATATACTTCCACCAAACGGTGGATGCATGCATAGAAAAGAGCCAGAAATGTTACTCTGATCTTCTGTATATGTTTAAGCCTGTCTGTTTGTGTTCGGTAGTAGCTGAAGAGTAAACTATATACATAACGGAGTTGTTTTAAGTGAAGCAGCACACTTAGAACTTTGCATTCATTGTCAAATACTACTAATTAATATATTCATGGCGAATGATATGGTTGCTGCAATGAAAGTTGAAGTAGTTTCAAAAGAAATTATCAAGCCTTCTTGCCCGACTCCCAATCACCTTAAAACCTTCAACTTATCCCATCTTTTTTTTTTTTTTGAAGCATAACTTATCCCATCTTGATCAGCTTGCTGCTCCATTTTATACTCCACTCCTCCCTTATTACTGCAAAAATGGTAATGATAACAATGTCCAAACAGTCGATAGTTGTTCTGTAATAAAGAAATCTTTAGCTGAAGCCTTAACGCATTTCTATCCCTTAGCTGGTAAGGTCATCGATGACAAATTTGTAGATTGCAAGGATGATGGGGCAAATTATTTCGAAACCAAGGTAAGTAATTGTCAGCTCTCTCAACTTATCCAACATCCTGATGTCCATGAAGTGGCAAATATATTCCTTCCATTTGAACCCCGGGATCCTGAAATACTTTCCATGCAACTCCCTTTGATATCTGTCAAAGTCAATGTTTTCGACGAGGATTGTGGTGGCGGAATTGTGATTGGTTTGTGCATCTCCCACAAGATAATCGACGCAGCTTCATTCACCACTTTCATCAACGATTGGGCTACTATCGCTCGTGGTATTAGTTCTGTGGATGCTGATCAGCAAATCAAAGGTCCCGATTTCGGGTTGCAATGTCTTTTCCCACAAAAAGATTTAACGAGAAATTTCCTATTTAGTCCAAAAACCCGACCCGGGTTTACTGTGTAGTCCAGCACCAGAATAGAATTATCCGCTGGTCCAAAAAAGTTTAAAATCTGATGAAATTACCTCTCTACCCATACTCACGGTTTACACAGATACCTTTTTCAGCTTTTTTTTCATTTTTTTCTTCTCTTCTGCAACTTCTCATTTTTCTGCAGAAACTGTTTCGTCTTCTCCATCAAAACTTCTTCAAAACTTGTTTTTCTTCTCAATCAATCACTCTAAAATCACTTACACAAAATCATAAGATTGAAGTCAAACGATTGAAAATCATCACTTACAGAAATCGAAATAAAAAAAGCTTCCGTTCTTGACCTAATTTTTTCCATTGCATTCAATCGAATCGAAAAATATGGTTACGAATAGAAGAATTAAGCGGACAATTAGAGAAGAAATTGTAGAAGAAACAACCCCTTCCCCAGCAAAAAGGAATAGAAAAACTGTTGATGATTCACCAACAGAAACCTCCCCTGCAGCTAAATCACCGACAACTCGAAGTATGAGTAAAGTTGTTACTCCGTCACCAACAAAGAATGCAGATGTTCCTCCGAAAAAAGGTGAGCAGATCAGAAATTAACCATGATATTGTGATTACATGTCCGTATGTACTTCAAATTGACATGCAATATATCATTAAGCACCGCTTCATACCAATATGTAGTGTTAGAAAACTAATACATATAAAATGTTAAAAATACTTGCATATCAATTTACAAGTGTGTACTACATATCAGTATGTTGTCTAATACTTCTATGATCTAACACTACATGTTTAGAATATGTAGTGTTTTTAGTGTTGAAAAATACTTACATATCAACTACATATTGCCATGTACTATGTGAAACCTGCTTATGAATACGTAGTGATGCATTGTTGTGTTTGTTTATGAATATGTAGTCATTTTTTGATACTGTTTTTGGTTTACAACAGGAAAAAAACCCAAAACAAAAGCAGCATTGGCAACTACTAAACCAAAAGGAAAAAAGGCTACAAAGGCTGCTACTCCTTCACCGCAAGCAAAGGGGGACAAAGCACTTGCCCTGAGAGCTGCTACTCCTTCACCAAAATTAAAGGGGAAAGCAAAAAGAGGGGGAGCAAATGTTCCTTCAAAAGAAGGTATGTAGTGTTAAACCAAATTAAATCTTAATAACTATGAAATATGTGATTTTAATGTTAACTTTCTACATATGCCATATGTACTGTTACATAGCAATATGTAGAGGTAGATACTTACATTCTTGTAGTGATATCTACCATTACATATTGATATGTACTGCTAATAATATGTAGTTACATAGCAGTATGTAGAGGTATATACTACAATAATATGTACTGCTAAAAATATGTAGTTTCAAGTTACATGGTAGATACTTTTATTCTTGATGATATAATTACATGTTAAGTTGGTATATGGATATGTAGTGTAATAGTTTTACATTCTTGTTAGTGTATAGGTGGTAATAAGCGTAAGAAAGGAGCTGGAAAACCAGGAAGTTTGTACCGTGGCGGTTTCAGGGGCTTGTGGGGCCTTGTGAAGACTATTAAGACCACTAAAGAACTTCAGTTGAGTGAGTTGCAGCTGAAGCTGATTTCTGAAGCTGATTTCTGAAGCATCTTACGGGAACCTGTTCCTAATGTTCTAGTACACCAAATTCGAGTTGGAACATTGGCTGAAGATTGAAGATGCAATGACCAAAATGTTACGCTGTTACGTGAAAGGTCAAGATCCAAACAAGCTTACATTTTGCTTTGAAAGACATGGCTTACCGAATGAGATGGTATCCACACCTGAAGAATTGGCACTTGTTTATGGAATGCCAAGAATTCAAAATAGGGAATATTATGATTGGAGGCTTACACAAGTCAATAAGAAAAGTGGATGGCGTGAAACAGAATTCTTCAAAAGGACTTTCCAAGCTTATCTAAAAGGCGGTGAAAAAGTGACTAGGCCAATGATTGTGAAGGCAATCTTTAAAATCCTTAAACGAACACCAATCAATCTGAAAAAGAAGAAGTCTGATGAAGAGCCTCTGCAAAGCATGGGTGATCAATCAAATGAAGATTCTGAGCAAGACGAGGAAGATGCCGAAAATCTTGTTAGGCTTATCTGCCTGTATATGTGCACTTCATTATTTTTCGCAACAAGTGATGCCAACGCTTTGACTGAAAAATACATTGGTTTCGTTCTTGATCTTGATAAGGCCAAGAATATTTCATGGCCTGACCTCATCCATTCTCATTTAGAAAAAGAGATGAATGAAAATGTGGAATCCGTAGAACACACAAATGGTTGTGCTGTTTATTTGTTGGTAAGAATCTATTGATTTGTTTATTCTACTTTAAACATCTTTTTGTTTTGTGTGTTTTCTACATTTTGGTAGTATATCTAACACTGCATATCAATACTTGCATCCATGGTTTGCGGAGCATACCCATTTGGTGGCGCCCAAGGATATAGTGACAGAACCTAATGGAATGTATGTGCCAAGAGTGGCTAGGTGGAATCATACAAAGATATGTACTGAGTTCCTAAAGGATATTGATCTTTCTGAGTATCAGGTAAACTTGAAGTACATATTTTGTCGAATAAAAAGTATATATTGATAACTAGTTATTAGCAAATATTTTATGTTCTCTATTAACTAATAAAATTGTGTACTACATATCAGTATGTTGTAGATTAAGTAGTGTTTAGAATAAGTAGTGTTGTAGAATATGTAGTGTTTAGAATATGTATGATACTAATATGTAGTGTCTACATATTTATGAATATGTAGCTATACATTGTTGTATTTGTTAGATGGTGATGCACATGAGATTGTTTAGAATAATTGATGAGTTTAGTGTTAAAACACTACATATTAGTATGAGTACATATCAATATGTAGTTCTCCCTGTGTATCTAATAGAGAAAGAATTATAAAACACTACATATTAGTATGTTGATATGTTATATATAAAACACTACGTATTAGTATGAGTACATATGTAATATGTATTTCTCCCTGTGTATCTAATAGAGAAAGAATTATAAAATGTTTTTTTTGGTAATATCTAATATGTAGTTGGTTTTTTACATTTATTTGATTCGTACCAGTTCCATGTTGATTTTAAAGACGAGATGACAAACCAAGAAAGACAAATCCTTAATCGTATCTCAAGAAGGATTCAAGAGGAAGAAAATAATGAAGCTTTTTGTTTAGATGATAATTCCGAATCGGCAGAAGAGAAAGAAGGAGAAAAAGAAGGAGAGAAAGAACAAGAGAAAGAAGAAGAGGAAGAAGAAGATGACTCAGTATTAGGGGGAGAAGCTTGGAAGATCAAATACGATGATTTGAGGAGTACAATATCTGCCAAATGGAGTGAAGTCAACACAATGCAGCAAGAGGGAAAAACGGTTGACGCTTCAAAGCTTGAGTTCATGTTGCATGAAATTTACAGGACAGCTTTCCCTTTGCAGAGAGAAGCCAGCCCGGAAGATTATGTTAGCTTGGGATGTACACCTACTAAAAGCAAACCCAATAAAGAGTTGAATGTGGACCCAATAGTTGAGACCGAAATGCAAGGTTATCAGGAAGATCAAACAGATGTACATGTCAACAACGCTGAAGTTGGTTTGTCAACACCGAAAGATCAATGTCATGCTAATGCTAAAGTTGGTTTGTCACCCGCAGTATTGAAGTTCCATGATGTTGAAGCTCAGCGTTCTGAGGTTAAAAACTGGGATAAATCTAATTTGGAGCAAAAAGTCAAAGAGATACAAGAGAGAAAAGGAAAAGAAAACACACAGGTAAGTAGCATATCAGTACGTAGTCTAAGTAGCATATTAGTATCTACTGTTACATATCAATATGTAGTGGTAGATACTTACATTCTTGTAGTGGTATCTACCATTACATATTGATATGTACTGTTACATTCTTGTAGTGGTAGAAACTTACATTTCTTGTAGTGGTGTCTACCATTACATATTGATATGTACTCTAAAAAATATCAATATGTACTGGTAAATACTTATATTCTTCGTAGTGGTGTCTACCATTACATATTGCTATGTCACATTATGTAAAAACTCATCTAAGAAGGTTTTTGTTGACAGTTTCGATTGCTTTTTGCAGGTTGATCAACTTGAAGTTAGGAAGGAAGCAACAAAGGAGTTGCTTAAAACTATGCTAGAAACAAAGGCTTCAGTTGTAGTTAATTCGCAGAAATCTGCAGAGTATAACGCTGAGATGGCGGCGGAAGATTTTCATATGATGGATGTACATTTGTTTACTGAGATGTCGAGTTTAGAACACATCGAAAAGCTCTCTATGGGAGATTATATAGACATGGAAAACTCCAGCTTTGGAATTTACGTCGAAGAGTATGCTGACCTCCTTCCAAGTGGTGATGCTGATCAAAACCTTGGTCTTTTTGGCATTGACTTGCAACAATGTTTTCATAATTTAATTGGAAGAGATTTGGAAAACGTAGAATTTATTCTACACACAACTAAGAAACAAGAACCCATTGAACCGAAAGATGCATGTAAAGTTACAGCTAAGCAACAAGTTACTTTGGAGGTTCCATCAGAAGCTACTGTGGAGGTTCCATCACAAGATACTTTGCAAGTTTAATCACAAGATACTTTGGAATTTCCATCGCAAGATGTTTTTGAGGTTCCATCACAGGTACTGGATGCTAATTTTTGAATATGCATACTTAGTTTCAGATGAAAAGTGAATGTTAATCAGCAGCTATGTTGTGTGTTTACATATTGCTATTTTTTTACGTTGGTAAAATGCAGGAACCAATTACACCAAGCCAGAAACAAAAAAGGGTTGCAATGATCAAAAACAACGTCAAAGGGCCCGAAAGGAAGCAGTTCACACCTGCCAGACCCGTTACTCGTGCCAATCCTGCAAAAAAAGACAGATGATATTTACAAAAGTGGAAGTAAGTTCTCTCCATTGTATAAAGAACCTAAGAAGTCGAAAGCTGGAGCAACGGAACCTAAGAAAAACAAGATACTTAGATTGCGCCGCAAATCCTTCCGGAAACTGAATAAATCACCATTCTATAATGACATAAAGGATGAACAAAAGACTACCCTTTCCACATTCATCGATAATGCAAAATTTCTTAGGTGAGTTATTGGTATCCATGCCTACTACATATTGATTTGTATACTGGATTTGTATCTCAGTATGTTCTGTTACACAGTATGTACTATTTGTATACTAGATTTGCATATCAGTATGTTTTGTATTGTTGATACGAGTAGCTTAAACTAATCTTATGGAGTGGTTTAAATTTGCTTTATTTAACAATCAGTACATATCAGTAAGTAGTGCTTTATTTAACAATCAGTACTAATCTTATGGAGTGGTTTAAATTTGCTTTATTGATTGTATTCTTGTTAATTTCATATTTGTATACTAGATTTGTATCTCAGTATGTTCTGTTTCTCAGCATGTACTATTTGTATACTATTTTTGCATATCAATATATTCTGTTATACAATATGTTTGAGAACATATCAGTATGTTCTATTACACAAGAATACTAACCTTTACGTTGTTATTTTCCAGTTCAATTTCTTGGAGAATGGGAGAAGATGGTTTTTGCGTAAGTGGAGGTACAATTGATGACTTGGTACATAACGATTTATTAGAGCAAGATCTTCTCAACTACGCACAATAAAAGCTTAAGAACAAGCTTAAGAAAGAGCAGCCGATGAATGAAATAGACAGAAAATACTTGCCTGTCTTGCATCTAGATCCATCCGCTTGGGTAAGTTGTTATCTTACAGTGTATTTTTACTACAACACATGTTAATATTAAAAGTATGTAGGGATCGGTACACTACATATCTAAACATAATTAGATATAATTATTCAAAGTACATCCATGTTTTCAGTTTAATGTTGAGTTCCCGGAAAAGCTCAAAGGAGGAGCAGACAATTCTGTTTACAAACCAATATTGGAGATGGATGAAAGTATCAAGAAGATTCTTGTACCAATGTGCCATATGAATCTTCATTTGACGCTACTTGAGTATGACTGTGAAAAAATGGTGTTCAACCACTACAATTATTCTAAGGCTCAATGGGGACCAAGATGTTATCAAAACGCCACAAAAATGGCAGATCACATGTACAAACCTATCAACATGTACTTGGTGGAGAAGAATAAAGAAACATTGAAGAATGTAATAGTCAATGAATGTGAAGTACCCCAACAAGGTGGATCACCAGACTGCCTACTATTTGTGATGCATTTTATGAAGATGAAGTCGAAAAGCAAATTTGTGGGAGTATCTTTAGGAGATGATGATGAAGTGCAAGTGAAGATTCGTAACAAAATGGGTCTCGTTAGCATGCAAATTGCTGACAACATCTCCACCGGAAATCAGTTGGCAAACTGACGCAATAGATCCTAATTTATAAAAGTAGTATGACAGTACATTTTAATATTTAGCTATTTTATATTTTTAAAACATACAGTTTTTCCTTTTACTAGTTATTTTTTCTTTATCTTTAAGAATTTTCAAGAATGTTCAAAAACTTGGGTTAACTTTAATGTAGAGATATTTCAATTGTGTTACTTTGTTGTGTAGTCTAAATTATTAGTGATTATGTACTCGATCCCCGTGAAGATGGTGACCAATACATATCAGTACGCACTGATTCTATTCTTTAAATATGTACTAATCTGATTGAAACCACAAGTTTAAATTTGCTTTAAGTGATGCAACTGTAAGTATGTAGTGGAACATGGTTACTCCACAACCAGTACATATCAGTACGTAGTGATTGTATTCTTTAATATGTACTGATCTGATTGAAACCACAAAGGTTTAAACTAATCTTATGGAAATGTAATTATGATATGTTCTAAATAATCTTAGTGGAATATGGTTACACCACAAACCAGTACATATTCGATTGTTTTCTTGTTACAACCTCAGTATGGTTAAACTACAACCACTACATATCCGTATGTAGTGGAAGATGCTTACACTAGAATACTGACATGTAATAGATACTGTCATTTTGGTAGACTTAGCAACATATTTCATTATGTTAAAAGATCAATATAACTACATTTTTGATAGTCTTATAATGTTTCAAAAACCAAAAGATGTTCTAAGAAACAACAACAAAAACTGTAATATTTTCAGTTGGTACTGACAATAGTGACATATTAAAAACAAAACAGTAGAGTAGAAACAAGGGCTAGAGGAAAGAATTGTGGACTAAAGAATAATGGCGACGTTATCGGTATCACATTCTGCTGCACGTTCAAGCCTATGATAAAAGAAAAAGAGAAATCAGAACACTAATTAGTTTAAAATTCATTGTATTATATCATCCTACCCAAAGACACATCTTTAATATGGATCTAACTGCAACACATACCTGACACAAAATCATTCTTCAGCAAGTTCATACTGACGGATAACATTGCATGTTGCCTTGTTGTGATGAGTCTTCAAATTACAGTTTGAACATTTGACAAATTTTCTACTAGTCTCATGAGATGACTTAATACGTTTCCCCTTCTTCTTGCCTGGTGGAGCCCTAATTACTTCTGGTGGGAGAACAATATCGTCTACGTGATACTCATCAGGCCTGTGAGATTAAAAAAATAGTATCATAACTACATATCATATATGTACACAATATATTGTTCCTCAAAAAACAATATCAAAATGTACTGATTAAAGATACATACCTGTCGTAGTTAGGAACAGGTCTAATAGCTATTGAATATATATGACGGAAAGTGGTAACTTTGAAGTAATCATCGACGTAATCAAGCATTCTTCCTTCAGATTTAGTAATAGCTGCAGTAGCGTGCGAGCATGGAAAACCATAAACGCACCATCGTTGGCAAGTATAAGTTTTTCTCTCTAGATCCACCATATGAGACCTGCAAACACAAAAAACACCATATTATCGTTGGCAAGTACAAGCAGATCATGTAAATATATATACAGTACATATGAATATGTTATGCACAGTACACATTCATATGTTATACACAGTACATATCTACGGATATATACACACAGTACATATTCATATGTTTTCTTTTAATATGTATGTTGATATGTACACATTTAAAAGATACTGATATGTATATTCATATGTACATATGAATATGTTATACACAGTACATATTCATATGTTATATTTGAACATGCTACTTAAATTCATATGATAGAGATTAGGGGTAAAATGCTAACCTTGGAGAATGAAATTCATATCGCTTAGCATCTGACTGGCTAACTTTCCAGGGACGGCCAATTTGAATGTGTAGTTCAAGCAAGGCTTGATACACATGGGTTAGCAGTTCTGGGTTTATCAAGACACTCTCCTCACGACGTTCTGACATCATTTCCATCATACGTAGCCTACATGACAAAGGGAATAGAAAAAAAGTCTATTATAATACATTATACGTAGATTAACAATACATATATACTAATACTATTATAGAAAGAAAACTAATAAATTCTTAAAACTACATATAATCTTGTACAGTGACTAGGGGAACTGATACAAACCTGATCGAGTCAACAAACGTAGTAGCAGAAAACTTCTTCTCGCGCCTAATCCAGTTATTGAACGATTCAGCAATGCTGGAAGAAGTCTGACCATAACTACAGCCCTGGAAGAACGCACTAGACCACTTTTCCTTGGGAATATTGCGGCAGTAGTCATCAACCCAAGGTCTTCCAAAATTAACCATTTCTTGAAGATCTTCCTCGTATGTAGCAGGAGAAAGAGCATATGTCGCCTTTCGGAAAGCATCAGTCACTTCTTTATACTTATCGTCAGACTTTGCGATAGGTAAGTTTTTGTCCAAGTGAAAGTAGCAATATCTTTGACGAGAATTAGGGAATACTTTGGGAATATATTTAAACAACCCTTCAACTCGGTCAGTCATAAAAGTGATTGGGTGATCATCATTCAAAGCCTCCTTCAGATTCTTGAAAAACCATTCCCAGTTGATATTACTTTCGCCATTTACTAAACCAAACGCGAGGGGATAAAAACCTTCAAAATGGAATTACTAGTTATGTTAAGCAACTGCTTGACACAACCATTAGATATACCATACACCCATATTCCACTAGATACCTATATACCATACAACCATCTTCCAGTACATGTAATACCAGTGTATAGATATTACATGTTGTTGATACGAGGGGGCGCTGCCCCCTCGACCCCCGTAGATGGTGAATCATATCAACATGTAGTGGAAAACATGGTTACATCACAATCAGTATTGTAGTATTACATATCACTATGTAGTGGAATATGGTTCCACTAATAAGGGTAACTGACATGTAATATAAGTACTAGGAATATGCTATCGATACACCACTACATATTAGTATGTAGTGGAAGATGGTTCCACTAATAAAGGGTAACTGAGTATGGTTAACCTTGTATATGAATATGTACACAGTATATTGTTCCTCAAAAACTATATATATGATTTTCCTCAACAAACAAAAAAATATATGAATAAAAAAACCAGTTACCTTGATTGCCATTAAGACATGTTGCTGCCATGAGACCTTCTTTAAAGGTTCCAGTGAGAAATATACAATCACATAATATCATGGTTCGACATAGTTTATATCCCTCTCTACAAGCTCCAAAGCAAACAAAAAGTCTGTTGAATCTTTTTGTAGCATCATTGAAGTCGAAATCAATAAATGACCCGGGGTTTGTTGTCCTAACAACATTCACCCACCAAGCAAGATCAGTGTAAGACTTGACATCATTACCAAAAATCTGTTTATGCGACAACTCGATTGCATGATATGTGTGGTGGTACTGAATGTCGATCCCGCCACCAACTTTGATATAATCTATGATCTCTGCTGGTGTTATGCGAGGTTTGTGCCTGACATACTCATGAATTATACTGTTCATGAGTTTCTTTGTAACTATTGGATTTTTCAACATATAACCACCGCTACAGGTGTGCCTTCCCTCGTATTCCTTTATCTTAAAAATATCAATAGAATTACCAATGGCAGTTGCGTGAAGCTTCCATGAACAATCTTCCACGCTGCATACGGCGGTGAATCTCTCAAGGTGATTCTTCTTCTTAATTATCTCATATCCAGTTTTCATGCAATATTTTTGGCATGCTACACGAACGACATCAACACCACCATAGAATAATTGTTCTGTATCATCAAAAATCTTATCCCAACCATCTGAGATAAACGCTTTTGGGACCTCTTTACCATCTTTCAAATAACTGTTTTTTGCACTGACAACTAAGTCTGCGTTACTGTCGACTTCCATACGCCTAGAAGAACTAGATGCGCTAGCTGAAATTACATCCACCTGCAAATCAAAGAAAGCTGATTTCTTTGCAGAATGTAATGCAGCAATGCTCTGGAGCGTTACGTCGGCAAGAATAGGAACTATTGCTTGATTCTGGATATAGTTAACCAGAATAGTCGCTGGAGTCAACCATCTCCACATATTACAGATGCAAAATTTTAAATCCACTAAAGTTGAAAACGATGTAACTGGATACGCAAAATGGTATTGCTTATGGTATACATGAGAGTAGATCGAGAAATCTGGTTCGGGAGCAATGTTAGACATGTTAACCCTGTAAAAAAATGATCCAAAAATCAACTAAGTCTCTGAATGGATATCTATTATACATACTGATATGTATTGGCATCTACTGTATTGCACAAATACATACTAAGAGAGCAGGCTATATGCAGTACGTATTGGTATGCAACATGTAGAATAGATAACATATATTTTACAACATACCAATATGTATCGTGCCTATGAATAATCTTGGAATTCTACATACTGATATGTATTGGCATCTACTGTATTGCACGATACATACTAAGAGAGCAGGCTATATGCAGTACGTATTGGTATGCAACATGTAGAATAGATAACATATATTTTACAACATACCAATATGTATCGTGCCTATGAATAATCTAGGAATTATACATACTGATATGTATTGGCATCTACTGTATTGCACGATACATATTGGTATGCAACATGTAGAATAGATAACATATATTTTACAACATACCAATATGTATCGTGCCTATGAATAATCTAGGAATTATACATACTGATATGTATTGGCATCTACTTTATTGCACTATATGCAGTACGTATTGCTATGCAACATGTAGAATAGATAACATATATTGAACAACATATCAATATGTATTGTGCCTATGAGTAACTATGTTCTATATATTTTGAGAATCATGATAATATAAACAGACGAACTGCAGCTATATCAAAAAAGAGAATACAAAATTACTACACAATCTGTAGAATGAAAGTAACCTATATCAAATTTGATATCAAACCTATATCAGATTACAAAGAAACTAAAACAGAACAGCAGCAGAGAAAAAGGTGATTACATAACATACCTTGTTCGAATTTGAGATTAACCTAATTCGAATCTGAGATCCCTAATTGAAATACATAAAAATCACAATGTAAAATCGAACGACTTAAACTGAATTAAACAATGTAAATCATCACAAAACTAAAATCATCAAAGAAATATAACAATGCATATCACATACAAATACATTGATCAGAATAAAACTAATTATTGATCATGATTTCAAGAACAACAACAGAGGGAGATATAGCAGCAGAGGAAGATGATTAAAAGTATTGTCGAATTGAAATACCTTGTTCGAATCTGAGATGAACCTTGTTCGAAGCTGAGACAAAACCAAATTGAAACGAAGAAACACAAAAATGCAGCAGCAGAGAAGCGATCGACTTGATTTGAGATGAAAAAAAAAGAGAGGAAAGAAACAAAGGTGGGTTTTGATTTCTACAGTACATACAATTGCAGAAGGGTATAATAGGTATATTGGAATGTCGGATTTGTGGGAATCTCATGTGTCTGGACTAGAGAATAAATATTCTGGTCCAAAAACATGTTTTTGGACCAACGGATAAATTAATTCTGGCACTGGATTATCCAGTTAACTGGGTCAGGTATTTTGGATTAGCTAGTAATTCCTAGAGATTTAACAGGTTTTAAACCACCCGCCTCTCTACTGATGAATGGAGTAGTGGTTACAAAGAAGTTTGTCTTTACGGATTCAAAATTAGCTCTACTCAAGGAAAAAAGCCAAATCATCACCAATGAATCAACCGACTTACAGTACCATCTGCCGACTCGTGTTGAAGCTCTGTATGGTTTAATATGGAAATGTTTAATCGATATAGATCAAGGCAAGATCATGAAGGGTTATACTGCTGAGTGCTGATCCTCCTGCAGTTACGGTTTACCTACTGACACATGCAATAAATATGAGATCAAGGATAGTTCCACCATTTCCGCCACACTCTTTCGTAATATGGCTTGCCTTGCGGTTGCTCCCCACCATTGAAGCAAAAGACCAGAACTACCCATATTTGGTGAGTAAAGTTAGGGACTCCATAAAGAAAATTGATGGAGATTATATAGAAGAACTGCGAACTACTGATATGATCTTAAACTTCCTGAAGATGAACGAGAATAAAGCAAGTGGTCAAAGTACGTCGATGCTAAGCGAACTTTGTGGGAATTAAGCGAACTTTGTGAAAAGCTTAATGAGATGGTCCTTCTTTAGAGCATCTCCAAAAGAAGGTGTAAAAAATCCTAGGTGGATTTTTTATTTAGTCCTTTTATTTATAGGGTTTACACATAGAGTAAATATAGGACCTCAAATCTAAAAAATCATCTCCAACAGTGAGAAATTTAACCCTTAGAATTATAAGAAAATTGGTTAAAAAATCAAGGTTCCAGCCGGCTATTGACATGTTCAAGGAGGTTAATAAAATTCAAGGTATGGGTTTACCTTCCCAGGAGGATGATTTAATTAGGGCTCTTATTCATGCTGCAGTAAAAAATCCTAGGGCCTTTGATTTTGAATGTAGGGTTACTCCTAGAAGGGTTCAATGTTAGGTTTTTTTTTCACTTGGATTTTCCTTTCTAATTTTAGTTTTTAATGTTAAAAATCTCACTTGGAATGTTAAGAGCCTTAGAGCTCAAAAAATAAGGGGTAGAGTTAAGCAGTGGATAGCTCTACATTCTCCGGATATTATTGTTATGCAAGAGACTCTCTTATCTCACTGTAATGACTCAATAGTTAGACAAATTTGGGGCTCCGACAATCATGATTGGCGTGCTATAGACTCTCTAGGGAGATCAAGGGGGATTCTAGTTATTTGGAACACAAACAAAGTGGATTTGGTTTACGCAATTGATGGTACTTTTTCTATCAACATTCAATTCTCTAATTATATTGACAACTTTAACTGGATGCTTTCGGGAGTGTACGGTCCTTGTGACAGAGATGAAAGATCTAGACTTTGGGAAGAGCTTACCATTATGAATGCTTTTTGGGCGCTGCCTTGGTGGGTGTGTGGCGACTTCAACGAAATCAGATTCATGCACGAGAGACTTGGTTGCAATTTGATTAATCAAGGTATGCGAGACTTTGGGAAATTTTGTGATGACTCTGATCTTATAGATTTACCAATTGCAGGGGCCAAATACACTTGGATCCATTCTTCTAATTCGTCTAACCCCCATCTCAGCAAGATTGATCATTTTCTGGTGTCTCCTAGATGGGAAGATCATTTTCCTTCTATAGGGGTGGCTGCTTTAGCTAGGCCTTTTTCGGATCACAAGCCCTTACTTCTCTCGTGCGCTATCGAAGATTGGGGTCCTCCCCCTTGGAGATTCGAGTTTATGTGGTGGCAAGATTCTAGGTTGCTCAATTTAATGAATATTTGGTGGGAGTCCTACCAAGCTTCCGGTTCTTCGGGTTTCATGTGGTCTAGGAAGCTTATCCACTTGAAAGAAAGACTCATAATTTGGAATAAGGAAACCTTTGGGAGGGTAGACAGGATATCTGAATCTATTCTTGCAGATATTAAGTGGCTAGACCAGCAAGACGATGCTAGGGTTATTACTTCTTCTCAAATAAGCAAGAGATCTCAGCTAAAGCTAAAATACGAGAACATCCAAGATAAGATGCATGCTTTTTGGCTCCAGAAGTCGAGGGTTCAATGGTACAAGGATGGGGACAGAAATTCCAAGATGTTCCACCGGATTGCTAAGCATCGTCGTAGGAGAAATAGGGTAACAATACTAAAAATTAACAGTAATTGGGAAGACGACAAGAGTGTGATTAAGGACCACATCGTTTCACATTTCCACAGTAGATTCAAATCTTTCAATGATCCCAATATTTCTCTTGCTGGTATGAATTTTAAGAGAATCTCTGAGGAAGAAGGGTTGGGTATTGAAAGAAACATTGGTTTGGAGGAGGTTTTTATGGCCCTGCAAGACCTTAATCAAAACGGAGCTCCAGGCCCTGATGGGTTTCATGTTAATGTGATTCTGAAGTGTTGGCCGTTTATGAAGTATGACATCATGCGTGTTATCAAAGACTTTGAAGATCATGGGAATGTTGATTGGAGACTAAAATCCACGTTTATTTCTTTGATCCCTAATACGAAAACTGTGGAGGAAGTAAAGAACTCAAGGTCTATCTCTCTTTCCAATACAATATTTAAGCTGATTTCTAAAGTCTTAGCAAATAGACTTAAAGTGTTTATGCCGAAGCTTATTTCCAACCATCAATCTGCCTTTGTGAAAGGTAGGCAAATCCTCAACAACATATTGATTGCCAATGAATTCTTGGATTCGAGGTTGAAATCTAAAGTTCCGGGGCTGGTGTGCAAAATCGATTTAGAAAAGGCCTTCGACAATGTAAAATGGTCTTTCGTCGACGAAGTGCTTAACCGTATGGGGTTTGGCTTGAAGTGGAGAAGGTGTGTTGGGGGATGCATCGGTAAAATCCCTTTCTCGGTGCTGATAAATGGGACTTCTTGTGGTAAATTTACAAGTGAGAAAGGTCTCCGTCAAGGAGACCCTCTTTCTCCATTATTATTTCTTCTTGTCTCCGAGGTTCTTTCGATGATGTTTGCGAAGTCTACTGAAGTTGGTTGGCTTGGAGGTTTCTATGTGAAGCAAAACGGGACTAAAGTTAGTCATCTTTAGTTCACCGATGACACCCTCGTCTTTCTCGATGCTGATGTTAGACAAGTTCAGTACCTTAAATACACGCTGCTGAGCTTTGAAATAGCTTCTGGGCTCTCTACCAACTTCCAAAAAAGTAATCTTTTTGTTGTGGGAGAGGTGGAGGATTTGGATACTCTGGCTGCAGTCTTGGGGTTCTCTTTTGAAGGGTTTCCTGTTATCTATTTGGGTCTACCTCTTGGGGACAAGACTACCACAA
This sequence comes from Papaver bracteatum, assembly GCA_023529315.1. Lineage (NCBI taxonomy): Eukaryota > Viridiplantae > Streptophyta > Magnoliopsida > Ranunculales > Papaveraceae > Papaver > Papaver bracteatum. The sequence continues at coordinate 2,193,023 of JAJJWX010003277.1, read as the reverse complement.
GATCAAAATGGGACAAAGTTTTAGAAATCTGCAAAGCGAGACTCGCGTCGTGGAAAAGAGGCCTTTCAAAAGCAGGTTAACTAACTCTCATCAAGAGTTTTCTTCTTAGTATCCCAGTGTACTATTTATCCTTATTTATGGCCCCTCAATCAGTTATTAAACAAATAGAGATAACAATTAGAGATTTCCTTTGGCATGATGGGGATAATGGTAAGAAACATCATTGGGTGAACTGGGGGAAGGTCGGCGAGCCTTTGGATCATGGAGGTCTGGGGATACGTAAGCTTAAACTCATGAATAAATCTCTTCTTTCTAAATGGTGGTGGCGATTAGGGAGGGAGAGAGACTCTCTTTGGGCTAATATCATCTCTGAGAAGCATGAATTTCTTGACCTTGGGTGGAGAACGAGAAAGCCTAAGAATACCCATGGCGTTAGTTTATGGAAGAACATCGATTTGACTTCCACTAGTTTCTTTGAGCAATGTATCTTCAAAGTGGGTAAAGGTGATAAAATTCGCCTTTGGGAAGACAAGTGGCATTCTCAAGGCTCAATGGCGGAGCTATGTCCTCGTTTATACAATCTCTCTTCTTCCAAGGGTACTTCTCTATCAAGGGCTTACTCTCCCGATACTTCAGGTTTAAATTGGAATATTGGCATTGACAGAAGACGCTTGTATGCCGTCGAAATTGCTGAATTTGCCACTCTTACTTCTTGCTTGGATTCTATTCAATTTGAGCTGAATGAGAAAGACGAGTTGTTGTGGCAAGGTGACAAGTCAGGTCATTTTTCGGTTAAAGCATCCTATAACTTAGCTGCTGTTCAGCACCTAGTGAACTTCTTTCCGAAGAAGAAAATTTGGTCTAGTTGCTGGCCACAGAAAATTTCTTTCTTTTTATGGCAGGCTACTTTGGATAGGCTTCAAACTCTCGATAATCTTCACAAGAGGAAAAGTGCAATGGTGTCTCTGAGCGGAAATCTTATTCCTAATCTTTGTATGTTGTGCAAGCAGCATGAAGAATCTTCAAGCCATTTATTTTTTAATTGCTCATTCTCTATGCAGGTTTGGTCTTTCTTTTTTGAAGCAGCTAATAAAGTGTTTATACCTCCAAGTTCTGTTATGGATTGTATCAAGATTTGGCAAAACTTTACGTTGTATATTCAAGGAGATCAACTCTGGAAGAGGATATACGCTAGTGTTTTGTGGTGTCTTTGGGTGGAGAGAAACGATAGAACTTTTCATAAGAAGGAAAAAAACACATCTGACATCATTTTGGAAGCTAAGATCAAAGATTTCTCTTGGGCTTCTTCTCTTCCGTGCTTTAGAAACACTCCTCTACATGGTATCATTGTAAATTGGAAGTCTAAGTTTTTTGATCCCCATTAGGGGTTCACTTTGTTTTAGTTGTTTTTTTTTTTTTTTGGAATCCTATTGGATCGACTGTCGTGGCTTTTTAGTCATGCTCTCCACTCTTGTCCCTTACCTTTGTTAGGAGAATTAATTGGGGGATATGGATTTTAATTGGGGGATATCACTAGAGGACAAAATAGGGATCCGAATATCCTAGCTGGGTTACCCCTTATGTAATTATTTTATTATTTCCTAATCTAACCCTCCCTAATTAGGATTAGTTACTAATTAAGATTAGTAAAATCTTAATGATTTGGGGGATATAATTAGTGTTTTTGAGTTTATTTGAAATTTTTGTGGGTAGAAGGAGGTAAAAAATTTTAGAGTAGAATTTTTTTTTTTTTGAAAATGGAAGATGAATTTGAAGAGAGACTTGCAAATTGTTCTAATCCTTGGCTCAACTACAACAACAATCATATCTTCAATCTTCGGTTAATGATAACACCTCCCAATTGGAGTTATATGATGAACCAACACCCTTGGATCACTATTTTCGTGACCATGAAGAGTTATGTGAAGAACCAACTCAAGAAAGTAAACATGTTCAACATACAAGCATCCCCAACACACAGGTAATGCTTCAAAGAGGTCGAAAATTTGTTTTTTTTTTCGAAACCGCCATTTCTGTCCGAAAAAGCAGAAAAACCTAAGATGCTCGTTATATGAATACCATGCCGGAACCTCTATAACCGGCATTGTATTCATACAAATTGGAATGCCGGTTCAAAATATCCCCAACTGTTCAAGAACATACCGGCGTACCATTCAAACCAAGATTGCATGCCGGTTTGAATTTTTACTTTTTACCAACCACCGAATATTGTATGGAATACTTAAACCGCACTAACCGTGCGACCCACCATGCCGGTTTGTGATACGGCATATATCCTTGCATGTCGATGGTGCCGGTTTAATAGGAAAACATACAGAAACAAATTATAATTTGAACTTAAAAACCGGCATTCCTTTTTTTGATCTATGTATTCCTATACTATATCCCTAAGATATTAAGTTAATTTGTAAAAATGCCGGTTTTTATACTGGCATAGAATGACAATTACCTTGTAGGCCGGTTTTGAAAACCGGCACTTTAATTTACTAATCGACACTGCCGGTTTTAACTAATCCAATTTTATTTTCATTTAGATAATTCTGTACAACGATCAACCAAACTCCAAACCGCTCCATCGGATACGTCGGAACACTATAAAATACCTCGGGTATGTTACCAAACAAGTCTTCCACCTAGTTTTTACAATTTAATGTTGGGATTTATTTGTAATCTCTCATTCTTATGTAGGGAATAAAAGATGAAAAGGAAGTAATTGCTTGGGCAAAAGAGACGGCTCTTAAGAACATGTGTGTCTTAGTGAGGAATAGTCAACATTCAGATGTTCGTTTTGAGATGGTTTGTGAGAGAAGCGGAAAATACAAGGAGAATAGCCATAAGAGAAAGGGTTATGTATATGAAAAGAAGACTAAGAGGGTATACAAAACAGTTACGAGAAAGGATGAGTGCCCCTTTAAGCTTGTATTCTATCTAAGAGGAGAAAGTAAAGAAGAAAAAGAATGGGAATGTAAGGTGTGGTTTGGCCGTCACAACCACCCCGATCCGAAAGATTTTGAAGGTCACTCCCTAGTTGCGAAGCTAAACCTGATCAATTCGAGGATGTCAAGATGATGACAAAAGCATGTATCAAACCAAGAGTGATTCTCCGAACCTTCAAGGCAAAGGATAAGATGAACGTTTCTTCACTAAGTACAATTTATAGCGCACAAGCAACTATTAAAAGGTTGGAATGGGAAGGGAGGAATGTTATGCAAGAATTTGAGAAGATAGTTTGGGATCACAACTACACGCGTATCATTAAAAGAGGTCCGGACGAGAAGCCGCTTCAAATATTCATTTCGCATCCTTTGCTTTCACAATTGGCTCATACGTGTTGTGATGTTCTTATGATGGACTGCACGTACAAGACAAACAAATACAACATGCCGTTGTTCAACATCGTGGGGCACACATCGGACAAGGTAACATTCACATTGGCTTGGTGTTTAATGGAAAACGAGAGGGATTACAATTATCATTGGGCATTGCGACAATTAAAATTATTGTTCCCGGAAAATCGTGGTCCGAAGGTCATCATAACCGATCAATTTGACGCACTAATGAATGCCATATCCGACGTATTTCCGGATGCACAAAATTTCCTATGTACATTTCATATAGGTGAAAATGTGAAAAAACATTGTCATGCTTTGTTTGAACCCTCTAAGGCTGATATTAAAAAAGAATGGTTGGTCAACTTGATGAAGATGTTCGTAAAGAGAAACTATCACCCGAAGAAGAAGAAAATGAAAGAGGAAAGATTAAAGAGCGAGTCGACAAAGAACACGATGAAAACCATAAAAGGTGGTTGGAATTTCTAAAGGATTGGGAGAAAGTTTATTGGTCTCTTACCGAGGACATGTACGAAAAGAGATTGAAAATGTTTATTGCCATCTATAACGAAGTGTATCCAAGTGCCGTTTCATATTGTCGGGATAAATTGTTGGATAAGTTCAAGGAAAAATTTGTGCGTGCGTGGACAAATCGTTATAGACATTACGGGAATGAAGCAACTAGTATAGCGGAGTCCTCACATGGGAGATTTAAAGATCTCATCCAGTCCGGCCTGGGAAACGTGGTTACGGTCGCCGAGGCAATGGAACAAAACTTTAAGGCCGATATTGATAGGATCAAGAAGGGTTTTGAGAAAAGCTCCATGGATAGGATGACTCCATTTCTTAAACATACTAAGTTGCTCCAAGGAATAGAGTTTAACGTCTCTCGGTGGGCAATAAAACATATGATGAGACAATTGCAATATGAAAAAAATTATGGAAAACCGGGTGATGTGTGTATTTGTCCCGACATGTCTTCTTTGGGGCTTCCGTGTCGACATATGCTTGTGAAGTATGAAGAAGTGATACCTATTGGTGTTATTGATCCTTTTTGGAAGCAATTATCTTTCGACCTTCCCCCTACCGAAGTTCCCGGACAATCACCATGGGATACAAAGGAGGCCCAAAATTTTTTTGAAGCTTACTCACGTGGCAACTCGGCTAGCCGACAAGTATTGTTGAGTCAACTAAGACTAATTACACGGCCTTGGATAGCACAGAGTGAAGAGCCAACAAAGGGTGATCCGCCGGGTAGGCCACAAACTAAAATTTCAAGGAAAAAACAAAGAAAAGAATTCAAAGAAATGACTCGCCGTGAAGAGGAACTCGCGGCAACAAAAAAACGAGATCTATGTGCAAGTGAGATTTCAGAAGCAAGATTCGCGGAAACTCCCGTTCCAAATAAAAGGGATAGGCCGAGGAAGGAACCGATATCAATTCAACAACAATCGACGAGTTCTGAGGCTACACCAATAGTCGATGTATCCGAGGTTCAAAGGAAGAGGGGAAGGCCGCCGAAGGTACCAACATTAAGCTACGAAGGACAACAAGGTCAACATTCCGAACCTACACCAATAGTCGATGTATCCGAGGTTCAAAGGAAACGGGGAAGGCCGCCGAAGGTACCAACATTAAGCTCCGAAGGACAACAAGGTCAACATTCCGAACCTACACCAATAGTCGATGTATCCGAGGTTCAAAGGAAACGGGGAAGGCCGCCGAAGGTACCAACATTAAGCTCCGACGGACAACAAGGTCAACATTCCGAACCTACAACAATAGTCGATGTATCCGAGGTTCAAAGGAAACGGGGAAGGCCGCCGAAGGTACCAACATTAAGCTCCGAAGGACAACAAGGTCAACATTCCGAACCTACACCAATAGTCGATGTATCCGAGGTTCAAAGGAAGAGGGGAAGGCCGCCGAAGGTACCAACATTAAGCTCCGAAGGACAACAAGGTCAACTTCCTGAGGTTATTCGCGAGTTTATTGCGTACACGGATGATGTCGATGGAGATGGAAATTGTGGATATCATGCCGTGACCGAACAATTAGGAATCTTCGAGACGGCTGTTAGTAAAGGAATGACACCATGCCGCTATGCTAGAATGAGAATGGCCGAACAACTTGTGAAGAAGAAGAGCTTTTATGAGCAATTGCTTGGTCACGATGAGGTGTTTGATGATTTGTGCGCTCAAGTGTTAGGACCCCAGCAGGAAATGACATTTCTTCCTTCTCAATATTGGATGAGTATGCCGCTTTGTGGGCATCTAGTAGCGGATACATTTAATTGTGTTGTTCATTATTTTTCCCCCACCATAGTCTCAACATTTACACCAAAATGGCAAAAATGCGAGGGATCCCTTAAGATGAGAAGAGTTGTTTTGGCGTACGTGAACGGCAATCATTTCGTTATTCTAAAACTGAAGGACAATTGTCCATTGCCACCTGTTTGTGGGATGGTTAAAAACAAGGAACTTGATCCAAATATATGGAAGGGATGGATGGCATTGAATGAGGAGAATCACCAATTATGGGATGCTTTGGCATTATCAAAGAAACCTCTTGAAGAGGATGACTTGCAACTTCATACGTGTGGAAGTGATGATGAGTAATTTGGATATATGTGGTTTACTTATACGCCCCCTTTTTTTGTTGTTTTGGAAGTTTGAATTGTAATCATTAAACCATATGTGCCAATGTGATTTGATTCAAACTTTACTATGCCAGTTCTTGTACCGGCGTTTCAATATATGTTCTCTTTTGTGCCGAAATAACACCATAAGTTCACAGATATTTTTTTTTGTGCCGTCATTGGAAAAAAATGCATAACACTACCGGTAGAACACATAGAAAGTTTATTCACATAGGAATTTTAGAGTACCGGCATAGTACACAAGATAATTATCCTATGCCGGAACTCTATTTTTCCAATATGGAACTAAACAGAAAACCGGCATGGTTCACAGGATAAATCCTATGCCGGTTTTAAAAAAATAAACTTAGAAATTGGATATTGCAAGACACATAAAATAACATAAGCAAAGATCTAATCCCATAAAATGACATAAGCAAAGTTTAGACAAACCAAATGTAAAGTTAAGATGTTCCAAACCGAAAACAAATGAAGCAAAGATGTTCACAGATTACCAATCCACACAAACAAACATAAACAACAACAGTACTATCAAGGTCACACGATCACTCGGTTCTTGGCCTCTTGTATACCCTCTTTTTCTTTTCGCCCCATAAGTCTTTTGCCTCAGTATCTTCTATTTGGTCTAACTTTTGGACGACGTTCTCCATTTCTTTCTGGGTCAGCAACTCTCCTTTGTTGGTCTTCTTCTTAAAGAACCTTGACAAGTTTCCAATCCGCTGACGCTGTTAATGGATATTTTTCAAAATATATTTAGTATGGACAATTTTATAATTTGATAGATTTAGATTAAGAGAATAGTAATGAACGCACCAAAAATGTAACGAAATTTGTATAAGTGCGGGTACAAAGATCTGGAGTTGTGGATGGTCGTGGTGGTGGTGGCGGGACCTCTACCGTATCCCGGCGTATAACATAAGGATGTGAGTACTGTAGATGCCCGCTTAGGAATGTGGGTTCACTATCAACACCGTTCTCAGCCAATTCCCAATCACTTTATTTTGGACCTATAACATAAGCAAACGAAACAAACATAAGAAAAGTCATCACAGTTTGTAAACCGCCATTGAAATTCTTAAAACGTAACATGTACCGGCATATATGTTCAAATATCGAGCATGCCGGTTTTTCAGTTTTTCTTACTAAATGTTTCAAGTGTCAAACCGGCATACATGAATTGAACTACGTGATGCCGGTATTTCAAAACCGGCAATGACGAAACCTAGATATAATGCCGGTTTTTCAGTTTTTATTCCTGTGTTTTTTTAGTTGACTACCGGAATAGCCTTCAACCCAATTCGAATGCCGGTCCTAAAATCTAATTTTCAGGAACTAAAGCCGGTATGGTGTTCAACTACTATCGTACGCCGGTATAGATATTTCAGGTTCAGGAAGTTAAACCGGCTTGGTATTCAAACTAAGATTGAATGCCGGTTTTCTCTGCAACTCAACAGTTTCAGCAATTTTGGTGATTCTAACCTAAACCCATGGCTACAAATCGATTCAAACATTCATAAATGAGCTAAAAAAACACTTACCTTCTCAGAGAAGCCATGATTGGTTGATCATCCGAGTTGGATGCTTCGTCCTCTTCTAGTTCTTGAGCAATGTTCTCGATTCGTTGTTCATGTGTTTGTTGAGCAATCGATTTAGTGTTCCGTTTGCTTTTGATTTCTTTCGTGGAGGCATGGTTATGGTAGGTTAGTCAACGAAGAAATTTTTGATTCAACGATTAATCGTCGATGAAGAATGAACGATGAAGAAGACGATGAAGAAAAAAAAAAATTCAAAACCTAACCCTATGCCGGTACTGATTTGAGAAGGGGATATATGATTTTGGGTTTTGATTTTAATGTTTAGTAGAAAGGGCAAAATAGTAATTTCATAATGTTTTTTAATTAATGAAAGGGTGTTTTGGTATTTTCGCACCCAAAAGACACCCCTTATCAGCCACAAATGGTTGGGGGAAGTAATTCATATCCCCCAATTAAAATCCATATCCCCCAATTAATAGTTCCTTTGTTATGGGTCTTAGCTGTTTTTAGCTTTTGTAAATGCTTGTTTACAATCAATTTTATTTTATTTTTCGACCAAAAAAAAAAAAAAATTGGTTAAAAATATGATGTGGAGGTGCAACTGGGGGTGTAGATAACACTTTCTTGAACACCTTCATATTTAGTAATTGACCCCTCCTAACTTCTAGAACCCTACTGTTGGAGATGGATTTATTGCAAACGGGGGTCTAAAATCCTATGTATCACTAAAAATAAATAGATCCACCATCTCTTGGAGATGCTCTTAATGAACAAAGTGCTAAGCGAACTTTGTTGTGGGAATTAAGTGCTAAGCGAACTTTGTGGGAATTAAGTGCTAAGCGAACTTTGTGGGAATTAAGCGAACTGGTCCTTCTTTATGAAAATCTTTGGCGTTTCATGGGTGTTTGGTTGTGATGTTAAGAGAACTTTTTGGGAATGGAATATTAAGAAAAGCAATAATAGAGTTAAAAAGATTTGGGGTTATGTGCCGTTTGCAATTTGGTGGTGTGTGTGGAACAAAAGAAACAACAGGTTACACAAAAATATCAACAGAGATGTCAAGCAATTGATTACTGATGTCAAAGTTGTGTTGTACAATTGGACACGTAACGCCGATATGTTCGCTAATTTTCCTTTATCTTCTGTCCTTTGTAATTGGGAAGCTATCTTTGATACTTCAATGTAATTCAAGAATCTAGTCACTTTTCGTGACTGTTTATCTCCTTAATATATTTTGCCACTTTCAGTAAAAAAAAAAAAGTACGTCGATGCAACACTTCACCAGTTGGTGTAAGTTTCCAATATATGATTCTGACTTTGGTCGGGGAAAGCCAACATGTATAAGTATTTCTTCAATCCTTTTTAAGAACATGGTTGTTCTAATGGATACTAGTTCAGGTGACGGAATTGAAGCCACTGTGATCTTGGATGTAGAGGACGCTGCTGATTTTGAACGTCGACTCCTTGCATTTATGTCCTAGCTAGTAACTTTGTTTTAGCTATTGGAGCTTGTGTATAATATATTTCATCTTTCTCGGCAAAACTCATACCGGAGAATGTTCACTTCGTTAACTTCTTTCCGGAGTCGAGTCGAATCTAGTTAGTTTTCTTGGTGGCTGGCTTCTTACCACATTTCAATAAATGTTTATCTTTATTATTTAAAGATTTCTCAATATAAGTGTTGGCAATTTATGAACTCAGGCTGAAAATATTTTAATATCCCCCATGACTTTATAACTCTTGGCGGTTCAAGTTTTGATTTAAATAATGAATGTAAAAATCAAGTGTGACTGACAAAATCTATAGTAGGATGGACATGGGGCGGGTAATTCCAATCCCATCCATTGCCCCGTTCGTAAAAAGAATACTCATACCCGCCCCATTACTCACATGAATTGGGGCGAGGCGGGTATGGAGAATACTCATATGGGACGGGTTTCCTATGAGTTGCCCGTAACATTAAATTGGTTGATAATCAAAACTTAAATAGATGAGCTGCTACAGTAAAAAAAAATATCCAGAAATTTAGGTTCAATAAACCACTCAAACCACCAAGGAATTCGCCTGTAAATCACCTTCCCCAACTTCCCAACACCACCACCATCATCTTGATGGGTTAGGGTGGTGTAGCGGGGGTTCTATGTTCACTGTTTGTTTTGTTTTTCGTTGGGTTTTGTACGCTTGTTTCCCTTCGTGTGAAATTAGTGTTCTTCCTATCTTTTTTTTACATTAGATTTTTAGTTGTATAGTTGTCTGCTAGATTGTCCGTGTTTGATCAAGACTTGATATTTCAAGAACTGTTTGTTCTTCAGGTTTGAGGTACTTTTGTGTATGTGTTGTAACTATTTGATCTATTGCCTGAATGATGCCTATGATTTTCCCCTTCAGGGATTTCCATGGATGCCCAGATGAGGGAATTGAGAGTAAGGGATTTTCATGTTTAATCCCTCATATAAAAAGACTACACTTCTGCAACATGGAGAGGAAGAATGCAATACAGGAGGCCATCAGGTGTGACTTGGATATATTCATGGGTTTAGAGAATACACTGAGGAAATTGAAGCAATGGTTTTGCTTTGATTGCATGAGCATACAAGCCTGGAGTAGGGTGTGCAAACATGGGGACATGAATGTTAGGACTGCAATGGTTGATGGTGAGGTAGTCGAAACAATTTTAGGGGTTCCACGACCATGCTCAGTTCCACTTCAACTATACAGTGACATGGATCTTAATGCTGATGCATTAGACGCAGTCTTTCGAGCTCTTATTTGCAATGTTAAAATTATTCCAAGAGGGTGTAGGTTGGCCTTTTCTCACGCTTTCAAGGCTGCGCTTCTGAAAGTTGCAGCAGAACCTAGTTTGACCAGAAATTGGGTCCGTTTGCTGCTACTTCCTCGATGTACGCTGCGTGTTTACAAACCACAGGGTAGAGCAGAGTGCAGGTCAGGGAATCGCAAAGCTACGCAACAGACACAAATACTTCGGGCACTGGAAATTTGGGGCGAAAATGGTGGAACACAACAACTTTTTAAGGAAGTTCTACAGATACCACGGCATGGAGTTTTTAAGGGCTTTGATGCTGATGATAAAGAGACAGGCAACATGCTAACTAATGTTTTAACTTGTTTACGAAAAGTGGCAGATGGACACTTCACAGCTACAGTTAAGGCCATCAGTTCATCGGGAGTAGCGCCAAATAATGCGGAGACACGGAAAGCTCTTGAACACAAACATCTGACCATGCCTCCTCCGTGTATTCCAACCATCCCGCTACATGAGACACCCTTACTAGCTGAAGAAGGGACTGTTTTAAGTTGTATTAAGTCGTTTCTCAAAGGAACTTCATGTGGGAAGGATGGCCTTAGGGAACAACATTTGCTGGATGCGTTTTGTGGAGAAGGTTCCACTATTACTGCTGACTTAATCACAGCAATAACAAGGTTGGTCAATTTATGGCTGAGCGGCAGATGTCCACTTATCCTTGGGGAGTTCATTGCATCAGCACCCTTAACACCACTTCTTAAACCAGAAAAAAACATTCGGCCTACTGCTGTTGGGACGATTTGGCGTCGTCTTGTGTCCAAGGTAGCGATGAAAGGGGTTGGAAAAGAAATGGCAGCTTACTTACATGATTTTCAGTTCGGTGTAGGTGTCTCAGGAGGGGCTGAAGCAATTCTACACGCTGTGAATAGGTATGTCAATAAACATTATGCAGATGCTAGCCTTACCATGTTAACTGTGGACTTTACAAATGCTTTTAATTTAGTCGACCGGACAGCCATGCTTCTTGAGGTTCGTAAGTTATGTCCATTTATTTCTCCTTATGTTGAATATTTGTATGGACAACCTGCAGATTATATGTGGGAGACTATTATATCTATTCGTCTACATGAGTGCAACAAGGAGACCCTTTGGGGCCACTGTTGTTTTCTTTGGTGCTTTATCAGCTTATATCAAAGATAAATAAATAGTGCACACAATCTCTACAGTCTTGGTACCTTGATGATGGCACTATTATTGGTGACACTGTAGAAGTGGCCAAGGCACTCACGATTGTCCAGACGGAAGGGACTGGCCTGGGGCTTATATTGAATATTAAGAAAACATAATTTTTTTGGCCTTCTTGTGATGGACGAAAGGTTATAGATGGGATGTTTCCTTCTGGAATCTCAAGGACGGGTGATGGGGTCAAATTATTGGGTGGTACGGTTAGCCTTGATGATAGGTTTGTGAAGGGACTTGCCGTTAAGAGAGCTGAGAAGGCAGTAGATTTAATGCAAGTTTTATCCAAGCTCCGAGATCCTCAGAGTGAATTGCTACTCCTTCGTGCATGTATGTGCATCTCCAAGCTGCTCTTTGGGCTTCGTATTGGGTGTCCAGAATACACCACAGAGGCAGTGGATATCTTTGATAAATGTTTGATGGAGGTGGTGGAGGGTATCGTGGTTTGTGTAGGTCCTTTTTTTGGGGATCTACAGTGGAGGTTATCCACCCTACCTATTAGATATGAGGCATTGGCTTATACACTGCTAAAGAGGCGTCGTATTATGCCTTTCTTGCATCGCGTGTGCAATCATGGGGTCTACAAGATTACATATTAAGGGATGCTAGAGTGGAAGGCATGGATGACAATTTTCATAAGGCTTTGGAGGCATTACAAGCAACTCTTCCTGATTATGACTTTAGCAGCTTTACTAGTAAGGACACCGCCCCCCTTAAAGCACAAAGTAACCTGGCGAGTGCCCTTTTTGGTAAAGTTGTTAAAGACATGAATCGATATTACGAGTTATTAGACAGACATAAAGCTGTCTTTGGTTGCCTACGAGCAACGCATGCCCAAGACTTCCTTCTAGATATTCCAATTGAGGGCCTTGGACAGAAGATGTCACCCGTGGAGTACCGATCCATCCTTAAATACATGTTAATGATCCATTTATACCCTTCTGATTCACGCTGCCCTGCTTGCTTCACAGGATGCCTAGACACATATGGGGAAAATGTTGTCCATTGTAAGGTAGATCCTGGTTTTAAGTTTAGACATGATCATGTGAGAGATACCTTATATGATGTGTTATGGCGAGTCGGTATTTCAGCAAAGAAGGAAGCGGCTGTCAACTTTTTGACAAACCCATTGGAGGGGAGATCCACACTCAGACCAGCAGACGTACTTATCTTTGGATGGGCTAGTGGAAAACATGCATGTGTTGACCTCACGGGGGTTTCTCCGTTAGTAGGCATTGGACATGGCACCTTTACTGTCGGCCAAGCAGCGCTGAGAGCTGCCTCAGGTAAGATAGGGAATCATGAGAAAGCATGTATTGATAATGGACACATTTTTATTCCCTTTGATTTTGATACTTTTGGTTTCTTGGCTCCTGAGGCGGTTGGACTCCTCAAAAGAGTTCAGAAAGTCATGCATAGTAATGTCATGACCCCCGGTTCAAGAGAGTTTATTTTCAAAAGAATAGGCTTTGCAATTCAAAAAGGGCTTGTGGCGCAGCTTGTTGTTTGCTTGCCTGCTATCTAAGAATATTATGTTTTAAATGTCATACATATTATAATCAAAAAAAAAAAATGACTTACAAAAAAATAATAACGAAAGAATAAAGAATTCTAAAAATTTTAATTGAGAAATTCATCTTAAAGTGAATAAAAGAATCTTTAAATAACTTATTAGTTTTTCTACTTTTTCCCTTCTTATTCTACCTTCGTCCATGTTAACCACTAGTGTATGACCCGTGCCGTAACGACCCGGGTTTTTATTTGTAGGGACAGCTAAAAAACCAAACCTATATCTGGATCATCAATATTTGTTAGTGGGTATTGATTTTGACCAAAGTACATAAAAACAGTTGCATAAAATGGCATTGTGCTCCCTGCAAACACCAAACCTATATCTGGTATTCGATTCAGTTTAATGCCTTTCAATCAGTGCTGGCATTGTGCCAGCTTCTAACTCCAAACTATCTCTGGTATTCTGTTAATTCTAACGCCTTTTAATCCATAGTAAAGGATCACCTACTCAATAAACATTCAAAATTACCGAACCATTCAAAGAATATTAAAGTAGATAAGCAGGGTTTTCTATTTGAAAATAATTGCCCAAACTCGTTTTATCGCATCCTGAACTTTTAAATAATTGAAAGGACGTAACCAAATACCCATTCAAATAATATTTGTTTACTAATCTCGATTTGTCTCAATGTAAACAGTGGTCAAAAGTTTTTCTTCCTTCACTTTGTGGTGGCTCAGCACAATTGAGCGTAAAAACATAACCACAAAATTCCGACCTAAGACAGCTGAAGTAAAACTGCATTCAATATTTTGTGCAATACATGGTTGTCTGCTATAATGTAGCAATTCCTGGTTACTCCATTAGAGATATGACACACTCCTTCGCCTTCAGCATTTGTAAACCATACTTTGAACTCTTTTCTCCTTTCCCATCGTCACTGTTAAGCCATTATCTTGCCTTGATGGTTCTGCGAAGAATAAGGACACCATGTTGTCATTATTATTATTTATATCTACCTCTTTTAAAAGCCTAAGGTCCTTAGGCTCCACATTGCACGGTGACCCTCACCCTCGCACAGAATTGCTCCGTTTCACTTTTTCTCAAAGAAGAGAAAAAAGAGGGAGAAAAAAGAGGAATTTCCCACATAAATTTCGGTCGCAAAACATAAAGCCAATAAAAACGCAAACCAAACCCTAAGCACATGTTTTCTGTCTCTCTCACGGGAATCGATTAAAAACGCAAACCATGATAGAGCCGCTATCTGGATACCATAAGTAAAATCTCTTTGAGATCCAGATTAATCGAAGAAGAGGGTGATGAATCTGGAAGCTAATTGAGCTCTGAAAGATGAAGAAATCAGAAAAAATAGAAATTAAGGTTTCTGCTAGAATTGAATAAGTTATATATTTGGAAGAGGAGTTCGATTTAGAATATGCAGATGGAGATTAGAGATGGGTATTGTGCGTTGAGAGTAAGGGATCCCCCAATTTGGTGTTCTTTTTAAGTCTCCATGATTATCTTTTTTTTTTTTTTTTTTGATTAACGGTTTTTACTAAACTTCTCTTTTTAGTTTATCTATTAACTGATCAATGCTCATGTTCCAGGTGATTATCCATTGAGGATGTCATATATGACGGTCAAGGTGAACATGATGCGATTCCCGGGGATGAAGAAACTGAAAGGGTACACAATTCAAATGGTGTCGTCAGTCAAGGTGCACCTAACTGAATCAAAACTTCTCAGTTTTAAGATACTATTTAATAGTGAGGTTCCATTATCTGGGTGAAAAATGTGCGCATGTAATATTTAATATAGAAGTGATGAAATTAAAGCGACAGAATTAGACGAACGGTCATAATCTGACTATCCCATGTACACAAAAATTTATAATTGCATTTTTAAATCTGATATATTTGTTAGCATTTACAACAGTCTAGGCATAACTTTTTGGTAACGGTGCAGACGTAAATCTTTGTTAGCATATGACAAAGATCTCTAATTTATTGGTCCCAAAAAATAGTTGCTTAGGAACTTTGTAGTTACGCATTATAACTCCCTGCTAAAGAATGTGCATAAGAGTTTTACGGTAAACCAAAATCTTTGCTTACAATATTTGACATAAAATCTTAGGACATAGATGGGGGACATCATTGAGTAGATAGATTTGAGACAGATTTAGTTTAGGGAGAGAGAATTTCTCTGCAATTTGTATAAATCTGTTTCATTCTCCAAGTAGAATCATCCCGTCAGAAATGCTAACCAACAATAGATTTGGACTCTTTCAATTGTGATTTTTGCTTTATGATTTTATAGAATTTTGGACCTAATAGGATTACAATTGTGAGGGTTAATTTCTCAGCACCAAGTGACATGCAGTGTTTGCTTTTTATCTCCATAATCTACGGATTTTATTGTGTTATTGGAATTGGTAGGAGTAAGACCCAAGTAGAAATGAAAACAAGTAATTGTAGCTCATGACCAAGGATTCAAAGTTTTTTTTTCTTTTACTTAATTGATATGCTAACTGCAGTCACTTACATTTCAGCGATATGATGATGGTTTTGGGAACTAATAAGAAGCTAAATATCGTGACTTCACTTTTAGGAACCCCGTAACCTGTAGATGTCACCTCTGCAAAAAAAAAAAAAAAAAAAAAAAGTGAGTTTGATTAATAATGTTGTGTATGGTGCACTATGTAAGCATTCCTATTATTTCCTAAAAAGAACAAAGCCTTTACTTATTTGATGTGGCTATTTGTGTTTTACTGTGTTATCATATTGTCGCTGCTAGATAATATATGGAGGACACACCTTTGGACGAGTTTACTAAATTTTTCTTTGTTACCAAGTATTTTAGTTTCCTTCTATTGTTAAGTGAATCACTATTCGATTTTTTGTAGGTTTTGTGAATGCTGGTGGTAGGATGGGTTCTTGCTGAAAGTAAAGGAGAAGGAGTCACAAAAGAAGTAAATTGAAGGATCTCTGTCGATTCCGTCTTCTGGTGACAAATGCATGTATTCGGTAAAGAATTATCCTATTTACATATCTTTGGGTTTATCATCAATGCCCAAATTCATGTTTCTGATCCTAGCGATGCCCAAATTTATCCCCCAAAAAATATTATCAGCAACAACATGCATATGCGAAAAAATTGCGGTCACGATATAAGGCTTACATTGGTGAAAAAGCAGTGGAGATGTATGTATACATGTAAATATTGAGAATTAGAATAACTCATTGATCTTCTCCAATTTGCAGTAAGCACAAAACAGAGTGGCATATTTTAGGCAAGCGTAATTCGTGTAGGTGAATCTTCTTTCTTTTCTCTTTCGTAATGTCTATGTCCGATCAATATTGAGTATTAGAATAACTCATTGATCTTCTCTATTTGCAGTAAGCTCAAAACGAAGTATCATATTTCAGGCAAGTGAATTCGTGAGTATAGGTAATCGTAGAGGTATGCTAAACCTGGACTTCTGTTTTACACACTTACGATAAGGAATATTAGTTACACACTTACGATAAGTACGAGAGAGTCGTAAGCTTATATATGTGTTTACGGTTAATTTTGGTTAGGATTTTTGGCGGGACACCCTAACTTTATTTCTGGGGTGGTATGCGAAATTTGGACTTTTATTTGAGAATATGTGTTGGTGTTTTAGATTATTTGACATATAGGAGTGCCTTTGTAAAGCTAATAATTCCCATGCTAAGAATGTGCAACCGTTTTTAGGATCTTAGGTTGAAATATTAGAATTCCCAACTTCGAAACCGCTAACTGTGAGCTTACATTAATTTTGTGGTTCAGGGATTATATGTTGCTTATGCTAATGTATGTATCAAGTAGACATAATTATTGCGGTAGAAGAGAAAAAGAAAAGAACTACGAGAAAGTATGAAGACAACCAATAACTAAGGTTTTTAATGCGCGTGAACTTTCTGTTTATATATATTTTGTTTTTGCAAGGGGCTAATGTATGATTTTGTCGTTAAGCATGAGGAAAATAAGTCCAAGCATGCCGAAGTATCTCATCCTCACCTAATATTTCCTGTCATGTAGCCTGCAAAAATCAAATTTCGGTTATTGTAGCTGCAACACGGTCATATAGTGTTGCTCCATTGTGTCTGTCGCTGTAATGGTTAAGCTGAGGGTAACAAGAAGTATGACAAACAGTGCAGTTTACACTTTTACTTATCATGTTTCTTAAGCCCCGACTATTTTTTCGTAATTGTTTCTTATTTGATTTTCATCATTAGTTTCTTATATTTTCTCTTAATTTAGAGGAGGGTGATCATGAATTACATTATAGAGAAGAAGCGTTGTAATAGATGTGGATTTGATATTCTTGAAGAAGAATGTTATAAATAAGAGAAATTGTTATCAGTTAACCATCAATGCTAAAAGAGTCCACCAACGCCAACGGTAAGGCAAACAGCTCCAGGAACTCCAAACATTGAACTTGACCACAGTAGTACTTGCACCAGTTTAGTTCACAGGTATCAGTAGGCAACGCAGATCGGCACACGAAGAATCTTTCACCCAAATTAGGTTGCCATTGGGACATGGCAATTCCCACCAAAAATTCATGAACCTCCAATGGTAATCCCTTTCTCCCCTATGATATTTTTTTATTCATAATTTTTCTTAGTTTATTTATAACCGCACTGTGTTAACAGATGTATGCTCTTGATTTTTTCCCCTCTCTTTTTATGCACTTTGCTTCCTTTACTAACATAACAATGAATGACAGATGATGGTGCTGAGAAGACTTGAAGATTGCAGGTGCAGTTGTCAGCTGTAAGCTTGGTCTTTGGTGTTTGAAGAACTGAGAAGAGGAGAATGGAGCTTTCTTTGGTGAATGCGTGGATTGCAGTTAGGTTGAGTTGGAAACAGTGGTGTTTGCAGTTAGGTTGAGTTGGAATCAGCTGGTGTTTCTACCAGAGAAGCTACAACAATGGGGCAATGTGTTATGGTGTGTGTGCTCTGAGACAGGGACTGAATTTTGGATTGCAACTGTTGGTTATGGCTAGGCAATATTATGCAGAAATTGATAGTGGTAGAATGTGAAGATGCATCATTCGGAAGGAGAGAGAGTTCATATGCAAGAATCATTGTCTCTTTGCAATAGTGAGGCAAATTTAAAGTCTGGCGGAATCAATATTACTCAGAAATTTATAGTTGTAGAGAGCTGCATCATGAAAAGGAGATGAGATTCACAAATGACTGAACATAGCATTTGTGCAATGAAAGGAAAAGCAAGTGACAGGTTCGAACCCAACGCAGTATTGAAGATTCAGCTTCTGGTGCCTGGAATACACTGTAACATAACTTTCAATAACCTAATGGTACTGCTTATTAAGCAGTAAGCACACTTATTCCCCATACAACTGTACATGTATAGAAAAGGACATGACTATTTAAAACTAGAAATATATATTCTCAAAGTCTTGGCTTGCATTCTGATTAGTTTCAACTGTTCATCTAAGATTATCACATAGATAGGTTGTTGAGATAACTGACTAGAGAAATAATTGAAATACAATTATCTTCCTACACTGTTTGTTTTGGTTCTGAAAAATCATCTCATAATCATCCAGTTGAGGAGAAATTCAAGAAAAGGCTTTCAATAAATGCACTCACCCAGCAGGATGCGGTGGACACCGTATTTCCCAACCATGTTTACAGCCCATGGTCCAAAGTGAAAGAAAGTTGCCATACTTTCTTTCAATGGATAGACGTAGGAAACAATATCTGGTCAAGGCCAGATTCAAGAGAAACCTATGTTCTACATAATTCTCTATTCAATCATAAATATGTAAAACGATTATCAGTCCACACCTAATAATAGTAATAACAAATTCAGATTTGATTTTGTCTTGATTTTGCTTTGTATATATGCAGCTTCAGGTGTTCCAGAGCCATTAATGGATATGAATCATATGGAAAATGTAAGGGAACCCATTTAACCATGGAGGTGCATGGTATATGTTTGTTAATCTCTTTCTGCCGATATAGCTTCCTTAAGCATCTCTATCGATACATTGGCAATGATATTCCATTTGTTAGATTATAGATTTTAGGGGGAAATACGGAATGTAGGCATTTTTTGTATAAATGAAGTTCAAGTCTATATATATGCAAGTGACGCTCTTGGATGGGAAAAGTATGTACGACTGCAGTACAGGTATGTAAATCAAAACCCTATTTTCGAATCCATTTTTTTGTTTGGACTTCTTAATTTATGCAAATATATACGTATCCAATGCTATAGTTTTCCATGTGAACTTATGATTACAATTTAGACGTCTGAGTTCGGTTCCATGCGAAGCCGGGCATTACCTAATCAAATCGGGATGGGGTAAGGCGAAACCACTCCTAATCATTAATCGAAAATGCATCGAGGCGTGGCGAAGCCGTGCAACACCAAATCAAAAATGTCCGGGGCGAGGCGAAGCCGAGCTTTACCAAATCAAATCAAATCGGGGCGGGGCGGGGCGGGGCGAGGCGAAGCCGAGCTTTACATAATTGATTCACTTTCATCTGATATGGCGGGCCGAAACCCCACAACACCTAATAAAAAATATGGCTAAAAGAACAAAAATGCCCGGGCGTACCAGGTACATTGTTTTTCCTTCTATTGGAGTTGTTTATATATCTTGCAGATGCCTTTGGAATGAGTGTGTAGGCAGATGATTAACAAATTTTATAGACCCTAAACCTAATCTTCATTGATCTATTTCTTTTAAATGATTATTATCTGCACAAGCATTTTTATTTATTATGAACGACCAGTAGAAATAGGAACTGCAATGTGCAATATATCATTCTTATTGCCATGTCTCATTTCTTATACCCATGTGGGTGTACAGGCCTGCAATGAGGAGAAAAATATGCACAACATTTTGAGCATGCATGAGTAGGCAATAGAAAAAAGTTGATTGTAGAGTTAAGAGCAAAGATAGCCATTGTTAAAAATAAAACACGAGCTTCTGTTGCTGTTGGTATGCATGTCCTTAGACTATCCAACTAAAAAACTACGTCAAATTCAGTGTCTTTTGATCGTCATTGAGTTTGATGGGTGGATGGACTAATTGGCTTATAAGGTGTCTTTCTCAATGTTAGGTTCTCTGTGGCATGAATGGTAAATGCTTTATAAGTTCTCTGGGACATAGTTATGTTACTTCTTGAATACACGGGGTACTTATTACTACTAGATACAGTTCTTATTATATTCAGTTGTTGTTTATCAAAATTGGAACTCTAAAGTGGTAGTCAGTTGTTATTTCCACCACCACCAGACAATACTGACGACACTCCTTTTAATCAGGTTAGTCCATTGTTAATCCTATCATTCATTTTGTCATCTAATTCCATTATCATTGTTATTTCAATTTGTGGGTTACTTCTATTTGCTTTAGTCGCTTATTACTGTTTTAGTTTTAAGGACTTTGTATCTGAAGATTCAGATGGCATGGTATTGATCTACCAGCGGTGCTCGAGTTTGGCATCTCCAAGTAGTAATTATTGGGGCGGTGAGCCTTTATTTTGGTACCTTCATCTGTCACCTATATATCAAGTAAACCAAGAGGTCTACTTTCTTTTTTCGTTCCTGAGCTTTACATTAACCATTATTGTTTGTTCACAAATCAGCCTAATTAATCTAATACATGCAGTATGCACGGAACATATAGTGCTTGGTGTTGGTGGTCAATCACTCGATCCTTTTATTTAGATATTATTCTTGATTTGCAATTATGTTATTGTATATTCATAATTCATATGGTGATCATTTTACAGAAAAATATTATATGCAGAAAAATATGGTCGACGAACGAAAAAAATTCATTTGACCTAGATCTCGATGTGCTCCATGTTCGTTAACGCCATGGTTGTAAGATCATCAAAGGACTGCAAAAGACACTGAGTGCAATGAAATTTGGTTTTCATATATGCTGCAATTATTAATAGATTGTTAACTCTCAACCTTTTCAATTCTATAATTCTTTGTACACCAATTGTTTCTCAATTCATTCTTACCTTTCGAATACTGCGTTTTATATGGTTTCGCCTGTGTACTTTGTTTTGATAAACTTGCTTCTAAATGCCTACACCTACATTAACATCAGAACCTTTAGAATAAATAGTCTACTTAATTTTAAACTGCTAAATTTGCGATGTTCTTGAATTTGTTTCTATGAGATACCAAGATTCGTCATGTGTTATATAAGGGTATTTGGGACAAAAACTAAGCCCGTGCAGAGCACGGGCGAGACACTAGTACCAGGATAAAAATGAGGAACCCAATAATAATGCTAGGAATTTCGTTGCCGCTGCGCTATGCCAGCTATTGCCTTTAATATTTCTTTAAAATGCAATAAAGAGAAGGAAGCCCAATAAAAGAAAAAGGTCCATTAACGAACATTTGATCATTCACGCTCCATTTATAGCAGTGAATCCAAATAGCCAAATATGCCTAAACAAAGCAAGAGGATTCTCTGGCCTCTGAAAGAGACCCACTTGTGAAACTCTCTACCTCGTCGAGTGCAATTTAATTTCACGTTATCAAATCCATGTTAAAATCATTGCAATGCAAATTGTTTGAGAGCTTAAACGTCATTTCAATAAGATATAAGCTAATAGCAATGAAAGACCTTATCCACAGCCTGTGGACTGTCAACACAAAAAGGATGTTTAAGAATGCCAGTCCCTGCTTATCACAGCTCAATGGCAAATTTCTAAAGGACCCTTGTATATCCTATAACAAATTAGCATGGTCACCTTTTAGATATCCCCGAGGCATAAAAATTAACGTACCATGGCAGTACATTTGCATTAGCAAAATATTTATATATCTTTACTCCGTATAAATCCTATCAATGCAAAAAAAATAAATAAGGAGAACAGGAATCACAGGATATCCATGGAGATAGAGATATTTTGTAACTGAAGAGAATCCCTAATTATGTTTGTGATAATTTCATTTGTATGGAAAATAAGCACTCACTTTATCAGAAGCACTACCCAAAAGCAACATAAGGAAAAGAACGTCACTCAACTGAACTCCTGCATTTGAGCTCCACTTTGTGAATACAACCTAGAAGCGTCGATGGTCACAGTTGCGGTCCCTTCAAAAAAATTCTGAAATATAATTGAGGGACAGTTATTGGTTTTGACGAAACGCGTAACAAAAAGAATAACAATTGTTGGTTTTTGATACAATTTTTCATTTCGTTCTATTGCATAATGACAGATTCAGTGTTCCAACAGAAGAGCTTAATTTGGTTGTAGAAACACTAAAAACAAAGAAAGATCACATTAGAGAAGTTTTCTAAACAACAAAACTCTTGTAACTCAGCGAATGTATTCTACATAATTCTGAGCACTCTAATTCATACGGGCAATGATCGAAGAATATACGTTGAATTAGTACTCTGCAACAACATCGTCAATCGGTGACACCTGCATTACAAAAGCACAGAAAAATATCAACTCGCAAATTAGTAACTAAATTTAACGAAAAAAGAGTATCACACAAAACTGGTGAGGCTAATTTGAAAGAAAAAATGCAGAACTTGTGTACAATGCAAGAAAATAATCAAATTTAATAAGCTGAGAGTCCGCAAAAATCAAGAAAAAATGATAGGAAGTTGACCATGTGGCATACCAAGCTTTCCTTAACATAACGATCACCACTGCGGTGACCATTGGAATTTGTTCCACTACTTCTGTAGATCACCAACCACTGCACCAGCAAAGAGAGGCTTTATATTATCAGAAATTCAGAATAATTATAACCCAACTAAAAATATTATTTTTATATGCAATATATCAAATGTCAAACCCACCTAATGTGCTGAAAAGTAAGCTCGTGGATCTGACGCGCCTGGGGAGCTTTTGACTTTTCTGTTCAAAGCATACGAAATATTTACACAACACCAAGAACATCTGATAATAAATATGAAATATTTAGTCTCAAACTGGGTTGTAGGGACGATCCATTTCTTGAGCCGTGTCCGCGTCCGACGCGCTCGGACGCTGACGCTAAAATATGCACTGGGACGCTGTAATATTGGCCTCGTGTCCGCGTCAGTGTCCTGTCATGTCTGCGTCGCCGCGTCCGCGTCCGTGCAACACATATCTCAAACTAATATATCCTTAACATGAAAAACAAACATGTATCCTTAGTAGTCACACAACTGACCGGTTAGATAGCAAGAGGCTTGATCTCACTATTCCATTTGGAAAGCACATTTTTCGCAGAATGCAAACCCGGTTTTCAGATGCCACTGTGAAATGCTCAAGGCATAAGAAAAAATCATCACAGACAAAGGGTGGTGATTTGGAAATTAGGTTCTTAGGAACGACCACTGTGATTCATTAATCTGCACTTCACTCAAATATATAATAGATGTAGTACAAAATAAAAATAAGGGAGAAAAGAAAGAAAAAAATTAAGTGGGAATGTTATTTATGCCCCTACTATCCATGGGTCATGCACAAATATCCTTATGGGTCTTTACAAATACCCCTAATAGCATAACTGAAATTATGAATATACAAATAATTCATATAATTCCATTTTTAACCTTCACACCTTATACTTCTTCTTCTTCATTTTTCACTCGAGGTATTTGTAGTTCCAGATCGCTCGATTCTCTTTCCTCATTCTTCGACATCACCACCACCTCCGCCACTACCACCACCCCTTCACAGCCACCACCTCCGTCGCGAGAGAAACATTAAACCAGGGAGAATCGAAATCGTGTGTGTGAGAGAGATTTATTCACTGCAAATTCCATCAGATGCAGAAATTAATATCAGTGGAAGATTTAGGAGATGGATCTGATTTTAGATTTCAATTTCTGGTAATTTTTGGTTTAGATTTGTTTTTAAGATTGGTTCCGATGATTGAGTCTTGTTGTTGATGAAGGGGATCTGAGATTTGTGGCCGGGAATCGATGAAGAGAAGAAATTGCGAATCTGTGATGGAAATGGAACCAAGGTTTGAGTTGTTGTTTGAGGTCATGGAAGATATGGCTGCGGTTTCTGCTGGTGTTGCTTTGAAGTTTTTGCTGGTGTTTCTTTTGAAGTTTCTGCTGGTGTTGGTTGTTAAGATTGATTGTTGTGGTGGTTGAAGATGCTGGTGGTGGTGATATGAGGAAGGGAAAGAAGAAGAGTATACAAATGATGGTGGTGGAGCTTATTTTCAAGGTATGGGACTTTGGATTGTGCATCTGAGTTGAAAATGCAACCTCAATTTCATGTGTGTTTTTAAAAACTTTTGCTCATGTACTGAATTACTATCGTATAGTTATTGTGTGTATTTAAATGTGTCTTCTTATTCTTATCTCCTAGGTCGCGTCAAAGCAGGCTCTGGGATTTGTTGGCCGTGTTACCAGAAACAACCCCAAGAATCCTAGGCGTCGAACTAAAGTGTCTGAGATCAGGGAGGAGGTAATATTACTTGATCTGGGAGGTTATTTTAAGTTGATTTGATATGTGATGTTGGTATACATGTGCAATTCGTATAAATTTTCTAGTTTTAGTTGGATTTACTGAATAACGCTTCTCGGACTTTTTTTTTCGTTTTTCCTTTGGTGTTACAGACCTTAGTATATTATTGAATTACCTTTAGTGGTTGTTACATCATCAATTTCTTTCTGTTGTTTCCTTCTCCCTGACCCTTATTTATACTTGGTTTCATGCAATGATGAGAGCTCAATATTTAACGAAAGTAAATGTACCTGATGTGAAGTCAATGTGGTGCTGACCAGCACAGTTTTGATTTAATTCTTCTGTTTTATATTATGCAGAAAATTGATGTGCCTGTAATCGTTATTATACACATTTGTCTTCAGGAGGTGCGTTTTTAATGTATCTGTTATCGTTGTTAAGGGGAGTCATCATTCTTGTTTACCTAGTTGACATGTGTATAATATGTTGTTTTCTGTTAACTAGGTACAACATGATCACTTTGAGGAGTTCTTTATGCCCAAGCTTGGAGAAATTGGCTATTCTGGTATACACAAGTCGAAGACATCTGCGGTATATATCTCATTTCCACGTGTATTCTTGAAGTTGTAATTTTTGATACTTTGAGTCTTGATACTGTTCTATATAGGGTGTTTGGAAAAGGTTTTTCTAGTACCACATCTTTATCTGGATTTCAGAACGAAAATGAAGTACGTCAACCATCTATCAGAAACAAATTTGAAAATTGCTACTAAAAACTATTTAGGAAGTGATTGGATAGCTTGTTTACCTGCTGAATTTTTCAACGAAAATGAAGTACATCAACCATCTTTTTATTTCAGAGAATTCAACATTTGGTTCAGCTACTAGAGAGTTGCAAGTTTACAGGCAAACTGATTCACTAATCGAGTGCTCAGTTTGAGGGGAATGTTAGAGCAACCATGACTGTGCTATCTTTGTCTAGATTGTACTTGATGGATGCTCAGCTGGTATATGTACGTTTTTTTTTTGCCAAACCATGTAGCTTTTCATCCATGTTACCTTGTGTTATGCATGAATCTGTGGTGTAATGGTAGCACAACTGACTATATGTCAGAAGATGTGTGTTCGACTCATACTAGGTTCACTCATTTGTGTACAATTTTTATTTTTTGGAGGAAACTTGTGATAGTTGTCTCCATTTATGAAGACAACTTGTACTAGTTGCCTCCATATTTGGAGACAACTTGGGCTAGTTGCTTTCACTTTTGAATACAACTTTGTGCTAGTTGCCTTCACTTTTGAGGACAACTTGAGCTAGTTTCCTCAGATTCGGAGACAACTTGAGCTAGTTGCTTCCATTTTGTTTTGCAACTTATTCATGTACACTATTTATTGGAGACAACTTAAGCTAGTTGCCTCCACTTTTGGAGACAACTTCAACTAGTTGTCTCCATTTTTTTTTTGCAACTTATTCATGTACACTGTTTATTGGAGACAACTTAAGCTAGTTGCCTCCACTTTTGGAGACAACTTGAACTAGTTGCCTCCAATATGGACACAACTTATTGGAGACAACTTGAGCTAGTTGCCTCCTATATAGACACAACTTCAACAAGTTGACTCCACATGGTAGTGGTGGTCGTCGGTGGCTGTGGTGGTGGTCGGTTGGCTGTGGTGGTGGTTGGCGGCGGCGGTGTTTGTCGGCGGTGGTGGTGGTTGGCGGCGGCGGTGGTGGTTGGCGGCGGCGGCTGGTGGTGGTGGACTGCGGTGGACAGTGATGGTGGTGATCGACGGTGGTGGCTGGTGGTGGTGATCGACGGCGGTGGCTGGTGGTGGTGGTGGTGGTGGGCGTCGGTGGGTGGTGGTGGTGGATAGCGGTGGTGGTGGTGGGTGGCGGTGGCTAGTGGTGGTTGACGGTGGACAGTGGAGGTAGTGTTTCTGTTTTTTTTTTTTTTTGAATATTGGTTGGTGGATTTGTATATACACTATACAAAAGAGGGTATTTTGGTAATATATTAATCTTAGGGGTTTTTGTAAAGCTCATAAGGGTATATTTGTAAGGGGTGTCATAGTAGGGGTATATAGATAATGTTCCCAAAAACTAATCATTGTATAGGCAGCTTACGTTCTGGTCGAGCAACAACAAATTCAAAGTGCTAATCGCTTTAGTATCTTCGAAGTCAACTTGGTATCCTATATGAAAGTTATGGGCGGGCCTAACTTGGATCTGGCATGGTTTCCCTTTGCCAATTTCTGGTAGGCATAATCATATACCTGCTAATGGGGTTTCTCTTGGGAGACTTATATCGGTGTTGACATGCCATTACAAATCAATGCAACACTAACAACAAAATTATATAAAAAAGTTACAAAGACAAAAGTAACTAAATATCATTTTTGCTACCTTTATGGCAGAGTATAAGGTCATATGTTATATGCTACTGTGATGTTCTTTATGATTTCAAAATTGATAATTTTGAGAACATGATATAAAAATAAAGTATGTATTATAAAAAAATAAATTTGATCCAAACTATGATGTTCATCTCAATCTAAGGTTAAAATTTCGATTGCCACGAGTAATAAACTAAACTGGCTGTTTCTCGCTTCCAGATCCCATATCATTGCTTCTTTAGATTGTGTTACATACAGAGGTAGCGGCTGTAGCATGTACGTATATGGCTAGTCTATCCTAAAACTACAAAATCTTGAACATAAAACTCAACAACCCTACATATATATAGTTATAAGACTCAAGATATTTCATTTTGTCACGCAAATTTTAAAATGCATCAAGTTAACAACATAAAAATGAAAGTCAACCCACAACCGCAGAGTTCATATGGACACATAGCCAATCACATACTTAGCAAAAATTGTAACATCACAATGCTAAACCTGAAATGTCAAAACCATAAATGTTAGACTAAGCAAGCGTAGTGTATACATACTTAAGATGACTTCTTCTAGTGAAAAGAAATCAAATTTTGTAAGAATCAGAGTGAATGAAGTGTATACATACTCAAGCAAGCGAAGTAGAGTCATCCATCGCCTTCTTCTAGTGAAAAAATAGTTTCAACCCCAGAACTTCTTATCAGCAGAGTCTTGGAACTTATAATCCTAGATAGAGAACCAACCAATCACCTTCCAGCTATGAGGTATATATGAAAAGGAGATGTTTTTTCTTTCTGAAGATAAAATCCAAGAAAGCACAATCATATACCTAATAGAGACTGATTACCAAGTGTTTTTGATGGAGTTCATAAATTATTAATGGCAACCATTATTAATGCTTTAGCATGAGTGGCTCGTGCAAGAAGAACGCTATATAATAGTGGACTATAAAAGGAATGCGCTAGATATCCAAACTTACCAAACTTCAACAACAGAAACCATAGTTATCAAGCTAACTGAAATGATTATCGCATACTATCAAAACTTGATGTACCAGGTATAACATAGTGACACAACTCTGAGAACTACCTTTACCTAATAGAAGTTCGCGAAGAATGCAGCATACCTGCAATATATGCCTCCTAATGATACCTTTGGAACACGATGGAGTTCGACTTCTATTAGGTAAAGGAGATTGAAAGCCCTGGAACCCTCGCAAGATAACTTGTAGAGATTTATATAGTCGAAATGTTCAAGCAGGGATTGAATGCAGGGGTTAATCGGTATCTTTTATTTTGGTAACGTCTGAACAATTGAATCAAAGGGAATCATGGTGGTGCTAATTGAATTCATCCATTAAGGATGAAAAGCTGGAGCCTAATAAGCTAATAAGCTGAATAAAACCCTTGGCGTAACAGATGAAAATTATGGAGAATAAATTTCAAAATTGAATATGGAACGTTGCATGAGGGCGTGGAAGAAGGGTGCATTTTCATCCATGATTTGTCTCCTACACTTTCCTACATTTTGAAAGTATTAAGAACCGTCGATTATTGGTAAAAAGCAATTCAAAACCGTTGGATTAAGCCAAAACCATTTGTTTTTGTAAAATAGATTTTATTATCTGCTTCATTTTCTCTATTTTAACTTTTAATGTTCCTTGTCACAATAAAGAAGCGAAAATGATGAACATACAAAAACAATCAAGAATATAATAAATGAAAGAAAGCTCGACTAAGTGGTGGAAGTATAAAAATTCGATACAAATTTTTACTTAAAAGTCTAAACCCCTATGATATGAAAGCTACGGGAAGGTGGACTCACTAATTTAGGGTAAAACCCTACGGTCCCTACCCAACCGGGGCAAGTACCCATGGGGATGGGTTTGGATGGGTCAAATGATCATTCCTAATCTATAGGAAGTTACAAGGTGGACTCACTAATTGATTGTTAGACCAAAATTTTGGCTTAGCTGTATGTAGTGAATTTCAAAGCATCATCTCTTACTACAATCTCCTCGTGAGATTTTTTGGCATTATATTTTCCAAAATAAGTTAATAATGACCTATTTGGATACCACTGTGACAAGTTCTGGAAGCAGAAAAATCATAGGGTAGTGTTGGTACACAATTTCATAATAATTTTTCTAGTAAAAAAGTTAATTTTTTTGTGGAGCAAAAATATTTATTTTTGACTTCTACTTCCAGAAAAGCGAACATGCAATAAACTATTTATTTTAGCGAAAATTTTGCTCACATTTACTTATTTTAATCTAGTCCACCTAAAAGATATCATTAGTAACAAACTCCATTAGTAAACCAATCACTTACAACCGAATCCTATTTTTGGGGCTTAGAAGGTCATGGTCTTTTGACCATTTTGGGGGCTTAAATGCTTTGGGGAGGCAAAAACTAGATGGGGGAGATTCACGTGATTTAAAAGTCTGATTTACCCTCTCCTCTAAATAAATTAAATCAAAACCTAATCCTAATTTTAACCCTCTCCTCCCTTCATTTTCTCTATTCTCCTTCATCTTCTCAAAAACTCTCAAAAACCAAAATCATTTTTTTTTATTCTCCATTGATTCTCAAGATGACAGCAAAATCCCACCATTTATTCTTCATCTTCTCCATTGCATATAGAGATGATAGAAAAAACCAAAACTAAGAAAACCCAGTATTTATTTTACTTTTGATTGACTTAAAAATTTGATTCGATTAATTTGAGAAAAAAATATATTCTGAAACTGTATAACGGCTAGGAGTTCACACTTTCCCAACTGTGAACCCTGTATTACGGTTGGGAAAGTACATGTTTCCCAACCGTGAACCCTGAACCTACTTGTACGGTTGGGAAAGTAAGAACTCTCAACCGTAAAAGAGTGTTTACGGCTAGATTTCCTAGCCGTAAGCTATTCTGATAATCACATAAAAAAATATAAACAGAGGACTAATTTCGGCTTGGTTTTCCTTGCCGAAAATGCTTACTTTCGGCTAGGTTCCCCAGCCGTAACTAGAATTTTCATCTTGGAAAACTTGGCTGTAACTGTTTCTGATACTTACAAAAAAAATTGTAGAAAAAATCCTAGCCGTAACTTGAATTTTTGGCTTGGAAAACCTAGTCGTAACGGTTTCTGATACTTATAAAAAATCCTAGTCGTAACTGTTTCGGTTGGGAGTTCTTGTCGACCCAGTCGCGAAAGTAATCTATGGCTGTGAATTCTTCAATTTCGAGCCGTAAATTACTATTCACGTCTGGGTCGACAATATTTTTCAACCGTAACTGCAAAAAAAAACCACATTTTTTTCGATTTTTATCGGTATTGAATCAGCAAAATTATTGTTAGGAATCAAATATAAGGTTCTCCTGAGCATTTGTTTCTTCGATTTCTTCTTCTTCTTGGTTTGGTCCTTCGAAATCATAGTAAGGCTCATAAGGGTTATTTTGAGTTTGAGAAAAAAATTCATGATTTTCTGAAAAATCAGCATAGAACTGTTGATGGGTATTAATATGTTATCATATTTTGAAGATGAAGGGTCACCTACATCAAAAGTTTTGCTTAAATCCTCCTCCTCCTCCTGATTTTCTTTTGTTTTGATTTTCATTTTCATCACTTCACTTAAAGAGATGAATTAGTCTTAATTAATTTGCTAATCATGATTAATAATGTTAATCAAGCTTATTATCTAAAATCATATGGGTCATAGTAGTTTTTATATGAATATGATGAGGGTGTCCCAATTGATATTTGGTGACCCTAGAAAGCCCAAAAAAAAAAAAAACTTTTTCTAAGCCCAAAAATAGGATTCTTACAACCACCCCAAGTGAAGTGACAAATCATTTTGCTGCTTGGTAATAAAGACAAAAGGAGGCACATTATTGCCGCTAACTTAATCTTTGAAGTCAATATTCATCCCAAGTCGGTATGCAAGAATCTAATGGGATGTCCGCTCTCTTTCTTCCGTTTTTCTAATGAGAAAGGGGGGACATATTCATGCATTGGTCTTAAGTTAGCCAACCCATTGGATGGCTTTTAAGGAGATAACATGTTTCTTTCAGTTGTGATGTCAACAAAGCTAATTGGGATAATCCGCGTCAATTGATCAGTACATATTATCATCAATTATAACCGTACAAAGCCATAATTTACATATCCAAACTACACAATGACTTGATCGGAAGAATAATGAAAGAACAGACAAACAGATATGACGAACAAAGAAAGTATTGCTGTAAGAAGTTCAATATCACGAAGCACTCATGTGAAGTGCTACAAGAGATGCATATGCTCCATTCTTAATTTTCATTAATGTGTCATGATCTCCTTTCTCGGCGATACCCCCATTTCTGACAACCGCTATAACATCAGCGTTCTTAATTGTGGTTAACCTATGTGCAACCACAACCGTCGTCCTGTTCACCATGATTCGGTCTAATGCATCTTGCACCAAGTGTTCCGATTCTGCATCAAGTGCACTTGTTGCCTCGTCTAATAGCAAAATCTTTGGTGCTTTCACAATGGCTCGTGCTATCGCCACTCGTTGCTTTTGCCCACCTGACAATTGTACTCCTCGTTCTCCTACCATTGTATCATACCCCTTCACAAATAGAAAAGGACAAGTATTAACCTCACATCTACAGGGCTTTTAGAAAAGGACAAGTATGAACCCTGAACTAGCGATTAATAGGTGTTGAAGTTCCAACCTGTTGTAAGCCACTAATAAAATTGTGAGCATTTGCCTGCTCTGCTGCTGCTATAATTTCCATCTCTGTCGCATTACCTTCCTTTCCGTAAGCAATATTGGCACGAATTGTTTCGTTGAACAAAATGGGTTCTTGACTTACCAAACCCATTTGTTGCCTCAGCCATCTGACCCGAAACTTCTCAATTTCGACCCCGTCCAATGTAATATGTCCTGAATCAGGATTGTAAAACCGTTGCAGCAATGAAATTACAGTTGATTTACCGCTTCCACTCTCTCCAACCAGAGCTACTGTCTGATAAATGAGAACCATCATTAGAGCTAAAGAACCATGTATAGACAGAAGGGATGTCGAAGTAGTTATAGTACACAATGAGCATATAATAGGAGTTTATACCTTTCCAGAATGAATGGTCAAGCAAAAGTCCCGGAATATTTGAACATCTGGCCTTGTTGGGTACTTAAAACTAACATGTCGGAACTCAATTTTACCTCTTACATCTTCTAATGTCGTTCCGGAGTCATTGCTTAAGTCTATATTAGTTTCATGGTCAAGAATTGCAAATACGGATGCAGCTGAAATCTTGGCTTTGCCAGTGTCTGCTACCGTGGAGCTTGAACCAGACACACCAACTGCAGTAAATATCAGAGCGAAGAAAACCTGATAACAACATAACAACATGGAAATTAAGAACAAGGAACCACCTTTGCAAAAAGTACTCACTGACAGCAGTGTGTGGGCTTCCAACTCAAAACCAATTGGCAATGAGTGGAGTGGCTCCACACCTTAAATTGTGCACCATGCTAGAGGGTTTGGTCTACGTGGGACTGATTTCCAACACTTACGACACTACAGTAAGAATTAAAGTTAGAAGAAACACATACCCGAAAAACCTGTGCAAATGTTGCTTGACCTGCCTGAACTAGTCTTCCTCCAATATAAAAACTAAGCGCATAGACAGAAAACATCAAGAAATTCGTAATCCCGAAGCCTATTCCACTAACGATCCCTTTTCGTACACCTGCCTTTTCTGGTCCTTCGCACTTACTTTCGTACAATTTCATAACCTTCTCTTCGGCACCAAATGATGCTACAGTTCTTATACTCCCAACTGCGTCATTAGCAACTTGGCTTGCTTCTTCATACTTCTTCTGCAATATATACCCATGAAATTATGGATGTTAGACCACAAATAAACTTTACCTTACCCTTTGTTTTTTGTGAAAGTTATAAAAGATCAAAGACAAACCTTCGCGTCTGAACTAAATCCTTTCAGGAACTTCATTTGAGCCCATCCATTCAGTCCAATTAAAGGTATCAACACAAGGATAATTAAGGACAGCTTCCAGTTCGCTTGGAAAGCAATACCCAGACCAGAAATAACGATTGCTATGCTCTCAACAAGCATTGCAAGTGAATCTCCAACAAGACTGCGAACACTTGCTGCATCTGCAGAAAGCCTGGCACCAATAGCACCACTAGAGTGCTCTGGCTCATCAAACCAATCAATATCCATATGAACAGCCTTCTCAAAGCACAAGGAGCGTATACGGTTTATTAACTTGCATCCTGCCACGGCAAACAAATATGTTTTCGCAGGTGATAAAATTAAGGATGCGGCACCTAAAGCTATACATATCAATGCCCAGAAACTTGAATCCTTTTTGAGCTGAGCTGGAGGTTCAAAGAATGTCTTGATTACACTGGAAAGCATTAGAGCGAAAGCTGGAAATATTACTCCATTTAATCCTGCAACTACAATCCCTAGTAGCAAAACAGGAATCTCTGGCTTGTTGAGGGATGCAAGACGACTAATTGGGACATCTTTGTACTGCTTGGTAGGTGGTACGTCATCATCGTTGTTGTATTCTGAGGCAACCTCGCCAAAATTTCTTCTCGAAGGAAATCCAAATTCAATGGAAAAAGAATGGTGACCACTATTTCCACGCGTAGATGATGCACGACTAAACAATTTTCCAAGTGACATGCGTCTACTAGGATTCCTGCTAAGTTGACGTGAAAATTCTGACTGTCTACTAGGATTCCTGCTCAGTTGACGCAAAAATTCAGATTGTCTACTAGGATTCCTGCTAAGGTGACCCCCAAGTTCTGACTTCTCATTACCATTTGCTGATTCCCCATTTGCTTCTTGCAATCGTATAAGCTGAGAGTATGCTCCTTCTGGGTCTTCCAGAAGCTCAGTGTGTGAACCTGGTGAAAGAAAATGTAGCAACTAATAAATAAACCTCTCTTTATCTCACTAAAGAAACTAGAATGCCCGAGTATTTTTGACTGGTTCAAACCTTTTTCGATAATCTTTCCTGTCTGAATGACAGCAATCATATCAGCATTCCTTATTGTGCTCAACCGGTGTGCAACAATGACAGTTGTTCGATTGATCATCACCCTATCAAGTGCCTCTTGCACAATCCTTTCAGACTCTGCATCAAGTGCACTAGTAGCTTCATCCAGAAGTAGAATTCGTGGATTTTTTAAGATTGCTCTAGCTATGGCAATTCTCTGTTTTTGCCCACCAGACAATTGGGTTCCATTCTCGCCAACCATAGTGTCTAGACCCTGATAAACACAGAAGTTAGTTCTAAAATACGTATACAAACAAATGGCAATTTCAAGTCTGGAGGTTAAAGAAACCAAAAACAACCTCTGGTAGTTTATCGATAAACTTGGCAGCATTAGCTAGCCCAGATGCGACTTTAATTTCTTCAAGAGTTGCCCCATCCTTTCCATAGGCAATATTATCCTTAATGCTAGAAGTGAACAGCACAGGTTCTTGGCTAACAAGTCCAATTTTCTCCCGGAGCCATCTCAATTGTAACTCTTTGATATTTATACCATCAATTAGAATTTCACCAGCTTGTGGATCATAAAATCTTTCTATTAAACTAATGACAGTCGACTTTCCACTTCCACTTTGTCCAACTATAGCATTGGTCGTGCCACTCGGTATGCGTAGACAAAATCCATTGAATATTTGTTCATCTGGCCTTGCAGGATAAGTAAAGCAAACATCTTTTAACTCGATATCCCCGTGAATGTCATCTAATGTTCTCCCCTTGGAAGTATCATACGCATCGATCTCTGGCTTTCTATTTATTGCCTCAAACATCTTGTATGCTGCTGCTTTTCCTGCAGCAAATGCACCCAAAAATGGAGCTGCCTGCCCCAGTGCCCTGCATTAACAGAGAACTTTTAGAGTGAAGCAGATTAACAATAACTGGGTGACTAAACAAATCAAGCTATATGAAAGACAAATAAAAGCGCTTACATGGAGCCAGTTAACACAGCAACGATAACATTAATGATATCTCCTCCGGTATATCCTTTGTCTATTATCAGTTTCGCACCATACCATATGGCAAGGGCATAAGAACAAAATGAAATGAATGTAATTGAACCAAAACCTAAACCAGAAAATAAGCCCTGTTGAACACCAGCCTTGTAAGCAATTTCTAGTGACTTATTGTACTTGGCTATTGCTAGCTTCTCCCCGGTAAATGCGGCGACCTATATAACAGTAAAGTCAATTATAGTTAAGCTAGTATTTTCAGTAGCAGAGGTAACAATCAAGCATTAGCCCATAGGTAAGTTATATATTTGAATTTAGCATTTCACAGTTTATTTGTTAACCAGATATAGAAATTATTACTTACTGTTCGTATTGCACCGAGCGTTTGTTCTACAACAATTCCTGCTTGGGAATAAGCTGTTTGTCCACGAGATGCCATTTTGGCAATTACAATGGACATGGCTGCACCGGTGATTACAAGAGGGGGGATTGTGGTTAACATGACAAGCGTTAGAAGCCAGCCTTTGACGAATGCAACTATAAAACCTCCTACAAATGTCGCCAACTGCTCGACAAATTTGCCAACCTTTGAAATAAAAAGGTCTTAAGAGTTAACCACTGAACTTGCACACTTTATGGTGTGTGTGTGTCTCTATGAATTGAAGTTCCAACTTTTGCATCGCTTAACAAATGAATTAGATATACCTTCTCGCCCATAGCTTCTTGAATGAGAACAGTGTCACCTGACATCCTTCCTATAACTTCTCCTGTGGTTGTTTCATTATCAAAGAAAGCAATATCTTGCCTCAGTATGGTTTTTAAGTAAATACTTCGTATGCGTGCCGCTTGTCTCTCCCCTGTGACCATCCAACAACCAACCTCTGACAATACAAATAATAGTTTTTCTCAGTATCAAATAGACATAGTTTTAAATCATCTCAAGCTGTAACACAGTGACAACATTAAGATTGCACGAACTTAATGACAAAAAACTTACGGAGGGATGAAGCCACTAGGCCTAACGCAGCCAAATAGGTGAATTGTAGTGCTACCTGAACATATCAATATGACAGAGTTGGACAATTAGACACATGCGTATATCCAAAGGCCAAATGACTTGAGAGTATATGCAAATTTTGATATCTGGAGTTGTACCTCAAGTTACAATTCAGGATGAAAAACATAAACAAAATTTGTTGGTAACTAGAAAATTTATGTATATATGTATATATGTATGTGGCTTACCTTAGAAACCTGCTTTACCACTTGATCAGTACCTTCAGTATTTCCAAAAGAGTTTATCATTTTCCCAAGAAGAATAGTCATGATAGGCGTTGTCGCTCCATTTGCGCAAGCTCCAATTGTTCCGACGGCCATTAACACTTTATCTTTAAAATCAGCAAAACGAAATAGTTTGAAAAATGGAACAGTTCCAATAACTTCCTCCTCTTTTCCATCAGTATGCGCTAGTTCTAGTTGATCATCTCTCTTCAGTGACCTGCTATCTTTTTCTGTGTCAGGTACGTAACTAGCTGATCTGCTAACACGGTGTTCATCCATGTTAGTAACTCTTAGAACTGACTAACAAAGCTCAGTTTTAAGTATTCAAAATTTGGGTTCTAAATGCCATCATCAAGTTTATAGAAATTTATTGGGTAGTTGAATCAATGATTTAAGAACCCATATTCAGCAAACATCATTAATCTCACTAAAATAATACAAGAGTTGACATACATTCCCACCAACCTTATGCTTTTCTATAGTATTTTTATACATATGCTAAGCTTAATAGTATATTGACATCAGGAAACTGTTGGAATTAATTACAATAATCGAATGCAAATGGGAAATAATACTTAAATTACACTGATAGTAGTAACAAATAACTCAATAAACTTAGTAGAGGCACGTATGAGATACGCTGAGCTAAAGGTAATATTGCCTGCTACTCCTCCTCGAGATGCTATAGCAATTAACAAATTACCTCCAGGATACAACTACTTGTTAGTTCTCCTCTATGTGTAGCATACACGAGAGAAACCCTTAGAACTTGGCAAGAAAATGAAAAACAAAAACACAAATCGAAACTACAACCAGTTTCAGATAAATATAAAAACTAATTTATGTTTCTGTAAACTATGATGTTTCTGTAAACTAATTTCTGTTAAACAAAGTTTCTATAAACTAATTTTTGTAAACAAAGAAGTAGTAATACAAAATTATGTTTCTATAAACTACAACTTGTTTAAGATAAGAACTCGATTTTATGTTTCTGTAAACTTAAAAAGAAATTGTTTCTGAAAGCATAAGAAAAGAAGAAGAATTTCGAAGAAAGAGTTAGAAAGGTATGGTTTACAAATGAAGTTTACAACTCGTATTTATAGCAAGAAAATGTTCGAACGTTGGAAGAGAATCCAAAGCATGACAGACTGTTCGTGATTCACGCATCTCGAACGTTGCAAAAGTAAGGTAAAAATCGCGTTAAAAGAACAGTGCACACGCATTCAAAATTTGCGAGATTCTTCTCGAGGAAAACAGTGTGTACAGGTGTCAAGAAAACCGTGTGACACGCGTGAAAGAAGATGCTTCTCGAGGCTGTCGGATATCCAAAACCGAGAAGGAAAATAATAAAATTCTTTACATGTGTGGGAGAAGCGTGTGGTAAATTTCAGTAAAAATAACACCCACACCCACACCCACTCCCACGCCCTCGCCCGAGCCGAGCGAGCGTGCGTGCTTCTGTGCGAAGCACCGCGCGAACGGGAAAGGCAATAAGAAATGCAATAAGGTTTAGGCAACCTTGCCATAGTCTAGGGCTTTCCCCATACACAAAGGTCTAAAGACCCAAAGGGCCATGCCCTTAAGGCTAAACCAATGCTATTTAAGTCTAAAACTCTAAATGTTTTAGTCTATATGGGACTAATGTTTTATTCATTCACATGAAAAAACATCTAGGGAGCATAAGGTCTTGGGATCAAAACATGGTTCATGCATTTTTAATTAAATTTTTAAAAACGTTTTTTCTAACAATCCCCCACATGAATAATAAAACATGTCGATAAAACACGAGAAAACATAAGGCAACAATATAGGCTAAGGTGTCCCAAAGATTGAACCTTAACTTAGTGAGAGGTTACCTGAACTTCTTGTTGATACGGTGAACGCAATGTCTTGAACCGCCAACAATGAATGCAATTCAGAAATAAAATCCACACTTGATGCCTCAACCGATGAAAACATCTGCCAAGCTCTTGCGGTTGTGCCCATTTTGGTCGTGGGCTAAAATCCCGGACTTAATGAATGTCTCTAGAGAATCAGCTCAAATTATCATAGGAAGCGGCCCCACTTCCAACATCCACAAAGGTGAGTCCATAAAGAGTGTCCTGCCACACCCCGCTTTAATCAAAGCCATGGTACCCATTAAGATCGCAAAAGATCATCCTTTATTTCTGCAGGCAGCACTATCACACAGTTACACCATAGGGAGGGACAAAGATAGTGCTTTCCCAATATCACCATAAATTAGTTGTCTCATTGAACCTTGATCTTGGAAATCCAATCACAAGGTTGAGTATCCTTCATGGTGATTTATTCAATGAGCTTAAGTCCCATCCCCCTCGATGTAAATTTAACTACCTCTCTGGTTAAGCCTTTCGTCAAAGGATCTACAAGATTATCTTTGGATTTTACAAAGTCTATCGAGATAATACCAGTAGAGAGTAGTTGTTTCACCGTCTTGTGTCTTCTTCGTATATGTATAGACTTCCTGTTGTATACATTGTTCTTTGCGCAACCAAGAGCAGCTTTACTGTCACAGTGGATTGCGATTGAAGACACAGGCTTGGGACAGAGTGGAATTCCTCCCAGGAAACATCGTATCCATTCAGCTTCCTCTCCATCTTTTTCCAAGGCTATAAATTCAGACTCCATAGTGGATTTAGCTATACATGTCTGTTTGGTAGACTTCCATGAGACACACACACCTCCAAGTAAGAAGATGTACCCACTAGTAGACTTGCACTCTTCTGAGTCTGATATCCAGTTGGCATCACAATACCCTTCCAGTACAGCAGGATACTTCCCAAAACTTAAGCAATAGTTTGAGGTCCCTCTCAGGTAACGTAAAACTCAAGAGAGCATTCCAGTGATCCTGCCCTGGGTTGCAAGTATACCTGCTTAATATACTCACAGAGTAAGCAATATCAGGTCTTGTACAGTTCATCAAATACATAAGACAACCAATAATGCGAGAATGCTCAAGTTGATCAATACCCTTACCCTTGTTCTTTTTCAATTTACAAGTGGGATCAAAAGGAGTAGATGCAGGTTTAGCATTTTCATAATTAAATCTCTTTAGTACGGTTTCAGCATAATGAGATTGACTAAGACTATATCCATCAGACATCTTTCTGATTTTCATCCCTAAGATTACATCAGTAGGGCCTAAGTCTTTCATGTCAAAATTATCTCTAAGCATGCTTTTAATGGTATTAATAATATCAAGGTTACTGCCTAATATGAGCATATCATCAACATATAGGCATATAATAACATGTGAATCATTCACAGATTTAATGTAAACACATTTATCAGATTCATTAACCTTGAAGCCATTAGTTATCATAACATGATCAAATTTTTCATGCCACTGTTTAGGTGCTTGTTTTAAACCGTACAGAGATTTGTTCAACTTGCAAACTTTGTTTTCAAAACCTTTTACAATAAAGCCTTCAGGTTGGTCCATATAAATTTCTTCATTCAAATCACCATATAAAAATGCAGTTTTAACATCCATCTGATGTATATGCAAATCATAAATTGAAGCTATAGCAATCAACATCCTAATAGAGGTGATTCTAGAGACTGGTGAATAAGTATCGAAGAAATCTAATCCTTCCTGTTGTCTATAGCCTTTAGCTACCAACCTAGCTTTATATTTATCTATAGTTCCATCTGTTCTAAGTTTCCTTTTGAACACCCATTTGCAACCTATGGATTTACTTCCAGGAGGCAAGTCTACAAGCTCCCAAGTTTCGTTTTGCTGAATGGACTCCCATTCATTTAATGAAGCTTCTTCCCAGAAAGTTGCTTCTGGAGAAGTCATAGCTTCCTTGTAGGTTTGGGGTTCATACTCTACCGTAAGAGTCAAAAAATCTGGGCCAAAACTTGTTTCAGTTCTAACCCTCTTACTTCTTCTTGGTTCAATCTCATACTCCAAAGTTGGAGTTTGACTAGTCGATGGAACATCCGGGAGGTCATCATGGACCCTTTTCCGAGGTCCATACCTTAAAGGAAATATGTGTTCATAAAACACAACATCTCTAGATTCCAATATGGTGTTCTGACCAATGTTATTATGGTCAGAACTGATGACCATGAACCTGTATGCAATTGTATGCTCAGGATACCCTAAGAAAACACAATCGACTGTTTTAGGTCCTATTTTAGTTTTCTTGGGAAGAGGAATGGCCACCTTGGCCAAACACCCCCACACTTTAAAGTATGCATAGGAAGGTTGTTTACCATTCCACAATTCATAAGGAGTTTTATCAGATTTTTTAAATGGAACTCGGTTCAAAATATAGCAAGCAGAGAGGATAGCTTCCCCCCACAAGTTCGAAGATAACCCTGAACTTGTCAACATAGCATTTACCATATCTATGAGTGTTCTATTTTTTCTTTCAGCTACACCATTCGATTCTGGTGAATATGTGCAGTTGTTTCATGAATGATTCCATTATGTTTACAAAACTCACCTATGGGTATCACATACTCACCGCCACGGTCTGACCTAAGAGTTTTAATTTTAAATCCTTTTTGGTTTTCTACTTCAAGTTTATAAAACTTGAAAGCCTCTAAGGCCTCATCTTTACTTCTAAGAAGATGAACCTGACAGTATCGTGAGTAATCATCTATAAAAGTGATGTACCATTTTCTACCACCTCTTGTTGGTGTTGATTTCAAATCTCCTAAATCCGAGTGTATTAGTTCCAAAGGAACTGTTTTACGTTCAATCCTTTTATTAAACGGTTTTCTTGTATATTTAGATTCAACACAGATTTCACATCTTTGATTTTTATCAAAGTTTATTTTTGGTATGCAACCTAAATTAGCAAGTCTTTCTAGAGATTTGAGATTAACATGTCCAAGTCTATCATGCCAAACATGTGAAAAGTCACAAACATAAGCAGAAGAAGATGCATTAACATTCAATTTCAAATCAGATACACTAAGCTTAATCATGTTATCGGTAACATAACCTTTTCCTACGAATTCACCATGCTTAGAAATAACAACAGTATTAGATTCAGCAACAATCTTAAAACCTTTTCCTAGTAAGATGGTTTCTGAGATAAGGTTTTTGCATATGTCTGGGACGTAAAATACGTCATTCAATGCGAGAGTTTTTCCTGAAGTTAGCTTCAGTTCGACCTTGCCTTTCCCCACCACTTTCGCGGTGGAAGAGTTTCCCATGAACAGTTTCTCATCATCTCCTACTATGGCATAGGAGGAGAAAGCATTTCTGAATTCTGAGACATGCTTGGTGGCTCCGAGAATCAAGCCACCGGTCTCTCACATTAGTCATACTAGAGACAAGGTCGACTTCGGACACCATGCCGGTGAAATATCCGAGTCCTCTACTATGTTTGCCTTATTTTTCTGTTTTGGATCATATTTGATCCTTTTAGGGGCCTTACAGTATTTAGCCATATGTCCAGGTTTACTACAATTAAAACAGTCGCCTTTGATGGTGTGCTTAGTAACACCACCCCTAGGCTTAAAATTGTTACCTACGGGTTTTCGACGTCATTACGTCTATTACCCATTTTTTGGATTCTCCAGGAGTTTTCTTTGAAGCGCTTTTATCGTCCAAAACATGAGCTTTGTTGGACATGTTTTTGCTCAGCATCATGCTCTTGTCCTTCTTGCACATAAGCTCCTCAACCTGGATCTTTTTGCCAAGCTCCACCATGGTGATTTCACGAGTCTTGTGTCGACCTCCTCTTGTATTCGCTCCATGAGGGTGGAAGCTTTTCAATCACAAAATGATACTTGTAGAGCTTCATCAAAAGTCATGCCTTGACAAGAATTTTGGGATGAGGAGTTGAAGTTCGACGAACTTGTTCTACCACAGGCTTTTCGTCAGTCATGTTGTATTCTAAGAACTTAGCCATCAAGAACTTCTTACTTCCAGCAGCTTCAGCATGATATTTTTCTTCTAGAGCTTCCCATAAATCAAAAGCATTAAAATCTTCTACCATTAAAAATTTACTAGTTTCGTCAGTCATGGTGTGGAAAAAAGATACTCCTTTATCAAGTTTTTTGATAAAATTAGTAATGTTTTTTATCTTTGGTCCGAATGTAATTTATTTTCGCTGAGTCAGATTCAGATTGGGTCTAGTTTTAGGAAATAAGAACATCCCGAACCGGGAACCACATCCCTTAACGCTATACATATACTAGATGGTAGAACCCAAGTAGTATGCGACGAAATATAACTACAGTACACGTCCAGATCGTCAATCAGCGGTAGTTTGCATGTCACCCACTAAGGAAATGTAAATATTTTGATGTATATGCTGGTCATTACTGTCAAACAACCTGCCTTGGTTGTTGATGGAGTTGAGGTTGTTGGAATACACGTTGTGATGATTTTCTCTTACGAGAAAGTCCACTTTAGACTCAAAGGAATCGTAATATTGCTCAATCAAACAAAGTTAGGTAAGTCGGGAACAATGTATTTTTTTATTTTGGTTGTAGGTAAGGTTCGACATCACGATGTCCCCTTCATCTGCTGTAGGTAAGTTGTCAACCTCAAACACATCTCATGCATGAATCAAAGTAAGCACCAAGACAACATTAAATACAAGAACATAAAAAAGTTGGGGACGACCATAAATTAATTAACCTTTTCAACCATCACTATCGATCAGTGTTTTCAGGGTCTAGTAATGTAGCTAGCAAGAAGTCCAGACTGTATAGTGACTGGAGTGCTGAGCATTGGTGTGTTACTACTAATTTTGTAATTGAAGTTAACGCAGTTTTATGTGGCTTGGATTACAGTCTTTTACTGATTTGTAATTTTTCTGTTTTGTTTTCTTCGGTCTACCTACTGTAACTCTTGTATATTCTCCTTTTCTAATAAAATCTCTCTTCTAATAAAAAATGGGAATTCAAGAAGGTTATTACCGGAGTTTTCTGCTCTCATCGTCAAGAGAATTAGAGGCGATTTTTCCTCTTATGCGTTCTTCATGGCTAGAAGCCATGAATCCGCTTTCATTTGTTTTTCAACCCCTAACCTGATTGCAGAATCTTCTAATCCTGCTAGTTTATCAGCGGCAAATATTGGGTTTGGGGATTTTCCACCTCTCGGGGTATTAGAAACCCTAAACCTAATTCAACCTCAGATCCAAAATCAATTTCGAAATTGAATCAATCTCAGACAGTTTTAAGCTATGCTGGTTGTTTTGGTAACAACAATCTTCAAGCAATCTCATCAACCAAGCTTTCTTTTGACGAAGCTAAGGAAATTGATGGAGTTTCTACTGTTGTTTTCAATTCAGGTGAACTCAAACCTCACTTTTTTTATTTTGATTCTTATGTAGTAGGTTATTTTGTGGGAAAGAAACTTCAATTCCTTTTTGTTAACGAAAGCTTAATATCTCGGTGGAATTTGAAAGGTGATTTCTCCATGAATATTCATGGAGAACAAGCTTTTTTGTTCAAAGTTGTTCAAGAAGAAGACAGGATTAAGGTGCTAGAATTGGGTTATGTTTTCATATCTAAGAAACTATTTCTGTTTCGTCCCTGGTCCATTACTCTAGAGCAAAACATCGATGATATTACCTCAGTTCCGGTACGGATGAACCTCAGGCAGGTTCCTCTTTATCTTTGGAATGAATCAGGGTTATCTAGGATTGCTAGTATTGTGGGTACTCGAATCATGACCGATAATACAACAACATTGAAAACTAGGATGTCATATGCCAGGGTTTTGGTTGAAATTGCAGCTGATTGTGAGTTCCCTTCTGATTTGCATATTCAAGTGGATAATGAAAAATTTACAGTGAAGGCTGAGTATCCTTAGAAACCTGATGCTTTCTCTCACTGCAAGACTTTTGGGCATTCAAGTGCTAAGTGTAGCTCAAAGGTAATCTCTTTGCTTCATTGTACATTTCCTGTTAATTCTGAAGATTTAG
This sequence comes from Papaver bracteatum, assembly GCA_023529315.1. Classification (NCBI taxonomy): domain Eukaryota; kingdom Viridiplantae; phylum Streptophyta; class Magnoliopsida; order Ranunculales; family Papaveraceae; genus Papaver; species Papaver bracteatum. Next base: position 2,148,904 of record JAJJWX010003277.1, on the reverse strand, counting down.
TCGTTCAAAGAAATACATGGTTGATTGTTAACACAAGGGATAGAGCCGGGATTACTCAATATAGAATTGAGAAAATCCCTCTAGTGGCTGAAGTTATCGAAAACACTGAAGGAAATTGTGTTTTGGAGAGGGATCTTAAGCCTTCAGATGGAAATTGGTTAAACCCAAAGAAGAAGAAAGCTGGAAAAAAAAAGGAGAAAATTATATTAAGGAGCCTACAGAAGTTTTGAATACTTATAGAATTCTTGACTCTGAACTTCCTTTTGAAAACTTAATCGATGAAGACAGTGTGATAGAAAAGACTCATTTGGATGAGAGTCTGATTTTACAAGGAGGTAAAAGTTTGGATGCCGATGTTGAGAAGAATGGAAGGGGAAAAAAGGAAATTTAACAAGAAAGGGTTCTTGGTGATTGGGTTTATTATAAAAGAAAGAAAGGCGCCGACAAAAATAAAGTTGAAAGTGCAAGCACCCCATCCTTTGATCCCACCTTTCCCCTGGTTTTGAATCCCATAACAGGTTTCAAGGATTCTAAGAAGAAGGAGAGGTGGACATTTCCCAGCTAGTTTCGGAAGATCCAAAGGTTAGCATCGCAAAGCCTTCTTCGTCAAAGCCAATTATAGGAATTAGGATGAAATTGAATATAAAATCCAATGGTACAGGTAAGGCTACTCTCTCAAGTTTAAAAAAGAAAAAACTACCTAAACCTAATGTTGTTAACAAAGTATCTGCAAATAAACTAGTGGATTTTGGATCTTCATGGGGATTAGAATTTCTTACTCGAAAGACTAATCGTGAAGAAATATTTAATGATCTCGCAAAAAAATCACGATGATTTAGTCATAGAAGATTGACGAGTGTGTTAATTGTCAATATGCAGCAGTCTTTATTGTTTTGTCAATAGGCAGTGGTCTTTTGTTGTGGTTTGCAACTTTATTTTAGCTTAATTTTTATTTTGTTGCTTTTTCGGTTGCCTTTTCGCTTTATATTAGTTGTATTCGCCCGCACTCGGCTAGTCTGCCTTTTAATCTATTCTCTTTGATCGATCAAAAAAAAAAAAAAGGTTATTGCCGGGTCATATTTTCGAAGTGCTCATCCCTTACTCTTTCACTGCCAATACTGTTCTGAAGTTTGGGTTCATTTCATAGTTTTTCGTAATCTAATGGTATTATGAGTCTTGTTGTCACGCGTACGATCGCGTGATGGCCAAAATGAACTTGGGGTTTTTAGCCGTCGGATTTGCATCATCCTCTTTCGATCTAAAAACATTTTTTTCTTCGAATTTATTTGTTTTACGTTCCTAAACATTTAAATATCTCTTACTAAACCCTTCATAGTCAAACAAGCTGTTAATCAATATATATCTAGTTCATCATGATCCCTTGATAAATCTACTTGAATTAGTACAAATATTACTTGCATACAGTTTAGGTTGTTCAGATTCGTCTTCGCTATGTTAATTATCTTCAAAATTGAATATCCACGTTACTTTTCGTCTAAAGGATTTGTTACAAAGAGATCCAATACATCTATTTTGCACAAAGAACACCACCCCTCTTCATCATAATCAGTTGGAGTGTTAATCTTTACCACTCCTCTTGTCTTACCCAAATAAGAGATCACGAGAACGAAGCAGCGATGGTAATATGAAGAAGCAGTAACTAATGCTATGATAATTAAAAAGAAAAAAAAATTGAAGAATGAAGATAAAAAAATTTGTGATAAGATATAGTAAAAGGCCATTGATGATGATTGAATGGGCTTCTGAAAACGCAGGGGATATCAAATACACCCAATTTTTTCGTTCGGCAACCTATATAGACAAAACTTAATACAATGGCAAGTAGACCAACTGAATGATTATATCTCAAAGTCTACTCAATCAGTATGTATATAGATACAGGGTCCGTAAACCTGATTGTTAAGCTGAGTATTTTGATGATCTCAAAAATCAATATCTAAGATCAACTTAGTCGTATCCAAATAATCCAATCGGAATCCTGCCATATGATTAAACTTGTTATCTATCTTTCAAGATATGAACTCTATAAGAAACAAGTCTCGTAATCGATTACAATTAAGCGAAAGTATCTACTTAGATTGAATACGTATAAATCTGCGCAGATCCAATTATAAAGATAAACAATATAATGTGGAAAAGAAAAATTACAAGACACCAGAAATTTGGTTAACGAGGAAACCGCAATGACAGAAAAATCCTAGGATTTCGTTCAGATTTGAACACCACACTATGTTAAGCTGCTACAGACACTAGCATGCTATCAAATTTAGGACTGGAATGTAGTTGATACCAAATCCAACCTCCAAGCTATTCAGTTATAGTCGCGCTCCTTACGTCTCTTGAACCTCGCAAGGCTATACGTACTTGATTCCCTTAGCTGACGTCCTTTACGGCCTAAGAGTTTTTTCAGCCTCAGTGAAGACTTTTGATATCAATATACCTTAAACAGATAAGCCTATTTGATTTCCATTAATATCAAAGATCAAGGTGCCGAAATCTATTTGCAATATAAAAATTTAGCAAACCTCACAAATCCGGATCTTACGACTCCCGAAGAGAAGCTTAGATTCTTAACCACCTCTCAAGAACAATCTGCAAAAGATCAACTAAGATCAGTTTTCAGATTTCTATCTTGAGGAATCACAAAGTCTGAAACAAAGAGAACTATGACACAAATTGTCAGGGATAGATTTTCCCAGTTGAAAGAGCATCTCTATTTATAGTTTTTCAAGGACCATGGTTAGATTAGAATTCAAGCCAAGATAATTTGAGAATCAAGCAAACTCTATACTTGAAAAATATAATAGAAGAATACACACTTAGGTTCGGTTACTGAACCGTGTATAATGACCATTCGGTTTGGCAAGTTAGCCAACAAACTAAAAGAAATTTGATATTCAGTCAAACACTTAAGAATTTAATCATGATGTACACATAAGTGTTTAAGTGATCAATGAAGTCTTAGAAGTATTTAAGAGAGTTATTGTAATGCTAAACATATTATGAAAATAAGTCTTTGAGCATTAACTAAAATATAAACTAGGGCAGTTGGTACAACGGTTTACCAACCGAAGGCTTGTTCACGATTCAGAGTGCAACGGTTCATGAACCGGGTTCGCCAACCCTACAAGACTACCGAACTCAGTTGACAACGGTTCGTGAACCGGGTTCGCCAACTGTTATCCTATTATTCAAACTTTGAAAATTCAGTTCACCAAGGTTCATCAACCGGGTTCGTGAATTGTTCCCGACTGAACTTGCGGTTTGCGAACTTCCTGTATTTCTGAAACTCAGATATCTATGGTATACCAAGTGGTTTTACAACCTTCTCTGAGTAGAAATATCAATAAGTTCAATATTTCACTCTAATAATTCTTGAAACATTCCCAAGTGATAAAATCATTTGTATGAGCAATTTTCAATTGATCAAAAAATTAATTCATAAAACTAATATTGTTAAGGACCGTTGAACATCTTTGCTTAGAATCATATTTCGAGATTTTTCACAAGACAAGATTCACTCGAAACTTCTTTGTAAATATACTAGAAGTCATACGACATAGTCTCCATAGATAGAATGGTGAGATACTGAGTAAAACACAATGGTTCGGTCTTAACATACCTAATACAGATGTTTTCTAAATATCTTCATCGATATTTAGTCTTCAAAGGTGATCTCTGATACTCATCTACAAATTCTAACCTAGTCCAAGACTTGACTAAGTAGACTAGAGATCAAGATATATTTTTGATCATCTAACATTGTCAACAAGCTTGAGTTAGCAAAATTTGTGGGTTCAACCGAGCAATTAATTCTCTAACAATTTCAAATCTATAATATCGTACACACGAAGAACTAGAAAGATTTAGGAATTTACCTACGTTTCTTATTCATAAAATATAACTATGAGATGCCTTTTCTTAGATGTGCATGTGACTACTATTATTTCGGTGAGTATACGCAACGTATACAACTCGTGGGATCGTATACTAAGTAATATAAATACCTTAGTTTTATTTTTTTACGCAGGGATTCCAACATCTTTGAATTTTTGCAACCCTTTTGCTTCACGGGTGATTGCAATTTTTGGATTGCGCCTTTTGATTCGATGATTGGATATTTTGTCTTTTGACTTCACTTTTGTTTCCGCTATTGTTAGTTTCAAATGACGAAGGATAAGAAAACAGTACGTAAGGAGTCTGAAGGTAGATCTTCCCCTCAGCCGATACCACCTCCTTAACGTTACTTCCTATTTATCTGAAGTTATAGGAGCAGGCTGAGGGATCTGCGCAGCACGCGATACCGGTCGAGAATATTCCTCCTCTTCCTCCTCATTATGAGCTTCAGATGCTTCAATTGGATCCTAAGGATAGATATCACCGTTGGACCTTGGATGTGATTTGTAGATCCTTTCGCTCGGAAAAGTTTGAGAGATATTTTTTTGATGGCCCTGATGTACTTATGGAGTCAATGATTCACTTATTCCCTTATAATGAGAACAAACTTTCTATAAGCGTAGGTCAGTTGGATGTTGGTTTTCTTCTTCCTATGTTCAGCAGGAATGATTCCTTTTACTACAACGTACTCTCTGCTAGAGATGATTATGCGAACAAGACTCAGATCCAAGGTGTTTGTACCCTTAATATTCTACACAAATAAATGGGCTAACCTAGGCCAACCAAACTCCTACTATTAGCATAGGAGGGTTCATTGGGCCTAAGGTGCTTCCCTTATTTACCCAAGTATGGCTAACTAGGCCTTACATGGCACCCCATATGCAAGCCCATATGCAAAATACCCAAATTAAGGCTAGATAAGTGCCACATCTGCAAGGACGATGACGTTGCAGGAGACATGTCAGTGAACAGTAGACGCGTCAGCAAAGCGTAGGACACATCAGTAAGTATGCTGACATGGCAGGCGCCACGTCAGCAGGTGTGATGACATGGCAGGTGACAAATCATCATGTGTACACGCCACAGCAGCAATGGTGATGACGTGTCAAATGCCATGTCAGCAAATAGGGGCCCGCATCAGTGAAAGTGATGCCACGTCAGCATATACCAAGTATATTATGTTAAACCCTAACGGCGTCAACATCTTTCGTTAAAATTAACGATGTTATAACGGTGTTGGAATAATACTATTGGTGACGGAATTGCAGCAGCAGGTTGCCGGCGACATCAGCCCGACGGCCAGAGCCGGTGGCCTCAGCGAGCGGCCATCGGCACGATTAATCGGTTACACTCGGCGATTAATCGGATACAGAGACTAATCAGCGATTAATCAGTGGCGTTTCTGATTCAGTATGTTTTGGTGCGACTTAATCTTGTAGCCCCTGGATATTTGCGCCCCATTCCAACTTCCCTTGGAATGTTTACGCCCTGTCTGATTACACCTACTTCTCTTACACTTTTGGTTATCCACACCCCATTGTAATTCCTTAACTATAATGAAAGTTTCTGGAATATTCTGGGAGCATGAAGGTGATCAATGCCAGAACCATAAATCCATGCAGATATGCAGGAGAATTATGGCAGGGAGGCATGCATGGCCAGTTATTACAAGAGGAGGAACTATTGCGCAATTGGCTGAAAGAGTTGGAGAAGGAGAACGCTCTCCTGAGATTGGAGCGTCAGAACCAGTCTCGACCTAAGACTGGTGATCGAACAAAAAGAGGAGTCGGTCTGTATGGCAACGCCTTGGAAGTCGAATTGACCCTCAAGATGCAAAACCAAATAGAGATGTGATCGATCTTGATCAACCAGAGAGAAATCTGTTACCCACTGGAGAATTGCCTAAACGAAGGTGTATACTACCACGCCGAGCAGGTATCCGGCCAGCTGCAACACAGCATAGTGCGGCCAGATCCAATATCAGTTCAAAATGCCTCAGAAATGATGAGGATGAAGATCGACATTGTCACGATGATCGAGAAATTTCGCAGGATTATTATGATCGTTCGGAGCAAAGAAGAGATGGAAAAGAACTTACTGGACCGCAGAGGAAAAGAATGAGATCTAAACCTCATATTCCATAGGACCAAGATTATGAGCAGGACGACAGTGATAGGTGTTTAAAACACCTTATTTTATATTTAGTATTTATGCTTTCTTTGCTATTTTTCGTGGAAATTTTGTATCTTATGTTCGCTTTTGAGTTATTAGGTACTCTGGAGTCATACGATGCAAAAGAAGGAGAAACCAGCCGTTTTGAGCAAGAAGGGTCATTTGGTCAATTCACAGGTGATATTTGGAGCAGGCCAGGTCGTGCAAGAGGAGTATGCAGGAATTAGCCTGTCAGCATCACAGAACTGACAGCTGAACAAAGAGCTATACTGTCGGTTCTCTGAAACCGACAAGCCAAATACTTTTGGGTATCCCTTATCAAGGTGATCGGGTGATGAATATCCAGCCCACCCCATAACCCTAAAATTGAGAGGTATGTCTCTCATTCATACACCGCTAAATTAAGAAAGAAGGAATAAAATGGCTACTGCTTAACGGAAAACAGATCGAGAAGTTGTTGATGGTCTGAGATTGGAAAGGAATTCAAGAGCATTTGTTGTTCAAATTAAAAGACAGAGACACAGAGTGAGGGGAGCTGCTATTGGTTCAGGGTTTGGTGAAATTGAAATCATAGGGAGAAGAAATTAAATTGAAGAAATGGAGAACTACAGCTGCTGGTGACGGATTAGAGAAGGATAAGGGTTTACTGTTGAAATCAATGGAAGATATGGGTCGATCTGTGAAGATGCCGCTCTTGAGACACAACGTTTTATTCTATTCTTGGAGCTTTTGCAGAGAACTACTTCTAGGGTTTGCTTTCTTTTATGTTTCATCTTATTTCTTTGAAAATTATGATGATGAACTCCATGAATATGAGTAGCTAAATATAATAATTGGTTATGGGATAAAATGTTGATTTCTTCAAGCATGTTATTTGATTCTATGAATTAGTTTTGTCTCAATTTTATCGTTTATGATTCATTGTTTTATTATCATATGATTTGAATCCGGAATCAATTGGATTTGTTTTCATCTCTAGAGCTATATTAGGGTTTTCAATACGTAAAAGTTGTTATCTATGATTTTTAGTAGCATCTTGTGGTTAATACTTGTAGTGATACATCTTTTTAATCGCATATGAATCATAACATTTGTTAAAATGAATTAGTGCTTTTACACGTTTGTTTTCATCGATTAGTCTTATTTCATAGAACTTATTGCTCTTAGGGACTTAAATCTAATTGTGCTTTTACACTTTAGGTTGCTTTTTAAGAAGATTTCACAATAGCATCTTTTAATGTTGTTTGTGATAAAATCAGGAAATAAACGGGGTACTCTTGCGATCAAGATATCCTAGGACTTTTGATAATTGAGAGATTAAATATCAATTCTAATCATAGATGAAAAATACATGTTTATGAATGATACTATCCCTTAACCAATATCTTCTCCTTATTGATTATTCCAACTATATACTTTGCTTTATTTAGTATTATTACTTAGATAAAAACAAAAACACACCTTGTGTTAAATTGGTTTCATAAGAATCTGAAAATTGCATAACAACAATCTCCTCTCTGTGGATACGAACTCTTTCTTATCGAATACTATATTTATATTAGTTGAGTGAGGAAGTGAATTATATTTTTGATGCATACGACACGCATCAAATTTTGGCGCCGTTGCCGGGGAGGCATTCGGCTTGTTATCTAGTTTTTAGTTTCTTTTTATTATTTTTCTTCTTGCATACTTGTGTTTCATTTCTTGTCTTGTTTCTCACTTGTTTGTGAGAATTGTTTTTCAAGTACCTAATCTCTGGCTTCTAAAGATTGGAATTATCCAAGGTGCGGGATAGCTACTCGAAAAGGAACAATACTCCAACCAAGGCAAGGCACAACGGAAGAACACGACTTGGAAGTAGAACACGAAGCTCTTCGGAAAGAAGGAGAGGAAGTAGAACACGATATTCCTTTTGAATAAGAAGGAGAAGGAGAAGAAGCAATGGGTGACCCTGCAAATCGTTCACTTAAAGACTTAGCTTCTCACAAGCTGGATATACAGCAGGGTTGCATTCAAACCGACTCCACTTTTGAAATCAAGCCGGGACTTCTTAGAGAATTACCAAAGTTCCATGGTTTTGTGAATGAAGATCCAAACAAGCATCTTATGGATTTCCACACCATTGTCATGGCTATTCTCCCAACAAATATGGAGGCGTATGGTGCTATGTTGAAGGTTTTTCGATTCTCATTGGAAGGTAATGCTAAGGATTGGTTATACTACTTTCCTTCAGGGAGTGTTACAACTTGGAATGGGCTCAAGAAACTCTTTTTAGAGAGATATTTTCCTGCATCTAAGGCTACTCAAATTCGCAAGGAGATTTGCGGAATGAAGCAAAATGTGAGAGAATCATTATATGATTGTTGGGAACGATACAAGAGGTTGGTGGCAAGATGTCCTCATCACCAATTTAGTGACGCCATGATCATCCAATACTTCTATGAAGGACTCCAATCAAGTGATAGGAATCTTATCGACGCAGCGGGTGGTGGTTCACTAGTGAGCAAGACGGTGGCACAAGCTAGAGAGTTGATTGAAAACATGGCCGCAAATTCTCAACAATTCTTGAGTCGTGGTTCGGATGTGCTTCTTCGGCGAGTCAATGAAGTGAGCGAGGTGGAGGAACTTCGTAAACAAATGGGAAACATCACAGCAATGCTACAACAAGTTTCAGCCGCGGTGATACCAAATTCTCATGGGTATGAAGACGTCAATGAGCAAGCTAATGCGGTTTTTCCAAATCAGCCAAGACGGTATGATCCTTATTCCAATACTTACAATCCGGGATGGAGAGATCACCCCAATGTTAGCTATGCGAACAAGCAAGGAGCGGTCCAACAACCCAATTTCAACAATTCGGGTGGATTTCAACCTCAGCAACAACAATTCCAGCCGCGTCAATAATTTCAGCAACCACAACAATCAATGCAAAATCAAGGTTCCGATATCGATGCAAAGCTTCAAACAATGATGCAAGGCATTTCTTCTATGTTTAAAGATAGCCAACAAGAAACCAAGAGTGCGATCATGGAATTGCAGACACAAATGGGTTATATGGCTACTGAGTTGAACCAATTGAAGGAACAAAATAGTGGGAAACTCCCTTCTCAACCTATTAACCCAAAAGAGAGTGTGAATGCAATTACATTGAGAAGTGGTACACAACTTGTGCCACCCGAAGTTGCTGATTCGGGCGAGGTGGAAACACCAAAGGAACCTGTTTTGGAGGATAAGAATGAGGATTCTCCCCAAACTTCTGAGGTACCTATTCCTAACTCTAAAACTCCTATTCCTACTTATGTTCCTACTTTACCTTTTCCTCGCAGATTTGCAAATTCTAAGAAGGAGGCACTAGAAAAGGAGATTTTAGACGTTCTTAAGAAGATTCATGTGAACATACCACTCATTGATGCTATTAAGAAAGTTCCAAAGTATGCCAAAGTGTTGAAGGATTTGTGTACCAATAAGCAAAGGCTCAAAGGTAATGAAGTTCTTAGTGTGGGGGAGAATGCATCGACAATCTTACAACACAAACTCCCACTGAAATGCAAAGACCCGGGCAGCTTTGACATCCCCGTCACAATTGGTACCACTACATTTAACAAAGCAATGTTAGATTTAGGTGCATCCGTTAATGTTATGCCTGCATCTATGTATAAGTCACTTGATTTAGGTCCTCTCAAAAAGGCTGAAATTGTGTTGCAATTAGCCGATCGCTCTAATGTCTACCCAATGGGTATTGTTGAGGATGTTCTTGTGCAGGTTAATCAACTAGTATTTCCAGCAGATTTTTGTGTCTTAGAGATGGATGAAGGTTCACCGGACTCGTCTCTTCCATTGCTACTTGGGCGTCCCTTTATGAAAACGGCGAAGACCATTATTAATGTGGATAAGGGAACGCTAACTATGGAGTTTGATGGAGAAGTAATACGTTTCAACATTTTCGAGACGATGAGATATCCTAGTAATGTCCACTCTTGATTATCCGTTGATGTTATGGATACGTTGGCACAACAAATGTTTGAATTGAATGGTGAAGATGCTTTGGAAACCGTTTTAACTACATCCATTGATAATGGTGTAGAGTGTGGTATTGAGGTTAAAGAAGCCCTTGGTGATCTCAACTCACTACAAGGATGCCCGAAAACTCATAATATCTCTTTTATTTCTTTACCATGCAGTGATGAGAAACTTTTACCCTCTATTGTTAAATCTCCAAAGTTAGAATTGAAACCTCTTCCTAGTCACTTAAAGTACTTGTACTTGGGTGATAATGAAGATTTACCTGTGATTGTTTCTAACGAGCTTAGTGAATTACAGGAGCAAAAACTTCTACGAGTGCTAAGGAAGCACAAGACGTCCATAGGATGGGCAATTGCCGATATCAAGGGTATAATCCCTGCCGTTTGCATGCATAAGATTCGTTTGGAGGACGATGCAAAGCCTACAAGGGAAGCGCAGCATCGTTTGAACCCCCCAATGATGGAAGTTGTGAAAAAGGAGATACTCAAGCTTTTGGAAGTGGGTGTTATCTACCCCATATCCGATAGCAAGTGGGTGAGCCCGGTACAAGTTGTACCAAAGAAATCAGGGGTGACCGTGGTGGAGAATGATGAGAATGAACTTGTCCCAACTCGTGTGCAAACCGGTTGGAGGGTTTGTATTGATTATAGGAAATTGAATGCCACTACTATAAAAGATCACTTTCCATTACCTTTTATTGATCAAATGCTTGAATGTTTAGCTGGACATTCTTATTATTGCTTTCCTGATGGCTATTCAGGTTATAATCAGATTGTGATAGCACCGGAGGATCAAGAGAAAACCACTTTCACTTGTCCTTTTGGTACTTTTGCTTATCGAAGGATGCCTTTTGGCTTGTGCAATGCTCCAGCCACTTTTCAAAGGTGTATGGTAAGTATATTTTCAGAATATGTTGAAAACATAATCGAAGTGTTCATGGACGACTTTAGTGTCTTTGGTGACTCATTTGACCTTTGTTTGAACAATTTGTCACTAATCCTTGAACGATGTGTTGAAACAAATCTTGTGCTTAATTGGGAGAAGTGCCATTTCATGGTAACTCATGGCATAGTTTTAGGCCATATAGTATCTTCTAAAGGCTTGGAAGTTGATAAATCTAAGATAGACCTTATTCGTGCTCTAACCCCTCCCACTACGGTGAGGGAGATATGCTTTTTTCTTGGTCATGCAAGTTTCTATCGTAGATTCATCAAGGATTTTTCCAAGATAGCATCACCACTTTGTACCTTATTGCAAAAAGATGTGGTTTTTAACTTTGATGAGAAGTGTATGGCGGCATTCAATCGTTTGAAAGAACTTTTGATTTCAGCCCCTATCATTAAACCACCGGATTAGAGCAAGCCTTTTGAGCTCATGTGTGATGCAAGTGATTATGCGGTTGGTGCGGTGCTTGGGCAGCGTGTGGGGAAGATACCTCATGCTATTTATTATGCTTCTAGAACGTTAAATGAAGCCCAACAAAACTACACTACCACTGAAAAAGAGTTATTAGCTATTGTTTTTGCTTTAGAAAAGTTTCGCTCTTATCTAATTGGTACAAAAGTTGTTGTCTTTTCAGATCATGCAGCACTTAGGTACTTGCTTACAAAGAAAGAGGCGAAACCGAGGCTCATACGATGGATTTTACTCTTGCAAGAGTTTGATATAGAAATCAAGGACAAGAAAGGAATTGAGAACACCGTTGCGGATCATTTGAGCCGTCTTGCTGTGGACAAGGAAGCTATCCCGTTGCGTGAAAGTTTCCCGGATGAGCAACTATTCTCAATTGCATTTGGAGAACCATGGTATGCAGATATTGTGAATTACTTGGTGTCTAAACAAATCCCAAAGAACTTGTCTCGTGCTGAGAGGGACAAACTTAAAAGGTTAGGAAATCAATATATATGGGATGATCCATACTTGTGGAAGCATGGCAGCGACCAAGTCATACGAAGGTGCGTTCCCGAATCTGAATTTAACTCTATCTTGTCTTTTTGTCACTCCTATGCTTGCGGAGGACATTTTGGGAGTAAAAGAACAGCTCACAAGGTACTTGAAAGCGGTTTTTATTGGCCAACTTTATTTAAGGATGCACATATATTTTGCACAACTTGTGATAGGTGCCAAAGGACAGGCAATCTAGGTGCTCGAAATCAAATGCCACAAACTGTTATTCAATTTATTGAAGTTTTTGATGTATGGGGTATTGATTTTATGGGTCCTTTTGTCAACTCTCATGGGAATTTTTATATCTTACTTGCTGTTGATTATGTCTCAAAATGGGTGGAATCTAAGGCCACCCCAACTAATGATTCTAAAGTGGTTTCAGATTTTGTGCAAGCTAATATTTTTGCAAGGTTTGGAATTCCAAGATCCATAATTAGCGATGGGGGTTCACACTTCAAAAACAAGTTCTTACAAGGATTGTTGAAGAAGTACAATGTGTCTCACAAGATTGCAACACCATATCATCCCCAAACCAATGGACAAGCCGAGGTGTCGAACCGAGAGGTGAAATCCATTCTAGAGAAGATGGTGAATCCAACAAGGAAAGATTGGAGCATGCGACTTAATGATGCTTCGTGGGCTTATAGAACCGCATACAAAAAACCTATTGGGATGTCTCCCTTTAGTCTTGTGTATGGTAAACCTTGTCACTTACCAGTGGAGATTGAACATAAGGCGTTTTGGGATATTAAGCAATGCAATATGGAGCTAGATGGGTCTGGAAAGCAAAGGAAGTTACAACTCCAAGAGCTAGAGGAGTTACGCAATGATGCATTTGAAAGCTCTCGCATTTACAAGGAGAAAACTAAGGCATTTCATGATTCTATGATTTCTAGAAAACAATTTTGTGTTGGGCAGAAAGTGCTTTTGTTTAATTCTCGCTTGCAATTATTTCCGGGTAAATTAAGGTCACGTTGGATCAGACCTTTTATTGTTACTAATGTGTTTTCTCATGGTGCAGTAGAAATTCGTAGTATTGCTACAGGAAAGGAGTTTAAAGTGAATGGACACCGGCTGAAACCATATTATGAGAACTTTACTTCCGAAGTTGTGGAAGGTGTGAACTTTGTGGAGGCATTCTCGCTGGAGGAGTCTTAGCAAACAAGGAGTACGTCGGGCTGACGACTTTAAACCAAGCGCTAAGTGGGAGGCAACCCACCGGTTTTGTATCTTTATCCTTTATCTTTTTATTTTATGCATTTTCTTTTATCTTTATTTTTCCTGTTTTTGCATATCATTTGCGGAATTTCCCACCTTGAACTCTCTTTGGATGATTCAATTTTACATTGAGGACAATGTAGAGTTTAAGTGTGGGGGAGCATTTATATGTTTGTATAGTTTGTTTTAGTGTGTTTTATTCATTTAAAAAAAAAATCAGAAAAATATAAAAACCAAGAAAAAAATTTGTGCTTTTTGAACTCCGAAATCTAGAAACTTGTGCCTTTAGGATGACACTATTAGTGGATGGAACCATTTTGAATGCAGGAGTTGAGGAACCAATTAACTAAACGGGACGAACATAGCTCATAATCATAAATACCATGATAGTTGTTACCATATCTCAGAATATCACCATATCGCATTCTATTTTTCCTTTTTCCATATTTATCTATTGTTCTTAGTGCTTTGGTGGGTCACTACACATCGACGTGTTATTACTGCTAGGATGAAATAGAGTGATTGAGTTACTAGAAAAAAGAAAAAAAAAATGAAAAAAAAAAAGAGACCGACCAATTAGACCAAAACGGAATAAAATGACACTTGGGAATAGTAGTATGTGTGAAACGTAGTCCCTGTATCCGTCGCCTAAACAAGCGTGGAATGCAGGATCCAAGGAAACTATCATGTACTTGCTGACAAGAATCATGCGCTTGGGTCCAGTTTGATCCAATCATGTTGTCTAAAAAATTAATTAAAAGAAAAGAAAAAAAAAGTAAAAAAAAGTAAAAAAAAGTAAAAAAAAGTAAAAAAAAGAAAAAGAAAGGAAAGTATTATATTGGTTGAATAAAGTCACTCATGGTTCACTTGTATATGCTAGTGAGTTGATGTAGAATTCATCCAAGTAGCTCAATCCAATAGGAATAGGTTCATCTTGGCAGTGACCTTCAGACAGATATGGGAAACATCGAACACTTGTGAACATTCGCCAACATCTACATCTATATCCATCTTCTTAATCTTTTCATTGTGATTGTGGTTTGTTAGTTTCCGAGTATTGTGGCTTGTTCGACTATCTAATTAAAGCTTTACTAATATATGAATTTAATTTGTGCAAGGTACCTCCTCTTGTAGTCATTTTGGATTCGTTCATTGATTTGTCACAAATAGACGGAGTTGAAAATATAGGTTTTGTAGGAAGACCTCTTGTAAACCTTCACGAGACTATAAATCGTCCACTAGGGACACCTAGGGGTTTAAAGGCTTGTTATTTATGCTAAAATTAACCGTAGCCTCGACGTCACGGAGTTGTATGTATTTGTTTTAGTTTTTGTTTTGTTTGATTTTCTCGAGGACTAGCAAAGTCTAAGTGTGGGGGAATCTGATAGGTGTCTAAAACACCTTATTTTATATTTAGTATTTATGCTTTTTCGCTATTTTTCGTGGAAATTTTGTATCTTATGTTCTCTTTTGAGTTATTAGGTACTCTGGAGTCATACGATGCAAAAGAAGGAGAAACCAGCCGTTTTGAGCAAGAAGGGTCATTTGGTCAATTCACAGGCGATATTTTGAGCAGGCCAGGTCGTGCAAGAGGAGTATGCAGGAATTATCCTGTTAGCCTCGCAGAACTGACAGCTGAACAAAGAGCTATACTGTCGGTTCTCTGAAACCGACAAGCCAAATACTTTTGGGTATCCCTTATCAAGGTGATCGGGTGATGAATATCCAGCCCACCCCATAACCCTAAAATTGATAGGTATGTCTCTCATTCATACACCACTAAATTGAGAAAGAAGGAATAAAATGGCTGCTGCTTAACGGAAAACAGATCGAGAAGTTGTTGATGGTCTGAGATTGGAAAGGAATTCAAGAGCATTTGTTGTTCAAATTAAAAGACAGAGACACAGAGTGAGGGGAGCTGCTATTGGTTCAGGGTTTGGTGAAATTGAAATCACAGGGAGAAGAAATTAGATTGAAGAAATGGAGAACTACAGCTGCTGGTGACGGATTAGAGAAGGATAAGGGTTTACTGTTGAAATCAATGGAAGATATGGGTCGATCTGTGAAGATGCCGCTCTTGAGACACAACGTTTTATTCTATTCTTGGAGCTTTTGCAGAGAACTACTTCTAGGGTTTGCTTTCTTTTATGTTTCATCTTATTTCTTTGAAAATTATGATGATGAACTCCATGAATATGAGTAGCTAAATATAATAATTGGTTATGGGATAAAAAGTTGATTTCTTCAAGCATGTTATTTGATTCTATGAATTAGTTTTGTCTCAATTTTATCGTTTATGATTCATTGTTTTATTATCATATGATTTGAATCCGGAATCAATTGGATTTGTTTTCATCTCTAGAGCTATATTAGGGTTTTCAATACGTAAAAGTTGTTATCTATGATTTTTAGTAGCATCTTGTGGTTAATACTTGTAGTGATACATCTTTTTAATCGCATATGAATCATAACATTTGTTAAAATGAATTAGTGCTTTTACACGTTTGTTTGCATCGATTAGTCTTATTTCATAGAACTTATTGCTCTTAGGGAGTTAAATCTAATTGTTCTTTTACACTTTAGGTTTCTTTTTAAGAAGATTTCACAATAGCATCTTTTAATGTTGTTTGTGATAAAATAAGGAAATAAACGGGGTACTCTTGCGATCAAGATATCCTAGGACTTTTGATAATTGAGAGATTAAATATCAATTCTAATCATAGATGAAAAATACATGTTTATGAATGATACTATCCCTTAACCAATATCTTCTCCTTATTGATTATTCCAACTATATACTTTGATTTATTTAGTATTATTACTTAGATAAAAACAAAAACACACCTTGGATTAAATTGGTTACATAAGAATCTGAAAATTGCATAACAACAATCGCCTCTCTGTGGATACGAACTCTTTCTTATCGAATACTATATTTATATTAGTTGAGTGAGGAAGTGAATTATATTTTTGACGCATACGACACGCATCAGACAGTTCCTCAGATGGTGATGTGGATGCAATAACAGAAGCACACCTCTGCAAGATGATCGAGAAAGTAATGTCGAAAAAGCAATCCATAGAAGAAAACTTGGACCGGTTGCATCGATCTGCTGGAGCCCCTTTCAAACTGAATATCAGAGAATTCTGTCCGCCAATAAATTTTCAAGTTCCAAAGCTACCAGAATTCGATGAGAAAATAGATTACCCAGATCAACATGTTTTACACTATGAAACTGCCATGACTCTATGGCAGCACAGTGATGAATTTATATGCAAAATGTTTCCACAGTCATTAGCTGGAGGAGCAATAAAATGGTTCAATCGACTACCAGCATAGTCGATTGGTACTTACAATGAGCTGTTTGGAGAATTCTGCTCTCACTACAAATACGACAGACGTGATCGGAAGGGATTCCATGCTCTGTTCCTTCTTGCAGTTCGGAAGGATGAAAGCATCAGACAGTTTACTAGGCGCTTCAAGCAAGAATTGGCCGACGTGGATGGTACCAACGACCAAGTCGTCATCGAGGCTTACAAGCAAGCATACCAGCACGATCAAAGATGTGTGTATGGATCCATAGTCAAGAGACCACCCAAGAATCTGGAAGGACTGTATGATCGAGTTGAAGAATATGCTCGAGTGGAAGATGATTCCAAAGATCGAGAAACGAGAGATGTTAACAGATTATCCAATCATCCAAGTGATGGGAAGAAAGACAAATCGAAGAACCGTTCGAGCGGCCAGCACAATGACCGAGGAGAATCCCGAGATAAGAACCAAAGTGAAAGATTGAAAACTGGATATCAGAAATTCTATGATATGAAGTTGACACCGTTGAACATAAGCTTGCAGAATTGTACGAGAAAATCAGCAAGTATTTGAGCCCCCCTTATCCTTTGCCAGCTGAGATACATGATAAACATGATAGGAGAAAATACTACAAGTTCCATAAGGACCATGGTCATAAGACCGAGAATTTCCGCTCTTTACAGATCGAGGTCCAGCGAATGATCGACGCTGGAAATCTGCAAGAGTTCGTGAAAAGTTACTTTGGGAAAGGTCCTAGACAGTTTGGCACAGCTCATGTGATTAACGCTCGTGTGATTTACGTCAGTCACGCTAGGATCCATTCAATGACCAGGAGGGCATCGGAAGACGAGACATGGAGAAAGATCAGACATATGAAAGAATGGTACCTGACAAATCACATTGATTTTGTCAGCGGTAATGGAGCAGAAACTATGGAGCTTAGGTGCAAAAAGATTGAGTTCTATGAAGAATACATGATAGTTGTATATGCTCCACACAATGATGTTGTAGTTATAACTGCTTGGATTGGCATTTTTCGTGTGCACCTGATTCTAGTGGATACAGGAAGCTCAGTAAGCGTCCTTTTTTCAAGAGCTTATTCCTCTATGAACCTCCCACACGACTTGATCGAGGAGGATGAAAATCCAATTATCGGTTTCGGTGGCGAAGTTACAAAGGCGATTGGAAAGGTGAAGATACCGATAATAGTAGCTGACAAGTCCATCTTGGGCACTTTCTTTTTGCTAGACTTCCGAGCACCCTACAATGCGATCATAGGACGAGATTGGCTGCATGAGATCGATGCAGTCACATTATCTAATCATTAATGCTAAGGAGTTGTGAAAGTTAGAGGCGGCCAGTCATGAGAGTGCAATGGATGAGCACAAGAATTCAGAAGTCAGTGGCAACCAGATCATGCGATTCGAGCAGAAATAACAATTACAGAATCCTCTCCCTCCATAATCATATAGGGGAGAGGACACAGCTGAACCCCCAACAGTTGAGAAACTGATCGAGGTCCAGATTGGAGATGAGGAGCACAAAACAACGTTCGTATGGGCAGATCTGCCTGCACATGAACGCGATGGTTTGATTACATTGCTAAGGGCAAATGCGGACATTTTTGCATGGAATTTTGCTGAGATGCTGGGGATAAATCTGAATATATCCTTCCACATGCTAAATATCGATGAGAATTTCCATCCTATTCGACAGAAAATCATAAATATGGCGTAAATAAAAAAATATGGAGTTACTGAAGAGGTCGAAAAGTTGTTGGAAGAAGGATTTATTCGACCAGTGCAACATCCTCGCTGGCTGTCAAATGTAGTACCCGTTCCAAAGAAGAATGGTAAAATTCGTGTCTGTATCGATTTTACCGATTTGAATAAAGCATGTCCGAGTGATCCGTACCCGCTGCCAATGATAAGAGATTTGGTGGATAAAACCGCAGGGTTTGGGATACTGTCATTCATGGACGGTTTTTCTGGGTATAACCAAATACCTTTGTGCGAGGACGATCAAGAGCATACTGCATTCGTGACTGACAGGGGAGTTTACTGCTATATTGTAATGCCATTCGGGCTTAAGAACGTAGGGGAAACCTACCAGCACTTGGTAGACCATATGTTTAAGGATCTGATTGGGAAATCGATGGAAGTATACATCGATGATATGGTAGTGAAATCTCAGCAAAAAGAATCACATTTTCTTGATCTGCAAAAGACGTTCGATATTTTAAGGCAATATCGTATGAAGCTCAATCCAGCAAAATGTTCATTCGGGGTGTCATCAGGAAAGTTCCTTCGATACTTGATGACACACATAGGAATCGAGGCGAATCCGGATCAAATCAGAGCCATCAGAGAAATATCATCCCCAAGAACGAAGAAGGAGGTCCAGAAGCTAGCAGGACGATTAACAGCCTTAAACTGTTTCATTTCATGCTCGCCGGATCGATTCAAGCCATTTTTTGACGTTTTGAAGAAAGCAGTGAATTTTGTTGGACGACTGTGTGTGAAAGGGCTTTTGATGAGATCAAGCAGTATTTCTCAACCTCACCAGTTTTGGTCAGTCCAAAAACTGGACAACCTATTGGAATTTATCTGGCTGTAATGGAGAACGTTGTGAGTGCAGTATTGTTTGTTACGGATCCACATGAGAAACATGTTTACTTCGTCAGTAAATCCTTTATGGGGGCGGAAACACGGTACAAGAAAATTGAGAAGATAACACTTGCATTGTTCCATGCATCTCGTCGCTTCAAGCCTTATTTCCAAGGAAGGCCGATCGTAGTATACTCGGAATACCCGCTGAAGAGAATCCTGGAACGTGCCGATGATTCCAGTCGACTGGCCATATGGTCAAATTTTCTGGGGGCGTATGAGATCAAGTACGAAACCAGAACTATAGAGAAAGGACACGCCCTGGCTGCACTGCTAGCAGATTTTTCGGTGGACGATATAGAAACGGTTGTTGGAGACGAAGAGGAGTTGTTCAACCCCACTGAAGCATTTACTGATCAGAGTGGGGGCGAGTCTGCAATGGAGATCGATACACCAGAACCATTATGGACCATATTTACTGATGGGTCATCAACGTTAGTAGTGCTGGAGTTGGATACGTCATCCTTACTCCCGAAGGTTCGAGGATCGAAAAAGCGGTAAGGCTAGGTTTCCAAGCATTAAACAATGAAGCAGAATACGAAGCTGCGATTATCGGTTTAAAAGATATAAAGTAGTTAGATGTGAGGAACGTGAAGCTGGTGACTGATTCCATGCTAGTAGTTAACCAATTTCTAGGGACCTACAGAGCAAAGGAAGAGAGAATTGCCCTGTATTTGGAGCATATGAGAAAGATGGAAAATGAGTTCGACCAATTCTATATTGGGCAGCGACCACGATTGGAGAACAAGCACGCAGATGCTTTAGCATATCTTTTTTCCGCATTCGAAACTGATATCGCCCGTTTCGTTGTAGTAGATTTCCAAGAGTTACCTAGCATCTCCGATAGACATTTTTTTATGGATTTCGAACACACTAGTGGGGGAAAAAGGGAAGCTACATCAGCACAGGGAGATACGGCGAACATCGACAGCAATATGGATGTTGACAGTCCAGTGACAGACAATTCAGGCGATCATGTTGAAAATATTGCAGACGGGCGTCAACCTTACATCCAGTACCTGACAACCGACGAACTCCCTGAAGATGAGAAACTTGCTGCAAATGTGAAAAACAATTCATGGAGATACTCAATGATCGAAGGTCTGTTATACCGCAAACATGTAGCTTTTGAGCCATTTTTGCGATGCGTATCAGCCCAGTAAGGACAACTAATACTGGCAGAGGCTCATGAGGGAATTTGTGGCTGCCATTCTGGAGGGCGCAGTCTCGTACACAGGGTACTTACCTAGGGGTATTTCTGGCCGTACATGCAGAAAGACGCTAAGTAATATGCGCAGAAATGTGTGCCATGCCAAGAACAAGCTCTAATTCCGAAAAGGCCCGCCAATGAATTACATCCAGTTTTTAGTCCCTGGCCATTCTCTATGTGGGGATTAGACATCGTCGGACTGCTTCCAAAAGCTCCTGGAGACGTCAGATTCGTATTAGCCGCTACTGACTATTTCACCAAATGGGTCGAAGCAGTGGCACTAGTACACGTTACCAGACATGATGTGAAAAGATTCATATGGGAGAATATTGTCTGCAGATTTGGAATCCCAGACGCGATAATATCAGATAATGGGAAACAGTTTGATTCCGGAGTGATCAAAGATTTCTGCAAGGGCCTGAATATTCGCTACAATTTCTCGTCTCCTTACTATGCTCAGAGAAACGGGCAGGCAGAAGCGAACAACAGCGTTATTATGGACAATCTCAAGAAACGGCTGGAGAAGACGAAGGGAAAATGGACCGAAGAATTCCCTGGAGTCTTATGGTCCCATTGAACAACCCCAAAAAGGTCCACTGGGTTTCACTATTTACATTGGCATATGGGACAGAGGCGGTCATACCCACCGAGGTACAACTCAAGACTACCAAAACTCGTGCTGTCAAATCAGGGAAAAACGACATCATTCTGGCTTTATATAAATAGTTGCTGGAAGAACAAAGAGAAACTTCCTTGCAACAGTTAGTTGGATACCAGCAGGCAATCAAGCTGAGATCTGATCGCAAAGTCAGAGAACGATCATTCAAGCTAGGGGAATATGTCTTGAAGAAAACCCGAGCGGCCATAATGGAACCGAACTGTGGGAAGCTCGGAGCAAACTGGGAAGGTCCATACATAGTGGAAAGGACAGCATCTCGAGGATCCCACTACTTGAGGAACCTCAATGGAACAGAGGATTCAAAGCTATGGAAGTCATGGAATTCGTTCCACTTGAAGAAGTTTTATCATTAGGAGTAGATTCAAATCTTGTTGTGCTGCACTCTTTTTCCTTTTTGATGGTTTTGTCCCACTGGGTTTTCCACTCAAAGGTTTTAATGAGGTAGATGTTGTCGAAGAAGTAGGTATTTATCTTGTTTTTTCAATTCAACATTATTTTGGGATTCCATACTTTATCAATATTGTTCGGGTTAATTATAATCTACTGCGGATGATCGAATCCATAGTCGTCCCTAAATGACAAAATATTACAGTTCGAGTCTGTTGTCAGCAACGTCTCTGACACCTCGCAGATAGGGTGAGTGCACAGTTCGAGCATTTTCACCATATCTCAATTTTATCCCCATCATGCGGGACAACAACAAATGTGGCGAACATTTTTATCTATCCAGGCATGTGAAAATGTACACACCCCAAACTCTGCGTGCATCTTGGATAGCAGGATTGACCCCTGCGCGAATTCAGGATAGCAGAAAAACTCAATTTTTCATTCCATGCGCGAGCAAAATGCAGCAGGGAGGTGTACCCATGCGCGAGCATTGAGAAGAATGACACAAAACATACTGGGGGCGAGTTATATATCACCTTAACCATTTGGGGGAGAGATATATAACACTCCAGAGCAATCAACACATCCCTGGGGGCGAGTTGTGTAACACTCCGAACAGCACGCTCGGGGGCGAGTTATGTAACACTCCAGAAAAATGCAAAATCAGAGGGGAACCAGAACTTCTTAACCCATAACAGGTTATGAATTAAGAGGGGGAGATGTTTGTACCCTTAATATTTTACACAAATAAATGGGCTAACCTAGACCAACAAAACTCCTACTATTAGCATAGGAGGGTTCATTGGGCCTAAGGTGCTTCCCTTATTTACCCAAGTATGGCTAAGTAGGCCTTACAAGGCAGCCCATATGAAATCCCATATGCAAAATACCCAAATTAAGGCTAGATAAGTGCCACATCAGCAAGGACGACGATGTTGTAGGAGACATATCAGCGAACAGTGGACACGTCAGCAAAGCGTAGGACACGTCAGCAAGAATGCTGACGTGGAAGGCGCCACATCAGCTAAACATGTGCCACGTCAGCAGGTGTGATGACGTGGTAGGTGCCACATCAGTAAAGTACACGCCACATCATCAAAGGTGATGATGTATCAAATGCCACTCAGCAAATAAGGGCCCACGTCAGTGAAGGTGATGCCACATCAGCAAACACCATTAAGATAAACGCCGTCACTAACGGCGTCAGCATATACCAAGTATATTCCGTTAAAACCTAACGGCATCAATATCTTTTGTTAAAATTAACATCGTCATAACGGTGTTGGAATAATACTATCGGTGACGGAATTGCAGCAGCAGGTTTAATCGGTTATACTCGACGATTAATCGGGTACAGAGACTAATCGGCGATTAATCGGTGGCGTTTCTGATTCCGTATGTTTTGGTGCGACTTAATCTTGTAGCCCCAGGATATTTACGCCCCAGTCCAACTGCCCTTGGGATGTTTACGCCCCGTCTAATTACACCCACTTCTCTTACACTTTTGGTTATCCACACGCCATTGTAATTCCTTAACTATAATGAAAGTTTCTGGAATATTCTGGGAGCATGTAGGTGATCAATGCCAGAACCATGCAGACATGTAGGATAATTATGGCAGGCAGGCATGCAGGGCCAGTTACTATAAGAGGCATGCAAGGGCCAACTATAATAGCAGGCATGTATGACCATTTACTGCAATTCATGCATTCATCTATAACGGAAATTAGTAACCTATAAATGGATGGTTTTACAACCAAAAAGGTAAGGAATTCATTCCACAAAAACTCATGTAAAAAAATCCTCAAACTGACTTTAGCATCGGATGGTTTTTTGCAGGTACCCCCCTTCTCCACGATTCAATTGAAGATCGAGGAAGTGATAGATTCCCAACAATAACATCATACAAATTTCTGTGCTTGGGGTAGAAGCAATTTTATCTTACAAACACAAGGTATCATACAGTACACTGGTGATTTTTTGCGTGTATTTAATGAATATTGGTGTTGAAACAGGGGCAAGAACAATAATAAATCCTACAAGCCTTTTTCTTATGAGAAGTGTAGGAAAGAGGACTATACTCCGAAGAATTCCAATGCTACCTACACAGATGATGCTCAACAAAGCAATCTTATTCCTTAGAGCATAACCCCTCCTCGTTTTCATGCTACTGCTAAAGATATTAAGAAAGGTGATACCTATCGTCTCTTGGAAAAGATTGACAAGACGAGTTTGTCGATAATCCCTTATACTGAGAATATTTTCTTTCCTGTTGAAGATCGGGTCGTCAAGATCATGAATACAAGTGGATGAGAACACCCCTTTAGGTGGTTAGTCCTTGGGCTCAAGTTTTTTCTTATACATACCCTAATTTCCTCGTCCTCCATCATATGTGCCTGCCAAGTATGATCACTACAAGCCGTGGGTTTTCAAACCCTCTTGTACTTCTGATGTTTGTTCGTTTAATGTGAACTCCTTTGCTTCACTAATTTTCTTCTTGTTCTTCATCAGATGATTTCAAAGGATGCTCATGCATCCTCCACTGTCACTCGTGGGTCCGAAGGCCTATTCATGAACCTTCACAACCGCAAGAGGAATCCTAAGGCAGAGGAACTTCAATCCGATGTCATTTATTTTCAAGAGGAGGTCATAATTATTATATTTATTTATTAGATGTGTATGCATTTTTTTCCTGATTCTTACCTAGGTCGTGGCTTGGTCAGCTCCCTAAAAAGAGAAGCAAAGTTACACAAACTATTATTCAAGTTTGTGAATTAGACGAATATGTCGAGAATATTGCGGAGAGTCCACCGCTTAATAATATGGAGGATAACTTTAGTGATGAAACGGCCCTAGGGGGTGTCGATGAGTCAAATGAGGGTGACAATCATCATGAAAATTTTAATCCCACATAAGAGGGTAAGGAAACATTTGATCTAGCCTATCACTAAGTCTAGTCTTAAGGTTTTCTTTTTTTCTTCGCCTATTTCCATCGTGATACATCATTTTGTTCCCGTAGAAACCACTGGAGATTTGATGGTATCAACCATTGATGTTACTAATTGTGCATAAGGGGAGACTGCTTAGGGTTCTGTTGAGTTTTTTTTTCCAGAGATGTCGTTGACAAATCCTGTTGTTAGTGATTCCAAAGCTGGTAGTCAAGATAGTTCGCAGGTGAAAAAGGAGGCCATATCTTTGAAGGAATTTTTATTTAACTTGGTATCTCATTCGCTTGGCCGTGCTCATTCCATTTCTACTTCTCCTAATGGTAAGGTTATTGTTACGCCTCCTTCATCACCCGATCAGGATGGGCTTGATTCTCTCAAGGCTGCTGAAGACATTGAACTTCGAGAGGATTTGAAGAAAGGTTCTGTGGAGTTACCTTCCTTTGTGATGGTTTCCCCTACTGTACCTTCTTCTGCTTATTTTCTTTGTAGTTTAGGGTGTTAGAGTACTGATCGGTCGAACTCGCAAGGGTTTCTATCTCAAGCTTGTTTTTCAATGTTAGTGATCAAAACTATAATTCTTGATTTCTAGTGTACTTATAGATGTCTCGGACTAGG
Source organism: Papaver bracteatum (assembly GCA_023529315.1). Lineage (NCBI taxonomy): Eukaryota > Viridiplantae > Streptophyta > Magnoliopsida > Ranunculales > Papaveraceae > Papaver > Papaver bracteatum. Next base: position 2,123,808 of record JAJJWX010003277.1, on the reverse strand, counting down.
ATATATTATGTGGTTGAGCATTAGACTTCACGGAGTTTATCATTGAAGACGAAGAACTACTAAATCAAGCTTGTGGAACTTTATCAACAAAAAGGTATGTGGAGACTGAAACTCATCTATCACTTGGAAAGTCTATTTCTATTCTATCTCTTATATTGAGACATAAGTCGTGTTATATAGTTTTCTATTATACACATTTGAGATTTCAGGCTGAGTTTCACTCGCTTACATATTTCTCGAAATATTTGTTGGCAAGCTTTTGCTTCGACCAAGTTCATCTTGATCATGTGAAAATCGCCGAGTAATATCTTATATGGTTTGTGTGATACAATGATTTGGTGTATACTTGGAATGTTTCATTATGGTTATTTCAATAACTTGAAAATTTCTTTGATGCTAATAGTGTGTGAAAACGGCTATTGTCATCCTCTAAGAAAGTTTCAATAATTGAAATAAGAGTTTAGAACACTTAACCATCATTGAATTATGACATGTTGTGTACTCTTTGTTAGAGCATTTCTCGGTCGAACTCACATGCGTTGCTATCTCAAGCATGTTTGTCAATGTTAGTGATCAAAACTATAAGTCTTGATTTCTAGTCTACTATAGCTAAGGTCTCGGACTGGGATAGATAGTATAGTTGAGCTCAAGAACTCCATGTAAATCATCATACAAGACGAAGGACTACTCAAGGGACTGGTGGATCTTCATATACTAAAAGGTATGTGGAGACCTGAACTTATCTATCACTCAAAAGTCTATTTATCTCCTATCTTGAGACAAAATTCGTTTTGCTATATAGACTTAGATTATATACATTTGGTATTTTGAGCAGAGTATACCTTGCCTATCTATTTCTCTAAATATGTGTTGGTAAAGCTTTCGCTTTAGCCAAGTTCATCTTTACCTAGTGACGAAAGTCATGTTAAGTTTCAATCACTTTGTAAATTACTCTGACGAAAAATGTTTTATGAATAACAACAATATAACGTTCTCTGAGAATGTTTTAATGATTGAAATGAGAGTTTAGACTATATAACCATTGAAGGATATAAGCATTGTTGTTGAAACACATATATGTATAAGTCCTTATTCTTTGAACCAAAGTTTGCGAACTTTGTTGATCAAGAGAACCGGAGAAGTGCGTGAGCTAAGTAGGCGAATTCAGTCCGCGAACTGGCGGAAGTTCTCGACCCGACAATTTCTGCTGGAGTTTGTGGACTCCATCCGTGAACTTGAGTAGGTTATGTCTAAAAACGATGTTCGTGAACTTATCTTTATAAACTAAGGAATGCAATTGCAAACCATGACTATATAGTTCATAAACCGATTCGAGTGAATCAAATCGTTTTTGTTTTAATTGTTTCTTGTGTAGTACATGAGATTTCCTTGCAATTGAACAACTATCTAACTAATGTACAAGTTTGGGTTCGGTTACACAAACCTAGAAACGTTCATTTCATGTGTGTATAACAAGCTATGTTTTTGATCTAACGGTTGATAAATATTAGATTGAATCTAATCTGGTTTTCATCTAATGGTGAATATTAAATGCTTTGTTACTAAGTTAACATTGATTGCAAACCCTGATTTGAAAGACTATATAAGGGAGAACTCTAGAAGCTGGGAAATCTAATCCCCACACTTTCTGTGTGATACTAGTTGTGCTAAGCTAGAGTCGATTCTCTGTTAACCTTTGGTTTCTTCTTCTAAACCAAGTTAATGACTTAAAGAATTCATTGGGATTGTGAAGCCATGCCGATACTACTTTTCTTGTAGTTGTATAATCTTATCTTGTTGTTTCTATCATACGAGTACAATTATAATAATTGGCTTGAGATTTCTATCTCTGATAGGGAAGATAAAAAGTAGTCACAAACATCTTCGTTTCATCGTTTTTTATTCCACAATATCTTTTTTCACTGCGTCGATTAAGACTATTATGAGGTGATTGATAATACTGAGATGTTCTTCGCGAATATAAGTCTGGTTTATCAATTGGTTCATGTTCACCTTGATTCATCAAAAGACGGAACAAAACTCGTAGGTATATTCGTGGGAGATGGATTTATCTATTACCGTAGACTTTTCTGTGTGATACAAATTTGTTTATTAATGACTTCGACTTTAGGTCGTAGCAACTCTTAGTTTTGGGTGAGATCATCTAAGGTAATCAAGTACGTAGTATCCTGCTGGGATCAAAGACGTAGGAGCATAACTGTACCTTAGATCAGTGTGAGAGTGATTGGGGTTCAACTACAATCCAAACCGAAGTTAGTTTGGAGTAGGCTAGTGTCTGTAGCAGCTTAATATAGCGTATGTTTAATCTGGACTAGGTCCTGGGGTTTTTCTGCATTTGCGGTTTCCTCGTTAACAAAATTATGGTGTCTGTGTTATTTCTTTTTCATATTATATTTGTTATATAATTGAAATAATACAGGTTGTGCATTGTTCAATCAATTAGAACATCCGACCTTTTGGTTGTTGATTTAAATTGATTGACACTTGGATATTGGTCTTTGGTACCATCCAAGTTTATCTCTCTTGTATTTGAATTAAGACTCCTAGTTTGCTTGAGTAAGATTTAAATCGAGAGATAGAGATATAAACTCTTTGATATACTTTTTTATTAATTGAGTCTAACTGTCTAGTTGATTCTCATAAAAGTATATTGGAGTTTTTCGATACATATTGTTAATCCAAATATTGGGTGTGGTTGTTAGACCCCTGTTTTTTAACTCTTACACATATGTAATCCATATTCGGGAACCATAGTATGCGTACCGGTTGGTTTGAGAAATCCGGGAACCTAAGTATGCATACCCGTATGCGTACTGGCGTAAGGATCATATCCGAGATTTTCTGCTGGGATTGGACGTAAGCTTACCTGTTCGCGTACTTAAACGTTAAAGTTCTAAAATCGGTTTAGGACATGAACTAATATATTTATATAATAAGGAATGCATTCTTTGCAAACCGTGGCTATAATGTTCATGAATTTATTCGAGTGAATCAAACCGATTTTCCTTCAATAGTATTCTTGTATACTTCTATGAGAATATTGCGATTGAAAAACTCTTTACCTAGTTTCATTTGAGTCATGTGAACTAGTTATGGTTAAGATGAATAAGGTTGATATGAGAGTGTTCATATGGCTAAACTCGATTAACTATTATTGATCCAACATGGTGTACACATTTAGGTTTGCCTACATAAACCTAAATAAAGATACATTTCATTTGTGTGTAACAATCGAATTTCGATCTAACTATTAAAAGATATTAGCTTGAGTCTAATCAGGTTTTCATCTAACGGTGAATATTGAATTCTTTGTTACAAGGTAACTTAGATTGCAAACTCTGATTTGAAAACTATATAAAGGAAAACTCTAGCAACTGGGAAAACTAATACCCATACCTCCTGTGTGATACTAGTTGCATAAGCTAGAGTCGTTTCTCCTTTAACCTTAGGTTTTTCACGAAACCCTTGGGATTGTGAAGCCAGACCCAACTATTTTCTTTGTAGTTGCATGATCTGATCTTGTTGTTTCTATCGTGTTTGACTTCGATCTTCTTTAATATTGGATAAAGATTTAATCTCCGATAAGAAAGATAAAAAGTAATCACAAACATCTTCGTCTCATCATTTGTGATTCCACAATATCTTGTTTCACTACCATACGATTAAGATTATTGTGAGGTGATTGACATTTCTAGGTTGTTCTTCGGGAATATAATTCCAGTATATCAATTGGTTCATGTTCACCTTGATTTATCAAAAGACGGAACAAAACTCGTAGGTATTTCTGTGGGAGACAGATTCATCTATTCTTATAGACTTTTCTGTGTGAGACAGATTTGTTTATCAAGTCTTCGACTTTGGGACGTAGCAACTTTTAGTTGTGGGTGAGATCATCTATGGGAATCAAGTGTGTAGTATCCTACTGGTATCAGAGACGTAAGGAGCGCAACTGTACCTTGAATCAATGTGAGATTGATTAGGGTTCAACTACAGTCCAGTCTGAAGTTCATTTAAAGTAGTCTAGTGTCTATAGTGGCTTAATACAGTGTGGTGTTCAAATCTGGACTAGGTCCCGGGATTTTCTATATTTTCGGTTTTCTCGTTAACAAAACTTCTGGTGTCTGTGTTATTTCTTTTCCGCATTATATTTTTTTATATAATTGAAATATCACAGGTTGTGCGTTAAGATCAATAAATTAGATAATACAACCTTGGTTGTTGATTTAAATTGATTGTCACTTGAACATTGGTCTTTGGTACCGTTCAAGTTATTTCACATAATAATCAAGCTCGCGAATTCTATCTGTTTGATTTGATGATTACATTATGAAACATAGATACAAAACTCTTGGATATACTTTTCTTTAGATTGAGTCTAATTATCTAGTTGATTCTCTTGAAAGTATATTGGAGTTTTTCTATTCAGATTTCCAAACGAATTATTGGGCATGGTTGTTATAACCCCACTTTTTCAGTTGGTATCAGGGCATGAAAACATATTAAAGACCTTATAAGTCTATATTTGTAGCGATCTGAATATGGACAGAAGTTCTATCTCCATAAACGTACCACCAGTCTTCGATGGCTCAAATTAATTATGGTGGAAAATTGCTATGCGTTCCTTTCTTCAAGCACGTGAGTTTCAATCATGGGTTTATGTGGTTAATGGCTATAATCCTCCGGTAGTTACAGAAGGGGATGTAACAGTTCCAAAGGATATTGGTAGATATGATGCCGCCGAGATTCTTGCTGCAAAGAAAAATTCTGATGGGTTAAACGCTAACATTCATGCCATTATCCCAGAGCTCCAGCATCATGTGACTACTTGCATAAAGTCAAAAGATGCTTGGGATATCTTAGAAACCGTATTTGAAGGAAATACCAGTGAAAAGGAAGACGTGCTTCAAAACCTAAATTCCGATTGGGAAAACCTTCGTATGAATGATGAAGATTCATTTGATGAGTTTAATCACAAAGTGTCTGAAATTGTTAATGCATATTTTGCATTGGGTAAGATTATTCCTAAAAAGGACATTGTGATGAAAATTCTCAGATCGCTGCCATCTAGTACGATTCTAAGAAGCATGCCATTATTGAAGGTAATAACCTTGCAACTCTTTCCAGAAATACTCTGGTTGTGAATTCAAAGATCTTTGATCATGAGCATACATCCAAATCCGGAAAAGATGTTGCTTTCAAAGCACAAAAGAACACTAAATTACTTGATAAAAGTAAAAGTGTTTGCATCTCTGAAGATGATGTTTCCGAGGATGATTCATCGAATGACCAATGGACCATCACAACATGACCAAGTATTTGTTTCTGGATCCTGAATGTGTTTGTGTTTCTGGATTTGTTTTCATACATTTCTGGTGTATCTCTAATCAAGTTATTTTTTTCCTATTAAAATATTGATGAAAATTCATAATTGTCTGCTCATTTTTATTATACCCACCAACTAGGGGTGGGGCCTGAAATATATCTACGAGTAGGCAAAACAAATTGCCAAAATTTTAGGATAAACAAGTATCAAGAATAGGATTTGGATCTCATTATACAAACAAACAAACAAACAAACAAACAAACAAAAGTCTTGGCAACCATCCCAACAGGATGCACAATTACCTACCCTTACAATGGGTTGGCTCCATCTTTACCACCAACCAAGCTCTTTTAATATAATACATAAACCCTTAGAGCAATTCTTATGGGAATGAACAAACCCATTCGTTTGTTGAGCCAGGTGGATGGCGAAACTAGGTTTTCCACTATGGTAAAGCATTGAGCGTTAAATCAATAGGCGTACGATCCATCAAAAAATGCTAGAGTCCGTAAATCAAAAGCTGGCGTGGGAAAGAAAACACTCACGTCAAAACAACCAACGTCGGCATTTTTCCTTCTAACACCAATGGGTAGTTTCTTAAAATTCGAAATTCACTTTTTACCTCTATAAATTACCACCATCTTCAAACAATTCACTCACACAAAAATTCACTTGAATTTTCTCTCCTAAAATGGCTGAAAAGGCGATCACACTTTTTTGCGATGCAAAACTTGAAGCTGATGTTTCTAAGATATGTGGGAGTTTTAAAAAGATTGAAAATTTTAAAAGGGAAGTGCTAGTTTTAGAAGTTGCTCCAAGACAATGTTCTGCTAAAAGGAAAAGAAGAGCTCCAGTTTTGGAAGTTAACAACAAAAAATTCAAAAACAAAGGTGAAACTATCAAAAAGCGCGTTGAATGGAAAATACGTCAAATAAAGATAAACAGGAGGCCAATACTTGTACATGATTTTTATTAAAGTTTTTATTATTGTCCAAGTTTATATCTTGTAAAAATAATTGGCAGTAATATCAATGAATGAAAATGTTTATTATATTTATAAATAGATTTCAACTTCAGATTAAGTAAAATTTATTACAATTTAAACTTGCAAATAACATCAAACTTCATTTTAATAAACCACAGCAAAAATATCAAACTACATCAAATCCAGCGACATTCTCTCTGTAAAGTTTATAGCATTCAAAATGCCTAAACTCTCTCCCGCTTTCTTCGGTAAACTTGTTCTGAGCGATGGTTTCCAATTCTTCGTTGGATAATCCAGAATTGCTACGATGAACTATCCACAATACTTCCGTATAATGTTTGACTTAATTAGTGATGAATGCAATTCTTAGTTCTAGCCTCTTAGTGTTTTTTATGGTTTCGTTCCGCGATGTTACAATATGTCCTAATACTCTTTCCCAGAAATAGTCAACGTTCATTGGTATCATCAAACGATGTATCCAACATCGAACAAAAGTAATATTTTCTTCCATTGTAAATACCGGGAGCGGCATTCGAGTGCAATAACGATGTGCTTGAGATGGACCATCTTTTAGAATTCTAAAATACGCTTCGTAACGAAAAGGTTTGCCGTGAGCTTCCTCCCAATTATCAAGAGTTGTTTGGATAACTTCATCTTCAGTTACACCGATGAACTTTTCTCGATCAATTTCCATTACAAGAGAAACAAATGTCTGGACTGTAATCCTAATAGATTGAAAACGAGCATGAAATCGACGAGCATCTCGGTTTCCTGGGTTTCCCATTAGTGAGACGAACATTGAAAAAATGTTCTCCCAAAAATAAGTGTCTTGATGAAAGCCCATACCAGTTATTACCCTATGAAAAAAATATTCTTTGCATATAGTTATACCCTCTTCTTCAGTAAACTTGGGACCACAATTTCTAACAGACATTTCTGCAGAGTGGGAGAGATTAAGAGCTTTAGCAAAAAAGAATAAGAAGAAGATGTGATTTTGGAGATGGGAGGAAAGAAATTTATAGGTCAATAAACAAAATCTAGTCGTTGGAAACTTATCCGTTGGCGTTTGAAGTAACATCGCCCGCGACTTTCCTTTAAGTGCCCATATGAATTACCATAGAAGTTGGCGTTTATAGTAAAACCGCCGACTTTACTAAAACCGCCCGTTTGAATTATCAACGCCTATTTTATTGTTATAAATATGACACACTAGGGGTGCCTCTCAACCAAACCAACGAATTTCTTTCTCAAAATCCACCATGTTTTCTAAAGGCAAAGTGAAGCAAATATTTTGTGCCGAAGAAAAATAGGTTTGTCCATTATGTTTCATGGATAACCGTAGTCTTATGCAATGCCCCTGGATGTATTCAAAGTGTCCGAGGGAAGGTTGTTCACGCATCAAAATGGTCATTGAATCACAACTGGAAAAGCTCAGGTATTTGCAATGTCAATATCATAACTGTCCAGAGGAACCACATATGCTAGATGATGCTATGAAGATAAAAAAGGAGAATAATAAAAGATTGCAACACTCTGAAAAAACTTCAAACTTAAAGCCAAATTGAAGAAAGAGTTACTACACTGTAAGCATTGTGGATATGGAGATCACGAATACAAACATTGTCCACAGAGAATCAGTTCATGCTCAAATCCTGGTTGCAGGACTTTTATACATTTGCAAACTTCTTCTAAAGAAGACACATATGGAAGGCATTTTTGGGAATGTCCTAGGTGTTTTTTGGTGGAGTGGGTTGATTGAAGTTGTAGATAAATCGATTCACTTTGGTATTATGTTATTTAATTTGTTGTTTATTTTGTGTTATTAAGATTATCTAAAACCATCAATTTCATAAATAAAAACATACTACATTGAACAAACACACCATACATGAGAATAAAATAAATACATCAGATTAAAACAACTACTACATAGGCGGCGTTAGTTCTCGGAGGGTGGTGGAATTCCTAGGGAGGTGTAGGGATCGTATTTGTTAAGCACCCTAAGAATGTTGAAACAAGCATGGAAGTCAAAAGGACGACCGCGGTGATATGCTTTCTACATTGCTAAATTTATGGGTTCCACTTCATGTTCGGCTTCACCGTTGAGCTTATTTTTGTGATTCTCCATTAGTTGAGAGATGAACTCCGATACATTACAACTAATTACACTAAAACGATATGCCAATCCGTGACAATCACACCTATTAATGTTCATCATTTCAGCAGCGAACATTTCAAAAACTTTCTGCCAGAACGTCGATTGTGATACATTCCTACAGGTAATAACATTAGCGGCAACATCTTGTGTTTGAAAAATGTAGGCTCTGCAAATAGCTAAATCCTCTTGTTGAGTGAATCTAACAAAACGAACTCTGGGAGGCATTTTTGTAGATGATTTGAGATGGAAGAATGTGTAGAATGTGTGAGTTTAGAATTGAAATAGGAGTATTTATAGATTTCAAAAAATGTAGCCGTTGGATCACAATTTTTTTGCAGCCGTTCAGATTGAGCTGTTGGCGCCATTGGGACAGACGCTGGCGCTCTTAATACTGACGCGGGCGCTTTAAGTGAAAACGCGCGTTGGACATACAAACGCTGGTGTTTTTTCTTCGGACGCTAGTGTTGTTAGCAATGCCGCCCGCCTTTACCATAGACGCGCGCTGGATGTTCCGACTCAATGTTCAAAGCATCAGATTTGTTGATTTGAACATCCATTTTCATGTTTGTTCATTCCATAATGGGAACAAAATGAGTTTGTTCACTCCATAGGAACTGCTCTTACCAATTACAAAAATTCTTGAAGTGCTACAAAAAATATATGGGGAAAATTATTTGTAGGTATACCAAAACCCCACCAATTAGATTCCATATATAAGTGATCTATAATTAATTATAACAGTACATTGATTACAAAATCAACCTTTCACTTGAGTTATAATAATCCGATTTTTAAAAAAACGTGATTTTGTAAACGATTTCCTAAAATAACTTCACCTAATTTTATCCTAAAATCAATCCACCGTGATTATATAAACAATCTTATTGCAATCTTTTGGAATCAATTGTGGTTTGTGAAAGTCGCAATTATCACTAGGTCATTGAAGAAAATCGTAATTACCATTAGCTCATTAAAAATTCTAGTTTTTATTTAGTGATTACAGTTTTCATTGAAATCAATCACAATTATGGTTGTTAACAAAGTATCTGCAAATAAACTAGTGGATTTTGGGTCTTCATGGGGATTAGAATTTCTTACTCGAAAGACTAATCGTGTAGAAATATTTAATGATTTCGCAAAAAAATCACGATGATTTAGTCATAGAAGATTATGACGAGTGTGTTAATTGTCAATATGCAGTAGTATTTATTGTTATGTCAATAGGCAGTGGTCTTTTGTTGTAGTTTGAAACTTTATTTTAGCTTAATTTTTGTTTTGTTGCTTTTTCGGTTTCCTTTTCGCTTTATATTAGTTGTATTCGCCCGCACTCGGCTAGTGTGCCTTTTAATCTATTCTCTTTGATCGATAAAAAAAAAAGGTTATTGCCGGGTCATATTTTCGAAGTGCTCATCCCTTACTCTTTCACTGCCAATACTATTCTGAAGTTTGGGTTCATTTCATAGTTTTTCGTAATCTAATGGTATTATGAGTCTTGTTGTCACGCGTGCGATCGCGTGACAGACAAAATGAACTTGGGGTTTTTAGCCGTCGGATTTGCATCATCCTCTTTCGATCTAAACATATTTTTTTTCTTCGAATTTATTTGTTTTACATTCCTAAACATTTAAATATCTCTTACTAAACCCTTCATAGTCAAACAAACTGTTAATCAATATATATCTAGTTCATTATGATCCCTTGATAAATCTACTTGAATTAGTAAATCTTTACAAATATTACTTGCATACAGTTTAGGTTGTTCAGATTCATCTTCGCTATGTTAATTATCTTCAAAATTGAATATCCACATTACTTTTCGTCTAAAGGATTTGTTACAAAGAGATCCAATACATCTATTTTGCACAAATAACACCACCCCTCTTTATCATAATCAGTTGGAGTGTTAATCTTTACCACTACTCTTGTCTTACCCAAATAAGAGACCACGAGAACGAAGCAGCGACGGTATCATGAAGAAGCAGTAACTAATGATATGATAATTAAAAAGATAAAAAAATGAAGAATGAAGATAAAAAAATTGTGATAAGATATAGTAAAAGGCCATTGATGATGATTGAATGGGCTTCTGAAAACGCAGGGGATATCAAATACACCCAATTTTTTCGTTCGGCAACCTATATAGACAAAACTTAATACAATGGCAAGTAGACCAACTGAATGATTATATCTCAAAGTCTACTCAATCAGTATGTATATAGACACAGGGTCCGTAAACCTGATTGTTAATCTGAGTATTTTGACGATCTCAAAAATCAATATCTAAGATCAACTTAGTCGTATCCAAATAATCCAATCGGAATCCTGCTATGTGATTAAACTTGTTATCTATCTTTCAAGATATGAACTCTATAAGAAACAAGTCTCGTAATCGATTACAATTAAGCGGAAGTATCTACTTAGATTGAATACATATAAATCTGCACAGATCCAATTATAAAGATAAACAATATAATGTGGAAAAGAAAAATCACAAGACACACCAGAAATTTGGTTAACGAGGAAACCGCAATGACAGAAAAATCCTAGGATTTCGTTCAGATTTGAACACCACACTATGTTAAGCTGCTATAGACACTAGCATGCCATCAAATTTAGGACTGGAATATAGTTGAGACCAAATCCAACCTCCAAGCGATTCAGTTATAGTCGCGCTCCTTACGTCTCTTGAACCTCGCAAGGCTATACATACTTGATTCCCTTAGCTGACGTCCTTTACGGGCTAAGAGTTTTTTCAGCCTCAATGAAGACTTTTGATATCAATCTACCTTAAACAGATAAGCCTATTTGATTTCCATTAATATCAAAGATCAAGGTGCCGAAATATATTTGAAATATAAAAAGTTAGCAAACCTCACAAATACGGATCTTACGACTCCCAAAGAGAAGCTTAGATTCTTAACCACCTCTCAAGAACAATCTGCAAAAGATCAACTAAGATCAGTTTTCAGATTTCTATCTTGAGGAATCACAAAGTCTGAAACAAAGAGAACTATGACACAAAGTGTCAGGGATAGATTTTCCCAGTTGAAAGAGAATTTCTATTTATAGTTTTTCAAGGACCATTGTTAGCTTAGAATTCAAGCCAAGATAATTTGAGAATCAAGCAAACTCTATACTTGAAAAATATAATAGAAGAATACACACTTAGGTTCGTTTACTAAATCGTGTATAATGACCATTCGGTTTGGCAAGTTAGCCAACAAACTAAAAGAAATTTGATATTCAGTCAAACACTTAAGAATTTAATCATGATGTACACATAAGTGTTTAAGTGATCAATGAAGTCTTAGAAGTATTTAAGAGAGTTATTGTAATGCTAAACATATTATGAAAATAATTCTTTGAGCATTAACTAAAATATAAACTAGGGCAGTTGGTACAACGGTTTACCAACCAAAGGCTTGTTCACAATTCAGAGTGCAACGGTTCATGAACCGGGTTAGCCAACCTACAAGACTACCGAACTCAGTTGACAACGGTTCGTGAACCTGGTTCGCCAACTTTTATCCTATTATTCAAACTTTGAAAATTCAGTTCACCAAGGTTCGTCAACCGGGTTCGTGAATTGTTCCCGACTGAACTTTCGGTTTGCGAACTTCCTGTATTTCTGAAACTCATATATCTATGGTATACAAAGTGGTTTTACAACCTTCTCTGAGTAGAAATATCAATAATTCAATATTTCACTCTAATAATGCTTGAAACATTCCCAAGTGATAAAATCATTTGTATGAGCAATTTTCGATTGATCAACAAATTAATTCATAAAACTAATATTGTTAAGGACCGTTGAACATCTTTGCTTAGAATCATATTTCGAGATTTTTCACAAGACAAGATTCACTCGAAACTTCTTTGTAAATATACTAGAAGTCATACGACATAGTCTCCATAGATAGAATGGTGATATACTGAGTAAAACACAATGGTTCGGTATTAACATACCTAATACAGATGTTTTCTAAATGTCTTCATCGATCTTTAGTCTTCAAAGGTGATCTCTGATACTCAACTACAAATTCTAACCTAGTCCGAGACTTGACTAAGTAGACTAGAGATCAAGATATATTTTTGATCATCTAACATTGTCAACAAACTTGAGTTAGCAAAATTTGTGGGTTCAACCGAGCAATTAATTCTCTAAAAATTTCAAATCTATAAGATCGTACACACGAAGAACTAGAAAGATTTAGGAATTTACCTACGTTTCTTATTCGTAAAATATAACTATGAGATGCCATTTCTTAGATGTGCATGTGACTACTATTTTTTCGGTGAGTATACGCAACGTATACAACTCGTGGGATCGTATACTAAGTAATATAAATACCTTAGTTTTATTTTTTTACGCAGGGATTCCAACATCTTTGAATTTTTGCAACCCTTTTGCTTCACGGGTGATTGCAATTTTTGGCTTGCGCCTTTTGATTCGATGATTGGATATTTTGTCTTTTGACTTCACTTTTATTTCTGCTGTTGTTAGTTTCAAATGACGAAGGAGAAGAGAAAAGTACGTAAGGAGTCCGAAGGTAGATCTTCCCCTCAGCCGATACCACATCCTTAACGTTACTTCCTATTTCTCTGAAGTTATAGGAGCAGGCGGAGGGATCTGTGCAGCACGCGATACCTGTCGAGAATATTCCTCCTCTGCCTCCTTATTATGAGCTTCGGATGCTTCAATTGGATCCTAAGGATAGATATCACCGTTGGACCTTGGATGAGATTTGTAGATCCTTTCGCTCGGAAAAGTTTGAGAGATATTTTTTTGATGGCGCTGATGTACTTATGGAGTCAATGATTCACTTATTCCCTTATAATGAGAACAAACTTTCTATAAGCGTAGGTCAGTTGGATGCTGGTTTTCTTCTTCCTATGTTCAGCAGGAATGATTCCTTTTACTATAACGTACTCTCTGCTAGAGATGACTATGCGAACAAGACTCAGATCCAAGGTGTTTGTACCCTTAATATTCTACACAAATAAATGGGCTAACCTAGGCCAACCAAACTCCTACTATTATCATAAGAGGGTTCATTGGGCCTAAGGTGCTTCCCTTATTTACCCAAGTATGGCTAACTAGGCCTTACATGGCACCCCATATGCAAGCCCATATGCAAAATACCCAAATTAAGGCTAGATAAATGCCACATCTGCAAGGACGATGACGTTGCAGGAGACATGTCAGCGAACAGTAGACACATCAGCAAAGCGTAGGGCACGTCAGTAAGTATGCTGACGTGGCAGGCGCCACATCAGCAGGTGTACACGCCACAACTGCAATGGTGATGACATGTCAAATGCCACGTCAGCAAATAAGGGCCCGCGTCATTGAAAGTGATGCCACGTCAGCAAACACCATTAAGATAAACATCGTCACTAACGTCGTCAGCATATACCAAGTATATTCTGTTAAACCCTAACGACGTCAGCATCTTTCGTTAAAATTAACGTCGTTATAACGGTGTTGGAATAATACTATTGGTGACGGAATTGCAGCAGCAGGTTGCCGGCGGCATCAGCCCGACGGCCAGAGCCGGTGGCCTCAGCGAGCGGCCATCGGTACGATTAATCGGTTACACTCGGCGATTAATCGGATATAGAGACTAATCGACGATTAATCAGTGGCGTTTATGATTCAGTATGTTTTGGTGCGACTTAATATTGTAGCCCCCGGATATTTGCGCCCCAGTCCAACTTCCCTTGGGTTGTTTACGCGCTGTCTGATTACATCTACTTCTCTTACACTTTTGGTTATCCACACCCCATTGTAATTCCTTAACTATAATGAAAGTTTCTGGAATATTCTGGGAGCATGCAGGTGATCAATGCCAGAACCATGCATCCATGCAGATATGCAGGAGAATTATGGCAGGGAGGCATATAGGGGCCAGTTACTACAAGAGGCATGCAAGGGATAGTTATAACAGCAGGCATGCATGACCATTTACTACAATTCATGCATGCATCTAAAACGGAAATTAGTAACCTATAAATGGATGGATTTACAACCAAAAAGGTAAGGAATTCATTCCACAAAAACTCCTGTAAAAAAAATCCTAAAACTGACTTTAGTATCGGAGGGTTTTTTGCAGTTACCCCCCCTTCTCCGCGATTCAATTGAAGATCGATACAGTGATCAATTCCCAGCAATAACATCATACAAATTTCTGTGTTTAGGGTAGAAGCAATTTTATCTTACAAACAATGGCGCCGACCAAGGTTTTCGAGAAAATACAATTGTGTTTTACTAGATCGAGTTATGGCAGTAATCAAACAAACTGCATGAAGGGTAGATTCTGTTAACAATCCTCGACAGCACAGGAGCGAGGCTGAAAGACACGAAATTGAGGTTAAATCAGCCCTAGCAGTACCCACTGGAAACAGACAGGTTCAAAATCATGCTCATGACAGTTCCCTAGATCGTGATCAAGATCAAGATGATGCTCGTAACACATCCCTAGATTGAGGACGAGATCGAGATCATTTTCGTGATAGAAATCCGGATCTAAATCGGAGAAGGGAAAAACAACCAGTGATCGATGTCGAAGAAATGGATGTTGGTGGGGAAAATCCATTAGTTCGAGGAAATAGAGGGCATGTGTTCGGCAGCCCGTCTAGGAGGAATGCAGATGGATAGGATTTACGGGACGGACGCACCGCGACTCCTAGTACAGAGGAGGAACTATTGCGCAATTGGCTGAAAGAGTTGGAGAAGGAAAACGCTCTCTTGAGATTGGAGCGTCAGAACCAGTCTCGAACTAAGACTGGTGATCGAACAAAAAGAGGAGTCGGTCTGTATGGCAACGCCTTGGAAGGTGAATTGACCCTCAAGTTGCAAAACCAAACAGAGATGTGATCGATCTTGATCAACCAGAGAGAAATCTGTTACCCACTAGAGAATTGCCTAAACGAAGGCGTGTACTACCACGCCGAGCAGGTAGCCGGCCAGCTGTAACACAGCATAGTGCGTCCAGATCCAATATCAGTTCAAAATGCCTCAGAAATGATGAGGATGAAGATCGATATTGGCATGATAATCGAGAAATTTCGCAGGATTATTATGATCGTTCGGAGCAAGGAAGAGATGGAAAAGAACCTACTGGACCGTAGAGGAAAAAAATGAGATCTAAACCTCATATTCCATAGGACCAAGATTATGAGCAGGAAGACAGTTCCGCGGATGGTGATGTGGATGCAATAATAGAAGCACGCCTCTGCAAGATGATTGAGAAAGTAATGTTGAAAAAGCAATCCAGAGAAGAAAACTTGGACCGGTTGCATCGATCTGCTGGAGCCCCTTTCAAACTGAATATTATAGAATTCCGTCCGCCAATAAATTTTCAAGTTCCAAATCTACCAGAATTCGATGAGAAAACAGATGACCCAGATCAACATGTTTTACACTATGAAACTGCCATGACTCTGTGGCAGCACAATGATGAATTGATATGCAAAATGTTTCCACAGTCATTAGCTGGAGGAGCAATAAAATGGTTCAATCGACTACCAGCACAGTCGATTGGTACTTATAATGAGCTGGTTGGAGAATTCTGCTCTCACTATAAATACAACAGAAGTGCTCGGAAGGGATTCCATGCGCTGTTCCTTCTTGCAGTTCGGAAGGATGAAAGCATCAGAGAGTTTACTAGGCGCTTCAAGCAAGAATTGGCCGACGTGGATGGTACCAATGACCAAGTCGTCATCGAGGCTTATAAGCAAGCATACCAGCACGATCAAAGATGTGTGTATGGATCCATAGTCAAGAGACCACCCAAGAATCTGGAAGGACTGTATGATCGAGTTGAAGAATATGCTCGAGTGGAAGATGATTCCAAAGCTCGAGAAACGAGAGATGTTAATAGATTATCCAATCATCCAAGTGATGGGAAGAAAGACAAATCGAAGAACCGTTCGAGCGGCCAGCACAATGACCGAGGAGAAGCCCGAGAAAAGAACCAAAGTGAAAGAATGAAAACTGGATATTAGAAATTCTAGGATATGAAGTTGACACCGTTGAACATACAGCTTGCAGAATTGTACGAGAAAATCAGCAAGGATTTGATCCCCCCTTGTCCTTTTCCAGCTGAGATACGTGATAAACATGATAGGAGCAACTACTGCAAGTTCCATAAGGACCATGGTCACAAGACCGAGAATTTACGCTCTTTACAGATCGAGGTCCAGCGAGTGATCGACGCTGGAAAACTGCAAGAGTTCATGAAAAGGTACTTTGGGAAAGGTCCTAGACAGTTTGGCACATCTCATGTGATTAACGCTAGTGTGATTCACGTCAGTCACGCCAGGATCCATTCAATGACCAGGAGGGCATCGGAAGACGAGACATGGAGAATTCTCAGACATATGAAAGAATGGTACCTGACAAATAACATTGATTTTGTCAGCGGTAATGGAGCAGAAACTATGGAGCTTAGGTGCAAAAATATTAAGTTCTATGAAGCAGACATGATAGGTGTATATTCTCCACACAATGATGTTGTAGTTATAACTGCTTGGATTAGCATTTTTCGTGTGCACCGGATTCTAGTGGATACAGGAAGCTCAGTAAGCGTCCTGTTTTCAGGAGCTTATTCCTCTATGAACCTCCCACACGACTTGATCGAGGAGGATGAAAATCCAATTATCGGTTTCGGTGGCGAAGTTACAAAGGTGATTGGAAAGGTGAAGATACCGATAACAGTAGCTGACAAGTCCGTCTTGGGCACTTTCTTGTTGCTAGACTACCGAGCACCCTACAATGTGATCGTAGTACGAGATTGGCTGCATGAGATCGGTGCAGTCACATCATCTAATCATTAATGCTAAGGAGTTGTGAAAGTTAGAGGCGACCAGATGGCCGCCCATAAGTGTCATCATAGTGCAATGGATGAGTACAAGAAGTCATAAGTCAGTGGCAACCATATCATGCGAGTCGAGCAGAAATAGCAATTACAGAATCCTCTCCCTCCATAATCATATAGGGGAGAGGACGCAGCTAAACCCCCAACAGTTGAGAAATTGATCGAGGTCCAGATTGGAGATAAGGAGCACAAAACAACGTTTGTAGGGTCAGATCTGCCTGCACATGAACGCGATGGTTTGATTACATTTCTAAGGGCAAATGCCGACATTTTTGCATGGATTTTTGCTGAGATGCTGGGGATAGATCTGAATATATCCTGCCACATGCTAAATATCGATGAGAATTTCCATCCTATTCGACAGAAAATCATAAATATGGTGCAAAGCAAAAAAATATGGAGTTACTGAAGAGGTCGAAAAGCTGTTGGAAGCAAGATTTATTCGACCAGTGCAACATCCTCGCTGGCTGTCAAATGTAGTACCCGTTCCAAAGAAGAATGGTAAAATTCGTGTCTGTATCGATTTTACCGATTTGAATAAAACATGTCCGAGTGATCCGTACCCGCTGCCAATGATAAGAGATTTGGTGGATAAAACCGCAGGGTTTTGGAGACTGTCATTCATGGAAGGTTTTTCTGGGTATAACCAAATACCTTTGTGCGAGGACGATCAAGAGCATATTGTATTCGTGACTGACAGAGGAGTTTACTGCTATATTGTAATTCCATTCGGGCTTAAGAACGCAGGGGCAACCTACCAGCACTTGGTAGACCATATGTTTAAGGATCTGATTGGGAAATCGATGGAAGTATACATCGATGATATGGTAGTGAAATCTCAGCAAAAAGAATCACATTTTCTTGATCTACAAAATACGTTCGATATCTTAAGGAAATATCGTATGAAGCTCAATCCAGCAAAATGTTTATTCGGGCTGTCATCAGGAAAGTTCCTTGGATACTTGATGACACACATAGGAATCGAGGCAAATCCGGATCAAATCAGAGCCATCAGAGAAATGTCATCCCCAAGAACGAAGAAGGAGGTCCAGAAGCTAGCAGGAAGATTAGCATCCTTAAACCGTTTCATTTCACGCTCGTCGGATCGATTCAAGCCATTTTTTGACGTTTTGAAGAAAGCAGTGAATTTTGGTTGGATGGCTGAGTGTGAAAGGGATTTTGATGAGATCAAGCAGTATTTATCAACCTCACCAGTTTTGGTCAGTTCAAAAACTGGACAACCTATTGGAATTTATCTGGATGTAATGGAGAACGTTGTGAGTGCAGTGTTGTTTTTTACGGATCCACATGAGAAACCTGTTTACTTCGTCAGTAAATCCTTTACGGGGGCTGAAACACGGTACAAGAAAATTGAGAAGATAACACTTGCATTGTTCCATGCATCTCATCGCCTCAAGCCTTATTTCCAAGGAAGGTGGTAGGCTCGGAAAGATACCTACTTCTATGTATAAACTGCAAGTGCACAGTGTCGACAAGCAACACAGGGCAAGCACAGGTCGAACCACAGAGACTTGGAGAGTGTAGAAGTTGATTCTAAATCCTGATTCAGAGAGTAACCAAAAGGGGTTTGATTTTGTCGATACGACAATATGATTTTCAAGTGACTGAAATAATAAAAGTAAAAGATGCAAATAACAAGATATGTAAACAATGATAATATGGATACTAGGGTATTCAAATCCACCAATAACTTATGATATGCATTCAACTTGTAATATTATTCTTGTCCTTATAGTAGATTCAAGTCTACCGTATAACTAAGGTGTTTCTCCAATGGATAATTTAATCACAACTAAAGTATTTCTCCAAAGCATTAATTGTCTAATTAAGCACAACTAATCTAAAGATCAATATTTGGTTAAGCATGAGTTGTAGCATAATCAACATAGAGATATTCTAACTACAATGGATACATGGCATACATTGTGAGAGCAAGATGTTGAAAAACTTGGATTAAATTATATCTTTAAACAATTCTAAACTTTCAAGAACAAGATACAAGATATGAATACATACCAATGAGATTAGGGCTTCATCTAAACCCTAGTAAATGAAATTAGAACATGAAGAACATTACAACAAAATTGAAATTTGATAAACTAACATGAACAAGCTATTCTTGGATGAATTTTCAACACAACAACCCTCTCTATTTATACACAAAAACTCTCTCAACACTTGGATTCGAAATTTACTGTAGCAACCACTCAACAATTAAACAAAACATGTTTTCTTAATTGATGGATATAATGGAATACAATGGGGGTGAGGTGGATGTTTTGGAAAGAATCCAATGGGGGTGAGGTGGATGTTTTGGAAAGAATCCAATGGGGGTGAGGTGGAAATGGATTTGGGTCTTGGGTTTTGGATCATGGGTTTTTTAATCCCATGAATTTGTAAACAAAGTTTGCCACGATGCTGAGTGAGTTGTTGCAACGCTTCCAACTTTCTTCTCTTTTGTCTTCTCAATTCTTCCAAGCTTTATTTAGTACTTAAAAACACAAAATTAATTAATACAAATATTTATTCTTGAAGATGGTAAGAATGCAGAATTTGGGATTAATATATGACTTTGAAGCGCGAAAGATGAGTTAAGTGCCAATGAAAAGGTGTATGAATATGCAATATTTGGCACTCATCAGAAGGCCGATCGTAGTATACTCGGAATACCCGCTGAAGAGAATCCTGGAACGTGCCGATGATTCCATTCGACTGGCCATATGGTCAAATTTTTTGGGGGTGTATGAGATCAAGTACGAAACCAGAACTGCAGAGAAAGGACACGCCATGGCTGCACTGCTAGCAGATTTTCCGGTGGACGATATAGAAACGGTTGTTGGAGACGAAGAGGAGTTGTTCAAACCCACTGAAGTAGTTACTGATCAGAATGGGGGCGAGTCTGCAATGGAGATTGTAGGATCAGAATATTGTCACAACAATATTCCTGCGAAATAAACAACAGTTCTGCGAGACATGTTTACGATACATCAATGATATTCTGCGACAAATCTCAAAGTGACGTAAGGAATGACATACCAGATGAAAACGATAGAAACATGAGTAAAGTGTGACATTTCTGCGACTAACTAATAAAACCTGCGAATGATTAAGGCGGTGCTAACTGCGATTTATCGCAAGAACTCATATCCGAAATTAAAGGGAATCTTAACTGTAAATGAGCTGTCATGAGCTGTAATCCATTATGTAAATGCCTATATAAAGGAAATGAATAGTTCCAAAGATGGGGATGAATTTTTGAGTGTTAAGAAAGTTTTTAGGAGAGAGAAAATCTTATTAAGTGAATTTCTTGATTACTGTAATTCTTTTAAGATCATATCAATAAAAAAGGTTCTTAATCTTCAAATTGTGTCATAAATTCTTGAGTTGGGTGTAGTGTGGGATTTCCTGCAACTACATATTGGCGCCCAAAAACAAGGATGAATAGTTTAAAATCATAGCAAAAGTTACATAAATGAAAGAAATTATTCAAGAGTTAGAAGAATATCAAGAAAATTGGTGGAAGAAAAGATGGTTGAAATCAAAGATAATCAAAATAAATTGGAGTGTGATGTAATAACAAAGATGATGATAGATAAGTTCCATGAAGATATTAGAGGAAGGATACACAAGCGAGATTTTGAAGGAAATAAAATCATGTCGGAAGATGAGGCATCACCGCTAAAAGATTGGGAAAAATAGAAGATCACATTCACGGCAGCAGAAATTCCGAAAGAAAATTTAAGTCATACATCTCCATTGGTGATCACAGTGTCTGTTGTACCAACAAGAAAAGAGAAATCAATAAGATCTACAGAAGAGTGGGCTGTGAATAGGACTCTGGTGGACGCAGGAAGTTCTGTGGATATAATGTTTTACCACACATTAAAGAAAATGGGATACAAAGATGAAGAAATGCTTAGTCCAACATATCATATTCATGGATTTGGAAAATCTCTAACAAAACCTAAAGGTGAAATTGTAGTGCGAATCCCGCTGGGGGAAATAGAGACGCAGATAACTTTGTGCATGGTGGACGTGAAATCACCATATAATATGCTATTGGGAAGACCATGGATACATGCAATCAAGGCTGTATCATCAACTCTACATCAGTGCATAAAGTTTCCTATGCCTAGTGGAATTGGTGAGATTAGAGGAGATGTAGATTATGCAGCGTTGTGTTTCCAGAATGAAGTAAAGAATTGTGAAAATCAAATTCAGTTGCGAAAACAGCGCAGAAAAATGAGGAGAGAAGAAAGGAAAGAAGAAGAATTCAAGATTTACATGATAAGATCAGAAGAAGGAAAAGGAATATTTAACGATGTATCGCAAGAAAGTGATGAACCGGCGGAGATAATAAAAACACCAACACCAATGGGAGTACATGAAGCTAGTTATATTGCAGCAGAACCAACAAAAGAAGTAAATGTTGGAAGTGAAGAAGACCCAAAAATGCTGAAAATTGGAACTAAGATGGATGTGGAGGAAGAAGAGCAAACTGTAAACCTTCTGCGAGAATACAAAGACATTTTTGCGTGGAATATGGATGAGATGCTTGGAATAGATCCATCTATTGCGTTCCATAGATTGGAGATTAATAAAAATGTGAGACCATTCAAACAAAGAATAAGAAAGATTGCGACCACTTATCATGCCAAGATAGAAGAAGAATTGCAGAAGATGCTTGACGCAGGAATTATAAGGCAAGCAAAATATCCAGAATGGATTGCCAATATGGTAGTAGTTCCCAAGAAAAATAAGGGGATAAGAATTTGCATCGATTTTACTGATCTAAATAAAGCATGTCCCAAAGTTAGTTTTCCTTTGCCATATATTCCGCAGCTGGTGGAATCTGCAGTAGGAAATGATCGAATATCTTCGTTAGATGGATACAAGGGCTATAATCAAATCCCACTTGCGGAAGAAGATCAAGAAAATACTGCATTCTTTGCTCCCAGAGGATTATATTGCTACACAAAGATGCCTTTTGGGTTACGAAATGCAGGAGCAACTTACCAAAGGATGGTGGAAAAAGTGTTCACAAAATGGATACATAAAACTTTAGAGGTATATGTGGATGATATGTTGGTAAAAAGTAAAGAAGCTAAAAATCATGTGCAGGATTTAAGGGAAATTTTTGATCAGATGCGGCTTTTTAATATCAAGGTAAATCCAGAGAACCATACTTTCGGAGTATCATCTGGGAAATTCTTGGGATATATTGTATCAAAGGAAGGAATACAAGTTGATCCTGAAAAGGTGCAAGCAATTCGAGATATGCCAACTCCAGCAACAATAAAAGATGTGCAAAAATTGAATGGACTTTTAGCCTCATTAGGCAGATTCATTTCGCGGTCATCAGATAAATGCAAGCATTTCTTCTACATACTAAATAAGGGAACAAAATTTAAATGGACAAATGAATGTGAGAAAGCTTTTCAAGGAATTAAAGAATATTTGATGAATATATCCATTTTACAGAAGGCTGAACCAGGATAAGAATTGTTGATGTACCTTGCGACAACTCAACATGCTTTAAGCGTAGTACTTTTTCGAAATGACGCAGGAGTTGAAAAACCAATTTACTACATCAGCAAAACATTCAATGCTGCGGAGAAAAACTATTCAAAGATTGAAAAGCTAATTCTGCCATTAGTTTATGCGGCATCTAAACTTCGCATATATTTCCAAGCACATAAAATCAAAGTACTAACAAAAGTACCAATTGAGTCAGTAATGAAAAATTCAAAAAGATCAGGCAGAGTTGAAAGATGGAACGCACAAGTGGGGAATTTTGAGATCCAATACGCAATTTTATCCTCGCCAAAATCTCAAATTATCGCAGAATTTCCTTTGGAGGATGATGAAGCTGTAGAAGACATGATGGATATAGAAGAAGAATACGGGATCCAAGAGATCTTTTAACAGAACCAAATAGGTGGGAGATATTAGTAGATGGATCATCCAACGGAGAAGGAAATGGAGTGGGAGTCGTTTTTATTTCTCCAGAAGGTGCAAAAATGGAATTTGCATTCCGATTAGAATTTGAATCTACAAATAACGAAACAGAATATGAGGCTGTAGTGCATTTGCAATAGAGATGAAGGTAGAGAATGCAAGAATTACCAGTGATTCGCAATTGATTATTCGCCAAATCGAAGGAGAATACGCAACTAACGATATAACTTTGAAAAAACTTGTTGAAGAATTATCTGCGCCAATTCCAAAACTCAAGTGGAGGCATATTTCAAGAAGAGATAATAGGCTCGCAGATGCTTTTGCGTTTATATCAAGTATGATGGTAGACCCAACTGCGAGAAATATAAAAATACAAACACTCATAGCACCTTCAATTAATAAAGAAGAGGAAGAGGAAGCTGAGGCAATGGTAGTAGAAAATAATGGCGAAGAATCAAGTCGAATTATCGCAGATTGGCGTGCAGAAATTCACGCATATCTAGCAAGGGGAGAGGTACCAAGAAACAGATTGGAAGCACATAAATTAAAACGTAGAGCAACAAATTATGAATTAAGAGATGGGATATTGTATCGAAAATCTTTAAATGGGCCTTCCCTCAGATGTTTGACACAAGAAGAAGGAAAACAAATATTAAAAATGTTACATAGTGGGGATGTTGGTAATCACAGCGGCGGAAGATCTTTAGCATACAGAACTAAAATGCAAGGTTATTACTAGCCATATATGCATGAAAATGCAAAGAATTTATCAAGAAGTTGCGAAGAATGTCAGAGATTTGTAAAAAGAATACATGCACCCGGTGAAACATTAACATCCTCAAAAAATGTTTGGCCATTTGGAAAGTGGGGTTTAGATATTGTGGGACCATTTGTACCAGGAACAGGGCAAAAGAGATATTTAATTGTCGCGACAGATTACTTCACAAAATGGGCAGAAGTTAAAGTAGTACATCATATTCGCGATAAGGACATTTTTACATTTATATTTGAAAACATCATTTGCAGATTCAGAATTCCTGCGCAGTTGGTGTCAGATAATGGAAAACAATTTGAAGGACAAAATATAGAGATGTTACTTAATGCATTCAAGATAAAGTGCGGAAAATCGACTCCTTTATACCCGCAAGCTAATGGTCAAGCTGAGGCAACTAACAAAACAATCGCAGATATCCTCAAAAATAAGTTAGAAGGGCATCATAGAACATGGTGTCAACAAGTTCATAATGTAGTTTGGGATTATAATACAACACGAAGAGAAGCAACTGGGGTATCACCTTTTTGTTTAACATATGGAGTCGAGGCGGTATTACCAACAGAAGTTGCTATTCCTACAACAAAAATAGAAGCTTGGGAAAAGAATCTTAGTGCTAGTATGATTCTAGACAAACTTGATGAGGTAGAAGAGAGGAGAGAAAAAGCATTAAAACATATGGAGAAATACCATCGCAGATTAGCTCGCGAATATAATAAGCGAGTAAAGAAGCGTGAATTCCAAGTTGGAGATTTAGTTCTGCGAGAAACACCAGAATATCAGCGAGAAAATGGAGGAAAATTAGCGAAAAAATGGGACGGGCCATATATTATCAAAGAAATAATTGGAACTGGAGCATTTAAGTTAATGGATCCAGAAGGAAGAGATATGGGTCAAAGACTTGGCAGACCATAGAATAGACAATATCTAAGAAAATATTATCAATAAAGGTTTGAAAGACTAAGATGATTGGATTATACGCAAGCAATTGCGAGAGAATAAAAGAGATAATTCGCAAGAACAAAATTGGAAAAATACAATGCAATTTTTCGCAATAATCTGCGAGATAATTAAGAATTTTAAATGCAAATGCATAAGACGGGCGCAAATCGCCTAAAAATATATAAAAATGGGACGATCCTTTATGGCGTACACCTTAGTTCGCGGATTCTATTCCGTAAGAGGCAATGACCTTAAAGTACGTCATAAGGGGGGTATCTCTTTGCATGACTATGGGAAAGGCTATACTGCTGCTGGAACCTAGTCATGGAGATTTGGGATTATATAAAATCCATCCAGGAGAGATAACTTGGATTCCCAATTATATAAGGTTATACCCTGGTTGGGCGCCCGAGAGTTTCTCATAAGGAATGCAAAGTATGATCAAGGCGCCGAGGTACACGGTTGAGCTGTGGGTGCCCGGGACGGATGAACCTACCATGGCCATCCATGGCAAGTCTTGACTTACGATGTGTTCGGCCCGAAGAAAACCCCACTAGGGTGTAGTCTCGTAACTATAAGCCATATAGGCATAAAGGATAAGAGGCTACGAAAATAACTGGTTGTTTCTAGAACCGGATGGGAGGAGATAGTCTTGTATGGCAGAAGTACGTCTCCTTGAAGGGGCAACCAGGGGGAGAGATAAGGGCGATACCCTCCATTAGGGAGCTGTGTATCAAAAAAGACGACAATGTCATGGGACTTTATATTCACAAGAATATTTAGGCCCGTCATATTGTCGCGTGACACAGACAACAATGTCATGGGAATTTATATTCGCAAGAATATTTAGGCCCGTCATATTGCCTAATAATAGGCCAAAAAGCCAAAAAAGAAATGATAAGATGAGATCAATGGGTATTTGCGATAAGAACAAAAGACGAGATAAATAAAATCAATGATAAGAGGATATAAATCGCAAAAAAGTCCTGCGATTTCATCGAAAAGACGCCAATGTCATGAGTCTTAAAAAGCAAAGAGAGATTAATCTCGCAAGATGGCTTAGACTTATCATATTGTTGCAGAGATCAAAATAAATGATAAGACAAGATCAATGGATTATTACATGTAAAAGTAAGAATGTCCTACGATCTTGTCGCATAAAAGTGGCATAATAAGACCTTTAACTAGGAAGGCGAAATAAGACCACAAGAAAGATTATATTTGCGAAGCATATAACAGATTTTTCGCAGCATTATTCCCGATAATTCATTTATCATATTGCAGATTGATAAAAAGAGGCAAGTATATGGGATTTCTTACAATGGTAACATATTACATACTTCACAAGGAAGATTATGAGGGGAAAATATGGGGATTATAAAACAATATTTCATTATCTTCCTTGAGAAGAATCAAGATAGTAAAAAGAAGATAATCAAGTTACAAGAATTTGCGAAGCTTAGATTCAGATTAATAAAAATATATAATCAGAAGAAGATGATGGAGTTACAAAAACTGCAATGTTTCGCAAAAGAGATTCAGAAATTACAATCATTCGCAGGACAAGTAAAAGAACAAGATATTTCGGAAGAATATAAAACTTCAAAGAATATTCTTCCCTAATTTTATCATTCTTGTTCGCTACTATTATCTTCACCAACGACATCTTTTTCAGTTTGGGTTTCTCCATCACTAGCGATTGTTTTGTGAGGAGGATTCTGTTCTTCTGCTTTTTTATGAGGATTTTCTTCCTCTTCTCCATCATTAGCGATTGCCTTTTGAGAAGGATTTTGTTCTTCTGCATCATTGAGAGGGTTTTCTTCTTCTTCTATTTCTTTAGGTGGGTTTTGTTCATCCTCAGAAAAATCTTCTTCATTACTTGAATAATTTAGATCTTCATCTATGAGACGAGGGACTTCGTTATTATATATCTCCAAGGGTTTGATCTTCATAGGAGGTAAAGAATGAGAGAATAGAACATTGTTTACGAGAACCTCAGCGCCTAAATTATCCTTACGGAGACAATTCTTTTCCCGATTTCTGATATCTATATCTTTGAAGTATTCAAGATAGTCAAATCTTCTTAATGCTCTGTTGCGGGAGTTAGAAAGCGCGGTATTCTTTTTGAGAAGTTTGGCCAACCTCATAGACAGATCAGAAATTGAAGCTTGAAGATGCTTCTTAGATTCTGCAGAAGAAAAATTGCATATTAGATGGAATTCTCGCAAGAAATAAGATGGGAAAATACAATGAAATAATTAATAGATGAGGCAGTCAAAATGACTACCTTCCTTTTGCGAGGATAAAGTTTGAATTATGTTAAGGAAGCAATTCTTCCATTGATTCATGGTATCATCTAAAGTATCACCAACTTTACCTTTCAAACGAGATTTTATACTTTTTTCTTTAGAAAGAAGATAAGTATTTTCTTCTTTTAAGGAGGAATGGGAGTTCTTCAGCAGAGCATAGTCATCTTTGAGACTGTTGACTTTTACGCTCAGAGCTAATCTACCTTTTATAAGTTTTTCTTGTTCAGCGGCAGATGATTCAATTATCTTTTTAAGCTCATCTTTCAATACACGAAGAGATTGCTTTTGGTTATCACACAACTTTTGAAGATTACTCAATTGCTGCGAATAAACCATTGTTTTACTCACAAAGCTACGTTTCTCTTGAGATAGGGTTTTGTTTTCATCTAATAAAGATTTCACCCTAAAATTAGTCTGATTTAGCGAATATAAAAGTTGAGTGGCTTCATTACTTAGGCGATCTCGTTCACAAATTAGTTGATTATTCTCATTCTTAAGATTATTTATCTCGTCAATTGAATATGTGTGAAGAGTATTCAATCTATCAAATTGATTCTTCTAAGACTCTTTCCCAATGCGGGCCTCATCAGCGATTGTTTCCCATTAAAGTATCTTCAATAATTGGTTGTGTTTTGAAGCTAAAAATGCTTCAACAAATAAATAAATAAAAATTGAGTACATAGAAAACAAAGAATTACTGAGGCAAAAACAGAGGCAAGAAAGTTATACCTTTCAGATCATCATTTCTGCTGCGAAGATTTTCGCAGTCCAATTCAGAATTGCGAAGCTTATGGTCGAGAAGTTCACATTCTAAAGTTTTTGCTTGAAGATTCTTCTTCAAGGTTTCAATTTCACTTTCTAAATAAGTTAGCTTAGATGAAGAACCGCAGGATCCGAGATGCTTGCTTAGAATCATATAAATATCTTGTCTCGCAGGATCTGTAGAAGATTTCATAGCATCGTTCAAAACTTCAGATAATATTTGAAAAGCAGCTTCAACCCCTGTTGCTATTTCTTGAGAATAAGGAAGAGAAGTAGAGGAATAGGTTTTGGCGATAGTAACTTGAAGATTAGAATCATTCGCGGTAGTAGGAGTGAAAGAAGGAACTTGATTAGTCACAGTTACAGTCTCATTCACCGCAACATCCTTCATCGCAACTTCATTCACCACGGCTTCATTCACCGCAGCTCCATTAACCTCAGTTTCATTTACCATAGTTTCATTCACCACAGTTTCATTAATCGCAGGATCATTGGCTGCTGATTCATTCACTTTAGTTCCAGCCATCAAAGATTCATCCATCGCAACTTTTAAAATATTGATGGAAGTATTAGCATCAATAATTTTATTTGGAATTGATGAAGAAGTAGTATTGGTGTTAATATTGGAATTTACGCGAGGAGAAGGAGAAGATTTATCTTGCGGCGGAACAGGGTCTGCATGCAAAAAATCAAGAATATCCACTTCATCTGGAAGAGCTTTAATTTGACGAGAACGCTTAAGAGGTATAGAAATATTTTCTTCACCCTGCGAATAATAATGTAGATAAGAAACAGAGGCAATAATATTGTTATTTCAAAGAAATAAGTGTTTCTTACTACCTTATCATTCTCAGATCTTTTCGCCTTTCCAACACGCTTTTTCTGAGGAACTTTAGGGTTAGGGTTTTTGACAATAATCTTAGTCTGAGAAGTAGTGTTACTGAAAAGGATAATATAAAATATGGGGATTATAAATCAGGCGATAGAGATGATGAAACATGAACAAAATAAGGTTCAAGATAAGAACATACCTTTGAGTCTCCATTAAAGAAGCATCGGGAAGGATATTAGAAAAGAAAAAGTTGCAGACGAAAAAGAAAGAAGTTGAAGAAAAGAGAGAAGGTGAAAGAAAACTTTTCCTCGAGTGGGACATATATTTATAGATGAAGGATAGATAACCGGGTTAATCGATAAAAAAGTAAGGATTGACACGTGCCAACGGTAAAGCGTAAAATAGGGAACTTTTTCTGGTAAAAAATAAGGAGTTGCGGCAAATCAAGAAACTTAAATTCTCATGATCTTTATCTTCTTTGCAGAAAAGATATGAGAAGAGGCAAGATGTAGGATCAGAATATTGTCCCAGCAATATTCCTGCGAAATAAACAACAGTTCTGCGAGACATGTTTACGATACATCAATGATATTCTGCGACAAATCTCAAAGTGACGTAAGGAATGACATACCAGATGAAAACGACAGAAACATGAGTAAAGTGTGACATTTCTGCGACTAACCAATAAAACCTGCGAATGATTAAGGCGGTGCTAACTGCGATTTATCGCAAGAACTCATATCCGAAATTAAAGGAAATCTTAACTGTAAATGAGCTGTCATGAGATGTAATCCATTATGTAAATGCCTATATAAAGGAAATGAATAGTTCCAAAGAGGGGGATGAATTTTTGAGTGCTAAGAAAGTTTTTAGGAGAGAGAAAATCTTATTAAGTGAATTGTATTCTTGATTACTGTAATTCTTTTAAGATCATATCAATAAAAAAGGTTCTTAATCTTCAAATTGTGTCATAAATTCTTGAGTTGGGTGTAGTGTGGGATTTCCTGCAACTACAGAGATCGATATACCAGAACCATTATGAACCGTATTTACTGATGGGTCATCAAACGTTAGTAGTGCTGGAGTAGGATGCGTCATCCTTACTCCCGAAGGTTCGAGGATCGAAAAAGCGGTAAGGCTAGGTTTTCAAGCATCAAACAATGAAGCAGAATACGAAGCTGCGATTATCAGTTTAAAAGATATAAATCAGTTAGATATGAGGAACGTTAAGCTGGTGACTGATTCCATGCTAGTAGTTAACCAATTTATAGGGACCTACAGAGCAAAGGAAGAGAGAATTTCCCTGTATTTGGAGCATATGAGAAAGATGGAAAATGAGTTCGACCAATTCTATATTGGGCAGCAACCATGATTGGAGAACAGGCACGCAGATGCTTTAGCATATCTTTCTTCCGCATTCGAAACTGATACCGCCTATTTCGTTGTAGTAGATTTCCAAGAGTTACCTAGCATCTCCGATAGCCATTTTATTCTGGATTTCGAACACACTAGTGGGGGCGAAAGGGCAGCTATATCAACACAGGGAGATACGGTGAACATCGACAACAATATGGATGTTGACAGTCCAGTGACATACAATTCAGGAGATCATGTTGAAAACATTGCAGACGGGCGTCAACCTTACATCCAGTACCTGACAACCGACGAACTCCCTGAAGATGAGAAACTTGCTGCAAAGGTGAAAAAGAATTCATGGAGATACTCAATGATCGAAGGGCTATTATACCGCAAACCTGTAGCTTAGGAGCCATTTTTGCGATGCGTATCAGCCCAGGAAGGACAACTAATACTAGCAGAGGCTCATGAGGGAATTTGTGGCTGCCATTCTGGAGGGCGCAGTCTCGCAAACAGGGTACTTACCTAGGGGTATTTCTGGCCGTACATACAGAAAGACGCTAAGGAATATGCGCAGAAATGTGTGACATGCCAAGAACAAGCTCTAATTCCGAAAAGGCCTGCCAACGAATTACATACAATTTTTAGTCCCTGGCCATTCTCTATGTGGGGATTAGACATCGTCAGACTGCTTCCAAAAGCTCCTGGAGACGTCAGATTCGTATTAGACGCTACTGACTATTTCACCAAATGGGTCGAAGCAGTGGCACTAGTACACGTTACCAGACATGATGTGAAAAGATTCATATGGGAGAATATTGTCTGCAGATTTGGAATCCTAGACACGATAATATCAGATAATGGGAAACAGTTTGATTCCGGAGTGATCAAAGATTTCTGCAAGGGCCTGAATATTCGCTACAATTTCTCGTCTCCTTACTATGCTCAGAGCAACGGGCAGGCAGAAGCGAACAACAGCGTTATTATGGACAATCTCAAGAAACGGCTGGAGAAGGCGAATGGAAAATGGACCAAAGAATTCCCTGGAGTCTTATGGTCCTATCGAACAACCCCAAAAAGGTCCACTGGGTTTTCACTATTTACATTGGCGTATGGGACATAGGCGGTCATACCCACCGAGGTACAACTCAAGACTACCAAAACTCATGCTGTCAAATCAGGGAAAAACGACAGCATTCTGGCTTTACATAAAGAGTTGCTGGAAGAACAAAGAGAAACATCCTTGCAGCAGTTAGTTCGATACCAGCAGGCAATCAAGCTGAGATATGATCGCAAAGTCAGAGAACGATCATTCAAGCTAGGGGAATATGTCTTGAAGAAAACCCGAGCGGCCATAATGGAACCGAACTGTGGGAAGCTCGGAGCAAACTGGGAAGGTCCATACATAGTGGAAAGGCCAGCATCTCGAGGATCCCACTACTTGAGGAACCACAGTCTGCCCTAAATGAAAAAACATTACAGTTCGAGTTTGCTTTCAGCAACGTCTCTGACACCTCGCAGATAGGGTGAGTTCACAGTTCGAGCATTTTCACCATATCTCAATTTTATCCCCATCATGCGGGACAACAACAAATGTGGCGAACATTTTCATCTGTCCAGGCATGTGAAAATGTACACACCCCAAACTATGCGCGCATCTTGGATAGCAGGATTGGCCCCCTGCGTGAATTCAGGATAGCAGAAAAACTCAATTTTTCATTCCATACGCGAGCAAAATGCAGCAGGGAGGTGCACCCATGCGCGAGCATTGAGAAGAATGACACAAAACATACTGGGGGCGAGTTATATATCACCTCAACCATTTGGGGGCGAGATATATAACACTCCAGAGCAATCAACACATCCCTGGGGGAGAGTTGCGTAACACTCCGAACAGCATGCTCGGGGGCGAGTTATGTAACACTCCAGAAAAATGCAAAATCAGAGGGGAACCCGAACTTCTTAACCCATAACAGGTTATGGATTAAGAGGGGGCGATGTTTGTACCCTTAATATTCTACACAAATAAATGGGCTAACCTATACTAACAAAACTCCTACTATTAGCATAGGAGGGTTCATTGGGCTTAAGGTGCTTCCCTTATTTACCCAAGTATGGCTAAGTAGGCCTTACAAGGCAGCCCATATGCAAAATACCCAAATTAAGGCTAGATAAGTGCCACATCAGCAAGGACGACGACGTTGCAAGAAACATGTCAGCAAACAGTGGACACATCAGCAAATAGTAGGACACGTCAGCAAGAATGCTGACGTGGAAGGCGCCACGTCAGCTAAACATGTGCCACGTCAGCAGGTGCCAATCAGTAAAGTACATGCCACATCAGCAAAGGTGATGACGTGTCAAATGCCACTCAGCAAATGGGGGCCCACGTCAGTGAAGGTGATGACACGTCAACAAACACCATTAAGATAAACGGCGTCACTAACGGCGTCAGCATATACCAAGTATATTCCGTTAAAACCTAACGGCATCAATATCTTTTGTTAAAATTAATGCCGTCATAACGGTGTTGGAATAATACTATCGGTGACGGAATTACAGCAGCAGGTTTAATCGGTTATACTCGACGATTAATCGGATACAGAGACTAATCGGCGATTAATCGGTGGCGTTTATGATTCAGTATGTTTTGGTGCGACTTAATATTGTAGCCCCAGGATATTTACGCCCCAGTCCAACTGCCCTTGGGATGTTTACGCCCTGTCTGATTACACCCACTTCTCTTACACTTTTGGTTATCCACGCGCCATTGTAATTCCTTAACTATAATGAAAGTTTCTGGAATATTCTGGGAGCATGCAGGTGATCAATGCCAGAACCATGTAGACATGCAGGAGAATTATGGCAGAGAGGCATGCAGGGCCAGTTACTATAAGATGCATGCAAGGGCCAACTATAACAACAGGCATGCATGACCATTTACTGCAATTCATGCATGCATCTATAACGGAAATTAGTAACCTATAAATGGATGGTTTTACAACCAAAAAGGTAAGGAATTCATTCCACAAAAATTCCTGTAAAAAAAATCCTCAAACTGACTTTAGCATCGGATGTTTTTTTGCAGGTACCCCCCCTTCTCCACGATTCAATTGAAGATCGAGGAAGTGATCGATTCCCAACAATAACATCATACAAATTTCTGTGTTTGGGGTAGAAGCAATTTTATCTTACAAACACAAGGTATCATACAGTACACTGGTAATTTTTTGTGTGTATTTAATGAATATTGGTGTTGAAACATGGGCAAGAACAATAATAAATCCTACAAGCCTTTTTCTTATGAGAAGTGTAGGAAAGAGGACTATACTCTGAAGAATTCCAATGCTACCTACGCAGATGATGCTCAACAAAGCAATCTCCCTCCTTGTTTTCATGCTACTTCTAAAGATATTAAGAAAGGTGATACCCATCGTCTCTTGGAAAAGATTGACAAGACGAGTTTGTCGATAATCCCTTATACTGAGAATATTTTGTTTCCTGTTGAAAATCGGGTCGTCAAGATCATGAATACAAGTGGATGCGAACACCCATTTAGGTGGTTAGTCCTTAGGCTCAAGTTTTTTCTTATACATACCCTAATTTCCTCGTCATCCATCATATGTGCCTTCCAAGTATGATCACTACAAGCCGTGGGTTTTCAAACCCTCTTGTACTTATGATGTTTGTTCGTTTACTGTGAACTCCTTTGATTCACTAATTTTATTTTTGTTATTTATTTGATAATTTCAAAGGATGCTCATGCATCCTCCACTGGCACTCGTGGGTCCGAAGGCCTATTCATGAACCTTCACAACCGCAAGAGGAAGCCTAAGGCAGAGGAACTTCAATCCAATGTAGTTTATTTTCACGAGGAGGTCATAATTATTATATTTATTTATTAGATGTATATGCATTTTTTTCCTAATTCTTACCTAGGTCATGGCTTGGTCAGCTCCCTAAAAAGAGAAGCAAAGCTACGCAAACTATTATTCAATTTTGTGAATTAGACGAATATGTCGAGGATATTGCGGAGAGTCCACCGCTTAATAATATGGAGGATAACTTTAGTGATGAAAAGGCCCTAGAGGGTGGAGATGAGTCAAATGAGGGTGACAATCATCATGAAAATTTTAATCCCACATAAGAGGGTAAGGAAACATTTGATCTAGCCTATCACTAAGTCTAGTCTTAAGGTTTTCTTTTTTGCTTCGCCTATTTCCATCGTGATACATCCTTTTGTTCCCGTAGCAACCACTGGAGATTTGATGGTATCAACCATTGTTGTTACTAATTGTGCATAAGGGGAGACTGCTTAGGGTTCTGTTGAGTTTTTTTTTTCCAGAGATGTCGTTGACAAATCCTGTTGTTAGTGGTTCCAAAGCTGGTAGTCAAGCTAGTTAGCAGGTGAAAAAGGAGGCCATACCTTTGAAGGAATTTTCATTTAACTTGGTATCTCTTTCGCTTGGCCGTGCTCATTCCATTTCTAATGCTCCTAATGGTAAGGTTGTTATTACGCCTCCTTCATCACCCGATCGGGATGGGCTTGATTCTCTCAAGGCTGCTGAAGACATTGAACTTTGAGAGGATTTGAAGAAAGGTTCTGTGGAGTTACCTTCCTTTGTGATGGTTTCCCCTACTGTACCTTCTTCTGCTTATTTTCTTTGTAGTTCAGGGTGTTAGAGTACTGCTCGGTCGAACTCGCAAGGGTTGCTATCTCAAGCTTGTTTTTCAATGTTAGTGATCAAAACTATAAGTCTCTTGATTTCTAGTCTACTTATAGATGTCTCGAACTAGGATAGATTGTGTGGTTGAGCATTAGCCTTCACAGAGTTTATCATTGAAGACAAAGAACTACTAAATCAAGCTTGTGGAACTTCATCAACAAAAAGGTATGTGGAGACTGAAACTCATCTATCACTTGGAAAGTCTATTTCTACTCTATCTCCTATATTGAGACATAAGTCGTGTTACATATAATTTTCTATTATACACATTTGAGATTTCGGGCTGAGTTTCACTCGCTTACATATTTCTCGAAATATTTGTTGGCAAGCTTTTGCTTCGACCAAGTTCATCTTGATCATGTGAAAATCGCCGAGTAATATCTTATATGGTTTGTGTGATACAATCATTTGGTGTATACTTGGAATGTTTCATTATGGCTATTTCAATAACTTGAAAATTTCTTTGATGCTAATAGTGTGTGAAAACGGCTATTGACATCCTCTAAGAAAGTTTCAATAATTAAAATAAGAGTTTAGAACACTTAACCATCATTGGATTATGACATGTTGTGTACTCTTTGTTAGAGCATTGCTCGGTCGAACTCACATGCGTTGCTATCTCAAGCATGTTTGTCAATGTTAGTGATCAAAACTATAAGTCTTGATTTCTAGTCTACTATATCTAAGGTCTCGGACTGGGATATATAGTATAGTTGAGCTCAAGAACTCCATGGAAATCATCATACAAGACGAAGGACTACTCAAGGGACTGGTGGATCTTCATAGACTAAAAGGTATGTGGAGACTTGAACTTATCTATCACTCAAAAGTCTATTTATCTCCTATCTTGAGACAAAAGTCGTTTTGTTATATAGACTTAGATTATATACATTTGGTATTTTGAGCAGAGTATACCTCGCCTATCTATTTCTCTAAATATGTGTTGGTAAATCTTTCGCTTTAGCCAAGTTCATCTTTACCTAGTGACGAAAGTCATGTTAAGTTTCAATCACTTTGTAAATTACTCTGACGAAAAATGTTTTGTGAATAACAACAATATAACGTTCTCTGAGAATGTTTTAATGGTTGAAATGAGAGTTTAGACTATATAACCATTGAAGGATATAAGCATTGTTGTGGAAACACATATATATATAAGTTCTTATTCTTTGAACCAAAGTTTGTGAACTTTGTTGATCAAGAGAACCGGAGAAGTGCGTGAGCTAAGTACGCGAATTCAATCCGCGAACTGGCAGAAGTTCTCGACCCGACAATTTCTGCTGGAGTTTGTGGACTCCATCCGCGAACTTGAGTAGGTTATGTCTAAAAACGATGTTCGTGAACTTATCTTTATAAACTAAGGAATGCAATTGCAAACCATGACTATATAGTTCATAAACCGATTCGAGTGAATCAAATCGTTTTTTTTTTAATTGTTTCTTGTTTAGTACATGAGATTTCCTTGCAATTGAACAACTCTCTAACTAATGTACACGTTTGGGTTCGGTTACACAAACCTAGAAACGTGCATTTCATGTGTGTATAACAAGCTATGTTTTTGATCTAACGGTTGATAAATATTAGCTTGAATCTAATCTGGTTTTCATCTAACGGTGAATATTGAATGCTTTGTTACTAAGTTAACATTGATTGCAAACCCTGATTTGAAAGACTATATAAGGGAGAACTCTAGCAACTGGGAAATCTAATCCCCACACTTTTTGTGTGATACTAGTTGTGCTAAGCTAGAGTCGATTCTCCTTTAACCTTTGGTTTCTTCTTCTAAACCAAGTTAATGACTTAAAGAATTCATTGGGATTGTGAAGCCATGCCGATACTACTTTTCTTGTAGTTGTATAATCTAATCTTGATGTTTCTATCGTACGAGTATAATTATAATAATTGGCTTGAGATTTCTATCTCTGATAGGGAAGATAAAAAGCAGTCACAAACATCTTCGTTTCATCGTTTGTTATTCCACAATATCTTTTTTTGCTGCATCGATTAAGACTATTATGATGTGATTGATAATACTAAGATGTTCTTCGGGAATATAAGTCTGGTTTATCAATTGGTTCATGTTCACCTTGATTTATCAAAAGACGGAACAAAACTCGTAGGTATATTCGTGGGAGATGGATTTATCTATTACCGTAGACTTTTCTGTGTGATACATATTTGTTTATTAAAGTCTTTGACTTTAGGTCGTAGCAACTCTTAGTTGTGGGTGAGATCATCTAAGGTAATCAAGTACGTAGTATCCTGTTGGGATCAAAGACGTAGGATCATAACTGTACCTTAGATCAGTGTGAGATTGATTGGGGTTCAACTACAATCCAGACTGAAGTTAGTTTGGAGTAGGCTAGTGTCTGTAGCGGCTTAATATAGCGTATGTTTAATCAGGACTAGGTCCCGGGGTTTTTCTGCATTTGCGGTTTCCTCGTTAACAAAATTCGAGTGTCTGTGTTATTTCTTTTTCGTATTATATTTGTTATATAATTGAAATAATACAGGTTGTGCGTTGTTCAATCAATTAGAATATCCGACCTTTTGGTTGTTGATTTAAATTGATTGACACTTGGATATTGGTCTTTGGTACCATCCAAGTTTATCTCTCTTGTATTTAAATTAAGACTCCTAGTTTGCTTGAGTAAGATTTAAATCGAGAGATAGAGATATAAACTCTTTGATATACTTTTTTATTAATTGAGTCTAACTGTCTAGTTGATTCTCATAAAAGTATATTGGAGTTTTTCCATACATATTGTTAATCCAAATATTGGGTGTGGTTGTTAGACCCCCGTTTTTTAACTCTTACACATATGTAATCCATATCCGGGAACCATAGTATGCGTACCGGTTGGTTTGAGAAATCCGGGAACCTAAGTATGCGTACCCGTATGCGTACTGGCATAAGGATCATGTCCGAGATTTTCTGCTGGGATTGGAGGTAAGCGTACCTGTTCACGTACTTAAACGTTAAAGTTCTAAAATCAGTTTAGTACATGAACTAATATATTTATTTAATAAGGAATGCATTCTTTGCAAACCGTGGCTATAATGTTCATGAATTGATTCGAGTGAATCAAACCGATTTTCC
This sequence comes from Papaver bracteatum, assembly GCA_023529315.1. NCBI lineage: Eukaryota > Viridiplantae > Streptophyta > Magnoliopsida > Ranunculales > Papaveraceae > Papaver > Papaver bracteatum. The sequence goes on along the minus strand of JAJJWX010003277.1, from coordinate 2,085,663 downwards.
TTCAATAGTATTCTTGTATACTTCTATGAGAATATTGCGATTGAACAACTCTTTACCTAGTTTCATTTGAGTCATGTGAACTAGTTATGGTTAAGATGAATAAGGTTGATATGAGAGTGTTCATATGGCTAAACTTGATTAACTATTATTGATCCAACATGGTGTACGCGTTTAGGTACGCCTACATAAACCTAAATAAAGATACATTTCATTTGTGTGTAACAATCGAATTTGGATCTTACTATTAAAAGATATTAGCTTGAGTATAATCAGGTTTTCATCTAACGGTGAATATTGAATTCTTTGTTACGAGGTAACTTAGATTGCAAACCTTGATTTGAAAACTATATAAAGGAAAACTATAGCAACTGGGAAAACTAATCCCCATACCTCCTGTGTGATACTAGTTGCATAAGCTAGAGTCGTTTCTCCTTTAACCTTAGTTTTTTCACGAAACCCTTGGGATTGTGAAGCCAGACCCAACTATTTTCTCTGTAGTTGCATGATCTGATCTTGTTGTTTCTATCATGTTTGACTACGATCTTCTTTAATATTGGATCAAGATTTAATCTCCGATAAGAAACATAAAAAGTAATCACAAACATCTTCGTCTCATCATTTGTGATTCCACAATATCTTGTTTCACTACCATACGATTAAGATTATTATGAGGTGATTGATATTTCTAGGTTGTTCTTCGGGAATATAATTCCAGTATATCAATTGGTTCTTGTTCACCTTGATTTATCAAAAGACGGAACAAAACTCGTAGGTATTTCTGTGGGAGACAAATTCATATATTCTTATAGACTTTTCTGTGTGAGACAGATTTGTTTATCAAGTCTTCGACTTTGGGACGTAGCAACTTTTAGTTGTGGGTGAGATCATCTATGGGAATCAAGTGTGTAGTATCCTACTGGGATCAGAGACGTAAGGAGTGCAACTGTACCTTGAATCAATGTGAGATTGATTAGGGTTCAACTATAGTCTAGTCTGAAGTTCATTGAAAGTAGGCTAGTGTCTATAGTGGCTTAATACAGTGTGGTGTTCAAATCTGGACTAGGTCCCGGGGTTTTTCTATATTTGCGGTTTTCTCATTAATAAAACTTCTGGTGTCTGTGTTATTTCTTTTCCGCATTATATTTTGTTATATAATTAAAATATCACAGGTTGTGCGTTAAGATCAATAAATTAGATAATACAACCTTGGTTGTTGATTTAAATTGATTGTCACTTGAACATTGGTCTTTGGTACCATTCAAGTTATTTCACATAATAATCAAGCTCGCGGATTCTATCTGTTTGATTTGATGATTACATTATGAAACATAGATACAAAACTCTTGGATATACTTTTCTTTATATTGAGTCTAATTCTCTAGTTGATTCTCTTAAAAGTATATTGAAGTTTGTCTATTCATATTGCCAAAAGAATTATTGGGCTAAGTTGTTAGACCCCCACTTTTTCAGTTGGTATCAGGGCAGGAAAACATATTAAAGACCTTATAAGTCTATGTTTGTAGCGATCTGAATATGGACAGAAGTGCTATCTCCATAAACGTACCACCAGTCTTCGATGGCTCAAATTAATTATGGTGTAAAATTGCTATGCGTTCCTTTCTTCAAGCACGTGATTTTCAATCATGGGTTTATGTGTTTAATGGCTATAATCCTCCGATAGTTACAGAAGGGGATGTAACAGTTCCAAAGGATATTGGTAGATATGATGCCGCCGAGATTCTTGCTGCAAAGAAAAATTCTGATGGGTTAAACGCTAACATTCATGCCATTACGCCAGAGCTCCAGCATCATGTGACTACTTGCACAAAGTCTAAAGATGCTTGGGATATCTTAGAAACCGTATTTGAAGGAAATACCAGTGAAAAGGAAGACGTGCTTCAAAACCTAAATTCTGATTGGGAAAACCTTCGTATGAATGATGAAGATTCATTTGATGAGTTTAATCACAAAGTGTCTGAAATTGTTAATGCATATTTTGCATTGGGTAAGATTATTCCTAAAAAGGACATTGTGATGAAAATTCTCAGATCGCTGCCATCTAGATACGATTCTAAGAAGCATGCCATTATTGAAGGTAATAACCTTGCAACTATTTCCAGAAATACTCTGGTTGGGAAGTTAAAGATCTTTGATCATGAGCATACATCCAAATCCGGAAAAGATGTTGCTTTCAAAGCACAAAAGAACACTAAATTACTTGATAAAAGTAAAAGTGTTTGCATCTCTGAAGATGATGTTTCCGAGGATGATTCATCGAATGACCAATGGACCATCACAACATGACCAAGTATTTGTTTCTGGATCCTGAATGTGTTTGTGTTTATGGATTTGTTTTCGTATATTTCTGGTGTATCTCTAATCAAGTTATTTTTTGTTCCATTAAAATATTGATGAAAATTCATAATTGTCTGCTCATTTTTATTATACCCACCAACTAGGGGTGGGGCCTGAAATATAGCTACGAGTAGGCAAAACAAATTGCCAAAATTTTAGGATAAGCAAGTATCAAGAATAGGATTTGGAGCTCATTATACAAACAAACAAACAAAAAAACAAACAAACAAAAGGCTTGGCAGCAAGCCCAATGGGATGCACAATTACCTACCCTTACAATGGGTTGGCTCCATCTTTACCACCAACCAAGATCTTTTAATATAATACATAAATCCTTAGAGCAATTCCTATGGGAATGAACAAACCCATTCGTTTGTTGATCCAGGTGGATGGCGAAACTAGGTTTTCCACTATGGTAAAGCATTGAGCGTTAAATCAATAGGCGTACGATCCATCAAAAAACGCTAGAGTCCGTAAATCAAAAGATGGCGTAGGAAAGAAAACACTCACGTCAAAACAACCAATGTCAGCATTTTTCCTTCTAACACCAACGGGTAGTTTCTTAAAATTCAAATTTCACTTTTTACCTCTATAAATTACCACCATTTTCAAACAATTCACTCACACCAAAATTCACTTGAATTTTCTCTCCTAAAATGGCTGAAAAGGCGATCACACTTTTTTGCGATGCAAAACTTGAAGCTGATGTTTCTAAGATATGTGGGAGTTTTAAAAAGATTCAAAATTGTAAAAGGGAAGTGCTAGTTTTAGAAGTTGCTCCAAGACAATGTTCCGCTAAAAGGAAAATAAGAGCTCCAGTTTTGGAAGTTAACAACAAAAAATTCAAAAACAAAGGTAAAACTATCAAAAAGCGCGTTGAATGGAAAATACGTCAAATAAAGATAAACATGAGGCCAATACTTGTACATGATTTTTATTGAAGTTTTTATTATTGTCCAAGTTTATATCTTGTAAAAATAATTGGCAGTAATATCAATGAATGAAAATGTTTATTATATTTATAAATAGATTTCCACTTCAGATTAAGTAAAATTTATTACAATTTAAACTTGCAAATAACATCAAACTACATTTTAATAAACCACAGAAAAAATATCAAACTACATCAAATCCAGCGACATTCTCTCTGTAAAGTTCATAGCATTCAAAATGCCTAAACTCTCTCCCGCTTTCTTCGGTAAACTTGGTCTGAGCGATGGTTTCCATTTCTTCGTTGGATAATCCAGAATTGCTACGATGAACTATCCACAATACTTCCGTATAATGTTTGACTTAATTAGCGATGAATGCAATTCTTAGTTCTAGGCTCTTAGTGTTTCTTATGGTTTCGTTCCGCGATGCTACAAAATGTCCTAATACTCTTTCCCAGAAATAGTCAACGTTCATTGGTATCATCAAACGATGTATCCAACATCGAACAAAAGTAATATTTTCTTCCATTGTAAATACCGGGAGCGTCATTCGAGTGCAATAACTATGTTCTTGAGATGGACCATCTTTTAGAATTCTAAAATACGCTTCGTATCGAAAAGGTTTGCCGTGAGCTTCCTCCCAATTATCAAGAGCTGTTTGGATAAATTCATCTTCAGTTACACCGATGAACTTTTCTCGATTAATTTCCATTACAAGAGCAACAAATGTCTAGACTGTAATCCTAATAGATTGAAAACGAGCACGAAATCGACGAGCATCTCGGTTTCCTGGGTTTCCCATTAGTGAGACGAACATTGAAAAAATGTTCTCCCAAAAATAAGTGTCTTGATGAAAGCCCATACCAGTTATTACCCTATGAAAAAAATATGCTTTGCATATAGTTATACCCTCTTCTTCAGTAAACTTGGGACCACAATTTCTAAGAGACATTTCTGCAGAGTGGGAGAGATTAAGATCTTTAGCAAAAAAGAAGAAGAAGAAGATGTGATTTTGGAGATGGGAGGAAATAAATTTATAGGTCAAGAAACAAAATCTAGTCATTGGAAACTTAGCCGCTGGCGTTTGAAGTAACACCTCCCGCGACTTTCCTTTAAGCGCCCATATGAATTACCATAGAAGTTGGCGTTTATAGTAAAACCGCTGACTTTACTAAAACCGCCCGTTTGAATTACCAACGCCTATTTTATTGTTATAAATACGACACACTAGGGGTGCCTCTCAACCAAACCAACGAATTTCTTTCTCAAAATCCACCATGTTTTCTAAAGGCAAAGTGAAGCAAATATTTTGTGCCGAAGAAAAATAGGTTTGTCCATTATGTTTCATGGATAACCGCAGTCTTATGTAATGCCCCTGGATGTATTCAAAGTGTCCGCGGGAAGGTTGTTCACGCATCAAAATGGTCATTGAATCACAAATGGAAAAGCTCAGGTATTTGCAATGTCAAGATCCCAACTGTCCAGAGGAACCACATATGCTAGATGATGCTATGAAGATAAAAAAGAAGAAGAAGAAAAGATTGCAACACTCTGAAAAAACTTCAAACTTAAAGCCAAATTGAAGAAAGAGTTACTACACTGCAAGCATTGTGGATATGGAGATCACGAATACAAACATTGTCCACAGAGAATTAGTTCATGCTCAAATCCTGGTTGCAGGACTTTTATACATTTGCAAACTTCTTCTAAAGAAGACACATATGGAATGCATTTTTGGGAATGTCCCAGGTGTTTTTTGGTGGAGTGGGTTGATTGAAATTGTAGGACAAATCGATTCACTTTGGTATTATGTTATTTAATTTGTTATTTATTTTGTGTTATTAAGATTATCTAAAACCATAAATTTCATAAATAAAAACATACTGCATTGAACAACCACACCATACATGAGAATAAAATAAATACATCAGATTAAAACAACTACTACATAGGCGGCGTTAGTTCTCGGAGGGTGGTGGAATTCCTAGGGCGATGTAGGGATCGTATTTGTTGAGCACCCTAAGAATGTTGAAACAAGCATGGAAGTCGAAAGGACGACCGCGGTGAGATGCTTTCCACATTGCTAAATTTATGGGTTCCACTTCATGTTCGGCTTCACCGTTGAGCTTATTTTTGTGATTCTCCATTAGTTGAGAGATGAACTCCGATACATTACAACTAATTACACTAAAACGATACGCCAATCTGTGACAATCACACCTATTAATGTTCATCGTTTCAGTAGCGAACATTTCAAAAAATTCTGCCAGAATGTTGATTGTGATACATTCCTACAGGTAATAACATTAGCGGCAACATCTTGTGTTTGAAAAACGTAGGCTCTGTAAATAGCTAAATCCTCTTGTTGAGTGAATCTAACAAAACGAACTCTGGGAGGCATTTTTGTAGATGATTTGAGATGGAAGAATGTGTAGAATGTGTGAGTTTAGAATTGAAATAGGAGTATTTATAGATTTCAAAAAATGTAGCCGTTGGATCACAATTTTTTGCAGCCGTTCAGATTGAGCTGTTGGCGCCATTGGGACAGACACTGGCGCTCTTAATACTGACGCGGGCACTTTAAGTGAAAACGCGCGTTGGACATACAAACGCTGGTGTTTTTGCTTCGGACGCCAGTGTTGTTAGCAATGCCGCCCTTCTTTACCATAGACGCGCGCTGAATGTTCCGACTCAATGTTCAAAGCATCAGATTTGTTGATTTGAACATCCATTTTCATGTTTGTTCATTCCATAATGGGAACAAAATGAGTTTGTTCATTCCATAGGAACGGCTCTTACCAACTACAAAAATTCTTGAAGTGCTACAAAAAATATATGGGGAAAATTATTTGTAGTTATACCAAAACCCCACCAATTAGATTCCATATATAAGTGACCTATAATTAATTATAACAGTACATTGATTACAAAATCAACCTTTCACCTGAGTTATAATAATTCGATTTTTTTAAAAACGTGATTTTGTAAACGATTTCCTAAAATAACTTCACCTAATTTTATCCTAAAATCACTCCACCGTGATTATATAAACAAACTTATTGCAATCTGTTGGAATCAATTATGGTTTGTGAAAGTCGCAATTATCACTAGGTCATTGAAGAAAATCGTAATTACCATTAGCTCATTAAAAATTCTAGTTTTTATTTAGTGATTACAGTTTTCATTGAAATCAATCACAATTATCACTAGCATATTGCAATTACAATTTTTGTCACCATTTAGTATCAATAATAATTTTTATTTATCGGATTTGTATTTTATAAAAATGACGGTTATCACAAATTCAAGGGTGAAAAAATGATTTATCAACCGAAACACAGATGAAAATTTTATTTTTCAGGCAAAATTACACAAGTGAAAACAAAATTTATCTCAAAAAAGAAGAAGTGAAAAGATAACTTTTCATTCCAAACACAAATGAAAAAAAAATCATGAAAAATATAGATGTCCAAGAATTTCACACTTGTTTCTCTCCAACCTATTTTGGTCGATTCAAATCAGCCGACCAGTTGAATGACTTCAACACTCCTCCATTACATGGTAAGAGAATAAGGGTGTTCATGTTTGTACCCCAAGATTTACTAACGGTACCCCTTTAACTAGAATAAGATTCGTTTAATACAAAAAAAAATATCGAGAATTGTTTTATATCCATACCCCCTACCTTATATAAGAACACCAAATTGGGGGATACATAAACTAATTGGGGGATATTTTTACAGTAGCTGCCGGCATGGTTTTTCAATGATGCCGGCATGGTCGATGGATTTTCGGTATTGAAAAATCATGCAGCTACATTGAAATATCCCCCAATTAACTGTTCTTATAGGGGGTTAGTCAATTGGTATTAATAGAGACATTCAGAGACTTTTTATGTATGAGATATTCGGTGACTCTCCGTGAGTGTAGAGATTTTCAGGGGGTTAGTCAATTGGTATTTTTAGAGATATCGAGAGAATTTTTTTGTAAGAGATTTGGGGAGACTCTTTATAAGTCTACTGATTTTGGGTGACTCTCTCAGTGAGTCATTGGGACAAATATATAGGAATTTTATCTTACATACTTCAAATTAGAAGGAAAAATAATTCAAAAATCATTGTATAAAACTAATGTATAATAAATAATTCATAGATTTATTTAGTAATATAAAAAAAAATGGAAGAATATAATCAATGAAAAATCGTAAATTTAGAAATCGTGACTATTTTGTCAACCGAAAATTAAACCAAATTGAACATGAACATTATAATGCATGGGTTGAGATTTCCCATAATATGGAGTTTTTGGAAAATAATAGTTTTTTTTTTATATGCATGAAATTTATTATAGCTTATTTTTTTTGAATATCCTAAAGTCTCTACAAATATCACCTATTTTGGAGAGACTTTGTTTAAGCTTTTTATGGTATATTTTCACTTAAAAGTCTCCAAAAGTCTCCCATAACCTTAAATCATTGATTCGGAAATCCAAATCCAATAACAGAGAATTCTAGTGACTTTCAAAAAGTCACTATCCAATAACATAGAATTCTAAAGACTTTCAGAAAGTCACTATCCAATAACAGAAACTCTCATAGATTTACAAAGACTCCCTATCGACTAAGAAGAGGTTTGGAATGTCTTCGGAATTCCCTAAAAATCTCAATTGACTAACCCCCTGTTTGAGAGACTCTCTGGATGATTTTTAAGGAATTATAGTGATTCATTGAGACCATAAAAAATATATGAACTTCAGCTTACACACATGAGACAAACAAAATGAATATATGTATATTTCAATGAAAATATATTAGCCCATGCATGACTAATAGAAATTGTAACCTTTTTGCCAATAAAATCAAAACCAGCAGAACATAAGGGATTTGAATCTCCAGTAAACTTTATTGGGTTTTGGAAGACAACAATTTTTTTTTCTTCATTTTTTATGAATTTATCTGTAGCTTATTTGGTTATTGTTTTTAATATTTTGATATTTAATCCTTAAAGAAAAGAGATAAAACAAAGTCTCTCAAAATATCACCTACTTAGGAGAGACTTTTTTTTAGCCATTTATGGTATGTTTTGTAATAAAAGTCTCTACAACTCTCTCAAAACCAAAAGTCATTGATTTCAAATTCCAAATCCAATAACAGAGAATTCTGAAGACTTTTAGAAAGTCACGATCCAATAACGGAGATTGTTTGAGATTTTGAAGAACTCTCTATTGACTAACAAGAGATTTTAGAAGTCTCTAAAATTCTTTCAATATCTCCACAAATCTCAATTGACTAACCCTATATAAATAGGTAATTTATTGGTATAACCATAAATTAAAAACAAATATCCATAAATAAAACAATTCCTTAAATAACATAATAAATCTCCCATATCCTTTTTCTAAATATAACTAGGCCACTAATCAACAACCTAAAAACCCCACACCATCTCTCACACCACGTCGAGAGTTGCGGTAACCTCCCCTCCCATTGGCCGGTGAATGAAACTCTCGCTCCTGATTGGACGAAAAGCAACTTATACCCCTACATTTCATGACCGTTAATTCTTAATAGGATTGATACGATCTAATGATTGATAGGTTGACATTTTATTACACCCTGTTTACACGATTTTAATAAAATCCATGCGTTTGGATTGGCTGCAACTAAAATACCGATAATAAAAAGGAAACAAAAATTTATGAAAAAAAAAACGAAAAAATAACAGAAATAGACAGAAATAAGTGACAAAAAAAGAAATAAATGACGCTTATTTAGTGAATATATCAGAACAAAGGTAAACAATATTTGTTTTAAGAGAAAGAAAATAAGTCAAGTTGAATACGAGAATTTTTCTTTCCCAACACGTATAACTTACCATTCATATGATAAGGATTCCTATTTTAGGTATCAATGATAATGATTTCCGTTTTAAAATATCTAAATTAATGTGTGTGCTAATTCTTATAGGAAAAATATTTAACTAATTTTAGAAGTTTTAGATTTGTTTCTTAACATGCAAGAAGGAAAAATTATGGCGGTCGGAAGGCCTGGCATTGGTGTGCCTCAGTATATAAGTTATGGAGAAACCCCATCCCTTTTCCTCTTAACATTTCTCTCCTTTGTCACTCGCTTCACCTTTTTTATTTTAATTAATTGAAAGTTTTAAGATTTTTGTGTACAATTTAATTTTAATTGTTTTACAGTTTCATAAATGTGTAAGATTTTTCTTTTGTTCCACTCTCACTTATCAGCCGAAAATCTCTCTGAAGAATAGATCACGAGGTCTCCATGGACAACAATTACGGTGAACATATCTCACATATTTATTGTGATGCAGAAAATAGATGATATTGGGATTATGGAGGTGGAGGTGGGCGAGGTAGAGACAAGAAAATCATTGTAAGCATTATTAAAGTCTTGGAAATATTAATTATGAAATTTTATGTGTTATTCCTTTCTCACACAATTATCTTGAACTAGAAATTGAAAAGAAATTTTACTGACTAATGAGGCTAGAGTGGTGGGAATCCTGGTAGAATATGACTGTAATTTTTTTTGGATAGAATACGACTATAATTTAAGAATCGAGATTAACTGGTATATTGTCTAACTCTTAATGCAGAACATGTTCTAAGTCGTGTTTGTTTTTCTTTTCGCAGCTTCATTTGCGGTTAACAATAACAAGCTATTTTCGAGAGATCAAATCGTACACATCAATTGTGCCAACATGGATACATCTTTTCACGACATAGCTAGGTATAAAGCTTAGCTACTGCATCTGTTTACATATTGATCAAGTGTCTAAGAGTATGGCATAGAATAGGTTTTGGTTTTTTGTCTATGTTTCGTTGTTGTGTACATATTGCGTCGATGTGATGCATGCCAGGATCTCATTTAAATTCAAGTAATATGATACACCTTGATTAGTTAATATCGTACAAAAATACAATGACACTGCATTTTTGTGCCTCAAGTTGTTGCGTGGATCTTCTTCAGCATGGGAGTTACAGACAACTCGCTTTTGCAACTTCACTGTCTTATCTTACTAACAACCGGGTCTTCTGCTGCATGCCATACTTTAGTTAGTACTACTTTTTAAGTTCAGATAATAAGAAATTTATTTTTCTACTGTTCTAATAATTTTTAAGGTTTTTAAGGGTATATGTTCAATTTTTGTTATGGAAGGTAGATATGTTTCATTAGTTTCTTTGAATTGGTTCTTTGGGCTTTTGCATAAGAATCCATTTGTTCAAGAGGGAATACATGAAGAGACTTTAAAGATGATAAATGGAAACTAAAATAGATTATTTTCCAGCTTCTCTTGATAGAACCTGCAAAACTTCTGTACCCTTTAATGGGAATGAGGTAAAGCACCGGTTTTCTTATTTCGGCTTCTTATTGATGATTTTCATATAGTAGTCGTGTCTGCCAAATTTCGTGTGTCTATGTGGTGGTGATTCGTAGGCTGAAACCAAAAGTTCTATGTTATGTATTTGGCTGGCCAAGTATACTGCACATTTCAGCATTTTTTTTTAACGAACCATTCCTACTGTACGTTGTCTTATATTCTCTAACAAAGTATTGAGATAGCCTTCACCATTAAGCCCAAATTAGTATCCTCAGCCATTATTATTCGATGTCATTGCGTATCTTTTTAGGATCTCATATAATCAAGAAGCACAATTTTTCCTTGATCTTGTCAATAATCACTTAACATATGCCATGTTTATCATTTTTTTTTTGATTTTAGGTTGTTGAAGATGATGTATTCCGTTGTGGAAATAAAATAGAGAACATAATAAAAGTAATTTATTCCATAGGGGAGGATATCGACTCAGTGAGCATATGGGGAACTGACTGTTGAGTCTACCAAATGGTTATATCTGCAATAACAAATATTATAAATACTCTGGTAGTAGTGACCAAGCTGCACAAGTATATATAAACGATATACAAGACTACTAGATTTGTATGTTCAGTTACAACCGCTATAAAATACCAAGATATTCCATGCCATAACAAGTAATTATCTTATTTTCTCTCATCATGGTATTCTCTCTTTTGATCAGGATTACCGCTAATTTTATTTTTATTTTTATTTTATTTTTGCTTTTCTTACAGGTCGATTAAAATCTTAAGGTAATACATAAACCTCAGTGGTGCAACTACAGGGGGTAAAGAAAGCTAAATCATTTGGTTTTAATTTTAGTGATTCTCTCTTACATGATTTGCGTGCAGAAAAAGATTTAAGGATAGCTGAGTTGAGGGTTTTCACAGCATATATATGGTTATATGAACTAACAGATGCCTGAGGGTTTAAAGTGGTTTTAACACACTAAATTAATAGCATATCATTTTTTATATTTTAAAGTGGTTTGTCCCGAGGATTTCTCTAACTTAATGTCATTGCAAATTCTTAAACTGGTATGTTTCATGTATTTCCCTTGCAAGTATTTGGTTGTTTACTGGCTTCGTTTGGTGAGAGTAACTTTCTTATGGTTTGGTGGTAGACGGTTTTATAAATTTCTTAGCATTAGATTTGAACGCTACAGAGATATATTTTGATTAAAAATTTGGGTGCAGTTTCTACTTTCATAATCCAATGACAATAATTTTCAGTTGTGGCAAGTGGTTTTGATGAATGTCGTCAAATTTTCTATCACAATAATTATGGAAAATACGATACGACTTTCCCATCGCCTCAAATTTGACCATGATTTTTTTTCTTTTTATTTCCGATGCATACTTTATCTTAATTTGTTGTATTTTACCAATTTCATCATATAAGTGATGCTTACTTTATTAATGGATCCATTGACGGGAATATTCAAGTCGAGTTGTTGATTGGGGTAGGTGTACATGATATGGTAAATGCCATTTGCTGCCATCCAAACAGACATGTGTGTTCTAATCTAGGTACCTTTAATACATTCATTATATGTGTTGTATGTTTTCTTAATAACAAAAATTAGTATATACAAGTATATGAATTTAAGGTAAACCTGTTATCTTAAGGGATATTTTGTGTTTGGGTCCCAAAAATGTGACCAGAGTAGCGTTTGGGTCCTAGAAAGTTGCAAATTAGAGTTTGGGTCCCAGGACCGTCGTTGACCGTCTTGACCGTTAGAAAAAATTAAAATTTTATTTTTATTAAGAAAAAATTGGTCCGCCGGACAGTAGCAGGAGATTACATGAGTAATCAAGGAGATTACCAATACATGAGTAATCAAGGAGAATCAACATGTATGTACAACTCAAAATCCTAAACATCCACGAACTGAAGTCTCTAATATATCAATCATTCAACACCATTTTAACTTCATTAATAAGCTTATAACAACCCCCTGGTTCTTTCCAAACCAACAAGGCATGTTGAATGGCCGCTACCTGCAGTCGCTTACGGTTGGTAGACTTCTCATCAGCCTTTGGCCTGTACCGTACCAGCGTGCAAATGGGGAGGAGGATAAGACGGATCCAGGAAGTGATATCCATAGGTTTACTAAGCACGCTATCCAAGCAAACTTTCAAAGTGCGGGAGAAACTCAACCTGCACTTATGAGGGATGCTAGCAACCGTGGAGAAATGGCCCTGAAAAACAGCACAAAGTAAGCCATGGGTTAGGGAAAAAACCTCATCTGACAGAGCCTCATCGTCACAGCTGGCAACCACAGCAAGTTGTGGGACTTCCGGGACAACACCAATGGGAGCATCAGCAGGTTCGAACAACACTGGAGAGACAGCAGGCCGTTAACTCCATTGCTGCAACTGTCGAAGTTTTTGAATGGGTAACTCACGTAACCATTCAGAGAGGTCGAACCAGCTGGTGAACAAGGCATTGTCCGAGGTGATGTAGGTGGTTTAAGGGCAGATCGAGAAGCAGAACTTGCTGAAGTAGACTTCATTTCTCTTCTTCCAGTCCTTTTACCAAACACTTTGGATGCCGTTTCATTGATGTAATGAAGTGGGTTTTCCCTGAAGTGGGTTTTTCTTAAGTTTATTATAAATGACTATGGATTCAGAAGAGGTCCACCTAATTAAAAGTAACGAATTAATAAGATTGAAGAAAAATAGATAGGAGCAGTAATTGGAGAATCATGGAACAACGTACCCACTGACCGTTATCAAAATTTTGAAAGAGAAACCCCGGCGTCAGAACCTTGACTCCCACCATCTTTAATTATCAATAAGTTTTGATTCTCCTTGATTACTCATGTATTGGTAATCTCCTTGATTACTCATGTAATCTCCTGCTACTGTCCGGCGGACCAATTTTTTCTTAATAAAAATAAATTTTAAATTTTTTCTAACGGTCAAGACGGTCAACGACGGTCCTGGGACCCAAACTCTAATTTGTAACTTTCTAGGACCCAAACGCTACTCTGGTCACATTTTTGGGACCCAAAAACAAAATATCCCTTATCTTATATTATCATAAAATATATTTTCAGTGGTATGGCTTTGCATCTCAGTTCCTTTACACTGAGTTGGTGCATGCAATCCAAGCCTTTAAAGGGACCGATGGTTGGAATCATCAGCTTAGGGAAATGGTACCTGTTTTGATAATCCAGTAGTGTCCACCTAGATGAATTTGCTTTCCCTACAATTTCTGCTCCTGCAACTCCTGGCCGGAAGAAAAAAGTCTTTCTCTTTTTGGCTTACTTACTATTTTCTTTTAACTGTATCGTTTTAAAGTTTGAGGGGTGCATTGTGGTGTTGGTTGTTGGCCAAAATTCAAGCGTTGAAAGTAGTTTATGTTACTATTTTGTTACTGATTTGCATATTATAGTAAGTTTCGTGCATGGATATTTTTATCAATCGCCTAATTTTGATAGTTCCATTCTAGACAAAAAAAGTTTTATATAATGATGAATCTTTTTCTTTTTCAACATTCCCTAATCTTCGATATTGTTTACCAAATTTTGGAGTTTGAATTAAAAAACTTTGAGTATAACACTTGAAGTATATATGTAGTCGTTTTTGACATTAGTTAGGGATGTGATTTCGCCTAATTTTGATAGGTCGATTCTAGACGACAAAAGTTTTATATAATGATTAATCTTTTTCTTTTTCAACATTCCCTAATCTTCAATACTGTTTACCAAATTTTGGAGTTTGAATTAAAGAACTTTGAGTATAACATTTGAAGTATATATGTAGTCGGTTTTGGCATTAGTGAGGGGTGTGAGTAATACCAGATAGTCAGATAAGAGTTAATTCTATTGTAACCGTTACTTCTCTTTTAACATTTTGTATTATTTACTGCTTTTATTAGGACTAACACGACTTGGAAATAAATTTTCATAACAATTGTGTTATCAATGGGGTATCATTTTGAAAGAGTGGCTATGTATCCATTACATGTTTGGATTTATAAAGCTCATACACATGCAATGACTTTATATCCGAATATTGTACTTGAACTTATTTTGTTATTTTTAACCTGAAATATTTTTTCTCATTTTCGTGGAAAGTGGTTGTATCACAGCTTGGAGTGAAGTTTCACCCTCTACAAAGCCCGGGTTTGCTAAGAGTATCTCTAAGATCATCAGTATGGCCTGAAACATATCAGAGTAGAAAAGATGAAGTGAGTGGTGACATTGTTTTTATGGTAATCGACCCAAGATCAAGTAAGCGTACTCCTCCATGTATTTTTATGATTTTATTTTTTTTTTCTCATTTTTGAGATTTTTATATGGGTTGATTAAAAATTTGCAAGTGTAAATGGTAAACAGGGATAAAATTGATGTCATGTTGAACATGTTTGCAAGGAACCGTATAAAACTGGTGGGGATTTTAGGTGTTTACTTTTTGCCAGATTTACTAATTGAGTACATCGTAATCACTACACCAATTTGTTTAGATTGTCAAATAGTGTAATAGTCAGAAGATTGAAGCTTCGGGATTTATATACATAAAGAATAATGTAATAGTCTGAAGATTGAAGCTTCAGGATTTATATACAGAAAGGTGAAAGTTAAAACTTAGAATTTCAAGATTGTTTCGAAAAACTTCTTACAGGGAATATGTAGGGCACTATAGCATACCTCTTCAAAAAATATGAGTGAGATTTTGTGTCCGTAGGAAGTCACATCCAGTCTCTCTATAAGGGATTAATGGAATGCTAGAGTTTTGATTGTTGTTTGTTGTGCTGTTTTTGGTTGTTCTAAGTGTATTTTGCACTTTCTTAAATGTACTACAAAGTTCTATAAACTCAATGGGATACTCCATCTGTATGTTCGATCTAAATATATTGCATCTGGATTTTCTACATACTTGAGAAACCCTAAACCTTTCATGGATGGTTCAAGTTATTGTGTATGTGAAACTACTGGTAGTTTATTGAGGTGACATTCTGAATTGTTACTCTTTCCTTCAAAATTATTATATCATTCGATCCACTTTTTAGCTAAAGAACATGAGTTGGTTGACCATCTAAAATGATTCCACATCTTACCAAGTCTAGTTAAAATATAATAATTTAGATAATAGTGGAGAGATTTAATAATACCTTCATCATCCTTCGATAATTTATGACAAACCTGGATGTCATTCAATTTCACAGGTTTGTCATAAATTATCGAAGGATGATGAAGGTATTATTAAATCTCTCCACTATTATCTAAATTATTATATTTTAACTAGACTTGGTAAGATGTGGAATCATTTTAGATGGTCAACCAACTCATGTTCTTTAACTAAAAAGTGGATCGAAGTAGTAATGTAAACTGGCAAAGTGCAGATATGTGTTGTACTCCATCGTCCATTTTTTCTGTCTTAGCTCAACGGTAGAGCGCATAGATTTTACTCAGTTATGAGGTGGTGGGTTCGACTCCCACAGACAGTGACTGAATCAATGTTTTTCCCATCATTTATTATATATCGGTGTAGGGTCCTCAAATCTTCATGATAAGAAAATTGTTCAATTACATGGTAGTGAAAAACGATAACCATTTAATTGATATACCTTCCGGAACGGGTGATTAAGGAAAACTTTTAAGAAAATCGTCTAATGTAGATCATAAACTTGAAAAACAATTGTCCTATTTTTTGTCGTGGAAACCGATTGACCAAAAAACTAATGGCATATATATAAATTGTCTTTTGTCTCTTTGTCGATAAAACAAAGGGCAGTAATCTTATAATCCGAAAATAAGAGCGTCTGGTAAGATGATATATACCTCATTGCTAACTCATGGTTGTGGTTTTTTGGCATGTATAAAACCACTATTCTTTTCAGATGGGCTACTATGTACAATATATGTTATTCTGTGTATAGCATGGACTCCAACGATTTTCACCGGTGTTAAAGAAATGTCATTATATTAATTAAGCTGGACTCTTGGATAAAAAAAAACTTCGAACTGTCCAGGGATTATTTTATCTTTTTTTTTTGAGGTGTAGGAAAGGATTTAAAAGGGAATATTAAAGTAGTTCTTGATCATGCATTATTGATCGGGTTTGAACCTGTTCCAGTTTTATGTGTGGACTCTTGCATAATAAAAAACTTTGAACTGTCCAGGGATTTTTTATTTTTTTTGAGGTGTAAGAAATGATTCAAAGGGCATATTGAAGTAGTTGTTGATCATGCATTATTGATCGGGTTTGACTTTGTTCCAGTTTTATGTGTGCGTTGATAAACGACGGTTGTTACTATTATCAGGTACATGGATTCATTTTATTAAAATACGTTTGATGACATTTCTCAGGGAGAGAACTTGGAAATTTAAAAATTGTTACTATTATCAGGTACATGGCTTAATTTTATTGGTGTGGTGACTCATGTTGATTTGCAGTCTTATGGATCAAATTTACATTGTCTAAGTTTTTAAGGCAGTATGTTCATTAAAGTTTTTTTTTAATATATATATTAAACACAGAAATTGATATCGTTCTTCTTTGATTTGTTTGATTCAAGTTTGTTTTGATTCATGTGGTAGCCTTTATCCCAATTGGGGCGTGGTTTCCTCGATCATACGAAGGAATGAATTTTGTAAAAAGGTTTTCGCTTTCGCATATTAAATCAAAGAACTCCTTCCATGGAATGCTTGCAGTCCTTTCCAATTTGGACAATCAGTTAATAACTTATAATAATTGCATTTTCTTTCGTCTTGAGGGTGGTTCTTATAAGTGAATAACTAGCTTCCTTTTGAATGATCATGAAAAGGTTTTTTTGGAAGAGGTGTAGAGGAAAATGAATGTATTAGAGCATTACTCGGTCGAACTCGCATGCGTTGCTATATCAAGCATGTTTGTCAATGTTAGTGATCAAAACTATAAAGTCTTGATTCTAGTCTACTATAGCTAAGGTGTCGGACTAGGATATAAAGTGTAGTTGAGCTCAATAACTCCATGGAAATCATCATACAATATGAAGGACTACTCAAGGAACCAGTGGATCTTTATCGACTAAAAGGTATGTAGAGACTTGAACTTATCTATCACTCAAAAGTCTATCTACTCTATCTCCTATCTTGAGACAAAAGTCGTATTACTATATAGACTAAGAATATACACATATGATATTTCGAGCTGAGTATATCTCATTTATTTATTTCTCAAAATGTGTGTTGGTAAATCTTTCGCTTTAGCCAAGTTCATCTTTTCCTAGTGACGAAAGTCATGTTATGTTTCAATCACTTTGGAAATTGCTCTGACGAAAACTAGTTTGTGAATAACAACTATATGACATCCTCTGAGAATATTTCAATGATTGAAATGAGTGTTTAGACAATATAACCACTGGGGGATGTAAATATTGTTGTGGTAACACATATATGTATAAGTCCTTAGCACTTGAACCGAAGTTTGCGAACTTTGTTGATCAAGTGAAAATCGGAACTGGAGCAGTCAACCCAGTCCGCGAACGTGCATAGTTCTCGAACCCGAGAATTTCTAATGGAGTTGTAGCTTGGTTTCAGTCCGCGAACTGATGAAAGTTCTCAAACCCGAGAATTTCTGTTGGAGTTTGTGAACTCCAACCGGTTAACTTGAGTCCGCGAACCCAGTTCGCGAACTTGAGTGGTTATGTCTAAAAATGATGTTCGTGAACTTATCTAAATTATATAAGGAATGCTATTCCAAACCTTGGCTTTATAGTTCATGAATCGATTCGAGTGAATCACATCATTTTTGCTTTAATTGTGTCTTGTATAGTACATAAGATCTCATAGCAATTGAACAACTCTCTAAATAGTTTATTTGAGTCATTTGGACTAGTTATGGTGAAGAAGAATATGGTTGATATGAAAGTTATCATTTGGCTAACCATTTGGTGGACTAATATTGAACCAACTATTGTACACGTTTGGGTACGGTTACACAAACCCAAAATCGTCAAGTACATGTGTGTATGGCAAGCTAAGTTTTCGATCTAACGGTTGAGAGATATTAGCTTGTATCTAATCAGTTTTTTATCTAACGGTGAATATTGAATGCTTTGTTACTAAGATAACATTGATTGCAAACCCTGATTTGAAAGACTATATAAGGGAGAACTCTAACAACTGGGAAACATAATCCCCACACATTCTGTGTGATACTAGTTTGCTAAGCTAGAGTCTATTCTCCTTTAACCTTTGGTTTTCTTCTTCTTAAACTAGGTTAAAGACTTAAAGACTTCATTGGGATTGTGAATCCAGATCGATACTACTTTTATTGTAGTTGTGTGATCTGATCTTGCTATTTCTATCGTACGAGTACAATTGTAATAATTGGCTTGAGATTTCTATCTCCGATAGGCAAGATATAAAAGTAATCACAAACATCTTCGTCTCATCGTTTGTGATTCCAGAATATGTTTTTTCGTTGCTGTAGTAGCAGGAAATCCCACACTACACCCCTCACAAGAATTCATTCAATCAATCATTTTTAGATCAACAATCATAACTTTTATTGATTAATCTCACAAATTTTACAAGAAGAAAAGGAAATAAATCTAAAGAATTCACATTCACTCTGGACTTTCTCTCTCCTAATGACTTACTCAACACTCGAAAAGAGATCTCTCTCCTTACGCATGTTCAACTCTTTATATAGAGGATTACATAGTGGATGACAGCTAATATGTCCTTTAATTTCGGATCTGACTTGCGACGTTCTCACAAGAGTTCTATTGTTTATCTTTGCAAACATTCTAATTATCACAGAATCATCACACTTTTCCCATTTTTCCGTCATCGTCATCTGTTACGTCATTTTTCAAATCATTCTGCGACACTCATAAAGTGTTGTTGATAAAACTTCGCAGATGTGTCTTTCTTGCGATATTCTGATCCTACATCTTGCCTCTTCTCATGTCTTCTCTGTGAAGGAGAGAATTTCATGAGAAATTATTCTTCAAAATGCCGCAACTGTTCATCTTTTCATATTCTTCTGTACTGACACGATTCTGTATTTCACGCGAATTTTGTTACACGTATCTTTTCTTCCATCCATATCTTGACACATCTTTTTCAACCGCTGCTTTTTAACCGCTCATGCCCACCCTTCGCATTAAATGCACTTATCTTCTCGAGAATTTGTACTCTCTATATATATTCTCCTTATTCTTCCTTTTTTTTTTAAAATTCTTCTCAGCTTCTCTGCAATTTTACTGTTCTTCCGCAAATTTCACTTCTGCTACTGCAAACTTTCATTCTTCATCTTTCATTCCTTCATTCTCATACTGAATATGCCTCCAGCTAGTCGTAAAAATGAGTTTGCTTTTGAAGAAGCTCGAAAGAAACTTTAAACCAAAGGTTTTACTTTATCGCCCATTCCTGGTAAAAACCCTAAATCTGACCTTTCTATTGATCTATTTTCTGATCATTCCTACAATCATGAGAAGGTTGTAATCTTGCTTGGTAAGATTCTCGCTGGCCTTCCCATTCCCCTTTATAATCCTGAACTTCCCTTATTTTATGAAATACTTTCTCACGCGAAATTTTCGCGAGCTATATATCAATTAAGTGGGGATTGCATTCGTTTAATGCTTGAGTTCGCCAATCGTGGTTGTAGATGGTGGATTTTCAACAAAGGGAAAAACTGTTAAACCATGATACTGCATGTTTCTGATATGGCTTCAGGCATGTGATGATTCATATTTTACGAAGCCATGATGAACATGTATTTCGAAAAGCCTCCACTAGCTGAGCGTTCAATCCCTGGCATTTCATTGTTCCCTCTATGTATAATAATAGAATTGGGAGGTCCTCCTACATAATTGTTTGTTGATAGGGCTTAACGCCTTCAGGATGTCGGTGATACTCATTGTTCCCTGACTACATGAGAGCGACCCCCCTATACATAGAAGAACGATTGGGCGGTTCTCCGTCAGATTGAGAGCAACAACGCCTTCTGGACAGTGACACTCACTGATCCTGACTATATAGAGCAACGTGTATAGACTCGGGTGTTCTTAGTAGTATCTGAGAGCACCCTCAGGATTTTCCGTCTCTTGACTATGCACATAGATTAATTCTGTCGTGACATTCACCACTGAATTCCCAGAATAATCTATTATTGCTCATATTCCATGGTCGAATCCACGGCCTGATCCCATGGAATGGCAATAACAATTTTCTCCTATTCCATGGTCCAATCCACGACCCGATCCCATGGAATGGAAATAACAATTGCTCCTATTCCATGGTCGAATCCATGGCCTGATCCCATGAAATGGCAATAACAATTATTCTGATTCTATGATCGAATCCACGGCTAGATCTCATAGAATAGCAATGAAACAAATATATTATCTCATTACTCCATTTCATGATCGAATCTACTAGTCTCGTGAAATGGTGATGGATAAATCTCAATTCCTCTGATTCTATAGTCGAATCCACGATCCCATGGGATGGTAATGCTCGTTTTATTATTCTGAATTCGTAGTTGAATCCGCATCTGATCCTACGAATTAATAATGAAACATCTATTCACTTTTATTACTCAGTTTCATGAATTATTCTCCACTGGATCTCATGAATTGATAATAAATACTCAATAATTGGGCATCTGGACCATCACTGAGTAAGCCCCACAAAAATGGTGCAAGTGTACTCGGCAATGATGCACGAATGAGCACCCGGATGCGTGAACGAGCATCCAAAAACATGAAACAATGGAGAGTTCTCCACAAAATAGGAGAGAGAAAATAATAAACAATAAAATAATGGGAAGCGCCCATGGCCCACCGACCGGCCGGCCATGCCCTAGCCGTGGCCGGTCCCATGCTTTCCCATTATTTTCTTTGTTTTCTCACAATTCTCATAAACCCATGGAGAGTTCTCCATCTTGGCAAAATTTTCGCAAAAAACTCAAGAGTTCTCCATAACTTGGAGGATTCACCAAATAAATTATAAAATAAGGAGAAGTGTGCGGGACTGGGCAACTTAGCCGGCCGGCCATGCCCAAGCCGTGGCTGGTCTCACACCTCACAATCCTTAGCTTTTTATAATTATTATTCCAAAACTTCCTAGGTTCTCCATATCTTCCTGGATTCTCCATAACTTCAAGGATTCACGAAAAATAATAATAAAATAGGGAAAGGTGTGCGGGACCGGGCAACTTGGCCGGCCGGCCATGCCCTAGCCATGGTCAGTCCCTCACCTTGTAATCCTTAATTTCTCATTATTATTATTTCCCTCAACTCGTGAAACTCCTGGGTTTGAACAAAATTCGTGACTTCTCCATATTTTCTCAAATATTGCTCGAATCACGAAAAAACCAAAAGCCAACATGGTCACGCGGCCGGCTAGCCACTCACGGAAATTTTGGATTATTAAAATATTTTATTTTAATATTTTCAAAATATTGATGAATTGAGCATACATGCTCATTCCACCAAAAAGTCGAGAATTCTCAGCCAAGATGAAACTCTTCTGAAAATTCACAACATCGCTCAAATGCACATCAGAAAATACTGAAACTCTCAGTATGGAGACATGGACATCATGGAAACACGTGCATGCCTCCATGACCAACAAGGTCACCCCTAAGGCTTGCACGAAGCCGGTCCCACATGATTTCGCAATTCTGACCTAATTTGCTCAATCGCTCATATTGGGCCCAAAACTCTCTCTTACCGTCCCTCTTGAATTCTTTCTGAGTTTTACTTTCGAGCTGTTTTCACCTCCTGAATGAGCTCAAAACCTAAATATTCCCGCGTTGGGAGATAGGAAATTCTTTTCCGTATATGGAGGGGAGGACCATCGAAATCCGAGTTCGTATGAGAATTCTACATAGATTCTAGTAAAGGACGCTAATCAGGGATTCAACCAAACTGGAGAATCCTCCAAATGACCAACACTTGGTCACGTGACCACAAGGAGCCGGTCCATGCCCTCTTGGTCGGTCCTATCTCTCATAACTAGGTTTTACACCTAATGTTGAACCCAACAATATTTTCAGTAAATGGTGAACTCCCCATTTAATCATCACTTTTCACCAACTCTCAAACTAAGAACCCTGGTGCATGCTTACTTGAGCGTTGGGCATCACATGGATGTTCCTCATCCTATGTGGCCAGTCCCTCCATCACTCATAATCAATTTTCGGCAATTCTCCAATTGATGCAGGATTTTCCAAAATTAGGGTTTCGAATGAACGCTCTGTGAAACCATCATTCTGAGCAATTTCGAACACTAATAAATTTACGTTGATTCATTAATAAACATCTAAAATTAATTAAACAATATTCAGTAATCTACCAATATTTTAATTAATATTTTACTGGGTCACATCATCAGTAAATAATTTACTGAATCGAGCAATACTTGCTCAATCGCCTGAATATTAGTCAATATTCGACAATTATCCATATTCGACAATTTTCCGGTATTTGGTGAATTGAGAAATACTTGCTCAGTTGCCCATCAAATCCTTAAATTTGGAGAATTAAGCAATACTTGCTCAGTTGCTCATTGAATTCTTATAATTTGCGGTAATACTTGATCAACCACTTAACTAGTCAGTAACTTGTCATACTGACATCTCTCCAGAGAACTACATGTTCGACCCATGAATCGTTGAGCATTCACCATTCATGCTTGATTCACCAAACTTAGACTCAGTGTCTAATCAGCCAACAATTGACTAACCTAAACACGTCTGCCCCGCAGACTCCACGATTCGTGAAACATCAATCACGTCACAAATGGGGGGATATCACTTAGGGTTTTGGTCTGGCGGTCTACGGTGCGTGGATTCATCCCACGACGAGAAATGTGCGTAAGTCGTGTCAACGGTTGAAGGAGTCAGAAAATTAGTGGGTGCACGATCATCCAAGTCTCCACACGACGTGGAAATGACTTTACCACGATCTCCCACTTTCCCACTCTTTCACTCAAGAAACCGTCACACTTACATGGGTCAGTGGTGTTACTACTCTAACAATATAAATAAATCTCTGAATTCGTGATTGAAGGACATCTTTATCAACATTTGAATACTCGAATACACATCTAACACTGAATTTCTCGAGTAACTACTCACAAGAATTCATCAATCAGTCAGAACTTATCATAACTCAACAGTTCACCAATACTGTAGAAACCTTCAACACACCCACAATCCTCTATCATCATTGATCTCACATAATTCTCAGCTTCCCTCCTACAGATCAACCCATCCCCCTATTTGCGACCGAATTGATTCTGGAACGGCCATTGTCTTGGTTTAGGACGGAGTCATACAGATTGATTTCCCGAATCTAAGCACCCCCTTTGCATCGGTGTATCTATGTGAGGATTAACATCTTGCCCGTCTGAGGAGTCTCGACAACTCGCTCGACTCTCCACTTTCCCGAAAAACCGGCGACACGTTTTTCCCCATCCACAGATTGGCGATCACAGTGTAAGATTAATCTCTCGGTTGCAATCTCTCATTTTCGAAAAGATGGTCGATCTTAGGTCAGGAGCAGTTACACATCCCAACACCAACCACGCTAGTACCAGCAACAACACTGGTGGTATTCTGGAAACAATTCCCGCTTCTAACGATGGTGGTGATATTACTCCTCCTCACACCAATGTGGAAGATCATTCTCTTTTCGGGCGACATCCATAAGAAATCAGATAAAATCCTCCTACCATAGGCGATCTCATGAAAGTCCAGGAAGTTCTCGCCAAGAATCAAACTGACATGGATGCTACTCAGAAGGAACTATTCAACTATCTCAAAACTCTCACTGACAAGATGTCAGACAAAACTCAATAGAAGGGGAAAGACAAGGAAACATCTCCAAAGGACCCCGAAGTTATTCTTGTTCCTGATGACGATGAAACCCGCAAAGCCAATGAGTCTCAACCCGACGGCTTCATCACCCGTGAATACTTGGAGCGCTTTATGGAGAATCGAGGAAGGGATCATACAATGACCGTGCACCGTCATCAACCTCCGTATCCTGTAGCCACACAGAGGATCCCTCTCCCAAAAGGCTACACCTCTCCAACGTTCACACTCTACAACGGAACGGGAAATGCTCGAGAACACGTTTCTCGATTTCTGGAAGCATTAGGAGAACATGAACACAATCATGTTGTCCTCTTGAAGGAATTTTCGAAATCCCTGACGGATCGTGCATACACTTGGTACAACAACATCACTTCAGGGAGCATAGCCGATTGGGGAGAAATGATTAATGCTTTCTACAGGAAATATTTTTTTGTTTCTGAACAAGTCACACTCTCCGACCTGGGGAGGATATCTCAGAAGAATACTGAACACCCGAATGACTACGTAAAAAAGTTCAGACTCTAGGCACTGGATTGTCATAATCCAAATATTACTGAACAACAACTGGTGGAATTGTGCATCAATCGGATGATCCCTATTTACAGAGCTTTGTTGGAGAATCTCCGTTTCCAAACCTTTTCGGAACTTCAAGAAGCAGCCAAGCGGTCAGCAACTACTGCTCCCGCCTTGCTGGAAAGAACGAAAACTGTCAAAATGTAGGAATCGAAAGACACTCGAAGCATCGGTCGACGCCTGATCAACAAGAAGTATAATGTTGAAGCTTCCGTGAATGTTGCTGAAGGAAGTAAGAGAAAGGCCGAAGCACAGCAACACAAAAATTCTTCTCCAACGTCTCACCCTCCAAAAGTTCCAAGGAAGGAAAACCAGACCATAAATGCACAATCACAACAAAATGATGAGGAAGTTCCTGATTTCCCATTTCCCATTGAAGAGGTGATCGAACTATTGGAAGTCTGGATCCAAGATGGTGCAGTCAAGCTACCTCCTATCAAAAAGGAGCCAACCGCGGAGCAAATGGAGAATGCACGCTATTGCCACTTCCATAGGTATGTTAGTCATCCAACCCGTGACTGCAGAAATTAGAAGCGCATCTTCAAAGAAAAGGCCGACTCAAGAGAACTGGGGACTGAATGAGTACACAGAAATCCTCTCCTGGTCAGAACATTCGCACCCTCTAAGTAGCCGGTCAAGGAAGCAGTTTAGTCTTTAATGGAGCACGTATGCGAGTTGCTGTACTTGTCAAGGGCCCAAAGAGATGACATGTTTACTGCGCTAAACCATGTCGTGTCAGGAAAATGACTAACAATTCAGGAAACATTCCCTGAACCACCTGTGACAGACAAAGAGATGTATGACTGGGAAATTCTCACCATGGTGCATCTCAAGGGGAACGAATTCAGACGAGCATTAGTAGACGTTGTCACTGCTGTCAACATCGTCCTTCTGAAAACCCTCAGAGCTGCTGGCATCACTCGTCAAGAAGCAACTCATGCTCCAGTACCAGTCAGAGATCATGAAGGAATCTCCAGGATGCTTATTGTTACATCATTCTCAACATAAGAAGTGATTCAACCCGGACAGAAACTAAATTCTTCATAATCAGGGAGGATCCTGGATACGACATGGTTCTTGGGAGAGCGTGGATCCATGATGGAAAAATTACTGCGGTATCTTCACCTTCAGTTGCACATTTATCCATCGAAGAAAGCTCTGACTCAGAATATGACCAGCCTTTCGAGCATTTGAAAATATCGAAACTCTGATGGAACTCACGCAAAGGCCTAGAGAAAGCCCTAATGAATTCTTCAGGAGGTTTCGCACTCAGGAAAGTCTTATTCCTCAAGATGCATATGTGTTACCTACTTTCAAATATGCTACCTTAATTCGGGGAATCGCTCAAAACTTACCTGTCATCAAACCCTATGAGTGGACAGTCTCACCTCAGTAATACTACACTGCATGGTTGGAACCTTTTCTGATTATGCACCACATTAAAAGGTTCATCGCTGAATACTTGGCTCAGTTTGACAAGCGATACCCGCCATATTTTCCTTTTTATGAGTGTCCACATGTGCCACAAAATTGGAAATCTTCACCAGCATGGAATCCACGGGTGATTCCAAACCAACATAATATATTCAAGGCACGCGCAACCAAGCCTAACAAGTTTCATGAAGGAGATTTGGTTCTTAAGGCAACCAAGCGCAACCTGCATTCTTCAAGGAGTTTTAACTGGGAAGGGACTTTCATGATTGCTAAGTCAGTCGCTGGAGGATACTACAAATTGGCTGACATCAAGGGAAAGACAAAATTACTAGTAATTCATGAGAATTGGCTCAAGATTTTCGATGCATGAAGCATTCAACATTGAATGTTTAATGTCCAAGGCAAGCGCTCAAAACATCTGACCTTTTCACTTTAGGATTTTCTTTTAATTATATTTTCAATTCCTCCAAAATGTGTGCATACTTTCACTCAGCATTTGAAAATTCATCAATCTATCAAACTTCTTTATTTAAGAAAATCTCTGTCAAATCCAAAATCAAAAGAAAATCCTCAGTCACTCATAAATTAAACCTATCAAAAATCAAAACCCAAATAAAATCTCACATCTTTCTCAGAAGTTCATGAGATTATGGAAAGGAAACTAAAGAAAACCATCAAAGAATGATTTCTGCTTCTCCGCATCTTCCAAAGCTTTCAAAGTCGCTTTCTCCAATTGTAGCTTCTTGGTCAGTTCAGCAACTTCATCCATCTTCTTCGTCACGGCGTCACTGACAGGGAAAGGAGCACTACCCTCTACTGGTTTTCTGATAGCTTCAAGCCTTTGATAAAGCCACTTCAGATTGAAGCCTAGTTCTTCAGCATTCTTCGAGTTGTACTCCCAATCAAAGAGTACGTCTCGAGTAACAGTGTTTCTGGGAGTGATACAGATATCACGTATAACACGCAAGATGGCTTCCACTTGCTTTGTCAAGAAATAGATCCATTCTGAATCCTGAGTAACCACGATGTGTCCATACATTTTCCACAGTTTCTCATACATAGCAGTATATCCGATGGGAACACTAAAACCACCAACTAACTGGTGGTATGGGAGTAACTCACCAAATTGAGGAGAAAAATCAATCCTTGTATTGGGATACTCATGCACTATCATACGCCTCTCGACTAGTGGAGCAGCATCAACAATCATGGAGACCACTTCAGACGAAGAAATTTCTGCTATTCCTGATTCGGGTTCCAACATATGAGGCTAAATTGGGGTTTCCACCACCTCCCCTGCATCAACATCCAGAACTTCATAACCTGTAGGTGCAGATATAGGAGTTCCATCGCCAACAACTTCAAGACTTCCCAAGATATCATTATTGGATCCATGATTCCCAACTTCGTCGTTCGGTACCTAATGCGAAGATTACATGGGATTAGGATGGTTCAGGTGTGGAAATCCAATGAAATCATAAGATTAAGAAATTAAGTGAAATAACATCATCTAAGTTCCTTATTATACATTTACAACATGTACAAGAGGTATCGAAGTCATGAAACACGTTTTCAAAGAAGCTCAGCTAAAGCAAATTTAAACTACCCTATGTTCAATGAAGAACTGAGATCAATTGAAGAGTAATATGGAGACGAGATATATATCATTCTCTTCGTATGGAAGTTCTGTACAACATGTAAAAATTTCATGACAATCGGATGAACGAGCGAGGAGATGTGGCCAAAACATCACACAACGTGCGATCTGGAAAAGTTTTGAAAATCTCCTAGAAGTTTACTGTTTCGCGTTTTTCAGGCCCTAAACATGCTCAAAATTCAAAAATATTCTTTAGTAAAGTTTGGAAATTTTATGGGCTTAAATATACATATGCGGACATCGAAAATCCGACTCCAGATGAGGATTCTACAGCATTTCTAATAAAATCTGAAGCCTGAAATTTTCTGATGACGTATTTCGTCAAAATGACTCGTATATTCATACGGGTTCTCATTCATTCATGCAAAAATCAGAAATATCATACTTCTATGGAGATGCTACAGGATAAATACTTACTAGGGGAGCCTCTAAACCATTTGAGGACTCGGCAATATTGGAACCTCCATTGGCAATTCTGTTATCTTCATTCGGAGAACTCTCCATATTTGCGTTCGGTTCGGGATTTCGAGAGCTCTCCATATTCACATGACTCAAAGAGGAATGATCCTCATCAACATGCTCCTTATCCAGGGTAATTTCCTCCTGTCCACATCAACAATAATTGTCACTCATTCTTCCAAAGACGTATTACAATTATCAAGTGCAAAAGGGGAAACTTACGTCAACCTCCTCAGTGCTGGAGTCCTGAATTGTTCGACCAAGAGGAAAACGGAGACCATCAATAACCGATAGGGCAAAATTCTGAAATGAATGAGCAATACTTTTTTAAATCCTAATTACATGGATGAGAAAGTTGCAACAACAAAGAAAAGCGCAAGCAACTCACCAAAGAAGCGGCAGGAGATTGTATTCTGTTCGGCATCATCCTATGTGTTGTCATACTTCTGTCTTATCCTTTCTGGGGACTTTCTTGAAATATTGAAGAGTTTACATCAATGCGAGGTCTCACAGCATTACCACCCTATCACAAGAAAAGCAATACGATTAAAATGTGATTGGTATACTTTGGCCAAAATCATAAGAGTAAGCACTTACACTTGACGCATTCGGAGATGTCTTCCTCTTATCACTACCAGGGAGATTCTTCAACCTGGGTCGACCGGAAACCACGTCAAGAGGAGGGAACTCTCGTACAGGGGACTGAACATCTGTTACAAATGCATACACATACTCGAGTTGCTAACGCCAAAATCCTATATAACCAGGAGTTACGAAAGTTTCTCGGTTAGAACATGGGAAAAAGTATTCATTTCCTTCCACGCGGGTGCAGTCTAAATGAGCCTTCAGGTACTCAATCTCTGACTTGTTCATTTGATGACCCGGAATGCACTGGTCAAGTCCCATCTGTCTAGCGGCTCTGTCAATGTTGTACTCTTCTACCTGGAATCCTCCATTCATTATTGATAGCAAGAAACCAGGAATACAACTCAAGATGAAAGATCTCTCTCATTCACTCAGACCGGCACCAGTACTCAACATTATATTCTCATCAGTAGTATTGAAAGTAATCAACTGTGAGAAAAGAGAAGGAACCGACACCTAGGGGCGAAAGTTGAACTCAGACTCAATGTCCAAAACGTCAGTAATGCATATCTTGTATTGTGGTTGCTTTCTAGTCCAGCGCACGATCCTAGCATTATTCTCCTCAAGAAGGGAATGGCGAGTGTCGACCTTGGGTCCTTGCAAAATGCTACGGGGAATTGGGGCATAGCTCTCAAGGTGTTCCCACATCAAATCTTGGAGAAACATGGTATTAGCATACGTCCCAACCTTCATGAAGCCATCATAAATACTAGAGTCCACAACTAGAGAGTTCAAGTTGGCGAACAAAGAACCCAAAAATAGACTTCCAATAGGAATTTTCTCACCTTTAGCCATCTTAATGGCAAAACGAATCACAAATGGCTTCAGCAAGTGTCCACAATCTTCGAAGATATCCCGTGAGATCCACAGATACAATAAAGCCTCAATTGTCAAAACGCCATCAACCGATCCTTCAGGAGTTCTATCTCTTGGCCACCAGTGTGATAGCCATCGGGCATAGCAAGACGCGGGTGACTCATTAAATTTGTGCATCTTTGCTTCTAACATGTCAGATATCTCCTTCTCCTATGTCGAGAGTTCTTCAGGAAAATTACCAGTAATTGGAAGGTGTAACAAAACAACTACATCTTCCATAGTAATGGTGAATTCTCCCCATTTGCATATAAATGTGTGAGTAGGGACACACCAACGGGCGAGTAGGGCTATAATATCATGATTGATGATCAAATCTCCAGCAACTTGAATGGATCGTGTCACCTGAGAACTATCCAATATGGCCCTCACACGGCTATGGCCTAACATGTGCCTTGTCCACCTAGAAAAGTGCATCAGAGGTATCCGAGAAAGCTTCAACTCCACCTAAAAAGTTTCAAAATACTTTCCTTGCAAACAAAACCGAACCACAGCTCGGGGAGACACCAACTTGTTCTGGGCGGTGCACCTAGGATTCAGCAACCGAAACGAAGATCCTAGAGGACGCTTTTTAGGCCTATACAAATACACGAAGAATCTGTCCTCAGCAGTTGGAATGTTCTTAGTCTTGGAACTTTCCTTTTTTCCCTGGGAAACCTCGGTATCGTCATTTCTGGAAGAACCATCATCTCTGGAAGAGGTATATGTGGAAACATCTTCTCTCGAAGAAATATCATCTTCAGAAGCACTACGGGATTCAACCATTTTGCAAACTTGCTGCAACATCCATACATGAATTCACCAACACAATGGGACTAAAGAAAATTCGACAATTGATGTTTGCAAAAATGGTATTACTCAATTTTCACCCCTTTACGATTTCACGAACTTAGTGATAACAACGTAAAAACTCCAAAACTTGCTCTTTCTTTCAAACCTGCAAAGTTGAGCATAAAACATATTATTCAAAAGTCTACACTGACTTTCCAAGAAACCATGAGTAATTGATAAGAGCCTAAAATACATCTTTTGAATGTCAATTTCTTATGCTTTTCTTTACTATTTCTCTTGTATTTTGTACATTACGCTTCTCTTGCATTTTATAGGTACTTTGGAATCGTGTGGTGCGAAAGAACATAAACGGGAGCATAATTCATTGCTTGGGAGCATTGGGCATGATGGAATCGAAGCACAACAAGAATCACTGAGACACCAGTTTTATCAGGGAAGCCAAGCCAATTCTGTTAAGTACAAACTACAGTTCGTTAAGGGACACTTCATCCTTGTGTACAACCAACCTACCCAGATCGAGCACAAGAGGGTTCAGAATTTCTATTTCCTTGTCACAGCAGCAGCTGCACCAAGTTACGGCCGACGAGCTAGGATCTGTGGGGGGTTTGTTCGATGGGTTAAAATGGGTTTAGAAACTGAGAAGGACACGCATCTTGGGTCTCGTTTGAGCAGAGATTTGACCGAGAGTGCATGTGAGAAGAAAGCAGGTTCTACCATTGAAGATATTGATTGATGGATGGGATATTAAATTTGTTTTCGAACATTTAGAAGAGGAAGTTGAAGTCAAATAGGAAACAAAGTTTGGGTTCTCGAATCTATTGAGAATGATGAGAATTGTTGAAGTTTGGACAGAGTTTACTAATGGAGAAAACAAGAAAGTTATTGAACTGTTGTCGTTCGAATTCAGTGAATGAGCGAGAAATACAGGGATTTCTAAGTTGAACAGGAAATAAAGCTCGGGTACAAATTCTTTTTGGTTATGAGAGAAGATTGAAAGACTTTTGAAGCTTAAAAATCAGTTGCAAACTGATTAAGAACTTTTGCTGCTGCCATTGATATTTGATGATGAACGAAGAGGATCGTAAATGTTTAGAGCCTCTGAAATGATTTGAATGAATGGGTGTGTGTTGAATTGCTTGCAGGGAAGGAGGTGGAATGATTTAAAGAATCAATAAGAAGTTCAATGTGTATCACCAACTTCTGGCACACAAGGTGTTTGAACAAAGGCTTGACCGACCAGTTTTTCAGCCAAGTCTTTCCTTGGCTAGCCATGAGTTAGGTGGCTAAGCAAAAGGGTTGGGATTCATGGACTGAGTACGTATAAAGGAGAGTTTGTTCGAGATTTTGGTTCTGCTATGGACTGAAAATTCAGTGGGTAGTGCGGCTGGTAAATCGGGTGTGTGTGGGTCTAAGACGATTGGTATTGGTACATATTTCAGCTTCCAGAAACTGGAAACAACGCGGAGTCTGTAGAGTTGCTGCCATAGTTCAGAGTTACACGAAAATGGGTCTGGTAGATGCTGATTCGAAGGGTTAAGAACATGGTTTTGAAGTTGAGAAATACAGGGAACCTTGGGATAAATTCTAAACCGAGAAAACAGCCAACATGTGCTGTCTTTACCGTCAGTTTTTGGAGTATTGTATGGCGGAGATTCAAAGATTATAGAACAAGGATTATTGGGTCTGTTTTAGGTTACGAAATTGCAGGGGTTTGGAAGAACGATAAAAGGGATCAAAACCTACATAGAGCATCATCTGATACCCCCTTATATTGCTCGCAACCCTAGTTTCAGCGAGCTTTGCTCGCTGAACAACCACCACCATCACCACCTGCATCCACCAGCATACATCCATCACCTCCATCAGTATACATATCCTTGCATACTACCAGTTTCCATTACCATATTTTGCATATCCATCCACCTGCTCCATTTTCAACCATCTCCACCTGCATATCCTCCATCACATTAATCCACCATTTATGCAATTCATCCACCTGCATCTACATCACCACCTGCATTCATCCCCATCATACACCCACATCATAGCATCACCATCTTTACCACTTGCACCCACTCCATCATCCTTGCATCCATAAACCACCATCACTCTACCTGTTCGCGGCAGCCACAACAGCTCCAGTTTTGTGGCAAGCAGCAGTACCATACCAGCATACCAGTATCACGAGGAGTTCACAGCTACAACACCAGGCCTTCCAGATCACCTCCTTGCACGATCACAGCATACTGGCAGGCAACTACGACAGCAGCAGCACGCTTTCCACTTCGCCGCCACCATTCCTCTACTACCAGGCCATACATCATTCACTCCACCTGCTGCTGCGTTGGTTTGCTAGATCATTTTGCTTGTCTATTATTATATTTTGCTGTGTTTATAATGAACTCCAGTAGCTAAACATTCCTGATTAGGGACGATTTCGACATCCGAACTTGAATTCGAAGTGATATTTAAAGTGCCTGTTTTCTCGCAATTATTTCGTTATTGCTTATTCTTTACCGTTCCATAAGTGTTTATGAGTTATTTATGAATCGTTTAAGTTGAAAATTAAATTGGTTTATAGATGATTCGATTGCTAATTCGAGAACTCTTCGACCCGTAATTGTCTAGATGTTCCGAGTACAAGTAGTAATATGTGGTTATTGACGATGGGATTTTGTTAAATATCCATGTGTATTGAATGACACTAGTAGATGAATCGAGCTTATGTGTTTGTCACTAGGAATAGCCTATCTCACGGAGCTTAATGCACTTGTTTGAGTCACACCTAGTAAGCGTACCTCTAGGAAACTTGGCAAGTAGAATCCGGTAGTCGAGCGCTTCCGTGTCCGGTGAATTAGGAGATATTGCGGAGTATTTGAGCGTACTAAATATTCTAGGGTTATTAGTAATGGGTACTTTGCAGAAACTAGCTATATCAATAAGATTCATGTTTTGTGACTTAGAAGGAGTCCTTGATCATTCTCATATTTGCATTTCTTATTCAGAAATTGAATCGACAAATTAGACTCAACTCTCCCTTAGGAACAAAACTTCTTATCCGTATACTACTAGTTAGTTTAAAGAGAAGTAGAGAAATTTATTTTTGCGAGTTCGACGCCTCGTCAAAATTGGCGCCGTTGCTGGGGAGCAGTTGGTAGTTTGAGTTGTTATTTGATTTTCTATTTTTGTATATTGTTTTTTATTTATTCATTCTTTTATTAATTTATCTTTTTAAGAATCATTTCAGGTACCATCAATCTCTTGCTTGCGTGTGCATAATTGGTAATAAGAGGAAAGTCTCTAAACTAGTTGTGTGCAAGATGAATCCTTTTGAAAACAATATATATGGTTCAAGATACCAATCATACTATGGTGATAATTCTGATTTTCAATCTCACTCTTACAATAACTTCCAACCATATGCCGGATATAATCAAAACCAATCTTTTGGCTATGATGATAATTCGACAAGACATTGTGATTATTCTCTTACATCGCAGCAACCTTTTGGTGGTAATGTAAGTGGACAATAACAAGGATGGGGGGATAGTTACACTTTTCATACGTGGCAATCTAGTTTCTTGCAGATGCCTAATGAATTCATGGATTTGCGACCTGCATGGAACCAGATTAACTCAACTCCCAACGTGCCGAGTTTCATACCAAGTGAAACATATGATAGTGTATATAGACCCGCTCCGGATCGTATTTATGATTCTTCACCCATTCAAAGGGAAGATGCGTGGTCTAGAGAACCTATTGTGAATAGTAGCGAAAAACGTGTTAACTTAAAGAAACTCTTTAGACAATATGAGCAGTTGGAAGAAGAGGAAGCACCGGAAGAGATTCTTCGAGCAATTACTAGGGACATACATGATGAGGTTAACCGCCATGTTGATAATGGAGAAGAGCCCCATGAAGAATATTCTGAGGATGATGAACCCTTGGAAAATATTGATAATGATAGTGCTACTAGTTCAACTCATGATTTTAATGATCATTCTCCTATTAAAAAGGAAGAAGTTGAGTCTAGAAACATTACCATTATTGATGGTAAGACTTATGTTGTGTATGAGAGCGATGATGATTTTGACTTCTTTGTGCACCATACCCCAAATTTAGAGATCATCGATACTTTGACTGAGAAGTCAACTTGTGAAGAACGTAAGGATTACGATAATTTGCTTATGGAAGATCCTGATTTATTTTCCGATGAGGAGGACTTGGTTATAGAAGAAACCAATGAATGTCTTGCCAAGAGTTAGAGTGAGAATGATGATACTTGTGATGTGAGAATGGAAGTGTCCAGCAGTACCAAGGATCCCGAAATACAAGAGGTTTTGCAAGGTTTGTCTAACCCTTTATGTGAATCTCTATCTAATGATGATCCTCCCAAAATAGTAGTAGTTTCTCAAAAAGTTGTTAATCCATCTTTTAGGAAAATACCTCATTTGGGGCTGGAATTATGTGCTTCTAAAGTTTTATCCGAATTTCTTGCATCTAAGTATCCACCATATGCGTTTGAGTCTAACACCATGCAGATTTTCCAAGAGGAACAAATATAAGTACCTTCCACTTATGTTTTGTATACACTTCCGAGTGTAGAAGAGACTAAGTGTGGGGGTGACTCTCGTGGGATGATAATCTCATTTTTCCCATAATTTGCTAACATTCTTGTGAAGCTTTTGCAATATATGCAGATTGTTTTGTGGGTGGATCCTCAAATTTTCAGATTGTTGATATATGGGGAGTCTATTTTGAATGTTTCTCGTATGCGTCAATCAGGTGTACAATTCCAATTCTTACTTCCTTGTCTTTTTCAAGTATTCCTCTTATTCTTTTTGCAATGGTTTGAAACATTGAGGACAATGTTTGATTTAAGTGTGGGGGTAGGGTATAATATGAACAAAAAAATTGACGTATACAAAACTCTAACTTTTAGAGATTTTTGAAAAATTTAGAATAAACATTATCCTTCTAAGTAGATGGAATTTTCTCTTGACGGTGAGGTATATATATTGGTTGAGTCAGGGTTAAATTCCAACTAAATATCTAGTTTAGTGTTTATCCTCTATTGTTCAGAAATAGCTATGAGTTGGAGTATCATTTTTAGTTATGTAATTTGTATATAATTTTTAGAGTTTGATGCCTTTAGTTAATAAAATAAAAATTGCATGATAAACTTCAAAATCTAGAAACTTGTGCCTTTAGGATGACACTACCAATATAAGTGGATGGAACCATCTTGGTTACAGGAGTTGAGGAACCCATTAACTAAAAGGACGGACATAGCTCAGGAATTACAAATAAGTTGTTACCATATCTCGGAATATCACCATATCACGTTCTATTTTTATTTTTCCATATTTATCTATTGTTCTCTAAGTGATTTGGTGGGTCACTAAACATCGAGTTGTTATTACTGCTAGGATGAAATAGAGTGATTGAGTTACTAAAAAAAAAAGAGACCGACCAATTAGACCAATCGGAGTATATATACATGAAAAAAAAGACACTTGGATAGCAGTATGTGTGAAACGTTGTCCATGTCTCCGTCGCCTAAACAAGCGTGGAATACAGGATCCAAGGCAACTATCACATACTTGCTGACAAAGAATCATGCACTTGGATCCAAAAGATCCAATCATGTTGTCAAAAAAAAAAAAGTGAAAAAGAAAAGAAAATTTTATTATTGTGTTGAATAAAGTCGACTCCTGGTTCCCTTGTATATGCCAGTCGAGTTGATCTAGAATTAGGATTATCAACCATGGTTCTTTTGTATATGCCAGTTGAGTTGATATTAGTATTCAGACCATTAGCTCAATCCAATAGGATGCATAGGTTCATTTTGGCGGTGACCTTCAGACAGATATGGGAAACACCGATCATTTGTAAACATTCGCCACATCTACCTCTCTATCCATCTTCTTAATATTTTCATTGTGATTGTGGTTAGTCAGATTCCGAGTATTGTGGTTTGTTCGACTTTCTAAGAAAAACTTTATGCACTTATATATGAACTGAATTTGCACAAGGTACCTCTTCCTGTAATCATTCTGGATTCGTTCATAGATTCTTCGCAGGTAGTTGGAATTTGGAGTAAAAGGTTTTGTAGGTATATATCTAGTAAACCTTCACGAGACTATAACTCATCCACTAGGGACACCTAGGGGTTCAAAGGCTTGTTATTTATGCTAAAAGTAACCGTATTCTCGACGAGAAGGAGTTTTTGTATTTTAGTTTTATTTTTTTTGCTCGAGGACTACCAAAGATGAAGTGTGGGGGAATTTGATAAGAGCCTAAAATACATCTTTTGAATGTCAATTTCTTATGCTTTTCTTTACTATTTCTCTTGTATTTTTGTACATTACGCTTCTCTTTCATTTTATAGGTACTTTGGAATCGTGTGGTGTGAAAGAAGATAAACGGGAGCATAATTCATTGCTTGGGAGCATTGGGCGTGATGGAATCGAAGCACAACAAGAATCACTAAGACATCAGTTTTATCAGGGCAGCCAAGCCAATTCTGGTAAGTACAAACTGCAGTTCGTTAAGGGACACTTCATCCTTGTGTACAACTAACCTACCCAGATCGAGCACAAGAGGGTTCAGAATTTCTATTTCCTTGTCACAGCAGCAGCTGCACCAAGTTACGGCCGACGAGCTAGGATATGTGGGGGGTTTGTTCGATGGGTTAAAATGGGTTTAGAAACTGAGAAGGACACGCATCTTGGGTCTCGTTTGAGCAGAGATTTGACCGAGAGTGCAGGTGAGAAGAAATCAGGTCCTACCATTGAAGATGTTGATTGATAGATGGGATATTGAAGCTGTTTTCGAACATTTAGAAGAGGAAGTTGAAGTCAAATAGGAAACAGAGTTTGGGTTCTCGAATCTGTTGAGAATGATGAGAATTATTGAAGTTTGGACAGAGTTTACTCATGGAGAAAACAAGAAAGTTATTGAACTGTTTCCGTTCGAATTCAGTGAATGAGCGAGAAATACAGGGATTTCGAAGTTGAACAGGAAAGAAAGCTCGGGTACAGATTCTTTTTGGTTATGAGAGAAGATTGAAAGAATTTTGAAGCTTAAAAATCAGTTGCAAACTGATTAAGAACTTTTGATGCTGCCATTGATATTTGATGATGAACGAAGAGGATCGTAAATGTTTAGAGCCTCTGAAATGATTTGAATGAATGGGTGTGTGTTGAATTGCTTGCAGGGAAGGAGGTGGAATGATTTTAAGAATCAATAAGAAGTTCAATGTGTATCACCAACTTCTGGCACACAAGGTGTTTGAACAAAGGCTTGACCGACCAGTTTTTCAGCCAAGTCTTTCCTTGGCTAGCCATGAGTTAGGTGGCTAAGCAAAAGGGTTGGCATTCATGGACTGAGTACGTAGAAAGGAGAGTTTGTTCGAGATTTTGGTTCTGCTATGGACTGAAAATTCAGTGGGTAGTGCGGCTGGTAAATCGGGTGTGTGTGGGTCCAATACGATTGGTATTGGTACATATTTCGGCTTCCAGAAACTGGAAACAACGCGGAGTCTGTAGAGTTGCTGCCATAGTTCAGAGTTACACGAAAATGGGTCTGGTAGATGCTGATTCGAAGGGTTAAGAACATGGTTTTGAAGTTGAGAAATACAGGGAACCTTGGGATAAATTCTAAACCGAGAAAACAGCCAACATGTGCTGTCTTTACCGTCAGTTTTTGGAGTAGTGTATGGCGGAGATTTAAAGATTATAGAACAAGGATTATTGGGTCTGTTTTAGGTTACGAAATTGCAGGGGTTTGGAAGAACGATAAAAGGGATCAAAACCTACATAGAGCATCATCTGATACCCCCTTCTACTGCTCGCAACCCTAGCTCGCTGAACAACCACCACCATCACCACCTGCATCCACCAGCATACATCCATCACCTCCATCAGTATACATATCTTTGCATACTACCAGTTTCCATTACCATATTTTGCATATCCATCCACCTGCTCCATTTCCAACCATCTCCACCTGCATATCCTCCATCACATCAATCCACCAGTTCTGCACTTCATCCACCTGCATCTACATCACCACCTGCATTCATCCCCATCATACACCCACAACATAGCATCACCATCTTTACCACTTGCACCCAGTCCATCATCCTTGCATCCATAAACCACCATCACTCCACATGTTCGCGGCAGCCACAACAGCTCCAGTTCTGTGGCAAGCAGCAGTACCATACCAGCATACCAGCAGCACGAGGAGTTCACAGCTACAATACCAGGCATTCCAGATCACTTCCTTGCACGATCACAGCATACTGGAAGGCAACTAAGACAACAGCAGCACGCTTTCCACTTCGCCGCCGCCATTCCTCTACTACCAGGCCATACATCATTCACTCCACCTGCTGCTGCGTTGGTTTGCTAGATCATTTTGATTGTCTATTATTATATTTTGCTGTGTTTATAATGAACTCCAGTAGCTAAACTTTCCTGATTAGGGACGATTTCGATATCCGAACTTGAATTCGAAGTGATATTTAAAGTGCCTGTTTTCTCGCAATTATTTCGTTATTTCTTATTCTTTACCATTCCATAAGTGTTTATGAGTTATTTATGAATCATTTAAGTTGCAAATTAAATTGGTTTATAGATGATTCGATTGCTAATTCGAGAACTCTTCGCCCTGTAATTGTCTAGATGTTCCGAGTACAAGTAGTAATATGTGGTTATTGACGATGGGATTTTGTTAAATATCCTTGTGTATTGAATGACACTAGTAAATGAATCAAGATTATGTGTTTGTCACTAGGAATGGCCTATCTCACGGAGCTTAATGCACTTGTTTGAGTCACACCTAGTAAACGTACCTCTAGGAAACTTGGCAAGTAGAATCCGGTAGTCGAGCGCTTCCGTGTCCGGTGAATTAGGAGATATTGCGGAGTATTTGAGCGTACTAAATATTATAGGGTTATTAGTAATGGGTACTTTGCAGAAACTAGCTATATCAATAAGATTCATATTTTGTGACTTAGAAGGAGTCCTTGATCATTCTCATATTTGCATTTCTTATTCAGAAATTGAATCGACAACTTAGACTCAACTCTCCCTTAGGAACGAACCTGCTTATCCATATACTACTAGTTAGTTTAAAGAGAAGTAGAGAAATTTAATTTTGCGAGTTCGACGCCTAGTCAGTAATTCACATAACCCTCTATGTGAGCACTCGCTGATTTTATGTATATATATACGCTATAAAATCACTGAATTCGCGAATACAATGTGAATTCACCAAACTCATAAATTGGGTATTTTCAAAAACCCAATTTTTGTTTAATAAAGCATGAATAAGTCACGCACTTTAAAAAAAAAAAAAAAAAATCGTGAGTTAATAACTCACGTAAATAAAAAAAAACACTTTCTGCTCAACCGAGCATTCGTCTATGGAACCAGGGACTTTTCTATTTTTGTAGTGTTCTCCATATTTCAAATAAAATTTTGAGAGTTCTCAAGTAAAATTTCAATATGAACTCCAGGTCTTTTAAAAATTCCTTTAACTCCAAGGACTATTATTTACTACTTTTACGAAAAAATTACGTTTATAAAAGTATTTGCAAAGTTCATACTTTCAAAAAAAACGAACTTGGGTTTTCATGAAACCTAATAAACAAAACTTTTGCTACTGCAACTAGACCATGTTTATTCAAAAATTAACATATCTCTTTCATATTAGGAATTTTTTGCTCATTCCTCCAACTAACGAACAAACGTGCATACACATACGTTTTCTAAAAAATCCTTCATAAATCCTACACATACATATGTAACCATGGGATTTTAGGTTTTGTGAACAATCATCAATCATAGACCCTACAACAAAAAATAATAATCACGAACTCACCTGTTGGCACCGGACGGAAGTCGGTCGGCGGTGGTTGGGCGGCCATCGGTGATCGGACGGGCGGCGGTGCTGCTGACTTCAACGAGTTCTCCTGTTTCTGCTCGTGGTGTGAAGGTAATGATGAAATATTGGTCGTCCAAAGGAAAATAAAAAGAATTTTTAGGGTTGTTCCCTTTTAAATCAAATTTATTTCCAAAACCTAATAAGCACGGGTTTCCTTTTTGGGATCGGGCCCGCAAATCCTAAATCGGCCATAACTAAGCTTTTAAAACACCCAAATCAGCAGTGCCTCATCTCTCTACGCTCATGAGATGACACTCTACCTTACTATCAGAGTTCTCATCCACACATTTGCTCGTACATGATCTCCTTGGAGTAAATTGAGGATTCTGAAACTACCTTTGTAGACTGAGTTCAACCAGACCTCGTCGAATGAAAATCACCATTTAATGCATAATACATAACATGACTGTTCCCCACTATGCAAGGGACTTAATGTAGATGGTGGATTTTCAACAAAGGGAAAAACCGTAAAACCATGATACTGCATGTTTCTGATACGGCTTCAGGCATGTGACGATTCATATTTTACGAAGCCATGATGAACATGTCTTTCGAAAAGCCTCCACTAGCTGAGTGTTCGATCCCTGGCATTTCATTGTGCCCTCTATGTAGAATAATAGAATTGGGCGGTCCTCCTACATAATTGTTTGTTGAGAGGGCTTAACACCTTCAGGACGTCGGTGATACTCATTGTTCCCTGACTACATGAGAGCGACCCCCCCTATACATAGAAGAACTATTGGGCGATTCTCCATCAGATTGAGAGAAACAACACCTTTAGGACAATGACACTTACTGATCCTGACTATGTAAAGCGATGGGTATAGACTCGGGTGTTCTAAGTAGTGTTTGAGAGCACCCTAGGGATTTGTCGTCTCCTGACTATGCACATAGATTAATTCTGCCGTGACATTCACCACTGAATTCCCAGAATAATCTATTATTGCTCATATTCCATGGTCGAATCCACGGCCTGATCCCATGAAATGACAATAATAATTGTTCTGATTCTATGATCGAATCCACGGCTCGATCTCATAGAATAGCAATGAAACAACTATATTATCTCATTACTCCGATTTCATGATCGAATATACTGGTCTCATGTAATGGTGATGGATAAATCTCAATTCCTCTGATTCTATGGTCAAATCCACAATCCCATGGGATAATAATGCTCGTTTTATTATTCTGAATTCGTAGTCGAATCCACATCTGATCCAACGAATTAATAATGAAACATCTATTCACTTTTATTACTCAGTTTCATGAATTATTCTCCACTGGATCTCATTAATTGATAATAAATACTCAATAATTGGGCATCTAGACCATCACTGAGTAAGCCCCATAAAAATGGTGCAAGTGTACTCGGCAATGATGCACGAATGTGCACCCGGATGCGCGAACGAGCATCCAAAAACATGAAACAATGGAGAGTTCTCCACAAAATAGGAGAGAGAAAATAATAAGCAATAAAATAATGGGAAGCGCCCATAGCCCACCGGGCATGCCCTATCCGTGGCCGGTCCCATGCTTCCCCATTATTTTCTTTATTTTCTCACAATTCTCATAAACCCATGGAGAGTTCTCCATCTTGGCAAAATTTCCGCAAAAAACTCAAGAGTTCTTCATAACTTGGAGGATTCACCAAATAAATTATAAAATAAGGAGAAGTATGCGGGACCGGGCAACTTGGCCGGCCGGCCATGCCCTAGCCATGGTCGGTCCCTCACCTTGCAATCCTTAATTTATCATTATTATTATTTCCCTCAACTCGTGAAACTCTTGGGTTTGAACAAAATTCGTGACTTCGCCATATTTTCTCAAATATTGCTCGAATCACGAAAAAACCAAAAGGAAACATGGTCACGCGGCCGGCTAGCCCCTCACGGCAATTTTGGATTATTAAACTATTTTATTTCAATATTTTCAAAATATTGATGAATTGAGAATACATGCTCATTCCACCAAAAAGTCGAGAATTCTCAGCTAAGATGAAACTCTTCTGAAAATTCACAACATCGCTCAAATGCACATCAGAAAATACTGAAACTCTCAGTATGGAGACACAGACATCATGGAAACACGTGCATGCCTCCATGACCAACCAGGTCACCCCTAAGGCTTGCACGAAGCTGGTACCACATGATTTCGCAATTATGACCTAATTTTCTCA
Source organism: Papaver bracteatum (assembly GCA_023529315.1). Classification (NCBI taxonomy): domain Eukaryota; kingdom Viridiplantae; phylum Streptophyta; class Magnoliopsida; order Ranunculales; family Papaveraceae; genus Papaver; species Papaver bracteatum. The sequence continues at coordinate 2,042,599 of JAJJWX010003277.1, read as the reverse complement.
ATCGCTCATACTGGGCCCAAAACTCTCTCTTACCGTCCCTCTTGAATTCTTCCTGAGTTTTACTTTCGAGCTGTTTTCACTTCCCGAACGAGCTCAAAACCTAAATATTCCCTCGTAGGGAGATAGGAAATTATTTTCCGTATCGAATGGAGGGGCGGACCATCGAAATCCTAGTTCGTATGAGAATTCTATATCGATTATAGTAAAGGACGCTAATCAGGGATTCAACCAAACTGGAGAATCCTCCAAATGACCAACACTTGGTCACGTGACCACCAGGAGCCGGTCCATGCCCTCTTGGTCGGTCCTATCTCTCATAACTAGGTTTTACACCTAATGCTGAACCCAGCAATATTTTCAGTAAATGGTGAACTCCCCATTTAATCATCACTTTTCACCAACTCTCAAACTGAGAACCCTGGTGCATGCTTACTTGAGAGCTGGGCATCACATGGATGTTCCTCATACCATGTGGTCAGTCCCTCCATCACTCATAATCAATTTTCGGCAATTCTCCAATTAATGCAGGATTGTCCAAAATTAGGGTTTCGAATGAACGCTCTGTGAAACCATCATTCTGAGCAATTTTGAACACTAATAAATTTACGTTGATTCATCAATCAACATCTAAAATTAATTAAACAATATTCGGTAATCTACCAATATTTTAATTAATATTTTACTGGGTCACATCATCAGTAAATAATTCGCTGAATCGAGCAATACTTGCTCAATCGCCTGAATATTAGTCTATATTCGACAATTATCCATATTTGACAATTTTTCGGTATTTTGTGAATTGAGCAATACTTGCTCAGTTGCCCATCAAATCCTTAAATTTGGAGAATTAAGCAATACTTGCTCAGTTGCTCATTGAATTCTTATAATTTGCGGCAATACTTGCTCAACCACTTAACTAGTCAGTAACTTGTCATACTCATATCTCTCCAGAGAACTACATGTTCGACCCATGAATCATTGAGCATTCACCATTCATGCTTGATTCACCAAACTTAGACTCAGTGTCTAATCAGTCAATAATTGACCAACCTAAACACGTCTGCCCCGCAGACTCCACGATTCGTGAAACATCAATCACGTTACAAATTGGGGGATATCACTTAGGGTTTTGGTCTGGCGCTCTACGACACGTGGATTCATCCCACGACGAGAAATTTGCGTAAGTCATGTTAACGGTTGAAGGAGTCAGCAAAGTAGTGGGTGCACGATCATCCAAGTCTCCACACGACGTGGAACTGACTTTACCACGATCTCCCACTCTTATACTCAAGAAACCGTCACACTTACAGGTATCAGTGATGTTACTACTCTAACAGTATAAATAAGTCTCTGAATTCGTGATTGAAGGACATCTTTATCAACATTCAAACACTCGAATACACGTCTAACACCGAATTTCTCGATTAACTACTCACAAGAATTCATCAATCACTCAGAACTTATCAGAACTCAACAGTTCACCAATACTGTAGAAACTTCAACACACCCACAATCCTCAATCATCACTGATCTCATACAATTCTCAGCTTCCCTCCTAAAGATCAACCCATCTCCCTCTTTGCGACCGAATTGATTCTGGAACGGCCATTGTCTTAGTTTAGGACGGAGTCATACAGATTGATTTCCCGAATCTAAGCACCCCCTTTGCAGCGGTGCATTTGTGTGAGGATTAACATCTTGCCCGGCTGAGGAGTCTCAACAACTCTCTCGTCTTTCCAATTTCCAGAAAAACCGGAGATACGTTTTTCCCCATCCACAGTGGTGCTGGCAAGGGATCTCTTTAACCTGATGAAGTTAAAAATCCTAGGTTCACTGACGTTGCGATTGTTCCTGCGAACTATACCGTAGAAAATTTCTTTGCGAATTATGAGATAATTCCTATGAAGAAAGATAGTACTTGCTGGGGCGCTCGTTTAAAGAAGAAGGATGATGTTGCTGATGAAAATATACTTATGCAAGATATTGATTGGTATCCTGGCAAAAATATATCCCCGCGTTACTCTAACGATGATAAGTGGTGTATCTTCCCTTTAATCCTAAAGGGTCCGTACATCTCTGGATTTCATGTTTTATCTGCGAATCTCGCAGCGTATCTACCCTGGGTATTCAGATGGTTGGAAAGGGAAGCAGAGGTGTATTTCCAAGATTTATTTGAGTTGTTATTCTTTTTATTCTTATATGTAATTTTGCTGACCATTCCAATATTTTCATGTGTCTGCGAAATTATCAGGTTGAAAGGTTGAAACTGAGCTATAACAAGACTGGGAAAATCATTACTTTATCAGCTCTTCGATCATTCACAGATGAAGTAAGAAATATTCTTTTATGATTCTTCATAATATATTGTTGCCTCTATTTCTTATCTTTATCTGTGTGTGTAGGTTATTGCTTAAGTGGAAGAACCTGTCAAAGTTGCGAAGATTAGGGGTAAAGGCAAGAGTAGTTCTCGCAAAGATAAATCCGCTGCCCCTCCTTCAAAGAAACGAAAAGTCCAATCTAGGTAAAATTCTAGTGATCATAGAGATGATGAGGATGATATTTCTTCTGCGAAGGAAGCTTCACAACCTGAGTCTTCCATGGCCCAATTGTCCAATATTTTTTCTAATTCTTGGCAAGGAACTGGTGATACTTCTTTTTCCAATGCCTGCCAATCCATAGCTGCTATTTGCGATGCTCCCTTCTTAGAGGATAATGAATCTCTCTGTGGGGTTTCAAGATCTATATCTCCAAGTTTCTTACATTCACTCAATAGTCTGGTAAATTTTCATACTTATACTTTTTTTTTCTATTTTTGTCTTGAGTTCTAAATTTATTCTGAAAATTCGCTGCATTATTTCGCAGGCTGGGAAAGCTTTTTATGGCTTTACCGCATATTTGGAAAAGAGGCATGCGGCCTTCGAAAAGAAGTATCTTGAACTTCGGAAGAAGAATGAGAAATTGGAAGCTGAAACTGTTAGTCTTCGCGAGAAGAACAACTAGTTGGAATATGAGACTGCTGATCTTCGCAAAAAGAACAACCAGCTAGAATATGAGATTGTTGTCCAAAAGAATAAAATCTATGGTCTTCAAAATGCCAATAAGCAACTCTATGGTTTATAACTTTTCCTTCTTTTTCTTCATTTCATTTTCTCATTACCCTTTCTTATATGGTTCACCATTTCGCAGACGTTTATGGTCTTTCTGATGAGGCTATTTTTCTTCATACATTTCCCAATCTTATGGATGATGACACCCTTCTTAAACACCTTAACAATTCTTTAAATGACTTTCTAAATGATGAAATCAACTCTCTTTGCATAGATGAACTTAGATCCAAAATCCATCTCTTAAAAATTGAACATAGATCCAGTTTGGGATTAGCCAATAAGTTTAAATGTTTTTAGGTTGACTCAAAAGAAGAAATTAACAAATTAAGAACTAAGATCAGTAGTCTTATTGATGATAAAGACCGTATCACTAAGCAAGGTGCTCAATCTTTGTCGAATTTCCACAAGACTCTTCTTGAATTTCAAGTTGAAAGAGATAGACTTATCCGCGAAAATGCTACTCTTATTGAGAGGGAAAATCAAGTTCGCTTCCGCCTTCTTATAAATCATGATGATGAGTTTGCTTGGGCTGCGAGAGTTTTAGATAACACCAGGAATAGTTTAGGTGTAGATGTTAGTCTTCATGCTGAGCAAACGTCTTTGATTAGAGATATGATTTCTAACAGAGAAGGTTGTTAACTGTTCTTCCTTATTTAATTATTTGTTTTTCATAACTTGCTTCAAATTGTTGATTTACTGTTATATTTTTGCAGAAGCTAAAGATAGATATCGCAAGGGGGTTGAAGAACTTGAGAATGAGAAAGCGAAGCTCGCGAAAGATTTATCTTCTCGAAATGAGAAGTGTTCAAAATTGAAGACTCAAATGAAGATCACTATTGCGAATTTTTGGAATGATGTAATTTCTTTCCGTAATGACACCATCAAGGAGATCTGTGATGACAACAAGATTCCTCACTCCAAGTATCCTTGTCTCTTAGACAAAGTTCCAGAGAATGTTCCTAATTTGGTTATCTCTGATAGTGAAACTGATGAAGAGACGGAGTCTGAAGAAAATGAAGAGGAGAAGTCTAATGAAGAATCTGATGGAGAAGAAAATTATGGTGAAAAAATTGATGATGATAGTGAAGAATCAAGCAAAAAATAGTTTTCGCTTCCTTGTGCTTTCTTGTTCAATTTCTTGCAAAACTTGTATATTTGCTCTTGATCTTTCATTCTTGTATTCTTGTAATGTATCACTGCTAATTTCTCTAGTCTTCAATACAAACTCTATCTCTTTTGTTCTTTCCTGCATGTGTTAGAATTTTTTTATCTCTTGCAATATGACTACCCAAAATACAATTAACTTTTTATACATAAATCTATCATGTGAAAACAAATAACATTTAATTTATTCTATGCATTCCCATACTTGCCTCTGTTATTTGTATTTAGATAAGTGATTGAGCATGTTACCTTTGTTTAGTAAGATAATCTGCGATAAAATCGCAATTTCCTCTGCATAATCTCGCAATCATAAATTGTAAGATTGTATTCTTTCTTGTATTCTGATGTGGTCTTATTTTGCCTTCCTAACTAAAGGTATTATTTTTCCATCTTTTTTCATTGCGATAAGATCGCAGGACGTCTCCACACTTTCATGCAGAAACCCATTGATCTTGCCTTAACTTTTTGTTCTTTTGTAATTTTTGCTGCGACAATATGACAGGCCTAGATTTTCTTGCGAAATTAAAGCCCCATGACATTGCCGTCTTGTGACGAAATCGCAAGACGTTTCTACACTTTCATGTATAAACCCATTGGTCTCATCTTAACTTCTCTTTTGTATTATTGCCGCTTCAGGACTGTTGCACAAATATGACAAGTCTTAATACTCCCGCGAGTAAAAAGCCTCATGACATTTGCGTCTTAAGACACTTATCATCTCCCTAATGGAGGGTGCCGCCCTTATTGTAGGATCAGAATATCGCCACAGCAATACTCTTGTGAAATTTATAACGTCATTTCTGCGAGATCTTCAACAACACACTGCGAATATCGCAAATTAATGACGTAATAGACAACGACAGCATAAAACACGAGAAAGATGTGAAGATTTTGTGGCTGTAGAGAAATGTTGCGAGAACATAGCGGATCTCGCGAGAATGAAGTGGAGCTCGCGAAAATGAAGCGGAGCTCGCGAGAATGAAGCGGGAGCTCGCTAGAACAAGTCGGGATCTCGTGAGAATATGGAGAAAGCTTGCGAGAGTGTGGAAAGGGATCCTAAAATAGGGGAAGTATGAGCTGTATGTGAGCTGTCATCCATTATATAAACATAAACACCTATATAAAGAGGAGAGCAGGAGAGAAAAAAAGGGGGGGGGGAGACAATTTTAGTAAGAGAGAGAGAGATATTTTTAGAGAGAAAATGTATTTTTCTTTATCATCTTCTTCCCCAAAACTAGATCTAGAACTCCATTAATGGAGATTATCAATGTAAATCAAATGTAAATTTAAATAATCATAGTGAAGAATCATGGATATAGATCAAATTGATCGAACCGTGTAAAAATCTGTGTGTCCATTTACAATTTTAGTATTTTAATCATCATTTTCATATCAAATGAGTCTAGATCAAGAAATTATTATCCAGATATTATAAGGGGTGTGTTGTGGGAATTCCTGCAACTACATTTTGGCGCTAGAAACACTACATGATATTTGATAGATTGAAGAAGATTTAAAGAAATTAGCTACTGGGAGAGTTAGAATTCGTGGGATCTAAAAAATTTGAGAGGAAAAGTGGAAATTTCAATGGAGAAATTGTGTCTTCAATCAAACCCCGACAACACAGTGAAAGAAAGTAAAAGAAAAAGATAAAAATGAAGATGCAAAGCTATGTGAAAAGGACAAATTTCTACATTAGAAGAATCTACATCTTAAAAAAGATAAATTCCTTCTTCTAACCTTATTTCTTTCTCTCTTAACATTTAAATCTGATTATTTATAGCAAAATTCTTCAAAAAATTTCACAGAAAACTACAATCTGTCTCAATGAAATTTTGATTTTCTCTTAAAAACCTAGTTAAACGTAAGTCTGGTTTATAGATTCGCAACATATAAAACTTGTTTTACAAACCCATTGGATTGATTTTTAAAATAATGAGTTTAGAGGTTACAAAGAAAAAAAAATAGACAGAAAACATATGAAAAAAATTAGGCCATGCGAATTTCTCGAATTTCAGAGCATCAAAAAAAAAAATCGTACTTTTTAGGTTATGCGATTTTAAAAATAAAATAAAATTGATGATTATCCTTGTTTTCAATTTTATGAAGTTGATATAAAACTTGCATTACTCATGGTGAATGCTCGCAGGGAATGAACTCTCGCAAGAAAGAAAGATAAAATTGCATGGCTAGAAAAGAAAATAGAAAGGGACAAAGAGAAAGCTTATACAAAGGACAACTAAAAAAAATAAGTTATGAGAATCTCGCCACTCTTTCACAAGTTGAAGACAGTACAGTTGGTCAAACCAGAAGCATACAAGTTTAAGGTCGCGGGATCAATTCTTCCTAACTGCGATATTTTCGCATATTTTTGATGAAATACCAAGGACAAATAAAATAAAAAGTAATAAGTGTTATGCGAAGATCTCGCAAAGAAATACTAGAACAGATGGTTCAAGGTTCAAAGAACAAACAAGAGGTCACGGGTTCAAATTCGCAAAGACACATATTTTTCTCTTTCTTTTCATTGGCGAATAAAAGAATAAGGAAAAAAGTTCTGCGTTAACTTTGCAGAGAGGTTCTTGAACAGTTGGTCCAGAGAACAGTATGTGAGTTTGTGGTCACAGGTTCGAATTTGCTTGCAAGCATAGTTTTCTTCTTTTTACAATGGGTGAAAAAATAGATAATTTCACAGCATTGTTTCATTATTTCGCAAACAAGAGGCAGCACAGTTGGTAATATGTGAAGTTAATGAGTTCATGGTCGCGATTTCAAGTCCCAACACATGCATATTTTTTCGCGAAATACTTGATAATTTCGCAGGTGTATTTCACACAAAAGAAAGTTGATGATAATTTCGCACAGACATTTCGCAGAGGAGGGTTAGCACAGTTGGTTAGGAGGCATGAATGCAGGCAGCAGATCGCGGGATCAATTCTTGCTTCTCGCAAGTTTATTTTTGTTATGCGAAATTTCTACATAATTGTCCCTCGAACAGTTAAACTTTGATTACTTCGCAAGATCTTTGATTAATTCGCAAGAGAGCGTTAGAACAGTTGGTATGGTGCTAGAAAATGCAAGAGGCAGGTCAAGGGTTCAAGTCTTATCTCTCATTCTTCTTTTTGCTGCAAGACATTCAGACAAGTCACATAAGAGCTAAGTACCCCAACCTAGAACATTTTACTTACAACAAATAAATTATTTTATTTATTTATTTAATTTCCAAAAAGCGATACATTCGCAAGATTTCAAAGAATATTTCTAAGGTTTTTAAGAATTCAAAAAAAAAAAATGGTTTACAAAATGCGATACAATCGCAGAATTACAAAACTTTCACAACTACAAAGATTTCAGAATTATAATGTATTAGAATTTTTCTTGAATATTTACTTTGCTGCAAATGATATGATATTATGAGAATGAAAGAAATGACAGAAATGAAAGTATGAATAAGAGAATAAAGAAACGAAAAAATTTCGTAGAAACGCGAATAAAATTTCACAGAGACATAAGAATGGGACGAACCTTTATGTCGTACACCCTAGTTCGCGAATAAAATTTCGCAAGAGGCAAATGTAAGACCTAAAGTGCGTCATATTAGGGGGTATCTCTTTGCATGGCTCAGGGATAAGGTTATACCGTTGTTGGAACCTGAGTCATGGAGATTGGGGTTATTGAAAACCCATTCAGGAGAGATACCTTGGATTTCCAACTATATATATAAGGTTATACCCTGGTTGGACGACCGAGGGTCTCTCCTAAGGAGTGCAAAGTATGATCAAGGCGCCGAGGTACACGGTTGATCTAAGGGTGCCCAGGGCGTACGAAACTACCCTGGCCATTCTTCGCAAGTCTTGGCTATGATGCACTCGGCCCGAAGAAAACCCCGCTTAGGGTGCAGTCTCGTAACCATAAGCCATATAGATAAAAGGGATAAGAGGCTGCGAAAACAACTGGTTGTTGTTAAGACCAGATGGGAGGAGATAGTCTTGTATGACCAATGTGCCCTCCTTTAAGGGGAAACCAGGGGGAAGATAAGGGTGGAACCCTCCATTAGGGAGTTGATAAGTGTCTTAAGACGGCAATGTCATGGGGCTTTACGTTCGCAAGAACATTTAGGGCAGTCATATTGTCGCGTGACAAATATTCTACAGAGGCAAAAAGCCAAGAGAAAAAGATAAGATGATATCAATGGGTTTTTACATGAAAGTGTAAAGACGTCATGCGATTTCATCGCAAGACGGCAATGTCATGGGGCTTTGTTCTCACAAGAAAACTTAGGCCTGTCATATTGTCGCAACAAGTTGACAAAATGAGGATAAGGCAAGATCAATGGGTATTTACATGTGAATGTAAGGACGTCCTGCGATTTTGTCACAATAACAAAAATTGGCAAAATAAGACCTTTAACTAGGAAGGAAAAACAAGACCAATAGAATAATCTCAAACATTAACTAATTTCTTTTAAGAATGCACGAAAGATTTGTTCATCGCAAGAGAGATAGCAAGTACTATTCAGAATCTCTCAGAGATACTATTCAGAATATCTCAGAAGTATTATTCAGAGTCTCTCAGGGGTATTATTCAGAATTTCGCAGGGTTACTATTCATAATTTCGCAGCACTATTCACTATTTCAGCAACACTATTCATAATTTTGCAGCACTGTTTCAGGAGCACTATTCATAAATTCGCAGGGTTATTCATAATTTCGCAGAAGTATTCAGAATCTCGCAGACTCATTCAGAATTTCACAGGAAATGTGATTATTTCGCAGAATGTGATTATTTTCTTAAAGAGATTATGACATGAGGCAGAGGCAAGATAAGAATAAAGACATAATTCACTCATTTAACATTTTCTCAAGGATTCTACCTTCATAGATAAAAAACAGAGGAAACTATGGATTACCAAGAAAAAATTTTATGTTCTTTATCTACTCGGCAAGAATCATTTCCAAAATGGACAAGAATTTTCACCAAAAATGAAGTAATAATTTCGCATGAATAGAGGCAATACTTATGACTTTCATTTAAGGACGGACACTTCTTATATTTTGAGGATTGAGTACTTCTTATATTTCTTCAAGGATACTTCATAATTCACATACTTCAAGAGTTGATACTTCTTATTTACTTCGTAAAGATCTGAAACTTCACAAAAGAATAGAGGCAAGTACGTACTTTTCAAGTCCAATATTCTTTCGCTCGTTCCGTCATCAGCAAAGATCAAAGACTACTACAACAACATATTTTTTCTTAAAGATTGCTTTTCAAGCAATATTCAAGGAAAAAAGAGGCAAGATATAGGATCATAATATCGCCACAGCAATACTCTTGTGAAATTTATAACGACATTTCTGCGAGCTCTTCAACAACACACTGCAAATGTCGCATATTAATGACGTAATAGACAACGACAGCATAAAACACGAGAAAGATGTGAAGATTTTGTGACTGTAGAGAAATCTCGCGAGAACATTGCGGAGATCGCGAGAATGAAGTGGATCTCGCGAAAATGAAGCGGATCTCGCAAGAATGAAGCGGGAGCTCGCTAGAACAAGGCAGGAGCTCGTGAGAATATGGAGAAAGCTTGCGAGAGTGTGGAAAGGGATCCTAAAATAGGGGAAGTATGAGCTGTATGTGAGCTGTCATCCATTATGTAAACACCTATATAAAGAGGAGAGCGGGAGAGATAAAAGGGGGGGGAGGCAATTTTAATAAGAGAGAGAGATATTTTGCAGAGAGATATTTTTTGAGAGAAAATGTATTTTTCTTTATCATCTTCTTCCCCAAAACTAGATCTAGAACTCCATTAATGGAGATTATCAATGTAAATTTAAACAATCATAGTGAAGAATCATGGATGTAGATCAAATTGATCGAACCATGTTAAAATCTGTGTGTCCATTTACAATTTTAATATTTTAATCATCATTTTCATATCAAATGAGTCAAGATCTAGAAATTATTATCAATATATTATAAGTGGTGTGTTGTGGGAATTCCTGCAACTACACTTATCTTCCCCCTGGTTTCCCTTTCAAGGAGACGTACTTCTGCCATACAACACTAGATCCTCTCATCCAGTCTTAACAACAACCAGTTGTGTTCGCATCCTCTTATCCATTTTGCCTATATGGCTTATGGTTACGAGACTGCACCCTAAGTGGGGTTTTCTTCGGGCCGAGTGTATCATAGCCAAGACTTGCCAAGAATGGCCAGGGTAGTTTTATATGCCCTGGGAACTCTTGGCTCAACCGTGTACCTCGGCGCCTTGGTCATACTCTGCACCCCTTATGAGAGCTCTTATTACCTTAGTCGCTCAACTCAAGTCATATGCTCAAGTTGAGAATCCAAGGTGTCTCTCCTGGATGGGCTTTCATTGACCCTAAATCTCCATGACTCAGGTTCCAGCAGCGGTGTAATCTTATCGTTGATCCATGCAACAGATACCCCCTTCTATGACGTACTTAAGGTCTTACATTTTCCTCTTGCGAAGTTTTATTCGCAAACTAGGGTGTACGCCATAAAGGTTCGTCCCATTCTAATAATTATTCTTTTGCATTTCAGCTCTGTTGTAATTTCTCAATCTCATTTTAATCATTAAGTAAAATATGTTTTTGAAATTTTCGCAACAAATAAATTATACATCTCTTTTTATTTTCTCAATATTTCTTTCATTTCACAATTTAAATTTTTTACATTTACTGTTTTCTTCCTCTGTTCTTTTGTTGCTTTTAGTTACAGTCATTCCTTCTGCGACATTTTCGCTGCTTGTTATTATATCAACCATTAATCTATCACTTCTTTGTTTTTGTTTGATATTATACTGAATCAAAACAGATTCTTCGCCTTTTCTCCAACTTCTATGACAAATGTTTCTCCTCCTTTTGTTGCATTTACTCTGCGAATTTCTGGTGGTGGTGGTAAGAGTTGAGATTGAGGGTGCCCTAATAGAAAATGGTTTATCTTTCCCTGGTCTATCATTATGAGAATGATTCTCTTTACATTTCTCCAGTTATTTGTAGATTGTCCATGAAAATGATGATAAGAGCACAATTCTTGACTTCTGTTATTTGGAAGCGGTTCTTTTCCCATGTTCTAGGGTGTTGGTATATTCTCCATTAAAATTATTGCTTCCCAAATTTTTTCCACACTAGTATTCAAAGGAGGCATCTTGATAGGTGTATAATTCACCGTATTTACTATCTAGAGTTTATTCTTTCTTTGCTATTTTTCTTGTAAATTATGTACTTTATGCGTGTTTTTGATCTATTAGGTATTCGGGAGACATACGAAGGAAAAGAAGAAGAAAATACCCAATTTCAACAAGAAGGGCATAAACGTTATTTCCATGGAGAAAACTATCGGGAGCCCAGCCGCGGTTAAGGGGCAACTCTATTTGAAGGAGTACAAAATACAGATCAGCTGTGGATAAGGGGTTGGGAACTTTGGTTAATCTCTTATCAGAAGTGACTAGGTCCCAGAATCAGTCCCCATTTATAACCTAACCCTATAACCAGAGTTTATTCTCTCATTCATTTCCTCAATCATTAGTAGCATCTGAAATTGAGAGACGAAGATCAAGCAGAAATTGAGGGTGATTAAAGGGTGAAATCAAGATAGAAAGGCAATAATTTAAGTTGTGTATGATTGAAAATGCTGGGTTCTTCTCAGATTTGAGATATAAGTAGATCTGGTGATGGTGTAAAAAGGGTTCTGTGGATGAATCAAATCGAAGAAGATGCTGTCCGTGATGGTCTGTTGGTCGCTGTACATGATAAAGGAGGTCATGAATTTTAGTAGGAGAAGGGTTTGTGGTTTTGGGATCTGATATTGAATATTACAGTAGGAGGAATTACACAGGGAAGATAAGATGGTTGCTGCCATGAATTAAATGAGTTTTTGGGTTAAATCTGTGAACAGAGGAGAGAATCAAGGTTTATTTAAAGATGGGTTTGATGTTGAAAGATGAATGGGAAGGTTTAGAAGAAAGAATTGAATCTAGGGTTTGAGCAGAAGTTGGGTTCTGGTGGATTTGGATTTAGTCGAGAATTGAGATGTTAGGGTTTGAATGGAAGAAAATGGAGTCTGTTGTTAGTAGTTGTTTGTCGAGATTTGAACAGGGAAACACAATTGTGGCAGCAAAGATAAATTGAAGAAGCAATCAGGTGAGGAAGGTTGAGTTTGGCTTGTGATTCAAGAATGGCGAAGATCGAGAAGAATAGAAGATTGGGTCTGTAATAGAATCGCTGATGTTGGTTCAGAGACAGAATGGGTTTTGAGAATTTAAGAACCCAAATGATGCTGTTGATATTCATGGGTATGAGGATGAAATTGGGGTTCGAAGTTGTTAAAGATGGTGAGTTTCATGGGTTGGTGGCGCTGTTGAAGAACTGATAAAGGTGATACTGTGGTTAAAATGGGTGTTTGAATCTGGGATGGAGAAATGGAGGATTATGCGGTAACTAAAGATGTTGTGGATTTGGTTTTGGATCTGTAAAAAGTGTCAGTAAGTTAAGATGGCTTGTTTGAGATAAATTGGTTGTTGCGAGTATGCTGGGAGAGTAGGTAATGGAGCAGTGAAGCTGGAGTTGCAGCTGCAGTTGGAGAACACAAATTTTAAGATGTTGTTGGTTGCAGCTGTTGGTTGGTAGTACTGGATTCAAAAGGAATTGGTAGTGATGCAGAATGGATGTCCATATTGTGCAGTTGAACTCAGATAAGGAATGGTTGCAGCTGTAGTTTGGTGATAACTTGAGGCTGTGGCAGTGAAGGAACTGATGGATATCAAGGAAGGTTTCAACTGAGGTTTGAGGTGCTGGTAGTTTGCGGTTGATAGAGTTATTGCTGCAATGGAAAGGTGGTTGATGTCGATTGGTGCATTGCAGGAGAGAATGGGAGATGAAGGTGAGCAGCTGAAGTGATGCTACTATGAATTGTTGGGAGTGTGGATGAAATGATGTAATGAGGCTACAATAGATGTATGCTAGGATTGATATAGGGACTGAAGAAAGAATGGCCTGAGAAATGGCCGGAAATGCTGTGAATCAGAGGAAACTCTGTTTGAATCTCCCCTCTGATGAGTCAACTCAATGACTCGGTGAACGTAACTCGGTGAGCCAGCCGAGTAAGCCAACTCAGCCCTGATCAAGACATCTGACTAGAAACTGACTGACTCCTCCTCTTTGACTCAATTGACTAACGGAAGACCATCTTGACTGTTAAGTTTGACGGTGGACTGACGGAATATTCCGTCGACAGAGGAGAACATCTCATGTCACCGGCGGTGCCGGATTCCGGCCAAAACCCCAGTTTTTCGGCGAGCGTATTTTGGGACAGAATTTTACACGGGTTTTCACACATGGGCTTGGTGGACCACTTGAAGATGGGTTTTGAGAAGACCTAATATTGGAAGGAGTATCCTTTATGGAAATTGAGAAACATATAAAAGAGAAGACTTTAATCTAATCTTAGAATATCTTTTGCTTCTACTACTTTTGTTTTCTAGGGTTTAGAAACATGATAGGTTTTCTCTTCCTCCTTGTTATGAACTCCATGAACATGAGTACTTAATTTTATTATTGGTTATGGAGTAGTTGAATTTCACATAACATGTTTCTTTTTCAATAAATTAGTTTTTTCTCATATTTATCGTTTACGATTCTCTGAAAATATAGTTATATGATTGACGTATTATAACATGATTTGATTGATTGTTTTGTCAAGTTGGAAATTGGTAGAACTTCTAATCACATCTATTGCTAGTTTAGGGTTTATTATACGTAAAAGTGATAATCCTTGAATACAAGTAGCATAAATATGATTATAGTTTGTAGTGATATATTCTTATGATCATATGTGAATCGTAACCTTTGTTAAATTGAATTAGTGAGCTTTCCACGTTCGATTGCTTTGATTGGCCTGATTTCATAGAACTTAAAGCATCTAGGGAATTAAACTTGATTAGTGCTTTTACACGTTAGGTTGTTCTCTTATATAGAACTCATACTCGCATCTTTTAATGTGTTTGCTGATGACAAAAGGAGATTTGCGGGATATTCTTGCGATCAAGGTATCCTAGGGCTTTTGATAAAATTTGAGATTAAATATCAATTGTACTTATTGTTTTGAAAGCATGTTAGTGAATGATGATGAATCCTTAACCAATATCTCTTCTATTTGATTTGTTTGCTTATTTCTTTCTTTGCTTTTATTTTACTTTTACTTTAAAAAAATCAGAAAATCCCCGTATTACTTATAGGAAACCAAAACATCTTGACAACCTAGTCCTCTATGTGGGAACGATCCTTTCTTTCCCTTGCTTCATTATATATTTTGAGTAGTAAGAAAGTGTAATTTATTTTTGACGCCTACGACATCAATCAAATTTTGGCGCCGTTGCCGGGGAGGCAGCGGTTGTCACTTGTTTTTGGTTTCTTTTTTAGTTTTTCTTATTTTCTGGTTTTGACATAGTTTTGAGAACTCTTGTTTCAGGTACCAATTTCTATGGAAGGAGCATTTTGGAACAATGTATACGGCTTTCAACCTCCTCAACACTAGGACAATTTCCCACCATATATAGAATGCAACCAAAACCAATTTATTGTCTATGATGCATATCCTAGAGAACCTTATGGTGATTTTCATACATACCAACAACAACCTTGTAGTGGGTATGTAAGTCAAGCACCTAGGTGGGATAATTCTACTTCTAATTGGATTTATTCGAGTTGTATGCAGATTATGAATGGATTACAAGACATGCAACAAAGACTAGACCAACTTGACCGTGATAGAGAGAACGTCGCACAAACTAATTTCTGCAACACTTTTTCTTACCCGACTCCAGATCGTAGTTATGATCATCCACTCATTCAAAGGGACGAGTCATGGGAAAGAGAACCTATTGTAGACAGCGGTGGTAAGAGTGTGAACGTCAGGAAACTTGCACAGAAATTATATAAGTTGGAAGATGATGGAGCCTCGGAAGAGGTTGTCGATGAAATTAGTAGGACCATCCATATGGAACTCAAACGACGTCGTGATAAAGGTTGGGAAACCGACGACGATTCTGATTTCGGTGAGTCTAAAAATGAAGACGAAGACGATTGTGTTGAAAAGGACCAACCTTTGGAGATATTTGATGACGTTAGTATAGTTGACTCAACTCTTGATATTTATAATGATCAAGCACCTATTCAAAAGGTACATGAGTATGATGAAACTAGTATTTTACAGAAATTTTCAACAAGGTTTGAGTCTTATGATGAGGAGTGTGTTGAGAATGAAACCATTATGACCACTATTGTGGAAGACCTAATTGAACTTGTGAATGATTGTAATGATGATGTTGATGCAGAGATTTTGGTTAAGGAAGAAACGGACGAAGAATGGTTGCAAGGTTTGATAGAGGACCATGATATACAAGAGGTGAATAATTCACTTGAGTTTTTCAAGGATGAAGAGGATTCCGTGCTACAAGAGATTGTGCGAGGTTTGTCTAAACCTTTGCATATTGTTTCTTCTCCTTTACCTCTTATTGGTTTGAATGTATGTGCTTTGAAAACATTATTTAATGACTTTGTTTCTCGATATCCTCCATTGGAAACATTTGATTCTCATACTATGCAGGTTTGTGAACAAGAAACCGTGGAAGTACCCGACTTTTATATTCTTTATACACTTCCAAGTGTGGACAAGAATAAGTGTGGGGGAAGTTTTTATCGGTTAATAGTTTCGTTTCCGTTTTATATTACTAATATTTGTGCGAATCTATTGTTTGCAAAACAAGTGCTATGGGTCGATCCCCAATTTTTTCGATTGTTAGTATATGGGAATGAATCTTACAAGGAGCATGTCGGGCTGATGACTTTAAACCAAGCGCTAAGTGGGAGGCAACCCACCGGTTTTGTATCTCTTATCCTTATCCTTTTGCTTTTTATTTTTTGTTTTTGTTTTATTTATTTATTTTTCTTGTTCCATATCATATTAGGATTTCCCATCTTGACTTTTCTAGGAGGATTCAATTACATTGAGGACAATGTAAAGTTTAAGTGTGGGGGAGTGTTTGGATGTTTTGCATATAGAGTTTTTAGCCTTTTTGAGTCATTTTTTCAAATTTTTTACATAAAACCTCTAACTTGTAGAGATTTTAGAGTCACTAGCATCCTTCTAGGTATGTTTACATAGAGTATTCTGACCGACATAACTGAACTTGGAAGTGTTAGGGAACTACATTCGGATTTCTTACGAATTGGAGTGTTAAATAATGGATTTATTCATACCGGTGATGCAAATTAGGAGCAGATAGAAATGCATTATTAGAGTTACTGATCAATCATTAGTGGAGACTACCCATTTTTATATCAACCAAGGCACCGACCAAAAATTCTTCCATGACTAAAGAGCTTCTTTTGAGTGTATGTCACCGTACGTTAATTCCGGGTAGAATGGTGAGCTACCCAATTTCAGCACTATTTTTGATCTCTTGAGTGCTAATTTTTGTCAATCATGAGGGTGACGTCTATGTATGAAAGCCTCCTTCTTGTAGTTCAATTTGCAGTTAGCACCATTCTCTCTCTCAACAACAACGGGTTCATAGAAACACCACAATTATCAACAAGGAGCGACATCAAAATCTACAAGGAAAGTTGAAGACGTTCAAGGTTTACAAGCAAAAATGGAACAAGAAAAGAGCAAATTTCATATTCAAGTAAAGCAACATACAATGAGCATATTTTTACATGTGTTGAAGACTTACAATATAATGAGCAGAATTTTATATCAAGTTGAAGACTTATTTACAAGAGCAAAGAAAAGTAAAAAGGTGAGAATTATTGAAGTTTATGATTTCAAGACGATACAAGTTGTGAAGAATCAAGCGGTAAAGTACTTTTCCACGGCCATGGTTTGTTTTATTTTTCACTTTGTTTTGTATTTTGTTTCTCTTGATTTCTTAAAAAAAAAAAAATGAAAAATGAAAAATTGAAAAAATAATAATTGAAAAATGAAAAAGAAAAGAAAAAAATATGAGACAAGAGATATATATATTATTGTGTTTGTTTGTTTTTATTTAATAAGCCGTGGGGAAGGAAAATATATAAGGAATTTTTAAGCGACAAGGATTTTACGAAAAAAGGTTACAAATTGTCAAGGATTTACAAAGTTCAAGAGTTGATCATCAATAGTTGAAGCCGAAGACGAAGACCAAGAAGATGAAGACGAGGAGCGGAAGACGTTTCTATTGCATTCCGTGTGAGTGGTGCTATCACAATTGGCAATCGGATGTGAAGTTGAGTAAGTAATCTCACCCTCGATAATAGTGGTTGATTTCCTTTCTTAGAGATCGTCAGAAAATTGGTTTTTCAAAATGTTAAAAGATGTGGGTTTTTAAAATATTTCGGAAGTTGTCCTTCCCACCATTCAACGTGTTGAAGGAATTCTCTCTTCATTCCTACCTGCGCACATGTGAGACCCATAAAAAAGTCGTCTTTTTGAGTGCAATTTCATAAAATCCTTTTTGGTGAGGCAGAAGTTGAGGCGAAATGCTTATTGATCGTTTCTCAAACACGCGTTCTCTCATTATGGTGTGGTTATTTCTCACTCAAGAATGAATATGTTCTTTGGTATTTCTAACTTCTTATTACTACCATGAAGAATTTCTATGTCCTCATAGCTCTTTGGATGTTTGGGACGCTGGAACACTTTGAACTTGGAGTAGGTTTTGTGGGTATATCTCTAGTAAGCCCCACGAGACTAAAACTCGTCCACTAGGGACACCTAGGGGTTTAAAGGCTTGTTATTTATGCTAAAATTAATTGTAGCCTCGACGACACAGAGTTGTATGTATGTTTTAGAATTGTTTTGTTTGATTTGCTCGAGGACTAGCAAAGTCTAAGTGTGTGGGAATTTGATAGGTGTAGAATTCACCGTATTTACTATCTAGAGTTTATGCTTTCTTTGCTATTTTTCTTGTAAATTATGTACTTTATGCGTGTTTTTGAGCTATTAGGTATTCGGGAGACATACATAGGAAATGAAGAAGAAAATACCCTATTTGAACAAGAAGGGCATAATCGTTATTTCCGTGGAGAAAACTATCGGGAGCCCAACCGCGGTTAAGGGGCAACTCTATTTGAAGGAGTACTAAATACAGATCAGCTGTGGATAAGGGGATGAGAACTTTGGTTAACCCTTATCAGAAGTGACCGGGTCCCAGAATAAGTCCCCATTTATAACCTAACCCTATAACCAGAGTTTATTCTCTCGTTAATTTCCTCAATCATTAGTAGCATCTAAAATTGAGAGACGAAGATCAAGCAGAAATTGAAGGTGATTAAAGGGTGAAATCAAGAGAGAAAGGCAATAATTTGAGTTGTGTATGATTGAAAATGCTGGATTCTTCTCAGATTTGAGATATAAGTAGATCTAGTGATGCTGTAAAAAGGGTTCTGTGGATGAATCAAATCGAAGAAGATGATGTCCGTGATGGTTTGGTGGTCGCTGTACAAGATGAATGAGGTCATGAATTTTAGTAGGAGAAGGGTTTGTGGTTCTGGGATCTGATATTGAATGTTACAGTATCAGTAATTACACAGGGAAGATAAGATGGTTGCTGCCATGAATTAAATGAGTTTTTGGGTTGAATCTGTGAACAAAGGAGAGAATCAAGGTTTATTCAAAGATGGGTTTGATGTTGGAAGATAAATGGGAAGGTTTAGAAGAAATAATTGAAGCTAGGGTTTGAGCAGAAGTTGGGTTCTGGTAGATTTGGATTTAGTCGAGAATTGAGATGTTAGGGTTTGAATGGAAGAAAATGGAGTCTGTTGTTAGTAGTTATTTGTCAAGATTTGAACAGGGAAACATAGTTGTGGCAGCAGAGATAAATCGAAGAAGCAATCAGGTGAAGAAGGTTGAGTTTGGCTTGTGATTCAAGAATGGCGAAAATCGAGAAGAATAGAAGATTGGGTCTGTAATAGAATCGATGTTGTTGGTTCAGAGATAGAATGGGTTTTGAGAATTGAAGAACCCAAATGATGTTGTTGATATTCATGGGTATGAGGATGAAATTGGGGTTCGAAGTTATTAAAGCTGGTGAGTTTCATGGGTGGGTGGCGCAGTTGAAGAACTGATGAAGGTGATACTGTTAAAATGGGTGTTTGAATATGGGATAGAGAAACGGAGGATTATGCTGTAACTAGAGATGTTGTGGATTTGGTTTTGGATCTGTAGAAAGTGGAAGTAAGTTTAGATGGCTTGTTTGAGATAAATTGGCTGTTGCAAGTATGTTGGGAGAGTAGGTAATGGAGCAGTGAAGCTGGAGTTGCAGCTGCAGTTGGAGTCCACAGATTTTAAGATGTTGTTGGTTGCAGATGTTGGTTAGTAGTACTGGATTCAAAAGGAATTGGTAGTGATGCATAATGGATGTCCATATTGTGCAGTTGAACTCAGACAAGGAATGGTTGCAGCTGTAGTTTGGTAATATCTTGAGGCTGTGGCAGTGAAGGCACTGATGGAGATAAAGGAAGGTTTCAACTGAGGTTTGAGGTGCTGGTAGTTTGCGGTTGATAGAGTTATGGTTGCAATGGCAAGTTGGTTGCTGTCAATTGGTGCATTGCAGGAGAGAATGGGAGATGAAGGTGAGCAGCTGAAGTGATGCTGCTATGAATAGTTGGTAGTGTGGATGAAATGAGGCTACAATATATGTATGCTAGGATTGATACAGGGAATGAAGAAATAATGGCCTGAGAAATGGCCGGAAATGCTGTGAATCAGAGGAAACTCTGTTTGAATCTCCCCTCTGATGAGTCAACTCAATGACTCGGTGAACGTAACTCGGTGAGTCAGCCAAGAAAGCCAACTCAGCCCTGATCAAGACAGCTGACTAGAACCTGACCGACTCCTCCTCTTTGACTCAATTGACTAACGGAAGACTATCTTGACTGTTAAGTTTGACGGAATATTCCGACGACAGAGGAGAGCATATCATTTCGCCGGCGGTGCCGGATTCCAGCCAAAACCCCAGTTTTCCGGCGAGCGTATTTTGGGACAGAATTTTACACGGGTTTTCACACATGGGCTTGGTGGACCACTTGAAGATGGGTTTTGAGAAGACCTAATATTGGAAGGAGTATCCTTTATGGAAATTGAGAAACATATAAAAGAGAAGACTTTAATCTAATCTAAGAATATATTTTGCTTCTACTACTTTTGTTTTCTAGGGTTTAGAAACATGATAGGTTTTCTCTTCCTCCTTGTTATGAACTCCATGAGCATGAGTACTTAATTTTATTATTGGTTATGGAGTAGTTGAATTTCACATAACATGTTTCTTGTTCAATAAATTAGTTTTGTCTCATATTTATCGTTTACGATTCTCTGAAAATATAGTTATATGATTGACATATTATAACATGATTTGATTGATTGTTTTGTCAAGTTGAAAATTGGTAGAACTTCTAATCACATCTATTGCTAGTTTAGGGTTTATTATACGTAAAAGTGATAATCCTTGAATACAAGTAGCATAAATATGATTATAGTTTGTAGTGATATATTCTTATGATCATATGCGAATCGTAACCTTTGTTAAATTGAATTAGTGCGCTTTCCACGTTCGATTGCTTTGATTGGCCTGATTTCATAGAACTTAAAGCATCTAGGGAATTAAACTTGATTAGTGCTTTTACACGTTAGGTTGTTCTCTTAGATAGAACTCATACTTGCATCTTTTAATGTGTTTGTTGATGACAAAAGGGGATTTGCGGGATATTCTTGCGATCAAGGTATCCTAGGACTTTTGATAAAAGTTAAGATTAAATATCAATTCTACTTATTGTTTTGAAAGCATGTTAGTGAATGAAGATGAATCCTTAACCAATATCTCTTCTATTTGATTTGTTTGCTTATTTCTTTCTTTGCTTTTATTTTACTTTTACTTTAAAAAAAATCAGAAAATCCCCGTGTTACTTATAGGAAACCAAAACATCTTGACAACCTAGTCCTCTCTGTGGGAACGATCCTTTCTTGACCTTGCTTTATTATATATTTTGAGTAGTAAGAAAGTGTAATTATTTTTGACGCCTACGAAAACGATCACATCTTGATCTCCTCCCATATCATTTTTTGACTTCCTGATCCTCTCTGATAATTTTGTCTTTGTCCTCCATAACTTTCTTGCGGCTGATCAAGTCTTTGAATTTTGTTGTTTCCACCTCGATTATAAAAATTTCTTTCTCTTTCGAATTCTTCTTGATCTCTGCTTCCCATAGCTAACAGCTTCTGTTGATTATCATTCTTTTCTTCTTGTTGTACCTGCGAAGTGCTCGCCACTGTGTTTATCAATTTAGGCTGTAAGCTTCCATTCGTTGTATTTGAACTTGTGTTCGCAGATGGATACGATTCCATTTCATTCTGCTTTTCTTCAAGAGAAATGTACTCCTCTTGCAATTCTCGCAGCTCAGTCATTGTTATTGTATTCTTGATTCTGAAAATTTGAATGTACAATAGATTGGTTGCGAACATTGCATTAATGAATGATAAAATGAGATATCTCTCATCCACATGTCCAGCAATTTCACTACACATGGTCTTCCATATTATGGTTAAATGTTTCAAAGTTTCACCAATTCTCTGCTTTAATCCAAATACATCTTCTATGCCTGGCCGCGAGGAGTTGTTAGTTATATACGCCCCTAATAATGTAGTCTGCAAATGGTTGAAAGATGTTATAGTATTCCCGGGTAGACCTTCGAACCATTTTAGCGCCTCTCCTGTTAGACTTGATGCGAAATACTTGCACAAGACAGCATCATGATTCTCCCACTATAACATACATCTCACATAAGCTTTAATGTGTTTAATTGCACAAGTTGTTCCATCAAAGATGCTAGTTAATGCAGGTAAACTGCACTTTGGCGGTATTCCTCCTAATTGTACTTCTTATGTGAATGGAGTTTTCACAGCTTCTTCAATGGCCTCATAAAATTTCCTTCTGCCTCCCTCTCTTCTATTATTTAACATTCCTCTCATTTCTGCCAGTTCTCTTAAGATTTGTTCATTTACCCCGGACATTGATCCCATTGGTCTCTTCAATTCTGCTTCTCTTCTCCTGCGTTCTTGCCTGTTTTGTGTTGCAAGATTTTGATTTTCTTCTCCATCATTTTATTCTTGTCTTTCTCTACGATCTTCTCTTCCATTTCTTTCATGAATTCGCACACCACTATATCTCTCATTTTCTCTTCTGCGATTTTGCTCACTTCTTATCAACTCTCTTCGTTGTCTTTCGATTCTCCTTTGTATTCTATCATATTCTTCATTGATATTACCATTGTTGCGGTTTTGCTCACGTCTTCTTTATCGATTGTCACGATTTTTCTGACTTATTGCTTCTTGGAGTTCTCTCTCCTCCATTTCTTCTCTCAATCTCTCTCTCTCGCAGGCTAAACGTGCTTGTTCAGCATAACGTCACTCGATTTCTTCTTCAATTACTTGCTCATTTCTGCGATTTTATCTCCCATGTAATATTCTTCTTCCTTCTTCTTCTTCGTTTTCTTTATCACCTTGGTTATTTCGTTCTTAACGCTACTTGTTTTGAGGAATTTCGCCATGTGGAATATATCGATCTTCAATCATTTCTCTATTTTCGCGACGTTCTTCATCTGCATTTTGCACCTCCTGCCGAATATTTCCATCAACATTTTCTACACGTGAGTTTCGTCTTTCTTCCCTTCTGATTGATCTTGAACTTGATCTTGTAGTGCTTCTTGACCTTCTATTTTATAATCTCATATTCTCCATTCTTAACTCATGATTCTGCCTTGTCAAATTAGCACGTTCTTATGATTTTATTCTCCTTTATTCATGTTTTCTTTGTCTCAATGCTTCTAATGCTTCAATCTCTTCATTTCCACGAATTATACCCCCAACTGCTTCTTGATCCTTCTCTACTCATCTATCATTTCTTAATTGTCGTTATTCCTCCGTTTCATCTGTTGAATCTGACTGACAGGTGTGTACACTCACTATATCATAATCCATAGCTCTATTTTGCGCTGGTGTATGCTGAATTGGTTGTTGAATTTGATTTTCTCCATCATTTGTTGTATTCATTCTTGATGGTTCTCCAGTTTTGTTTCTTCTTTCTCCAACAAGTCTCTTACTCCTTCTCATAATTGTTGGTTTTCTTGAAGCATTTCTTCTTCTAGCCATCTCTTTAATCTTAATGAATTATTGAAAATTATATGAAACTTTTCTCCAACTACTCCAAATTATTTCAAATCACCATACTAATCTTCACACTATCAACGAGGAAGTCCATGTTTCTAGCGCCAATATATAGTAGCATGAAATCCCACACTATACCCCTCACAAGAATTCATACAATCAAATCATTTTTAGATCAACAATCATAACTTTTATTGATTAATCTCACGAATTTTACAAGAAGAAAAGAAAATAAATCTAAAGAATTTACAATCACTCTGGACTTTCTCTCTCCTAATGACTTGCTCAACCCGAAAAGAGATCTCTCTCTCCTTACGCCTGTTCAACTCTTTATATAGAGGATTACATAGTGGATGACAGCTAATCTGTCCTTTAATTTCGGATCTGACTTGCGAAATTCTCGCAAGAGTTCTATTCGCAAACATTCTAATTATCGAAGAATCATCACACTTTTCCCATTTTTCCGTCGTCGTCATCTGTTACGTCATTCTTCAAATCATTATACGACTCTCGCAAAGTGTTATTGATAAAACTTCGCTGATGTGTCTTTCTTGCGATATTCTGATCCTACATCTGCGTCGATTAAGACTATTGTGAGGTGATTGATAAAATTAAGATGTTCTTCGAGAATATAAGTCTGTTTTTATTGATTGGTTCCTGTTCACCTTGATTTATCAAAAGACGGAACAAAACTCATAGGTTTATTCGTGGGAGACAGATTTATCTATCTTGTAGACTTTTCTGTGTGAGGCAGATTTTTTTGCTAAAGTCTTCGAATTTGGGTCGTAGCAACTCTTGGTTGTGGGTAAGATCAGCTAAGGGAATCAAGTGCGCAGTATCCTGTTGGGATCAGAGGCGTAGGAGCATAACTGTACCTTGGATCAGTTTGATATTGGTTGGGGTTCAAATACAGTCCAGACCGAAGTTAATTTGGAGTAAGCTAGTGTCCGTAGTGGCTTAATATAATGTATGTTTAATCTGGACTAGGTCCCGGGGTTTTTCTGCATTTGCGGTTTCCTCATTAGCAAAATTCTGGTGTATGTGTTATTTATTTTCCGAATTATATTTTTATATAATTGAAATAATACAGGTTGTGCATTGTTCAATCGATTAGAATATTCGACCTATTGGTTGTTGATTTAAATCGATTGATAGTTGGATATTGGTCTTTGGTACCATCCAAGTTATTTCTCTTTGATTAGACTCACGAATCACATTTGCTTGAGTAAATCAAATTGAGAGATTGAGATAATAACTCCTTAAGATATTTTCTATTGATTGAGTCTAGTTGATTCTCTAGAAAACAACTCGGAGTTGTCTATACAGATTGATAATCGAAATATTGGGTGAGGTTGTTAGACCCCCCGCTTTTTTAATTGGTATCAGTGCAGGAAAACACGTTCAAGACCTTACAAGTATGTGTTTGTAGCGATCTGACTCTATGGACAGAGGTGATATCTCAATAAACGTACCACCAGTCTTATATGACACTAATTACTTATGGTGGAAAATTGCTATGCGCGCTTTTCTTCAAGCACATGATTTCCAATCATGAGTATATGTTGTTAATGGCTATAATGCTCCTGTTGATGCAGTTGGAGATGTAAATGTTCCAAAGAATATTGCGGGATACACTCCTGGAGAGATTCTTGCTGCAAAGCAAAACTCAGACGGTTTGAATGCAATTATACATGCCATTACCCCAAATCTTCAGCACCATGTGTCTAATTGCACTAAGTCTCAAGAAGCTTGGGATATCTTAGCAGCTGTATTTGAAGGAAATACCAGTGAAAAGGAAGCGAGGCTTCAAAACCTTAGTTCCGATTGGGAAAACCTTCGTATGGCAGATGAAGAAACATTTGATGAGTTTAATCACAAAGTGTTTGAAATTGTTAATGCATCTTTTGAATTGGGTAAGACTACTATTCTTGGAAAGGATATTGAGATGAAAATTCTCAGATCACTGCCATCTAGATATGATGCTAAGAAGCATGCCATCATTGAGGGAAATAACCTAGATAATCTCTCCAGAAATACGTTGGTTAGAAATCTTAAGATCTTTGATCATGAACATTCATCCAAATCTAAGGATTTTTTGCGTTCAAAGCACTAAAGGATACTAAATTACTTGATAAAAGTAAAAAAGTGTATATCTCTGAAGATGATCACTCTGAGACAGATTCATCAGATGAAGATCTTGACAAACCAGTCTCGATGATCACAAGACAGTTTAGGGATCTTCTATTAAACAGAAATAAACGGTTCTCCTGAGATAAGCCTAAGGCATCAGTCAGACCTCATAATCGTGTTCCTCCTAAAAATAGGGATATTGATGAAACTGATGATGAGGATATGCCTCAATGCTTTAAGTGTAAGGATTTGGTTATTTTGCAAAAGAGTGTCCAAATCGTATAAAGTACACTGGGAACAAAGGTCTTGCAGTAACTCTTGATGAATGTCTGATAGCTATGACTCCAATGAAAACGGGGAATCAAGTGTTGCACTTCTTGGTGAAAATATTGATTTTGATAATTGTAGCAATACACATATCAATTTTGATATTCTTTCAAAAGATAATCCAACCATTATGGAAGAAAAGGTTGACCCTTTTCTTGGAAACTCTGTTTACAATGTTTCAAGATCCACTATGTGCCTAGCTGCTTGCACATTTCAGAAGCATGATTACTATTCAAATGTGACGTGCTTATATTGTTCATTAAAAGGTCATGAACTCTAAAGGTGTTAAAAGTTCAAACACAAGTAAAGACACGTCAACAACCTTCAACGAAGAGCAAATCATCTAACAATAAAGCTTAAACTTTCTCAGAAGACCGCAGAGGTATGTAAGATTTTATCTTCGTCTAAGAAGTTAGTTTCCAAGGAAAAATCAAGACCATTTGAGAAGAAAGTATGGTCAAACTGTTTTGATAGACAGAAGCCTGTGGATTCTCCACAAGAGGAAATTGGTGGACAAATTATAGTTCACCACAACACAACTTGATTGTGTTTTTCTTAAAATCATGTCTCATGTGCCTGATCAAAAGAGACAATGATTGTGTACCTCACGGGCTTTAGAAAAAGTTTTTTGTTTTCTTTTCTTAGGAGTTTTTATCTTTTTTGTCTATCAAACAGGTACTATCGACAATTCTGCTCTTTATAGGGATACGAGTTGATCGTCCACGAACCTGTTTTAGGTTTCGAACCCTACATTACTTTTCCTTCTCTAAAACCTCTCTTTATCTTAAGACTACTTGTTGATCTAATTGTGAATTCCTCTTACAAACCCATATGCTTATGGACGCTCCAAGAATGATGTCTTCTGATGAAAAAGAAGGCAATGTGATTGTTAAGCCATCAATCATGAAGGAAAAAGAAAAATCTTCATTGCCTCCAGCCTTGAAAGAAAAAGAAGGAATACGAGGAAGCCAAGAGTTGTTCCTTCAAATTATCAGAAGTTTTCTGATGTTCTTGAAGTGTTGAAGGATCTATGAAAGGATAGTTAACAAATAAAGGCTTTTGTGTATAAGATTCATGAGATTCAGAAATCCCTAGTTCGACAACAACAACCAAGAAGGTTCATCGATATAAACTCCTTTCTTAATGAACCTTATGTTCCCATGGCTATTGACGACAAGGAGCTCGGGGACAATAATAAATTCTTCAAAGGTCTTAATGTCTAGTAAATCTTCTACTGTTTCTCTTTTATTTAGAAGAATAACTAGTGTTTTGGAATAGCCATTATTGTGATTACACATAGCTATATCCAATGTTTTCATCTTCTTTTTTTTAGATTTTTTGGCGTAAAAATTCTAAGTTTGTTTGGAAGATGATGGTTGCAGTATTAATCTTTATGGGTTTATATATTGCAATATTTTTATGGGATATGTGTGTTTACATCCGTGAACTTGATTGTCCCATACTAATCTTTTCACGCTGAAGAGTAGTTTCTTGAAGAAGTTTCTCAATATTCTTAGAGAAGGACTTAATGATGTTATAGAGATCACGTTCTCGATCAATATACTTTTCAAATTCATCAATGAGATGATCATGATTATTAAAATCAATATCTTCAGCTGTATGTCTTAAAATTATGGTGAGCTCCTTTTCAGCTTCTTCCAGAGTGTCACATGCCTCATGAGAAGAAGAAATGTCATTATCAAATTGAACATTCTTTTTACCTCAGAATTCGAAAGAATCAACTAAGGAATAATCCTTTGAGGTGTTTCCAAGAAACTTGACATGATCAAAACCTTTAGGAGGCATTTTGGTATGCACATCAGAGATTTTGTCCACGGACTTAGATTGCCACAAACACAGACTTATAAGGTCTTAAACGTGTTTGCCTGCTCTGATACCAATTGAAAAAGCGGGGGTCTAACAACCTCACCCAATATTTCGATTAGCAATCTGTATGGATAACTCCGAGTTATTTTCTAGAGAATCAACTAGACTCAATCAATAGAAAATACTCAAGGAGTTATTATCTCAATCTCTCAATTTGATTTACTCAAGCAAATGTGATTCGCGAGTCTAATAAAAGAGAGATAACTTGGAAGGTATGAAAGACCAATATCCAAGTGTCAATCAATTTAAATCAACAACCAATAAGGTCGGATATTCTAATTGATTGAACAACACACAACCTGTATTATTTCAATTATATAAAAATATAATGCGAAAAAAAATTTAACACAGACACCAGAATTTTGTTAATGAGGAAACCGCAAATGCAGAAAAATCTCGGGACCTAGTCTAGATTAAATATACACTGTATTAAGCCGCTATAGACACTAGCCTACTCCAAATTAACTTCGGTCTGGACTGTAGTTGAACCCCAATCAATCTCACACCGATCCAAGGCACAGTTATGCTCCTACGCCTCTGATCCCAGCAGGATACTGCGTACTTGATTCCCTTAGCTGATCTCACCCACAACCAAGAGTTGCTACGACCCAAAGTCGAAAACTTTAGCAAACAAATCCGTCTCACACAGAAAAGTCTACAAGATAGATAAATTCATCTCCCATGAATAAACCTATGAGTTTTGTTCTGTCTTTTGATAAATCAAGGTGAACAGGAACCAATCAATAAAACCAGACTTATATTCCCGAAGAATAGCTTAGTTTTATCAATCACCTCACAATAGTCTTAATCGACGCAGCGAAAAAAGATATTTTGGAATCACAAACGGTGAGACGAAGATGTTTGTGATTACTTTTATATCTTGCCTATCGGAGATAGAAATCTCAAGCCAATTATTACAATTATACTCGTACGATATAAACAGCAAGATCAGATCACACAACTACAAGAAAGGTAGTATCGGTCTGGCTTCACAGTCCCAATGAAGTCTTTAAGTTGTTAACCTGGTTTTAGAAGAAGAAAACCTAACATTAAAGGAGAATCGACTCTATCTTAGCAAACTAGTATCACACAGAATGTGTGGGGATTAGGTTTCCCAGTTGCTAGAGTTCTCCCTTATATATTCTTTCAAATCAGGGTTTGCAATCAATGTTAGCTTAGTAACAAAGTATTCAATATTCACCGTTAGATGAAAACCTGATTATATACAAGCTAATATCTCTCAACCGTTAGATCGAAAACTTAGCTTGCCATACACACATGTACTTGACGATTTTGGGTTTGTGTAACCATACCCAAACGTGTACAATAGTTGGTTCAATATTAGTCAACCAAATGGTTATCCAAATGATAACTTTCATATCAACCATATTCTTCTTCACTATAACTAGTCCAAATGACTCAAATGAACTAGTTAGAGAGTTGTTCAATTGCTATGAGATCTTATGTACTACAAAAGACACAATTAAATCAAAAACGATGTGATTCACTCGAATTGATTCATGAACTATAAATCCACGGTTTGCAATAGCATTCCTTAGATAATTTAGATAAGTTCACGAACATTGTTTTTAGACATAACCACTCAAGTTCGCGGACTTAAGTAACCGGTTGGAGTTCACAAACTCCAGCAGGAATTCTCAGGTTCGAGAACTTCCGTCAGTTCGCGGACTGAAAGTGAGCTACAACTCCAGCAAAAATTCTCTGGTTCGAGAACTACGCACGTTCGCGGACTGGGTTGATTGCTCAAGTTACGGTTTTCACTTGATCAACAAAGTTCGCAAACTTCGGTTCAAGTACTAAGGACTTATACATATATGTGTTACCACAACAATGTTTATATCCCCCAGTGGTTATATTGTCTAGACTCTCATTTCAATCATTGAAACATTCTCAGAGGACATCATATAGTTGTTATTCACAAACTAGTTTTCGTCAGAGCAATTTCCAAAGTGATTGAAACATAACATGACTTTCGTCACTAGGAAAAGATGAACATGGATAACGCAAAAGCTTTACCAACACACATTTCGAGAAATAGATAAGCGAGATATACTTAGCTCGAAATGTCACATGTGCATATCTTTAGTCTATATAGTAAAACGACTTTTGTCTTAAGATAGGAGATAGAGTAGATCGACTTTTGAGTGATAGATAAGTTCAAGTCTCCACATACCTTTTAGTGGATGAAGATCCACTGGTTCCTTGAGTAGTCCTTCGTCTTGTATGATGATTTCCATGGAGTTCTTGAGCTCAACTACACTTTCTATCCTAGTCTGAAACCTTAGCTATAGTAGACTAGAAATCAAGACTTTATAGTTTTGATCACTAACATTGACAAACGTGCTTGATATAGCAATGCATGCGAGTTCGACCGAGCAATGCTCTAACACATATGATTACAGGTTCTTAAATTGATCATGATAGCATTTCAAAACTCATCACTGAAAAAACTGTTTAATAGAGAAAAGAAAAAATGCTAACCAAAGATGTACCTTTTCATCTAAGAGTGTTTGGAAAACTAGTTGTGGCAACCTTGTTTGCATGCTCAAGAGATTCCTCCTCGTGGAATAGAGAATTTGCTGAATTAGTTTACTTTCTTCTTGAAGGAAAGAAACGAATTGATATTTATGGAATGACTATCAATCAAATGATTAAAATCATTGAATCTCTCAATGTCATAGGTTTTCATAGAAACCTTGGTTATCCATGTCTTATCACTAAGCTATGTGAAAAAGCTTTGGAAAGCATCTTTAAAGAAGAGAAAAGTATCAAAACTCTCTCACAAAGCATTATCAATCGAATGGGAGGAACAAAAAGAAAATTTAGTATCTCATATGATCAAGTCTACAACAATGGAGACCTTATATTCCATATTCTGCGTCTTGGAATACAATTAGACTATATTCAGAAACAGTTGGCATTCGCCTACAGAAATGATAAAGATACTCTTGATGGTATCCTAAAGATCAATTATGAGTTCTTAAATAAAGAACTAGAAGAAGACTCTGAAGAATGCTCTGAAGAGAAAATAAATGAAGGCTGGTTTACCTTCAAAGAAGAATAAGAGTAGACATTAGTTGTTGATTTTTTTCAAGTTTTAAGTGTCTATCTTGAATAAAACTATCTTAGTATTATGAATAAAGTTATTTGATTTATAATTTTTCTTGTGATAGTTTTTGATTTACATAGCCGGTACTTTAATGCTTTATTTATTTGCTATGTATGTGTATGAGATGTTTGATTTCGGTTTTATTACCTTGATATTCGATCTCATAATATGTTGTGAACCCTTTATGGTTTGGGTGACTTTTTGATTTAGCAAGATTAAGTTCTAGCCCATGTTGGTAGTATTTATCAAAGGATCATGAGGGGTTCCTGTAGAAACAATATGTGAAAAAGTCACAATATGTTGAATCGGTTTTGGTTTAGCATAAAAGCATATGTGTTTCGACGGTTTTCAACTTTTTCTTGCAATTGTTAAAACCGATTTTCAACCTTTCTCTAGTAAAGGTTGGTTGTTTTTATTCTTTTGTTTTGGAATGAGAATGACAACATGATGGTATTTCGATATCAATTCTCCTGGAAGAAGAAAGCGATGGAATCATGTTTGGAGAAGTTGGATGCGAAATTGAGGTAACAATTTTGTTAGTTAATTATTTTCCTGTTTTAAGAAAAGCCTATTTTTATTTGATATATATATATTGCTTTTGCTTAAAAGAAATTGTTGGTACAATTGATGTGTTTATTCCATTATGAATGTATGGATGTGTGTGTGATTCAATTGTTTCCGGTTAAGTAAAACTTTTGTTATCTTGCTTTGTTGTGTGATATCAATAGTTTAGGCTTACAAAATTTTGTGCAATTGCGGTGCTTTAATGTCTATGTTAATTCAATTGCTTCCAGTTAAGTAAAACAATTGTTATTTTGCTTTATTGTGTAGTATCAATTGTTTAAGCTTACAAAATTTCGGTACAATAGTGAAACTTTGGTTTATATATGTTGGCTCTATTGTATCCAGTTGAGGTGAATAATTATGCAAGTTGATTTATTGGTTTGTATGAATTATTTATGGCTTAACGAATAAATATGTTGACGGGACGAGTTGTTTAGTACAATTCGATTCTGGATAAGCTAATCTAAGTTAATTCTTATCTTAGTTAGACTTATCAAAGTGGAGGTTTCGGTTATTCAAGTCTAGCCGAAATCCTAAACAAGGAAATGCTAGTTAACTAACCTAGTATTTGGCTTGTTTGAAATCTAAAGGTCTAAGTTATATGGATAATTAGAACCTGATGAGAAAAATGGAGTTTATCTTTGTTTTGGTCTTATCGAATGAAGCGGTTGTATTTATAAAATCGGTTTAGCAAAGGGACTAAGTTTCTTAGTTGATTTTTGGTTTGCTAAATTAGTTTGGAAAATTGCTTTGGGCAATTATTTCCATGATAACATATCAAAACGTAATTACTTGTAGTTTCGGTTTTGATGTTGGTTATGAAATATGGTGTGTAAAACCCTCGTGCTTGACTCAACATGTTTCAAGTCTATTTTGAGATTTGTAAGAACCTTTTCGTGTTGTCCATTATTTGTTATTTTCTTTGTCATTTTTGTGACAAAAATGGGGAGAAATATATGGAGTAAACAAGTGATGATGGTATCAATTTATGGTTGATTGGTGTCACTAAGGAAGAGGACAATGGTGCTTGAATGTTTATCTAACGAATGAGGAAAAACATAGACTAAGAAGGAGTAACATATCATATGAATAGGATAACAAAGATGTGCGGATTGAAAATCTACCTAGATCACCTTTATGGGGAGTATAAGCTCTGTTATTATAGTGCAGCTGCTGCATTTTGAGGATTGAATGAATGCAGGTTATGTGTTGTGGATTCGGGAATCAAGCGTATGTGTAATGAATTATTGTAATTTTTTTATCCATATGATTGTAAGAGTTTTGTCACTAAAATTTACAAAGGGGGAGATTGTTAGAGCATTGCTCGGTTGAACCCACCAAGCGTTGATATGTCAAGTTTGGTTGTCATATTTTAGTGAAGCAAAACTCATTTAAGAGTCACTTGATTTAAATGTACTAGAGTCAACTTCGTATATGTTAGCTTAAAAGTATTAGGGTGAGACATTACAAGTATTACGAAGACTTGAAGAAGTAAAGAAGTGCGGAGCTACAACGACAACATCATCCTTTCACTTGAGGTTAGTGATATTTGACTTGAACTGTTTCATTCCCTAACGTATCTTTCAAGTCGTGCATATTGAAAACATAAAACTGCGAAGCATGAACACTCTAGATAGACATAGTATTAAGGAATACAATATGAAGTTTCTTTCTTAACCATTAAATTTTGTATATAAGACATCGACATAATCGTATGAATGCTATTGTGATTATGTATGGGTATGAGGTAAGGATTTCATCCTAGGGAACAATGTTTACATGTGTTATAAGGAAGTGAGTTCATGATATGTGTTGTGAACCGAAAAGGAAATCTCCAAGCGTTATTGGGGATGTTCTTCATTGCATATCTTATGAACGACCAATATGTGTGATTAGTATAACTGCTCATGACTTGTTTGTGTTCTTGGTAAAACTATTCACATGAGCCCTAACTTATGTATTGGTATGACTTTTATTAGTGAAACCGATCTTAAGTAATCACCTGTGGTATGATCGGGTTGTGTATGTCTGAACTTATTACTGGGAAGAGTGGAACCGATCCTAGTAAGAGGTGCAGAGCATCACAAGGGGAACCAATCCTTGTATGAGGTGCAGAAAGTTTTGTGAAGAAAGGGGAACCGATCCTATGAACATGTGCAACAAGTTTTTGGGAAGGGGGGACCAATCCTATGGACATGTGCAGTCCATACAAGTTAGATACCAAATATATGTGGGGAACCGATCCTAGTACCTAGTCAGCTGTATCTTTGGTAAGCTAGTATAACTATGCACAATACTCACATGGAGGTAGAACCGAAACTTGTTTTGGTAGAACCGTAAACCCATGAGTTGTGATTGAGTGGAACTTGATCAATCACATAGTTCTTGAAAGTCAGATGAACCAATTCTAAACTTGTTTGGAAGTGTGGTAAATTGGTTTCAAGTGAGCAAGCATGGTAAAGACTTGCAAGAGTAAGATGTCGTCACTCTTTGAACACGCTGCATTAATGCTTATTCTATTTTGTTCAAAGATATTCCTTAAAGACTAAGAAGGAAGTAAATCCCAAGATCGAATTTATATATGGAAAATAAGAATTAGTAATGTGCATTTGCTAATTAAATATTTTACAAGGAGATTTCGATCATTATTTTTGGACGTGCATTCACAGGAATTATGAAAACCGAATTTGGTGGAGTAATGAAAAATATCTTGAGAATATTTTCGGTTTTAGAAATTCCTTGGTGTCCAAACTTCCTTGTCTATAAATACTTTGAGTTTGCATTTCTACCAAACTAATCCTGCGTAACCTAGACTTACTCTTTTGTCTTTGTTACTGGTGAAGCCACCTATCGGAGAGAAAAGTAATCTAATTAGGTGAAATCTCTTGCCGCCGTTCAATTTAAAGTTTTCTTTGGGATTGAGAAGCTCTAGCGCGACCCGTTGGTGGGAAACTAGATATTGCAGTTTATCTTTAGTTTTCATATTGATTTGATTGACTAACGGTGGTTGAACTTTGATTGCACCTAGTTTGTTTATGCTTGAGAATCTTCTCTTCTGATATAAGATTTACTTAAACTAGTTCAAGGTTTCGACATGGATCTTTAGACTGTTGTTAGATCTAAAGACGATCTTGTGATAATGCATTGTTAACAAACTTCGTTCTCTGTGTGATTAATCACAAGAGATTCAAGTGATTGTGTGCAGGTGTTTATTGAATATCTAAGAAGATTTGAAGACAAAGAAGATATTGAAGATTTCTTACTTGGTGTTTTTATAATCTTTGGTGTGCACAATACTTGTTTGGGAAAAAGAGGATCCAATTAATAATCGGTTTATCCTTGTGGTAGATTGGATTGATTAATTGAGTAAGATCTGCATCAACACATATCACTTGGTTGATGAGTGTTGTTGGATTAATCTTAACGATTACCTTTGGGTGGTTGAACATAACATAGATCTTGGAACATGGAAAAGGAGTTTATGTTAAGATAAACAAGGGAACCTTTTCCCAACTCATATCACTTGGTTGAAGAGAGTTGATACCAAATAGATTTGTTGTTCCTTTACTGTTTGGAATATAAACCAAAGGAATTGGTCCAAGTACGTGACTTGTTTACAGGTTGGAGGCGTGGGAATACAGACTGAACTAGGTGAACTATAGGTTTAGTTTCTTGGTCTCAACTATACAAAGTTGTTTTATTTTGTATATCGGCTTAATCCGGAGAATATTCAATTAAGTACTAGGTCCCGGGGTTTTTCTGCATTTGCGGTTTCCTCGTTAACAAAATCTTGCTGTGTCATTTACTTTATATTTACGCATTATAATTGTTTTATTATAATTAAAGTAAATTGCATAAATATTAATTATTATTTACTTAATACGTGAATCCTATTGAGTTTGGTTAAGTCCGAACCTTTGTATCAAGTAAACACACTTTGTTATTGTATTGTCTCGATCTTGTATCCATAGACGATCACACAAAGTGTGAACCGATTTTTTGTATTGTCTCGACTCAGTCCATAGACAATCATTTTCGGGGAAAGGACTTATAGGAAAGAAAAGTTATAGCTTGAGGTATATTTGGGGTACCCTCGACTTTTCACAAGATATAACTTTTCCTTCTTATAAGTCCTTTCCCCGAAAGTGATTTTCTTTGGACTGATCCGAGACAATACAACAAATCAGTTCACACTTTGTGTGATCGTCTATGGATACGAGATCGAGACAATACAACAATAAAGTGTGTTTACATGATATAAAAGTTCGGACTTAACCGAACTCAATAGGATTCACGTATTAAGTAAATAAGAATTAATATTTGTGCAATTTACTTAAATTTTAATAAAAAAATTATAATGCGGAAATATAAAGTAAATGACACATAAAGATTTTGTTAACGAAGAACCCGCTAATGCAGAAAAACCCCGGGACCCAGTCCAGAATTAAATACTCTGCAGATTAAGCCGCTATACAAAATAAGACAACTTCGTATAGTTGAGACCAAACAACTAAACCTATAGTTCACCTAGTTCCGTCTGTATTCCCACGCCTCCAACCTGTAAACAAATCACGTACTTGGACCAATTCCTTTGGTTTGTATTCCAAACATTAAAGGAACAACAAATATGTTTGGTATCAACTCTCTTCAACCAAGTGATATGAGTTACGCAAAGGTTCCCTTGTTTATCTTAACATAAACTCCTTTGCCAGGTTCCAAGATCTATCTTATGTTCAACCACCCAAAGGTAATCCTTAAGATTAAGCCAACAACACTCTTCAACCAAGTGATATGTGTTGCTGCCGATCTTCCTCAATTAATCAATCCAATCTACCACAAGGATAAACCAATTATTAATTGGATCCTATTTTTCCCAAACAAATATTGTGCACACCAAAGATTATAAAAACATCAAGTAAGAAATCTTCAATATCTTCTTTGTCTTCAAATCTTCTTAGATCTTCAATAAACACCTGCACACAATAACTTGAATCTCTTGTGATCAATCACACACAAAACGGAGTCTGTTAACAATGGATTATCACAAGATCGTCTTTAGATCTAACAATATTCTACAGATCCATGTCGAAACCTTGAACTAGTTTAAGCGAATCTTATATCATAAGAGAATATTCTCAAGCATAAACAAACTAGGTGCAATCAAAGTTCAACCACCGTTAGTCAATCAAATCAATACAAAAACTAAAGATAAACCGCAATATGTAGTTTCCCACCAACGGGTCGCGGTAGAGCTTCTCAATCCAAAAGAAGACTTTAAATTGAGCGGTTGTAAGAGATTTCACCTAATTAGATTACTCTCCTCTCCGATAGGCGGCTTCACCAGTAACAAAGACAAAAGAGTAAGTCTAGGTTACGCATGATTAGTTTTCTAGAAATACAAACTCAAAGTATTTATAGACAAGGAAGTTTGGACACCAAGGAATTTCCAAAACCGAAAATATTCTCAAGATATTTTTCATTACTCCACCAAATTCGGTTTTCATAATTCCTGTAAATGCAAGTCCAAAAATAATGATCGAAATATCCTTGGAAAATCTTTAATTAGCAAATGCACATTACTAATTCTTATTTTCCATAT
Organism: Papaver bracteatum; assembly: GCA_023529315.1. Lineage (NCBI taxonomy): Eukaryota > Viridiplantae > Streptophyta > Magnoliopsida > Ranunculales > Papaveraceae > Papaver > Papaver bracteatum. The sequence goes on along the minus strand of JAJJWX010003277.1, from coordinate 2,005,463 downwards.
ATAAATTCGATCTTGGGATTTACTTCCTTCTTAGACTTTAAGGAATATCTTTGAACAAAATAGAATAAGCATTAATGTACCGTGTTCAAAGAGTGACGACATCTTACTCTTGCAAGTCTTTACCATGCTTGCTCACTTGAAACCAATTTACCACACTTCCAAACAAGTTTAGAATTGGTTCATCTGACTTTCAAGAACTATGTGATTGATCAAGTTCCACTCAATCACAATTCATGGGTCTACGGTTCTACCAAAACAAGTTTCGGTTCTACCTCCATGTGAGTACTATGCATAGTTATACTAGCTTACCAAAGATATGGATGACTAGGTACTAGGATCGGTTCCCCACATATATTTGGTATCTAACTTGTATGCACTGCACATGTCCATAGGATCGTTTCCCCCTTCCCAAAAACTTGTTGCACATGTTCATAGGATCGGTTCCCCTTTCTTCCATAAACCTTTCTCCACCTCATACAAGGATCGGTTCCCCTTGTGATACACTGCACCTCTTACTAGGATCGGTTCCCCTCTTCCCAGTAATAAGTTCAGACATACACAACCCGATCATACCCCAGGTGATTACTTAAGATTGGTTTCACTAATAAAAGTCATACCAATTAATAAGTTAGGCCTTATGTGAATAGTTTTACCAAGAACACAAACAAGTCATGAGCGGTTATACTAATCACACATATTGGTCGCTCATAAGATATGCAATGAAGAACATCCCCAATAACGCCTGTCGATTTCCTTTTCGGTTCACAACACATATCATGAACTTACTTCCTTAGAACACATATAAATATTGTTCCCTAGGATGAAATCCTCACCTCATACCCATACATAATCACAATAGCATTCATACGATTATGTCGATATCTTATATAAAAAATTTAATGGTTAAGAAAGAAACTTCATATTATATTTCTTAATACTATGTCTATCTAGAGTGTTCATGCTTCGCAATTTTATGTTTTCAATATGAACGACTTGAACTATACGTTAGGGAGTGAAACAGTTCAAGTCAAATATCACTAACCTCAAGTGGAAGGATGATGTTGTCGTTGTAGCTCCGCATTTCTTCACTTCTTCAAGTCTTCGCAATACTTGTAATGTCTCACCCTAATACTTTCAAGCTAACCTATACGAAGTTGACTCTAGTACATTTAAATCAAGAGACTCTTATATGAGTTTTGCTTTACTAAAATATGACAACAAACTTGACATACCAACGCTTGGTGGGTTCAACCGAGCAATGCTCTAACAGTTTCATCAAACGGTCACAGATAAGTGACGCAAACCATCTCGTCTGTCCAACTTTGTAATCTTGGTCGGACAACTTAGGTTAATAGCTAGGCAACCAATGAAGCACCTCGGTGATCACCGTACATCAATCTACCGCAAGAAGTGATAGGCCTAGGGATGGCCTGCCCATGCGGTCTCCAAACAATCACTCGAAGATGGTTGGGAATGCAGCTATTTTAAGACGCTTAATCCGCGACTTACTCTGTTATGCTCTAAAACAGCGATGCTTCATACATATTGATTGTATTCGATGCATTACATGCATAAAGTATACATGATATTTCATGAATATCGATTTCCTAAATAACTCAGTTATTTAATCTTGCACCATATGCTACTTCTTATGGGTCCCACGATCCACTTTTTCGAGACATCAAGCATGTCAAAAACTGGGGGATACTTACTGGGCGTATTGGTCTAGCGGTTTACAGCGTGCAGCGTGCAAAGCGCCATCACAAGAACGTGTCAGGGTACGGTTAAGATGATGAGGGAAGTAGGATAAGACGTGATCGTGCAATCACCCACACGACCCCACTACTCCATCACTCAACTTCCACCACTTCCTACGATATGAGGGTTTACACTCGATGACTTGTATAAATAGGTCCTTTGCCTATTTCCAAACAACACAGACAAACATAGAAAAAACTAAGTGTTGTCATCAGTATCCAGAAACCACCATTCTGATACAAGTCATAAAATCCAACACCTTCACAATCTCAACACCTTCTTCGCTTCCATCCCTAAGATCAACCTCATGTCCTTCACTTTGTGATCGAAGCAAGTCTGGAACAGCCATTTCTTGGTTTAAGCTAGAATTGTATATATTGATCTCTCGAATCAAAAGAACTCCCATGCAGTGCATTTTTTTAGGGTTTAGATTCGTTTCTCATCCACACACACACCTAAATTTACCAAAACTAGTAGAAATAGTTTTTACCCATAAATAATTGGCGACCACAGTAGGAGATTGATCTCTCGGTTGTGAAGTCAATTTCTTCAATACCTAATCCTATTTTGTTAATTTCAAAATGGTTGGTATTAGGACTCCCCCAAAAATTTCGAATTCCGGTCGAAGTTTCTCCAACGAAGATAACCCTCTTTCCAACGGTGTATCTGATATCGTAACCGGAAGAATCCCAACGTTGATCGAGTTAGCACGAGTGCAGGAGATTCACATGAAGAACATGGATCTGAACGGTTCTCCTATCACAGAGATTTCTACACTGGAGACTTATCCTTGCAATGATCCCCCTCAAGTCAATAGTTTCACTATGAACTAGAGGCTGGTGGATCAGGAAGCAGCTTCTCTAGTGGGAATTTTATGCGAACTCTTACACCTCTTGAAGAGACAGCGGGTGGAGGCGTTTGCTGCAATTAACCAGATAGCCCTGGACGTGCATTTAACTCTTTTGCATCCAGAAGCCTCAAAAACATCAGAGATGTCTGTGAATAACGTCACGTTTACAGAAGAATATATGATGGTGGAAGAAGGTCACAATCGGGCCCTACACGTTACTGCACGCATCAAGGATTCAGAGTTCAAGAGGGCCCTCATCGACATGGGAGCATCTTCGAATGTGATTACTCTCAAGATACTCAGGACAGACAAGGTTCTCCCAAGCAAGATCGTGCGACAACCTACCACTATGAGGGACTTTGAAGGAAACCAAACCAACACGTACGAGTATGTCAATCTGAATTTATCTGTAGGGCCTGTCCAGTCAAAGGTGAAATTCGAAGTCATAGAAAAGGAGCTGGACTACCACATGATGCTGGGGAGACCATGGATTCACGACAATAGGATTTTCCCTTCAATATATTACCGGTCCTTGAAGACAATGCTGAATAAAGAAGTCGTTCGTATTCCTGCGTTGTTGTCTCGCTACGCACCGATATGTGGAGTGGAGTTGTTTGAGCCAAGAGAAACTCCACAGGAATAATTAGGCAAAGTTCATTGCATCCCACTCCCTGTATGGGCATCGATCTAGGACGAAGACCGACTTCCATCATTGAGGGCTAAGCCTCACGACACGTCTTCGCTGACAGGGCATCCTTCTTCGTCTGGTGAATCTGCAACCCATGTTCACACTAAGAGAGAGCAAACTTTTGTGGTGAGCCGTGATCAGAAAGTGAAGACCGTGTACTGGCGCCACTGTTAGCAATTATTAGGGGAGAATGTTACCCAGTCTCTCTGCCCAATGGAATGCTATAACAACGAAGAACCACAGGAAGAGGTGTTGGATACTCCACGACAGCTACAAGACGGCACCAACTCCACGACTGATGAGCTCAAAATCGTTAATATGGGGAATAAAGAATCTCCCATGCCTATCTCCATCACCTCAAACTTGTCCACGGATGAACGTGCGAAGCTCGTGCAACTTCTCAAGGAATACCAGGACATATTTGCTTGAACGTATGAAGAAATGCCCGGTTTAGATGAAAAATTGGTCACCCATCATCTGCATGTCATACCTGGATCCAAGCCGATCAAAAAGTCTCTGAGGCAATTCAGGCACGAGGTGGAAGAGCAAATTAAGACTGAGATACAGAAGTTGCTAGCTGCTGGTTTCATTAAACCCATTTATCATCCGAACTGGTTGGCTAATGTGGTTCCGGTAAAAAATAAAAACAGACATATCAGGTGCTGCGTGGATTTCAGAGACTTGAACATATGCTGACCCAAAGACGATTTTTCTCTACCTAACATTGACGTGTTAGTAGACGCCACCAATGGACATGGCATGTTCTCCTTCATGGAAGGATATAGCAGGTATAATCATATAAATATGTACGAGCATGACGCAAGTAATACATCTTTTCGAACTCCTCTAGGAAATTTTAATTATATTGTAATTCCATTTGGTTTGGAGAATGCCGGTGTAACCTATCAACGTGCTTTGACGGCGATGCATAAACAAGTTGAAGACTACGTGGATGATATAGTAGTCAAGTCGAAAGCTAGGGCGGATCACACATGAGTCATACGGCAAGTGTTATAAAGGTGTCGTGAGTACAAATTGAAGATAAATCCTTTGAAATGCTCTTTCGGCGTTTCTTCAGGAAAGTTTCTGGGATTCCAGGTAACTACTAAGGGGATCAAGGTGGACCCATCTAAGACTCAAGCCATCCTCACGAAGCCGCCGCCACGGATTGTGAAGGAGCTCCAAAGCTTCATGGGCAAAGTAAACTACATTCGACATTTTATACCTGGTTTGGCCCAGCTCGTTGTTTCATTCACTCCCTTGATGAAGAAGGGAGCAATTTTCATATGGACTACACTACAAAAGGAAGCATTTCAAAAGATTCAATGGATATTGTCATCTTCAGCGGTCATGAAGTCCCCTGTCCAAGGAAGACCGTTATGCCTCTACACCACCTTCAGTGATACCTCCATATGGGCTTTGCTCGCTCAGGAGGATGATGAGGGACTTAAACATCCCATATACTAATTCAGTCAAGTATTGAGAGATGCTAAACTCAGATATCCCAAAGAGGAGAAAGAATGCCTAGCTCTGATTCATTCCATTCAGAAGTTCAGACATTACTTGTTGTCTAACAAGGTGGTGCTTATATCTAAATATGATCCTGTAAAGTTTTTTCTTTCAAATCAGGTCTTGATGGGAAGGTCGGACAAGTGGCTTCTCCAAATGTCAGGGCTAGACATAACGTGAGCATCACCAAGGGCTATCAAAGGTCAAGTCGTTGCTGATTTACTGGCAGCGTTCCCTGGAGAAGGCATTACTGCACTAGACGAGGATCTTCCCGGAGAATTTCCAGAGATATCTGTTGTCGAAGGAGAGGCATGGATGCTGTATTTTAATGGCTCCGCCACTCCTAGTAATAATACTGGAGGGGCAGACGTGGTCATAGTATCTCCAACTGGCGAATTTTTCTCACATTCCTTCAAGTTGGACTTTTAGTGCACCAATAACTCAGCAGAGTATGAATCCTTTCTCATATGAATGTCAATAGCCAAACAAGCAGGGGCCACTCGCCTGGAGATAAGAGGTGACTCTAAGTTACTGGTTAATCAGATGAATAGAGTGTATGTGTTGAAGGAGGTAATGCTGGCCCCGTATCGATCAGAGGCGCAAAGATTATTAAACTACTTTGCTGATGCAACCATAACATGTTGGTCGCAACAACAACATACATGTCGATTGTTTATCCACGCTGGCATCCAAATTGCAGTTCGAAGGTTTAGAAAAAACCCTGACGGTAAATAAGAGGATGGTGGAATCAACATGGCTATCACAACGCAAAGACATCGGGACCTATGATTGGAGAAATGCTATCATTCAAGAGCTCAGCAGCTCGCTTTCTCAAGGAAAGGTCAGTCTCAAAACCCTGCAGAACTTCTTCATGCTTCACGATATGCTATTATTGATGGTGGATTTCTATTTAAAGGCTAAAATTATAAAAATCCAATTTTTGTAAGCTGACGTCCTACAAAGAATAAAGCCTTCAGGCGATGAATAATTCTCGCCATATTAATTCATTGGAGCATATACAACCATCCCTGAGAATTAAAACATACCCAGAACGGAGCATGTGGTAACCGTCCCGACGGAGCATGTAGCAACCATCCCGGTTTTCTGTAGGTATACAACATTACTATTAATGCTTTAATTAAAGACTTGTGTTCGACATGTAAACACCCGTAGGCTACCTAACGGCAGGTTATACTAGCCCCGTTGAACGCATGCAAAACTACCCGTGTTAGTCTCGCTTGCTGAAAACAAACCCAAAAATATACCCCATCCGTCCAACTTTGCAGGCATAAATGGAGGGTGTAGATATAGATTCAGGGGGTCCTGAGCATGCTACCATGATCACCTCGGACCCACCTTCATGCATGACCGAACGGTCAAGACCAAATACGGTTGGTTCTTCCAAAATGCGTGCTCAAAGTAAGCATGACGCACGACTAGGGTTCCTTTTAATCGTGAGCGTCCAACTTCGCCGGCATAGTCGGACGGCTTAGATTATACCCTAAAACAAGTAGTGAAGTGATGGTACACCATTGGTGGGCCCACTTTCTACATACATGACCGACTCCCTCATAGGCAAGCCGTGGTGAAAGAAACGATTGCCCAAACAAGGCTAGATTAACGCCTTATGCAGGTTGAGAAGATCCAAAACGATCACAACCATCCGACTTCGCTGGCATAGTTGGATGGCTTAGATTGCGCCCAGGGTCATAAAGCAAGCATGTACATGCTCACTATCAACCCAAGATGTTGCATACATGGTCGGTCTCCCCAAAGGAGGCGCACGCACCCCAAAACCGATCACCTAAAGTGGCCGGTCCCAAACCCTAATTAGGGTTTGCGGCGCAGAAACATCTCGAACGTCCATCTTCGCAGGATTGGACGGAAGGCCAAGATGGAGACTTAGAAGGAACCGAGCATGATAGCATGACCTCCATGGGCCCGGCTTCACGCCTAGATGATCGTCCAAGACCGGCAGTGGTCAATCTCCACGGTACGCGCGCCCAAAGTTGACATGTCACGTCCCTCCATAAATTCTAATCTCGACCACTCGTCTTTGACACCTGAGTCGAGTGACTTAGATTAAATATTTGCGAGTTAAGCAGGCATGGGCGTGAACACCATTGAACTACCTCCATGCAGGGCTGATAGGTTCCTCCATTAGAACTCTCTAAGCATGCAAACGTTTGGGCCGAAAGAGGCAGCATGCGCGCCTCCCATCCAATGGTCGCAAGCAAGGCTACGAGTCATCTCGTCCGTCCAGCTTTGCAAGATTGGACGAATGGCTTAGGGTGCGAATCAACCAGCAAACAAGGTATCACTATGACCACCATCCGTCACTCTTCTTCACAGGGTAACCGACCAAGGCATGGCTTGTCTATACAGCCTCCAAACGGTCACCTGAAGATGGCTACATGCGATGTTATACCAAGTTCACGGTTCACCCTGCACTATTTTCTGTGGGTCCCGCGATCCACAGACTTGAGACATTAATCACGTCACAACTGGGGGATACAAACTGGGGTATTAGTCTGGCGGTTTACAGCGTGCAGCGTGCAACGCGCCATCACAAGAACGTGTTAGGAAGACATGGGCGGTTAAGTCAAGATGGGAGAAGTGGGCAGTTCTGATCGTGTGACACTCACACACAACTCCACTCTTCCCTCACTCCACTTCCTCCACTTCCCACAAGAGACGTGAAGAAGGCTTAATGACTTGTATAAATAGGTTCTCCTCCCTATTTCCAAAAAACAGAAGTTCGAACAACACAGAAAACCAAGTGTTAATCGTATTCAACACCCAGAGCCTGCCTGCAACATTTGCTAGCCTGCTCAACCTTCTATTAACAAGTCATCAAATATCCTTCACCTTCATACTCTCAACACCTTCTTCGCTTCACTCCCTAAGATCAACCTCACATCCTTCACCTGTGACCGAAACAAATATGGAACGGCCGTGTCTTCGGTTTAGGCCAGAATTGTATAAATTATCTCTCGAATCAAAGTGCTCATCGTGCAGCACATTTATTGAAGGTTTAAACTCACTTCTCATCCACACACACCCAAAATTACCTAAACCGGCAGAAGTAGTTTTCTCCCACAAACAATTGGCGACCACAGTGGGAGATTAATCTCTCGGTTGTGAAGTCGATTTCTTCGATACCTAGTCCTATTTAGTTGGTTTCAAGATGGTCGGTCTTAGGATTACCTCGACAGTCTCAGGTTATGATCAATTTCCCTCTAACGGCACACCTAATGGTCTGGCTGGAAGAATCCCGACGTTGATCGATTTAGCACGAGTACAGGAGGTTCACACGAGAAACATGAACCTGATCAAAGAAGCGGTCAACAACATACTCGATCTCCTCATCAAGATGACATCAGATATGGGAGGCCCTGTCATGGAGGTCCCAACACTGGGATCGAACGCCCCAAATCAACAGCTTCACTACAGGCCAAAGACCTGTGGATCGAAGCCGCTTCTTTAGTGGAAAGTTTGTGTGAACTCCTACATCTCTCAAAAGAGCAAACGACAGAGACGTTTGCAGCCGTCAACCGGATAGCCTTGGATGTACAGTTAACTCCCTTGCGCCCAGAAGTTTCAAGCGTGATGGAGGCATCGGTAAACAATGTTACTTTTACAGAGGAAGACATGATGGAAGAAGAGGGCCACAATCGAGCCCTACATGTAACCGCACGCATCAAAGATTCAGAATTCATACGAGCCCTCATCGACACAGGAGCATCCTCAAATGTGATTACCCTCAAGACACTCAAAGAGGCTAAGGTTCGCCCAAACAATATTGTGCGGCGGTCTACCATAATGACTGACTTTGAAGGGAACCAAACCAACACATATGGGTATGTCAATCTGAACTTATCCGTAGGTCCTGTTCATTCAAAAGTGAAATTCGAAGTCGTAGAGAAGGAACCAGACTACCACATGATACTAGGTAGGCCATGGCTCCACGAGAATAGGATTGTTCCTTCAACCTATCACCAGTGCCTGAAAACTACGCTGAACAAAGAAGTCATTCGTATACCTGCATCGTTGTCTCCATACGCACCCATATGCGGAGTAGAATTGTTCAAACCGAAGGAAGCTATGCAGGAAGAGCCAGGCAAAGAACATTGTACCCCATTTCCCACGTGGGCGTCAATCCAGGAGGAGGATCGGATTTCGTCATTAAAACTCATACATGATGCATCCCAGCTGACGAGGAACTCTCCTTCAACCAGTGAGGCGGGAAACCACGTTACCAAGAGAGGACGAACCTTTGTGGTAACTCAAGATCAGAAAGGAAAGACTGTCTACCGCCGCCGCTGTTAGAAATTAGCAGGAGAGACTGATGCTCGGTCTCTACGCCTAATAGAATGTTGTCAAAACGGATACCCACAAGAAGAGGTGTAGGACGCCCCCAGACAGCTGCAAGACGGTACCACCTCTACAAGTGACGAACTCGAAACTATTAACATCGGCAGTGAAGAGTCTCCCAAGCCTATTTCCATTAGTTCCACTCTGTCCACGGAGGAGAGGACGAATCTTGTACAACTCCTCAAAGAATACCAAGATATATTCGCCTGGACGTACGATGAAACTCCTGGTCTGGATGAAAAGTTGGTTACTCATCACCTGCACATCAATCCTGGATCCAAGCCTATCAAACAGTCTCCAAGACAATTCAGACATGAGGTGGAAGATCAGATTAAATCTGAAATCCGAAATTTCTAACTCACGGCTTCATCAAACCCATCCACCATCCAACCTGGGTGGCTAACGTGGTCCCGAGAAAGAAAAAGAATGGGCAGATCCGATGCTGTGTAGATTTCAGAGATTTAAACAAGTGCTGCCCCAAGGACGACTTTCCTATACCTAACATCGACATGTTGGTAGACGCCACGAGCGGGCATGGCATGTTCTTCTTCATGGATGGATATAGCGACTACAAACAGATAAGGATGTACGAGCATGATGCAAGTAAAACTGCTTTTTGAACTCCTCTCGGAAATTTTTACTATACAGTTATGCCTTTCGGTTTGAAGAATGCCGGCGCAACATATCAACGCGCCATGACAGAAATTTTTTCACGACATGATGCATAAACAAGTTGAAGATTACGTAGATGACATAGTAGTCAAATCGAAATCCCGGGCAGAACACACAGGAGTCTTGCGAAAAGTATTCGAGAGGTGCCGTGAGTACAAGTTGAGGATGAATCCTTTGAAATGTGCCTTTGGTGTCTGCTCTGGAAAGTTTCTGGGATTCCAAGTGACTGCTGAGGGAATCAAGGTGGACCCATCTAAGACTCAAGCCATCCTCACTATGCCACCACCTCGGACCGTGAAGGAAATTCAAAGTTTTATGGGAAATGTGAATTACATTCGACGTTTTATACCTGGTCTGGCTCAACTCGTTGCTTCCTTCACCCCCATGCTAAATAAAGGAGCGGATTTTAACTGGACCAGCGTCCAACATGAAGCGTTTCAGAAAATTCAGCACATACTGTCGTCTCCAGCCACCATGAAGTCTCCTTTTCAAGGAGACCGTTATATCTCTACACCGCCTTCAGTGACACTGCCGTTGGAGCCTTGCTGGTGCAAGAGGATGATGAGGGAGTCGAACTTCCTATATACTACTTCAGTCGAATATTGAGGGACGCTGAACTCAGATACCCGAGAGCAGAGAAAGCATGCCTAGCATTGATACATTCCATCCAGAATTTCAGGCATTACCTACTATCCAACAAGGTAACGCTCATATCCAAATCAGACCCTGCGAAGTTCTTACTGTCAAAACCAGTTCTAATGGGAAGGTCTTCCAAGTGGCTCCTCCAAATGTTGGAGCTAGACATAAGATGTACTCTGCCCAGAGCTGTTAAGGGTCAGGCTGTCGCGGATTTACTAGCAGCTTTCCCAGGAGAAGGTACCACGACATTGCATGAAGACCTGCCTGGAGAGTTTCCAGACATCTCTGTTGTCGAAGAGGAAGCTTGGATGTTATATTTTGATGGATCTGCTACTCCCAGCAACAACACTGGAGGAGCAGGCATAGTCCTAGTATCTCCAACTGGCGAAGTCTTTTCACACTCCTTCAAGTTAGATTTTCGATGCACTAACAACTCAGCGGAGTATGAAGCCTTCCTTATAGGGCTGCTATTAGCCAAGAAGGCTGATAGGTGTCTAAAACACCTATATATTTATCTATTGGTTATGCTTTCTTTACTATTTTTCTTGTAAATTATGTATCTTATGTTTTGCTTTTGATCATTTAGGTACTTTGGAGTCGTTGGGAACAAAAGAAGAAGAAACAGGGAAAAAGTTCATCTCATATGCAATGGCTATTGGAGGCGATTATTTCTCATATTTGCTTTTATTTCTTCATCCCTGTCTGAAAAGCATGACTGATTTAGTGATGAATAGAACTGAAGTAAAGAAGTGGATATGAGAAGTAAAGGATGGTTGCTGCGGGTGAAAGAATTCGAAAGTGAAAGAGTCATCCACAGGCGAGCATCTACTTGGAGCGAAAAGGAGCATAAAGGACCAATTCACATGCGAGAACAGCTAGCTACGGTTGAGCAACAAAGAAATTAGGTTGTCGGTTATCTGAAACCGACAAGCCATAGAAGAGCTACTACCCCTTATCTATATCACCTGGGTGGATATATCCATTTTATTTCCTACAATAAACCTAAAAAATCGAGAACCTAAGAATCGTTTCCTTATCATTAGCTTTTATTCCTCTCCACCTGAAACCAATGGCGGATCTAAAACCCAAAGTGGTGGCTATAGAAAAGGGGTGTGATAACTGCTGCTGTAGGGTGATTGTCATGGTTCTTACAACTCGGCATCCCTGAAGATTTACTAGTCCTCATTGCAGCCAAGGTTCGCCAAGCAATAACTAGGTCAGTTTCATGCCGAGACAGGTTAGAGTTGTGTGTTGTTTCCATTAAATTCCTGAGTAAATGGAGGAGATGTATCATGAATTTGAGAAGTAATTGGAGATGGGTTTCTGTTGGATATAGAATGGTTTGAGTTACAACAAGAATTTGAGACAAGAAAGATCGTGAAAAAATGGGTTGCTACTGTGAGTTCTCTGTTACGGATTGAAAAGAAATTAAAGATGGTAATGACTGTAGGAGATGGGAAGTGATTTGAGAATGAATTGCAGCTGTTTTGATGAATCCAAAGAGTGGGTTTCCCTTGAATATGAGTTTGATGTGATTGACATTGGGTTTTGGCAGAGATGGAAGTTAGGGTTCGAAAGAACTACAGTAGATGGTGTCAAGTGTTTAAGCTGCTACTGTGAATGAATGGTCCATGACAGGTGGATATGAGCTATTGTCAAGTTGTTGCAATGGGGACTCGACAGTACATAGCTGGGTACTGAGACAATGGTGCTGGAGTAGTGAAATAAAGGAAACAAGTTGGAGAAGCTGTAGTTGGTATTGCTGTAAGTGTGTGCATTGCAGCTGTGCATTGCAGGTGGTTGAATGGCAGGGTTTTGGTGAACTGATGGCACTGAAGTTGCAGCGATGGAGTTAGAAAAGCAATGGCTAGGCCTAAAGTTCTGTGGGGTTTGATGTTGCTATGTTTTTACAGCTGGAAAAGGTGGATCTACAGAGTTGGAACTGAGATAGGGGTGTTGTAGCTTGGTTTTGCAGCTGCCATGGTTAGGGAAGGAGAACAATGGAGTTGTGAGCTGGTATTTCAAGGTGGTTCAGAAGTCATGGTGGTGCTGTGTTGTTCAGGAAGGATAATGGGAAGTATTGATATTGGGCACTGAAGTAAGCTTAAGATTTGCAGCTACAGGTTGAAATGGGAATTGACTGTTAACTGTTGGATTGAGAAGATGATGGTGTTAACTGATGCATCTAAAAGCAAGTGGTGTTGTTGTTGCTGTTAGTAAGAGAAGCAATGGTAATGGAGATGTAGTTTCAGGTAGCTGTGTTGGTGTTTAACTGATATTGCAGAGAGGGAGCTGCCTAGTGGAAATGGGTTGTTGCAGTGCAGTTAAGAGGCGCCAAGGAAAGGAAGTCACAGCAGAAATGAGCTCGGTCTTGTATCTGCAGTTGGTATGAGCACTAGATAGCATAAAAGTTGAGCTCTGCAGAAGTTGGCTGTGGTGCTTGAAGTGCGAAGTGATGCTGCAGGTGGTTTGCAATGACAAGCTGGGAGTGAAAGGGAGCATGAGCAGTCATGGATAGAGTTGAAGCTGCAGTTGAGGAATCCACATCCATCATGGCTGGATACAGATTTTGGAATGTGCAATAGCTAAGGCCAAAGCCATTCAGCTGAGTTAGCACTCACTCAGACCTGAATGAGCTGATCAGGTACAGACCTAGTTGACTGACCGGTGAATTTTCCGGAGATCGAATTCCGTCGCCGGCGGCCAAGTTCCGGCTATTTTTCGGCAATATACCCAGTATTCCGGCGACTATTATATGGCATATTTTCTACGTGGGTTTTCTCCTATGTGGGCTTGGTGGACACAATATGTGGGCTTTTGAGTTATGACCTAGTTTAAGGAGAAAAAGGCTACAAAAAGGGAAACTTCTACACTTTGTATACCACGTATTTTCTATTCTACTGGGAGTTTTGCAGAGTGCTGGAACTAGGGTTTGCTATTCTTTTATTTTCATCTTCATTATTTCATTTAATATTTTTGATGATGAACTCCATTATTATGAGTAACTAAAACTCTCTTTGATTAAGGGCGATTTCGAAGCCCGAAATATGAATCTTCAATTGATATGAAATAACTTGTTCTCTAGCATTTGTCTATGTTATTGATTGATTTTCTACTATTCTAATATTGTCTATGGATTATTTGTTAAGGGTTTAAGTTCGAAATTGAATCATTAATTCTTAATCTATTTGCTAGTTTAGATTTTCTTTGACCCGTAATTGTCTAGAGAAGATAAACACAAGTAGCAATATGTGGGTACTGATGACGGGACTTTGTTAAGTGTCCATATGTAGAAATCAACACTAGTAGGTGATTCATGCTTTTGAGTTCATCACTAGGATCAACCTTATCTCACAGAACTTAGAGCATTTGTTTAAGTCAAAACTAGTAAGCGTACCTCTAGGAAACTTGGCAAGTAGGAACCGGTAGTCGAGCGCTTCCGTATCCGGTGAGCTAGGAGATAGTAACGGAATAGTTGAGCGTACTAATTATTCTAGGGTTGTTAGTAACATGATAATGTAAAGAACTTGGCTATATATCAATTAGGTTTGTATTCCGTGGTCTAGAATGAACCTTTAATCAATTCCATCTCATATTTGAATACATTTTACAATTTTCAGATTTTCTACAACACAATCATCTTTGCTAAGAGTATTTGCATAATAACTTAGACTCCATTCCTCCCTTGGGACGATCCTTCTTACATTATACTACTTTCTAGTGTAAAAGTAGAGAAATATTATTTTTGCGAGATTCGACACCTCGTCAAAATTGGCGCCGTTGCCGGGGAGGCACTGGCGAGTTTAGTTGTTATTGTTTATTCTTAGTTTTTATTTTTTATTTTTGCTTTTGGTTACAATTTCAGTTTACTTATTCAATCTTTAAGAATATGATTTTCAGGTACGATTTCTTTGGTGAATGCGTGGAGAGGGCAGACCGAGTCCTATTGGTATACGTCTTCGTTCAGGCACTTTACTTAGATATTTCATTCGAGCAGTGAATACTCCACTTCCTCCTAGTTTTACACCAAGTGAATTCTAGGACTCGGACCAAGAGGAAGATAACACAATGGGAGCTCGACCGCCTGCTCCAAGAACACTCAAGGAGCTCACTTCTCCAAACCTTGATCAGCAGCCCTTATGTATTCAGCTGAATGGAAACATTGAGTTGAAGACGCAATTGATTAACTTGCTGCCCAAATTCAGAGGTTTATCAGGAGAAGATCCTAATCGTCACTTACAACAATTTCATCATGTTGTAACTAGTATGAAGCAAGCAACTGCAGATGCGGATATGGCTATGATGACAACATTTCCTTTTTCCCTTTTAGATTCTGCAGGAGAGTGGTTATTTTGCTTACCCGCTGGAAGCATAACCACATGGAATGGGATGAAGAAATTGTTCCTCGAGAAGTATTTTCCAGCATCAAAAGCAGCTGTGATTCGCAAAGAGATTTGTGGTATTAGGCAAATAGCGGGAGAGACTCTTCATAAGTATTGGGAGCGGTACAAGAGGCTTTTAGCTAGCTGCCCACACCACCAAATCAGCGATCAACTTGTGATTCAATATTTCTATGAGGGGTTGCTTTCTACTGAGCGACATTTGATTGATGCCGCAAGTGGTGGTGCACTTACCAACAATACCATTGCGGAATCTACAAGTTTGTTGGAGAACATGGCTGCGAACACTCAACAATTCTTCACGAGAGATGAATCAGCGGTAAGGAAGGTGAATGAAGTTGGAAATTCTTCAAACTTGGAACAAAGGATGGGCAACATGGAGAGGATGATGCATCAAATCGCAGCGGCTGTCATACCATCATCATATACCGAAGATGTTGAGCAAGCAAATGTCATGTATCAAAATCAGCAAAGGCCGAGGTATGATCCGTACTCTAGCACATATAATCCGGGTTGACGAGATCATCCCAATTTCAGCTACGCCAACAAGCAAGCTGCAGCTCCCAATCCTACTTTTAATCAACAAGGTGGGTACCATTTCTTGCAAAAGCCACGTCAAGAAACTCAAGGCACGAGTATAGATGACAAGTTGAATCTCATCCTCAACACAATGGTGCAAGATAAGCAAAAGTCAGAGATGGATATGAAAGACATCCGAACTCAAATGGGTCAATTAGCTACTACAGAAATAAATTGGAAGCACAAGCAGAGGGAAAACTTCCTTCTCAAACAGTAAATCACAAGGAGAATGCCAATGCTATTGAGATACGCAGTGGGAAGCAAGTAGAGAAACCGGAAACATCACCGGTGTCCAATGAACCTGATTTGGAGAGAGAAGAGGGTGAAACAGCCCCTAAAAAGGCTGACCCGGTAATAAATTCTAACTCTAAAACTCGTGTTTCTACTCATGTTACTACTCCTCCTTTTCCTAGCAGGTTTGCAAAGTCGAACAAGGAGACGCTGTACCAAGAGCTTTTGGAAATCTTTAAAAAGATTGAAGTGAACATTCCACTCATTGAGGCGATAAGGCAAGTTCCGCGCTGGGAAAAGTTCTTGAAGGAATTGTGCACTAACAAGCACAAATTGACCGTTAATGAAGTGATGAGTGTGGGGGAAAATGCTTCGGCATATCTTCAAAAGAAACTCCCACCTAAGTTGAAAGATCCCGGTAGTTTCACTATACCATGTACTATTGGTAAAGTCAGGTTTGAACGTGCTATGCTAGATCTAGGAGCATCCATTAATGTTATGCCTGCCTCCGTTTATGAATCTTTGAAACTTGGACCTCTTAAAGACACCGGTATTGTTATACAACTTGCTGATAGGTCTAATTCTTACACGAAAGGGGTTATTGAAGATGTTTTGGTGCAGGTTAATCAACTCATATTTCCGGCTGATTTCTATGTTCTTTACATGATGGATGAGGATTCACCATCGACTACCCCCTTGATGTTGGGTAGACCATTCATGATAACCGCGAGAACCAAGATTGATGTTTTCAAAGGAGCTTTAACTATGGAATTTGATGATGAGATCATAAGTTTCAATATCTTTGAGGCTATGAGATATCCTAGTGACGTGAATTCATGTTTTTCTATTGATATTATTGATACTCTAGCTCAAAAGATGTTTGAATTGAATAGTGATGATGCTTTAGAGAACACCATAGTCGAAGGTTTAGGTTATGGGAAATACAAAGACATTGAAAGTGAATTGTCTATTTGTGATGAGCTTAAAGAGGCTGTTTTATCTCTTAACTCATTACAAGAAGTTCCACCAAAGTATAATGCGTCTTATGTTTCTTTGCCTCTTACTAATGATAAACTTTTACCCTCGATTGTGCAGGCACCTACTCTTGAGTTGAAACCTCTTCCGGATCACCTTAAATACGTATATTTAGGTGACAATGAAGAGTTACCGGTGATCATTGCCAACTACCTCACCGAGGTGCAAGAGGAGAAGCTTATTCGAGTGCTAAGAGAGCACAAGTATGCCATTGGATGGACCATTGCCGATATAAAAGGAATTAGTCCTTCCACATGTATGCACCGAATACTTCTTGAGGAGGGGGCAAAACCAACAAGAGAAGCTCAACGTCGCTTGAACCCTCCAATGATGGAAGTAGTCAAGAAAGAAATCCTGAAGTTATTAGATGCTGGGATTATCTATCCCATATCCGATAGCAAATGGGTGAGCCCAATTCAAGTCGTTCCAAAGAAGTCCGGAATCACAGTGGTGAAAAATGAAGATAACGACTTGGTTCCAACTAGAATCCATACCGGATGGAGAGTTTGCATTGATTACCGAAAACTCAACTCTACCACCCAAAAGGATCATTTCCCTTTACCATTCATTGATCAAATGCTTGAAAGGTTGGCTAGACGTGCTTACTATTGCTTCCTTGATAGTTTTTCAGGTTATAACCAGCTTGTAATAGCTCCGGAAGATCAAGAAAAGACGACGTTTACTTGTCCTTTTGGCACTTTTGCGTATAGACGTATGCCATTTGGCTTGTGCAATGCTCCAGCCACTTTTCAACGATGTATGGTAAGCATTTTTTAAGATTATGTGGAAAGCATCATAGAAGTGTTTATGGATGATTTTAGCGTGTATGGTGATTCTTTTGACAAATGCTTAGATAACCTTGCACTTATTCTTAAAAGATGCGTAGAAACTAATCTTGTGCTTAATTGGGAAAAATGTCACTTTATGGTCACTCATGGGATTGTGCTAGGCCATGTTGTATCCTCTAAGGGGCTAGAGGTTGACAAGGCTAAGATAGATTTGATTCGGAACTTACAATACCCCACAAATATGAGGGAGGTTCGCTCTTTTCTTGGTCATGCAGGATTTTATAGGAGATTCATCAAGGATTTCTCCAAGATTGCAATGCCCTTGTGTATACTTTTGCAAAAAGATGTGGCCTTTGATTGTGACAAGGAGTGCAAGGAAGCTTTTGACACCTTGAAAGAGTTGTTGACTACCGCACCAATTATCAAACCACCGGATTGGAGCAAGCCTTTCGAGTTGATGTGCGATGCAAGTGATTACGCCGTTGGAGCCGTGTTGGGACAGCGAGATGGTAAAGTTCCATATGCCATTTATTATGCTTCTCGAACTCTCAACGGAGCGCAAATCAACTACTCCACAACTGAAAAGGAGCTCTTGGCTATAGTGTTTGCACTTGAGAAGTTTCGATCCTATTTAGTGGGTACAAAGGTGGTTGTTTTCTCCGACCATGATGCGCTTCGATACTTGCTAACAAAGAAGGATGCTAAGCCAAGGCTCATAAGGTGGATACTTATTCTTCAAGAGTTCAACATGCAAATTAAGGACAAGAAGGGTTGCGAGAATATCGTAGCGGACCATCTAAGAAGATTGGTTGTGTCCGAAGAAGCGATTCCTTTGCATGATAGCTTCCCGGATGAGCAACTCTTTGTTGTTGGTGGCACAACTCCATGGTACGCTGATATTGTCAACTTCTTGGTGACGGGTCAAGTACCTAGTTCCATGTCTACATTCCAAAAACACAAGCTTAAGAAGATTTCCAAGAAATATATATGGGATGAACCTTATTTGTGGAAGCATTGCTCCGATCAAATGATCCGAAGGTGCGTACTTGAATCCGAGTTCCAATCAATTCTGAATTTTTGTCACTCATATGCTTGTGGTGGCCATTTCGGAGCCAAGAGGACAGCCCTCAAGGTTCTCGAAAGTGGTTTTTATTGGCCTACATTTTTTTAAGGATGCATATTTGTTTTGCAAAGCTTGTGATAGGTGTCAAAGGACAGGCAACCTTGGTGCTAGAAACCAAATGCCGCAAACACCAAGTCTCGCTGTTGAGATTTTTGATGTTTGGGGTATAGACTTTATGGGGCCTTTTGTGAATTCCAATGGGAAATTTTTATACTTCTTGCTGTAGATTATGTTTATAAGTGGGTGGAAGCTAAAGCCACTCCCACCAATGATTCTCATGTTGTTTGTGAGTTTGTGAAGGAACATATCTTTTCTAGGTTTGGTACACCTCGAGTGGTGATTAGTGATGGAGGCTAGCACTTCAAGAGATCCTTTCACGCTCTTCTAAAGAAGTACAATATTTCTCATAAAGTTGGCACACCGTATCATCCAAAAACGAGTGGACAAGATGAAATTTCCAACCGGGAGATTAAGACCATCTTAGAGAAGACGGTGAACGTTACAAGGAAGGATTGGAGTTATAGACTCAATGACGCTTTGTGGGCGTATAGGACAGCTTATAAGACACCCATCGGTATGTCTCCTTTTAGGCTTGTTTATGGCAAACCTTGCCATCTTCCCGTCGAACTTGAACACAAAGCTTATTGGGCTATCAAGGTATGTAATATGGAATTAGATGCAGTGGTAAACTTAGGAAACTTCAACTCAATGAGTTAGAAGAGATACAAAAATGATGCATATGAAAGTTCACGCATTTATAAAGAAAATACCAAAGCTTTCCATGATAAAATGATTTCCCGAAAGAGTTTTGAAGTAGGGCAGAAAGTACTTTTATTTCATTCTCATCTTAAATTGTTTCCGGGTAAACTTAGGTCCAGATGGGTTGGACCATTTGTTGTTACTAATGTGTTTGCGCATGGTGCAGCTGAGATTACTAGTCCCAAAACAGGGCTGGTTTCCAAGGTTAACGGCCATCGTTTGAAACCATACTATGAGCAGTTTGTGGCGGAGAATCAGGATATGATCACATTGAGTGATCCACTCCCTATGGAGGAGTAATTGGAGCTGAACGTCGGGCTGACGACGTTAAACCAAGCGCTAAGTGGGAGGAAACCCACCGGTTTTGTATCTTTACCTTTATCTTTTTATTTTTATTTTTCAGCATTTTATCTTTTATTTTTCTTTGTTTTTGCATATCATTTGTGATTTCCCACCTTGAACTTTACTTTGAATGACTAAATTTTACATTGAGGACAATGTAAAGTTTAAGTGTGGGGGAGCATTTATATGTTTGTATAGTTTGTTTTATGCCTTAAAAAAAATCAGAAAAAAATCAGAAAAATAGAAAAACAAAGAAGAAATTGTGCTTTTTCAACTCCGAAATCTAGAAATTTGTTCCTTTAGGATGACATTATTAGTGGATGGAACCATTGTGATTGCAGGAGTTGAGGAACCTATTAATTAACAAAGATGAACATGGCTCAGAAATTATAAATTATATGTTAGTTGTTACCATATCTCGGAATATCACCATATCACATTTTATTTTTATTTTTTCATATTTATCTATTGTTTTCTAAGTGTTTTGGTGGGTCACTAAAAATCGATTTGTTATTACTGCTAGGATGAAATAGAGTGATTGAGTTGCTAAGAAAAAAAAAAAAAAAAAAAAAAGAGACCGACCAATTAGACCAAACGGAATAAAAATGACACTTGGGAATAGCAGGATGTGTGAAACGTAGTCCCTGTCTCCGTCGCCTAAACAAGCGTGGAATGCAGGATCCAAGGCAACTATCACGTACTTGCTGACAAGAAGCATGCTCTTAAATCCAAAAGATTTAATCATGCCGTCTAAAAAAAAGAAAAAAAAAAGTGAAAAAGAAAAGAAAAGAAAAGAAAAATATTATTATTGTGTTGAATAAAGTCACTCATGGTTCCCTTGTATATGCCAGTGAGTTAATGTAGAAATAAGTTGGTTGACCACTGGTTCCCTTGTATATTCCAGTGTGTTAACACTAGAATTGACCAATAGCTCAATCCAATAGGATAGGTTCATCTTGGCGGTGACCTTCAGACAGATATGGGAAACATCGATCACTTATGAACATTCGCCATATCTACTTCTTTATCCATCTTCTTAATCTTTTCATTGTGATTGTGGTTAGTCAGATTCCGAGTATTGTGGTTTGTTCGACTTTCTAAGAAAACTTTATGCACTTATATATGAACTGAATTTGCACAAGGTATCTCCTCTTGTAGTCATTTTGGATTCGTTCATTGATTTGTCACACATAGACGGAGTTGGAAATATAGGTTTTGTAGGCAAACCTCTTGTAAACCTTCACAAGACTAAAACTCGTCCACTAGGGACACCTAGGGGTTCAAAGGCCTGTTATTCATGCTTATAGTTACCGTAGCCTCGACGAGACGGAGTTGTATGTATCTTTTAGAATTATTTTGTTTGATTTGCTCGAGGACTAGCAAAGTCTAAGTGTGGGGTAATTTGATAGGTGTCTAAAACACCTATATATTTATCTATTGGTTATGCTTTATTTGCTATTTTTCTTGTAAATTATGTATCTTAAGTTTTGCTTTTGATCATTTAGGTACTTTGGAGTCGTTGGGAACAAAAGAAGAAGAAACAGGGCAAAAGTTCATCTCATATGCAATGGCTATTGGAGGAGATTATTTCTCATATTTTCTTTTATTTCTTCATCCCTGTCTGAAAAGCATGACTGCTTTAGTGATGAATAGAACTGAAGTAAAGAAGTGGATATGAGAAGTAAAGGATGGTTGCTGCGGGTGAAAGAATTCGAAATCGAAAGAGTCATCCACATGCGAGCATCTACTTGGAGCGAAAATGAGCATAAAGGACCAATTCACAGACGAGAACAGCTAGCTACGGTTGAGCAACAAAGAAATTAGGTTGTCGGTTATCTGAAACCGACAAGACATAGAAGAGCTACTACCCCTTATCTATATCACCTGGGTGGATATATCCATTTTATTTCCTACAATAAACCTAAAAAAATCAGAGAACCTAAGAATCAGTTTCCTTATCATTAGCTTTTATTCCTCTCCACCTGAAACCAATGGCGGCATCTAAAACCCAGTGGTAGCTATAGAAAATGGGTGTGATAACTGCTGCTGTGGGGTGATTGTCATGGTTCTTACAACTCGGAATACCTGAAGAGTTACTAGTCCTTATTGAAGCCAAGGTTCGCCAAGCCATAACAAGGTCAGTTTCATGCCGAGACAGGTTAGAGTTGTGTGTTTCTGCCATTAAATTCCTGAGTAAATGGAGGAGATGTATCATGAATTTGAGAAGTAATTGGAGATGGGTTTCTGTTGGATATAGAATGGTTTGAGTTACAACAAGAATTTGAGACAAGAAATATCAGGAACAATGGGTTGCTACTGTGAGTTCTCTGTTACGGATTGAAAAGAAATTAAAGATGGTAATGGCTGTAGGAGATGGGAAGTGATTTGAGAATGAATTGCAGCTGTTTTGATGAATCCAAAGAGTGGGTTTCCCTTGAATCTGAGTTTGCTGTGATTGACATTGGGTTTTGGCAGAGTTGGAAGTTAGGGTTCGAAAGAACTACAGTAGATGGTGTCAAGTGTTTAAGCTTCTACTGTGAATGAATGGTCCATGACATGTGGATATGAGCTATTGCAGCTGGGGGACTCGACAGTACATAGATGGGTACTGAGACAATGGTGCTGGAGTAGTGAAATGAAGGAAACAAGTTGGAGAAAATGCGGTTAATTATTCTACGCAAGTGTGTGCATTGCAGATGTGCATTGCGAGGTGGTTGAATGGCAGGGTTTTGGTGAACTGATGGCACTGAAGTTGCAGCGATGGAGTTAGCAAAGAAATGTCTAGGCCTAAAGTTCTGTGGGGTTTGATGTTGCTATGTTGTTACAGCTGGAAAAGGTGGAGCTAAGAGAGTTGGAACCGAGCTAGGGGGTGTTGTGGCTTGGTTTTGTGTTTGCCATGGTTAGGGAAGGATAACAATGGAGTTGTGAGATGGTATTTCAAAAGGTGGTTCAGAAGTCATGGTGGTGATGTGTTGTTCAGGAAGGATAATGGGAAGTATTGATATTGGGCACTGAAGGAAGCTTAAGATTTGAAGCTACAGGTTGAAATGGGAATGGACTATTAACTGTTGGCTTGAGAAGATGATGGTGTTAACTGATGTAGCTAAAAGCAAGTGGTGTTGCTGTTACTGTCAGTAAGAGAATCAATGGTAATGGAGATGTAGTTTCGGTGTTGTGTGGGTGTTTAACTGATATTGCGAGGAGGAGCTGCCTAGTGGAAATGGGTTGTTGCGGTGCGGTTAAGAGGCGCCAAGGAAAGGAAGGCTGGCTGCAGCAGTGGAGTCGGTCTCGTATCACAGTTGGTATGAGCACTAGATAGCATAGCGGTTGAGCTCTACAGAAGTTGGTTGTGGTGCTTGAAGTGGGAAGTGATGCTTAGGTGGTTTTGCAATGACAAGCTGGTAGTGAAAGGGAGCATGAGCAATTTAGGGTGGATAGAGTTGAAGGCTGAGTTGAGGAATCCACATCCATCATGGCTGGATACAGATTTTGGAATGTGCAATAGCTAAGGCCAAAGCTATTCAGCTGAGTTAACACTCACTCAGACCTGAATGAGCTGATCAGGTACATACCGAGTTGACTGACCGGTGAATTTTCCGGAGATCGAATTCCGTCGCCGGCGGCCAAGTTCCGGCTATTTTCCGGAAATATACCTAGTATTCCGGCGACTATTATATGGCATATTTTCTACGTGGGTTTTCTCCTATGTGGGCTTGGTGGACACAATATGTGGGCTTTTGATTTATGACCTAGTTTAAGGAGAAAAAGGCTACAAAAAGGGAAACTTCTACACTTTGTATACCACGTATTTTCTATTCTACTGGGAGTTTTGCAGAGTGCTGGAACTAGGGTTTTCTATTCTTTTATTTTCATCTTCATTATTTCATTTAATATTTTTGATGATGAACTCCATTATTATGAGTAACTAAAACTCTCTTTGATTAAGGGCGATTTGAAGCCGAAATATGAATCTTCAATTGATATGAAATAACTTGTTCTCTAGCATTTGTCTATGTTATTGATTGATTTTCTACTATTCTAAGATTGTCTATGGATTATTTGTTAAGGGTTTAAGTTCGAAATTGAATCATTAATTCTTAATCTATTTGCTAGTTTAGATTTTCTTAGGCAAGTAATTGTCTAGAAATATAAACACAAGTAGCAATATGTGGGTACTGATGATGGGACTTTGTTAAGTGTCCATATGTAGAAATCAACACTAGTAGGTGATTCATGCTTTTGAGTTCATCACTAGGAGCAACCTTATCTCACAGAACTTAGAGCATTTGTTTAAGTCAAACCTAGTAAGCGTACCTCTAGGAAACTTGGCAAGTAGGAACCGGTAGTCGAGCGCTTCCGTATCCGGTGAGCTAGGAGATAGTAACGGAATAGTTGAGCGTACTAATTATTCTAGGGTTGTTAGTAACATGATAATGTAAATAACTTGGCTATATATCAATTAGGTTTGTATTCCGTGGTCTAGAATAAACCTTTAATCAATTCCATCTCATATTTGATTGTGTTGTAGAAAATCTGAAAATTGTAAAATGTATTCAAATATGAGATGGAATTGATTAAAGGTTCATTCTAGACCACGGAATACAAACCTAATTGATATATAGCCAAGTTCTTTACATTATCATGTTACTAACAACCCTAGAATAATTAGTCCGCTCAACTATTCCGTTACTATCTCCTATCTCACCGGATATGGAAGCGCTCGACTACCGGTTCCTACTTGCCAAGTTTCCTAGAGGTACGCTTACTAGGTTTGACTTAAACAAATGCTCTAAGTTCTGTGAGATAAGGTTGCTCCTAGTGATTAACTCAAAAGAATGAATCACCAACTAGTGTTGATTTCTACATATGGACACTTAACAAAGTCCCATCATCGCATCCACATATTGCTACTTGTGTTTATCTTCTAGACAATTACGGTCGAAGAAAATCTAAACTAGCAAATAGATTAAGAATTAATGATTCAATTTCGAACTTAAACCCTTAACAAATAATCCATAGACAATATTAGAATAGTAGAAAATCAATCAATAACATAGAAAAATGCTAGAGAACAAGTTATTTCATATCAATCAAGATTCATATTTTGGCTTCAAATCGCCTTTAATCAAAGAGAGTTTTAGTTACTCATAATAATGGAGTTCATCATCAAAAATATTAAATGAAATAATGAAGATGAAAATAAAAGAATAGCAAACCCTAGTTCCAAGACTCGCAAAACTCCCGCAGAATAGAAAATACGTGGTATACAAAGTGTAGAAGTTTCCCTTTTGTAGCCTTTTTCTCCTTAAACTAGGTCACAACTCAAAAGCCCACATATTGTGTCCACCAAGCCCACATAGGAGAAAAACCACGTAGAAAATATGCCATATAATAGTCGCCGGAATACTGGGTATATTGCCGAAAATAGCCTAACTTGACATACGGCGATCAATTCGATCTCCTAAAAATTCACCGTCACCAACTTGGTCTCAGACTGATCAGCTCATTCAGGTCTGAGTGAGTGCTAACTCAACCTAATGGATTTGGCCTTAGCTATCAGAGACATTCCAAAATCAGATCCATCCATGATGGCTATGGATTCCTCAACCCAGCCTTCAACTCTATCCACCCCAAATTTTCTCATGCTCCTTTTCACTCCCACTTGTCATTGCAAACCACCCGCAAATCACTTCTCACTTCAAGTACCACAACCAACTTCTCGGGCAGAGCTCAACTCACTATGCTATCTAGTGATCATACCAATCGCAGATACAAGACCGACTCCATCACCGCAAAGCCTTCCTTCCTTGGCGCCTCTTAACCGCACTCCAACAACCCATTTCCACTAGGGCATTCTATGCAATATCATTAAACACCAACACAAATACACCAAACTACAGCCATTACCATTGCTTCTCTTCGATGAACAACAACACCACTTGCTTTTAGCCGCATCGTTAACACCATCATCTTCTCAAGCCAACAGCTAATGAGTCCATTCCCATTTCAACCTGTAGATGCAAATCTTAAGCTTCCTTCAAGGCTCAATATCAATACTTCCCATTATCCTTCCCGAACAACACATCACCACCATGACTTCGAACCACCTTGAAATACCAATAACAACTCCATTATTCTCCTTCCTAACCATCGCAATTAAAACCAAGCTACAACACCCCTAGCTCAGCTCCAACTCTCGTAGCTCCACCTTTTCCAAATTGTAACAAAATAGCAACATCAAACCCTACGTAACTTTAGGCCTAGCCATTGCTTTGCTAACTTCATCAGCTGCAACTTCAAGTACATCAGGGCCACCAAAACCTTGCCATTCAATCACCTGCAATGCACAACCGCAATGCACACACTTTCAAAGAACACCAACTGCAGCTTCTCCAACTTGTTTCCTTCATTTCACTACTCCAAAGACTATTGTCTCAACACCCATCTATGTAATCGTTTAGAGTCCCCCACTGCAATGACTTCATCAATAGCTCATATCCACCGTCATGGACCATTCATTCATGAGTAGCTTAAACACTTGACACCATCTACCGTAGTTCTTTCGAACCCTAACTTCCATCTTTTGCAAAACCCAATGTCAATCACAACAAACTCATATTCAAGGAAACCCACTCTTTGATTCATCAAAACAAATTGCAATTCATTCTCAAATCACTTCCCATCTCCTACACCATTACCATCTTTAATTTCTTTTCAATCCGTAACAAGAGAACTCACAAAAAGAGCAACCCATTGTTCCTGATCTTTCTTGTCTCAAATTATTGTTGTAACTCAAACCATTCTATATCCAATAAAACCCATCTCCAATTACTTCTCAAATTCATGATACATCTCCTCCATTTACTCAGAATTTAATGGCAAGAACACACAACTCTAACCCGTCTCGGCATGAAACCGACCTAGTTATGGCTTGGCGAACCTTGGCTGCAATGAGGACTAGTAACTCTTCATGGATGCCGAGTTGTAAGAACCATGACAATCACCCCACAAAGCAGCAGCTATCACACCCTTTTTTATAGCCACCACTCGGGTTTTAGATGCCGCTATTGGTTTCGTGGAGAGGAATAAAAGCTAATGATAAGGAAACGGATTCTTAGGTTCTCTGATTTTTTAGGTTTATTGTAGGAAATAAAATGGATATATCCACCCAGGTGATATAGATAAGGGGTAGTAGCTATTCTATGGCTTGTCGGTTTCAGATAACCGACAACCTAATTTATTTGTTGCTCAACCGTAGCTAGATGTTCTCGCCTGTGAATTGGTCCTTTATGCTCCTTTTCGCTCCAAGTAGATGCTCGCCTGTGGATGACTCTTTCGCTTTCGAATTCTTTCACCCGCATCAACCATCCTTTACTTCTCATATCCACTTCTTTACTTCAGTTTTATTCATCACTAAAGCAGTCATGCCTTTCAGACAGGGATGAAGAAATAAAAGCAAATATGAGAAATAATCGCCTCCAATAGCCATTGCATATGAGATGAAATTTTGCCCTGTTTCTTCTTCTTTTGTTCCCAATGACTCCAAAGTACCTAAATGATCAAAAGCAAAACATAAGATACATAATTTACAAGAAAAATAGCAAAGAAAGCATAACCAATAGATAAATATATAGGTGTTTTAGACACCTATCACAGGCGGGAGCCACACGTTTGGAAATAAGAGGCGATTCCAAATTATTGGTTAATTAGATGAACGGGGTGTATGCACTAAAAGAAATAACTCTAGCTCTGTACCGTTCTGAAGCTCAGAGGCTGTTGAACTACTTCGCTGACGCAACCATAACTCATGTTAGCCACAACAACAACAGGCATGCTGATTGCCTGGCAAAATTAGCTTATAAATTGCAGTTCGAAGGCATAGAAGAAACCCTGACGGTGAAAAGAAGGACAATAGAATCAACGTGGCTCTCACGATGCAAGGATGCTGAAACCTGTGACTGGCGGACTACAATCATTCAGGAGCTTAGCAGTTCACTTTCTCAAAAAAAGGTCAGCCTTAAAGCCTTACAAAACTTCTTTATGCTCCACGACATGTTATACCACCGAAACCCGGATAGTTCCTTATCAAGATGTCTCGAAGATGAAGAAGCACAGCTGCAACTCGACCGTTTCCACAACGAGATTTGTGGACAAACATTGGTGGTGACACTCTATCGACGCCTCCAACGTTTAGGCTATTACTAGCCAGAAATGGAAACGCAGTCTCGAGCACTCCAACAGTCTTGCTCAAACTGCCAGGCACCACCTCATCAACTAGAGGTACTCAACATAAATCACATCGGGGATTGGAGGCAGCCATATGTTAACTACCTTCGTGATGGCACAGTTCCTGCTAACTCAAAAGAGGCAGTCATAATGAAGCAGAGAGTGAAGCGTTTCGTGTTCCATGAGGAAATTCTGTACCGAAAAATCTTTGGAGGTGATCTGCTACGGTGCCTGGCTGGAGGATAAATCCCAACAATATTGAAAGAGATGCATGAAGGGGTACATCGAGGAAAGAAGAAATTGTTTCTCCAGATACACGAGAAATATTACTGGCCGTCCATGGAAGATGATGCAGCTGCCTTAGTTCAAATCTGCCACAAATGCCAGATTCACGGGAACCTCGTCCATGCACCATCCACACCCCTACATTAGATAAGCATCCTGTTGCCATTTTATAGCTGGGGACTTGATATTGTTGGAAAGATCAACCCGCCATCATCAAAGCAGCATGAATATATTATAACCGCAACTGAATACTTCACAAAATGGGTCGAAGCTATTCCTCTGCGTAGAACTACAGGAGCAACGATTGCATCGTTCATTAAATAGCATATCATCTTCCGCTTTGGAGTACCTAAACATATCATTACCGATAACGGTACTCCCTTCTCCAACAAGAAGGTACGAGAGTTTCTTGAAGGATATGGAATTAAACAAGTCTTCTACACCATCTACTACCCTCAAGGGAATGGGCAGGCTGAGAGCACCAACAAAATATTAATCCGGATTCTCAGTCGAACAGTACATGACAATCCCAGAGAGTGGCATGAAAAACTACCGATGGCACTATGGGCATACCGAACGGCACCTAAGAGCTCCATTGGAGTTTCTCCATACTCACTCGTTTATGGGGATGATACTTTCCTCCCGGCAGAAATCAAAATCCCATCATCCAGGATTGCAGCAGCAAGTGGAGTCCACTGGAACGAAACTGAGGCGTCTAACTGCAGGATTGCTGAGCTCGATACTCTAGACTACAAAAGAAGCAAGGAAGAGGAATGCGCTCAGGTGTACAGAAACAAAGTCTCCAGGGCGTATGACAAATCTGTAAATCCACGAAGTTTTAAAGTGGGAGACCTAGTTCTGAAGACAGCCAAACACATCCAACAAGACATGTCTGCACCAAAGTTCTCTCCAAAATGGGAAGGACCTTACGTGATTACCAGGGCTTACAACACTGGATACTACAAAATCATTAAGGTGGATGAAGGCAAGTTGGAAGCAATCATCAATGGAAAATGGCTCAAGACGTATCACGCCTGATCATTGTCCCATACTTGTCCCATGACATGACAATACAGGCATTCTCGTTTCATGTCTAACTTGTTAATTTATTCAGGAAAAATTAATGAATTTTTCTCCATCCATCTACACAAAAGAAAAAAAAAATCTCACATCTCTCAATGGTATGCAAAAGAAAAAGAAGGAATGAAATCTCTCAACGCAGCTCAGAAGAGGTCGTCCAACAGGTTGTAATCCCTGGAAAGCATCATCTTCAACCTAGCCTGGTACCTCTCTTTCCGGGCCTTCAAGCTTTGGATCGCTTGCTCCACCTTCTCTGACTCAGCAGCCAGAGCCTTCTCTTCCTCTAGGATAGCCTTCGCAGCAGGGACTACGTTCGCCAGGATACCAGCTCGATCAACCTTGATGATGTCAAGACGCTGCCGCAGCCAACTCACGTTGAACTCCATGGACTCGCAGGTAGAGCATATTTTCCCACTTCTCGATATTTGATTCAGCTACCTTGCGGATAGAGACACCTTCCATCTCAGCAATCATGGGAAGCAAGCAGTTTACCACAGTAACCAAAGCAGACGAGCAATTCCAAATTACGTTCCTAGTCGTGATGTGGACATACTTTATCCATATCTTTGTGTACATGGAGACGAACTCCTTCCGTACTAAAAAACCACCGACAGTCTTGTGGCTAGAAGACAAGCATTTCATACCAATATCGAACGGAAGGCCTGCATTAGGGTATTCATAGGATGAAATACCCAGGTCATCATTCTCGAGGTCGTCTGGTGAAGGTGTAGCTGAATTCGAAGAAAGTGGACTATCCAAGTCATCATCATCAATGACTGTTACACATGTTCCAGGTGGACATCTCTGCAAAGGAGGAGATTATTCACCTGATCAGAAATAAGGGTGACTACTCGTAAAAGAAAAGGGAAAAGAACAAACCGGTATGACCCTCTTGACTCTACGCACACGAGATGGAGGATTGTCACGAGTTTCAGAAGCACACTGAGATGCAGAGCGGGTACGCTTGACAGACGAACCTGGGTGATATGATGAAGACGACTTGTTGTTGCCTGACATGATGGAACTCTACAGAGAATAAATTCTATCTCAAGATGTAGAAGAGGATTCATGTGCATACGTATATATACACGCCAAGGGAAACCCTAGAAGCAGCTATCTCGGATTACGTCCGGCGGCAAGGGATCAACACCGACCAAGTCGCGCTAGCTTCAGAAACCTAGCTGAAATCGGAGAAAAATTCGTTGAGGGGGAACAACTCCATCAGCGCTACAGGGCATTCGGCACGAGCACCCTCCCCATGTGGTAAAAGTACATTTACCCTAGCCTTAATTATTTTTGTATGCAAATTTTCACCATCTCATGCCTACCCTACAATAGTGTAACCATTGCATGCTAGGCAGGGGACTTAATGTTGATGGTGGATTTCTATTTAAAGGCTAAAATTTTAAAAAGACAATTTTTGTAAGCTGACGTCCTGCAAAGGATAAAGCCTTCGGGCGATGAATACTTCTCGCCATATTAATTCATTGGAGCATGTGCAACCATCCCTGAGAATTAAAACATACCCATAACGGAGCATGTGGCAACCATCCCGACGGAGCATGTAGCAACCATCCCGGTTTTCTGTAGGTATACAACATTACTATTAATGCTTTAATTAAAGCCTTGTGTTCGAAGTGCAAACACACGTAGGCTACCTAACGGCAGGTTATACTAGCCCCGTTGAACGCATGCAAAACTACCCGTGTTAGTCTCGCTTTCTGAAAACAAACCCAAAAATATACCTCATTCGTCCAACTTTGCAGGCATAGATGGAGGGTGTAGATATAAATTCAGGGGGTCCTGAGCATGCTACCATGATCACCTCGGACCCACCTTCATGCATGACCGAACGGTCAAGACCAACTATGGTTGGTTCTTCCAAAACGCGCGCTCAAAGTAAGCATGACGCACGGCTAGGGTTCCTTTTAATCGTGAGCGTCCAACTTCGCCCGCATATTCGGACGGCTTAGATTATACACTAAAACAAGTAGTGAAGTGATGGTACACCATTGTCAGGCCCACTTTCTACCTACATGACCGACTCCCTCATAGGTAAGACGTGGTGCAAGAAACGATTGCCCAAACAAGTCTAGATTAACGCCTTATGCAGGTTGAGAAGATCCAAAACGATCACGACCATCCGACTTCGCTGGCATAGTTGGATGGCTTAAATTGCGCCCATGGTCATAAAGCAAGCATGTACATGCTCACTGTCGACCCAAGATGTTGCATACATGGTCGGTCTCCCCAAAGGAGGCGCACGCACCCCAAAACCGATCGCCCAAAGTGGCCGGTCCAAAACCCTAATTAGGGTTTGCGGCGCAGAAACATCTCGAACGTCCATCTTCGCAGGCTTGTACGGAAGGCCAAGATGGAGACTTAGAAGGAACCGAGCATGCTAGCATGACCACCGTGGGCCCGGCTTCATGCCTAGCTGATCGGCCAAGACCGTCAGTTGTCAAGATCCTCGGTACGCACGCCCAAAGGTGACATGTCACGGCCCCTCCATAAATTCTAATATCGACCACTCGTCTTTGCCACCTGAGTCGAGTGGCTTAGATTAAATCTTTGCAAGTCAAGCAGGCATGGGCGTGAACACTATTGAACTACCTTCATGCAGGGCTGATAGGTTCCTCCATTGGAACTCTCTAAGCATGCAAACGTTTGGGCCGAAAGAGGCAGCATGCGTGCCTCCCATCCAACGGTCGCAAGAAAGGCTACGAGTCATCTCGTCCATCCAGCTTTGCAAGATTGGACGAATGGCTTAGGGTGTGAATCAACCAGCAAACAAGGTATCACTATGACCACCATCCGTCACTCTTCTTCAGAGGGTAACCGACCAAGGCATGGCTTGTCTATACAGTCTCCAAACGGTCACCTGAAGATGGCTGCATGCGATGTTATACCAAGTTCACGGTTCACCCTGCACTATTTTCTGTGGGTCCCGCGATCCACACACTCGAGACATTAATCACGTCACAACTGGGGGATACAAACTGGGGTATTGGTTTGGCGGTTTACAGCGTGCAACGCGCCATCACAAGAACGTGTTAGGAAGACATGGGCGGTTAAGTCAAGATGGGAGAAGTGAGCAGTTCTGATCATGTGACACTCACACACAACTCCACTCTTCCCTCACTCCACTTCCTCCACTTCCCACGAGAGACGTGAAGAAGGCTTAATGACTTGTATAAATAGGTTCTTATCCCTATTTCCAAAACAGAAGTTCGAACAACACAGAAAACCAAGTGTTAATCGTATTCAACACCCAGAGCCTGCCTGCAACATTTGCTAGCCTGCTCAACCTTCGGTTAACAAGTCATCAAATATCCTTCACCTTTATACTCTCAAAATCTTCTTCGCTTCCCTCTCTAAGATCAACCTCACATCCTTCACCTATGACCGAAACAAATCTGGAACGGCCGTGTCTTCGGTTTAGGCCAGAATTGTATAGATTATCTCTCGAATCAAAGTGCTCATCGTGTAGCATATTTATTGAAGGTTTAAACTCACTTATCATCCACACACACCCAAAATTACCTAAACCGGCAGAAGTAGTTTTCTCCCATAAACAGCTATATCATCGAAACCCGGATGGATCCCCATCAAGATGTCTCGGAGATGAAGAAGCGCAGCTGCATCTTAACTGCGTCCACGATGTAATTTGTGGACAAACGTTGGTAGTTATGCTCTATCAACATCTTCAATGCCTGTGCTGTTACTGGCAAGAAATGGAAACCTAATCTCGGTTACTCCAAAAGTCTTGCCATAACTATCAAACACCGTCACATCAATTAGAGGTTTTCATCATAAGTCATGTTGGGACTGGAGAGGGTCGTATATTATCTATCTCCGCGACAAAGTAACTCCTCCTAATCAAAAGGATGTGGTCAAGATGAAACAAAAGGCGAAGCGATTCATATTTCACGAAGGGGTCCTATGTCACAAAATATTTGGAGGGGACCTATTGCGGTGCCTGACCGAGGTAGAGATTCTAATCATGTTGAAGGAAATGCATGAAGCGAAACATCAAGGGAAGAGGAAACTATTTCTCCAAATACACGAGAAACACTATTGGCCGACCATGGAGGATGATGTAGCAGCATTTGTTCAATACTGCCACAAATGTCAAATTCATGGGAACCTTGTTCAAGCACCTTCCACTCCTTTACACTCGATAAGCATCTCATGGACATTTTATAGCTGGGAACTTGACATTATTAGGAAGATCAATCTGCCGTCATCGAAGCAGCACGAGTATATCATAACCACGACAGAATATTTTACCAAATCGGTTGAGGCTATTCCTCTACGAAGAACTACAAGATCAACGATTGCGGCTTTCATTAAAGAGAACATCATTTATCGTTTTGGTATGCCTAAACACATTATCACTGATAATGGCACCACTTTTGCCAATAAACAGGTACGAGAGTTGCTTGAAGAATATGGGATTAAACAGGTCTTCTCCACCATTTACTATCCACAAGAAATGGACAGGCTGAAAGAACCAACAAAATATTAATTCAGATTCTCAGTCGAACAGTACATGACAACCCCAGAGAGTGGCATGAGCAGCTACCGATGGCACTATGGGCATATCGGACGGCACCTAAATGTTCCATTGGGGTTTCTCCATATTCTTGTTTACGGTGCGGACACGATCTTCCCAGCAGAAATCAAGATTCCGTCATCCAGGATTACAGCAGCAAGTGGGGTTCACTGGAACGAGGATGAAACATCTAACTCAAGAATCGCTAAGTTAGACACTTTGGATTTCAGAAGAAGAAAGGCATAGGAACGTTCTCAGATGTACAGAAAAAGGATTTCCAGGGCGTCTGACAAGACTGTGAAGCCACGTGTTTTTAAAATAGGTGATTTAGTCTTGAAGATAACAAAGCACATTCAACAAGACATGTCTGAACCAAAATTCTCTTCGAAATGGGAAGGTCCCTACGTGGTTACCAAGGCTTACAGCACTGGTTACTATAAAATCATTAAGGTGGATGGAGGCAAGTTAGAAGCAGTCATTAACGGAAAATGGCTCAAGGCATACCATGCTTGATCATTGTCCCGCTATTATCCCATGACATGAAAATACATGCATTTTCATTACACATTTTGAATTAAAAATTTATTTAGAAAAAAAAATGTTAATGGAAAAACTTCATCCATCTACCAAAAAACCAATGCAATTCATTTCTCAAGAATGTTCAAAAATAAAATTGACAATAAGGAAGCGTGGCTTAGAAGAGGCCATCAAGAAGATTGTAGTTCCTTGAGAGCATCATCTTCAGCCTAGTTTGGTATCTCTCCGTCATATTCTTCAAGTTTTGAACTGCCTGCTCCACCTTCTCTGATTCCGCATCCAGGGCCTTCTCCTCCTCCAAGATAGCTTTCGCAGCGGGAACTACATTCACGAGGATACCATCTCGATCAACCTTGATGATATCAAGATGTTGCCGCAACCATCCCACGTTGAACTCCATGGATTCGCAGGTAGATACCATGTTCTCCCACTTTTCAAGGTTTGATTCAGCAACGTTGCGGATAGAGATATACTCCATCTCAGCAATCATGGGAAGAAGGAAGTTTACCGTGGTGACCAAAGCATATGAACAGTGATGAACTACATTCCTGGTTGCGATGTGGCCATAATTTCTCCATAACTTTGTGTATAAAGGAACAAATTCCTTTCGCATTAAGAATCCACCAACAGCTCGGTAGCTGGAAGATAGGAATTTCATGTGGATATCGAATGAAAAATCTGCGTTGGGGTATTCATAAGATGAGATACCCAGATCAGCATCTTCAAGGTCCACGGGGGTACGCGTGTTTGATTTTGAAGGGAGAGGACAAGTTAAGTCGTCGTCGTCGATAACCATCACGTATGTTCCAGTAGGATATCTCTGGGAAAAAGGGAGGATTATTCTCCTGATCATGAAGAACAAGCAAGTGTTCGAAAAACAAAAGGAAAGAGGAACAGACCGGTATGATCTTCTTAACTCGGAGAACACGAGCAGGGGATTCCTCATGAGACTCAGATACAGGTCGTGCACGTTTAGCAGAAGACCCTGGATGGTATGAAGAAGACAATCCACTATTGTTTGACATGATGAAGAGATGGAGTTTCTGCAAGAAAATCCTATCGCAAAACGGTAAAAGTGGTTCAAAATCCCTACATATACATATATTTTGGGGAAACTCTAAAGGAAGACTAAAGCGGCTGCGGGCGAAGTTTACCCGATAGATAAGGATTCAACACCAACCAATTCGTTCTTTCTTCCAAACCCTAATCGAGATTGGAAAGACCGTTGGTTATCTAAAAGGAACAGTTCGGCCATCTTCGGGACGTTTGAGGCATATGACGATATTCATCTATGCGGTAAATATGTATTTATTTTAGCTTGATCGTTCTAGTATCTGAGCTGTCACCATCTAATGCCTACCTCACAATAGTGTAACCATTATGTGCTAGGTTGGGGACTTAATGTTGATGGTGGATTTTAGTTCAGGGCTAAAATTGTAAAACCAATTTTAACGTGTTAACATCCTGCAAGTGATGAATACTTCTTCGCTTTATTTATTCGAAGCAATTCAATAAATATACAAAATTCACCTAGAATGGTGCATGTAGCAACAATCCCAATATTCTGTGAATTTATAGCATTATTAATTAATGCATGAATTTCCTTGTATTTCCTGTGTTGTTCTCAGTAGGACTCTCATTATTGGTGCGGCATGATGACTGATTGTTACTCTCAGCAAAGTAACATGAATATCCAAGTGTCAATAGTGAGGCATTCACGAAATACCCGTACAGGCTATACCATTCTCTAACAAAGAGAATCTCGTATCGGCGTGCTTATACTAGCCCGATCGAGCATATTTAATTCCCTAAGGGAAATCTGGACTGTCTATGTCAGTCTCAGAAACGATCACGGCCACGCAAGTTGGCCACATGATTTAACCAGCCTAGCCGAACCCTAGCAGGAGCAGGCGATCACCGTAATGACCATCAGCGGGCCCGTTTTTTGCCTTAGCCGGTCGAACACATGTTGTACTCCCAAAACACCCATCAAACGCTAGACCTGAAGTAGGGAGATTAAGATGGTTTATTTTTCCTTGAAGTGGCTTGTACGTGCAAAGACTTCCAAAGAAAGTCTTAAAGTCATCAAGACCGTCCAACTTCACCAGCCTGGTTGGACGGCCTAAATCATCTCGCGAATGATCAGTGAAGCGTTAATGCACATATTGGCGGGCCCACTCTATCCTTACCTGATTGTCCTTATCACGACATGGCCATAGAGCCATGAACGTTTGCCCAAAACATGATGGGCATGAGGATTTTCAAGTGTCGCGGAAATTCCACTAGCGTTGATCATAACCATCCAACTTCGCCGGCATGTTTGAATGGCTTAGATCACGCCTAAGGCCATCAGGGAAGTGCACACATGTTCACCATCATCCCAAAGTGGGCCCTACATGGTAGACCTCTCCAAGGAAGAAGCATATCTTTCCAAACCATTTGGCCAAAGTCATGTGTGCGCGATCATTTAAAAAACCCTAATTAGGGTTTGTGGAGATACATATTTTTCGTAGTTCGATCGCGTCCATCCATCTTTGCCAGCCTAAATGGAATGTGTAGATATAGACTTAAGAAGTACCAAGAGTATCAATGTGATCACTGTGGGACCACCTATGCGTGTGACTGACCGGACTAGGCCAACCATGTCCGAGCGCTTCGAAACGCACTCCCGAATGGGGCATATCACGCATTTCCCCAATCCTTTGCGGTAAGGGATTTCTATCGCAAATCGATCACGGCCACTCATCTTTGCCAGTCAACTTGAGTGGCCTAGATCAAGCCTTCATTGGACAGAGAGGTATAGACGTACACAATAACAGGCCACCTTCATGCGTGACTAATCGTTCCCACCAAAATTGGCGCCTATGTGTAAATTTGGTCAAGCCCAAAGAGGATGCTTGCGCACCTCTTAAACCCCAAGGTTTCATCAAACGTTCACAGATAAGTGCTGCAAACCATCTCATCCGTCCAACTTTGTAAGCTTGGTCGGAAATCTTAAGTTAAGATCTAGGTGAAAAAGCGGGGGTCTAACAACCACACCCAATACTTCGATTAGCAATCTGTATGGACAACTCCGAGTTACTTTCTAGAAAGTCAGACTCAATCAATAGAAAATATCTTAAGGAGTTAATATCTCAATCTCTCAATTTGATTTACTCAAGCAAATATAATATGTGAGTCTTAATAAAAAAGAGATAACTTGGATGGTACCAAAGACCAATATCCAAGTGTCAATCAATTTAAATCAACAACTAATAAGGTCGGATACTCTAATTGATTGAACAACGCATAACATGTATTATTTCAATTATTTATATATAAAAATATAATACGGAAAAGAAATAACACAGACACCAGAATTTTGTTAACAAGGAAACCGCAAATGCTGAAAAACCCCGGGACCTAGTCCAGATTAAACATACACTGTATTAAGCCGCTACATATACTAGCCTACTCCAAATTAACTTCGGTCTGGACTTTAGTTGAACCCCAATCAATCTTACACTAATCCAAGGTACATTTATGCTCCTACACCTCTGATACCAGTAGGATATTGTACACCTAATTCGCTTAGTTGATCTCACCCACAACTAAGAGTTTCTACGCCCAAAGTCGAAGACTTTAATAAAAAAATATGTCTCACACAGAAAATTCTACCAGATAGATAAATTCATCTCCCATGAATAAACCTATGAGTTTTGTTCCATCTTTTGATAAATCAAGGTGAACAGGAACCAATCAATAAAACCATACTTATATTCCTGAAGAACATCTCATTTTTATCAATCACCTCACAATAGTCTTAATCGACGCATCGAAAAAAGATATTGTGGAATCACAAACGGTGAGACGAAGATGTTTGTGATTACTTTTCTATCTTGCCTATCGGAGATAGAAATCTCAATCTAATTATTACAATTGTACTCGTATGATAGAAACAGCAAGATCAGATCGCACAACTACAAGAAAAGTAGTACCGGTCCGGCTTCACAGTCCCAATGAAGTCTTTAAGTCATTAACCTGGTTTTAGAAGAAGAAAACCAAAAGTTAAAGGAGAATCAACTCTAGCTTAGCACAACTAGTATCATACAGAATGTGTGGGGATTAGGTTTCCCAGTTGCTAGAGTTCTCCCTTATATAGTATTCAAATCAGGGTTTGCAATCAATGTTGCTTAGTAACAAAGCATTCAATATTCACTATTAGATGAAAACTTGATTAGATTCAAGCTAATATTTATCAATCGTTAGATCAAAAACTTAGCTTGTCATACACACATATACTAGACAATTTTAGGTTCATGTAACCATACCCAAACTTGTACATTAGTTGGTTCAACACTAGTTAACCAAATGGTTAGCCAAATGATAAGTTTCATATCAACCATATTATTCTTCACCATAACTAGTCCAAATAACTCAAATGAACTAGTTAGAGAGTTGTTCAATTGCTTAGATCTTTATGTACTACACAAGATACAATCGAACCAAAAACGATGTGATTCACTCGAATCGATTCATGAACTATAAAGCCATGGTTTTCAATAGCATTCCTTAGTTTATTATGATAAGGTCATAAACATCGTTTTTAGACATAACCTACTCAAGTTCGAGGACTGGGTTCGCGGACTTAAGTTCCCGGACGGAGTTAACAAACTCCAGCATAAATTTTCGGGTTCGAGAACTACGCTAGTTCGCGGACTGGGTTCGCGGACTGAGCTTATATGCTGAGTTCGCAGACTGAGATCACGCACTGCTCCGGTTTCACTTGATCA
This sequence comes from Papaver bracteatum, assembly GCA_023529315.1. NCBI lineage: Eukaryota > Viridiplantae > Streptophyta > Magnoliopsida > Ranunculales > Papaveraceae > Papaver > Papaver bracteatum. The sequence continues at coordinate 1,966,261 of JAJJWX010003277.1, read as the reverse complement.
ACAAAGTTCGCAAACTTCGGTTCAAGTAATAAGGACTTATACATATATGTGTTACCACAACAATGCTTATATCCTCCAATGGTTATATAGTCTAAACTCTCATTTCAATCATTGAAACATTCTCAGAGGACGTTATATAGTTGTTATTCACAAACTAATTATCGTCAGAGCGGTTTCTAAAATGATTGAAACATAACATGACTTTTGTCACTAGGTAAAGATGAACCTGGCTAAAGTGAAAGCTTTACCAACACATCTTTCGAGAAATAGATAAGCGAGATATATTCAGCTCAAAATATCATATGTGTATAATCTTAGTCTCTATAGTAATACAAATTTTATCTCAAGATAAGAGATAGAGTAGATAGAATTTTAAGTGATATATAAGTTCAAGTCTCCACATACCTTTTAGTCGATGAAGATCCACTGGTTCCTTGAGTAGTCCTTCGTCTTATATGATGATCGCCATGGATTTCTTGGGCTCAACTACACTTTCTATCCTACTCCGAGACCTTAGATATAGTAGACTATAAATCAAGACTTTATAGTTTTGATCACTAACATTGACAAACATGCTTGAGATAGCAACGCATGCGACTTCGACTGAGCAATGCTCTAACACTAGGCAACCAATGAAGTACCTCGATGATCACCGTCCATCACTCTACCGCAAGAAGTGATCGGCCAAGGGATGGCTCGCCCATGCGGTCTCCAAATAATCAGTCAAAGATGGTTGGGCATGCAGCTATCTTAAGACACTTAATCCGCGACTTACTCCTTTAAGCTCTAAAACATCGATGCTTCTTATATTTGATTGTATTCGATGCATTAAATGCATAAAGTTTACATGATATTTCGTGAATATCGATTTCCTAAATAACTCAGTTATTTAATCAAGCACCGTATGCTACTTTCTGTGGGTCCCACGATCCACTCATTCGAGACATCAAGCATGTCACAAACTGGGGGATACTTACTAGGATATTGGTCTGGCGGTTTACAACGTACAACGCGCCATCACAAGAACGTGTCAGGAGGCATGGACGGTTAAGATGATGAGAGAAGTGGGATAAGACGTGATTGTGCAATCACCCACACGACCCCACTACTCCATCACTCACTTCCACCACTTCCTACGAGATGAGGGTTTACCGCTCGATGACTTGTATAAATAGGTCATTTGCCTATTTCCAAACAACACAGACAAACACAGAAAAAATCAAGTGTTGTCATCAGTATCCAGAAATCATCATTCTAATACAAGTCATAAAAGCCAACACCTTCACAATCTCAACATCTTCTTATCTTCCCTCCCTAAGATCAACCCCATCTCCTTCACTTTGTGACCGAAGCAAGTCTGTAATGATCATTTATTGGTTTAGGCCAAAATTGTATAGATTGATCTCTCGAATCAAAAGCACTCCCTTGCAGTGCATTTTTTTAGGGCTTAGATTCGTTTATCATCCACCCAAATTTACCAAAACTAGTAGAAATAGTTTTCACCCATAAACAACCGGAAATTGAAGAGGTTATTATGGAGAAAAGCATCATTCTACAGGAAACTAATGTAGATTGGAGTCTCACAATGCTGGGGAGGATAGTATCAAATTCAAGTGTTTTACAGTGGGAATTCATCAATGAGGTGAGAGGATTCTGGAAACTAACAACAACTCCAACTATTTCACCTTACAAGCACAAGCAACATTCAAATGTTTACATTCTCAAGTTCCACAATGAATTGGATTTTCATAAGGTTATGGATTTTAAACCTTGGTTTGTCAAAATAAATGTTGTTATTCTTAAAATTATCCCAATTATAGGTATACCAAAAGATGGTAGTCTTTCTCTTTCTCATGAACTATTTTGGCTAAAAGAAATAGATGTGCCAATTGGGTATGTTTCAATACAAGGTTTAACTAGAGTTGAAAGACCAAATGGGGTGTACCAAAAGCATGACAAGCCTTTTGGAACTAACATGTTGGAGAAGAATGTTATGATTCAAGTTATGGTGGATCTCAAAAATAAGATTGCAAGACAGATGGCTGCAGTGACAGAGGAGAAGGAAAAAACTATAATAAGTTTCGAATATGACCGGTTACCTCTCTTTTGTAATGTATGTCATATCATAGATCATCCAGTGCAATTATGTGAGAGAAGTAACAAGTGGATAAACCCAAATTTAAGGAAAGGGGGAAAAAGCAATGAAAAACTATTAGTACAAATATTTCAAAAAAAAGCAATGAAGAAAAGAATTAGGGAGGTCAGGAAAAACAGAACTTTAGCCCTCAAAGTAGTGACGCATTGAAGCTGAAAAATGGAGTTGATATTAAAGGAGGATGTGTTGGAGCTGTATTTTTTCAGCATGCAATAATTGGGGTGGAGAAGGGAGGGAAGGAAAAACAGAACTCTGCCTCCTCAATATCGGATATATTTATATTGGAGAATGCACACCAGACTATAGGGAAAGGACCAGCCAATTCCATAATTTTGGAAAAACATAATAGTGTGCAAGTGGAAGACAAGAAGATTGAATGCAAAGTGTCAACTGGGGCTAATGATACTCCAAAATTTTCTGCAGAAAGAGTGCCAGAAAACATTTAGGAGCATTTTGAGGGGAAGATGAAATATGTTAGTAAAGCAAACACGAGTTATAAAAAAAAGGAGGTTCACAAACTAATCCAAGAACTGAAATAGGGAAGGGGCAAGGAACAAAAAAAATTCTAACAAAGAGGAAGATGAATCTTGATGAACCACATAATGAGGCAAATTCTCTAAAGATGCAATAGTGGAACAACAACAACAACAACAACATGGAATGGAGTGGACAATTGATATTCAAGATGGACTACAGTTTAACACTGGCACAACCACAAATCAGCTACCAAACACACACACAAAAACCATACAACCAGAAAAAGCTTTTTTTGACACTAATTCCTCTGAGGGCGCTACAATTTCTCCAATGGGTGGAACCATTATCCATTCTCAGAGTACTATGGTGGACAAAGCAACTGATGGGATGAAAGGTCCACAACAGACACACCAGAATATTCCCACTTCCAAGGGCATTAAGGTACCTAATTTCTTCCACACAATTACTCTAGCATGCAATTTTTTGGTTACACCGGTATGCACTACATGTTGCAATTCACTTTTTGCTACAATTTTAATCATGTCCTTATAAACTGTTTCAAATATCATCTGTTTAATAACCACTACATACACTATATTGGGAACCTAAAAATAATTAGTTGGAATTTTCAAGGCTTGGGTAACGACACTACTCAGTCACACGTAAGAGACCTGGTGAATTCTCATGATCCCGACATCCTTTTTCTATGTGAAACTAAGAACAAGAGAAATTTTGTGAACACAATCATTTTGGGGCTAAACTACAAGTATTATTTCGTTGTGGACCCGGTGGGTCTATCCGGTGGTCTAGTTGTTGCTTGGAAAATAGGAATTAACTTACATATTGGCTTATACTATGATAATCTGATCAACTGTCATGTCCTTGAAAATGCTAATAATAAGGAATTTGTTATTTCTTGTATGTATGCTCATTCGAATTGGCCACAAAAGTATTGTTTCTGGTAGTACATTGCATCTTTTGCTAGTACTCTTAGAGGTGAATGGGTTGTGATTGGGGATTTGAATCTCACTTTGTATGAGTATGAGAAAAATGGGATTGGTTACTTCAACAAATCTGAAGCAGAAAATATTATTCATCTCTTAGGATTGGCGGGTTTAGAAGATTTGGGTTTCATGGGATACAAGTTTACATTGTCTAATAGAAAGACTGCCTATGAGATGACTGAAGAAAGACTTGATAGAGGGTTGGCTAGCTACGAATTTTTCAACTGCAACAAGAAAGCTACTGTCAAGCACTTGGTTGCGGTAGGTTCTGATCATTCGCCAATCATGCTCAATACCAACTATCAAGCTAATTATGGCCATAAACCTTTCAAAGTTCTGGGCATTTGGCTCAATAAGCAAGCTTGCTTAGACATCATTTCTACTACCTGGAGCATTCATGTTTTGGGTAGCAATGCCCATAGATTAGTTAGAAAACTCAACACAACCAAAAACAATTTCAGACTTTGGAACAAACATCACTAGAGCAAAAAAAAAATCTAAAAAAAGTCATTTCTGAACAGAATCTTACCAACAGGTCCCATCAAATTAGACAGAGAGAGGAAATATTAGAGAATTGGTACAAGGTGGAAGAGATTTTCTGGAAGCACAAAAGCGGTGAACAAGACATTCAGTTGGGGGATAGAATAGTGGATACTTCTACAAAAAAAAACAGAATATATGGAGGAGAAATTGGATTGAAGAAATCAAAGACCAGAATGGAGATTGGGTGGAAGAAAAAGCTTGTGTATCCGCAACATTTACGGAACACTTTAGAAGGGTTGCTACCACCTCTAATCCGGGTCCGAGTACTGACTATCTAAACAAGATTCCCCATGTAATTAGTTCTCAAGATAACATTATGCTTACTCATAGTCCTACTTTGGAAGAGCTAAAACAGGTTGTTTTTCCATGGAGCCAGACACTTCTCCGGGACCAGGCGGTTTTACTCCTAGATTCTTTCAAAAGAATTGGAAAGTGGTAAAGGAGGATATTTTCAATATGGTCACTAGTTTTTTTACTACGGGGTTCATTTTGAGGGAAATAAATGTTACGTTTATATCTTTTATTCCTAAGATAGAATTCCCACAGTCAGCTAGTGACTACAGACCCATTAGTTTGAATAATATTGTCTACAAAATTATTTCCAAAACTCTAGCAAATAGGTTAAAACTTCTGCTGCCTAAGATTATTTCTCCATTTCAGCCCGCTTTTGTGCCTGGTAGGCAGATCTTCGACAATGTTCTCATCGTCCACGAATTAATACACACTATGAGGGCTCAAAGGGGTAATGAATTCCTGATGGGTATTAAGGTTGACATGTCTAAGAAGTTTGATAGGGTCGAGTGGAATTTTATGTTAGATGTCATGAAAAATTCGGTTTCTATGGTGAGTGGTGCGACCTGGTAAACCAGTGGATCAGAACTGTCTCTTCTTCAGTGTTGGTTACTGGTGTGTCGGGGTACCAATTTTTCCATTCTAGAGGCCTTCGGAAAGGAAATACTCTATTGCCTTACCTCTTTATATTGTGTATGGAAGTGTTGTCTAGAGAAATGTAGTTGATCTCGGATTTCGGTTTGTCTCTGTCTCAGGTACAACACTGTCTCAGGGAGATTCCGTTTCCAAATCTCGGTATGATTTCGGTTCAAAATTTTATATATATAATTTCTACCTATGTTAACATTAACATATAAAGAAATGCTATCAAATTAACCAAAACATATATTCATTGAAAAAACATAAAAGTGCAAAACATAGTTGCACACATTTTATAGAGTGGAGACATTTTTACTTATACGTGTCCAGCTTGTGTATTCTTACCACAACACGTGTACACCTTTTGGGATACTTTAAAGTTTAAACTCTCTTCTCGAACCTTTTTTATTTTACCGGGAAGAAGAACAATAGAATATGTCTCTCACTCTCTTTTTTCTTTTCACGGGAAGAACAATTAACCACGTCTTTCTCTCATACACAAACTATTTCATTGACTGTTAATTTCTTCTTCGTTATATGGATGTACTCGCTGATTTGGGTGTTTCAAAATTAGGGTTTATTTCTTTCTATTTTGAATCAAAACACTAAATGATGTACCATAATTCATATGAGTTTATACAAATTTAGGGTTTTGATTTATGATAGGATTGATGTTATGTTACTTCTGTAAATAAATTGACGTTTCTATTGATATCCTTTTTGTTTTAATTTATTAGAATCTGCTAGAATTATTTGAGTTTTAATAAAAAAAGAACAGGATCCATGCGCCTGATGGGAATTGAAAATCTTCGATGTAAATCCATGAAACAGTAAAGCAGAAGCAGAAAAAAGAAAAAAATGAGATTTAACGATTCCGACGAATTTATCGGTGAAAAATCGTCTTGCCGAAAATGTCTGTATCGGCTCTTCTGTTTTCGAAACCGGAAAATCGCTGAGATATCGGCCAGCACGGTCGAAATCGACTACATTGGTATAGATCTATATCTAATGCTGAGGACTCTAATCTTATTCATGGGATAAAGATGGGGTGTAATGCACCACCAATATCCCACCTTCTTTTTGCGGATGACCTTCTGGTCTTTTCTTCTGCAAACTCCATGGAAGGTGAGAACATTTTGAAACTATTTACTGATTTTAGTAATTTGTTGGGACAGTTAATAAATTTCAAAAAGTCCGGGATATTTTTAGTACCAATCACCAAGACATTATGGATAGAGTCAGGAACATTTTGGGAGTTCGTTGAATAGACATGAATGATAAATACTTAAGTTCTCCCTTGTTCACTCACATTTCTAAAGTTAAATCTTTTCAAAGTGTGGTTGATAGAGTGGAAAACAAGCTTCATATTTGGAATCCAAAAAAATATTCTTGTGCTGCTAAGTCAACCTTGATACATACCTCTATAACAACTATTCCTATGTACCAAATGAAATGTTTTAGGGTTCCGGTTGTGGTGAAGAACAAAATCAACAAGATCCAAAGATATTTTTTTGGGGGGAAGGATGTCTCCATTTCTAGAGGAGTGTACTTGAAAGGTTGGACCAATATATGCATCCCCAAGGATTTGGGGGGTATAGGTTTTCTTAATCTACAGATTTTCAACAATGCGATGTTAGCTAAGGTTACATAGAGACTAGTCAAATCCCCTGATACTTTGTTGGCGCAAGTAATGAAGCACAAGTATTATTCCGATCACAGCCTGCTCAATAGTGAGATATAGTGTCTTGCGACATCATCATGGGGGTGGAAGAATATAAACAAAGACATGCCGAAAATTCTAAATAATTCAGTTTGGGTGGTGGGTAGTGGTAAAATGATAAAAATCTGGGAGGACTTATGGTGTGATGAAGTGGAAGGTACTTTAAAACCTCTTAACCAACAAATTAAGTGTTTCACTTTTGTTGCTGAGTTAAAAGATTGTGATGGAGAAGAAAATGGAACTTCAGTAAGTTTCAATTTTGCTTCCAAACTGAAGTGGTGGGAATGGTTAGTAGAATAAGCATCAAAAACGATAATGAGGATCAACTGTTTTGGAAGTTGGAGGCTAAGGGAAAGTTCACTACTAAATCCCTTTACAACCAAATTGTTACAACTGGTCAACAAGTGCAACATCATGAAAATTAAAAATGGAAAAGGGTATGGAATTTGAACACAATGCCTAGGATAAAAATATTTTTATGGAATGTCTCCACCAGGTCCTACCGCTCAATGAAAGAATTTAAAGAATCATTCCAGACATAAACAAGTTGTGTCCAATGTGTGGCCAGCAAGATGAAACTCTAAACCATATATTTATGTTTTGTGAATTTACTTTAAGAATTTTCAATAGCATTGGCTTTAATACTGACTTCGTTTTCAATAATCATGTGCACTTATTGTATTGGGTTAACAATTGGTTTACAAGAACCAACATTAGGGACAAAGGAATCCCTAACTGGCCAGAGACTATGACCACAATAATGTGGGGAATTTGGAAAACTAGATGTGAACTAATGTTTAGGAAAGACAAACCAAATATAGCTAGAACCAAGTATAGTATAACTACTTTAGTTAGAAATAATGACAGGTGCATGAGATATCTACATATGGAGGAATAGATTACTATATCCAACTCGGACTACACAACAAAACCTCTCATTTTAACTGTAAAATTTAATGTTGCTATGGTTTGTGATTTGATAAATAAAAATGTTGCTATTGCTCTGATTGCTTGTGATCATATAAGGGCTATATCAGGAGCTAGGTGTGTCCATCCAGCAGGATCTGACTGAGAGGAGCTAGAGGTCCAGGCTGCTTCACAAACGATCAAGTGGGCACGAGATTTGAACATTCATATGGTCCAAATCGAGGGGGACGACTTGAAAGTTCTTGAAGCTATTCGGAAAGAAGTAAACAAAATTACTAAAGCTCCAATCAGGTTGCAGGAAGGATACAACTTAAACTTTCGCTTATGTATAAAGGGAATCAAAAATCTTACTATAATCCCTACTTTTGAAATAGTGTTGCGAGAAATCTAGCGGCAGTTAGTCCGTTGGAAGGTCTATCTAGTACCTGGGATGGTATTTCTTTTTTGAAATTTATGACCCACTGTCAAAACATGTTCTACCAGTATCATGTCTCGAGGTAACTTCAGGGGTTACCCTGTTTTCTTATTAAAAAAGAAAAAGTTCAAACGGATGAGCACGGATGATTGGATTCAATAAGAGAATAGTTTATGATAGATTGATAGTAACATACCAGTATAATTATATAAGATTAGGTTCCCCTATTTTATTTATATAGTATTTATATAAGTTTAGACTGTTCAGTAATTCAAAAATTAGGTTCCCTTATTGTATTTATATAAGTTTAATAAGTCAAATATTGAAATATGTCCTTTGAATCTTGAATGATTGGACGACCAATGAAAATATTAGGGGAATGACAATTGAATTTTATCCTTGCTAAATTGGGGCCTATCAAAATTTCCTTCCCACACCACCAAATTACTTTGGGCACCCAAATTTCTAAGAAATACTAATTTACCCCCACATTAATTCCTAAAAATCTCTCATATAAATACTAATTTTTCCATTTTCAGTAAATCCAAAAACAAAAAAACCTAAACCTAAAAAAACTTTCTATTTTCATCCTAATCTTTCCAAATTCTCAAAACCCTAATTTTCATCTTCCTCTCCAACGAATCTTCGATCCACACAAGCAAAAGTTAAATCTCCATAAACCCATACTATGATTCTTCTTATCTTATTGATTTACATGTTTAAATCTTCGTTTTTGACAAATCAAAATTCTGATTACACCCAGAATCGATTTTTATTGACATATTGAATAAACCGATTCTGGGTTTGGTTTTTGGCCATAAAGAGCATGCACAGTAATCGGTTTACATAATGACTAATATCAACTGATTGTGTTTTACAAATGAAATCCGAAAATATATCTCCAGAATCGGTTTATATATGTAATATGTATAATCCGATTACCATTGTCTTTTCATCTTCCATTCCACAATCGGGTTTTATACATGTACTACATAACCCGATTCTTGTAGTCTCTTCAGAATCGGGTTACTTTTGTTTCTATATGTACCGATTTCATACTTGGTTTTTGTTAAATTTTTGTGTAGAATGTACTTCGGACACCTAGAATTTTACAATCGAGAGGTAACCTTGGAGGATGCTCTGAGGAAACCACAAAGAGTTCCAGAGAAAAGCCTATATAAGTTTGCTTACGGAGGTGAGACCAATATTGAACAAGCGCTGACATTGATTGATAAGCTGGCACTGGAAGAGCTTGTTTAGGTCATCAGGTTCGCTCGGATAAGGAGAAGCATTATTTCAGCTGAGAGGGATCTCCACCAAGAATTGGAAGGTATGTTTGAAGAAATGGCTGAAGCTGATGCAATGGATGATGATGTTGATGATGGTGTTGCAGCTACTCCTGATGATGGTGGTGCTTCTCCTGGTGCTGTTCATGCTGCAAATGCTCCTGGTGCTCCTTAAGTTCTTAAGTTTAACTTTTTTATATTAAATTTAATTTTATAAGGCTTGTGGTTGTTTTTTGTTTTAAGTCTTTTGGGATGGTTTATATATGTAATATGGATGATCTTTGTGTGGTTGATGTTTTTATTTTGGTTGATCTTTGTGTTGAACTTCTTGGCACATAATGTTTAAATTTATTCTAGCCTGACATGCCAACAATCGGTCGACTCAATATGCCAACGTAAACCGATTATGCAAGCCATTTTTCCTGGATATTTTTCAAGCCACAATCGGGTTACATATTAAAATATATAAACCGATTGTTGTTGGTGAAATTTCAAAATCTAACAGATATCTAATCGGTTTACGTTAGTCATAAAAACAACCAATTCCTTGTGACATATCAACACAAACGGGTTTTACAGAGCTCTTAAAATACTTATTATAGCAAATTATTTCACGTTTTTCAAAAAAATAACTATTAGGGACTTTCTATATAAATAGAGACCTCACCCTTAGACCCCATTTGCCCCAAAATTGATCATTTTATCCCCCCTCACTCTATATACTCCACAACTACTCATTCCATACATATACATACAAGAAATGGCATCGTTTGACTCCGCGGAATATTTGGCAATCACCAAAGCTTGGTACGCGGAAAATCGACCTAGACGTCAATCCTCCGAAAGGGAGGATTCTACAACCTTTTGGGATAGGGTACACAACAAATATAGGCAAGAGTTTGGGAACCCTAATGCAAGAAGTGTTCGACAAATCCACGCTAGGCACCTAGTCATTGCAAAAGCGATACTTGCTTTTTTGGCTCTCCAACCTCGGATTTTTAACGCTCTCCCCTTCACCTTGTCCATTGCAGAATTTGTAAGTAATTTTGTGGTTTTTTTTACGTAACCCATGTTATTTATCTTCCAATGAAACACCACTAACAAATGTAAGTTTATTTTTGTGTTTTTATAGCATGAAGTCGTGAAAGCGCGCTACTTGGAGGAAAAAGCGGAACCATTCGCTTTCGATGTAAGCTATCACTTCTTGGTTGAAAGATTCCCGGAGGATAACCCAGAATACTTGGATGCCGTATCGTCTTCGTAGGAGGAAGATTGATGGCTTTAGAAGTTTTTGTATAGGTTTTGTGGGTAGACCTCTATGTAAACCCTCATGAGACTATAACTCGTCCACTAGGGTCGCCTAGGAGTTTAAAGGCTTTATGCATGTGCTAAATGCATCCTACAATTATAATGCATTGAATGGAAATTGGTAATGAAAGGAAACAATCGGTTTATGTTATAAGTAAAATCCGATTAATAGAATCGGATTATAAATATGTCAACGTTAACCGATTATAGATGTCCTCTGTTAATTCGTAAACACCAATCCAGAATCAGTTTACAAGTGAATGAACGTAAACCGATTCTGGATTGGTGTTTATGGGAAAAAAATCAAAATGTTTCATGTTTTGAAGAACTCTATGACATTAGTTAATCTCACATCCAAAACATAATTAACCCATAATACGATTAATTAATGCTAATATTCAGGGGTAAAATAGGTACTTAGGTAATTATTTTGATAAGGGGTGGTGTGTAGTGATTTCTAATGACCTTTTTTGTCATCTGGCTATAGGCCCAAATTAAGTCTTATAGGCCCCAATTTAGGAAGGAATTTTATCTCTTAGATTATTATTAATTTATGGAAGTAATAATGGAGTTGATAATTTTATTTCAAGACCAATTATATTCATTTTTAGTGGTTCTACAAGCCATTAGTGAATTTTAACATTTCCACTTATTCATCGACCAACAAAATGATTTTACAAGGGATTTACTCTCTTCGTCCCAAATTAGATGAGTTAGTTGGTTTAAAATTTTGTCTCATAAATAGATGAGTTGTCTCTCTAATCAAGGAGATATTTCTAAAACTATTCTTTTAATTGATTATTGTTACTATAAGAAATATTTATAGTTTGATAGCCATATTTATATTCGTTACATAGGTGTTTTAAAATGCTTTTCAACAGTATAAAGTTTACGAAATACCGTGGTATACTTTAAGAGATAAATCATTTCTTAGTTTTACAAGTAGTTATTATCTATAAGGGTATAATTGTAATAAATACTTAAACATACTCTCCTTTCTTTCTTGTCTTAATAATTGTGCAAACTACAACTAGCTTATCTAATTTGGGACGGAGGGAATACTTATTATAAATGGTTTTACAACCACTTACAATTCCAAGGCACAAATATGAATTGATTCAGGGGATGCGCCACTGATTGGATAGTAGTATCAGAACATCTCAAGAGAGGTTCATTAACGAATCCATAGTACAGTACATTCAACTTTGAACCATTCGATTCGATAGGGTTGCAGTTTACTTACATTGGAGGGAAGTAGTGAGCTAGCTGGAGGGAGCTCTGCGGATCGGCGATAAAATCAAGTCAACCCAGTGGAAAATTTCATTCAATTCTTCATGAAAATTTGATTTCTGTTGATGATAGACGATTATTAATCTCAATTTCTTCCCTCCCTTGTTCAATTTCCTTTGCTAATATCCTTTTGTATGTTTAATTTAGTTTTTCTCGGTTTTCTTTGCTTTTCTTTGTGATTTCTTATTGTTCCTCTATAACCTTTTGGGTTATTTGGTTTTTGGTATTCAGTTTTTGACCTAAACCTGGGTTTGGTCTAACATTTGTCCGGCCTTTGCGTTTGGTCTAAAGACCAACGTTGACCCACATTGACCAGGTTAAGTCATGACGTGTTTAAACATTTGGTTAATTAATTCATAATTACGAAAATATATTTATCTTTAGTAACAATGACTGACCCTGTCCTCAACCCATCAAACATGTGGATGATCCACATTAGATCTTAAAACATGTAACAGATAAGTGGCTAAGATATCGTAAGTTCTTTTTTTTTTCATTTTTTTCATCTCTAGTCACGAACAGAAACACCATTTCTTCTCAACCTTCGTAACATTCATACATACAGATGACCTTTCATTTTATTTCTCCTTTAAATCCAATATCGATCCTCACATACTCTTTCTCATATGTGATTAAAGAATTCCAATTCTAATTCATATTAAAATTAATTTTCTATCCTAAAGTTTTCAGATTGTAATTAAATTTCACATTTAGTTCAATCTGTGATTAAACTCGATCCCTTATCAGAATTCATTTCTTTAATTTGTTTTTTCAAACCCTATATCGTGACCCTTAAACCCATTAATCATCTTCCATCAAGATTTGATTTCATCTTGATTTTGAGCTTTGATTTCTGATATTTTGTTCGATGAAGATCTAAAAAGAAGCTTCTTTTTCGTGTTTGATTAGTGGGTTTGAAGGAATGTTAAGATTTTTATTGTGTTCAATTTTGGTTTGGGAGGCGTAAATGTTGAGGTTGGGGATGAAAACAGAGATGTCTAGTTGAAGTTTTAGAGTGCCATAAAATTGAAATAATGGGGTTTTTAAGTTTTTTTTTTGTGTTCATGATGTTACCAGTTTAAGGCATTTGAAGATAGGTTTGTAATGGGTTATCGTTCTTCTCTGCAAATTCTGCATCTTTTGTAATTTTGGCAGAAGATTTATACATATTGAGCTTATTATCGATGATTGTCTTTCTTTTTCTGTTATAATTTTGGCTTTAAGATTTTTGTTTATAAGATAATTGAGTTTGTATATATATGAAGTGAGGTTGAGTCACTTGAGTGACAACAATTGAAATGGAAACTGTGATTTTTAATTTGGGGAAGAATGAAGAACATGAAATTTAGGGTTCTTCTTCAATTTGATTTAGATCGTTAACGGTCACTTAACGACGTTCAGTAATTTATTTATTTTTATATCTTTTAGCAATTAATAAATAGAAGTCATGACTTAACCAGGTCAATGATGGTCAACGTTGGTCTTTAGACCAAACGCAAAGGCCGGACAAATGTTAGACCAAACTCAGGTTGTGGTCAAAATTGAAGTATCAAAAACCAAATAACCCTAACCTTTTTAGCATCCTCTTCTCAGTTTGATTTCTTCTCTGTTTAATTTCGTCTTCTTTCTTCCCAATCGGGGTTCTATTCAGTTTTCTCTGGGTTTATCTCTAATCTGTCCAGTTAGGTTTTTATGTTTTAATTTTCCCAATTTAGGTTTATAGTTTATTATGGAGAGTTACAATCTTTGTTTAATTACTATAATTTGTTGCCTGCTTCTATGTTTTTGCAGGGAAAGCTTTATTGGAGCTAATGCTCAGTTCAGGCCATCTCCGGTCAGTAATTTCCTTCAGGGAAAGTTAGAAGTGATACAATGTTCATAAAATTTTCTTGGTCGGCAAGTGGGGCTCCCCTTGGGTGCAAAAAAGGGATCTTTCTGCTTGGGTAAGGACAAATTCATCAAGCCAATTCCTGGTTTTTATTCTAAAGAAGTAATCATCATGAACACATTAAGAAATTACTTTTGGAATTACTCCAAAAAATGAAAATAACAGCAACAGTAGTCTTCTTGTCAGTAATAGAATCAACATTACCATGCATGTCAGTCACTATTTACATCAGTTCTTTGGATATAACGACCCTTTGCTACAAGTGTCATATACTTTGGGTAATATTGATTCTCCTAGAAACTGTGGGATTAGTTATACTCTTTTTAAATCAGATTTGCTGAGAAGAATTGCACAAGTGGCAAAAATTTTCAGAAGCTACAGTTATGAGATTACTTGCAACCAGAAAGCATATGGTAGTAATCATATTAATTCTCTGTCACCTCCTTTCCATGGCATACAAGTGTCAAGTATAATCATATATTATTGTTATTTATACATAAACCATATATCTGTTTTCCAAAATCACCACATATCTCAGAACTTTTTATGTACCTCTTTAAAAAAGAAACAAGAGCACAAAGTCACAGCTACCTTCTCCTTTTCTCAGAAAAAAAATCATAGTTTTTCCTGCTTTATTTCTACAGGGAAAATGTTTGATGTTCCAACTAGGAACTATATTGCTCACCTTACTAATATTTTAAAAGATGATTCTCAAACTCTTATAAGCTCAGTTAAGAAATATGTATAATTCTAGAGAAATGCTGCAGTAGATGTAGAAAACAAAAAATATCCTAGAGTTATTGTTAAAAGTTTTAAGGAAATAAAGAATGGTGATAGGTGTCTAAAACACCTATATATTTATCTATTGTTTATGCTTTCTCTGTTAGTTTTCTTGTCAATTATGTATCTTATGTTTTCTTTTGAGTTTTATAGGTATTTTGGAGTCATTGGAGAAAAAGAATAAGAATTGCTGCTTAAAAGGACAAGGCGAACTATTTCTCATTATTTGTTTTTATTTCTTCATCTCTGCCTGAAAAGTATGTCGGCTTTAGTGATGCAAATTTCTTTCTGAAAAGCACGACAACTTTAGTGATGACTCTCATTGAAGAGAAAAAGTGAATCCGAGAAATAAGGGGCAGCTGCTGTTTATTGCCGAGAGAGTAGATCGAGAAAGAAACAGAGAAAAGAAGAGAGTTATATCCGAGAAATTGCAGAACTAAGGAGTGGCTTGTGTTATTAGTGGGTTTGTGACAAATTTGAAGAAATTGCTGGCTAGGAATCGATTGTGGCTGCTTAGATGAAGAATTCAAGGGTTCTGATGGGTTTCACATAAGTCAGGTTGAGTCTATCATCAGCTTGATTAGTCGCTGTTGGCAGTGGTTCAATGATAAGCACGAATTGCAACTGAAATCTGTTCATCCAGAGGATAAAATGGCTTAGAAAGCTAAATGGGCCTTTGCAACTTATGGTGCCAAAATGAGTGGGAGCTTAATGAGAGTTTTTGGGCTGGCTATCCAATAACTCATTTACCGCGGCCGGACCACCTTGCCATCTTGTTCGTTTAAGCGCGTGAACTACACATGTGAAAATAGTGGAGGACGTGTTATCCTCTATTACCACATTTCTTTTTGGCAAGTATCAAACAACATATGCTCTTCTCTATCAGAAGACTTTTCATTTCTTCTCAACGCTACGACCAGATCTGGAAGCAGCAGCAACACGACGGATAAATTTATTAGAGTTCTTGGCCTAGACTGAAATCGGGTTTGTTTCAAAGGTGGAAATCAGTGAAGGCAACAACAACACAACAACAATTTGGGGGTTTGTATATCAACTGAAAATTGGGAAATTTGTCTCAACAAATAAAGCAGTGGAAGAAGGTTTGAGTAAGGGAAGATGTCATTAATTGGCAGCGAGAATAATCAAGCCTCTGTGGTGGTTAATGTGGTCTGAAAATTGGGTTGGTTTGAAGTTCAATCTTTGAGCAGTTGCAGCTGGTAGAGATCGAATGGAGGACGAGTTTTGTTCTCTCAAACTAACGGTGGATGTTGGGGCAGGTTTGAGATGTCATTGAAGATGAATTCAGTTCCATGAATATGCAGATTAAAATGTCAATTTGAGTTCTTGGAGGTTGCAGTGAGTTGAGATGGTGGATAATGATGTCAGGTCGGAGGTTAGCAGGTAGCTGCATTGTTGAAATTTGTGGTTATCAAACAAATGAATGGTTGGCTGTAGCAGCAACCATTAATTA
This sequence comes from Papaver bracteatum, assembly GCA_023529315.1. NCBI lineage: Eukaryota > Viridiplantae > Streptophyta > Magnoliopsida > Ranunculales > Papaveraceae > Papaver > Papaver bracteatum. The sequence goes on along the minus strand of JAJJWX010003277.1, from coordinate 1,950,067 downwards.
ATAGCAGAATGATGGTGATGTGGTGACGAGCTGGAGATGGGTGCTTGAAGTATTAATGGCTCTGGAAGGTTGTGATTGAGCAGTTTGAATCTGGCAGCAGTGGTGGACTGGTGATGGTTGCATTGCAGGGGTAATTCAGGTGTAGGCGGCAGCATATATGAAGCTGTGTAGCAGGTGCAAGCGTGGAAGGTGGCATTTATGAGATTGGATGCTAGCAGCTGAAATGGTGCAGTTGAGATGTCCAAGAACAAACAGCTGATGTCAATGGGACAATGGCTGTGAAGTTGGTGATGTTTCTATGCTCGATGGAGTATGCAGCTGAAACATATAAGCTTGTAGAGGAACTGAGCCAAGAGATGATGAGTGAAGATAAGGTGGAACCAGTGTATGGACTGGTGGATATTGTCTTGCGACTAGTTTTGACTATGGAACTGGTGGTGGAATGTATGCGGATGCTGTGGAGATGAGGGAGATGCAAGTGCTGGTGGATGGATGATGGATGCAATTGGAGAGGATTATGCAGATGGTCATGTAGCTGTTGTAGTTGTTATGAAGGTTACTGTGCTAGTGCAGATTGGAAATAGCAGGTGCAGCTGTTCAAAGACTCTTGCAGGAGCCAAGGAATGGATTAGTAGTTGACAATGAGGCTAAACTGAAGTTGCAGTTGCATTTCGCGTAGATGAGCAGCTGGAGAAGCAAAGCAAGAGATGTGTTAGTTGCAGTTACATTGGAAGCTGTGTATTGATGAAGCTGGTGCTAAGAGAAAACATTACAGTTCAGGTGGAGTTGCTGTTGCAGGACAACACATGGAATTGCAGGGCATTGCAGAGCTTCTAATAAGCTTGGGATTACAGTTAAAAGAGCAAGGAAGTTGAGACTGGTTATGAGTCCAACTGAAAATGATGGATTCTGAGCAAGGCAAAGCTGGTGAAGCTATTGGTTATTTGCAGTTGCAGCTGGACTCGCAGGGTAAATGAGCATTGTAACTACAAATGAGTTAGATGAGGAACTGGAATGCAACTGGAGTAACAGAACTATGAATTGAAATGGGAGTGAAGTACAGGTGGTATGACTGAGACAGTAGCCGGATACAAGCTCAAGTGGTCTGAGATAATTTTCCGGCTGAATTCCGGCGCCGGCGACCAAGTTCCGGCATGTGACCCAGCTTTTCGGTGACTCGTTTTTAGCATGTTTTCTACGTGGGTTTTCTCCTATGTGGGCTTGGTGGATATTATGGACTCAGACTTCTGAGTTATGACCTAGTTTGGAGAAAAAGGGTACAAAAGGGAAAGTTTTCTACAACTTTGGAATCACGTATTTTTTATTCTACTTGGAGTTTTGCAGAGAGCTGGAACTAGGGTTTTCTTCCCTGTTAATTTTCATCTTCTTTATTTCATTTATTATATTTGATGATGAACTCCATTATTATGAGTAGCTAAAACTCTCTTTGATTAAGGGCGATTTCGAAGCCTGAAATATGAATCTATATTTGATATGAAATAACTTATTCTATTGCATTTATTTATGTTATTGATTGATTTTCTACTATTCTAATATTGTTTATGGATTATTTGTTAAGGGTTAAAGTTCGAAATTGAATCATTAATTCTTAATCTATTTGCTAGTTTAGATTTTCTTCGACCCGTAATTGTCTAGAGAAGATAAACACAAGTAGCAATATGTGGGTATTGATGATGGGACGTTTTTAAGTACCCATATGTAGAAATCAACACTAGTAGGTGATTCATGCTTTTGAGTTCATCACTAGGAGCAACCTTATCTCACAGAACTTAGAGCATTTGTTTAAGTCACACCTAAAGAGCGTACCTCTAGGAAACTTGGCAAGTAGGAACCCCATAGTCGAGCGCTTCCGTATCCGGTGAGCTTAGGAGATAATAACGGAATAGTTGAGCGTACTAAATATTCTAGGGTTGTTAGTAACATGATAATGCAAAGAACTTGGCTATATATCAATTTGGTTTGTATTCCGTGGTCTAGAATGAACCTTTAATCAATTTCATCTCATATTTGAATACAATATACTATTTTCAGATTTTCTACAACACAATCATCTTTGCTAAGAGTATTTTCTTAACAACTAGAAACTTCATACCTCCCTTGGGACGATCATGCTTACATTATACTACTTGCTAGTGTAAAAGTAGAAAATATTATTTTTATAGATTCGAATATATTCGCAAAAATTGGCGCCGTTGCTTGGGAGGCTTTGGCGAGTTTAGTTGTTATTGTTTATTCTTAGTTTTTATTTTTGATTTTGGTTACAATTTCAGTTTACTTATTCAATCTTTAAGAATCTGATTTTTAGGTACGATTTCTTTGGTGAATTCGAGGAGAAGGCAGACCAAGTCCTATTGGTATACGTCTTCATTCGGGCACTTTACTTAAGGATTTCATTCGAGCAGTGAACACTCCACTTCCTCCTAGTTCTACACCAAGTGAATTTTCGGACTCGGACGAAGAGGAAGACAACACAATGGGAGCTCGACCGCCTGCTCCAAGAACACTCAAGGAGCTCACTTATCCAAACCTTGATCAGCAGCCTTTATGTATTCAGCTGAATGGAAACATTGAGTTGAAGCCGCAATTGATTAACTTTCTTCCCAAATTCAGAGGTTTATCGGGAGAAGATCCTAATCGTCACTTACAACAATTCCATCATGTTGTAACTAATATGAAGCAAGCAACTGCAGATGCGGATATGGCTATGATGACAACATTTCCTTTTTCCCTTTTAGATTTTGCAGGAGAGTGGTTCTTTTGCTTACCCGCTGGAAGCATAACCACATGGAATGGGATGAAGAAATTGTTCCTTGAGAAGTATTTTCCAAGATCAAAAGCGATTGTTATTCGCAAGGAGATTTGTGGTATTAGGCAAATATCGGGAGAGACTCTTCATGAGTATTGGGAGCGCTACAAGATGCTTTTAGCTAGCTGTCCACACCACCAAATCAGCGATCAACTTGTGATTCAATATTTCTATGAAGGGTTGCTTTCTACTGAGAGACATTTGATTGATGCCGCAAGTGGTGGTGCACTTACCAACAAGACCATTGCGGAAGCTACAAGTTTGTTGGAGAACATGGCTGCAAATACACAACAATTCTTCACTAGAGATGAATCAGTGGTAAGGAATGTGAATGAAGTTGGAAATTCATCACACTTGGAACAGAGGATGGGCAACATGGATAGGATGATGCATCAAATAGCAGCGGCTGTCATACCATCATCATCATATACCGAAGATGTAGAGCAATAAAATATCATGTACCAAAATCAGCAAAGGACGAGATATGATCCATACTCTAGCACATACAATCCGGGTTGGTGAGATCATCCCAATTTCAGCTACGCCAACAAGCAAGCTGCAGTTCCCAATCCTAATTTCAATCAAAAAGGTGGGTACCATTTTTTGCAAAAGCCACGTCAAGAAACTCAAGGCACGAGTATATATGACAAGTTGAATCTCATTCTCAACACAATGGTGCAAGATAAGCAAAAATCAGAGATGGACATGAAGGACATACGAACACAAGTGGGTCAATTAGCTACTGCCGTGAGCAAATTGGAAGCACAAGCCGAGGGAAAACTTCCTTCGCAAACAGTAAATCACAAGGATAATGCCAATGCTATTGAGTTACGCAGTGGGAAGCAAGTAGAGAAACCAGAAACATCACCGGTGTCCCATGAACCTGATTTGGAGAAAGAAGAGGGTGAAACAACCCCTAAAAAGGATGACTCGGTAACAAATTCTAACTCTAAAACTCGTGTTTCTACTCCTCCTTTTCCTAGCAGGTTTGCAAAGTCGAACAAGAAGACGTTGTACCAAGAGCTTTTGGAAATTTTTAAAAAGATTGAAGTGAACATTCCACTCATCGAGGCGATAAGGCAAGTTCCGCGCTGGGAAAAGTTCTTGAAGGAATTGTGCACTAACAAGCATAAATTGACCGGTAATGAAGTGATGAGTGTGGGGGAAAATGCTTCGGCATATCTTTAAAAGAAACTCCCACCTAAGTTGAAAGATCCCGGTAGTTTCACTATACCATGTACTATTGGTAAAGTCAGGTTTGAGTGTGCTATGCTAGATCTAGGATCATCCATTAATGTTATGCCTGCCTCCGTTTATGAATCATTGAAACTTAGACCTCTTAAAAACACCGGTATTGTTATACAACTTGCTGATAGGTCTAATTCTTACCCGAAAGGGGTTATTGAAGATGTTTTGGTGCAGGTTAATCAACTCATATTTCCGGCAGATTTCTATGTTCTTGACATGATGGAAGAAGATTCACCATCGACTACTCCCTTGCTGTTGGGTAGACCATTCATGAGAACCGCAAGAACCAAGATAGATGTTTTCAAATGAGCTTTAACTATGGAATTTGATGATGAGATCATAAGTTTCAATATCTTTGAGGCTATGAGATATCCTAGTGACGTGAATTCATGTTTTTCTATTGATATTATTGATTCTCTAGCTCAAAAGATGTTTGAATTGAATAGTGATGATGCTTTAGAAAACACCATAGTTGAAGGTTTAGGTTATGGGAAATACAAAGACATTGAAAGTGAATTGTCTATTTGTGATGAGCTTAAAGAGGCTGTTTTATCTCTTAACTCATTACAAGAAGTTACACCAAAGTATGATGGGTCATACGTTTATTTGCCAATTACTAATGAGAAACTTTTACCCTCGATTGTGCAGGCACCTATCCTTGAGTTGAAACCTCTTCCGGATCACCTTAAATACGTATATTTAGGTGACAATGAAGAGTTACCGGTGATCATTGCCAACAACCTCACCGAGGTGCAAGAGGAGAAGCTTATTCAAGTGCTAAGAGAGCACAAGTCTACCATTGGATGGACCATTTCCGATATCAAAGGAATCAGTCCTTCCACATGTATGCACCGAATACTTCTTGAGGAGGGGAAAAACCAACAAGAGAAGCTCAACGTCGCTTGAACCCTCCAATGATGGAAGTAGTCAATAAGAAATCTGAAGTTGTTAGATCTTTGGGATTATCTATCCCATATCCGATAGTAAATGGGTGAGCCTAATTCAAGTCGTTCCAAAGTCCGAATCACGGTGGTGAAAAATGAAGACAACGACTTGGTTCCAACTAGAATCCATCACACGGTTGGAGAGTTTTCATTGACTTAAAGCTCAACTCTACCACCCAAAAGAACCATTTTCCTTTACCATTCATTGATCAAATGCTTGAAAGGTTGTCTAGACGTGCTTACTATTTCTTCCTTGATGGTTTTTCAGGTTATAACCAGCTTGTAATAGCTCCGGAAGATCAAGAAAAGACGACGTTTACTTGTCCTTTTGGCACTTTTGCGTATAGACGTATGCCATTTGGCTTGTGCAATGCTCCATCACTTTTCAACGTTGTATGGTAAGCATATTCTCAGATTATGTGGAAAGCATCATAGAAGTGTTTATGGATGATTTTAGCGTGTATGGTGATTCTTTTGACAAATGCTTAGATAACCTTGCATTTATTCTTAAAAGATGCGTAGAAACTAATCTTGTGCTTAATTGGGAAAAATGTCACTTTATGGTCACTCATGGGATTGTGCTAGGCCATGTTGTATCTTCTAAAGGGTTAGAAGTTGACAAGGCTAAGATAGATTTGATTCGAACTTACAATACCCCACAAATATGAGGAGGTTCGCTCTTTTCTTGGTCATGCAGGATTTTATAGGAGATTCATCAAGGATTTCTCCAAGATTGCAATGCCCCTGTGTAGACTTTTGCAAAAAGATGTGGCCTTTGATTGTGACAAGGAGTGCAAGGAAGCTTTTGATACCTTGAAAGAGTTGTTAACTACCGCACCAATTATCAAACCACCGGACTGGAGCAAGCCATTTGAGTTGATGTGCGATGCAAGTGATTATGTCGTTGGAGCCGTGTTGGGACAGCGAGATGGTAAAGTTCCATATGCCATTTATTATGCTTCTAGAACTCTCAACGGATCACAAATCAACTACTCCACTGCTGAAAAGGAGCTTTTGTCCTGAGTGTTTGCACTCAAGAAGTTTAGATCTTATTTAGTGGGTACAAAGGTGTTTGTTTTCTCCGACCATGCTGCACTTTGATACTTGCTAACAAAGAGGGATGCTAAGCCAAGGCTCATAAGGTGGATACTCCTTCTTCAAGAGTTCAACATGCAAATCAAGGACAAGAAGGGCAAAGTGAGAATACCGTAGCGGACCATCTAAGCAGATTGGTTGTGTCCGAAGAAGCGATTCCTTTGCATGATAGCTTCCCGGATGAGCAACTCTTTGTTGTTGGTGGCACAACTCCATGGTACGCTGATATTGTCAACTTCTTGGTGACGGGTCAAGTACCTAGTTCCATGTCTACATTTCAAAAACACAAGCTCAATAAGATTTCCAAGCAATATATGGGATAAACCTTATTTGTGGAAGCATTGCTCGATCAAATGATCCGAAGGTGCGTACTTGAATCCGAGTTCCAATCAATTCTGAATTTTTGTCACTCATATGCTTGTGGTGGCCATTTCGGATCAAGGGACAGCCCTCAAGGTTCTCGAAAGTGGTTTTTATTGTCCTACATTTTTAAGGATGCATATTTATTTTGCAAGGCTTGTGATAGGTGTCAAAGGACGGGCAACCTTGGTGCTAGAAACCAAATACACTGCAAACACCAATTCTCGTTGTTGAGATTTTGATGTTTGGGGTATAGACTTTATGGGGCCTTTTGTGAATTCCAATGGGAAATTTTTTATACTTCTTCTTGTAGATTGTGTTTCTAAGTGGGTGGGGAAGCTAAAGCCACTCCCACCAATGATTCTCATGTTGTTTGTGAGTTTGTGAAGGAACATATCTTTTCTAGGTTTGGAACACCTCGAGTGGTGATTAGTGATGGAGGCTAGCACTTCAAGAGATCCTTTCACGCTCTTCTAAAGAAGTACAACATTTCTCATAAAGTTGGCACACCGTATCATCCACAAACAAGTGGACAAGCTGAAATTTCCAACCGGGAGATTAAGTCCATCTTAGAGAAGACGGTGAATGTTACAAAGAAGGATTGGAGTTATAGACTCAATGACGCTTTTTGGGCGTATAGGATAGCTTATAAGACACCCATCGGTATGTCTCCTTTTAGGCTTGTCTATGGCAAACCTTGCCATCTTCTGTCGAACTTGAACACAAAGCTTATTGGGCTATCAAGGTATGTAATATGGAATTAGATGCAATTGGTGAACTTAGAAACTTCAAATCAATGAGTTAGAAGAGATACGAAATGATGCATATGAAAGTTCACGATTTATAAAGAAAATACCAAATCTTTCCATGATAAAATGATTTCCGAAAGAGTTTTGAAGTAGGGAAGAAAGTACTTTTATTCCATTCTCGTCTTAAATTGTTTAAAACTTAGTTCGGATGGGTTGGACCATTTGTTGTTACTAATGTGTTTACGCATGGTGCAGTTGAGATTACTAGTCCCGAAACAGGGCTGATTTCCAAGGTCAACGGCCATCGTTTGAAACCATACTACGAGCAGTTTGTGACGGAGAATCAGGATATGATAACATTGAGTGATCCACTCCCTATGGAGGAGTAATTGGAGCTGAACGTCGGGATGGCGACGTTAAACCAAGCGCTAAGTGGGCGGCAACCCACCGGTTTTGTATCTTTACCTTTATCTTTTTATTTGTCAGCATTTTATCTTTTATTTTTTCTTTGTTTTTGCATATCAATTGCGGAATTTCCCACCTTGAACTTTCTTTGGATGATTCAATTTTACATTGAGGACAATGTAAAGTTTAAGTGTGGGGGAGCATTTATATGTTTGTATAGTTTGTTTTATGCCTTAAAAAAATCAGAAAAATAGAAAAACAAAGAAAAAATTGTGCTTTTTGAACTACGAAATCTAGAAATTTATGCCTTTAGGATGACACTATTAGTGGATGGAATCATTGTGATTGCAGGAGTTGAGGAACCCATTATTTAACAAAGATGAACATAGCTCAGAAATTATAAATTATATGTTAGTTGTTACCATATCTCGGAATATCACCATATCACATTCTATTTTTATTTTTCCATATTTATCTATTGTTCTCTAAGTGTTTTGGTGGGTCACTAAACATCGACTTGTTATTACTGCTAGGATGAAATAGAGTGATTGAGTTGCAAAGAAATAAAAAAAGAAAGAAAAAAAAAGAGACCGACCAATTAGACCAAACGGAATAAAAATGACACTTGGGAATAACAGTATGTGTGAAACGTAGTCCCTGTCTCCGTCGCCTAAACAAGCGTGGAATGCAGGATCCAAGGCAACTATCACGTACTTGCTGACAATAAGCATGCACTTGGATCCAAAAGATCTAATCATGTCGTCTAAAAAAAATGTGAAAAATAAAAAGAAAAGAAAAAATATTATTATTGTTGAATAAAGTCACTCTTGGTTCCCTTGTAAATGCCAGTGAGTTGATGTAGAAATAAGTTTGTTGACCACTGGTTCCCTTGTATATTCCAGTGTTTTGACACTATAATTGACCAGTATCTCAATCCGATAGGATGCATAGGTTCATTTTGGTGGTGACCTTCAGAAAGATATGGGATACATCGATCACTTGTGAACATTCGCCAACATCTACATCTATATCCATCTTCTTAATCTTTTCATTGTGATTGTGGTTAGTCAGATTCCGACTAGGAACTATATTGCTCACCTTACTGATATTTTTTCTCAGCTACCTTCTCCTTTTCTCAGAAAAAAAATCATAGTTTTTCCTACTTTATTTCTACAGGGAAAATGTCTGATGTTCCAACTAGGAACTATATTGCTCACCTTACTGATATTTTAAAAGATAATTCTCAAACTCTTATAAGCTCAGTTAAGAAATATGTAGAATTCCAGAGAAATGCTGCAGTAGATATAGAAAAAAAGAATATCCTAGAGTTATTGTTAAAAGTTTTAAGGAAATAAAGAATGGTGATGATCCTAGAGGTCTTAAAACTGGAGAAGTTTATCATGCTTTAAATATGTCCTGGTCTCCTACTGTGAGAATTATTATTATAAGGACAACTAATCCAAAGGTTTTTATTATCAGATTCTCTAATCTTTCTTGATTTTCTTTGGAAAAAGGATTTGTAGCGAAGCAGGTGGCAGAGAAAATAGGGAAAATGCTTACCCTTATTGGTCTTTTGAATAATCAAGGAGAATTTCAAGCTCATGTCATTGCTGATATTGCTCAAGGAAAATCCCTCATCCATGAAGTTAAAGTTATTCTTATTGACTCAAATGATAGGGAATAAATCAAGATTAAAATATTCTTTAAGGATATCCCACATGGTACCTGTTTCAAGTGCTGGCATGATGATGCCACTCATTCGGAGGTAAAATGCAAAGCCAGAAGAGGAGCCTACAACAGAAGATGCCCAAAAGTGTTTATAATGATGAAGAAGTGCAATCAAGAGAGCCAAATCAGACTACTCAAGATGATACAAGAGTAGATAACTTAATTACTGGTGCAACCGGAATCAGAATCTATGATAGTGAAATTGATAGAGAGAATGTGCAAAGGAGAGGGATAAAAAGAAGGAGAGTATATGAAGGCAACAGTTTCACTTTCAATAATGGAGGAGTTGGTGTTATTGGTGATAGAAGAAGTGTTGTTTGTGGTAATGAAAGAAATCTTGAAGAAGGAGGTAGCAGTAGCTTTGAGGATAGAGTAAATGCAGAAATAAGAAGATTATATAAAGGAAAATCTCCTATTATTGAGAATAGTGAGGCTATCCAAAAGGAAATTAAACAAAAAAAAAAAGACAAGATGGTTGGATTAGGCTTCTAAGTCAGTACATTGTGGTCGACAAGAAGGAGAAGGACCCTTGGATTATTGTTAAGAAAAATAACAGCAACTTTGAAATGGATATGACTGGGGGACCGAAAATCTGTTCAAATTATTACTAATGAGGAAGAAAATGCTCTCTGCTGGAGTATTATTGAAGAGGAAGCTGAAAAGTCGGAGGAAAGGACTACGGAGATGGCCAAGGATGACATTGGCTCCGATAATGCTATCCCTGTGCAGCAAAATATCACTCAGAAGGTAAAATTTGAAAACTATTTCACTAAAAACAAATTTATCTTGATTGTTTAAGTGTTCAGCATATAGTTCATATATATTTTCCCTTTGCAATGTCTCTTATGATAAGTTACAATTGTTTTATAATTATTTTGAGCATGATGGGCTTTCGAAAAACCTTTTTTAAAAAGTTTATTGTAGGAAGTTGCACCTATCTGTGCATGTACCTAATTTGCATTACTGATAGTTCTCTACCTCTGTATAAAAAACAGTTTTTTTGGTACATTTCCATGGATGATAATGACTTTGGGTATGACTTCAAGGTTTTATCCTGGAATCTTCAGGGTATTAGGTCTAAGTTAAACCAAGATCATCTACATCATTTAAATAAAACTCATAATCTGGATATGATCTTCCTATCGGAGACAAAAGTTAATATTTCAGTTGTTGAGAAAGTTTTTAAAAAGTTAAAAGCAAAATATTGGTTCATTCTGCCATCAATCGGTAGGTCAGGTGGTTTTGCCATTGTATGGAATCAGGGAGTCTCTACTAAACTTTGCATGTTTAAAGATAATGTCTTCCATTTTCGAATTCTCAAAGATAACATGAATGTTTATATTACTTTTTTATATAGTGTTTTAGATAATAATCTTAGAAGTGAACAATGAGATTTTATTAAGAGTATTGGCACCGTAAATGAGCCTTGGGCTATTATTGGTGATATGAAATTTATTCTCCATAAGGATGATAAGGAAGGAGGGAATTGTCCTTCAACTAGTAGTTTCTCTTACATTTACTATTGTATTCAAACCTTAGGCTTAGTTGACCTTAACTTTACAGGCCTCCAATTTATATGGACAAATAGAATAACTGGTGCTCAACATATTATGGAAAGAATTGATAGGGTGTTAGTAAATCATAAATAGCTTGAATTGTTTGCAAAATCGAGTAATAAACATCTGACTAGAGTTTCTTCTGACCATGCTCTGATATTGTTAGATACTCACCCTACTAGTGATAAATGTATAAGACCTTATAGATATATGAAATGCTGGGCAGAGCATAAGGATTATAGAAATATTTTAGAAGCCTCTAATCAGAAAAGTAAATTAGGAAACTCAAACTTATTTAGGACACTTAAAAAAATTGAAACCGATCTGAGAATGTGGAATAAGAAAGACTTTGGTAACATTTTTAGGAATATTTCTAATATCCTTGAAAATATAGAAAGTGAGAATAAGAAACCCTTCAGTCTTGAATCAAAAATTAAAATTGAACAGATCCAAGATGACTTAGCCAACTGGTATGAGATAGAGAAAGCCTACTGGGGCCAACATGTTAAGGAAACATGGATTAAGGAAAATGACAGCAATACTAAAAAAAAATCATCAACAGGTTTCAGATAGAAATAGGTATAACAAAATTTACGCTCTTAGAGATAGTTCTGGCCTTTGGATTGAAGGTCAACAACAGCTGAGTCAATTGCTAACAAACCACTTCAAAAATATCGCTAGTAGTAATAAAAATATCATAGATCATATTTTTTAAGGAAATTCCGAGTCCTTCTGTTAGTTTGAATGATAATGAAAAGCTGAATGAAATTCCTAGTAAATCTGAAATAAAAGAAGCTTTATTTAGGATGAATGCTTGGGGGGGGTCCAGGTCCAGATGGTTTTCCCCCAGGTTTTTATCAGCAACACTGGGAACTCCTTAAAGAGGATATAGTTCTCTGGGTTCAAAATGTTTTTAGAAATAAGTGTTTTAATCAGGATGTTAACCACTCTTTTATTACCCTCGTACCCAAGAATAATATGCATAAAACACCAAGTGATTTCAGACCGATTAGTCTTAGCAATGCCCTTTTATAAGATAGTTACAAAAATTATAGCAAACAGAATTAAGCCTTTGTTAGATAAGATTGTTTCTCAGAATCAATCGGCTTTCATACCAAAAAGGCAAATCACCGATAATATTATTATGGCCCATGAAATCCTCCATACCATGGAAACTAGTAAAAGAAAAAATGGCCATATGGCTCTTAAGCTTGACCTCTCAAAAGCCTTTGATATACTGGAATGGGATTTTATTATGTTTGTATTTGAAAAGTTCGGGTTTTTTAAAGATTTCCGTGACTTAATCTATAATTGTATTTCTAATGTTTCTATGTCTGTGCTGGTAAATGGATCTCAAGGGGAAACTTTTTTCCCCTCTAGAGGCATTTGGCAGGGAGACCCCGTGTCCCCATATATTTTCATTTTATGCATGAAAGCATTATCTAGACTGCTAGACTTTGCTGAAGAAAACGGTAAGATTACCGGTATAAAAGTTACTAAGCAGTGTCCGTCTGTTTCACATCTATTTTTTGCTGATGATTTGTTTCTTTTTACTTCTACTTTTATAGCTCAAGATAGAAATATACTAGACATCCTTAAGGTTTTTAGTGATTCTTCAAGGCAGGTCATTAATTATCAAAAATATGGAATTTATTTTAGTAAAAAAGTGGAGAACAAACATTGTAAGCTTCTTACTAGAATTCCCAAGGTTGGTAGAATCACAAAAAATGACTCTTACCTAGGGACACCTCTGTTTTTCAATAGATCAAAAAGTTTCAATTATCAGAACATGTTGGACAGAGTTTACAATAGAGTTCAAGGATGGAAAGAAAAATTTCTCTCTCAAGCAGGTATGACTACTCTCATCTTCTATGTAACTAGTGCTATGCCCATGTACCAAATGATGTGTTTTCTTATTCCTAAAAATATATCAGACGAATTGGATGCCATTTAAAGAGAGTTTTGGTGGCAAAAGAGTAAAGGTAATAGAGGAATTTACATAAAAGCTTGGGACTCCATCTACTCTAGAAAGGCTAATGGAGGTTTGGGCATAAAAAACATAAAAAACCCATATAAATTTAATCTTTCTTTGCTTACTAAACTTGCTTGGAGATTAATAAAGAACCCAGAAAAACTTTGGTGTATTATTCTTAAGCATAAATATTTTCCTAAATCTGATCCTCTTAAGTATAAGAAGAAATCTGTTAAGTCCTGGGTGTGGTCTAGTATTTATAAAGGCCTGTATCTTATTAAACAAAATCACTGCTGGTTACTAAGGAATGGTAGAAACATTGAGATTTGGACAGATAGGAGGCTGCCTAAAGGAGTTACTCCTAAACCAAAAGATAACAGTTACATTCAGTTAGTTTCTAAAGTTGCTGATATTATAGATGTAGAAGGTAAATGGAACTTTAATCTTATAAATAATGTGTTTAATATGAATACTATATAAAAAATTAGGTTGTTGGAACCTGATTGTAAAAATGGAAAAAATGACATTACGATGTGGATAGGCACCAAAGATGGTTCAGTTTCAGTAAAATCTGCATATAACTATCTATCTGACAGAAATCATGTTAGCATACTTGTTGAATGGAAAGGAATTTGGAAACTTAATATCCTTCCTAGGGTTAAACTTTTTCTTTGGAAAACTTTGAGTGGTTGCCTAACTGTTAGGGAGATTTTAGGCAAGTATACTCCTATTGATGTTAACTGTCCTTTGTGCAAAAAAAAAAATTACGATTGAGATAATTGATCACTTATTTACAAAATGAGTTTTCTCTGATGCTATATGGAGATGTCTCTCCTTTTCGCATATCTACTACTCTGCTGCTAATGTTTCCTATAAGAATTGGTGTCTCATGTGGTTAAATGATTCCAGTAACTGAAATTTATTTGCTTATGTTCTTTGTTGTATATGGAAATACAGGTGTAGAGTTGTTTTCGATAATGTTTCACCTGATCCTAAGGAGTTAATAGATTTTATTAGGAAGGATAGCCCTCAGTATTTACGGAAGAGTCTAGGCTGTGATCTGAGTTTGAATTATAATACTCAAAGTGGTGCGGTTAATTTGAAAACCCCCTATGTGTGCAATATTTTTCATCCAGGCTGTGTTCATAAGAGTACAAAAAGATTACAAGATGTTGCTTTTATCTATTTCGATGCTGCTTTCCAGAGCAAGTCTAAAAAAAATTCCTACAGAGTTGTGGAATTTAATAATAATGGTTTGATTGTTGATTTCACAGGAGGGACAGGTTGGTGTTCAGATCCTGAAGAAGCAAAATCTAGAGCTTGCCGAGAAGCTACAGAATTGAGCCAGGGAAGGGGAAAAAAAAGGCTGATCTTCCTTAATGATAACCAGAATGTGATAAATAGTCTCAAGAAGAATGATTTTGCTGTTAACTGGAGGTCTAAAGCCATTTTGCACCAAGCTTTGGATCTAAAGAAGTCTCTTACTAATTCTTATTATGTTTATATTCGGAGAACTTGTAATAGTTTAGCGGATAATTTAGCAAAATACCTAATTAGGCATGCGTATGTGCATGTGAACTCTAGATGTTGGGAGAAATCTAGGAAGGAATTATGGTATGGTATGATATGTAAACAAAAAAAACTGCTTGTTTCTCGGTTTAGTTCTATAAAATGTCTTTTTATAAAAATAAAAAATAAAACTTTGAACCGTTCAATCAACTAGTTCAGAATGATGTGAACGTACTTTCTTAAATGGTATTAATTCAGAACGAAAGTAAAGCTGACTCAATCTATGGAAGCCACCTTGAATTTGGTTGCTTGTGTGCTTAGTCCAATCTGTTTCTAAGCTTTTCCCAAGCCTAGAACCACCAGTTATTTGTAATCTTTGTAAATATAGTTTTCAGAAATGATCAACCCACCGAAGAGTTACACCACATAATGAACCGTGTGAGAGAGGGTGGTGGGCCCCGCTTCTGCCCACCCCTATCTTAATGCACAGAACGCTTAACTAGGACCGTCCATCCCCTCATAGTGCATTCCACGGTGCATTCCTTCGGTGAGTGTATACAAGTTGTATAGTTTTTTTAATGAATCAGCTATTTCAAAAAAAAAAAATATAGCTAACTCATATGTGACAATTCACATATTTTTTTATATTAAAATAGTTTTTTAGACCTACTGCTACGGGATATCTCTTTAAAATTGGAGCAGAGAAGAGGTGAGATGGAGTAAAAAATTTCTATCGAAATAAGGTTAGAAATAGGCTAAGGTGTTGATTTTTTGCCACTTTGGGTAAAAGACTCACTTAACGGCAAAAACATTTAGAGGCCTTATTTATTTGATTTTTTTTCTTTAATCACAAATAGACAGTTGATATTTTTGGGTATTTTAAAACCCCAAGCGGTAAAAAGTTAGCCGCCTACCCAAGCGACATAATTTTTATCGCTCAGTAAAGATTTCAGACCCTACATTAAGTGAAGTAGTTTCCGAACAAGTTTGGAAGAATTAGTGCTTTCTCTAATCCATAATGGGAGAGAATTTGTACAAACTGACCACACTACTTCAGTCTGAAGTAGTGTACAAACTTCTATAGCCCTTGCTCTTAATATACATATAAAAGGAGTAAAATATTTTGTTATTTTTTGAAAGACAAAAATAGTAGTAATAATTTTTAAAGCGCACCATAGTGACACATCTAGTTATTTAAAAACTAAAATAACATTAAAAAGATTAATAAATGGGAACGTTAATCAATATATATTTAATTGTTCTTCAATTTCATTGACATAAGAGACAAAGGTTTGACTTTCGTCGGAAGATTTTAATAAATATGCAAGCGTCTAGAGCTTGGGGTTTTTCCAGGTATTTTTCATTCAGTTCAGGTGATTTAATAGATTCTTAGGGATATCAACAAATAAGTTTTGATGATTAATAGCATTTTATTAGTTTCTTCTCTGATTTGGAACCTTTGGAACACTGTTCGGATGATCCCACCAAGCGTTGGTATGTCAAGTTTGGTTATCAAGTCATTCTACAAAACTCAAAGTTGAGGTATCGGCAACAATGAAGATATCATCCTTCAGTTCGAGGTTTGTAACTACAGACTTGACTTGGTCCAACTTTATAACTTGTTCTTTTAAGTCAGTATTTATGAAAAGATAGTGTACGCGGTAAACTTTATTTATAATGACTTTGGTATTAGTGAATTAGTCATTATAATATGATCAAAGTTTCAAGGAATGATATACTATTTGTTTCAACAACTTGAGTATATACAGTTACAAATTTTAGTTTATCAATGAACTTCGTGTTATATACATTACACTGATTGGTAATTCGTCATTACTTAGTGTGTTGAATTTCTGGATGAATCCATACTTTGGGATTATGTTTATTTAACGTAGTTTAAGGAAGTAGACTCGCGAAACCTATTTCGTAGTTGAAACATATGTTTGAACATGTGATAGACTAATATATTATTGTTCTTTGATGGTTGACCCCACCATTCTGATGTCATGAACCTTAGTCTCATGACAATTAGACCACCTGGTTATTTCAGTAGTTTCTTATTTGTTGTGGGGTAACTTTGGTATTCTTTTTTATGAATTGATTCACAACAATATAAGCTGTGTTTGATGTAAGAATCTGTATCAATGAATTGATCAAATGAAATGTTCTTTTCTCATGAATATCGTCTGCCTTCTCTTCCCCTCCTCAAATTCGTCTAGTTCTTCTTCAAACCTCTAATTCCTTCCCCCCTTATTCAATTATCTCTATCCTTAGAGATTTATCCTGTTTCTGAGCTAACTTGTAACGTAGATTATTACAATTGGTATCTAGAGCAGTTTTGATTCTACGTGTTCATCAATGGAGGTTGTAGATTTGGACGAGTTTTATCCAACAAAATTTACAGAACTTAAATTATTATCTCAGAAGATTTATAGTTTGGAAAGATTTCAAGCTGCAGCATCAGAGAAGCTGAAGGGTGAACTTATTCGACCTCTGTTTATGGGTGAAAACTATTTCTGCTGGTTTTGGTAATTTTGGGTGTGTGGATGAGAAATGAGTTTAAACTTTAAACAAATACACTGCATGGGAATGCCTTTGATTCGAGAGATCAATCTATACAATTCTGGCCTAAACCAAGAAATTGTCGTTCCAGCCTTGCTTCAGTCACAAAGTGAAGGAGATGGGGTTGATCTTAGGGAGGGTAGCGAAGAAGGTATTGAGATTGTAAAGGTGTTGGTTATTTATGACTTGTATCATAATATCGAACTGGCTTACAATAATATAAGCAATCAGTTCTGGTATTTTTTAGATACGAATGACAACACTTGGTTTTGTGTGCTTGTATGTGTTATCTGGAAAATAGGCAATGGACCTATTTATACAAGTCATAGAGCACAAACCCTCATCTCGTAGGAAGTGGAGGAAGTTGAGTGATGGAGTAGTGGGGTCGTTTGGGTGATTGCATGATCACGTCTTAGCCCACTTCTCCCATCATCACTAACCGTTCATGTCTTCCTGACACGTTCTTGTGATGGCGCGTTGCACGCTGTAAACCGCCAGACCAATACCCCAGTAAGTATCCTCCAGTTTGTGACAGGCTTGATGTCTCGATTGTGTGGATCATAGGAACCACAAAAGGTAGCATATGGTGCTAGGTTAAATAACTAAGTTATTTGGGAAATCGATATTTATAAAATATCGTGTGGATTCTTTGCATGTAATGCGTCAAATGTATTCAGCATGTATGAAGTATCACTGTTTTAAGGCTTAATAAAGTAAGTCACAGATAAGCGTCTTAAAATAGCATCACGTCCAACCATCTTCGAGTGACCGTTTGGAGACTGTATGGTCAAGCCATGCTTTAGCCGATCACTCTATGTGGAAGAGTGGCAGACAGTGATCATGGGGATGCTTCATTAGTCTCTTAACTCCTAGCCAGGGCTGACCAACCAAGCTTGTAGAGTTGGACGGACGAGATGATCTATGAGTTCATCTGCGACCGTTGATGGAGGTTTAATTAGGGTTTTGAATAGGTGTGCAGGCATCACTTTTCAGCTTGACCGAAACCAAGCATGAGAGGAGTTTTTGGCGGGACCGACCGAGCATGCGTGTAGACGGCTTGCTGGTGTACACGTTCGTACCTCATTGTCCCGTGAAGGTGCGATCTAGGCCACTTAACTTGACCGACAAAGAGGAGCGGCTGAGATCGATTTGCAACAGAAATCCCATGCCGCAAAGGAGTTGGAAACCACACGACATGCTTACTTTGGGCACGCATTTCGAGATGTCCGGCCATGGTTGGCCTTGGTCGATCAGTCATGCGTGTAGACGGGCCCACGGTGATCATGTTGACATGCTCGAGACCTTTTAAGTCTACATCTACACCCTCCATCTAAGCTTGCGAAGATGGACGCTCGTTATCGATAAGTGACACATGTAACATGCCGCAAACCCTAATTAGGGTTTTGTATAGTTCACGCCCATGAAACTTTACCCGATCGCTTTTTCATGTTATACTCCTTCCTTGGGGAGGCCTATCGTGTGGGGCCTATATTGTTCAGGCGATGAACATGCTGGTACCTGTTCTACGGCCATATGTTTGATCTAAGCCATCCAAACATGCCGGTGAAGTTGGATGGTTGTGATCAAACTGCGACGCATAACCCTTTAAAGCATCACACCAGCCTTGTTTTGAGAAAACGTTTATTGCTCCAAGGCTTGCTCGTGAGAAGGTCGGTCAGGTAGGTAATAAGGGCCCCCGCCGGTGTGCAAGACAGCTTTTCTGACCGGTCATGGAATAATCCATGCCGTCCAATCAAGCCGACGAAGTTGGACGGCCGTTGTTCATTTTGAGACTGCCGTTGGCGGTCTTTGCTCGTTCGAGCTTCCTCCAAGATGTTTCACAACCATCCTTTTTCAGGATGGCATTTGGTGGCTTTTGGGAGGCATGATATTCACTCGACCGGCTAGGGAAAAAACGGCCCCGGTGGTGGTCATTGCGGTGATAGCCTTCTCCTGCTAGGGTTTGTCTAGGCTGGTTGAATCATGCGGACAACTTGTATGGCCGTGATTGTTTCTGAGGCTTATATGGACAATCCAGATTCAAATATGCTCAATCGGGCTAGTATAACACACCGAGAGATGATTCTCTTTGTTGGAGAATGGTATAGCCTGTACGGGTATTTCGTGCAAGCCTCACTGTTGATACTTGGATATTCGTGTCACTTTGCTGAGAGTAACAATCAGTCATCATACCGCACTAATAATGAGAGTTCTGCTGAGAACAACACATGAAATACAAGAAAATTCATGCATTAATTAATAATGCTAAAATTCACAGAGTTTTTTGGGATTGTTGCTACATGCTCCATCCTGAATGAATTTTGTGTATTTAATTCACATAATATTTGGGATTGTTGCTACATGCTCCATTCTAGGTGAATTAATAAAGTGAAGAAGTATTCATCACTTGTGAAATAGCCTTATCCTCTGCAGGATGTCAGTGTATAAAATTTGACTTTTACAATTTTAGCCCTGAACCAAAATATACCATCAACGTTAAGTCCCTTACCTAGCACATGATGGTTACACTATTGTGGGGTTGGCATGAGATGGCGACGCATATAATCATAAGAAGACAGGATAAGGAAAATCTACCTGGAGGAATTTTGACCGATCGCTGGCAATCCTCCATGTGAGCATATGGGCGTGACCATGGGCCTTGGTGGGACCGACCACCTCCTTTAGGCGTTTGATCTAGGAATGGAATTCTTCTTCTACTGGGATTCCTACAGCGTGAACGTTTGTACATTGTTGACCAAATCGTTCATATCCAACAGCTTCTCCAATCCTGGATTAGGGTTCAGAAGAATGTACGACTTGGTCGGTGTTGAATCCTGATATACCGGGTAGACTTCGCTGCAACCACTTTAGTCTTCCTTTTGGGTTTCCTCAGCATACATGTATATGTATGGATTTTGAACCACTTTTTACAATTTTATGGTAGGGTTTTCTTGTAGAAACTTTATTTCTTCATCATGTCAAACAACAGTGGATCGTCTTCTTCATACCATCCAGGGTCTTCTGCTAAACGTGCATGACCTGCATCTGAGCCTCATGATGGATCCCCTGCTCATTCTCTCCGATTTAAGAAGATCATACCGGTTTGTACTTTTCCTTTTATTTTCCGAACAGTTGCTTGTTCTTCATGATCAGGCGAATAATCCTCCCCTTTTTGTAGAGATACCCCAATGGAACATGCATGACGGTTATCAACTGTAGCGCCCCCTAAGCTAGAAGCTGACTAACCCAAGAATTTAACTAAATAAAGAGGCACTAACGAATCCAAATCAAAACACTTAAACTGTCAATTAATAAATCTGTTACAAAAGAACTTAACCCAAGGTTAACCCCGCTCAGAAACATATATACAAGAATTCCTCTCCGATGATATATATAAAATAATCATTTGGTTTACAAAAGAATATACAACACAATCAACATATCAGAATATAATCAACTAACGAAGTTAACTTCTCGGAACTTTCGCTACGCAACTCTGCTCTGTCGCTGAAACTGAAAATGGGGAATAATTAACATTTAACTTCTAAGTAATCATATGCAGATTTGGAAACCATTACATGTTTTCCCAAACATTAGAAGACAACTAAACCACTAAAATAAACAATCATGTATATGGACCTAAACTCCTCCTTTAGTTTCTGCGGTGACATTTACACACCTTATAATTTCTGTGGTGACATTTACACACCGTAATGCAGATGGTCTTTACGTACCACCTAGTTAGTCTGTGGGTGAAAGGTACACACCCGTAATATTGATGCCAATTCCACACCTATTATTAATATTGCGGTGTATCGCCCTAGCCATAAAATATGAAGGAGCGTATCCAATATACCATAGTTGGAAATTCTCATTTCCCAAAGGCAATCATAAAGATAAAAAAAGCATGGAATAAACGAATAGACAATGCATGAGTTTATTAAACAAAGACTTTCGTATAAGAATAACAATGATTACAAAACTGTTAAATGCATTCCCACCTCTTTTGATGACAAGCCTCTCCTACCTCGAGATACATGATCCACTGGTTCATCCTTGAACGATCGTTGTTAATAGAATCTAACTGATAATCAAACAAGCACTCTAAGAGATTATCCAAAAGGCTCACACAAATTTAATGGTTCTAAGCCCATTATGGTATCTTATTATCTATCTTTAGTATAAGTAAAAGTTTATTAATCCAAATTAGATTGTTTATATAGTCCGTAGCTAAGTCTTATGAAAATCTACAACTTTGTAGAATGAACCGAACACTAATCCGGACCATAAGTGGTCCAATTCACTAAGATAGGATATCTAGTCCTAAGCCCAAGCCCATGAATCCAAACTCTTAATCTAAGGCCTGGTCCATCTGGGTCAAAAGACGGTCACTAAAGGTCAATGTTTGGTCAGAAGGAGTCAACTAACAGTCAACGTAAGTCAAAGGTCAAGTCCTGGTCAATGGTCAAAATCGGTCAACTGGTCAAGGTCCACTGAGTTAAGGTCTGGTCAACTGAGTCGGATCGGGTCAACACCTGGTCACATAATCAACTCAGTTAGAAAACTGAGTCAGACATGGTAAATTAGTCATACATCTGACTGGGATGACTAATACCTAAAAACTCAAGAACAGAACTCTACACAACCACTAAACATTCCATTTAACTCTAAATCCAAAACAACAAACTCCAATTCTAATTCAAACTCTTAATTTAACCACTTAACCTCAGTTCATACAATCTTAAACAAACTTCAAATTCAAATTACAAATACAACCGCCTACCTGCAATGACAGCAGTTCCCAAGCTTTACAGCAACAACTAACATCATCTAACACTAATTCAATCCACCCATCTTATCCTTAATTGTAATTCACACATCATACCTCAATCATCTCAGTTCATCTACAAATCCTCAATACACAACCATTACAATGAACAACACCACCACCGTATACTCGATTTCATTTCCAAGAATCTCAAGCATATCAATACCTCAACTTATGCCTTAGAATCACCACTGCCATACCAACAAAACCACCAACACCAATCTCTTGTTATCAATTCCACTTACACATATAACTCCACAACCACCTGCAATGCTCACAATAACAACAATCTCACCAATTTCACTAACTACAACTACTCATACCATCTCTTGAAATCTCTCAATCATACACAACGAAACAACAACAACAGCAAAACCTTCCTTGAACTGAACTCACTAATCATACAAACATTCTGAATTCAATCCATAACACCATCTTATTTAACAATAATTACCAACCCTCAAATATGAACTAATTTACTTAGGAATTAAAAGGATTATTACCTCATGATTAAATCCCGAACTGAATTAGATGATTCACTATCTGCCAAATCTTCAACCCTGATCTTAACTCACTCAATTGATTAATACCCACCTCAATTCGTCTTTCTTAAACATCAATTTCATCTTCCACAACTTCTCTGGATTTTATACAAACCCTAATTTCAATTTGGGGAAGAACAGAACATAAAACCTAATTCAAATTTCTTGATCAATCTTCTTCATTGTAACCAAATCTTTAAATTGAAACTATAACCATCTTCCTTACCTCACGTTCTTCAACTCCCATCCTCTAATTCTTCTTAATCGTCACTTAAATCGAATTCCAATCCAACTCAGGAAACCCTAATTACTCGGTTCATCACGGATTCGTCACTGAAACAACTTCAAGGCTCTAAATAAACCACAACCCAATTGTTACTTATCCTTCAACAGTACCATATCATCATCAATTCTTCAAGAACTTCGACCTCAGAAACTCTAACTTCCATTTCACTTCCTCCTTCGAGTCTGGATCATCAACGGACAACAACAACATCACTCACAGCTAACCCATGATCTGTTTCACCTTTCATTGTTCAGAAATCTCTCATTTAATCTCTCAAATTCGACAGAGATGAAAGAACGGAGAAGAAAAGAAAAGAGAAAGATAAAAAAAAAAAAAAAAAGATAAGAAGAATGAAGAAGAAATGAATTCTTCTCGAGCGAACTGGGGATAAGGCCTGGACAAAAGATAAACACAATCCCCCAAATGATATGGGAAGTCCAAGTCAGTTTGATATCAAAATGACTATTTTGCCCTTCGACTAATCTGATAAATTCTTCTTCGTCCGGTGTCCGACTGACACGTTCGAGTAGTCCACATGCATAACTTTTCGAGACCTACCCAGAGATACTAGTTTCGTATCTATATCGTTGTTATATTAATTTTCTATTAATTAACGTTTGTCTCTAACTAATCGAGTCATTATTGGCTAAATCGACACTTGACCGGTCTAATAGCGTTGACGAGCTTGAGGCTCATTACATTCTCCTCACCTTGTATGATTTTTGTCCTCGAAAATCGAACTGCCTTCTAGTCTTGAAAACTCCCCACCTTGTAAAATAACCCCATCTCTTGTCTAAGCGCAACCAACAAGAATAACGCACAAACCTACACGGCTTATACAACTAAAATTTGTAGTTCTAGGTTGAATTATGATGATTTAAATTATATCAAATAGGGAAGTTTAAGTTTCTTACACTAATTTCTATTTTATGAGATATCTATCTCTAGCTTCAGGGAAGAATCCTACAAATCTTTCTAAGTAAGATTGCATCTATCGGCTTCCAAAGGAATTACAACAAATTTCTATGATCGGTCATCTCTGAATGCAGTTTCCCTGTCAAGGTTGGCCATTCCCAACAATGCCTTCCTACGAACAGAGAAAACACAACCTTCACTATTCTCCAGTGCTAGATAAACTATTTATTAATTTATTAAAATTAATTAGTCTTTGAACTTTTATCGTAACTGGTGTATGTCTGATAACATTACTTCGTAAAATATATAAATAGTATACATCATTTTAAGAATTTAATCATCAAAATTTATTTATTTTATCAAAATAAGTATTTCACGTCAAATTATAATATCTGATATTTTTAACTTTACTGTGATAACATACATAAATTTTCCAAAAATTATCTATTATAGATTTATTACCAGTTTAATTACTCAACTATTGTTATCAACTGTGTTATTCTTCTCATTATTTTTAAGTTGATAGTCTGGTTGGTACACTAAGCCTTAATATTTTTAAATATAATTTTACATCCACAAAAAGATATAATAGATTTTTATTTATTCAAATTGAATTCGTATTTTATATCTTGTTAAATATTGACGTTGATAACTTAATATAATTTAAATTTGAGTCTAGAAAAAATTTATAATATATCCTCATAGTCTTTAGATTTTGCTAACGATGTGAAGTATCATATATATTAATAAACCGATTTATTTTATTTGAATTCTAATATAATACTAAACATCTGAATATTATTCTTACTATTTCATGTATATTCGTTCCATTTTATAAATTTCTGGATCATTTATTAGATTAAAGATAATTTGCAATTTAGTTCAATTTACAAAACTTAATTGTAGATAAGCGTAAATAATTTTCCATAACTATTTATTCATAATTATTAATTTTATGGTTACATTTCTTTAATGATATTTTAGTTAAGTTGAAATTAAATATTATACTAATTAAGAAATGCTAACCTTACTTATCAAAATTATCACTTTTATTATAATTTATGATTACTGTTATAATATTTTTATTATTAACATTGATGGTTGAACTATTATTCACTGCCCCTTTCAATTATTATTAAGTTCCAAAAATATTATTAACATTTATGTGATTATAAATTGTTGATTTCTATGTATAATTCAAGATATTCAATAAATTTTATGTAACTTTCAAGATCTTCAATTGTGTTAATCTCACTATTTTTCTATTGGATTATGTACTTGTTCATACTGTTTAGATTAATTATTATTAAATCCTAAAGTATTGGTGTACCCTACAATTTTTACTTCAATAAAATTACAAACAATCAACAAACAAATCAATCGATCAGATACTCTTTTAATTAATGATAGCTTTTAGTGATTAAGATTTATCTCACAACCCAACCCAGTTCTAAACTAATCTAGTTCACTTACTGGCACTGGCTATTTCTATCATTCCCCATATAAGATCTAATAATGAGCTCTGATACCAACTTTTGTAGCGCCCCCTAAGCTAGCAGCTGACTAACCCAAGAATTTAACTAAATAAAGAGGCACTAACGAATCCAAATCAAAACACTTAGACGGTCAATTAAGAAGTTTGTTACAAAAGAACTTAACCCAAGGTTAACCGCGCTCAGAAACATATATACAAGAATTCCTCTCCGATGATATATATAAAATAATCATTTGGTTTACAAAAGAATATACAACACAATCAACATATCAGAATATAATCAACTAACGAAGTTAACTTCTTGTAACTTTCATTTGCGCAAACTCGCTCATCGAAACTGAAAATGGGGAATAATTAACATTTAACTTCTAAGTAATCATATGCAGATTTTGAAACCATTACATGTTTTCCCAAACATTAGAAGACAACTAAACCACTGAAATAAAAAATCATGTATATGGACTTAAACTCCTCCTTTAGTTTCTGCGGTGACATTTACACACCTTATAATTTTTGTGGTGACATTTACACACCGTAATGCAGATGGTCTTTACGTACCACCTAGTTAGTCTGTGGGTGAAAGGTACACACCCGTAATATTGATTCCAATTCCGCACCTATTATTAATATTGAGGTGTATCTCCCTAGCCATAAAATATGAAGGAGCATATCCAATATAACATAGTTGGAAATTCTCATTTCCCAAAGACAATCATAAAGATAAACAAAGCATGGAATAAACGAATAGAAAATGCATGAGTTTATTAAACAAAGACTTTCGTAAAAGTATAACAATGATTACAAAACTGTTAAATGCATTCCCACCCCTTTTGATGACAAGCCTCTCCTACCTCGATATCCATGATCCACTGGTTCATCCTTGAACGATCGTTGTTAATAGAATCTAACTGATAATCAAACAAGCACTCTAAGAGATTAGCCAAAAGGCTCACACAAATCTAATGGTTCTAAGCCCATTATGGTATCTTATTATCTATCTTTAGTATAAGTAAAAGTTTATTAATCCAAATTAGATTGTTTATATAGTCCGTAGATAAGTCTTACGAAAATCTACAACTTTGTAGAAGGAACCGAAAACTAATCCGGACCATAAGTGGTCCAATTCACTAAGATAGGATATCTAATCCTAAGCCCAAGCCCATGAATCCAAACTCTTAATCTAAGGCCTGGTCCATCTGGGTCAACAGACGGTCACTAACGGTCAATGTTTGGTCAGAAGGAGTCACCTAAAGTCAACGTAAGTCAAAGGTCAAGTCATGGTCAATGGTCAAACTCGGTCCACTGAGTTAAGTTCAGGTCAACTGAGTCGGATCGGGTCAACACCTGGTCACATAATCAACTCAGTTAGACAACTGAGTCAGACATGGTAAATTAGTCAGACATCTGACTGGGATGACTAATACCTAAAAACTCAAGAACAGAACTCTACACAACCACTAAACATTCCATTTAACTCTAAATCCAAAACAACAAACTCCAATTCTAATTCAAACTCTTAATTTAACCACTTAACCTCAGTTCATACAATCTTAAACAAACTTCAAATTCAAATTAAAAATACAACCGCCTACCTGCAATGACAGCAGTTCCCAAGCTTTAAAGCAACCACTAACATCGTCTAACACTAATTCAATCCACCCATCTTAACATTAATTGTAATTCACACATCATATCTCCATCATCTCAGTTCATCTACAAATCCTCAATACACAACCATTACAATGAACAATACCACCACCAGATACTCGATTTCATTTCCAAGAATCTCAAGTATATCAATACCTCAACTTATGCCTTAGCATCACCACTGCCATACCAACAAAACCACCAACATCAATCTCTTGTTATCAATTCCACTTACACATATAACTCCACAACCACCTGCAATGCTCACAATAACAACAATCTCACCAATTTCACTAACTACAATTAATCATACCATCTCTTGAAATCTCTCAATCATACACAACGAAACAACAGCAACAAAAAAACCTTCCTTAAACTGAACTCACTAATCATCCAAACATTCTGAATTCAATCCATAGCACCATCTTATTTAACAATAATTACCAACCCTCAAATATGAACTAATTTACTTAGGAATTAAAAGGATTATTACCTCATGATTAAATCCCAAACTGAATTAGATGATTCACTATCTGCCAAATCTTCAACCCTGATCTTAACTCACTCAATTGATTAATACCCACCTCAATTCGTTTTTGTTAAACATCAATTTCATATTCCACAACTTCTCTGGATTTTATACAAACCCTAATTTCAATTTGGGGAAGAACAGAACATAAAACCTAATTCAAATTTCTTGATCAATCTTCTTCTCTGTAACCAAATCTTTAAATTTAAACTATAACCATCTTCCTTACCTCACGTTCTTCAACACCCATCCTATAATTCTTCTTAATCGTCACTTAAATCGAATTCCAATCCAACTCAGGAAACCCTAATTACTCGGTTCATCACTGATTCGTCACTGAAACAACTTCAAGGATCTAATTAAACCATAACCCAATTGTTACTTATCCTTCAACAGTACCATATCATCATCAATTCTTCAAGAACTTAGACCTTAGAAACTCTAACTTCCATTTCACTTCCTCCTTCGAGTCTGGATCGTCAACGGACAACAACAACATCACTCAAAGCTAACCCATGATATGTTTCACCTTTTATTGTTCAGAAATATCTCATTTAATCTCTCGAATTTGACAGAGAAGAAAGAACGGAGAAGAAAAGAAAAGAGAAAGATAAAAAGAAGAAAGAAGAAGATAAGAATAATGAAGAAGAAATGAATTCTTCTCGAGCGAACTGGGGATAAGGCCCGGACAAAATATAAACGCAATCCCCCAAATGATATGGGAAGTCCAAGTCGGTTTGATAGCAAAATGACTATTTTGCCCTTTGACTAATCTGATGAATTCTTCTTCGTCCGGTGTCTGACTGACACATTCGAGTAGTCGACATCGCATAACTTTTCGAGACCTACCCAAAGATACTAGTTTCGTATCTATATCGTTGTTAGATTAATTTTCTATTAATTAACGTTTGTCTCTAATTAATCGAGTCATTATCGGCTAAATCGACACTTGACCGGTCTAATAGCGTTGACGAGCTTTAGGGTCATTACATCAACGATGATGACTTAAATAATCCTATTCCTTCGAATTCAAACACGCCTACCCCTGCGGACCTTGAAGATGCTGATCTGGGTATCTCATCTTATGAATACCCCAATGTGGGTCTTTCATTCCATATCCACATGAAATTTTTATCTTCCAGCTACCGAGATGTCGGTGGATTCTTAGTGCGGAAGGAGTTTGTTCCTTTGTACACAAAGGTATGGAGAAAGTACGGCCACATCGCAACCATGAATATAGTTCGACACTGTTCATCCACTTTAGTCACCATGGTAAACTGTCATCTTCCCATGATTCCTGAGATGGAGAATATTTCTATCCGCAATGTTGTAGAATCAAACTTCAAAAAGTGGGAGAACATGGTATCTACCTCCGAATCTATAGAGTTCAACGTGGGCTTGTTGCGGCAGCGTCTTGACATCATCAATGTTGATCGAGCTGGTATCCTCGTGAATGTTATTCCTACCACAAAATCTATCTTGGAGGAGGAGAAGGCTCTGGCTGTGGAATCAAAGAAGGTGGAGCACGCGGTTCAAAACTTGAGGAATAGGACGGAGAGATACCAAATCAGGCTGAAGATGATGCTTTCGAGGAACTATAATCTGCTGGACGACCTCTTCTAGGATATGCTTCCTTATTGTCAATTTTCCTTTTGAACATTCTTGATTACATTAGTTTCTTATAGATGGACGAAGTTTTTTTTTTTTTAAATTAACTTTTTTTTTTTGAATAAATTGACAATTCAAACATCTAAATGAAAATACATGCATTGTCACGGGACAATAGTAGGACAATGATCAAGCATGGTATGCCTTGAGACATTTTTCGTTAATGACTTCTTCTAACTTGCCTCCGTCCACCTTAATGATTTTGTAGTAGCTGGTACTGTAAGCCTTGGTAATCATGTAGTGACCTTCCCATTTCGAAGAGAACTTTGGTACATACATGTCTTGTTGAATGTGCTTGGCTATCTTCAAGACCAAATCTCCTACTTTAAAAACACGTGGCTTCACAGTCTTGTCATATGCCCTGGAGATCCTATTTTTTTACAACTAAGCACGTTCCTCTGCCTTGCTCCTCTTGGATTCCAGGGTGTATAACTCAACAATGATTGAGTTAGATACTCCAGCCTCGTTCTAGTGGACCCCACTTGCTGCTGGAATCCTTGCTGACGGAATTTTGATTTTTGTTGGGAGGATTGCGTCTGCACCATAAACAAGTGAATATGGAGAAACCCCGATGGAACTTCTATGTGCCGTCCGAAATGCCTATAGTGCCATCGGTAGCTGTTCGTGCCATTCTTTGGGATTGGCATGCGCTATTCGACTGAGAATCCGAATTAGCATCTTGTTGGTGCTCTCAGCTTGTCCATTTCCTTGAGGATAGTAAATGGTGAAGAAGACTTATTTAATCCCATATTATTCAAGCATTTCTCATAGTTGTTTGTTTGCAAATGGATTGCCATTATCGATGATAATATGCTTAGGTACGCCAAACATACAAATGATGTACTCTTTAATGAAAGCTGCGATTGTTTCTCTTGTAGTCCCTCGTAGATGGATGGCTTCAACCCATTTGGTAAAATACTCCGTCGCAGTTATAATATACTCATGTTGCTTTGACGATGACGGATTAATCTTCCCAATAATGTCAAGTCCCCATCTATAAAACATCCATGGACTGTTTATCGAGTGTAAAGGAGTGGAAGGTGTGTGAACGAGGTTCCCGTGAATTTGGCATTTTTGGCATCTTTGAACAAATGCAGCTGCATCATCCTCCATGGTTGGACAATAGTATTTCTCGTGTACCTGAGTAAACAGTTTCCTCTTTCCTTGATGTTCCCCCTCATGCATTCCTTTCAATATAGCTGGAATTTCTTCCTTAGCCATGCACCGTAATAGGTCACCTCCAAATATTTTGCGATATAGGATCCCTTCATGAAATACGAATCGCTTCGCTTTTTGTTTCATCTTAACAACATCTTTTTCATTAGCAGGAGCTACTCCATCGCGGAGATAGATAATATACGGTTATCTCCAGTCATGACCTATATTGAACACCTCCAATTGATGTGGCGGCACTTGGAAATTGGAGCAACACTTCTGGAGTAAACGAGATTGAGCTTCCATTTCTGGCCAATAATAGCCTAGGCGTTGAAGATGACGGTAGAGCATTATTACCAACATTTTTCCACAAATTTCATCGTGAACGCAGTTAAGCTGTTATTGTGCTTCTTTATCTCCGAGACATCTCGTTAGGGAACCATCCGGGTTTCGATGATATAGCACACCATGAAGCATGAAAAAGCTCTGTAGGGTTTTGAGACTGACCTTTCCTTGAGAAAGCGAGCTGCTGAGTTCTTTAATAATAGGAGTTCGCCAATCACAGGTCCCAATGTTCTCGCGTTGTGAAAGCCATGTTGATTCCACTGTTCTCCTATTTACCGTCAATGTCTCTTCTAAACCTTCAAACTACAATTTAGACACCATCGTGGCTAAATAATCGGCATGTCTGTTGTTATTGCGGCCAAAATGAGTTATAGTTGCATCGGCAAACTAGTTTAATAATCTTTGCGCCTATGATCGATACAGGTCCAGTGTCGTCTCCTTCAACGTGTATGCTCCATTCATCTGATTGACCAGTAACTTAGAGTCGCATATTATCTCTAGGTGAGTGGCACCTACTTGTTTGGCTATTGAAAGTCCTATGAGGAAGGATTCATACTCTGCTGAGTTGTTGGTGCACTGAAAGTCCAACTTGAAGGAATGCGAGACAACTTCGCCAGTTGGAGACACTAGGACCACGCTTGATCCTCCAGTGCTATTGATAGGGGTGTCAGATCCATCGAAATACATTAGCCACGCATCTCCTTCGATAACAGAGATCTCTGGAAATTCTCCGGGAAGATCTTCGTGTAATGCGGTAGTGCCTTCGCCAGGGAACGCTGCCAATAAATCAACAACGGCTTGTCCTTTGATAGCCCTTGGTGATGCGTAGGTTATGTCTAGCTCTGACATTTGAAGAAGCCACTTGGCCGACCTTCCTATCAAGACCGGCTTTGAGAGTAAAAACTTCGCAGGATCAGATTTAGATATAAGCACCACCTTTTTGGACAGCAGGTAATGTCTGAACTTCTGAATGGAATAAATCTGGGCTAGGTATGCTTTCTCCGCTTTTGGATATCTGAGTTCAGAATCTATTAATACTCGAATAAAATAGTATATGTGGTGTTCGACTCCCTCATCATCTTCCTGCGCGAGCAAATCCCCTACGGCAGTATCGCTGAAGGCGCTGTAGAGACACAACGGTCTTCCTTGAACAAGGGACTTCATGATCGTTGGAGATGACAATATCCGTTGAATCTTCTGAAATACTTCCTATT
This sequence comes from Papaver bracteatum, assembly GCA_023529315.1. NCBI lineage: Eukaryota > Viridiplantae > Streptophyta > Magnoliopsida > Ranunculales > Papaveraceae > Papaver > Papaver bracteatum. The sequence continues at coordinate 1,918,488 of JAJJWX010003277.1, read as the reverse complement.
GTAGTGCGGTCCAGATGAAACTCGCTCCCTTCTTCAGCAAGGGGGTGAATGAAGCAATGAGCTGGGCCAAACCAGGTATAAAACGTCGAATATAGTTTACCTTGCCTATGAAGATTTGGAGTTCCTTCAAAGTCCGTGGCGGCGGCATCGTGAGGATAGCTTGAGTCTTGGATGGGTCCACCTTGATTCCCTCAGAATTTACTTGGAATCCCAGAAACTTTCCTGAAGAAATACCGAAAGCGTATTTCAAAGGATTCATCTTCAATTTGTATTCACGACACCTTTTGAAAACTTTATGTAGGACTCCTGTGTCATCCGCCTGAGCTTTCGATTTTACTACTATAACGTCCACGTAGTCCTAAACTTGTTTATGCATCATGTCATGGAATATTGCCGTCATAGCGTGTTGATAGGTTGCACCGGCATTCTTCATACCAAATGGCATCATAGTATAATAAAAATTCCTGAGAGGAGTTCGAAAAGATGTCTTACTTGCATCGTGCTCGTACATTCTTATATGGTTGTACCTTCTGTATCCGTCCATGAAGGAGAACATGCTATGCCCACTGGTTGCATCTACTAACATGTCGATGTTAGGTAGAGGAAAATCGTCTTTGGGGAAATATCTGTTCAGGTCCCTGAAATCCACGCATCACCTGATCTGTCCGTTTTTCTTTTTTACTGGAACCACATTAGCTAACCAGGTCGGATGATGAATTGGCTTAATGAATCCAATAGCTAGATACTTATGTACCTCAGTCTTGATCTGCTCTTCCACCTCGTGCCTGAATTGCCTCGGGGACAGTTTGATCGGATTGGATCCAGGTATGACATGTAGATGACGGGTGACTAATTTCTCATATATACCGGGAATTTCTTCATATGTCCAAGCAAATATATCTTGGTATTCTTTGAGAAGTTGCACGAGTTCCGTGCGTTCATCCGTGGATAAGGTTGAGCTGATGGAGATAGGCATGAGAGATTCTCCATTCCCGATATTATTGACTTTGAGCTCATCAGTCATGGAATTGGTGTCGTGGAGCATCCAACACCTTTTCCCGTGGATCTTTGTTGTTGTAGCATTCCATTTGGCGGAGAGACTGGGTAGAAGTCTCCCCTTCTCATTGATAACAGCAGTGTCGGTATATGGTCTTCCCTTTCTGATCACGACTCTCCATAAAAGTTCGCTCCCTTTTTGTGTGAACATGGGTTGCAGCTTCACCGGACGAAGGAGGATGCCATGTCAGTGAAGACGTATCGTGGGGCTTAGCCCTCAATGATGCAAGTTGGTCCTCCTCCAGTATTGATGCCTACGTAGGGAATGGGACGCAATGAACCTTGCATGTTCCTTCCCGCGGAGTTTCCTTTGGCTCAAACAACTCCATTCCACATATCGGTGTGTAAGGATATAATGATGCAGGAATACGAATGACTTCTTTATTCATCATAGTCTTCAGGCACTGGTGATATGTTGAAGTAACAATCCTATTTTCATGAAGCCATGGTCTCCCCAGTATCATGTGGTAGTCCGGCTCCTTTTTTATGACTTCGAATTTCACCTTTGACTGGACATGTCCTACAGATAAATTCATATTGACATACCCGTATGTGTTGGTTTAGTTTCCTTCAAATTATGTCATCGTGGTAGGCTACCGCACGACCTTTCTTGGGCGAACCTTGGCCGTCCTGAGTGTGTTGAGGGTAATTAAATTCGAAGATGCTCATGTGTCGATGAGGGCCCTCTTGAACTATGAATCCTTGATGCGTGCAGTAATGTGTAGGGCCCGGTTGTGACCTTCTTCCGCCATCATGTCTTCTTCTATAAATGTAACATTATTCACGGACATCTCCGGTATTTTGGAGGCTTCTGGACGCAAATAAGTTAACTGCACATCCAAGGCTATCTGGTTGATTGCAGTAAACGTCTCCGCCCGATGATTCTTGGAGAGGTGTAAAAGTTTGCACAAACTTTCCACTAGAGAAGCGGCTTCCTGGTCCACCGGCATCTGGTTCATAGTGAAACTATTGACTTGAGGAGGATCGTTGTGAGGATTAGTCCCCAATGTAGGAATCTCCGTGACAGGGGAATCTCTCATATCTGATGTCATCTTGATATGGAGATCGAGTATGTCGTTTATTGTTTCTTTAATCAAGTCCATGTTCTTCATGTGAATCTCTTGTACCCGTGCTAACTCGATCAATGTTGGGATTCTTCCGGTTACATAATCAGATACACCATTGTGAGGAGGGGCTTCTTCGTTGGAGGAAATCCGATTTAGCCCTGAAGTTGTTGGGGAAGTCCTAAGACCAACCATTTTGAAATCATCCAAATGGGATTGGGTATTGAAGAAATTGATATTGCAACCGAGAGATTAATCTCCCACTGTGGTCGCCAGTTGTTTATGGGTGAAAACTATTTCTGCTGGTTTTGGTAATTTTGGGTGTGTGGATGAGAAATGAGTTTAAACCTTAAAAAAATGCACTGCACGGGAGTGCTTTTGATTCGAGAGATCAATCTATACAATTCTGGCCTAAACCAAGAAATGTCTGTTCCAGACTTGCTTCGGTCACAAAGTGAAGGAGATGGAGTTGATCTTAGGGAGGGAAGCGAAGAAGGTGTTGAGATTGTGAAGGTGTTGGATGTTTATGACTTGTATCAGAATATCGAACTGGCTTGCAATAATGTAAGCAATCATCTCTGGTGTTTTCTGGATACGAATGACAACACTTGGTTTTGTGTGCTTGTCTGTGTTGTTTGTAAAAATAGGAAATGGACCTATTTATAAAAGTCATAGAGCGCAAACCCTCATCTCGTAGGAAGCGGAGGAAGTTGAGTGATGGAGTAGTGGGGTCTTGTTGGTGATTGCACGATCACGTCGTAGCCCACTTCTCCCATCATCACTAACCGTCCATGTCTTCCTGACACGTTCTTGTGATGGCACGTTGCACGCTGTAAATCGCCAGACCAATACCCCAGTAAGTATCCCCCAGTTTGTGACATGCTTGATGTCTCGATTGTGTGGATCATAGGACCCACAGAAGGTAGCATACGGTGCTAGGTTAAGGTCGTGTTTGGTACCCTTGATATCCTAACCTAGGTTGGGTTATCCCTTAAATAACCGTATATTGTGTTTGTGTGGGTGCTTATTCCATGTCAATATAAGAATAGTGTATCCTACCTAGATTTTAGGAGGCTAAAAAGGTGGGGGTTTTGTATTCCAAGTAAAACCTGGAATACCTTAATCCTTTCCTGGGTTAAACAATTATTTTTATAACTACTTTTTTTATTTAAATTTTTCTTATGCTCAAAACCATAAATTTATATGGTTTAGTTTTTATTTATTTTTAAATTAATTAATTTAGCTTGTATACAAGTCTGTTGACAAACAACATACTACATTAACCCAATGTGGAAAACAAACACCATTTAAAATAACCATTGCCACGATAGTGTTGGATAAACCAAGGAATACCCTAACCTGGACAACGTTTTTCATATCCAAGCTGCCAAACAGACCCTAAATAACTAAGTTATTTGGGAAATCAATATTTATAGAATATCGTGTGTATTCTTTGAATGTAATGCGTCAAATGTATTTATCATGTATGAAGCATCACTGTTTTAAGGCTTAACGGAGTAAGTCACAGCTAAGCGTCTTAAAATAGCATCACATCCAACCATCTTCGAGTGACCGTTAGAAGATTGTATGGTCAAGACATGCTTTGGCCGATCACTCTATGTGGAAGAGTGGTGGACGGTGAACATGGGGATGCTTCATTAGTCGCTTAAATCGTAGCCAGGGTTAACCAACCAAGATGCTAGTGTTGGACATACGAGATGATATATGAGTTCATCTGCGACCGTTGATGGAGGTTTTAGGGTTTTAAAAAGGTGTGCAAGCATCACTCTTCAGCTTGACCGAAACCAAGCATGGGAGGCGTTTTTGGCGGGACCAACCGAGCATGTGTGTAGACGGCTTTCTGGTGTACACGTTCGTACCTCATTGTCCCATGAAGGTGCGATCTAAGCCACTTAACTTGACCGGCAAAGAGGAGAGGCGGAGATCGATTTGCAACAGAAATCCAATGCTGCAAAGGAGTTGGAAACCACACGACATGCTTACTTCGGGCACGCATTTCGATATGTTCGGCCATGGTTGGCCTTGGTCGATCAGTCATGCGTGTAGACGGGCCCACGGTGATCATGTTGACATGCTTTGGACCTTTTAAGTCTACATCTACACCCACAATCCAAGCTTGCGAAAATGGACGCTCGTGATCGATTAGCGACAATGCAACATGCCGCAAACCCTAATTATTGTTTTGTATAGTTCACGCCCATGCAACTTCACCCGATCGGTTTTTCATGTTATGCTCCTCCCTTGGGGAGGCCGATCGTATGGGGCCCTTATTGGGCAAGCGGTGAACATGCTGGTACATGTTCCAAGGCCATAGGTTTGATCTAAGACATCCAAACATGCCAGCATGTTTGGATGGCTTAGATCACGCCTAAGGCCATCAGGAAAGTGCACACATGTTCACCATCATCCCAAAGTGGGCCTCGCATGGTCGACCTCTCCAAAGGAGAAGCATAGCTTTCCAAACCGTTTGTCCAAAGTCAACTTGAGTGGCCTAGATCAAGCCTTTATGGGACAGAGAGGTGTAGACATACACAATAATAAGCCACCTTCATGCGTGACCAATTGGTCCCACCAAAATTGGCGCATATGTGTAAATTCGGTCAAGCCCAAAGAGGATGCTTGCGCACCTCTTAAACCCTAAGGTTTCATCAAATGTTCGCAGATAAGTGCCACAAACCATCTCATCCATCCAACTTTGTAAGCTTGGTCGGACAACTTAGGTTAAGATCTAGGTGAAAAATCGGGGGTCTAACAACCACACCCAATATTTCGATTAGCAATCTGTATGGACAACTCCGAGTTACTTTCTAGAGAATCAACTATAAAGTCAGACTCAATCAATAGAAAATATCTCAAGGAGTTAATATCTCAATCTATCAATTTGATTTACTCAAGCAAATATAATATGTGAGTCTTAATCAAAAAGTGATAACTTGGATGGTACCAAAGACCAATATCCAAGTGTCAATCAATTTAAATCAACAACTAATAAGGTCGGATATATTCTAATTGATTGAACAACGCATAACATGTATTATTTCAATTATATATATAAAAAAATATAATACGGAAAAGAAATAACACAGACACCGGAATTTTGTTAACTAGGAAACCGCAAATGCAGAAAAACCCCGGGACCTAGTCCAGATTAAACATACACTGTATTAAGCCGCTACATACACTAGCCTACTCCAAATTAACTTCGGTCTGGACTGTAGTTGAACCCCAACCAATCTTACACTGATCCAAGGTACATTTATGCTCCTACACCTCTGATCCTAGCATGATACTGTACACCTGATTCCCTTAGTTGATCTCACCCACAACCAAGAGTTTCTACGCCCAAAGTCGAAGACTTTAATAAACAAATATGTCTCACACAGAAAAGTCTACCAGATAGATAAATTCGTCTCCCATGAATAAACCTATGAGTTTTATTCCATCTTTTGATAAATCAAGTTGAATAGGAACCAATCATTAAAACCATACTTATATTCCCGAAGAACAGCTCAGTTTTATCAATCACCTCACAATAGTCTTAATCGACACAGCGAAAAAAGATATTGTGGAATAACAAACGATGAGACGAAGATGTTTTTGATTACTTTTCTATCTTGCCTATCGAAGATAGAAATATCAATCTAATTATTACAATTGTACTTGTACGATAGAAACAACAAGATCAGATCGCACAACTACAAGAAAAGTAGTACCGGTCTAGCTTCACAATCCCAATGAATTCTTTAAGTCGTTAACCTGGTTTTAGAAGAAGAAAACCAAAAGTTAAAGGAGAATCGAATCTAGCTTAGCACAACTAGTATCACACAAAATGTGTGGGGATTAGGTTTCCTAGTTGTTAGAGTTCTCCCTTATATAGTCTTCAAATCAGGGTTTGCAATCAATGTTATCTTAGTAACAAAGCATTCAATATTTACCGTTAGATGAAAACCTGATTAGATTCAAGCTAATATTTATCAACCGTTAGATCGAAAACTTAGCTTGTCATACATACATGTACTAGATAATTTTAGGTTCGTGTAACCGTACCCAAACTTATACATTAGCTGGTTCAACACTAGTTAACCAAATGGTTAGCCAAATGATAACTTTCATATCAACCATATTATTCTTCACCATAACTAGTCCAAATGACTCAAATGAACTAGTTAGAGAGTTGTTCAATTGCTTAGATATTTATGTACTACACAAGACACAATCGAAGCAAAAACGATGTGATTCACTCGAATCGATTCATGAACTATAAAGCCATGGTTTGCAATAGCATTCCTTAGTTTATTATGATAAAGTCACAAATATTGTTTTTAGATATAACCTACTCAAGTTCGCGGACTGGGTTCACGGACGGAGTTAACATACTCCAGCAGAAATTTTCGGGTTCAAGAACTACGCCAGTTCGCAGACTAGGTTCGCGGACTGAGCTTATATCTTGAGTTCGTAGACTGATCTCACTCACTGCTCCGGTTTCACTTGATCAACAAAGTTCGCAAACTTTGGTTCAAGTAATAAGGACTTATACATATATGTGTTACCACAATAATGCTTATATCCTCCAATGGTTATATAGTCTAAACTCTCATTTCAATCATTGAAACATTCTCAGAGGACGTTATATAGTTGTTATTCACAAACTATTTCTCGTCAGAGCGATTTCTAAAATGATTGAAACATAACATGACTTTCATCACTAGGTAAAGATGAACTTGGCTAAATCGAAAGCTTTACCAACACATATTTCGAAAAATAGATAAGCAAGATATATTCAGCTCGAAATATCATATGTGTATAATCTTAGTCTCTATAGTAATACGAATTTTATCTCAAGATAAGAGATAGAGTAGATAGACTTTTAAGTGATAGATAAGTTTAAGTCTCCACATACCTTTTAGTCGATGAAGATTCACTGGTTCCTTGAGTAGTCCTCCGTCTTGTATGATGATTTCCATGGAGTTCTTGAGCTTAACTACACTTCCTATCCTAGTCCGAGACCTTAGATATAATAGACTAGAAATCAAGACTTTATAGTTTTGATCACTAACATTGACAAACATGCTTGAGATAGCAACGCATGCGACTTCGACCGAGCAATGCTCTAACACTAGGAAACCAATGAAGTACCTCGGTGATCACCGTCCATCACTATACCGCAAGAAGTGATCGGCCAAGGGATGGCTCGCCCATGTGGTCTCCAAACAATCACTCGAAGATGGTTAGGCATGCAGCTATTTTAAGACGCTTAATCCGCTACTTACTCCGGTAAGCTCTAAAACAGCGATGCTTCATACATATTGATTGTATTCGATGCATTACATGCATAAAGTATACATGATATTTCGTGAATATCGATTTCCTAAATAACTCAGTTATTTAATCTAGCACCGTATGCTACTTTCTGTGGGTCCTACGATCCACTCATTCGAGACATCAAGCATGTCACAAACTGGGGGATACTTACTAGGATATTGGTCTGGCGGTTTACAACGTACAACGCGCCATCACAAGAACATGTCAGGAGGCATGGACGGTTAAGATGATGAGGGAAGTGGGCTAATACGTGATCGTGTAATCACCCACACGACCCCACTACTCCATCACTCACTTCCACCACTTCCTACGAGATGAGGGTTTACCGCTCGATGACTTGTATAAATAGGTCCTTTGCCTATTTCCAAACAACATAGACAAACACAGAAAAAATCAAGTGTTGTCATCAGTATCCAAAAACCACCATTCTGATACAAGTCATAAAAGCCAACACCTTCACAATCTCAACACCTTCTTCGCTTCCCTCCCTAAGATCAACCCCATCTCCTCCACTGTATAGATTGATCTCTCGAATCAAAATTACTCCCATGCAGTGCATTATTTTAGGGCTTAGATTCGTTTATCATCCACCCAAATTTACCAAAACTAGTAGAAATAGTTTTCACCCATAAACCACCGGAAATTGAAGAGGTTATTATGGAGAAAAGCATCATTGTACCGGCAACTGATATAGATTGGAGTCTCACAATGCTGGGGAGGATAGTATCAAATTCAAGTGTCTTACAGTGGGAATTCATCAATGAGGTGAGAGGATTCTGGAAACTAACAGCAACTCCAACTATTTCACCTTACAAGCACAAGCAACATTCAAATGTTTACATTCTCAAGTTCCACAATGAATCGGATTTTCATAAAGTTATGGATTTTAAACCTTGGTTTGTCAAAACAGATGTTGTTGTTCTTAAAATTATCCCAATTACAGGTATACCAAAAGATGATAGTCTTTCTCTTTCTCATGAACTATTTTGGCTAAAAGAAATAGATGTGCCAATTGGGTATGTTTCAATACAAGGTTTAACTAGAGTAGAAAGACCAACTGGGGTGTACCAAAAGCATGACAAGCCTTTTGGCACTAACATGTTGGAGAAGAATGTTATGATTCAAGTTATGGTGGATCTCAAAAAGAAGATTGCAAAACAGATGGCTGCAGTGACAGAGGAGAAGGAAAAAACTATAATAAGTTTCGAATATGACCGGTTACCTCTCTTTTGTAATGTATGTCATATCATAGATCATCCAGTGCAACTATGTGATAGAAGTAACAAGTGGATAAACCCAAATTTAAGGAAAGGGGGAAAAAGCAATGAAAAACTATTAGTACAAACATTTCAAAAAAAAAACAATAAAGAAAAGAATTAGGGAGGTCAGGAAAAACAGAACTTTGGCCCTCAAAGTAGTGACGCATTGAAGCTGAAAAATGGAGTTGAGATTAAAGGAGGAGGTGTTGGAGCTGTATTTTTTCGGCATGAAATAATTGGGGTGGCGAAGGGGGGGAAGGAAAAACAGAACTCTGCCTCCTCAAGATCGGATATATTGATATTGGAGAATGCACACCAGATTATGGGGAAAGGACCAGCCAATTCCATAATTTGGTAAAAACAGAAAAGTGTGCAAGTGGAAGACAAGAATATTAAATGCAAACTGTCAACTGGGGGTAATGATACTCCAAAATTTTCTGCAGAAAGAGTGCCAGAAAACATTTAGGAGCATTTTGAGGGGAAGAGGAAATATGTTAGAAAAGCAAACACGAGTTATAAAAAAGAAGGAGGTTCACAGACTAATCCAAGAACTGAAATAGGGAAGGGGCAAGGAATAAAAAAATTTCTAACAAAGAGGAAGATGAATCTTGATGAACCATACAATGTGGAAAATTCTATAAAGATGCAATAGTGGAACAACAACAACAACAACAACAACATGGAATGGAGTGGACAATTTCTATTCAGGATGGACTACAGTTTAACACTGACACAACCACAAATCAGCTACCAAACACACACAAAAAAACCATACAACCAGAAAAAGCTTCTTTTGACACTAATTCCTCTGAGGGCGCTACAATTTCTCCAATGGGTGGAACCATTATCCATTCTCATAGTACTATGGTGGACAAAGCAACTGATGGGATGAAATATCCATAACAGACACACCAGAATATTCCCACTTCCAAGGGCATTAAGGTACCTAATTCCTTCCACACAATTACTCTAGCATACAATTTTTTGGTTACACCGGTATGCACTACATGTTGCAATTCACTTTTTGCTACAATTTTAATCATGTCCTTATAAACTATTTCAAATATCATCTGTTCAATAACCACTACATACACTATATTGGGAACCTAAAAATAATTAGTTGGAATTTTCAAGGCTTGGATAATGACACTACTCAGTGATAGGTGTAGAATACACCTAATTTACTATCTAGTAGTTTATGCTTTCTTTGCTATTTTTCTTGTAAATTATGTATTTTACGTGTGTTTTGAGCTATTAGGTACTTTGGAGTCGCACGGAGAAAAAGGAGAATAAATGATCCAAATTAAGCAAAAAAGACAGGATTGTCATTTCACAGGAAAACACTATCGGGAGATGAGCCACGGTTAAAGGGAAACTATCTCATAGGAGTATTAAAAATAGGCCAGCTGATGTTAAGGGGTGACTGCATGTTATAGGGTATCCACTGGGGTATACCTTATCTTATCCACTGGGGTATCCCTTATCAGGGTGATCGGGTGATGAATATCTATCCCTAGTTCTTTAACCCTAAATCGAGAGAAATCAATAATTCTCTCAATCATTTGTATTTGAAAGAAATACAAAGAGAAGCTTCAGTCGCGCACCCGTTAATGGCCGAGACCAGATCGAGAAATAAGAGGCACAACCATGAAGAAATCAGTGAAACTGGTTTGTGGATGTTAATGGTCGATTGCAGACACAGGGAGATAAGGGTTTGATGGATCCGTAATTGAAGAACAAGAAGCTCAGAGAGATGTTAATGGAGGCAGAGATGGTGGTTGTTCTCAAATAGGGTTCGAAGGAATTGGGAAATTGTTGTTGTTCAAATGAATCTAAGCTGGGTTCGGGTTGTTGCTTAGGTTGCTAATTCGAAGAAGATTGTTGCTGAGATGGTGAATATGGTATGGGCTGTGATGCTGTTAAAATGGGTTTGTAAAGATGGTGTCGATTAAGAAGAGATTGAAGGTTTGGAACTGAAATGGAGGTTAGGGTTTCGTTGTGAGAATCTCAGATGAGAAGGGTTGGTTGATGACTCTCTGATGAAGAAACTCGAGAGAGAAATTGAGAGATTAAAGAGTTTCTGTGGGTCTGTTGAGATCGAGAAGCAGTTCAGATGAAGAAATTAAACTCAGGGAGTTACTGTTGCGATCCAGAAAGGTTAGATTGAATGAAAATTGGATTTGGTGCTGTTGTGTTAATGTTGAAGATGATTAACCTACTGCTGATGTTAATCTGAGAATGGTGAAGTTCTGTTGAATGCATAAGAAGTGAAATAGATGTATGTTAGGTTTGTGAATGATTGTTACAGGTGAAGACCAAAAATTGAGGCCTGAACTTGGCCGGGAAGTCCTGTAATTAAATAGAAATCGACCGGTTTTCCACTCCGGCGAGTCGACTCGGTTCCGGCGATGACGATACCGATGAGCCGATCTGACCAAGAGAATCAGCCAACTCAGCCTGACTAAGAAGCTAACTCGCCATCAGACTCTGACCTTTGACTAACCTTTGACTTGTTTGACCGTTAGTCCTAACGGTGGACCGACGGAATATTCCGTCGACAGAGAGAATTTTCAGGTGGCCGGCGGTGACGAATTCCGACCTATTTCGGGCTAAAAACCCAATTTTCCGGTGAGAAAAAATTACAGAATTTCGTGTGGACTTCTCTTATGTGTGTGAAGACTTAGAATTGGGAATTGGATGAAAACTTGGAAATTTTGGAGAATTGGACTAGAAATTGGAATATGCCTCAAATTGGGAAAGTGGTGTTCTTATGGAATGTGGAATCTTTTCCTACAAAGATATGGAGAGTATTGAAGCCTATAAATAAAGGAGGTCTCTGCAACTTTACACACACATCTACTTTGGAGAATGAGTTAAAGTGCACAAGGATTGGAGGAAGGAGCAACCATCATCTTTTCAATAAGTTTTTCTTTCTTCCTTAATTATTATTATTATTGTGTGAACTCCAAACTATGAGTAGCTAATTTTCTTATTGATTGAGGATGAATTCCTAGTTCTTAATATATGATTTTAGTTTTGTTTCAATTCTACTTTGAAGTTTTCATATGATTATCGTTTGTTTTTACTAATATTAATGTTTATGATTGATTGATAGGTTGTTTGGAGTGCACGCCAAATTGATTTGTTAATTTAATCTAAAGCTAGTGAAAGTTAGGGAATACGTAATAGTTTCTTGACTCTTTACACAAGTAGAAAACACAAGACCTTGCGGAGGGATTCCGTGGAGCAATTGTGTGTGAAAACAACGCTAGAAAGTGGACCAAGCGAACCGAGTCTAACTACTAGTACTAAACCTAAGTTCATAAATCTTAATGCGTTTGGGGGATTACATCTTGTAAGCGAACCTCAAGGTGGTTCTTTTGAATAGAATCTGATAACTAAGCGAACCTGTTACTCAGTGAAATAAGGAATTTTGGGGTTAGCTAAGCGAACCTGCTATCCTACGGTTGGTGATAATCTATGACTAATAAAAAGTGGAAAATAACATAACTTTAATCATTGTTTTGCAGCGAAGAAGGATTCCTTGATCTATTCTCTCTTATTGAATTCAACTTACACTTTTAGTTACTTTGTTTATTTCTTTTACTTTATAAATTCTAGAACCAATAACCCCCCTTTTGTGACAATTTTACAACTAATAATCTCTTGCTCCTCGTGGGATCGATCTTGACTGCCCTATATTACTTGTTAATTAGGTAGTAAAATATTAATTAATTTGTTGTGGTTACGACACGCATCAAATTTTTGGTGCCGTTGCCGGGGAGCAATGGAAGATTTTAGTTGTTTTAATTATTTTTTTTTGCTTTATTCTTGCTTTGTTAGATTCTATACCGTATCTAACTTAGTTTTGTGAATCTTGTTTTAGGTACTATATCTTTGGTGAATGCTTAAAAAGGGAAGGCCGAGTCCAATACGTCTTCGATCCGGCACTCAACTAAAGGATTTCATTCGAGCGGTTAACACTCCGCTTCCTCATTCTATATCAAGTGAATTTGCAGATTCGGACATAGAAGAAGAAACAATGGGTGATCGTACACTCAAGGACCTAGGTTCTCACAAGCTCGATACACAAAAATGGTGTATACAAACTAACTCAACCTTCGAGATCAAGCCGGGGTTGATTAGAGAATTACCAAAGTTTCATGGTATGTTGAATGAAGACCCAAACAAACATCTTATGGACTTCAATACCATAGTCATGGCCATGATTCCACAGGATATTAATGCGGATGGAGCAAAGTTGAAAGCTTTTTCGTTCTCTTTGGAGGGAAATGCTAAGGAATGGTTGTACTATTTTCCTTCCATAAGTATCACAACATGGAATGGGATGAAGAAAATTTTCCTTGAGAGATATTTTCCCGCATCAAAAGCTACTCAAATTCGCAAGGAGATTTGTGGGATGAAACAGCATGTGGGAGAGTCATTATATGAATGTTGGGATCGGTACAAGAGATTGGTGGCAAGTTGTCCACACTATCAATTTAGTGACGCCATGATAATCCAATACTTTTATGAAGGTCTCTAAACAAGTGATAGATATCTTCTTGACGCCGCCGGTGGTGGTGCACTAGTGAACAAGACGGTGGCCGAAGCTACCGAGTTGATTGAAAGTATGGCGGCAAACTCACAACAATTCTATACAAGAGGTGATTAAATAGTTAAGTTGGTGCATGAAGTTAGTGACTCGTCTTCACAATCCGATCACCGGTTAAACAACATAGAGAGGGTAGTGCAACGATTGGCCGCGGTAATTATTCCGAATGATGAAACCGAACAAGTAAATGCTTTATATCCAAATCAAAGGCCAAGGTACGATCCATACTCAAATACTTACAATCCCGGTTGGAAGGATCATCCCAACTTTAGATATGCAAACAAGCAATCGGCGGCTCCTAATCCATATGCGCAACAAGGTGGATTCCAACAATCACGTTTCCAACCTCAACAACAACAATTCCAACCACAACAAGTCAAGGAGCAAGATTCTTCGAATGATGACAAGTTGAATGTGATAATGCAAAGCATGAAAGGTCTTACTTCTATGTTACAACAAAACCAACAAAAGACTGATTTGGAAATCAAAGCTTTGGAACAAAGGACCGGTTCGGCAATCAAGGATTTACAAACTCAAATGGGAAAATTGGCGACTGATATGAACTTAATGAAAGCTCAAACATCAACAAAAATTCCTTCACAACCATTTGTGAACCCAAGAGAGAATGTTAATGCGGTTACTTTACGAAGTGGAAGACAAGTAGAGAGTCCAAGTCATCATGAAGAAGCTAGTGAAGAGGTAGTCAAAGACAAGGAGGAAGACAAACCAAGGGAGAATTCTACACCAACCTCCCAATCCAAGGAACCGGTTCCTACTTTTACTACTCCACCTCCTTTTCCTAGTCATTTTGCTAAGTCCAAGAAGGAAGCTCAAGACAAGGCACTCATGGATATCTTCAAGAAGATAGAAATCAACATCCCCTTCATCGAGGCCATCAAGACAATGCCAAGGTATGCTAAGTTCATGAAGGAATTATGCACAAAGAAGGATAGGTTGCTTGATAATGAAATTACTAAAGTTGGCGAGGGTGCGTCGGCTATGCTTTTGAAGAAGATGCCTATAAAGTGCACGGATCCCGGTGGTTTCACGGTGCCAATTACTATTGGTAAGAAAAGGTTTGAACATGCTTTACTTGACTTGGGAGCTTCCATTAGTGTGATGTCGGCCGATATATATGACTCCTTGAATCTTGGACCGTTGAAAGAGACAAGAGTTATTATCCAATTAGCAAACAAGTCTAACATTTATCCAAAGGGACTTGTAGAAGACGTTCTAGTGCAAGTGAATGAGTTAATTTTTCCGGTGGATTTCTTTGTGGTGGATATGGACAACAATGAGAATCGTTCGTCTACTTATCTACTTCTTGGGAGGCCATTTATGAAGACCGCAAAGATGAAGATTGATGTTGATAAGGGTACACTCACTTTGGAGTTCGACAAGGAAGTAATACACTTCAACATATTAGAAGCCATGCACTACCCAAGTGATGTGCATTCCGCCTACTCCATTGATGTGGTTGGTTCATTAGCGCAACAAATGGTGGAATTGAATCAAGAGGACGAACTTGATGTGGTATTGCAAAAGAGCATTGAATTGGACGTTTACGGCTTGCCTAACTTGGATGTTGAAATTTCCACGGAATTGGTGGAGATGTGTGGTGCTTAGACGGCATTACAAGAATCTAAGGGTAATGTTTCATATATTTCTTTACCCGTGAATGATGAATTACTTGTACCATCTATTGTGAAGGCGCCTAAACTAGAGTTGAAGCCACTTCCGGACCATTTGAAGTATGCGTTCTTGGGAGATGGATATGAGCTCCGGTGATTATTGCAAAGAACCTCACACCGGTACAAGAAGACCGCTTGCTTAGAGTCTTGAAAGATCACAAAACGGCTATTGGGTGGACAATTGCGGACATCAAAGGCATTATTCCATCCATGTGCATGCATAGGATTCTAATGGAAGAGAATGTGAAGCCGGCATGTGATGCTCAACGTAGGCTTAATCCTCCCATGATGGAGGTTGTGAAGAAATAGATACTCAAATTGCTAAGTACGGGGGTAATCTACCCAATCTCCGATAGCAAGTGGGTTAGTCCGGTACAAGTGGTGCAAAAGAAGTCCGGTGTTACGGTTGTTCGAAATCAAGACGATGAACTTGTTCCTACAAGAGTTCAAACCGGTTGGAGAGTGTGCATTGACTATAGAAAGCTTAATTCCGCAACCCAAAAGGATCACTTTCCTTTACCTTTCATTGATCAAATGTTGGAGCGGTTAGTGGGGCATTTATATTATTGTTTCTTGGACGGTTATTCGGGATACAACCAAATTGTGATTGCACCGGAGGACCAAGAGAAGACCACTTTCACTTGTCCGTTTGGAAAATTTGCGTATAGACGGATGTCGTTTGGTCTTTGCAATGCACCGGTTACTTTCCAAAGATACATGGTAAGTATATTCTCGGATTACGTGGAGTGCATCATTGAGGTATTTATGGATGACTTTAGTGTTTATGGAAATTCTTTTGATAGTTATTTATACAACCTTGAACTAGTTCTTAAACGATGCATAGACACAAACCTTGTCCTTAATTGGGAGAAATGTCATTTTATGGTAAACCATGGCATAGTACTTGGTCACATTGTGTCCTCTCAAGGGCTCGAAGTGGACAAGTCAAAGATAGATTTAATAAGAAACTTACAATATCCCACTTCGGTGAGGGAGGTTCGTTCTTTTCTTGGCCATGCATGTTTCTATAGGAGGTTTATCAAGGATTTCTCCAAAATATCCATGCCGATGTGAAAGTTACAACAAAAGGAGGTACCTTTTGACTTCAACAAGGAATGCAAGGATGCTTTTGACAAATTGAAGTCAATGTTGACTAGTGCGCCGATTATCAAGTCACCGGATTGGAATCTTCCATTTGAACTAATGTGTGATGCTAGTGATTATGCGGTTGGAGCCGTTTTGGGTCAAAGAGTGGAAAAGTTGTCCCATGTTATCTATTATGCATCTAGGACCCTCAATGATGCACAAATCAACTATTCTACCACGGAAAAGGAGTTATTGGCTATAGTGTTTGCATTGGAAAAATTTCGATCATACTTGGTGGATACAAATGTTATTGTGTATTCCGATCATGCCGCACTTAAATACTTACTAAAGAAGAAATAAGCTAAGCCAAGATTAATCCGGTGGATCTTATTACTACAAAAGTTCGACATAGAAATTCGAGATAAGAAAGGTGTGGAGAATACCGTTTCGGATCATCTTAGTAGACTTGTTATGTCTCACGAAGAACTTCCATTACAAGACCGCTTTCTAGACGAACAACTTTTCTCCTTGGAAGAATCAACACCTTGGTATGCGGATATAGTGAATTACTTGGTGACAAGAAAGGTACCTAGTACAATTTCCAACTTCCAAAAGATGAAACTTAAGAAGATAGTGAAGCAATATGTGTGGGATGAACCATACTTATGGAAATATGGCGTTGATCAAATAATGCGAAAGTGCGTACCTAACTCCGAATTTCAATCTATTCTCTCCTTTTGTCATACTTTTGCTTGTGGTGGCCACTTTGGTTCTAAACGTACCGCTATCAAAATTCTTGAAAGTGGATTTTATTAGCCCACCTTGTTTGAAGATTCATATGTTTTTTGTAAATCGTGTGATAGATGTCAAAGAACAGGTAATCTAGGTGCTCGAAATCAAATGCCACTCACACCAATTCTCGCCGTAGAGATTTTTGATATGTGGGGAATCGATTTTATGGGCCCTTTTGTCAATTTCAATGGAAATTTTTATATACTTCTTGCCATAGATTATGTTTCGAAATGGGTGGAGGCTAGAGCCACCAAAACTAATGATTCTCAAGTTGTTTGTGATTTTGTAAGAGAAAACATATTCACTAGGCACGGCACACCAAGAGTGGTGATAAGCGATGGAGGCTCACATTTCAAGAAGTCTTTTCACGCTCTCCTCAAGAAGTACAACATAACACACAAGATTGGTACGCCTTACCATCCACAAACTAGTGGACAAGCGGAAATTTCAAACCGTGAGATCAAGTCCATTCTTGAGAAAATGGTGAATACCACAAGGAAAGATTGGAGATTTAAGCTCAATGATGCACTTTGGGCGTATAGAACGGCGTACAAGACACCGATTGGTATGTCTCCATATAGGTTGGTTTATGGCAAAGCTTGTCATCTTTCGGTTGAACTTGAACATAAGGCTTATTGGGCGATAAAGAAATTCAACATGGAGTATGATGAAGCGGGGAAACAAATAAAGTTGCAACTAAATGAGCTAGAGGAGATACGTAATGATGCTTACAAGAGTGCCCGGATTTACAAGGAAAAGACCAAGCTTTTTCATGACAAGATGATTTCTCGGAAAAAAATTGTTGTGGGGCAAAAAGTTCTTTTATTTAATACTCGTTTACGTTTATTTCCGGGTAAGATTAAGTCCCGTTGGGTGGGACCATTTATTGTTACTAATGTTTATGATCATGGTGCAGTTGAAATTGTTAGTGAAAAAACAGGACAACCCTTGAAAGTCAACGACCATAGGTTGAATCCATATTATGAAAACTTTCCAACGGAGCATGTGGACATGATTGGACTTCGAGATGTGATCCCTCTATAGGAGTAATGTGAAGCAAGATCTATGTCGGGCCATCGACTTTAAAACAAGCGCTAAGTGGGAGGCAACCCACCGGTTTTGTATTTCTTATCCTTTTGTTTTTATTTGCTTTTTGTTTTGTTTGTTTATTTTTTTCCATATCATATTAAGATTTCCCACCTTGACTTTACTTGGACGATTCAATTACATTGAGGACAATGTAAGGTTTAAGTGTGGGGGAGTGGTTAAGCATATATATTTAAAAAAAAAAATTGCATAAAAACTTCAACTTTTAGAGATTTTAGAGTCACTAGCATACTTCTAGGTATGTTTACATAGATAATTTTGACCGACATAATTGGACTTGGAAGTGTTAGGGAACTACGTTCGGATTTCTTATTTGTTAGAGTGTTAAATAATGGATTTAATCATGCTGGTGATTCAAATTTGGTGCAGGGAGAAGTGCGTTATTAGAGTTGCCGATGAATCATTAGTGGAGACTACCCATTTTAATATCAACCAAGGCACCGACCAGAAATTCTTCCATGACTAAAGAGATTCTTTTGAGTGTGTGTCACCGTACGTCAATTCCGGGTAGAATGGTGAGCTACCCAATTTCACACCAATTTCAGCACTATTTTGATCTCTTGAGTGCTAATTTTTGTCAATCATGAGGGTGACGTCTCTATGATGAAAGCCTCATTCTTGTAGTTTGATTTGCAGTTAGCACCATTCTCTCTCTCGACAACAACGGTTCCATAGAAACACCACAATCATCAAAGGAGCGACATCAAAATCTGCAAGGGAAGTTGAAAAGGTTCAAGGTTTGCAAGCAACAATGAAACAAGAAAAAGATCAAATTTTATATTCAAGTAAAGAAACATACAATGAGCAGATTTTTACATATATGTTGAAGACTTACAATACAATGAGGTAATTCTATATTCAAGTATGAATACTAATTTACAAGAGCCAAGAAAAGCAAAAGATGAGAATTATTGAAGTTTATGATTTCGAGATGATACAAGTTGTGAAGAATCAAGCGGTAAAGTACTTTTCCACGGCCATGGTTGTTTTATTTTTCACTTTGTTTTGTATTTAGTTTCTCTTGTTGTTTCAAAAGAAAAAAAATGAAAAAGAAAAAAAAAATTTGAAAAAATATGAGACAAGAGAAATATCTAATATTGTTTTGTTTTGAATAAGCCGTGGGGAAGGAAAATCTATAAGGAAGTTTCAAGCGACAAGGATTTTAAGGAAAAAGGTTACAAATTGTCAAGGATCTACGAAATTCGAAACTTTATCATCAATAGTTGAAGCCGAAGACCAAGAAGATGAAGACGAGGAGAGGAAGACGTTTCTATTGGATGCCGTGAGAGTGGTGTTATCATAATTGGAAATCGGATGTGAAGGTAAGTAAGTAATCTCATCCTCGATAATAGTGGTTGATTTCCTTTCTTAGAGATCGTTAGAAAAAAATGTTTTTCAAAATGTTAAAAGATGTGGGTTTTTCAAAATTTCTTAGGTTATTCTTCCCACCATTCAACATGCTGCAGGAATTCTCTCTTCATTCCTACCTGCGCACATGTGAGACCCATAAAAAAGCCATCTTTTTGAATGGAATTATCATAAAACCCTTTTGGTGAGGCAGAAGTCGAGGCGAAATTCTTATTGATCGTTTCTCAAACACGCGTTCTCTCATTATGGTGTGGTTATTTATCACTCAACATTTAAGAATGGGAATATGTTCTTTAGTATTTCTAACTTCTTATTACTAGCATGCATAAACTCTATGTCCTCATAGCTCTTTGGATGCTTGGGATGCTAGAACGCTTTGAAGCTGTAAGTTTTAGTTTGATTTGCTCGAGGACTAGCAAAGTCTAAGTGTGGGGGAATTTGATAGGTGTAGAATACACCTAATTTACTATCTAGTAGTTTATGATTTCTTTGCTATTTTTCTTGTAAATTATGTATTTTACGTGTGTGTTTGAGCTATTAGGTACTTTGGAGTCGCACGGAGAAAAAGAAGAATAAATGATCCAAATTGAGCAAAAAGGGAAGGATTGTCATTTCATAGGAAAACACTATCGGGAGATGAGCCAAGGTTAAAGGGAAACTCTCTCAGAGGAGTATTAAAAACAGTCCAGCTGATGTTAAGGGGTGACTGCATGTTATAGGGTATCCACTGGGGTATACCTTATCTTATCCACTGGGGTATCCCTTATCAGGGTGATCGGGTGATGAATATCCATCCCTATTTCTTTAACCCTAAATCGAGAGAAATAAATAATTCTCTCAATCATTTGTATCTGAAAGAAATACAGAGAGAAGCTTCAGCCGCGCACCCGTTAATGGCCGAGACCATATCGAGAAATAAGATGCACATCCATGAAGAAATCGGTGAAACTGGCTTATGGATGTTAATGGTCGATTGCAGACACATGGATATAAGGGTTTGATGGATCCGTAATTGAAGAACAAGAAGCTCAGAGAGCTGTTAATGGAGGCAGAGATGGTGGTTGTTCTCAAATAGGGTTCGAAGGAATTGGGTAATTGCTGCTGTTCAAATGAATCTAAGCTGGGTTCGGGTTGTTGCTTGGGTTGCTGATTCGAAGAAGATTGTTGCTGAGATGGTAACGATGGTATGGGATGTGATGCTGTTAAAATGGGTTTGTAAAGATGGTGTCGATTAAAAAGAGATTGAAGGTTTGGAACTGAAATGGAGGTTAGGGTTTCGTTGTGAGAATCTCAGATGAGAAGGGTTGGTTGATGACTCTCTGAAGAATAAACTCGAGAGAGAAATTGAGAGATTGAAGAGTTTCTATGGGTCTGTTGAGATCGAGAAGCAGTTCATTGAAGAAATTGAACTCATGGAGTTACTGTTGCGATCCAGAAAGGTTAGATTGAATGAAAATTGGATTTGGTGTTGTTGTGTTAATGTTGAAGATGATTAACCTACTGCTGCCGTTAATCTGAGAATGGTGAAGTTCTGTTGAATGCATAAGAAGTGAAATAGATGTATGTTAGGTTTGTGAATGATTGTTACAGGTGAAGACCAAAAAATTGAGGCCTAAACTTGGCCGGGAAGTCCTGTAATTAAACAGAACTCGGCCGGTTTTCCACTCTGGCGAGTCGACTCGGTACCGGCGATGACGATCCCGATGAGCCGATCTGACCAAGCGAATCAACCAACTCAGCCTGACTAAGAAGCTAACTCGCCATCTGACTCTGGCCTTTGACTAACGTTTGACTTGTTTGACCGTTAGTCCTAACGGTGGACTGACGGAATATTCCGTCGACAGAGAGAATTTTCAGGTGGCCGGAGGTGACGAATTCCGGCCTATTTCCGGCCAAAAACCCAGTTTTCCGGTGAGCAAAAATTACAGAATTTTGTGTGGACTTCTCTCACGTGTGTGAAGACTTAGAATTGGGAATTGGATGAAAACTTGGAAGTTTTGGAGAATTGGACTAGAAATTGGAATATGGATCAAATTGGGAAAGTGGTTCTTATGGAATGTGGAATCTTTTCCTACAAAGATATGGAGAGTATTAAAGCCTATAAATAAAGGAGCTCTCTACCACTTTACACACACATCTACTTTGGAGAAGGAGTTAAAGTGCACAAGGATTGGAGGAAGGAGCAACCATCATCTTTTCAATAAGTTTTTCTTTCTTCCTTAATTATAATTATTATTGTGTGAACTCCAAACTATGAGTAGCTAATTTTCTTATTGATTGAGGATGAATTCCTAGTTCTTAATATATGATTTGAGTTTTTTTTCAATTCTACTTTGAAGTTTTCATATGATTATCGTTTGTTTTTACTAATATTAATGTTTATGATTGATTGATAGGTTGTTTGGAGTGCACCCTAAATTGATTTGTTAATTTAATCTAAATTTAGTGAAACTTAGGGAATACGTAATAGTTTCTTGACTCTTTACACAAGTAGAAAACAAAAGACCTTGCGGAGGGATTCCGTGGAGCAATTGTGTGTGAAAACAACGCTAGAAAGTGGACCAAGCGAACCTAGTCTAAATACTAGTACTAAACCTAAGTTCATAAATCTTAATGCGTTCTGGGAATTACATCTTGTAAGCGAACCTCAAGGTGGTTCTTTTGAATAGAATATGATAACTAAGCGAACCTGTTACTCAGTGAAATAAGGTATTTTGGGGTTATCTAAGCGAACCTGCTATCCTACGGTTGGTGATAATCTATGACTAATAAAAAGTGGAAAAGAACATAACTCTAATCATTGTTTTGCAGCGAAGAAGGATTCCTTGATCTATTCTCTCTTATTGAATTCAACTTACACTTTTAATTACTTTGTTTATTTCTTTTACTTTATAAATTATAGAACCAATACCCCCCCTTTTGTGACAATTTTACAACTAATAATCTCTTGCTCCTCGTGGGATCGATCTTGACTGCCCTATATTACTTGTTAATTAGGTAGTAAAATATTAATTGATTTTTTGTGGTTACGACATGCATCACTCAGTCACACTTAAGAGACCTTGTGAATTCTCATGATCCCGACATCCTTTTTCTATGTGAAACTAAGAACAAGAGAAATTTTGTGAACACATTTATTTTGGGGCTAAACTACAAGTATTATTTCGTTGTGGACCCGGTGGGTCTATCTGGTGGTCTAGTTATTGCTTGGAAAATAGGAATTAACTTACATATTGGCTTGTACTGTGATAATCTGATCAACTGTCATGTCCTTGAAAATGCTAATAATAAGGAATTTGTTATTTCTTGTGTGTATGCTCATTCGAATTGGCTACAAAAGTATTATTTCTGGCAGTACATTGTATCTTTTTCTAGTACTCTTAGTGGTGAATGTGTTGTGATTGGGGATTTGAATCTCACTTTGTATGAGTATGAGAAAAAGGGGATTGGTTACTTCAAAAAATCTGAAGCATAAAAGATTATTCATCTCTTAGGATTAGCGGGTTTAGAAGATTTGGGTTTCATGGGATACAAGTTTACATTGTCTAATAGAAAGACTGACTATGAGCTGACTGAAGCAAGACTTGATAGAGGGTTGGCTAGCTACAAATTTCGCAACTGCAACAAGAAAGATGCTGTCAAGCACTTGGTTGTGGTAGGTTTTGATCATTCGCCAATCATGCTCAATACCAACTATCAAGCTAATTATGGCCATAAGCCTTTCAAAGTTCTGGGCATTAGGCTCAATAAGCAAGCTTGCTTAGACATCATTTCTACTACCTGGAACATTCATGTTTTGGGTAGCAATTCCCATAGATTAGTTAGAAAACTCAGCACAACCAAAAACAATATCAGACTTTGGAACAAACATTTTTTTGAGGACATTAGAACAAACATCACTAGAGCCAAAAACAATCTAAAAAAAGTCATTTCTGAACAGAATCTTACCAACAGGTCCCATCAAATTAGACAGAGAGAGGAAACATTAGAGCATTGGTACAAGGTGGAAGAGATTTTCTGAAAGGACAAAAGCAGTGAACATGACATTCAGTTGGGGGATATAAATACTGGATACTTATACAAAAAAATTCAGAATATATGGAGAAGAAATAGGATTGAAGAAATCAAAGACCAGAATGAAGATTGGGTGGAAGGAAAAGCTCGTGTATCAGCAACATTTATGGAACACTTTAGAAGGGTTGATACCACCTCTAATCCGGGTCCGAGTACTGACTATCTAAACAAGATTCTCCATGTAGTTAGTTCTCAAGACAACATTATTCTTACTCATAGTTCTACTTTGGAAGAGCTAAAACAGGTTGTTTTTTCCATGGAGCCAGACACTTCTCCGGGACCAGGAGGTTTTACTTCTAGATTATTTCAAAAGAATTGGGAAGTGGTAAAGGAGGATATTTTCAATATGGTCACTAGTTTTTTTACTACGGGGTTCATTTTGAGGGAAATAAATGCTACATTTATATCCCTTATTCCTAAGATAGAATTCCCACAGTCAGCTAGTGACTACAGACCTATTAGTTTGAATAATATTGTCTACAAAATTATTTCCAAAACTCTAGCAAATAGGTTAAAACTTCTGCTGCCTAAGATTATTTCTCTATTTCAGCCCGCTTTTGTGCCTGGTAGGCAGATCTCCGACAATGTTCTCATCGCCCACGAATTAATACACACTATGAGGGTTTAAAGGGGTAATGAATTCCTGATGGGTATTAAGGTTGACATGTCTAAGAAGTTTGATAGGATCGAGTGGAATTTTATGTTAGATGTCATGAAAAAATTTGGTTTCTCTGATGAGTGGTGCGACCTGGTAAACCAGTGGATCAGAACTGCCTCTTCTTCAGTGTTGGTTAATGGTGTGCCGGGGTACCAATTTGTCCATTCTAGAGGCCTTTGGCAAGGAAATCCTCTATTGCCTTACCTCTTTATATTGTGTATGGAAGTGTTTCCTAGAGAAATGTAGTTTATCTCGGATTCTGGTTTGTCTTTGTCTCTGGTACAACACTGTCTCGGGGAGATTCCATTTCCAAATCTCGGTACGATTTCGGTTCAAACTTTTATATATATAATTTCTACCTATGTTAACATTAACATATAAAGAAATGCTATCAAATTAACCAAAACATATATTCATTGAAAAAACATAAAAGTGTAAACATAGTTGCACACATTTTATAGAGTGGAGATGTTTTTACTTATACGTGTCCAGCTTGTGTATTCTTACCACAACACGTGTACACCTTTTGGGATACTTTAAAGTTTAAACTCTCTTCTCGAACCTTTTCTCTTTTACCGGGAAGAAAAACAACATAATATGTCTCTCACTCTCTCTTTTCTTTTCACGGGAAGAACAATTACCCATGTATTTCTCTCATACGCGAACTATTTCACTGATTGTTAATTTCTTCTTCGTTATATGGATGTACTCGCTGATTTGGGTGTTTCAAAATTAGGGTTTATTTCTTTCTCTTTTGAATCAAAACGCTAAATGATGTACCGTAATTCATATGAGTTTATACAAATTTAGGGTTTTGATTTATGATTTGTTACTTATGTAAATAAATTAATGTATCTATTGATATCCTTTTTGTTTTAATTTATTAGAATCTGCTAGAATTATTTGAGTTTTAATAAAAACAGAACAGGATTCATGCACCTGATGGGAATTGAAAAGCTTCGATGTAAATCCATGAAACAGTAAAGCAGAAAGAAGAAAAAAAACGAGATTTAACGATTCCGGCGAATTTATCGGTGAAAAATCGTCTTGCCGAAAATGTCTGTATCGGCTCTTCTATTTTCGAAACCGGAAAAATTGCCGAGATATCGGCCAGCACGGCCGAAATCGACTACATTGGTATAGATCTATATCCAATGCTGAGGACTCTAATCTAATTCATGGGATAAAGATGGGGTGTAATGCACCACCAATATCCCACCTTCTTTTTGCGGACGACCTTCTGGTCTTTTCTTCTGCCAACTCCATGGAAGGTGAGAACATTTTGAAACTCTTTACTGATTTTAGTAATCTGTCGGGACAGTTAATAAATTTCAAAAAGTCCGGGATATTTTTAGTACCAATCACCAAGACACTATGGATAGAGTCAGGAACATTTTGGGAGTTCGTTGAATAGCCCTGAATGATAAATACTTAGGTTCTCCCTTGTTCACTCACATTTCTAAAGTTAAATATTTTTGTGGTTGATAGAGTGGAAAACAAGCTTCATATTTGGAATCCAAAAAAATATTCTTGTGTTGCTAAGTCAACCTTGATACATACCTCTATAAAAACTATTCATATGTACCAAATGAACTGTTTTAGGGTTCCGGTTGTGGTGAAGAACAAAATCAACAAGATCCAAAGAGAGTTTTTTGGGGGTAAGGATATCTCCATTTCTAGAGGAGTGTATTTGAAAGGTTGGACCAATATATGCATCCCCAAGGATTTGGGGGGCATAGGTTTTCTTAATCTACAGATTTTCAACAATGCGATGTTAGCTAAGGTTACATGGAGACTAGTCAAATCCCCTGATACTTTGTTGGCGCAAGTAATGAAGCAAAAGTATTATTCCAATCACAGCCTGCTCAACAGTGAGATACGGTGTCTTGCGACATCATCATGGGTGTGGAAGAATATAAACAAATAAATGCCAAAAATTCTAAATAATTCAGTTTGGGTGGTGGGTAGTGGTAAAATGATAAAAATCTGGGAGGACTTATGGTGTGATGAAGTGGAAGGTACTTTAAAACCTCTTAACCAACAAATTAAGTGTTTCACTTTTGTTGCTGAGTTAATGGATTGTGATGGAGAAGAAAATGGAACATCAGTAAGTTGCAATTTTGCTTCCAAACTGAAGTGGTGGGAATGGTTAGTAGAATAAGCATCAACAACGATAGAGAGGATCAACTGGTTTAGAAGTTGGAGGCTAAGGGAAAGTTCAATACTAAATCCCTTTACAACCAAATTGTTACAACTGGTCAAAAAGTGCAACATAATGAAAAATAAAAATGGAAAAGGGTATGGAATTTGAACACAATGCCTAGGATAAAAATATCTTTATGGATATGTCTCCACCAGGTCCTGCCGCTCAATGAAAGAATTGCAAGAATCGTTCCAGACATAAACAAGTTGTGTCCAATGTGTGGCCAGCAAGAGGAAACTCTAAAACATATCTTTATGTTTTGTGAATTTACTTTAATCATTTTCAATAGAATTGGCTTTAATACTGACTTCGTTTTCAATAATTATGTGCACTTATTGTATTGGGTTAACAATTGGTTTACAAGAACCGACATTAGGGACGGAGGAATCCCTAACTGGCCAGAGACTATGGCCACAATAATGTGGGGAATTTGGAAAACTAGATGTGATCTAATTTTTAGGAAAGACAAACCAAATATAGCTAGAACCAAGTATAGTATAACTACTTTAGTTAGAAATAATGATAGGTGCATGAGATATCTACATATGGAGGAAGAGATTACTATCTCCAACTCGGACTACACAACAAAACCTTTCATTTTAACAGTAAAAATTAATGTTGCTATGGTTTGTGATTTGATAAACAAAAATGTTGGCATTGCTCTGACTGCTTATGATCATATAGGGGATATATCAGGAGCTAGGTGTGTCCATCCAGCAGGATATGACAGAGAGGATCTAGAGGGCCAGGCGGCTTCACAGACGATCAAGTGGGCACGAGATTTGAACATTCAGATGGTCCAAATCGAGGGGACGACTTGAAAGTTCTTGAAGATATTCGGAAAGAAGTAAACAAAATTACTAAAGCTCCGATCAGGTTGCAGGAAGGATACAACTTAAACTTTCTCTTATGTATGAAGGGAATCAAAAATCTTACTATAATCCCTACTTTTGAAATAGTGTTGCGAGAAATCTAGCGGCAGTTAGTCCGTTGGAAGGTCTATCTAGTACCTGGGATGGTATTTCTTTTTTGAAATTTATGATCCACCGTCGGAACATGCTCGACCAGTATCATGTCTCGAGGTAACTTCAGGGGTTATCCTATTTTCTTATTAAAAAAAAAAGTTCAAACAGATGATTGGATTCAATAAGAGAATAGTTTATGATAGATTGATAGTAACATACCAGTATAACTATATAAGAGTAGGTTCCCATATTTTATTTATATAGTATTTATATAAGTTTAGACTGTTCAGTAATTCAAAAATTAGGTTCCTTATTGTATTTATATAAGTTTAATAAGTCAAATATTGAAATATGTCCTTTGAATCTTGAATGATTGGACGACCAGTGAAAATATTAGGGGAATGACAATTGAATTTTATCCTTGCTAAATTGGGTCCTATAGGACTTAATTGTTGCTTATCAAATTTTCCTTCCCACACCACCAAATTACTTTGGGCACCAAAATTTCTAAGAAATACTAATTTACCCCCACATTAATTCCTAAAACTCTCCCATATAAATACTAATTTTTCCATTTTTAGTAAATCCAAAAACAAAAAAAACTAAACCTGAAAAAACTTTTTATTTTCATCCTAATCTTTCCAAATTCTCAAAACCATAATTTTCATCTTCTTCTCCAACGAATCTTCGATCCACACAAGCAAAAGGTAAATCTCCATAAACCCATACTATGATTCTTATTATCTTATTGATTTACATGTTTAAATCTTCGTTTTTGACAAATAAAAATTCTGATTACACCTAGAATCAGTTTTTATTGACATATCGAATAAACTGATTATGGGTTTGCTTTTCGGCCATGAAGAGCATGCACAGTAATCGGTTTATATAATGACTAATATCAACTGATTGTGTTTTACAAATGAAATCCGAAAATATATCACCAGAATCGGTTTATATATGTAATATGTATAATCCGATTACCATTGTCTTTTCATCTTCCATTCCACAATCGGGTTTTATACATGTACTACATAACCCGATTCTTGTAGTCTCTTCAGAATTGGGTTACTTTTGTTTCTATATGTACCGATTTCTTACTTGGTTTTTGTTAATTTTTTGTGTAGAATGGACTTCGGACACCTAGAATTTTACAATCGAGAGGTAACCTTGGAGGATGCTCTGAGGAAACCATAAAGAGTTCCAGAGAGAAGCCTATATAAGTTTTCTTACGGAGGTGAGACCAATCTTGAACAAGCGCTGGCATTGATTAATAAGCTGGCACTAGAAGAGCTTGTTGAGGTCATCAGGTTCGCTCAGATGAGTAGAAGCATTATTTTAGCTGAGAGGGATCGCCACCAAGAATTGGAAGGTATGTTTGAAGAAATGGCTGAAGCTAAAGCTGCTGCAATGGATGATGATGTTGATGGTGGTGTTGCAACTGCTCCTGATGCTGGTGGTGCAGCTCCTGGTGCTGTTCATGCTGTAAATGCTCCTGGTGCTCCTTAAGTTTTTAAGTTTAACTTTTTTATATTAAAACTTTAAGTTTATAAGACTTGTGGTTGTTTTTTGTTTTAATATAATATGGATGATCTTTGTGTTGATGATGTTTTTATTTTGGTTGATCTTTGTGTTGAACTTCTTGGCACATAATGTTTAAATTGATTATAGCCTGACATGCCAACAATTGGTCGACTCGATATGCCAACGTAAACCGATTATGCAAGCCATTTTTCCTGGATATTTTTCAAGCCACAATCGGGTTACATATTAAAATATATAAACCGATTGTTGTCGGTGAAATTTCAAAATCTAACAGATATCTAATCGGTTTACGTTAGTCACAAGAACAACCGATTCCTTGTGGCATATCAACACAATCGGGTTTTACAGAGCTCTTAAAATACTTATTATAGCAAATTATTTCACGTTTTTCAAAAAAATAGCTATTAGGGACTTTCTCTATAAATAGAGACCTCACCCTTAGACCCCATTTGCCCCAAAATTGATCATTGTATCCCCCATAACTCCATATACTCCACAACTACTCATTTCATACATATACATACAATAAATGGCATCGTTTGACTCCGCGGAAGATTTGGCAATCACCAAAGCTTGGTACGCTGAAAATCGACCTAGACGTCAATCCTACGAAAGGGAGGATTCTACAACCTTTTGGGCTAGGGTACACAACAAATATAGGTAAGAGTTTGGGAACCCAATTGCAAGAAGTGTTCGACAAATCCACGCTAGGCACCTAGTCATTGCAAAAGCGATACTTTCTTTTTTGGCTCTCCAACCTCGGATATTTAACGCTCGCCCCTTCACCTTGTCCATTGCAGAATTTGTAAGTAATTTTGTGGTTTTTTTTACGTAACCCATGTTATTTTATCTTCCAATAAAACACCACTAACAAATGTAAGTTTGTTTTGTGTTTTTGTAGCATGAAGTCGTGAAAGCGCGCTACTTGGAGGAAAAAGGGGAACCATTTTCTTTCGATGCAAGCTATCACTTCTTGGTAGAAAGAATCCCGGAGGATAAACCGGAATACTTGGATGTCGTATCGTCTTCAGAGGAGGAAGATTGATGGCTTTAGAAGTTTTTGTATAGGTTTTGTGGGTAGACCTCTATGTAAACCCTCATGAGACTATAACTCGTCCACTAGGGTCTCCTTGGGGTTTAAAGGCTTGATGCATGTGCTAAATGCATCCTACAATTATAATGCAATGAATGGAAATTGGTAATGAAAGGAAACAATCAGTTTATGTTATAAGTAAAATCCGATTAATGGAATCGGATTATAAATATGTCAACATTAACCGATTATATATTTCCTCTGTTAATTCGTAAACACCAATCCAGAATCGGTTTACAAGTGAATGAACGTAAACCGATTCTGGATTGGTGTTTACGAAAAAAAAATCAAAATGGTTCATGTTTTGAAGAACTCTATGACATTAGTTAATCTCACATCCAAAACAAAATTAACCCATAATACGATTAATTAATGCTAATATTCAGGGGTAAAATAGGTACTTAGGTAATTATTTTGATAAGGGTTGGTGTGTAGTGATTTCTAATGACCTTTTTTTGTCATCTAGCTATAGGCCCAAATTAAGTGTTATAGGCCCCAATTTAGGAAGGAATTTTATCCTTAGATTATTATTAATTTATGGAAGTAATAATGGAGTTGATAATTTTATTTCAGGACCAATTATATTCATTTTTGGTGGTTTTACAAGCCATTAGTGAATTTTGACATTTCCACTTATTCATCGACCAACAAAATGATTTTACAAGGCATTTACTTTCTTCATCCCAAATTAGATGAGTTAGTTGGTTTTAAATTTTGTCTCATAAATAGATGAGTTGTCTCTCTAATCAAGGAAATATTTCTTAAACTATTCTTTTAATTGATTATTGTTACTATAAGAAATATTTATAATTTGATAGCCATATTTATATTCGTTACATAGGTTTTTTAAAATGCTTTTCAACGGTATAAAGTTTACGAAATACCGTGGTATAAGAGATAAATCATTTCTTAGTTTTACTAGTAGTTATTATCTATAAGGGTATAATTGTAATAAATACTTAAACATACTCTCCTTTCTTTCTTGTCTTAATAATTTTGCATACTACAACTAGCTTATCTAATTTGGGACGGAGGGAATACTTATTATAAATGGTTTTACAACCACTTACAATTCCAAGGCACAAATATGAATTGATTCAGGGGATGCGCCACTGATTGGATAGAAGTATCAAAACATCTCAAGAGAGGTTCATTAACGAATCCATAGTACAGTACATTCAACTTTGAACCATTCGATTCGATAGGGTTGCAGTTTACTTACATTGAAGGGAAGTAGTGAGCTAGCTGAAGGGAGCTCTGCGGATCGGCGATAAAACCAAGTCAACCCAGTGGCAAATTTCATTCAATTCTTCATGAAAATTTGATTTTTGTTGATGATAGAGGATTATTAATCTCAGTTTCTTCCCTCTCTTGTTCAATTTCCTTTGCTAATATCCTTTTATGTGTTTAATTTAGTTTTTCTCGGTTTTCTTTGCTTTTCTTTTTGATTTCTTATTGTTCCTCTATAACCTTTTTAGCATCCTCTTCTCAGTTCGATTTATTCTCTGTTTAATTTCGTCTTCTTTCTTCCCAATCGGGGTTCTATACAGTTTTCTCTGGGTTTATCTCTAATCTGTCTAGTTAGGTTTTTCTGTTTTAATTTCTCTAATTTAGGTTTATAGTTTATTATGGAGAGTTACAATCTTTGTTTAATTACTATAATTTGTTGCCTGCTTCTCTATTTTTGCAGGAAAAGTTTTATTGGAGCTAATGCTCAGTTCTGGCCATCTCCGGTCAGCAATTTCCTTCAAGGAAAGTTAGAAGTGATACAGTGTTCATAAAATTTTCTTGGTCAGCAAGTGGGGTTCCCCTTGGGCGCAAAAAAGGGATCTTTCTGTTTGGGTAAGGACAAATTCAACAAGCCAATTCCTGGTTTTTATTCTAAAGAAGTAATCATCATGAACACATTAAGAAATTACTTGGGAATTACTCCAAAAAATGAAAATAACAACAACAGTAGTCTTCTTGTCAGTAATAGAATCTACATTACCATGCATGTCTGTCACTATTTACATCAGTACTTTGGTTATAACGACCCTTTGCTACAAGTATCATATACTTTGGGTAATATTGATTCTCCTAGAAACTGTGGGATTAGTTATACTCTTTTTAAATCAGATTTGCTGAGAAGAATTGCACAAGTGGCAAAAAATTTCTGAAGCTACAGTTATGATATTACTTGCAACCAGAAAGCATATGGTAGTAATTATACTAATTCTCTATCACCTCCTTTCCATGGCATACAAGTGTCAAGTATTCTCATAGATTATTGTTATTTATACATAAACCATATATTTGTTTTCCAAAATCACCACATATCTCAGAACGTTTTATGTACCTCTTTAAAAAAAACAAGAGCACAAAGTCACAGCTACCTTCTCTTTTTCTCAGAAAAAAAATCATAGTTTTTCCTGCTTTATTTCGACAGGGAAAATGTCTGATATTCCAACTAGGAACTATATTGCTCACCTTACTGATATTTTAGAAGATGATTCTCAAACTCTTATAAGCTCAGTTAAGAAATATGTAGAATTCCAGAGAAATGCTGCAGTAGATATAGAAAACAAAAAATATCATAGAGTTATTGTTAAAAATTTTAAGGAAACAAAGAATGGTGATGATCCTAGAGGTCTTAAAACTGGAGAAGTTTCTCATGCTCTAAATATGTCCTGGTCTCCTACTGGGAGAATTATCATTAGAAATATATCTAATCCTAAGGTTTTTATTATCAGATTCTCTAATGCTGCTGATTTTGTTGTGGCCATCTACTCAATACCAAATAGAGTTCAAGGATATCTTACTTCTATGAGAATGTGGAATAATGAAACTAAAGTGGAAGAAGTTGACTTCACATCTCAAGATTATTGGGTCAGGTTTGTATTGAGAGGAGACTTGGTGGGAAAAGGATTTGTAGCAAAGCAGGTGGCAGAGAAAATAGGTAAAATGCTTACCCTTATTGGTATTTTGAATAATCAAGGAGAGTTTCAAGCTCATGTCATTGCTGATATTGCTCAAGGAAAATCCCTCATCCATGAAGTTAAAGTTATTCTTATTGACTAAAAAGACAGGGAATCAATCAAGGTAAAATATTCTTTATGGAGATCCCACATGGTACCTGTTTCAAGTGCTAGCATGTTGATGCCACTCATTCGGAGGTAAAATGCAAAGCCAGAAGAGGAGCGTACAACAGAAGCTGCCCAAAAGTGTTTGTTTATAATTATGAAGAAGTGTAATCAAGAGAGCCAAATCAGACTACTCAAGATGATACAAGAGTGGATAACTTAACTACTGGTACAGCCGAAATCAGAATCTATGATAGTGAAATTGATAGAGAGAATATGCAAAGGAGAGGGATAAAAAGAAGGAGAATAGATGAAGGCAACAGTTTCACTTTCAATAATGGAGGATTTGGTGTTATTGGTGATATAAGAAGTGTTGTTTGTGGTAATGAAAGAAATCTTAAAGAAGGAGGTAGCAGTAGCTTTGAGGATAGAGTAAATGCAGAAATAAGAAGATTATCTAAAGGAAAATCTCCTATTATTGAGAATAGTGGGGCTAGCCAAAAGGAAATTAAAAAAAAAAAAAACAAGATGGTTGGATTAGGCTTCTAAGTCAGTACATTATGGTGGACAAGAAGGAGAAGGACCCTTGGATTATTGTTAAGAAAAATAGACGCAACTTTGAAATCGATATGACTGGGGGAAACCAAAAATATGTTCAAATTATTACTAATGAGGAAGAAAATGCTCTCTGCTGGAGTATTATTGAAGAGGAAGCTGAAAAGTCGGAGGGAAGGACTATGGAGATGGCCAAGGATGACATTGGCTCCGATAATGCTATCCCTGTGCAGCAAAATATCACTCAGGAGGTAAAATTTGAAAACTATTTCACTAAAAAAAATAATTATCTTGATTGTTTAAGTGTTCAGCATATAGTTCATATATATTTTTACTTTTCAATGTCTCTTATAATAAGTTACAATTGTTTTAGAATTATTTTGAGCATGATGGTCTTTCGAAAAACCTTTTTAAAAAAGTTTATTGTAGGAAGTTGCACCTATCTATGCATGTACCTAATTTGCATCACTGATAGTTCTCTACCTCTGTATAAAAAATAGTTTTTTTGGTACATTGCCATGGATGATAATGACTTTGGGTATGACTTCAAGGTTTTATCCTGGAATCTTCAGGGTATTAGGTCTAAGTTAAAACAAGATCATCTGCAATATTTAAATAAAACTCATAATCTGGACATGATCTTCCTATCAAAGACAAAAGTTAATATTTCAGTTGTTGAGAAAGTTTTTAAAAAGTTAAAAGCAAAAGATTGGTTCATTCTACCATCAATCGGTAGGTCAGGTGGTTTTTCCATTGCATGGAATCAGCGAGTCTCTACTAAACTTTGCATGTTTAAAGATAATGTCTTCCATTTTCGAATTCTCAAAGATAACATGAATGTTCATATTACTTTTTTATATGGTGCTTTAGATAATAAGATTAGAAGTGAACAATGGGATTTTATTAAGAGTATTGGCACAGTAAATGAGCCTTGGGCTATTATTGGTGATATGAACTTTATTCTCCATAAGGATGATAAGGAAGGAGGGAATTGTCCTTTAACTAGTAGTTTCTCTTACATTTACTATTGTATTCAAACCTTAGGCTTAGTTGACCTTAACTTTACAGGCCTCCATTTTATATGGACAAATAGAAGAACTGGTGCTTAGCATATTCAGGAAAGAATTGATAGGGTGTTAGTAAATCATAAATAGCTTGAATTGTTTGCAAAATCGAGTAACAAATATCTGACTAGAGTTGCTTCTGACCATGCTCCGATACTGTTAGATACTCACCTTACTAGTGATAAATGTATAAGACCTTATAGATATATGAAATGCTGGGCAGAGCATAAGGATTATAGAAATATTTTAGAAGCCTCTATTCAGAAAAGTAAATTAGGAAACTCAAACTTATTTAGGACACTTAAAAACATTAAAACTGATCTGAGAATGTGGAATAAGAAAGACTTTGGTAACATTTTTAGGAATATTTCTAATATCCTTGAAAATATAGAAAGTGAGAATAAGAAACCCTTCAGTCTTGAATCGAAAATTAAAATTGAACAACTCCAAGATGACTTAGCCAACTGGTATGAGATTTAGAAAGCCTACGGGGGCCAACATGTTAAGGAAACATGGATTAAGGAATATGACAGCAATACTAAATTTTTTCATCAATAGGCTTCAGATAGAAATAGGTATAACAAAATTTACGCTCTTAGAGATAGTTCTGGACTTTGGATTGAAGGTCAACAAAAGCTGAGTCAATTGCTAACAAACCACTTCAGAAATATTGCTAGTAGTAATAAAAATATCATAGATCATATTTTTAAGGAAATTCTGAGTCCTTCTGTTAGTTTGAATGATAATGAAAAGATGAATGAAATTCCTAGTAAATATGAAATAAAAGAAGCTTTATTTAGGATGAATGCTTGGGGGGATCCATGTCTAGATGGTTTCCCCCCAGGTTTTTATCAGCAACACTAGGAACTCCTTAAAGAGGATATAGTTCTCTGGGTTCAAAATGTTTTTAGAAATAAGTGTTTTAATCAGGATGTTAACCACTCTTTTATTACCCTCGTACCCAAGACTAATATGCATAAAACACCAAGTGATTTCAGACCGATTAGTCTTAACAATGCCCTTTTATAAGATAGTTACAAAAATTATAGCAACAGAATTAAGCCTTTGTTAGATAAGATTGTTTCTCAGAATCAATCGGCTTTCATACCAAAAAGGCAAATCACCAATAATATTATTGTGGCCCATGAAATCCTCCATACCATGAAAACTAGTAAAAGAAAAAATGGCCATATGGCTCTCAAGCTTGACCTCTCAAAAGCCTTTGATAGACTGGAATGGGATTTTATTATGTTTGTATTTGAAAAGTTCGGGTTTTCTAAAGATTTCTGTGACTTAATCTATAATTGTATTTCTACTGTTTCTATGTCTGTGCTGGTAAATGGATCTCAAGGGGAAACTGTTTTACCCTCTAGAGGCATTAGGCAGGGAGACCCCATGTCCCCATATATTTTCATTTTATGCATGGAAGCATTATCTAGACTGCTATCTTTTGCTGAAGCAAATGGTAAGATTACCAATATAAAAGTTACTAAGCAGTGTCCGTCTATTTCACATCTATTTTTTGCTGATGATTCGTTTATTTTTACTTCTGCTACTATAGATCAAGATAGAAATCTACTAGGAATCCTTAAGGTTTTTAGTGATTCTTCTGGGCAGGTCATTAATTATCAAAAATATGGAATTTATTTTAGTAAAAAAGTGGAGAACAAACATTGTAAGCTTCTTGCTAGAATTCTCAAAGTTGGTAGAATCACAAAAAATGACTTTTACCTAGGGACACCTCTGTTTTTCAATAGATCAAAAAGTTTCAATTATCAGAACATGTTGGACAGAGTTTACAATAGAGTTCAAGGCTGGAAAGAAAAATTTCTCTCTCAAGCAGGTAGGACTACTCTCATCTGCTCTGTAACTAGTTATATTCCCATGTACCAAATGATGTGTTTTCTTATGCCTAAAAATATCTCAGACGAATTGGATGCCATTTAAAGAGAGTTTTGGTGGCAAAAGAGTAAAGGTAGTAGAGGAATTTACATAAAAGCTTGGTACTCCATCTACTCTAGTAAGGCTAATGGAGGTTTGGGCATAAAAAACATAAAAAACCCATATAAATTTAATCTTTCTTTGCTTACTAAACTTTCTTGAAGATTAATAAAGAATCTAGAAAAACTTTGGTGTATTATTCTTAAGCATAAATATTTTCCTAAATCTGATCCTCTTAAGTATAAGAAGAAATCTGTTAAGTCCTGGGTGTGGTCTAGTATTTATAAAGGCATGTATATTATTAAACAAAATCACTGCTGGTTACTAAGGAATGGTAGAAACATTGAGATTTGGACAAATAGGTGGCTGCCTAAAGGAGTTATTCCTAAACCAAAAGATGACATTTGCATTCAGTTAGTTTCTAAAGTTGCTGATATTATAGATGTAGAAGGTAAATGGAACTTTAATCTTATAAATAATGTGTTTAATATGAATACTGTAGAAAAAATTAGGTTGTTGGAACCTGATTGTGAAAATGGCAAAAATGACATTATGATGTGGATAGGCACCAAAGATGGTTCAGTTTCTGTAAAATCTGCATATAACTATCTATGTGACAGAAATCATGTTAGCATACCTGTTGAATAGAAAGTAATTTGGAAACTTAATATCCTTCCTAGGGTTAAACTTTTTCTTTGGAAAACTTTGAGTGGTTGCCTACCTGTTAGGGAGATTTCAGGCAAGTATACTCCTATTGATGTTAACTGTCCTTTGTGCAAAAAAAATTACGATTGAGATAATTGATCACTTATTTACAAAATGTGTTTTCTCTGAATCTATATGGAGAGGTCTCTCCTTTTCGCAAATTTACTACTATGCTACTAATGTTTCCTATAAGAATTGGTGTCTCATGTGGTTAAATGATTCCAGTAACATAAATTTCTTTAATTATGTTCTTTGTTATATATGGAAATATAGGTGTAGAGTTGTTTTCGATAATGTTTCACCTGATCCTATAGAGTTAATAGATTTTATTAGGAAGGATAGCCCTCAGTATTTACGGAAGAGTCTAGGCTGTGATCTGAGTTTGAAGTATAATACTCAAAGTGGTGCGGTTAATTTGAAAACCCCCTATGTGTGCGATATTTGTCATCCATGCTGTGTTCATAAGAGTACAAAAATATTACAGGATGTTTCTTTTATCTATTTCGATGCTGCTTTCCAAATTAAGTCTAAAAAAATTACCTATGGAGTTGTGGAAGTTAATAATAAAGGTTTGATTGTTGATTTCACAGGAGGGACAGGTTGGTGTTCAGATCCTGAAGAAGCAAAATCTAGAGCTTGCCGAGAAGCTACAAAATTGAGCCAGGGAAGGGGAAAAGAAAGGCTGATCTTCCTTAATGATAACCAGAATGCGATAAATAGTCTCAAGAAGAATGATTTTGTTGTTAACTGGAGGTCTAAATCCATGTTGCACCAAGATTTGGATCTAAAGAAGTCTCTTACTAATTATTCTTATGTTTATATTCGGGAACTTGTAATAGTTTAGCGGATAATTTAGCAAAATACCTAATTAGGCATGCGTATGTGCATGTGAACTTTAGATGTTGGGAGAAATCTAGGAAGTAATTATGGTACGGTATGATATGTAAACAAAAAACTGCTCGTTTCTCGGTTTAATTCTATAAAATTTCTTTTTATAAAAATAATAAAAAAAAACTTTGAACCGTTCAATCAACTAGTTCAGAATGATGTGAAAGTACTTTCTTAAATGGTATTAATTGAGAACGAAAGTAAAGATGACTCAATCTATGGCAGCCACCTTGAATTTGGTTGCTTGTGTGCTTAGTACAATCTGTTTCTAAGCTTTTCCCAAGCCTAGAACCACCAGTTATTTGTAATCTTTGTAAATATAGTTTTCATAAATGATCAACCCACCGAAGAGTTACACCGCATAATGAACCGTGTGAGAGAGGGTGGTGGGCCCCGATTCTGCCCACCCCTATCTCGATGCACAAAAAACTTAACTAGGACCGTCCATCCCCTCATAGTGCGTTCCACGGTGCATTCTTTCGGTGAGTGTAGACAAGGTGTATAGTTTTTTTAATGAATCAGCTATTTCAAAAAAAAAAAAATATAGCTAACTCATATGTGACAATTCAAAGATTTTGTTATATTAAAACAGTTTTTTATACCTACTGCTACGGGATATCTCTTTAAAATTGGAGCAGAGAAGAGGTGAGATGGAGTAAAAAATTTCTATCGAAATAAGGTTAGAAATAGGCTAAGGTGTTGATTTTTTGCCACTTTGGGTAAAAGACTCACTTAACGGCAAAAAAATTTAGAGACCTTATTTATTTGTACAAACTGACCACACTACTTCAATCTGAATTAGTGTACAAACTTCCATAGCCCTTGCTCTTAATATACATGTAAAAGGAGTAAAATATTTTGTT
Source organism: Papaver bracteatum (assembly GCA_023529315.1). NCBI lineage: Eukaryota > Viridiplantae > Streptophyta > Magnoliopsida > Ranunculales > Papaveraceae > Papaver > Papaver bracteatum. The sequence goes on along the minus strand of JAJJWX010003277.1, from coordinate 1,879,491 downwards.
ATTTTTTGAAAGACAAAAATAGTAGTAATAATTTTTAAATCGCACCATACGTGGCACATCTAGTTATTTAAAAACTAAAATAACATTAAAAAGATTAATAAATGGGAACATTAATCAATATATATTTAACTGTTCTTCAATTTCATTAACATAAGAGACAAAGGTTTGACTTTCGTCGGAAGATTTTAATAAATATGCAAGCGTCTAGAGCTTGGGGTTTTTCTTTGTATTTTTCATTCAATTCAGGTGATTTACTGGATTCTTAGGGATATCAACCATTATTTTTGATGATTAGTAGCATTTTATTAGTTTCTTCTCTGATTTGGAACCTTTGGAGCATTGTCCGGCTGATCTCACCAAGCGTTGGTATGTCAAGTTTGGTTATCAAGTGATTCTCCAAAACTCAAAGTTAAGGTATCGGCAACAACGAAGATATCATCCTTCAGTTCGAGATTTGTAACTACAGACTTGACTTGCTCCAACTTTATAACTTGTTCTTTTAAGTCAGTATTTATGAAAAGATAGTGTATGCAGTAAACTTTGTTTATAATGACTTTGGTATTGGTAAATTAGTCATTATAATATGATCAAAGTTTCAAGGAATGATATACTTGTTGCTTCAACAACTTGAGTATATACAGTTACAAAGTATCGTTTATCTATGAACTTCGTGTTATATACATTACACTGATTGGTAATTCGTCATTACTTAGTGTGTTTAATTTCTGGATGAATCCATACTTTGGGATTATGTTTATTTAACGTAGTTTAAGGAAGTAGACTCGCGAAACCTATTTCATAGTTGAAACATATGTTTGAACATGTGCTAGACTCTAATATATTATTGTTCTTTGATGGTTGACCCCACCATTCTGATGTCATGAACCTTAGTCTCATGACAATTAGACCACCTGGTTATTTCAGTAGTTTCTTATTTGTTGAGGGGTAACTTTGGTATTCTTACAAGATAGTAGGAAGTGGAGGCTGAAGTGGAGGGGTAACTTTGGTATTCTGGTAGTAACGCTCTACCGTCGTCTTCAACGCCTGGGCTATTATTGGACAGAAATGGAAGCTCAATCTCATTTACTCCATAAGTGTTGCTCTAATTTCCAAGTGCCACCACATCAATTGGAGTTGTTCAATATAGGTCATGCTGGGGACTGGAGAGAACCGTATATTAGCTATCTCTGCGATGGAGTAGCTCCTGCTAATGAAAAATATGTTGTCAAGATGAAACAAAAAGCGAAGAGATTCGTATTTCATGAAGGGATCCTATATCGCAAAATCTTTGGAGGTAACCTATTACGGTGCCTGGCTAAGGAAGAAATTCCTGCTATATTGAAAGGAATGCATGAGGGGGAACATCAAGGAGAGAGGAAACTGTTTCTTCAGGTACACGAGAAATACTATTGGCCAACCATGGAGGATGATGCAGCTGCATTTGTTCAAAGCTTCCACAAATGCTAAATTCACGGGAACCTCGTTCACACACCTTCCACTCATTTACACTCGATAAGCAATCCATGGCCGTTTTATAGCTGGGGACTTGACATTATTGGGAAGATTAATCCGTCACCGTCAAAGCAACATGAGTACATTATAACTGCGACGGAGTATTTTACCAAATGGGTTGAAGCCATCCCTATACGAGGGACTACATGAGAAACAATAGTAGCTTTCATTAAAGAGTACATCATTTGTCGGTTTGGCATACCTAAGCATACTATCACCGATAATGGCACTCCCTTTGCAAACAAACAAGTACAAGAAATGCTTGAAGAATATGGGATTAAACAAGTCTTCTTCACCATTTACTATCCTTAAGGAAATGGAAAAGCTGAGAGCACCAACAAGACGCTAATTCGGATTCTCAGTCGAATAGTGCATGCAAATCCCAAAGAATGGCACGAACAACTACCGATGGCGTTATGGGCGTTTCGGACGGCACCTAGAAGTTCCATCGGGGTTTCTCCATATTCAGTTGTTTATGGTGCAGACGCAATCCTCCCAGCAGAAATCAAAATTCCTTCAGCAAGGATTGCAGCAGAAAGTAGGTTCCACTGGAATGAGGCTGGAGCATCTAACTCAAGCATTACTGAGTTAGACACTCTAGACTCCAAGAGGAGCAAGGTGGACGAACGTGCTCAGGTGTACAAAAATAGGATCTCCAGGGCATATGACAAGAATGTGATGCCACGTGTTTTTAAAGTATGAAATTTGGTCTTGAAGATAGCCAAGCACATTCAGCCATACATGTCTGTACCAAAGTTCTCTCCGAAATGGGAAGGTCACTACATGATTAATAAGGCTTACAGTACCAACTACTACAAAATCATTATGGTGGACGGAGGCAAGTTAAAAGCAGTCATTAACGAAAAATGGCTCAAGGCATACCATGCTTGATCATTGTCCTACTACTGTCCCGTGAAAATGCATGTATTTTCATTTAGATGTTTGAATTGTCAATTTATTCAAAAAAAAAAAAAAGTTAATGTATAAAAAAAAAACTTCGTCCATCTATCAGAAACCAATGCAATCAAGAATGTTCAAAAGGAAAATTGACAATAAGGAAGCATAGCCTAGAAGAGGTCGTCCAACATATTATAGTTCCTCGAAAGCATCATCTTCAGCCTGATTTGGTATCTCTCCATCCTATTCCTCAAGTTTTGAACCGCCTGCTCCACCTTCTTTGATTCCACATCCAGAGCCTTCTCCTCATCCAAGATAGCTTTTGTGGCAGGAATAACATTCACGAGGATACCAGCTCGATCAACATTGATGATGTCAAGACGCTGCCGCAACTAGCCCACGTTGAACTCTATAGATTCGCAGGTAGATGAACAATGCCGAACTATATTCCTGGTTGCGATGTGGCCGTACTTTATCCATACCTTTGTGTACAAAGGAACAAACTCCTTCCGCACTAAGAATCCACCGACATCTCGGTAGCTGAAAGATAAAAATTTCATGTGGATATGGAATGAAAGACCCACATTGGGGTATTCATAAGATGAGATACCCAGATCAGCATCTTCAAGGTCCGCAGGGGTAGGCGTGTTTGAATTTGAAGGAAGAGGACTAGTTAAGTCATCATCATCGATAACCGTCACGCATGTTCCAGTGGGGTATCTCTACAAAAAGGGGAGGATTATTCGCCTGATCATGAAGAACAATCAACTGTTCGGAAAAGAAAAGGAAAAGGACAAACCGGTATGATCTTTTTAAATCGAAGAGAACGAGCAGGGGATCCATCATGAGGCTCAGATGCAGGTCATGCACATTTAGCATAAGACCCTGGATGGTATGAAGAAGACGATCCACTAATGTTTGACATGATGAAGAAATAGAGTTTCTACAAGAAAACTCTATCGTAAAATTGTAAAAAGTGGTTCAAAATCCCTACATATACATGTATGCTGAGGAAACCCAAAAGGAAGACTAAATTGGTTGCAGCTGTAGTTGCAGAATAACCTACAACTACACCCTCAATAGAATTAGTAAAAACTCAAGAAGTTCTTGATGATGAATAACAATTTTCTTATTAATGTTCTCAATTGATCACAAAGAAGTATCTAAATGGAATTAGAATAGTTACAACTTTCTCTATTCTCTTTCCTCAAATATTTTCTAACACTCACTAAAAGAACCTCCTGAATTTTACATTTGAACTCCTATTTATAGCAAAATTTATACAGCTGTTCATGAGTTACGAAGTATCGCAACTCATGCTTCGCACAATTACTTCATCCTCGCAAAACTTCATATTTCTCCGCGCTTCTTCTATCATCGTATCATTTTATAACTCTTTTCTCCTGATACTCGTGAAATATTATCTTGCGATATTCATTACCTACATCTTGCCTCTTCTTATGTCAATTCTACGAAGAAGAAATGATCGTGAGAACATAACCGTTACTTAGTCTTTTGAAATTTTGACACGTCTTTTTTAAACGTTCTTTTTAGTTATTCCCTTATATAACTCCTTCGTACTCTCTTTCTTTTCTTCTTCTTATTTTTCCTCAATTCTATCTTCTACTCATACTCTCTATCACTATTTTCTCTGCAATTTTTTCTTCTACTTGTATCTTCATGAGTTCTCCAAGGTAATTTCCTCTATCTTTGCGTATTTCATTTGTTCTCCTCTTTAATTTCTCGTATGATTTGTTGTCCGATTTTGGTTAATTTCAAGAAAATAACTTCTCGAGATAAAATCTCAATTAAAGAATCCAAGCCTTAATCCACGAAGAAGAAAATCTAAGAATCAAAAGGTAGTTAAAATACTCATCTTCTTTCCCGAACAATATATTGTTGCCTCGCTTTTTAATCTACGTTTTGATTCGCAGTTGACGAAAAACCAAATCCAAGCAAGAGATCTCGAATAACTAAACCCACACCATTAATTCCGATTGATGATTTCCTTCCCGGTTGATAAGGAATTTTCCTCTCCTCCTCGTGAAAATGCTTCTTCAAATACTCCCGCCTCTACTCCATTACCTGCTTTTCAATCTCCTATCAATGTCAATTTATCAACACTTCTTCAAGACCAACCTTCTCAAAATATTTCTTCAACTTCTTCAATTGAAAAACAATCCTCGCAAAATATTCCTTCAACTTCTTCTTTAGAAAAACCTGTCTTATCCCCAAATCCTTTGAGTACTATTTCTCCAGACAATTTGCAGCTTGCTCTCATTCCTTCAAATTCTTCTCCTCTTCCTCAAGAAATTCGAGATGGAATTTATTCAACTTTCCGAATGTTATCTGAGGTTTTGACCAATACTCACAAATCTACTAATGTTCGTTCATGAATATGAATTTTGCGAAGTTTTGAATAATTTCGTCAATCCAGACATTTCTTCTTCACGTCAATCCTTGGAAAAAGAAATTGAATTACTTCGCCATTCTTTGAAAGCTTCTCAAGCATAATGCGAGGATCTTCGTAAAGAAAATCATCATCTTCAAAATAATTCTCCCGGATCATGTGCGATTCTTCGCAAAAGAAATGATGAACTGAAAGGTATGATTACTATCCTCATATTTTCTATTTTATTTATTTATATTCTTCGTATGCTTGAAACATCCATTAAAACCCATTCCCCTTTATAGAATCCATCCAGAAATGTAGAAGATTGGTACTTCACCATGAATCGATGCAACAGAATATCGAAACCAAGCATGAAAGCCTCTCAAACCAATTCTCCCATTTATCTGATCTTTACTCGTGTGCTCTTGACAACTCTGATGCTCTTTTTCAAGAGAATACTCAATTAATATATGATCGAAATTTTTTGAATGATGACATATCTCAACTTTTTTCTTCTTTAACCAAAGCTAATTTAAGAATAGAAACCTTATTAGAAGAGAACAAAACCTTATCAGAAGATAAATGTTCGTTTTTGAATACAATGATTGTTTCTTCGCGAGAATTAAAGACTCTTCAGAATAAATGTTGCGATCAAGAAAATCTTCTTTCTTTGTTGAAAGGTGAACTTGAGGAATTAAAGAAGTCTTCAGATGCTGAAAGAAATTCTTTTGTTGTTGAGAAGAATTCCCTTATTAATAATAATATAGTCTTGTGTGCTAAGAAGAATCAACTTGAAGAAGATTACTCATCATTAAAAAGTCTTAATGCCAAACTTGCGAAGGATAAAAATTTTCTCCTTTCTAAAGATCAAAATCTTCAATCTCGACTTAAAGGATTAGTTGGTGATGGTTTTGATAATGCGATGAATCAGATGAAGAACTGTTGTCTATCTTTAACTCAATCTCTTACTTCACAAAGAGAAGGTAGTCATTAAAATTTGACTGCCTCTGGTATGTCTTTAAATTTCATTATATTCGCAAATTTTATTCTTTGAACTTTGTTTTATTTGCAGAATCTGAGAATCACCTTCGTAATGCAAAAAGCTTTGGATTAGAAGCCTCCCTGCTCGAGCTTCGAATAAGAATGCCTTGCTTTCTACCCGCTTAATCAACTCTCGTGATCGTGCTACTCGGAGATTCAACTATCTTGCTTATTCCAAAGATATCGAAGATACCAATCATCAAAAGGATATACTTCGTGAAAGTCACCTGAAAGCTCAAGTTTTTTCAAATAACATTCTCTTATCAAGAGGCTTGCCTCCTGTAAAGATTACTCCTCCAAGATATCCGACGATGAAGTTGCTCGTGAGCCTGATAGTGATTTCGATCATGAGAGTGATGATGAAGATCTTGATGATGAGGAAGAATCTATTCCTCAAGGAGATGTCCTCGCTGCATATTCTTCCAAGGATGATATCTCGCAAAAGTCGAAGGTCGCTAATGACTCTCTCGATCTTAAAGATCCAACACAGAGTGTTGATGAGCATGATAATATTCCTTGTTCAATTTATCATTGGCTCTCCTTTCTTTCTTTCTTCTGAATTCCTTCCCTTTATTACCGTTGGTTTCCTTTTTTGCGAACAATTCTATTTTTTGAGAAGTACATTTGATATTTTACGAAGATGATCTATCCTTTCTTTTTGATATTTTGCGAAGATAATTTAACCTTACTTTGACTAAATTTGCCCTTTTTGATCATGTGAAGAGAAATAATGTATAACTCACAGATAAAGCTTAGTATATCCTTTTCCCCCTATTATTTCTCTTCAAATGATCAACTATCACCTGGAAGTATTAGAATATCCTTCCTCAATTTATCTTACTTAATTTTCTTCTTATTGTGATTATGAATAAGAAATCTTCCCTTCAAAGTATAAGGAATATAAGCCTTTTGCTTTTTACTTTAATGTTGCGAAGTAAATAATAAATCTCCCCTTGAATTATAGAAAGTATGAAGTATATAAAATATGAAATACCCTTAAGAAGTATAAGAAGTATAAGAAGCATTCAATTTATGAAGAATTGCCCAATATATGAAGAAGTATAGAAAATTATTACTTATTGTATGAAGAAGTATAATAAGTACTCAACCTTCGCAAAATTAAATATCCATTGAAGAAGTATAATAAATACGAGATATTCTTGAAGAATTATAAGAAGTATTCAATCTTTTTATGAAATATTCAATATATGGAAAAGTATAAGAAGTATGTAATTCTCGTAAACTTTTACGAATATAAACTTATCTGTATTTGATTGTTATCAAAATCGCATCTTTTGTTAAGTCTTCATTAAAATTCTTCAATAATGTTGTCCTTTTTTCCTAGGACTTCTCGAAAAATTCTTCAATGATATTGCCAGAGCTATCTTCTCTTCAAAATATCTTGATGTATATTCTTGTAAAATTTCTTCAATGATATTGATGTAATAAATTTCATTAATTTCTGTGGTCTTATCATGCCTTCCTAAGTAAAGGTCTTATTTTGCCACCTCTTTTGTGTTGATTATTTGCGATAATATGACAAGTCTGAACATTCTTGCGAACATACAACCTCGTGACATTATCGTCGTGCGATGAAATCGCAGGACGTTCTTACACTTTCATGCAAAAACCCATTGATCTTATCTTAACTTCATTGTATAGTATTTTAACCTCTTCAGGAATTGTTGCGACAATGTGACAGGCCTAAATATTCTTGCGAACATGAAGCCCCATGACATTTCCATCTTGCGATGAAATCGCAGGACGTCTCTACACTTTCATGTAGCGACCCATTGATCTCATCTTAACTTTATTATGTTCTGCGAGTTCTTTATTCTTTTCTTTCTTTCTTTCTCTTTTTTTTTTTTTTTTTTTTTTTTTTAGAAGGCTCGCAGAACTTCATTTGTTGCACAAATATGACAAGCCTTTATGTTTTCGCAAACAAGAAGCCTCGTGACATTTGCGTCTTATAGCACTTATCAGCTCCCTAATGGAGGGTGCTGCCCTTTATCTTCCCCCTGATTGCCCCTTCAAGGAAGCATACATCGACCATACAAGGTTAGCTCTTCCCATCCGGTTCTGCCAACAACCAGCTTTTGATCGCAACCTCTTATCCTTTTTGCATATAGGGATTATAGTTACGAGGTTGCACCCTATGGGGTATCTTTGGGCCAAGTGCATCATTTGCCAAGACTTGTCAAAAATGGCAGATGTGGTTCAACCTCACCCGGCACTCTTGACTCAACCGTGTACCTCGGCGCCTTGATCGTTTTCTGCACTTCTTGGGAAAGACAAGTATGCCTTAGTCGCCCAGCCTAAATCTTCTTACACTGCATTTTATATTGCGTAATGTCGTTAGATTAGGTGAGAATCCAAGGTGTCTAACCCGGATAGGTACCCCATTATTGGGTTGTACCCCAAAAAATTTACCATGTACTAAGGGCCCTTGGTGGTGTTCCGGTTACCCTTAGCCACGTTATAGGTACCCCCTTAAATGAATACTTTAGGACTTTGCCTCTTACGAATTATAGCTTCGCGAACTAGGGTGTACGCCACAAAGGTTTGCCTGTATAAAATTTTCTGCGGCTCTCTTTCTTTTTTGGAGGCTGATCACATATTGCGGTCTTTTATTCGCAAATTAATGAAATTTTAATTGGAATATAAATTTTGAAAATTCGTAACTTTTCCCAATTTCCTGCGAGCAAACAATATTCGTAAAAATTTTCATGAGTTTCATGGGTAATACCTTTTCAAATATAGTCTGTTCCAAGGTCTACCGAGCCTCAAACCCATGTCTCTCCCTTCTGGATCCATCAGCCGATAAGCTCCGCTTCCTACAACTTCTTTAATAACATATGGTCCATCCCATTTTGGTGCTAATTTCCCTCTGTGGGTAATACTGCTTCTACTCCATATGTTAGACAATAAGGAGACATTCCAGTTGCTTCTCTTCTAGTTGTATTGTATGCCCAAACTGCGCTAGGTACTTGCTCGCACCACCCTTTGAGATGTCCTTCTAATTTCTTTTTGATTGTATCTGAGATTGTTTTATTTGTTGCTTCAGCTTGTCCATTAGCTTGTGGATATAACAGGGTTGACTTCCCATATTTTATTCTAAAAGCACTGAGTAACATCTCTATATTCTGCCCCTCAAATTGTTTCCCATTATCGATACTAGTTGCGCTGGAACCCCGTACTGCAAATGAGGTTCTCAAATATAAACGTAAAAACATCTTTATCACGAATATGTTGTACTCGCTTTTACTTCATGAGCTTCGTGAAATAATCTGTTGCAACTATCAACTATCTTCTTTGTACAGATCCAGGTATAAATGGTCCAACAATATCCAACCCCATTTACCAAAAGGCCAGCAACTTGTTGAAGAAGTTAATGTAGCCCCTGGTGCATGAATTCTTTTACCATGTCGTTGGCATTCCTTGCATCTTTGTACGAACAATTTTGCGTCTGTATGCATATAAGGCCAGTAATATCCTTGTATCTTTGCTCTATATGCTAGAGATCTTCCCCCACTATGATTGCCAGCTTCTCCTCCATGTAACATCTTCAATATCTTTTCTCCTTCTTCGCGAGTTAAGCACCTGAGAGGTGGTCCACTAAAAGATTTCATGTATAAAATTCCTTCTCGCAACTCATAGTTTGTTGCACGACTCTTTAGTTTATGTGCTTCTAGTCTGTTCCTGGATGTTTCTCCTGTTGCGAGGTATTCATGAATTTCTTTTCTCCAATCTTCGATGTTGTTTGATAATTCTCTTTCTACTTCCATCGCAACAGCTTCTTCAATTTCTTTCTCTTTGTCCACTGATGGGTTTTGAATTGTTTGTATTTGGATTTGTCATCATGCTTGGAATAAATGCAAAAGCATCTGCGAGACTGTTATATTTTCTTGATATATGTCTCCATTTTAATTTTGGTATCTTCGCAGATAATTCCTCAACAAGTTTCTTGTATTTCTTCAAAGAAGATTCATTTGTGGTATATTCCCCTTTAATTTGACAAATCACTAATTGTGAATCACTTGTTATCCTTATACTTTCAAGCTTCTTTTCCATTGCGATCTTTTATGCATGCACTACAGTTTTGTACTCTGTTTCGTTGTTCGTGAATGCAAATTCTAGTTTGAATGAGAATGCTGTTCTTTCTCCTTCTGGTGAAATCAACACGACTCCAATCCCATTTCCCTCACTATTGGATGATCCATCCACCAGAATTTCCCATCTATCAGGCTCTGTTAACAAGTCTTTTGGATTTCCAAATTCTTCTTCAACATCCATCATTTCCTCTCTCGCTTCATCTTCTTCCAAAGGAAATTCTCCAAAAAATCTGCGACAACTTGTGATTTTTTTACGATGACAACACTTCGTATTTTATCTTGTAATGGTTTACTTGTGCATTCCACCTTTCTATTCTTCCTGACCTTTTTATGTTCTTCATGACTGATTCAATTGGGACTTTGGTTACCACTTTTATTACATGTGCTTGAAAGTATATTCGCAACTTGAATGATGCGTAAACCAAGGCTAAGATTAACTTCTCCATTTTAGAATAGTTCTTTACTGTTGCATTAAAGGTTTTACTAATGTAGTAAATGGGCCTTTCTACTCTCAAATGCTCTTTCTCATAATGAACCGCACTTAGAGCATATGGAGTTGTTGCGAGGTATACCAATAATTCTTCGTTTTTCTCTAGTTTCTGTAGTATAGATGTATTTGCGAGGTATTCTTTGATTCCTTGAAAAGCTTTTTCACATTCATCAGTCCATTTGAATTTTGCTCCCTTCTTAAGTATGTTTGAAAAAATGCTTGCACTTATCTGACATTCGCGAAATAAATCTTCCAAGTGAAGCCAAGAGTCCATTTAGTTTTTGTACTTCTTTTACCGTTGCAGGTGTTGGCATGTCACGAACTGCTTGGACTTTTCACGGATCAACTTGTATTCCCTCCTTCGATACTATGTATCCCAAGAACTTTCCAGATGAAACCCCAATTATACATTTCTCTGGATTTAATTTGATGTTGAACTTTCTCATTTGCTCAAATATTTCCTTAAAATCTTGCACATGGTCTTTAGCTTCCTTGCTTTTTATCAACATATCATCTACATATACCTCCAAAGTTTTATGTATCCACTTCGCGAACACTTTTTCAACCATACGTTGATATGTAGCACCCGCATTCCGCAAACCAAATGGCATCTTCACATAACAATACAAACCCCTTGGAGCAAAAAAGGCAGGATGTTCTTGATCTTCTTCTATGAGTGATATTTGATTATACCCTTTATATCCATCAAGTGAAGTGACTCTATCATGACTGCAAATGATTCCACCATTTGTGGTATATCTGGTAATGGAAAACTATCTTTGGGACATGCCTTGTTTAGATCAGTGAAATCTATGCAAATTCTTATTCCTTTGTTCTTTTTCTAACAATGACCATATTCGCAATCCATTCGGATATTTTGCTTCCCTTATAATCCCCGCATCCAACATCTTTTGTAATTCTTCTTCTATCTCGTGTACATGATAATTTTGTGATATCTTCCTTATTCTTTGTTTGAATGGTCTTACATTTTTATCTATATTCAATCTATGACATGCCACCGATGGATCAATTCCTGGTATCTCATCTACACTTCTGCGAAGATATCTTTATATTCTCAAAAGCTCGATAGTCCTTTTTTCTTCTCCTTCATCCATCTTAGTTCCAATTCGTAAGAATAAAGGCTCTTCTTTACTTCCAATATTTATTTCTTTGGTTGGTTCAAATTTCAACATAGCTTGGACTTTGCTCCCCCATAGGTGTTGGTTCTTTAATTATTTTTGCTGGTTCCCCTTCTTTTTATGGAATTTCATTTGGTATACCTCTCCCCTCCTTTGCTCTTATTGTATACACTCGGAATTCTTCTTCTTTTCTTGTTTCCTTCGCAAGTTTCCTACGAAGTTGTTTCTTTCTTGCTCTTCCTCCGCATTGTGTTACTTCAATTTGAAAACAAAATTTTGCACTATCAAGATCTCCTTTTATTTCTTGAATTCTATTTGGTGTAGGAAATTTGATTTTTTGATGTAATGTTGAAGCAACAGCTTTGATCGCATGAATCCATGGCCTTCCTATCAGCATGTTATATGGAGATTCCATATCTATCACACACAAGATTACATGCATTTCGATTTCTCCTAGTAATACCCGCAGCACGATTTCTCCTTTAGATTTTGTTGTAGATTTCCCTAATCCATGAATAAGACACTTTGAATTTATGATTTTCTCATATCTAATTCCCATCCCCTTAAGTGCATGATAAAATATAATATTAACAGAACTCCCTGTATCAACCAAAATTCGGTTTAATTTCCATTTTTCTTCAGCTTTCTTATCTTCTAGCATGATTGGCAATGTGATCACCAATGGTGAAGTGTGGTTCAAGTCTTCATTTGCAATTTCTGCTACTAAAAATGTGATTTTCTTCTTTTCCCATTCTTTTAAAGTTGTCATCTTTTCTTCCTCCATGATCATTCTTCCTCTACAATCTCGCTTGTATATTTTTCCCTTCATATTACTATGAAATTCCTCAATCATTGTCTCTGTGATCATATTACATTCTTCTTTTTTGCCATCTCCATCTACTGACTTCATTTGATCTTCAAATTTTCCACAATTCCCTCAATTTTAGGCTACCACAATTCTCAAGTCCCTGTTTCTAGCGCCAATTATGTAGTTGCAGAATAACCTACAACTACACCCTCAATAGAATTAGTAAAAACTCAAGAAGTTCTTGATGATGAATAACAATTTTCTTATTAATGTTCTCAATTGATCACAAAGAAGTATCTAAATGGAATTAGAATAGTTACAACTTTCTCTATTCTCTTTCCTCAAATATTTTCTAACACTCACTAAAAGAACCTCCTGAATTTTACATTTGAACTCCTATTTATAGTAAAATTTATACAGCTGTTCATGAGTTACGAAGTATCGCAACTCATGCTTCGCACAATTACTTCATCCTCGCAAAACTTCATATTTATCCGCGCTTCTTCTATCATCGTATCATTTTATAACTATTTTCTCCTGATACTCGTGAAATATTATCTTGCGATATTCAGTACCTACAGCAGCGAAGTCTACACGGTATATCAGGATTCAACACCGACCAAGTCGTACTTTCTTCTGAACCCTAATCCAGGATTGAAGAATCTGTTGGATATGAACGATTTGGTCAGCAATGTACAAACGCTCACGCTGGAGGAATCCCATTAGAAAGAGAATTCCATTCCTAGCTCAAACGCCTAAAGGAGGTAATCGGTCCCACCAAGGCCCATGGTCACGCCCACATGCTCACATGGAAGATTTCCAGCGATCGGTCAAAATTCCTCCAAGTAGATTTTCCTTATCATGTCTTCTTAAGATTATATGTGTCACCATCTCATGACAACCCCACAATAGTGTAACCATCATGTGCTAGGCAGGGGACTTAACGTTGATGGTGTATTTTGGTTCAGGGCTAAAATTGTAAAAGCCAAATTTTATACACTGACATCCTGCAGAGGATAAGGCTATTTCACAAGTGATGAATACTTCTTCGCTTTATTAATTCACCTAGAATGGAGCATGTAGAAATAATCCCAAATATTCTGTGAATTAAATACAAGTCTCAGAAACAATCACGGCCATACAAGTTGGCCGCATGATTCAACCAGCCTAGACGAACCCTAGCAGGAGAAGGCTATCACCGCAATGACCATCAGCGGGGCCGTTTTTTCCCTAGCCGGTCGAGTGAATATCATGTCTCCCAAAAGCCACCAAACGCCATCCTGAAAAGGGATGGTTGTGAAGCATCTTGGAGGAAGCTCAAACGAGCAAAGACCTCCAATGGCAGTCTCAAAATCAACCACGGCCGTCCAACTTCACCGACGTGATTGTACGGCGTGGATTATCCCATGTCCGGTCAGAAAAGCTGTCCTACACACCGGCGGGCCCCCTTCCTACCTACCAGACCGACCTTCTCACGAGCAAGCCTTGGAGCAATAAACGTTTTCTCAAAACAAGGCTGGTGTGATGCTTTAAAGGGTTATGCGTCGTAGTTTGATCACAATCATCCAACTTCACCGGCATGTTTGGATGGCTTAGATAAAACATATGGCCGTGAAACAGGTACCATCATGTTCATCGCCTGCCCAATATGGGCCCCACACGATAGGCCTCCCTAAGGGAGGAGCATAACATGCAAAACCGATCGGGTAAAGTTGCATGGGCATGAACTATACAAAACCCTAATTAGGGTTTGCGGCATGTTACATGTGTCGCTAATCGATCACGAGCGTCCATCTTCGCAAGCTTAGATGGAGGGTGTAGATGTAGACTTAAAAGGTCCCGAGCATGTCAACATGATCACCGTGGTCCCGTCTACATGCATGACTGATCGACCAAGGCCAACCATGACCGGACATCTCGAAATGCGTTCCCGAAGTAAGCATGTCGTGTGGTTTCCAACTCCTTTGCGGCATGGGATTTCTGTTGCAAATCGATCTCAGCCGCTCCTCTTTGCCGGTCAAGTTAAGTGGCCTAGATTGCACCTTCATGGGACAATGAGGTATGAACGAGTACACCAGCAAGCCGTATACACGCATGCTCGGTCGGTCCTGCCAAAAACTCCTCCCATGCTTGGTTTCGGTCAAGCTGAAGAGTGATGCTTGCACACCTCTTCAAAACCCTAAAACCTCCATCAACGATCGCAGATGAACTCATAGATCATCTCGTCCGTCCAACTCTACAATCTTGGTTGGTCAGCCCTGGATAGGAGTTAAGCGACTAATGAAGCATCCCCATGATCACTGTCTGCCACTCTTCCACATAGAGTGATCAGCCAAAGCATGGCTTGACCATACAGTCTCCAAACGGTCACTCGAAGATGGTTGGACGTGATGCTATTTTAAGATGCTTATCTGTGACTTACTTCATTAAGCCTTAAAACAGCGATGCTTCATACATGCTGAATACATTTGACGCATTACATGCAAAGAATACACACGATATTTTATAAATATCGATTTCCCAAATAACTTAGTTATTTAACCTAGCACCATATGCTACCTTCTGTGGGTCCTATGATCTACACAATCGAGACATCAAGCATGTCACAAACTGGGGGATACTTACTGGGGTATTAGTCTGGCGGTTTACAGCGTCCAACGTGCCATCACAAGAACGTGTTAGGAAGACATGAACGGTTAGTGATGATGGGAGAAGTGGGCTAAGACGTGATCGTGCAATCACCCAAACGACCCCACTACTCCATCACTCAGCTTCCTCCACTTTCTACGAGGTGTAAGGATTAGTATCACACATGTGGTGTAGGGATTAGTTTTCCTAGTTGATAGAGTTATCTTTATATAGTTTTCAAATCAGGGTTTGCAATCTAAGTTACCTTGGTAACAAAGTGTTGATGGTGGATTTTCATTTAAGGCTAAGATTGTAAAATCCAAAAAATTGTGCGTAACATCTTGTAAAAGATAAAGCCATTAATGAGTGATGGATACTCCTTCACTTTATTAATTCACTTAGGATGGAGCATGTGGCAACAATCCCATTATGTGAATAAAATACGAAATTCATCCAGGTTGGAGTATGTAACAACAATCCCATATACCCTGTGAATTTCCAGCATTATTGATTAATGCGCAACAGCCTTGTATTTCCTGTACTCATTATCAGTGCGGCATGACGACTGAGTGTTGCTCTCAGCAGAGCAACACGAATCTCCAAGCATTATAATGAAAGCATGTACGAAATACCCGTACAGGATGAACTCTCGGTGTGTTACACTAGCCCGATTGAGCCACTCTCGGTGTGTTATACTAGCCCAATTGAGCATACAGATTGACCGTATCAGTCTGGATATGATCACGACCATCCAACTCCACCAGCATGATTGGATGGCCCAGATCGATTCCATAACCCCCAAGCAGGTATGGAATACCTGCCGAACCAACGCGGACCCCACATGGTCGGCCTCCCTTGGCCTAGCCTGCCAAAATGTCCAAACCATAGTAGTATGGATGGAAAACCCTAAATTAGGGTTTGTGGCACATTACATGTGTCGCAAAACAGCCTCAACCATCCATCTTCGCAGGTATAGATGGAGGGTGCAGATGTAGATTCAAAGGGCACGGAGTATGTCAATGCAATCACCGCAGGCCCGTCTACATAACTGACCAATCGGTCAGGACCAACCATGGTTGGTCATTCCAAATCGTGCACTTGAATGGAGCATGACGCACGGCCTTGAAACCCAAAATTAGGGTTTTGAATCACGAACGTCAATCTTCTCCAGCACGAATGGAGAGTCCGAGATTAGATCAAATCAGGTCCGGTCATATCAACATGACCACCGTGGACCCGTCTATCCCCTCACCTGATCGGCCAAGGAATACCATGCCTGTCTATCCCCAAATCGTTCTCCCCAACATGCGTGGTCGCACCTCCCAAGCTGCAAACCAATCTCAACCGCTCGATTTCTCCGGACGAATTGAGTGGCTTAGATCGTGTTTTCATGGGACGGTAAGGCATAGGCGTGAACACCAGCCTACCACCTGCACATTGGAGCAGTCGACCAAGACCTACCAAGCCTGGTCGTCTTGGAACGCCCTCCCGAAGTTGGTATGGGATGCGGCTTTTGCGGCACTAATTTTCTGTCACAATTCGATCTCGACCACTCAACTTCGCCGGACTAATTGAGTGGCCCAGATCACATTTTATGGGACGGTCAGGTATAGGCGCCTACACCGTCATGCCATCTACACACATGTATGATCGTCCAACCCAGAATAGTTTCCTAAACTTGAATTCGATTAGGGTGAAGAGCAATGCTTGCACACCTCCTTCGAAACCCTAATTTCACCAAGTGTCGCATATGAGTGTCTCAAAGATCATCTCATCCGTCCAACTTCACCAGCTCGGTTATATTGTAGCGCCCCCTAAGCTAGCGGCTGACTAATCCAAGGGATTAACTAAATAAGAGGCACTAAAAAAATCTAAAACATCTACTTAAATATTCAATTAAGAAATCTGCTACAAAACTTAACCCAAAACTAACCCTTCTCAGAATTATATATACAAGATCTTCTCTCAAATGATACATATATAATAGTCATTTGGTTTTTGAATAAAATATACAACATAATAAATATAACAGAAGTTAATCAACTAGCGAAGTCAATCCGTGAAGCTTTCGCTGCGCAACCCTGATCTGTCATAGAAACTGAAGTGGGAATAATTAACATTTAACCTTCTAAGTAATCATATGCAAGATTTGGAAAACAATAATGTTTTTCCGAAAATATTAAACAGTGACTAAGTCACTGAAATAATCAAACATGTATATGGACAAACTCCTTCTTCAAACAATGTATAATATGGTTGTAAATCCCTACCCGGCAATTCACACCTACTTAGATATGGATGCCACCAAGACCATGGTGACCAATACTCTAAACAATAAAAGCTGAATTAAAGTAGGTATAAATGTGAAGGAGCGTATCCTATATACCACAAGTGGAAATTCTCATTTACCCTAACAATTCATATTGACAACACATTACAAGTCCTTTCCACATCGTGGAAAGATTCACAGAACCAACAGGATTAAGATAATGCATTTTGAACAAAACATGGAATTCAAGAATAGACAACGCATGAGTTTGTTAAGCATAAACTTTTATAAAAGCAACAATAATGAATACAAAGAGTTAAATGCATTCCCACACCTTTTTGAAGACAGGCCACGCCTACCTCGATATCCACGATCCACTGGTTCGTCCTTTGAATCGATCGTTGTTAATAATTAATTGTTAATCACACAAGTAGTCTAAGAAACTAGCAAGAATGGCTCAAACAAGAATCATATAATTCTATCTAATGGTTCTAGGCCCATTTATGGTTCTACCCCTCTTCGTTCTTTAACTTTAGCATAGCCAAGAGTTTACTAATCCAATTATGTTGATTATATAGTCCATAGCTAAGTCTTATGAATATATACAACTTTGTAGAAGAAGTCAAAGGTTAATTCAGACCATAACTGATCCACTCCCTCAAATAAGAATGCTATCTCTAAGCCCAAAATCACTAAAACACCCCAATAACACAAGGCCTGACCCAACTGGGTCAATCTAATGGTCAATGACAGTCAAAGGATTCAACTAACAGTCCACGTCCAGTCAAGGTCAAGTCCAGAGTGATCAAATCGGTCAACTTAGTCAGATCGGGTCAATGGTCCAACTCAGATCAAGTTAGGTAAATCGGTGAGTTGACTCAGGTTCAACAAGATTCACTTAACTCATTCAGATAAATGAGTCAGCTAAGGTTAAACCAGTCAGATATCTGACTGGGATGACTAACAGGCAAAAGCCTAAGCTAAACTTCTATTACAGATTCACTCCAACTAGAAAACTTGTATTCTTAACTTCCATTTACATAACAACATTAATAAACTTTGAATTCCAATTACAAAAGCAACTAAGTTTACCTGCAATTGCAGTAGCAGCAGGCTTTCAAGGAGGTTATCCAACTGATTCTACACATCAATTCTATTATATATCTACTTTCCCAACTCAAGGTTCAACAATATTCTACATCGGTAATACTGCACACTCAAACACAATCTCTTCAAGCTCAACTTATACAATTGCAGTGTAGGTCCAGTATCTGCAGCTTCAATACTAATTATGATTCATACTTTTTATCAACACAACATCAAGCTCATCTCACATCTCTCAAACAAACAACCATTCATTAATCAGTAAGACCAATTCCCTTACTTAACTTCTACCTGCACCTCGAAACTTCCCTGAATCGCATATGAAATCAAACCCACAACATTTTCATTACCATTCCTATTTTTTTAAACCGCATCCATCTTGAACTCACAATACTTATAACATCATCATCATTCAAGTAACCCTCAACCATCAGCAAATCACAAGTATATTCTAAACCTCTTGTTCTGTGTAATTCATCACACACCTATACACTATTTACTGTTTCTATTTCACATCATCAATTCCAACAATCCAGATATCCATTTGTGAAACTCATTCCAACAACCACCTTTCATAATACTACAAACATCTCAACCCAATTCATCTATAAACTGCAATTCTCATTTCAGCATCACAACAACCACCTGTGATCTTCACTCATAATCACCAACTCACTTATCTATATTTGTCACTCCATGCAACAATACTGTCATTGCATACCTACATTAACATTCAATTCAACTTCTCTTCAATACTTCTTACTCAACTTCAATCCATCAACATCCCCTGTAATTCACCCAAAACTCCAACTTCTCAATTTCACAATAAAACTGAAACTGAATTTCTATAAGATCCAATTCAACTTCAATCTAAACAAAACATATCTACAAATTCTCAATTCATACTCAATATTACATAAACAGATTCAATTTGAAGGAGACCTTAAATTACCTTTTCTTCCGTTTCCTGAGTTTACATACCCGACTGAATCAACAACATCTCCAACTCAATTTCATCTCTTGATGTTCCCTGAATCCTTTTTAACGAACCCTAATTTCTATTTCTTGAAGAACAAAAACCCTAACTCTTCGATTCTACACTGAACAATTCCATAACCTCCATCAAACACCAATTAAGAATAAACCCATCATTAAATCAATCCCCTTCACTTCAATTTCATCTTCCAATCCTTCTCTGATTCATCTTATGAAACCCTAATTATTGATTCATTTTCAAAACAACACAACCATAACAATAAAACAACAACCCCCTTCTTATTCATCTATCAACAACCCATATCACTCATCAATTTTCTTAAGAACTCATCATAATCACCAAAACCCTAACTTGGTTCTCTTTGTTCTAATTCGTCAACCCCTAATTGATTTTCTTTACGAATTACAACTACACCATCTCCTTCATCATCCAACATACTCATCAAATAAATTCATTCGATTAATTCCCTCGTGAAATCTCGATCAAGCCGGCAGAAGGTAGAACAGAGAAGAGAAAAGAGAAGAAATAAGAAAACGAGAAGAAAGAAGAAGAAGAAGAAAAAGAAAAGAAAATAAAAGAAAACGAAATAGAAAATAGAAATTTTGTTCCCTTATCGATTTGCTTTTGAGTTATCCACTAAGGGTGCCCTGAGAAGAAAAGTCGGGTGCTGATAACACTTTAATGAGAAATGACCAATTTACCCTTCACCTAATATAACAAATATCTTCTTCGTCTGATAACCGATTGACACGCTCGAGTAGTCCATTTCGCGTAATTTTTCGAGACCTATTCAACTGTACTAGTTTCGTATCTAGATAGTTGTTAGATTAATTCCTATAATTAACGTTCAAGTTACACTAATCGAGTAATTAGCGGCTAAGACGACTCTTGACTAGTCTAATAGCGTTGACGAGCTTGAGGGTCGTCACATTCTCCCCACCTTATAACATTTTCGTCCTCGAAAATCGAACCATCCTTCTGGTCTTCATATACTCCCAACCTTATAGAATAATCCCAGTTCTTGTCTAAGCGCAAACAACAAGAAATGAAGCACAAACCTATATGGCTTTATACTACTAAAATTTGTGGCTCTGGGTCCAACTACACTGATTTAGATTCTATCAAATAGGAAAGTCTGAGTTTCTTACATGAAAATTTTCCACACTAATTTCTAATTAAATAATTTACTGGCTCTAAGTATTTTGAGGATATTTCATAATTAAGTTTCTCATTAAAATTTGGGATCTATTAGTTCACTAATAGAAGCAAGTCTCCCTTCAATGCCTAGTGATACAAGAATGCAGTTTCCCTGTCTAGGTTCGCGACGCCTGACAATGCCTACTACCTAACAAGTATCACCCGAACACATCAGAATTACCAACCTCACTATTCCCCAGTGCTGGATTAACTAAGTGCAAACTCATTACGATTAACCAAGTGTTAATTTGATTTTATCAAAATTATTTAGTCTTTAACTTCTATCTTTACTAGTGTATGTCTGATAATTTACTTTGTAAAATATATAAGCAGTTCACATCATTTTAAGAAATTTAATTATTCGAATTATTTATCTTACCTTTTATTTTATTATTATTTATTTATTTTAATGAAATCAAATTTTAATTTCAAATAAGACTATATTATTATGACTAGATAAATTTTAAATTCATGTACAGATTAAGAATAACTTAACATTATATGGATTATCCAAATGTTACTATCATTATTTCCAATGTATCTATTTGTTAATTTAGTTATAATAAGTAACCGGTAACAATTTTTCCATAATTATTTGGTGTTTAATACTTTCATCATTATTATAACATTTATTTCTTATTACTTAGGCCGATAAAAGTTAATTTATAATTAATCATATTATCAATTTATTTTTATTATTAGATTTGATTTGATCTAACTTTATTTCCTTAAATTTATATTATTGTTAAATAATCCTTAAGTTGTACTATTAATAAAAATTACATTTTGCTATTACTATCCAACAATTATTATCCAAATGATATTTACAATTACTAAATTTTATAACAATGAGTAAAATATAATGTTGTTAATTACTTATATTATCAAAAATTATTGTCTTAATTATATTATCATTTTCATTATTCTTAATTTAATAGTCCAGTTGATACACTAAGCTTTAATATTTTAAATATAATTCTACATTCACGTGAAGATTGATACAATAGATTTTATCTATTCATGTTGAATCCGTATACTATTTCTTGCTAAATATTGGCATTACTAATTTAATATGCTTTAAATTTTTAGTCCGCATAAAATTTTAATATGTCTTAATAGTCTTTAAATTTTGGATATTAATAATAAGTATTTTATTCACAGGAAAATTCATTCTCCTTTAAGTCTAATTTTTGTACTAAGTATTCAAGTATTATAATTATCACTTCCTGTGTATAATTTAGTGATTTAGTGAATCATTTATTAGACTAAAGATAATCTAGGTAGAAAATCGTTAACATGTTTAGTTTTTATTTTATGCATTATATGACCTCATGTTCTAAATCCTACAGAAGAAGTCTTGTTTATTTATCTGGTTTAAATGCAAAACATATAATTCTAATTTGTTATAAATTGACTTTGCAAAACTTAACCGCAATTAAATACTAATTACTTTCCATAGCTATTTAATCCTAATCACTATTTTATTGCTATATATATATCTGTTAATGAGATTTTAATTTAAGTTATGCTCAATATAATTACTAATTTAAATTCTAACAATTTAAGTTTATATACTAATTTTCCATTTCAAAAGATGGTTGAATTCATTTACGAAGAAGTATCATATTAATATACGAGTTTATTTTCTTTTTATTCAAATATTACACTAATCATCTGAATACTACTATTACTACTTCATGTGTATTTGTTTTATTTTAAAAGTTTACTAAATCATTGGTTAGACTAAAGATAATTTTGGTATAAGATTACTAACAAGTTGAGTCTTTTCATTTTATATATTATATTATTATACTAAGTCTAATATTTAATATTATCATTTTAACTATCTAGTTTAGACGGAAAACATTTATCCTTGACTTGTAATTAGTTTAATTTACAAAACTTAACCGTAGATAAGTGTTAATAATTTTCCATAATTATCTAATCATAATTATTATTTTAATCCTTATACATCCTTATTGAGAATTTAGTTAAATTTGATATGGTACTAATTGATAAATGCTAACATTATTTTATTAAAATTATTATTACTTTTATGAAAGAATGCCACCACGGCTTTTATTTAAAAACAACAAGTGAATTATTATTCTAACAACAAGTTACTTTTATTATCATTTATCTATAATTACTATTATAATATTTTATTGAGTTATTATTCTAACAACTCTTACCAATATTATTGAGTCCCAAAACATTATTAACATTTATGTGATTATAAACCGTTGATTTTACATATAAGTCAAGGTGCTTAATATTTATATATGTGACTTTTAAGATTTATATTAATAACACTAATCTCACTATTTTTAGTATTGACTTATGTATGTGTTCATAATTTTAAATCATTTATTCTCTAATTTCCACTAGATTAATTATTGGTGTACCCTACAATTTTTACTTCAATACCTAAACAAATAATCAATCAAATAAATCAATCAATCAAAAATTCTTTTAATTATTAATAGCTTTTAGTGATTAAGATTTATCTCATAAACCCAACCCAGTTCTAAACTAATCTAGTTCACTAACTGGCACTGGCTATTCCTATTGTCTACCATATAAGATCTAATAATGAGCTCTGATACCAAGTTGTAGCGCCCCCTAAGCTAGCGGCTGACTAATCCAAGGGATTAACTAAATAAGAGGCACTAAAAAAATCTAAAACATCTACTTAAAATATTCAATTAAGAAATCTGCTACAAAACTTAACCCAAAACTAACCCTTCCCAGAATTATATATACAAGATCTTCTCTCAAATGATACATATATAATAGTCATTTGGTTTTTGAATAAAATATACAACATAATAAATATAACAGAAGTTAATCAACTAGCGAAGTCAATCCGTGAAGCTTTCACTGCGCAACCCTGATCTGTCATAGAAACTGAAGTGAGAATAATTGACATTTAACCTTCTAAGTAATCATATGCAAGATTTGGAAAACAATAATGTTTTTCCGAAAATATTAAACAGTGACTAAGTCACTGAAATAATCAAACATGTATATGGACAAACTCCTTCTTCAAACAATGTATAATATGGTTGTAAATCCCTACCCGGCAATTCACACCTACTTAGATATGGATGCCACCAAGACCATGGTGACCAATACTCTAAAAAATAAAAGCTGAATTAAAGTAGGTATAAATGTGAAGGAGCGTATCCTATATACCACAAGTGGAAATTCTCATTTCCCGTAACAATTCATATTGACAACACATTACAAGTCCTTTCCACATCGTGGAAAGATTCACAGAACCAACAGGATTAAGATAATGCATTTTGAACAAAACATGGAATGCAAGAACAGACAACGCATGAGTTTGTTAAGCATAAACTTTTATAAAAGCAACAATAATGAATACAAAGAGTTAAATGCATTCCCACACCTTTTTGAAGACAGGCCACGCCTACCTCGAGATCCACAATCCACTGGTTCGTCTTTTGAATCGATCGTTGTTAATAATTAATTGTTAATCACACAAGTAGTCTAAGAAACTAGCAAGAATGGCTCAAACAAGAATCATATAATTCTATCTAATGGTTCTAGGCCCATTTATGGTTCTACCCCTCTTCGTTCTTTAACTTTAACATAGATAAGAGTTTACTAATCCAATTATGTTGATTATATAGTCCATAGCTAAGTCTTATGAATATCTACAACTTTGTAGAAGAAGTCAAAGGTTAATTCAGACCATAACTGATCCACTCCCTCAAATAAGAATGCTATCTCTAAGCCCAAAATCACTAAACCAGCCCAATAACACAAGGCCTGACCCAACTGGGTCAATCTAACGGTCAATGACAGTCAAAGGATTCAACTAACAGTCCACGTCCAGTCAAGGTCAAGTCCAGGGTGATCAAATCGGTCAACTGAGTCAGATCGGGTCAATGGTCCAACTCAGATCAAGTCAGGTAAATCGGTGAGTTGACTCAGGTTCAACAAGATTCACTTAACTCATTCAGATAAATGAGTCAGCTAAGGTTAAATCATCCGATATCCGATCGATGACTAACAGGCAAAAGCCTAAGCTAAACTTCTATTACAGATTCACTCCAACTAGAAAACTTGTATTCTTAACTTCCATTTACATAACAACATTAATAAACTTTGAATTCCAATTACAAAAGCAACTAAGTTTACCTGCAATTGCAGTAGCAGCAGGCCTTCAAGGAGGCTATCCAACTGATTCTACACATCAATTCTATTCTATATATACTTTCCCAACTCAAGGTTCAACAATATTCTACATCAGTAATATTGCACACTCAAACACAATCTCTTCAAGCTCAACTTATACAATTGCAGTGTAGGTCCAGTATCTGAAGCTTCAATACTAATTATGATTCATACTTTTTATCAACACAACATCAAGCTCATCTCACATCTCCCAAACAAATAACCATTCATTAATCAGTAAGACCAATTCCCTTACTTAACTTCTACCTGCACCTTGAAACTTCCCTGAATCGCATATGAAATCAAACCCACAACATTTTCATTACCATTCCTATTTTTTTAAACCGCATCCATATTAAACTCACAATACTTATAACATCATCATCATTCAAGTAACCCTCAACCATCAGCAAATCACAAGTATATTCTAAACCTCTTGTTCTGTGTAATTCATCACACACCTATACACTATTTACTGTTTCTATTTCACATCATCAATTCCAACAATCCAGATATCCATTTGTGAAACTCATTCCAACAACCACCTTTCATAATACTACAAACATCTCAACCCAATTGATCTATAAACTCCAATTCTCATTTCAGCATCACAACAACCACCTGTGATCTTCACTCATAATCACCAACTCACTTATCTATATCTGTAAAACAACATTGTCACTCCATGCAACAATACTGTCATTGCATACCTACATTAACATTCAATTCAACTTCTCTTCAATACTTCTTACTCAACTTCAATCCATCAACATCCCCTGTAATTCACCCAAAACTCCAACTTCTCAATTTCACAATAAAACTGAAACTGAATTTCTATAAGATCCAATTCAACTTCAATCTAATCAAAACATATCTACAAATTCTCAATTCATACTCAATATTACATAAACAAATTCAATTTGAAGGAGACCTTAAATTACCTTTTCTTCCGTTTCCTGAGTTTACATACCCGACTGAATCAACAATATCTCCAAATCAATTTCATCTCTTGATGTTCCCTGAATCCTTTTTAACGAACCCTAATTTCTATTTCTTGAAGAACAAAAACCCTAACTCTTCGATTCTACACTGAAAAATTCCATAACCTCCATTAAACACAAATTAAGAATAAACCCATCATTAAATCAATCCCCTTCACTTCAATTTCATCTTCCAATCCTTCTCTGATTCATCTTATGAAACCCTAATTATTGATTCATTTTCAAAACAACATAACAATAAAACAACAACCCCCTTCTTATTCATCTATCAATAACCCATATCACTCATCAATTTTCTTAAGAACTCATCATAATCACCAAAACCCTAACTTGGTTCTCTTTGTTCTAATTCGTCAACCCCTAATTGATTTTCTTTACGAATTACAACTACACCATCTCCTTCATCATCCAACATACTCATCAAATAAATCCATTCGATTAATTCCCTCGTGAAATATCGATCAAGCCGGCAGAAGGTAGAACAGAGAAGAGAAAAGAGAAGAAATAAGAAAACGAGAAGAAAGAAGAAGAAGAAGAAAAAGAAAAGAAAAGAAAAGAAAACGAAAGAGAAAATATAAATTTTGTTCCCTTATCGATTTGCTTTTGAGTTATCCAATAAGGGTGACCTGAGAAGAAAAGTCGGGTGCTGATAACACTTTAATGAGAAATGACCAATTTACCCTTCACATAATATAACAAATATCTTCTTCGTCTGATAACCGATTGACATGCTCGAGTAGTCCATTTCGCGTAATTTTTCGAGACCTATTCAACGGTACTAGTTTCATAGATAGATCTTTGTTAGATTAATTCCTATAATTAACGTTCGAGTTACACTAATCGAGTAATTAGCGGCTAAGACGACTCTTGACTAGTCTAATAGCGTTGACGAGCTTGAGGGTCGTCACATATATAGCCCTGGTCAGGAGTTAATTAGTCAGTGCGGAGACATGGTGATCACCATCCGTCACTCTACCACATTATGTGGTCGGTCAAGGGAGGGTTTGCATGCGCAACTTCCAAACTATCATATGAAGTAGGCTGGGCATGAAGTGATGCTTCATACATGCTGAATATACTTAATGCGGTACCTGCATAGTATACACACGATACTTCACAAGTATCAATTTCCTAAATCACGTTGCATTACATGCTATTTTCTGTGTATCCCACAATCCACACACTCGAGACATCAATCATGTCACAAACTGGGGGATACATACTGGGGTATTGGTCTGGCGGTTTACAGCATGCATCGTACAATGCGCTATCACAAGAACGTGTCGGGAAGTCATGGACGGTTAGTGATAATGGGGAAGTTGGCAAGCCTAGTCGTGTGACACCAACACACTACTCCATCACTCCACTTTCTCCACTTCCCACGAGATACGAAGGTTAGGCTAAAATACTTGTATAAATAGGTTCTCCGCCCTATTTTCAACAATAACACAAGTCCAGACAACATAAGCAAGTGTTCATATAATCGCATTCAAACACCGGAAATGATAGCTTATATCCTGCAAGCCAGTTCATCTTTCTAATACAAGTCCTGCATAGCCACCACCTTCACATTCTCAACACCTTCTTAGCTTCCCTTCCTAAGATCATCCCCATCTCCTTCACTTTGTGACCGAAACAAGTCTGGAACGGCCATTTCTTGGTTTAGGCCGGACTTGCACAGATTGATCTCTCGAATATACAAGCATTCACCGTGCAGTGCATTTTTTTTAGGTTTAGATTCATTCCTCATCCACACCCCAAATTATCAAAATTAGCAAGAATAGTTTTCACCCAAAAACAATTGGCGACCACAGTGGGAGGTTGATCTCTCGGTTGTAAAGTCAATTTCTTCAATGCCATTCAATCGATTTGGAGATGGTTGGTCTTAGGACCGCCTCAACAGTCTCGAATCCCGACGGTTCCTCTAACAGAGATACCCCTCTTCCCAACGGTGTAGCTGATGGCGTAACTGAAAGAATCCCAACGTTAAGCGAACTAGCACGGGTACAAGAGATTCACACGAGGAACATGGAGATAATCAAAGAAGCGGTAAACGGAATCCTTAATCTCCTCATCAGGATGATATCAGAGGTGGACGTTCCGGAGACCTCCACACCGGGGACTAGTTCCCCTCAGATCAACAGCTTTACTACGAACCAGAGACCAGTGGATCAGGAAGCGACATCTTTAGTGGAAATCTTGAGTGAACTCTTGCACCTCTCGAAGAAACAACGGGCAGAGACATTTTTTGTGATTAATAAAATAGCTATGGAAGTACACCTAACTCCTTCACGCCCAGAAGTCCTAACTGCATCAGAAATATCTGTAAATAATGTTACATTTACAGAAGACGACATGATGGAAAAAGAGGGTCACAATCGGGCCTTACATGTTACCGCACGCATCAAGGGTTCAGAATTCAGGAGGGCCCTCATCGACACAGGAGCTTCTTCGAACGTGATTACTCTGAAAACTCTCAGGACGACCAAGGTTAATCCATGCAAAATTGTACGACGTCCCACCACAATGACGAAATTCGAAGGAAACCAGACTAGCACGTACAGGTATGTTAATCTAAATTTATCAGTAGGACCCGTTCAGTCGAAAGTAAAATTCGAAGTCATAAAAAAGGAGCCAGACTACCATATGATACTAGGGAGACCGTGGCTCCATGACAATAAATATCTTCGACGTATCACCAGTGTCTGAAGACCATGCTAAATGAGGAAGTCATACGTATTCCTGCATCACTGTCTCCATACGCGCCGATATGCGGAGTGGAGATGTTCACCCAAAGGAAACTTCGCAGGGAAAGTCAGACCAAGTCTTGTGCACCCCACTACCCATGTGGGCTTCAATCCAGGAAAAATACCGACTTGCATCACTAGGGGCTTAACACCACAACATGCCTTTACTGACGAGACGCTCATATTCATCCGGTGAAGTTGCAACCCATGCTCACGCCAAAATGGAACGCACTTTCGAGGCAAGCCGCGATCAGAAATGGAAGACAATATATCGGCACCACTGTTAGCAATTAGCAGGAGAGACTGGTACCCAGTCTCTCCGCCTAATTGAATGTTGTAAGAATGACGAAACACATGAGGAGGTGTTAGACGCTCCGTAACAGCTACAAGATGGCACCAACTCCACAACTGATGAACTCGATATTATTGACATCGGGAATGAGGAATCTCCCAGGCCAGTCTCTATCAGCTCGACTCTTTCCGTAGACGAACGTGCGAGTCTTGTTCAATTACTTAAAGAGTACCTAGATGTGTTTTCCTGGACATATGAGGAAATGCCAGGTCTAGACGAGAAATTGGTCACACATCACCTTCAAATCATACCTGGATCCAAGCCAGTCAAGCAATCTCCGAGGCAGTTCAGGCACGAAATGGAAGAGAAAATCAAGAACGAAATTCAGAAACTGCTAGCTGCTGGTTTCATCAAACCTATCCATCATCCGACCTGGCTAGCTAATGTAGTCCCGGTAAAGAAGAAGATCGGACATATTCGGTGTTGTGTGGATTTCAGAGACTTGAATAAGTGCTGCCCAAAGGATGACTTTCATCTACCAAACATCGACATGTTAGTAGATGCCACCAGCGGACACGGTATGTTCTCCTTCATGGATGGCTACAGCGGCTACAATCAGATAAGAATATATGAGCATGATGCAAGTAAGACATCTTTTCGAACCCCTCTTGGCAATTTTTATTATACTATTATGCCATTCGGTTTAAAGAACGTCGGCGCAACGTATCAACGCGCAATGACGGCAATCTTCCACGACATGATGCATAAACAAGTAGAATATTATGTAGATGATATTGTGGTCAAGTCTAAGGCTCGAGCAGACCATGCCAACGTCCTACGTCAAGTATTTGAGAGATGTCGAGAATACAAGTTAAAGATGAATCCTTTGAAATGCGCTTTCGGTGTCTCTTCAGGCAAATTTCTGGGGTTCCAGGTAACTGCGGAAGGAATCAAGGTAGACCCATACAAGACCCATGCTATCCTCACAATGCCGCCTCCCAAAACTGTGAAGGAGCTCCAAAGTTTCATGGGCAAGGTAAACTACATCCGACGTTTTATACCTGGTCTAGCCCAACTCATCGCCTCATTCACTCCCTTACTAAAGAAATGATCTAGCTTCGTTTGGACCGTAATTCAGCAGGAAGCTTTTCGAAAGATTCAACAAATATTTTCATCTCCAGCCATCATGAAGTCTCCTATCAAGGGAAAGCCGTTGTGTCTTTACACCACCTTCAGTGACACCGATGTAGGGGCTCTACTCACTCAGGAAGATGATGAGGGAGTCGAACATCCTATATACTACTTTAGCCGGATATTAAGAGATACCGAACTCAGATACCCCAGGGCTGAAAAAGCATGTTTGGCCTTGATCCATTCCATTCAGAAGTTTAGGCATTACCTACTGTCTAATAGGGTGATACTCGTATCTAAATCTGATCCTGCAAAGTTTTTACTTTCAAAACCGGTCCTGACGGGAAGAACAGGCAAATGGATTTTCCAAATGTCATAGATGGACATAGTATGTGTATCACCTAGATCTATCAAGGGTCAAGCAGTTGCATACTTGCTGGTAACATTTCCTGGAGAAGGCACTACCGGACTGCACGAAGACCTTCCCGGAGAATTTCCAGACGTCTCCGTTTTGGAAGAAGAAGTGTGGATCCTATATTTTGATGGCTCTAATACCCCTAGCAGTAATACTGGAGGAGCGGGCGTGGTATTAGTCTCTCCAACTGGGGAAGTATTCTCGCACTCCTTCAAGTTGGACTTCGAATGCACCCAACAACTCAGCAGAGTATGAAGCTTTCATCGTAGGACTGTCAATAGATAAGCAAGAAGGAGTCACGCGTCTGGAGATAAGAGGTGACTCCAAGTTACTGGTAAATCAGATGAATGGATTATACGCATTGAAGGAAGTAAAACTAGATCCGTACCAATCAGAAGCGCAAAGGTTGCTAAATTAGTTTGCCGACGCAACTATAATCCATGTTGGTCGCAGCAGCAACAAACACGCTGATTGTCTGGCAACATTGTCTTCCAAATTGAAGTTCGAAGGTTTGGAAGAAACCCTAACAGTAAAGAGGAGAACCATAGAATCGACATGGCTATCACAATATAGAGACACCAAGACTGATGATTGGCGGAATCCAATCACTCAAGAGCTCAACAGCTCTCTCTTCCAAGGAAAGGTCAGTCTCAAAACCCTACAGAACTTCTTCATGCTTCATCGTATGCTGTATCATCGAAGTCCGGACGGTTCTCTGTAAAGATGCCTTGGAGATGCCGAGGCACAACTGCAGCTGAATCGTGTTCACAATGAAATTTGCGGACAATCACTGGTGGTAACGCTTTACCGACGACTCCAACGTCTGGGATATTACTGGCCGGAGATGGAGACTCAATCCAGACTACTTCAGAAGTCATGCTCGAATTTCCAAGCACCGCCGCACCAATTGGAAGTTTTTAGTGTGAACCACACTAGGGACTGGAGAGAGACATATATCAACTACCTTCGGGATGGAACAACTTCTGTCGATCAAAAAGACGCTATCAAGATGAAGCAAAAGTCCAAGCGGTTCGTATTCCACGAAGGGATCCTGTACCGCAAGAGTTTTGGAGGTAATTTATTAAGATGACTAGCTGGGGTGGAAATTCCAGTCGTTCTGAAAGAGACACATGAATGGGAACATCAAGGGAAGAGGAAGCTGTTTCTACATATACACGAGAAATACTATTGGCCGACCATGGAGGATGACGCGACCACTTTTGTTCAGGGCTGTCACAAATGCCAGATTCATGGGAACCTTGTTCACGCGCCTTCCACCCCCTACACTCAATAAGCATTCCATGGCCATTCTACAGCTAGGGACTGGATATTATTGGTAAAATCAACCCGCCCTCATCGAAACAGCACGAGTACATCATAACCGCGACAGAATACTTTACCAAGTAGGTAGAAGCCATTCTAATGCGGGGAACTACGGGAGAAACAATTACATATTTCATTAAAGAACACATCAGTTGTCATTTTGGTGTGCCTAAGCATATTATCACTGATAATGGAATTTAGTCAACCAACAAACAGGTACAAGAGTTGCTTGAAAGATATGGCATCAAACAGGTTTTCTCCACCATATACTATCCTCAAGGGAATGGACAAGCTGAAAGTACCAACAAGACACTGATCTGAATCATCAGTCGAACAGTACATGTCAATCCTATGGAATGGCACGACCAGTTACCAATGACGTAGTGGGTGTACCAGACGTCACCTAGAAGCTCCATTGGAGTTTCCCCATATTCACTTGTTTACGGAGCGGACACAATTCTCCCGGCGGAGATCAAAATCCCATCAACCAAGATTGCAGCAGCGACCGGGATCCACTGGGACGAGGGGGAAGCTTCTAACTCTAGAATAGCGGAGTTAGACACTCTGGATTCCAGAATAAACAAAGCGGAATAATGCACTCGGGTGTAAAGGAACAGAATTTCCAGGGCATATAACAAAACTGTGAAATCACGTGTTTTCAAAGTGGGAGATTTGGTCTTGAAAACGGAAAAGCACATCCAGCAAGACATGTCCGCACCAAAATTCTCACCGAAATGGGAAGGTCCCTACATAGTGACCAAGGCTTACAATACTGGCTACTATAAGATCGTCAAGGTGGATGGAGGTAGGCTGGAAGTGGTCATCAATGGAAAATGGCTCAAAGCATATCATGCTTGATCGTTTTCCACTCCATCTCATGACTCCACGATGCAAGCATTTATTTTCATTACATTTTTTAATCCTCAATCATATTCATAGATGCATTAATAAAAACCTATTTTACCAATCAAAAACCAGTGCAGTGTATTCCTCGAAGGTATTCAAAAGAAAACTTTAACACAAACGTCATTAACAATGAGAGAATACATCTACATACGACCTAGAGAAGGCCGTCTAGCAGATTATAGTTCCTTGAGAGCATCATCTCCAGTCTAACTTGATACCTCCCTTTCCTTTTCTTCAAGTCATGTACTGCCTGTTCCACCTTCTTCGAATCCGCATCCAGAGCCTTCTCATCTTTCCAATATATCTTTCGCAGCGGGAACAACGTTTACGAGGATACCAGCTCGATCAACCTTGACGATATAAAGACGCTGTCGCAACTATCTCACATTAAACTCCATGGATTCGCAGGTAGACACCATATCCTCCCACTTTTCGAGGCTTGATTCGGCAACATTGCGGATAGAAATATTCTCCATCTCAACAATCATGGGAAGAAGGCAGTTCACCGTAGTGACCAAAGCAGAGGAACAATGTCGGACCATATTCCTGGTTATGATATGGCTGTACTTTCTCCATAATTTCGTGTACAAAGGTACAAACTCCTTCTGCACTAAGAATCCACCAACGTCTCAGTAGCTAGATGATAAACATTTCATGCGAACATCGAATGGAAGACCTGCATTTGGGTATTCATAAGAAGATATACCTAGATCGGCATCTTCGAGATCCGTAGGAGTAAGCGTGTTTAAGTTTGAAGGAATAGGACTGTTTAAGTCATCATCATCAATAACTGTCACACATGTTCCGGTGGGGTATCTTTGCAAAAGGGAAAGGATTATTCACCTGATCATTATGAGGAAAAAATAATTTGATCAGAAAAGGAAAATTAGACGAACCGGTATGATCTTCTTGACTCGGAGAACACGAGCCGGGGATTCATCATGAAACTCAGATGAAGGTCGCGCACGCTTGACGGAATATCCTGGGTAATACGGAGAAGATGATATACTATTGCTCGACATGTTGGGAAGATAGATTCTTTGCAGAAAAATCTATTAACAGTTTTTAAACCCGCATGAATGCTAAAGCAAACCCTAAGGGAGACCGGATCAACTACAACAGAACTTTTCCGATGAATGAGGTCTCAATGTCGACCAGGTCGTACTTTTCCTCCAAACCTTAATCAGGATTCCCAGGGAAACGCCTGACGATGTCGACCTATCCGGTAAATATGCATTCACTTTAGCTTGGTTATTTCAATGTATAAATTTGTCACCATCTCATGCCTACCCCACAATAGTGTAACCATTGTGTGCTAGGCAGGGGACTTAATGTTGATGGTGGATTTTCATTTAAGGCTAAGATTGTAAAAGCGAAAAAATTATGCGCTAACATCTTGTAAAAGATAAAGCCATTAATGAGTGATGGATACTCCTTCACTTTATTAATTCACTTAGGATGGAGCATGTGGCAACAATCCCATTCTTTGAATAAAATACGAAATTCATCCAGGTTGGAGCATGTAGCAACAATCCCATATACCCTGTGAATTTCCATCATTATTAATTAATGCGAAACATCCTTGTATTTCATGTACTAATTATCAGTACGGCATGACGACTAAGTGTTGCTCTCAGCAGAGCAACATGAATCTCCAAGCATTATAATGAGAGCATGTACGAAATTCCCGTACAGGCTGAACTCTCGGTGTGTTATACTAAACCGATTGAGCCACTCTCGGTGTGTTATACTAGCCCGATTGAGCATCCAGATTGACCGTATCAGTATGGATATGATCATGACCATCCAACTCCACCAGCATGATTGGATGGCCCAGATCGATTCCACAACCCCCAAGCAGGTATGGAATACCTGCCGAACCAACGCAATCACTGCAGGTATAGATGGAGGGTAAAGATGTAGATTCAAAGGGCACGGAGTATGTCAATGAAATCACTGCAGGGCCGTCTACATACCTGACCAATCGGTCAGGACCAACCATAGTTGGTCATTCCAAATCGTGCGCTTGAATGGAGCATGACGCACGGCCTTGAAACCCAAAATTAGGGTTTTGAATCATGAACGTCCATCTTCTCCAGCACGAATGGAGGGTCCGAGATTAGATCAAAGCATGTCTGGTCATATCAATATGACCACCGTGGACCCGTATAACCCCTCACCTGATAATCCAAGGCATACCATGCCTGGCTATCCCCAAATCGTTCGCTCCAACATGCGTGGTCGCACCTCCCAAGCTTCAAACTAATCTCAACCGCTCGATTTCTCCGGACGAATTGAGTGGCTTAGATCGTGTTTTCATGGGACGGTAAGGCATAGGCGTGAACACCAGCCTACCACCTACACGTAAGAGCAGTCGACCAAGACCTACCAAGCCTGGTCGTCTTGGAACGCCTACCCGAAGTTGTGTTGGGATGCGGCTTTTGCGGCACTAATTTTCTGTCACAATTCGAAATCGACCACTCAACTTCGCCGGACGAATTGAGTGGCCCAGATCACATTTTATGGGATGGTAAGGTATAGGCGCCTATACCATCACGCCATCTACACACATGTATGATTGGCCAACCCAGAATAGTTTCCTAAACTTGAATTCGATCAGGGTGAAGAGCAGTGCTTGCACACCTCCTTCGAAACCCTAATTTCACCAAGTGTCGCAGATGAGTGTCTCAAAGATCATCTCATCCATCCAACTTCACCAGCTTGGTTATATAGCCTTGGTCAGGAGTTAATTGGTCAGTGCGGAGTCATAGTGATCACCATCCGTCACTCTACCACATTATGTGGTCGGTCAAGGGAGGGTTTGCATGTGCAACTTCCAAACTATCACATGAAGTAGGCTAGGCATGAAGCGATGCTTCATACATGCTGAATATACTTAATGCAGTACCTGCATAGTATACACATGATACTTCACAAGTATCAATTTCCTAAATCACGTAGCATTACATGCTATTTTCTGTGGATCCCACAATCCACACACTCGAGATATCAATCATGTCACAAACTTGGGGATACATACTGGGGTATTGGTCTAGCGGTTTACAGCATGCAGCGCACAACGCGCCATCACAAGAACCTGTCAGGAAGTCATGGACGGTTAGTGATGATGGGGAAGTGGGCAAGCCTGGTCGTGTGACACCAACACACTACTCCACTACTCCATCACTCCACTTTCTCCACTTCCCACGAGATACGAAGGTTAGGCTAAAAGACTTGTATAAATAGGTTCTCCACCCTATTTTCAACAACAACACAAGTCCAGACAACAGAAGTAAGTGTTGATACAATCGCATTCAAACACCGGAACTGATAGCTTACATCCTGCAAGCCAGTTCATCTTTCTAATACAAGTCCTGCATAGCCACCACCTTCACATTCTCAACACCTTCTTCACTTCCCTCCCTAAGATCAACCCCATCTCCTTCACTTTGTGACCGAAACAAGTCTGAAACGGCCATTTCTTGGTTTAGGCCGGACTTGCACAGATTGATATCTCGAATCTACAAGCACTCACCGCGCAGTGCATTT
Source organism: Papaver bracteatum (assembly GCA_023529315.1). Lineage (NCBI taxonomy): Eukaryota > Viridiplantae > Streptophyta > Magnoliopsida > Ranunculales > Papaveraceae > Papaver > Papaver bracteatum. The sequence goes on along the minus strand of JAJJWX010003277.1, from coordinate 1,843,338 downwards.
GTTTTTGGTTTATATTCATTCCTCATCCACACCCCAAACTATCAAAATTAGCAGGAATAGTTTTTACCCATAAACACAAAGCATTCAATATTCACTGTTAGATGAAAACCTGATTATATTCAAGCTAATATCTTTCAACCGTTAGAACTAACTTAGCTTGTTACACACAAATGAAATGTTCCTTCATTTAGGTTTATGTAGCCGTACCTAAACGTGTACACCATGTTGACTCAACAATTGTTAACCAAGGTTAGCCATATGAACACTCTCATGTCAACCTTATTCATCTTAACCATAACTAGTTCAAATGACTCAAATGAAACTAGTTAAAGAGTTGTTCAATTGTTATATTCTCATAAAAGTATACAAGAACACAATTGAAGAAAAATCGGTTTTATTCACTCGAATCAATTCATGAACATTATTGCTACAGTTTGCAAAGAATGCATTCCTTAATATATATATGTATTAGTTCATGTACTAAACCGATTTTAGAACTTTCACGTTCATGTACGCGAACAGGTAAGCATACTTGATATACCCGGACTAAAATTGGGTTTAGCCAGTACGCGAACAGGTACGCATACAAAAAGTCCCAGCAGAAAAACTCGGACATGAACCTTACGCCAGTACGCATACTTATGTTCCCGGATTTCTCAAACCAACAGGTACGCATACGGGTATGCATACTATGGTTCCCGGACATGGACTACATATGTGCAAGAGTACACAACATGTTATAATCCAATAATGGTTAAGTTTTTTAAACTCTTATTTCAATCATTGAAACTTTCTTAGAAGATGACAATAGCCGTTTTCACACACTATTAGCATCAAAGTAATTTTCAATTTATTGAAATAACCATAACGAAACATTCCAAGTCTACACCAAATGATTGTATAACACAAACCATATAAGATGTTACTCGGCGATTTTTACATGATCAAGATGAACTTGGTCGAAGCGAAAGCTTGCCAACACATATTTCGAGAAATATATAAGCGAGTTAAACTCGGCTCGAAATCTCAAATGTGTATAATATAAAACTATATCGTAACATGACTTATGTCTCAATATAGGAGATAAAGTAGAAATAAAATTTCCAAGTGATATATGAGTTTCAGCCTCCACATACCTTTTTGTTGATGAAGTTCCATAAGCTCGTCTTAGTAGTTCTTCATTTTCAATGATGAACGTCTTGAAGTCTAATGCTTAACTACACAATCTATCCTAGTCCGAGACATCTATAAGTAGACTAAATATCAAGAATTATATTTTTATCACTAATATTGACAAACAAGCTTGAGATAACAACGCTTGCGAGTTCGACCGAGCAGTGCTCTAACAGGATCATTTTAAGAACAGATTGCAGTGGTATTCACCATATCTGATGACTTCATAACATGTTTTCATGGAACATCAAAATGCAAGATAAACATCAATTTCAAAAATGGAATATGATTTATGAAACTATCCTTTGGGGAATCAGAATAGAACGAAATGATAGAGTTTTTTATAACAAGTCTCACACTGAAGTTGTTGTACATCATAAGATAAAATACCATCTTTTCACTTGGTGTCTAATATTTGAGGATCTTAAATATCCTAATTATAAATGTTATGACCAATTGGCCTAAGTTGTACTTTGATTATTTGTAAGCTAAGGAACTGTTTGTAATTTCATCACTTTTTACTTTTCTGTTATTTTGTACTCTTTGAGGGTGGTTATTGCCTCTTATATCCTCTCATCTTTTTGATCAATTTAACTGTCGATCAAAGAAAAAGAACAATCACCATAATAATTATTAGAGCACTGCTTGGTCAAACTCGCAAGCGTTGATATCTCAAGCTTGTTGTCAAGTTTAGGAGCCAAAACTGTAAGTCTTGATTTCTAGTCTACTTATAGCTAAGTCTCGGATTAGGATATAGAGTGTAGTTGAGCATTAGACTTCACAGCGTTTATCGATTGAAGATGAAGAACTACTGAAGGGAGCTTGTGGAACTTCATCAAAAAAAGGTATGTGGAGACATGAACTCATCTATCACTCAAAAGTCTTTCTACTCTATCTCCTATTTGGGACAAAAGTCTATATAGACTTCGATTATACACATTTGGTATTTTGAGCTGAGTTTAACTCGCTTATATATTTCTCGAAATATGTGTTGGTAAGCTTTCGCTTTGACCAAGTTCATCTTATATTCTTGACGAAAGTCAAAATATGATCATGTGAAAATAATCTGGTAACATCTTATATGATTTGTGTGAGATAGTCATTTTATGTAGAGGAAAGTTTTGTACTGATCATTCGATCACTTAAAAATTGCTTTGAAGCCAATAGTTTGTGTGAGACAGCTATTATCGTCTTTCGAGAATGTTTCAGTGATCGAAATGGAAGTTTAGAGAAAATAACCATGATTGGATATAGCACAATATGTGTACTTGTATGCTAACTGTTGGAAGTTATTCCAAGTTCGGGAACCAAGGTATGCATACCCGTATGTGTACTAATTGGTTTAGTAGAGGTCCGAGAACTAAGTACGCATACCGATACGCGTACTGGTGTGAGGTTCAAGTTCCGGGACTTTACCGAGTTTGGTGGTATGCGTACCCATTTGCATACTTGAGTGGGTTATATTCTAAAATCGGTTTATTCATGAACTAATACATTTATATAATAAGGAATGCAATCTTTTGCAAACCATGGCTATAATGTTCATGAATTGATTTAAAGTGAATCGAAATCGATGTTGCTTCAATTGTGTCTTGTATACTTCTATGAGAATATAAACAATTGAACAACTCTAGAACTAGTTTCATTTGAGTCATTTGAAATAGTTATGGTTAAGATGAATAAGGTTGATATGAAACTGTTCGTATGGGTAACTTCGGTTAACTATTGTTGAGCCAACAAAGGTGCACACGTTAAGGAACGATTACTTATGTCTAAATATCAACCTTAGCTTTTCTAAAACCCTATAGGTTAACGAATTGAAAATTCATTGGGATTGTGAAGCCAGACCCAACTATTTTCTCTATAGTTGCGTGTTCTAATCTTGTTGTTTTCTATCGTGATTGAGTACTATATTCTCTAACATTTGCTCTAGATTTAATCTCTGATAGGCAAGATAAAAATTAGTCATAAACATATTCGTCTCATCGTTTGTGATTCCATAATATCTTGTTTCGCTACCATACGATTATAATTATTGTGCGGTGATTGATATTTCTAAAATGTTCTACGGGAATATAAATCCAGTATATTAATTGGTTCCTGTTCACCTTGATTCATAAAAACACAGAACAAAACTCATAGGTATATATGTGAGATACGGATTTATCTATTCAATAGACTTTTCTATGTGAGACGGATTGGTTTATCAAGTCTTCGACTTTGGTCTGTAATAACTCTTAGTTGTGGGTGGGATCAGCTAAAGGAATCATGTGCGTAGAGTCCTACTAGGATTCAGATATGTAAGCAGCGTAATTGTACCTTGATCAGTGTGAGATTTGTTAGGGATCAACTACATTCCAATCCGAAGTTAACTTGGAGTAGGCCAGTATCTGTAGCGGCTTAATATAGTGTGGTGTTCCAATCTAGACTAGGTCGCGGGGTTTATTCTGCATTTGCGATTTCCACGTTAACAAAAATTCTGGTGTTTGTGTTATTTCTTTTCCGCATTATATTTGTTTATATAATTGAAATATCACAGGTTGTACGTAAGTTCAATCAATTGTGAATCCAACATTTGGTTGTTGATTGAATTGATTAACACTTGTACATTGGTTTATGACATCGTCCAAGTTATTTCTTATATTATTCAGGCTCATAGATTTCTATCTGTTTGATTTGCTGATTACATTAAGAAACTGAAATACAACTCTTTGATATACTTTTCTTAAGATTGAGTCTGAATGTCTAGTTGATTTTATTTAAAGTATATTGGAGTTACTCCATACAGATTGCTAAGCGAAATATTGGGTGTGGTTGTTAGACCCCCGCTTTTTCAATTGGTATCAGAGAAGGCAAACATATTTAAGACCTCATAAGTCTGTATTTGTAGCGATCTGACTCTATGGAAAGATGTGTTATCTCTATAAACGTACCGCTAGTCTTCGATGGCTCAATTTACTTATGGTGGAAAATTTCTATGTGTGCATTTCTTCAAGCACGTGATTTTCAATCATGGGTTTATGTTGTTAATAACTATTTTCCTATGGTTGTTACAGTAGGCGATGTAACTGTTCCAAAGGATATCGGTGATTATGATACTGTCGAGATTCTTACTGCAAAGAAAAAATCTGACGGATTGAATGCAATCATCCATGCCATTACCCAAGATCTTCAGCACCATATGACTACGTGCACTCGGTCTAAAGATGCTTGGGATATCTTAGAAAATGTATTTGAAGGAAATACCCATGGAAAAGAAGTTAGGCTTTAAAACCTAAATTCTGATTGGAAAAACCTTCATATGGAAGATGAAGATTCATTTTGATGAGTTTAATCACAAAGTATCTGAAATTGTTAATACATCTTTTGCGTTGGGTAAGACTATTCCTGAAAAGGACGTTGTGATGAAAATTCTCAGATCATTACCATCTAGATACGATTCTAAGAAATATGCCATCGTTGAAGGAAATAACCATGATGCGCTTTCCAGAAATACTCTCGTTAGGAAGTTAAAGATCTTTGATCATGAGCATGTATCCAAATCTGGAAAGGATATTGCTTTCAAAGCACAAAAGAACACTAAATTACTTGATAAAAGTAAAAGTGTTGGCATCTCTGAAGATGATCCTTCTGAGACTGATTTATCAGATAAAGATCTTGACAAGTCCGTCTCTTTGATCACAAGACAGTTTAGAGATCTACTTTTGAAGAGAAGTAAACGATTTTCCAGAGATAAACCTAAGTCATCAGTTCAACCTCATAATCGTGTTCCTCCTAAAAATAGGGATACTGACGATACTGATAATGAGGATATGCCACATTGCTTCAAATGTAAAGGTTTTGGTCATTTTACAAATGAGTGTCCAAATCATAGAAGATACACTTAAAACAAAGGTCTTGCTGCAACTCTTGATGAAATGTCTGATAACTATGATTCTAATAAAGATGAAAAGTCAAGAATTGCACTCCTCTGTGAAAATATTGATTTTGATAATTGTAGCAATACGTACATCAATCTCGATATTCTTCTGGGAGAAACTTCAACCACCTTGGAGGATAAAATGGATTTCTCTTTGTCTATTGGAAATTATGTTTCTAATTTTTCAGGTTTTACCATTTGTCTAGTAGCCTGCACAGCTATGGCGTATGAACCATCCTCCATATTGACATGTTCTTATTCTACTCTCAAGGGTCATGAACTCTCCAAATGTTTCAAATACAAACATAAGATAAGATATGTCAACAAACTTCAACGAAGAGCAAATTGATTAGAAAATAAGCTGAAACTGGTTCAGAAGTCGTCCGAGGTATGTAATCTCATCTCTTCCCCGAAGAAGTTAATATCCAAACAAAAAATTAGACCACTAACGAAAAGAATACGGTCTAAACAGTCTATGAAATAGGGTTCTAAGAATTATATTCAAGAAGGTTATGGTGGACATATTAATGTTCACCCCAACACAACTTAAAAGTGTTGGTTGTGTATCTTGTCTCATGTGCCTGGTTCAAAAGAGACAAGAGTTTGCACACTTCAGGCTTCAGGAAAAGAGATAAATAAATTTTCTTGTTTTGTTTCTTCTTTTTGGCCTTGTTTTCACCGATTTGGAATTCTTCCATCTTTTCATATCTAATTGATATTGAAAGGGCTTTACTATGTTTGTTCAATAAAAAGAGGGTTAAAATCGATAATTTTGCCTTTTTTAGGGTTGTCAGATTTGCGTACGTGAATCCTTTTAGTATATAAAGGTTCTGTAACCCTACATTCCTTTTTCCTTCTCTTAAAACTCTTTTTATCACAAGATTGCTTGTTTAGTCTGATTTGTGAATTCCTCTCACAATCTCATACTGGTATGGATAATCCAAGCATTATGTCTTCTAATAGAAAGATGTTAATATGATTGTTAATCCATCAATCATGAAGGAAAAAGATAAATCTCTTGTACCTTCAACTTTGAAAAGAAAATGGAGGAATGTGAGGAAACCAAGAGCTATTCCTTCTAATCTACAGAAGTTTTCCGGGGTTCTTGAAGAGTTGAAGGAAACAAGAAAGAAGATTCAGCAAAAAAAAAGGCAATTGTTTTGAGGACTCAAAATTCAGAAGGCCCTAGTTCGGCATCAATCTAACAGGTTTGTTGGAATTGACTCCTTTCTTCATAAACCTTATGTTCCTATGGATGTTGACGACAAGGAGTTCGAGGACGATAAAGAATTTTTTAGAGGCCTTAATGTCTAGGAAACTTATTATGAGAATTTTTTATTGTGTTTTAAGAAGGATAACTAGGGTTTGGAATAGCCATTATTGTGAATACACATAGCTATTTCCAATGATTTTCATCTTGCAATGTTTTTAGATTTATTTATTTAAAATCTAAAGTTTATTTGGAAGATGATTGTGCAGTATTAATCTTTATGGTTTTATCTATTGCAACTTGTTATATGGGAAATGTGTGTTTGCGTTCGTGAACTATGATTGTCCCGTATATGCTCAAAAGTTAAGTCTATCATATGTCTTTATGCAAATATTGATAAAAGATGGAATGAAATTTTGACAACAAAAGTTAAGCCTATTATGTCATTATGCCAAAAATTGATGGAAGATAGGATGAACTTTTGTTTACAAAGATTAAGTCTATTACATGTCTCTATGCAAATATTGATAAATCTCTGAATATTCCGTAGTATTGATCTTTCCCTGATCCACTTATATGTGAAAGTACTGTGTGGCTCCATAAGTTATCTTGTAGTTAATTTAGTTGAGTATTTTGGATACGAATTCCTGTTTCATGTGATTTGTTAATGTCCAAACAAATCCTTATTTTCTTGTGAAAGTAAGGTCACTCTTGTTTTTCTTTCGGGAATGACATTTTATGGGGGAGAGTTCTTAATTGAACTTGTGCTTAATTGCCAGATCTTTGTGGGGAGTGCGGATGTGGAATATTGTAGGATTTTTCTTGTATCTTTATTAACTCCTTGATGAACGCATTTAGTTTCGGCTATCTGATTGCATCTAAAAAAAGTTAATATGTTCTTTTTTAGTCATGAAGTATCTCTATAAGAATTTCATTATGATCCCGCTAGTTATCGTACCTTTGCCAATTTATATTGACAAAAAGGGGGAGAATTATTGTGTAGTTCACACTACAAATACATATAGTTTACGGATCATTATGTAAGGGGATGTGGTTTTCATTGTGAGATGAAGTATTAACTAAGCGGGAGTGAAACATATCACCATAATATTATTTTCAAAGTTGTGATACAATTGAACTTTGATGTTGTATAATAATACTATGGCATTGTATAAGAATGATTGGGAGCTACTGTTTTCACATTGTTATAGCTACGGATCTTCAAGAACTATGATGCTGAGTTGAACACATTTAGAATCACTGGAGTACTTGGAAGTGACGAATATTTTGAGTAATGTTGAAGAACCAAGGAAATCAAGCATTTGGATTAAGATCTACAAAGTTTTTTTTTTTTTTTTGTATTCCATATGTCTTGATAGTTTTGTCACTAAAATTGACCAAGGGGGAGATTGTTAGAGCACTGCTCGGTCGAACTCGAAAGCGTTGATATCTCAAGCTTGTTGTCAATTTTAGTTGCAGAAATTATAAGTCTTGATTTATAGTCTACTTATAGCTAAGTCTCGTATTAGGATAAAAAGTGTAGTTGCGCATTAGACTTCACGGCGTTCATCGATTGAAGACGAAGAACTACTAAGGGGATCTTGTGGAACTTCATCAACAAAAGGTATGTGGAGACTTGAACTCATATATCACTCAAAAGTCTATCTACTCTATCTCGTATTTGATAAAAAAAAGTCGTATAGCTATATAGACTTCGATTATACACATTTGATATTCCGAGCTGAGTTTAACTCGCTTACATATTTCTCGAAATATGTGTTAGTAAGCTTTCGCTTTAACCAAGTTCATTTTATATTCTTGACGAAAGTCAAAAGATGATCATGTGAAAATCAACTGGTAACATCTTACATGATTTGTGTGAGATAGTCATTTGATGTATACTCGGAAAGTTTCGTATTGATCATTCGCTCACTTGAAAATTGCTTTGAAGCTAATAGTTTGTGTGAGACAGCTATTGTCATATTCCTAGAATGTTTCAATGATTGAAATGGTAGTTTAGAACAAATAACCATGATTGGATATAACACAGTATGCGTACTTTTATGCTAACTGTTCCAAGTTATTCCAAGTCCGGGAACCATGGGCATACCCGTATGCGTACTGATTGGTTTAGAAAAGGTCTGGGAACTAAGTACGCATACCAGTACGTGTACTGGCGTGAGGTTCAAGTTCCGGGACTTTACCGAGTTTGGTCGTATCAGTATCGTTCGCGTACTGGCGAACCCAAACTTAGTCCGGCCACTTAGGTATGCGTACCTATTTGCATACTTGAGTGGGTTATGTTCTAAAATCAGTTTGTTTATGAACTAATAGATTTTTATATAATAAGGAATGCAATCCTTTCCAAACCGTGGCTATAATGTTCATGAATTGATTCGAGTGAATTAAAATCGATTTTGCTTCAATTGTGTCTTGTATACTTCTATGAGAATATAAACAATTGAACAACTCTAGAACTAGTTTCATTTGAGTCATTTGAACTAGTTATGGTTAAGATGAATAAGGTTGATATGAAAATGTTCATATGGCTAACTTCAGTCAACTATTGTTGAGCCAAAAAGGTGCACATGTTTAGGTACGGTTACTCATATCTAAATGAAGTCACTTTTCATTTGTGTATAACAATCTAAGTTCGATCTAACGGTTGAAAGATATTTGATCAAGTCTAATCAGGTTTTCATATAACGGTGAATATTGGATGCTTTGTTACCAAGGTAACATTGATTGCAAACCATGATTTGAAGACTATATAAGGGGGAACTCTAGCAACTGGGAAACCTAATCCCCATACTCATGTGTGATATTAGTTACGACTAGTGTCGATTCTCCTTTAACCATAGATTTTTCTAAAACCCTATAGGTTAACGACTTGAAGACTTCATTGGGATTGTGAAGCTAGACCCCAACTATTTTCTCTGTAGTTGCGTATTTTGATCTTCCAGTTTTCTATCGTGATTGAGTACTATCTTCTCTAAGATTTGCTCGATATTTAATCTCCGATAGGCAAGATAAAAAGTAGTCACAAACATCTTCGTCTCATCGTTTGTGATTCCATAATATCTTGTTTTGCTACCATAAGATTAAGATTATTTTAAGGTGATTGATATTTCTGGGATGTTCTTCGCGAATATAATTCTGGTATATCAATTGGTTTTTATTCACCTTGATTTATCAAAATACGGAACAATACTCATAGGTATATCTGTGGGAGATAGATTTATATATTCAATAGACTTTTCAGTGTGAGACATATTAGTGTATCAAATCTTCGACTTTTGGTTCGTAACAATTCTTAGTTATGGGTGAGATCAGCTAAGGGAATCAAGTGCGTAGAGTCATGTTAGTATTCAGATACGTAAGGAGCGAAACTGTACCTTGATCAGTATGAGATTGGTTAGGGCTCAACTACATTCCAGATCGAAGTTAACTTGGAGTAGGCTGGAATCTGTAGCGGCTTAATATAGAGTGGTGTTCAAATCTGGATTAGATCCCGGAGATTTTTCTGCATTTGCGGTTTACTCGTTAACAAAACTTCTGGTGTCTATGTTATTTCTTTTACGTATTATATTTTTTTTATATAGTTGAAATATCACAGGTTGTGTGTAAGTTCAATCAATTATGAATCCAACGTTTGGTTATTGATTGAATTGATTGACACTTGGATATTGGTTTTTTATATCGTCCAAGTTGTTTCTTATATTAATCAGGCTCAAAAATTTCTATCTATTTGATTTGCTGATTACATTAAGAAACAGAGATATAACTCTTTGATATACTTTTCTTAAGATTGAGTCTGACTATCTAGTTGATTCTCTTTAAAGTATATTGGATTTAGTCCATACAGATTGCTAAGCGAAATATTGGGTGTGGTTGTTAGACCCCCTCTTTTTCAATAATGTCATATAGTTTTATAGGTAAGCTGTTTATTTTATTCATAGAGATAATACTAATCTCTTTACGTAAAATAACAATCACATATGAGTATAGAGATAATATGTTATGTGAAAAAGATTAGTCGTGTGAATAATAGGTAACCTGAAACATGGACGAAACCAGGGCCTTACTTCCCATAGATCTAACCCAAAAAAAACTTACTTTCAAGATATAATTAATTGAGTTTTTAAAATATCTTATGATCCAGCGCAAAAAAAAAAAAAAAATCCTTTCAATTTAGAATTCCTAATTATCTCATTGACCTCAAATGATTATTGAAAAAGCGTGAGTCTAACAACCTCACCCAATATTTCGCCCCTCACGTCTCTGAATACCAGCAGGACTCTACGCACTTGATTCCCTTAGCTGATCTCACCCACAACTGAAATATTTCGCTTACCAATCTGTATGGACTAACTCCAATATACTTTCAAGAGAATCAACTAGACAGTCAGACTCAATCTTAAGAAAAGTATATCAAAGAGTTATATCACAATCTCGCAATTCAATACGCAATCAAGCAAATAATAATTTCCGAGCTCGATTGAATATAAGAGAGTTAACTTGAACGGTACCAAAGACCAATGTTCAAGGATCAATCAATTTCAATCAATAACCAAAGGTTGGATTTACCTATTGATCGATTCAACCCAACATAGTAAAATCCCCCTGAAGTACTCTTTATATCTTCTACACATCCTGACTAATCTGCATTTGAATAGGCAGTAAGATCAGTGTTAGTATCAAAAGTATAGGATAGACCATACCCGCTAGTATGTTGAATATATCGTATTATCCTCTTCGCAGCTATAAGATGAGATTCCTTTGGATTAGCATGAAATCTAGCACAACAACCAACACTAAATGCAATATGAGGTCTAGTAGTTGTAAGATATAAAAGGCTACCAATAATATATCGATAAAGTTTTTGATCCACATTTACTACTTTCTCATCTCTATGTAGTTTACCAGTGGTGGGCATATGTGTCATTTTTGGGGTTGACTTATCTAGACCGAACCTTGAGACAAGATCCTTAGCATATTTTTATTGGGAAAAGTAAATTCCATCCTTATGTTGCTGAATTTATAATCCCAAGAAGAACTTTAATTCACCAACATTGCTCATTTTAAATTCTTTGCCAAGAGAGACTTGAAAATCTTTTGCAAGTTTCTCAGAAGTTGAACCATAGATGATATCATCTACATATACTTGAGCAATGACAACATATTTCCCACTCCATTTGGTAAACAAGTTTTTATCAGTCCCGTCTCTCGAAAAACCTTTCTTAAGTAGAGAAGTAGTTAGTTTTTCGAACTAAGCACGCGATGCTTGTTTTAACCCATATAATGCCTTCTTAAGCTTAAGGACATGATCTGGGAATTCTGGATTTTCAAAACCTTTAGGTTGAGTGACATAAACCTCTTCCTTTAAATTTCCTTTTAGGAACACGGATTTTATGTCCATTTGAAATAGTTCAACCTTAAGAAAACAAGCATGAGCTAATAACAACCGAATGGACTCAAGGCGTGCCACAGGAGCAAAGGTTTCATCAATGTCGATACCCTCAATATGTGAATATCCTTGAGCGACAAGTCTGGATTTGTTTCTGATAATTATACCAAATTCATCAAACTTATTCTTGAATATCCATTTGGTACCAACAATATTGATATTAGAGGGACAAGGTACTAGTTCCCCATACGTCTTGTCTTTGAAATTGATTTAATTTTTCATGCATTGCATTTATCCAAAATGGATCACTAAGATCTTCATCAATATTTCTCGGTTCTACTTGTGAAAGATAACAACCAAAATTATAAATATTTTGAAGTTGTCCTCTTGTCTTAGCAGTAAAATATCTACCTCCAATAATACTGTTTGGGATCATGATTCCTTTGAACCCAGAGGTGTCGAGGAGGGACACGTTCTTATTCAACATGAGTAGTCTGATCAATTCTCTTCTTCTCATCACTAAAAATGTCAAGATCAGTAATAGTTAGGACGACTTCAACTGATTCTGGGATTTCTTTGACTTTCTCAATTGTCTCAGTTGGAGGCAATTCAGCAGGAGGATTATCATGATGAAAATTACTAATATCATCAATGATAACATTAATAGATTCCATCATAACTTGGTTTCTGAGATTAAAAACTCGAGAACCACGACTATCAGATCCATAGCCAAGAAAGATACCTTCATTAGTTTTAGTATCAAATTTCCCTCTTTGTTCTAGATATTTTAGAATGTATCACTTACTTCCGAACACTCTGAGATAGTGTAAGTTTGGTTTCCTACCGTACCACAACTCATATGGAGTATTTAGGGTTTTACACCATAGGTAAACACAATTGATCAAATAACATGTTGTGGAAACAACTTCTCCCCAAAACCTTAAAGGTAAGTTTTTGTTATGGAGCATTACCCTGGCCATTTCCTGAATGGTCCTACTCTTTCTTTCTGCAATTCCATTAGATTGAGGAGTAATAGGTGGTGAGTATTGTTAAATAATCCCCAGTTTGTCACAAAATTCAAACACCTTAGTTTCCTTAAATTCAGTTCCACGGTCGCTCCTAATTTCCTTTAGTTTGCGACCTTGTTCATTCTGGATTCCATTAAAAATAATCTTAAATTCATCAAGGGTTTCATTCTTATGAGATATAAATACTACCCAAGTGAATCTGGTGTAATCATCTACCATAACTAAAGCATACTTCTTACCCGCAATCGCAGGTTATTGAATGGGTCCGAAGAGATCCATATGAATTAAATTAAGTGGGGCTTTAGTGAGAATATATTGAGATGATTTATGGTGAACTTTCATTTGTTTACCCTTTTGACATGCACCACACACACTATCAATCTTTGCATTGATTTTGGGTACACCTCTAACAAGTTCTTTATTAATGATATTAATTAGAGGGCGATAATTGATGTGACCAAAACTCTCATGCCAAAGATGTGTAGATTTCACCTTAGTCAAATTGCAACAGTTACCGAGATGAGTATCAAGAAGATAACAGTTGTTTTTACCACGAGTTCCCTGAAAAATTACTTTCCCAGTTTTGTCTACAATGTCACATCCATTCGCATTAAAGATAACTCTATGGCCTTTGTCACAGATTTGACTAATATAAAGAAGGTTTGCAGTCATACCCTTAACGTATACTACATCATGGATTTCAGGAACGCCGGGAAGTTTGATCTTCCCCTTCTGGCTTATATAGCAGCAACTCACATCTTCAAATGTTACGGGACCTCCTTCAAAGTCTCTTAAAGTTACAAACCACGAGAGATATCCAATCATATGTCGGATACATCCACTGTCGAGAAACCATTGAAAGGGCGATGTTGATTTTAGAGCAAAAGATCTCATACTAACGCTACTATCCTGTTTAGGATTTCTTGTTAGTTTTGTACATCCTTTTAGAGAAGTAAATAGTTGTTCAAATTTCTTATGAAGATTACTAGCAACCTTTAAAATTTTCCGGAAAGATGTACATGTATGTTGAAAGTAATTGTAAGAGTCACAGAACATACATGAACCAACATATTTAATCTTGTTTGAGTAGTTCTGAGTCCCATCAGGTTTCACAAAGCCTAAACCTCGTTTATCATATGATTTGCGACCGTTCTTCATAGAAGAATAAAAGGAGTTATTCAAATCCATTGAAGGAAATTTGACAGATTTCAAATCCTTATACACTGCAATTTCTGCAACAAGATCATAGTCGATCCGGATTTGTTCATCCAACTTTTTCTGGAGAATAACAAGTTTTTTAAAACTTTCTCTAAGATCAGAATTTAATCCTGGTGAAGCGTTTATAGAGACTTTACTGTCCATAGAGTCAGATCGCTACCAACACAGACTTATGAGGTCTTTAAACGTGATTGCCTGCTCTGATACTAATTGAAAAAGCGGGGGTCTAACAACCTCACCCAATATTTCTCTTAACAATCTGTATGGACTAACTCCGGTATACTTTCAAGAGAATCAACTAGAGAATCACACCCATTCTTAAGAAAAGAATATCAAATATTTATATCTCAATCTCTCAATTCAATCCGCAATCAAACAAATAATAATTTGCGAGCCTGATTGAATATAAGAGAGAGATAACTTGAAGGGTACCAAAGACCAATATTCAAGGATCAACGAATTTGAATCAACAAACAAAGGTTGGATTTACCAATTGATCGATTCAACGCACAACCTGTGATATTTCAATTATATAACAAAATATAATATGGAAAAGAAACAACACAGACACCAGAAGTTTTCTTAACGAGGAAACCGCAAATGTAGAAAACCCCGGAACCTAGTACAGATTGAATACCACACTGTCTTAAGACGCTACAGACACTAGCCTACTACAAACTAACTTCGGTCTGGACTGTAGTTGAACCCCAATCAATCTCACACTGATTCCAGGTACAATTACGCTCCTTACGTATCTGATCCCAGTTGGATACTATGCACTTGATTCCCTTGGATTATCTCACCCACAACTAAGAGTTGCTACGACCCAAAGTCGAAGACTTGATAAACAAATCTGTCTCACATAAAAAAGTCTATAGGAATAGAAAAATCTGTCTGTCACATATATACCTACGAGTTTTGTTCTGTCTTTTGATAAATCAAGGTGAATATGAACCAATTGATATACCGGACTTATATTCTCGAAGACCTGCCTAGAAATATCAATCACCTCACAATAATCTTAATCGATTAAGGAAACAATATATTGTGGAATCACAAATGATGAGACGAAGGTGTTTTTGACTACTTTTCTATCTTGCCTATGGGAGATATAAATCTCAAGCCAATCTTAAAATTGCACTCAATCACGATAGAAATATCAAGATCAGATCACACAACTACAGAGAAAATAGTTGGTCTGGCTTCACAATCCCAATGAAGTCTTTAAGTCGTTAACGTACATGGTTTCGTGAAAAACCTAAGGTTAAAGGAGAACCGACTCTAGCTTATATAACTAGTATCACACATAAGGTGTGGGGATTATGTTTCCAGTTGACAGAGTTCTCCTTTATATAGTCTCAAAATCAGGGTTTACAATCTAAGTTACCTTGGTAACAAAGCATTCAATATTCACCGTTAGATGAGAACCTAATTAGATTCAAGCTAATATCTTTCAACAGTTAGATCGAACTTATATTTTTATACACAAAATAAATGCACCTTCATTTAGGTTTGAGTAACCGTACCTAAACGTGTACACTTAGTTGTTTCAACAATAGTTAACCAATGGTTAGTCATATGAGCACTTTCATCAACCTTATTCATCTTCACCATAACTAGTTCAAATGACTCAAATGAACTAGCTAGAGAGTTGATCAATTTCTTAGATCTCATATAAGTATACAAGACACAATCGAAGAAAAATCGGTTTTGATTCACTCGAATCGATTCATGAACATTATAACCACGATTTGCAAAGATTGCATTCCTTATTATATAAATATTTTAGTTCATGAACAAACCGATTTTAGAAAGTAACCTACCTAAGTATGCGAACAGGTACGCATACTTAAGTAGCTAGATTGAGTTTGTTTTTACTTTCAAACTCCAGCAGAAATTCACGGACGTGAAATTTCTGCCAGTACGCATACGGGTATGCATACTCTTCCGGATTTCCAACAACCGCCAGTACACGTACGAGTACGCATACTTTGGGTTCCCGTTTTTGAAATTTTACACAAATGTGAGAACACACTATATTTATATCCAAATATGGTTACATGTTATAAACTCTCATTTCAATCATTGAAACTTTCTTAGAGGATGTTATATAGTTGTTATTCATAAACTATTTTTATCAAAGCGATTATCAAGATATTGAAATTATCAACATGACTTTCGTCACGAGTAAAGATGAACTTGGCCAAAGCGAAAGCTTACCAACACATATTTTGAGAAATTATATAAGCGAGATAAACTCGGCTTGAAATATCAAATGTGTATAATCGAAGTCTATATAGCAATACGACATTTATCTCAAGATAGGAGATAAAATAGATAGACTTTTGAGTGATAGACAAGTTCAAGTCTCCACATAACTTTTTGTCGATGAAGTTCCACAAGTTCCTTGAGTAGTTATTCATCTTCAGATGATGAACACCATGGAGTCTAGAGCTCAATTACACTTACTATCCTAGTCCGAGACTTAGCTATAAGTAGACTAGAAATCAAGACTTATAGTTTTGGCAACTAAACTTGACAAACAAACTTGAGATAGCAACGCTTGCGAGTTCGACCGAGCAGTGTTCTAACAATTATCATATAAATGACATGGCAAAATAAAAAATGCGGACCGTGTCCATACGTATGGACACTCGTACGACCACCAATACGCCAAATACGGCTGTGTTGATAAGAAATTCTGAAAAATATGAATTCTACTTAATATTCTGATTTTTAAGTATAAACTTTGACTAATAACCAGCAGTCCCATAAATTCTAGGGAAAAATTATTTTATAAACGTATCTTCCCTAACTTTTTTCTATTCTACAAATTTTTTCTCTCGGTCTTTCTACCTTGTCCGATTTTTCTTTCAAAATCTTTTTACCCGAGACTTTTTATCCTATCCATTCTTATCTCGGAGTACACAAAGAAAAGTAAATAGTTTCATCACTAACCGTATGTTTCTAAGTTTTATATATAAGTATCAATCGTGCATATACATGTATTATTTTGGTAAGTCTACTATCTTATATATAATATATATCTATGCTAAAACTATATCTTACTGTGTGCCCGTAATTTTAGATTTTTGAGTTGGCGTGTCATAATAGCTTATTGGACACAAGAAACCAACATCATGTCGGTGTCGTTCCAGCTCATAAACTAACATGTGTTAAAATAGAACATCATCGCTCCCTTATATATGCAACAACCCTGTGAAATAGCCCGCGTCGAGTAAAGGGATTAAAAAACTTGGTATTTTGTGGAGTAGAGAGAACGTTAGAAATTCTCGCGGAAAGAATGGTGAGAACATAATCTTCTCAATGGAGCAAAGCAGGATTATTAGATTAATATCAACATGGACAGAAGAGTTTGCAAGCTTCAAAGCGTTGGTTAGCAGTTGTTGGTGGTCAGTAACATAAGGTTTATGATTCTACAAGCACAGAAAATTCGGATGGCTGAAAAATGGTTTCAGAAAAGCGAAAGATCAATGAGAAGATGCAGGAGGTCTCTATTGTTTGTGATTATAAATCCTTCTTCTTGTTAAAATAACCTAATGGCATCTTGTTTGATGAATAAACAAGGAACACAAAGAAGATTATTCAATTTCTCATAATTCCTGAAGGTGTCGTATGGATAAAGAATATTATGAGGAAGGAGTCTAAAAAAAGTTTTTATGGATGTTGGTATTGGATTTTTTTATAGAGGTAGTGAGAATATACTGTTTTCCAGAAGAAAAAAAATGGAGAATTCTTTAGAGCTATTATTTCTTGTGATAAGGTTAAGCAGTCAATGTGCATTCCTTCTAAATAGGGAGATCAAATATGCAATTGGTTCGTTAGTGGATTCTCAAAGATTATTTATCTTAAACTTCCAGTGATTGTCAATCACACTAGTTCAACAACATAATACCACAGTTCCAACAGATATTCCAAGAAACTTGAATCAATCTATTATTGTTGAAACATCTAAGAAAGTTGATTCTTGGAATAAAATAGGATTGGAAGAAGCTAATAGATTCAATACGGCCGCTGATTATGAATTATTTCCTTTCGAGTGTAACAATGTTTTTTTCTTTTCTCTAAATCAAGACAAAGATGCTATGATTCACAAAGGTTTCTGGAACATGGATGATATGTCAATTCGTCTTTTACCTTGGTGGAATGCTTCAAATTCCATCTCTCTAGCGGAGATAAATTCAAGGGGTTCTTGGATTGAGATTTTTGGGGTGTCATTTAACTTGCGGGGACAAAAAAATTATTTAGAGTTTAGTTCCAAATTTGGAGGTCTTTTAGAGGTTCATTCTTCTACTATCAATTAGGAAGACGCATTTGCAATTAGATTAAAAGTCCAAATTTTTGATGGGGTATCTTCATCCTTTCTCTATCATCATGGCAATTATTATTTTCCAATCAAGTTACAATTCTCTTGATCCGTTAATAGTGATTTTGTTCAATCCTTCAAAAAAAAAATCAAGGTTCAAAACTTAAATTGGTCCCCGTACTAGTCAGAGAATCAATCAAGAATCTTTCATTCAATATAGATTGGTCGCGAATACCTCAAGTTATTCCACATCCCCATGATACTCGTATAAAATATATGATCAGAAATTTTTTCGTTACAAAAAAAAAGGAAAGTTATCGATGTCACTGTAGTACAGTGGTAAATTCACTAGGTGATGATACCAGTGACCTGAGTTCAAAACTCACCAGCACCAAATTCTTTACCGATAAAAAAAAAAAGCGAAGTCTTCGGTAGTAAGTTTCAATTTAAATTTGAATTTATATTCTATAAATCGGATCCGGCTCCATCATTTTCTAGGTCAGACGAGTCAGTTTATGTTGGTTTGACTCAGCCCCCCATTAAGACTCCTCATTTAATAGAATCATCTGGATCGAACAAACTAAACAAAGAGATGGTTGATTCAGTAACTAACTCAGATGGGGTTGAATAGGCAAATAATTATACTTCAAATTTAACTCTATCATCTTCAACGGCGATAATACCAAATTTTCAAAATGAAGAGGATATAGAGGAATATTTGCAAGCAGCAGTTTCTATACCATACCTCCAAATGATATATGCAATGGTAAATTCTCATAATAATTCTCATCGGCATGATAACTTATCAATTCACAAGATTGGTAATTTTGATTTTTTATGGAAGGAAAATGAAAAATGGAGTACTCTTAAAGAAAAAGTGATTCCTAGTCTTAGAAGAGATTTTGAGAGCATTATTCTTCAAATGGTATCCTTTTTTCCGAGATTGGGTATTCATTTTAATGGTTCTGAAGATGAAATTGATGATGCTATGATTGATTCCTTTAAACTCCATCTCTTGAATTTTGATATGGAGAATTTGAAGTATGCGTAAGTGGTTAAGATGTTTTGGATTTGGGGTACTTTGTATTTTATGGATTTCAAGATTATATGTTGCAACATTCTTGGATTCATTGATATTGGCATAAGAGACATTGTGAAGAAAAAAAATAAAGTGTTGGAAACCTTGTATTGTTCTATTATAGGAAATAAAAGTTCAACAATGTAACGATTTTTTGGCTTGGAAGTGTTGGGGTAAAAGAGATGTATTGTGGTTGGATTCTCCTTCTCAAGACAGCTCTGGTGGAATTCTTTGCCTCTGGGATTCCTCTAAAGTCCAAGTTTTTGATTCACTTATAGTTCTTACTCTATCACTTTTTTATGCAAGAGAATGTCCAATTTTTTTGAATGGATGTTCACATGAGTTTATGCTCCCTGTGCTAATAATTCTGATGAAGTCATATTCTTTTAGAGGGAGATAGAGGAAACTAGAGATTTATGGAATTATCCATGGGTAATTAGATGAGAGTTTAATGAGATTCGTTTTGTTCATGAAAGATCTTTTGGTGGAGAAACTACTATGGGTATGATAAGTGATGCGTGTCGCAGGTTCACAAATTAATTCACTTATCTTCTACTTTATTAATGAATAATATAGCAGTAAATAAGGTTCGTTCCCACGAAGAGCAGGGAGTTTTAGTTGTCAAAAGTGTCACAAAAGGGGATTGTTTTAGATTTTTAAACGAAATAAATAACAAAGCAATGAAAAGTAATTAAGTTGCAAGCAATGGAGAGAATTATGATCAGGGAATCCTTCTTCATTACTAAATAGTCATCAAAGTAGCATATTCATCTATTCTTTATCATTCACGTATTATTATCAACCGTAGGAAAGAAGCTAGCGCAGTGCTATCCTCAAAATTCCTTAAATCACTAGACACGGAAGCGCTCGAATGCCAGATTCTATTCTCTAAACCACCTAGAAGTAGCGCACTCTAAGTGTAATTTGGTCGAATGCTTTATTTTTTGTGAATTTAGGTCAATCCTAGTAGTTGAACTCTTAGCGCAAGGTTCAATTTCTAGTGTTGTTTTTACTTGCGATTGCTCCATAGAATCCCTCTGCAAGGTTTCGCAATTTCTACTTGTGTAGAGAATTATTCAACAATGACGGATATCTTAATTCTCTACTAGCACTAGGTTAACTAATAAACTAGTTCAGTTGGCCACCTAAACAATTTATCAATCAAACATAAAATTAATTGTTGTAAAAAAAAAAACAATAATCATGTGAAGAGTTAAAATAGATTTATATGCTAAATTGAATCATATATTAGAACTTAGATTTCATCCCCAATCACTAAGAAGTTTAGCTACACATGGTACTAACAAAACCCATGAGTTTCATATAATAAAATGGCAAAGAAATAGTTACGGTGATGAATCGCTCCAAAACCCTAGCTTTTCTTCCTTGAGTTCTCCTCTCCAAAAGCTTGATAAAACATAAAAGATTCTTCTCCCAAAAATATTAGAAGTTCTCTTATATAGGTGTCCCAATTGTAGTTGTGCCCGTGCTCGAATCTCGGCCGAAATAGTGTGCCAAACTTACCAAAAACTAGCCAAAAGAATGCCAATTTCGTGCAAATTCTATAGCCCACGTCCACAAACTTCATGGGCTCGGTAATGAACAGTAAAGCCCAACCCAGCCCAAATCCAAATTTTCAGTTTCATTTGGCTTGTCAGTTTCAGGAGACTGACAGCCTATTTTTCTTCTTTCTATCACGGATGGGATATCCCATACGTATATTCTCCTGGATGTTTTCTTCAAAATCTTCTCTTCAATAACGGCTGGGACTTCTATCCGAAACATCTCCTGGAACTTTTCTCCATTTTCTCTCGTACTATCACGGCTAAGACTTTCTAGCCGTAAACTCCATGAAATAATCACCGATAATATAGCATCATAATCTCTGCATGCAGTCATGTTCATCTACTTCCAAGACTCGTATCAAGAGTTCAACACCAAATCTCTTATTTCTTCATCAGGTCTCACTGCCAATGGCAGTAGACTCTCTCCTTCTAATCATAATCACGGTCAAGCAAGCCAATCTCCATCTCCGAGCTGTACTCGAACTGCACCTTCCATCAAACTCTGTCTGCAACGTAGTTCAACCATCCTTCCCTGTCATGATTCGCAGCGGCAACAATCTTAATCTCGGGTTCAACTCCTACGCACATAGACTCCTCCATCCAATCGAGCAACACCCATTCATCCCATCATCAATAATGCAGCCATTAATCACCTTCTCGAGTTCATCTCCTTCATGTCGATAACTTCCAGCATTTTGCTTCATGACAGCATCACATCACTTACATGTTCTTTCATCGAGCAACAGTTAAAACATCACAGCATCACCGAACATCATTCTCATGACCATCGTTGCCTCCAACTCGTCCATGTTCTCCATCTTTCCTTTCATCGCACTTCCATCATCCAACCTGATCGTTCCATCTCCATGCAACCAAATCCGTTAATAGCAACCATCATATCTCTATAGATAAAACAATGACATCTCTGCCATCATTACATTTCCCTTGGTTCTGTCCATCACCATTGTGCTCATAGCTGATCAATCACCGATAATAATATCAATGACTCTAACCCACAACTGGAAGATTTCCATCGCACATCATGAGTTCTCCCCATCCTATTCTCACTAACTGCTACGCAAACCACCACCGGAATTGTGTTCATCTGCGGTCAATTATTGGTACGGTTCAGAACCGGTAGAGAAAGTCTGAAATGGTAGAACTGATGTGTGGAGATGATAAAGATGGCTTCCCTGAGTATTTCTAGCGGGTGCCTTTAACACTGTTTGAATTTAAGACGTCCCCAAATGATTCCAGCGTCTTCCTTTAGCACCTTTCATATAACTGTCAGTTTTCGGGAACCGACAAGCTTAATTTCTCGTTTCGCCCATAACTTCTTCATATGACGTCGAATTTACCCCATTCTTTCGTCGTTGGCTCCGTCTTTTCATCCTATTCAATGATAACTAGAAATCCTCCATTTGAACGAGCTCCACCGGGTCTTTGACCCTTCTCCGCTTTCGGCTAACTTCTTTTACTGCACATGTAAGTGTTAATTCGCTTCTTTTGGATGATTCACCTAGCAAAACACAAATAAAGCAAAACAAACGTAATATACAATAATTTTGCAAGAAACTAAGAAATTACTAGCATGGATTCGACACTAAATATATGAAAAATATGTACTTAACAAATTCCCCCACACTTGGCTTTTGCTAGTCCTCGAGCAAACTATCTAAAATACAACAACTCCAAGTCGCCGAGGATACGATTACTCTTAGCATGAATAAGAGGCCTTTAAAACCCTAGGTGTCTCTAGTGGACGAGTTATAGTCTCTGAGGGCTTACGAGAGGTATACCCACAAAATCTACTCCAACTTCAAAGCGTTCCAGCTTCCCAAGCATCCAAAGAGCTATGAGGAGATAGAATTTCTGCATGCTAGTAATAAGAAGTTAGAAATACCAAAGAACATATTCATTCTTAAATCTTGAGTGAGAAATAACCACACCATAATGAGAGAAACGCGTGTTTGAGAGTGATCAATAAGCATTTCGCCTCGACTTCTACCTCACTTAAAAGAATTTTATGATTATTGCACTCAATAAAACGACTTTTTTATGGGTCTCACATGTGTGCAGGTAGTAATGAAGAGAGAATCCTACACACGTTGAATGGTGGGAAAGAAACCCTTCGAATTATTTCTGGAGACTCCACAAAATCGTGGAAAACAAAAATATTTTTATGATGATCTCTAAGAAAGGAAATCAACTACTATAGAAAGGGTGAGAGTACTTACCACCTTCACATCTTATTGCAATGATGAAAGCACCACTCTTACAGCATCCAATAGAAACGTCTTCCTTCCTTCGGCTCGTCTTCTTCATCTTCTTGGTCTTCGGTCTTCAACTGTTAATGATAAGCTCTTGAATTTCATAGAACTTCGACAATTTGCAACTCTTTTCCTCAATTTCCTTATTGCTTGAAACTTCTTTATATATTTTTCTTCCCCATGGCCTTATTTAACAAATAACAACCTAAGTGATAATCTTTTTTTTTTTAAACAAAAAGATTGCAACTACAAAAATAATAACGAAATTGAAATTAACATGGCCATGAAAGAAGTACTTTACCACTTTGTTCCTCACAACTTGTATTGTCTTCGTATCATAAACTTCAATAACTCTCATCTTTTGATTTTCTTCGCTCTTGTAAATAAGTCTTCATACTTTGATATAAAAATCCGCTCCTTATGTGTAAGTCTTCAACATGTATATAAAAATCTGCTTGTATGTTGCTTTACTTGGATATGAAATTTCGCTCTTCCTTGTATTGTTGCTTGTAAAACCCAAACGTCTTCAACTTTCCTTGTATATTTTTTATGTCACTCCCTTGTTGATGATGATGATGTTTCTATGGACCCGTTGTTGGCGAGAGAGAGAATGGTGCTAACTGCAAATCAAACTACAAGAAGATGGTTTTCGTCTATAGACGTCACCCTCATGATTGACAAAATTAGCACTCAAGAGATCAAAAATAGTGCTGAAAATGGTGTGAAGTTGGGTAGCTCACCATTCTACCCGGAATTAACGTACGGTGACACACACTCAAAAGAAATCTCTTTAGTCAGCTACAAAGAAAATTTGGTCTGGTGCCTTGGTTGATATGAAAATGGGTAGTCTCCACTAATGATTGATCAGCAACTCTAATAATGCATTTTTCCCTGATCCTAATTTGCATCACCGGCATGATTAAATCCATTATTTAATACTCCAATTCGTAAAAATATTCTGAACGTAGTTCCCTAACACTTCCAAGTTCAGTTATGTCGGTCAGAATCTCTATGTAAACATACCTAGAAGTATGCTAGTGACTCTAAAATCTCTACAAGTTGAAGGTTTTTTTATGTAAAATGTTGAAAAATCTATATGCAAAATACTCCCCCACACTTAAACTTCACATTGTCCTCAATGTGTAAAACCGAAAGTTCTGAATTCTAACGTAATAGCAGATAAATCGCAAAAACTGTGCAAATTGGTAAGGAATTTGGAAAAACTCCATTTCACAAAAGTTATTCATCTACGTGTTTTCTGCAAATTATCAAAAGGGCACAGTGTTTCGATAAACGTTCTGACAGTTATGGTCTATGGACTGAACTACGCGCATTCTGAATTTTTCTGACAAAAAGGTATTCGTCATAATTCTCTTCTAACATAGATTACAAACTCAATGAAATTAAACATGGGGATGCAAATATGATATGAAAAGATAAGAAAAATAAAATACAAAATATAGAGATACAAAACCGATGGGTTGCCTCCCATTTAGCGCTTAGTTTTATGTCCTCATCCCGACTGTGCATTCTCCAAACTACTCCTCCAGAGGGAGTAAATCACGAAACTCAATCACGTCCACATTCTCCGTAGGGAAGTTTTTGTAATATGGCTTTAATCTATGTCCGTTTACTTAGAATATCGTCCCTTTCGTGAGACCAGTAACTTCAACTGCACCATAAGGAAAAACATTAGTAACAACAAAAGGTCCACTCCAACGTGACCTTAACTTACCGGGAAATAACTTAAGACGAGAATTAAATAGAAGAACTTTTTGGCCCACAACAAAACTCTTTCTAGAAATCATCTTGTCATGGAAAAGTTTAATCTTTTCTTTGTAAATCCGGGCACTCTCGTAAGCATCATTATGTATCTCCTCTATCTCATTGATTTGTAGTTGCCTATGTTTCCTTGTATTGTCATAATCCATGTTGCACATCTTTATCGCCCAATAAGCCTTGTGCTCAAGTTCACACTACACCATTTTAAGGTATTAGCAACCTATTATAGCTGTTTCTAAATGAGGTCGAAACAGGCTTTTGCCGTTGCTAAACACGGTGTCGCAATTTTTAGCAACGGCATAAGCTCTGTTGAGAATCACGGTCAGCAACGTACATTCGCAACGTCTCTTGCCATAGCTAATTTTTTTTATTAGAAACAACATGTCTCTGTCGCGAATCTGGGACATACAAGACTGTATTTTTTTATACCAATTTTGGGAGATACCCCTACCCGAAATCTGTTGCTAATTATAGGAATACCCCTACCCAAAACTAAATATTATTGGTTCTGGTTCTAATTTAGCAACAGAGAAACGATGTTGCTAATGTTTTGCAACCACAAAAAAGGTCAAAGTCTTCGTTGACCTGGTGACAATCGATTTCACCCCATATTTCCCCCCTGAAATTACCCAGTTCCCCATATCCAACATGCCCACAGATATACAAACTACAAATTCATTCAATGGACATACAAGACTGTATTTTTGAGAATCACCAGTAGATCATTATATCATTAAAAAAAAGAAAAAAGATTCTTCAATTGATTTGAACTTAAAGTATACAAGCATCAAACCTAAGTTAATGAGATGATGAAGACCCAAAATATTGCAACTGAAATACAAAAGTATACAAGTATCAAACCTATGTAACTGAGATGATGAAAATCCAAGGTGGTGGTATGTGCTTGTGTTGCATCTGTGGAATTCTTGAGCTGAGAGTGTAGTTTTGAAGGAGTTGGCAATGACTATATACTGGGATTTCAGGGTTACTAAGCTGAGTATGAAGGCTGTGCTCTAATTGCATTGATGGGTTGCAGTTTTAGAAGATAAGAAGATTTGTAGGGACTCAAATTGGTGATGGTTTTGGATGTGCTAATGGACTGTGTGTGTGTGCTTGCTACTGTGGTTGTTTTTGAAACTGAGAAAATGGAACTGCAGGTGGAGTATTGCAGGTGTTTGAAAGGAAGAATGGCAGTGGTTGCAGCTGCTACTGCCATTGAGATGCTATTGCAGTGAAGGCACTGAACTACAGTTTGTAAGTGCAGTTCAAATTGGTTCTGGTGATAATGGAATGTTGATCCTGAATTTGAGGAATTGCAAAGCTAAAGCAATTGTAGATATGGTGAAGCTATGGGAAGTTGATAATGCAGTTGAAATGGCAATGTGTTGCAGTGGTTGAAGTGGTGGAGCTGAGAAATGGAAATGTGCAGTGAGAATAGAATCTGAAACTGAGTTTCAGGGGTTGGAATGCAAGTAGATGAATGGGTTTGTGAATGCATGCTTTATAGGGAAGGCACAACCATCATGGCTGAAGCGCAATCATTATGCTTGACTGAAGTATGACATATGCAAGGTGCAATGGCCTGGCCTGGACCGATTTGACTCGGCTTCTGACTCGTTTTGACCCGGAAGTGACTCAATTGACTCCGAGTGGATCGTTGACCGGTATGACTTTTCAGGTTACCGACGGCGACTTTCCGGTTCCGGCCAAAAACCAAGTTTTACGGCGGGCGTTTTTGGGACAGATTTTCTACACGGGTTTATCTCACTTGTGGGCATGGTGGACTTCTATCTAATGGACTTTGAAGACAAAACCTAATTCTGTAACAAGAAGAGCTATAAAAAGGAAGTTTTCTACAACTTTTGGGACATCACAATTATTATTCTTTTCTTGGAGTTTTAGAAAACTATTTTTCTAGGGTTTGTTTTCTTTTATGTTTCATCTTCTTTCTTTGATTATTATGATGATGAACTCCATTAATATGAGTAACTAAATACAATTATTGGTTATGGGATAAAGTTGATTTCTTCAAGCATGTTATTTGATTCTATGAATTAGTTTCGTCTCAATTCTATCGTTTATGATTCAGCGTTTTCGTTATCATATGATTTGAATGCTAGTTTGGTTGAGTCCGGAATCAATTGGATTTGTTTTAATCTCTATAGATATATTAGGGTTTTCAATACGTAAAAGTTGTTTTCTCTGATTTCTAGTAGCATCTTGTGGTTATTACTTATAGTGATACATCTTTTTAATCGCATATGAATCATAACCTTTGTTAAAACGAATTAGTGCTTTTACACATTTGTTTGCATTGATTATTCTTATTTAATAGAACTTATTGCTCTTAAGGAGTTAAACCTAATTGTTCTTTTATACTTTAGGTTGCTTTTTAAGAAGGTTTCACAATAGCATCTTTTAATGTTGTTTTGGATAAAATCAGGAAATAAACGGGATATTCTTGCGATCAAGATATTCTAGGACTTTTGATAATTGCGAGATTAAATTACCAATTCTAATCATAGATGAAAAATACATGTTTGTGAATGATACTATCCCGTGACCAATATCTTCTCCTTATTGATTATTCCAATTATTTGCTTTGCTTTATTTATTTTTATTGCTTTGATAAAAACAAAACACACCCTTGGTTATTTTGGTTACTTAAGAATCTGAAAATTGCATAACAACAATCGCCTCTCTGTGGATACGAAATCTTTCTTATCGAATACTATATTTATATTTAGTTGAGTGAGGAAGTGAATTATTTTTGACGTATACGACACGCATCAAATTTTGGCGCGGTTTCCGGGGAGGCATTCAGCTTGTTATATAGTTTTTAGTTTTTTTTTTATTATTTCTGCTTGCATATTTTCTTTTCGTTTCTTGTCTTGTTTCTCACTTGTTTGCGAGAATTGTTTTCAGGTACCTAATCTCTGGCTTCTAAAGATTGGAATTATCCAAGGTGCATGCGGGATAGCTACTCGAAAAGGCACAATACTCCAACCAAGGCAAGGCACAACGGAAGAACAAGACTTGGAAGTAGAACACGAAGCTCTTCAGCAAGAAGGAGAAGTTCTAGAACACGAGATTCCTTTTGAAGAAGAAGGAGAAGATGAAGAAGCAATAGGTGATGCTGCAAATCATACACTCAAGGACTTGGCTTAGCACAAGCTGCATACACATCGAGGTTGTATTCAAACCGACTCTACTTTTGAGATCAAGCCGGGATTGCTTATAGAATTACCAAATTTCCCTGGCATGGTGAATGAAGATCCAAACAAGCATTTTATGGACTTCCATACCATTGTCACGGCTATGATTCCAGCGAAAATGGAGGCCGATGGTTATATGTTGAAAGTTTTCCGATTCTCTTTGGCGGATAGTGCAAAGGATTGGTTATATTATTTGCCTCCCGGAAGTGTCACAACTTGGAATGGGTTGAAGAAACTCTTTTTAGAGAGATATTTTCCTTCATCTAAGGCTACTCAAATTCGCAAGGAGATTTGCGAAATGAAGCAAAACATATAATCTTTATATGATTGTTGGGAACGATACAAGAGGTTGGTGGCAAGCTGTCCTCATCACCAATTAAACGACGCTATGATTATCCAATACTTCTATGAAGGACTACAATCAAGTGATATAAATCTTATTGACGCTGCGGGTGGTGGTGCACTAGTGAGCAAGACGGTGGCACAAGCTAGAGAGTTGATTGAGAACATGGCAGCAAACTCTCAACAATTCTTGAGTCGTGGTTCGGATGTGCTTCTTAGGAGAGTGAATGAAGTAAGCGAGGTGGAGGAACTTCGTCAACAAATGGGTAATATAATAGCAATTCTACAACAAGTTTCATCCGCGGTGATCCCAAGTTCTCATCAAGGGTATGAAGAATCCAATGAACAAGCTAACGTGATCTTTCCAAATCAGCAAAGACGGTATAATCCATATTCAAACACTTACAATCCAGGATGGAGAGATCACCCCAATTTTAGCTATGCGAACAAGCAAGGAGCGGTTCAACAACCTACTTTCAACCGTTCGAGTGGATTTCAACCGCAACAACAACAGTTTCAGCAACCACAATAATCAATGCAAAATCAAGGTTCTGATATCGATGCAAAGCTTCAAACAATGATGCAAGGCATTTCTTCTATGTTTAAAGATAGCCAAAAAGAGACCAAGAGTGCGATCAAGGAGTTGCAGACACAAATAGGTTCTATGGCTACTGAGTTGAACCAATTAAAGGCACAAAATAGAGGGAAACTCCCTTCTCAACCTAAATGCTGTTACGTTGAGAAGTGGTACACAACTTGTATAACCCGAAGCTAAAGCCACCCCAACTAATGATTCTAAAGTTGTTTCAGATTTTGTGCAAGCTAACATTTTTGCAAGGTTTGGAATTCCAAGAGCCATAATTAGCGATGGGGGTTCTCACTTCAAAAACAGGTTCTTACAAGGATTGTTGAAGAAGTATAATGTGTCGCACAAGATTGCAACACCTTATCATCCCCAAACCAATGGACAAGCCGAGGTGTCTAACCTAGAGGTGAAATCCATTCTAGAAAAGACGGTGAATCCAACAAGGAAAGATTGGAGCATGCGACTCAATGATGCTTTGTGGGCTTATAGAACCGCGTATAAGACACCTATTGGGATGTCTCCCTTTAGGATTGTGTATGGAAAACCTTGTCACCTACCTGTTGAGATTGAACATAAGGCGTTTTTGGCTATTAAGCAATGTAATATGGAGCTAGATGGTGCTGGAAAAGAAAGAAAGTTGCAACTCCAAGAGATCGAAGAGCTTCGCAATGATGCATTCGAAAGCTCGCGCATTTACAAGGAGAAAACTAAGGCATTTCATGATTCTATGATTTCTAGAAAACAATTTTGTGTTGGGCAGAAAGTGATTTTGTTTAATTCTCGCTTACAATTATTTCCGGGTAAATTAAGGTCACGATGGATTGGACCTTTTATTGTTACTAATGTGTTTTCTCATGGTGCAGTAGAAATTCGTAGCATAGCTACATGAAAGGAGTTTAAAGTGAATGGACACCGGCTGAAACCATATTATGAGAACTTTACTTCCGAATTTATGGAAGGTGTGAACTTTGTGGAAGCACTCCATCTGGAGGAGTCTTAGAGAACAAGGAGCATGTCGGGCTGACGACTTTAAACCAAGCGCTAAGTGGGAGGCAACCCACCGGTTTTGTATTTCATATCCTTTTGTTTTTATTTTCTTTGTGTTTCATTTATTCATTTTTCTTGTTCCATATCATATTAGGATTTCCCACCTTGACTTTACTAGGAGGATTCAATTACATTGAGGACAATGTAAAGTTTAAGTGTGGGGGAGTGTTTGGATGTTTTGCATATAGAGTTTTTAGCCTTTTTGAGTCAATTTTTTTCAAAATTTTTGCATAAAACCTTCAACTTGTAGAGATTTTAGAGTCACTAGCATCCTTCTAGGTATGTTTACATAGAGAATTCTGACCGACATAACTGAACTTGGAAGTGTTAGGGAACTACATTCGGATTTCTTACGAATTGGAGTGTTAAATAATGGATTTAATCATGCCGGTGATGCAAATTAGGAGCAGGGAGAAATGCATTATTAGAGTTGGTGATCAATCATTAATGGAGACTACCCATTTTCATATCAACCAAGGCACCGAACATAAATTCTTCCATGACTAAAGAGCTTATTTTGAGTGTGTGTCACCGTACGTTAATTCCGGGTAGAATGGTGAGCTACCCAACTTCACACCAATTTCAGCACTATTTTTGATCTCTTGAGTGCTAATTTTTGTCAATCATGAGGGTGACGTCTATGGATGAAAGCCTTCTTCTTGTAGTTCGATTTGCAGTTAGCACCATTCTCTCTCTCGAAAACAAAGGGTCCATAGAAACTCCACAATTATCAACGAGGAGCAATATCAAAATCTACAAGGAAAGTTGAATACGTTCAAGGTTTTCAAGCAACAATGGTACAAGAAAAGAGCAAATTTCATATTCAAGTAAAGCAACATACAATGAGCAGATTTTACATACATGTTGAAGACTTACAATATAATGAGCGGAATTTTATATCAAAGTTGAAGACTTATTTACAAGAGCAAAGAAAAGTAAAAGGTGAGAATTATTGAAGTTTATGATTTCAAAACGATACAAGTTGTGAAGAATCAAGCGGTAAAGTACTTTTCCACGGTCATGGTTGTTTTATTTTTCACTTTGTTTTGTATTTTGTTTATCTTGTCTTCAAGCGGTAAACAATAGAAATATCTATTATTGTTTTTGTTTTTATTTAATAAGCCGTGGGGAAGGAAAATCTATAATGAAGTTTCAAGAGACAAAGGTTTTAAGAAAAAAAAGGTTACAAATTGTTAAGGATTTACGAAGTTCAAGAGTTTATTACCAATAGTTGAAGCCGAAGACGAAGACCAAGAAGATAAAGACGAGGAGCGGAAGACGTTTCTATTGGATTCCGTGAGAGTGGTGCTATCATAATTGGAAATTGGATGTGAAGGTGAGTAAGTAATCTCATCCTCGATATAAGTGGTTGATTTCCTTTCCTAGAGATCGTCAGAAAAATGGTTTTTCAAAATGTTAAAAGATGTGGGTTTTTCAAAATTTCGGAAGTTATCCTCCCGACCATTCAACGTGTTGCAAGAATTCTCTCTTCTTTCCTACCTGCGCACATGTGAGACCCATAAAAAAGCCATCTTTTTGAGTGCAATTTCATAAAACCCTTTTTGGTGAGGCAGAAGTCTATGCGAAATGCTTATTGATCGTTTCTCAAACACGCGTTCTCTCATTATGGTGTGGTTATTTCTCACTCAAGATTTAAGAATGAATATGTTCTTTGGTATTTCTAACTTCTTATTACTAGCATGCATAAACTCTATGTCCTCATAGCTCTTTGGATGCTTGGGACGCTGGAACTCTTTGAAGTTGGAGTAGGTTTTGTGGGTATATCTCTAATAAGCCCTCACGAGACTATAACTCATCCACTAGGGACACCTAGGGGTTCAAAGTCTTGTTATTTATGCTAAAATTAACTGTAGCCTCGACGACACGGAGTTGTATGTATGTTTTAAAATTGTTTTGTTTGATTTGCTCGAGGACTAGCAAAGTCTAAGTGTGGGGGAATTTGATAGGTGTGATAAACACCTAATTTTATATCTAATATTTATGCTTTTTTTGCGAGTTTTCATGTAAATTGTGTATCTTATGTGTGAGTTTGAGTTTATTAGGTACTTTGGAGTCACGGGGAAGAAAAGAAGAAGAAATCGTTCAATTTGAGCCGAAAGGGCAAAACCGCCGTTTCATGGAGAACACTATCTAGAGCTTTGCTAAGGATAAGGGTCAACTCTCTTTTGGAGGAATGTTAAGGACATCCCAAGCAAGGTTAGGGGGATGCCAATAAGGCTATCCCTTATCAGAAGCGACCCACTGCCAATAACAACCCTAAACCACTAACCCTAGATTTGAGAGACGTTTTCTCTCAATCATTTCACACTGAAATTGAGAGAGCAGCATCGGCTGTTATTATTGCCGAGAGATCGAGATGAAGGAACTAAGGTTGCTGTAAAACTGAGAATTGCTGAAGCTCAGGGAGATGGGATATGTGTTGAGAAGAAGAAGCTGAAATTGTTGTGATGGGTTGATGACTGAGGCGAGATTCAGTTGATATTGATGGAAATTTGGAGATCGGAAAGAGCAGATAAAATCAAGGTTTCTGAGCTCGTTCTTGAGTTCAATTAAATGGAGGAGATGGTGGTGGTCTCTGATGGTGGTAGAATTGTTAATGAGAATTAGGGTTTTGGATGAAGAAATTCATAGACGAAATTGAGTGGGTTTCAATATGAAGTGGTTGCAGTCAACATTCAGGGGATTGAGATCGAATTAAGGGTTTGTGGTTAATGATTTAATGTCAATTGAAGATGTTGGATGAGAAATTACAACTCTGTAAAGATTGGTTCAAGAATTGGTTTGATTTTGAAATGGATATGGAGTTAGGGTTTCAGATTGAAGCATTGATTTCTGCAGCTGTACAGGGAAGATGGGTTTGGTTGAAATATGATTTTGAGCAGGGTGTGTTGGTGATTGAACTGAAGTTGGTACTGATATTATTGGGTTTGAGGTATTGCAGGTGGTATTTGTGAGGTCTCTATTAGCCTGAGGAAATCAGTGAAGGAATGGTGGCTTGAGCAGATGGAAATTTCAGTGGTGGATAATATGGGTCATGAGGAGAAATTAAGGTAATGATTCTGTATTGATACTAAGTTGCAGTTGCAGGTGGTGCTGTTGTGTAATAGCAGAGTGATATGTTGGTAGAAGATGTGGCTAGTGCAATAAAGACAAAGATGGAGTTGCAGGCAATGAAGATGCCATGGAGTTACAGGGAAGTGCTTGTTGTGAATTGCAGCTGCAGCTGTAGTTGGTGGTGCACAATAATTGGTGGTGGTGCTATCTTCAGAAGATTGATGGGTTTGTTAAGCTGCCAAGGATGGAACTCAGAGAGCTGATTGAGATGAGATTTCAGTCAAGATGAGGTGCTTGAGCTGCAATTGGAAATGGAAGTGCTAGGTGGTGGTTTGTGCTTGTGTTGCATATGTGGAATTCTTGAGCTGAGAGTGTAGTTTTGAAGAAGTTGGCAATGACTATCTACTAGGAGTTCAGGGTTACTAAGCTGAGTATGAAGGATGTGCTCTAATTGCATTGATGGGTTGCAGTTTTAGAAGCTAAGAATATTTGTAGGGACTCAAATTGGTGATGGTTTTGGATGTGCTAATGGACTGTGTGTGTGTGCTTGCTGCTGTGGTTGTTTTTGAAACTGAGAAAATGGAACTGCAAGTGGAGTATTGCAGGTGTTTGAAAGGAAGAATAGCAGTGGTTGCAGCTGCTACTGCCATTGAGATGTTGTTGCAGTGAAGGCACTGAACTGCAGTTCAAACTGGTTCTGGTGATAATGGAATGATGATCCTGAATTTGAGGCATTGCATAACTAAAGCAATTGCAGATATGGTGAAGCTATGGGAAGTTGATAGTGGAATTGGAATGGCAATGTGTTGCAGTGGTGGAGCTGAGAAATGGCAATGTGCAGTGAGAATAAAAGCTGAAACTGAGTTTCAGGGGTTGGAATGCAAGTAGATGAATGGGTTTGTGAATGCATGCTTTATAGGGAAGGCACAGCCATCATGGATGAAGCGCAATCATTGTGCTTGACTGAAGTATGACATATGCAAGGTGCAATGGCCTGGCCTGTACCGATTTGACTCAGCTTCTGGCTCGTTTTGACCCGGCAGTGACTCAGTTGACTCCGAGTTGGATCGTTGACCGGTATGAATTTTCAGGTTACCGGCGGCGACTTTCCAGTGCCGGCCAAAAAACCAGTTTTCCGGCGAGCATTTTTGGGACAGATTTTATACACGGGTTTCTCTCACTTGTGGGCTTAGTGGACTTCTATCTAATGGAATTTGAAGACAAAACCTAATTTTGGAACAAGAAGAGCTATAAAAAGGAAGTTTTCTACAACTTTTGGGACATCACAATTATTATTCTTTTCTTGGAGTTTTGGAAAACTATTTTTCTAGGGTTTGTTTTCTTTTATGTTTCATCTTCTTTCTTTGATTATTATGATGATGAACTCCATTAATATGAGTAACTAAATACAATTATTGGTTATGGGATAAAGTTGATTTCTTCAAGCATGTTATTTGATTCTATGAATTAGTTTCGTCTCAATTCCATCGTTTGTGATTCATCGTTTTCGTTATCATATGATTTGAATGCTAGTTTGGTTGAGTCCAGAATCAATTGGATTTTTTTTCATCTCTATAGCTATATTAGGGTTTTCAATACGTAAATGTTGTTTTCTCTAATTTCTAGTAGCATCTTGTGGTTATTACTTGTAGTGATACATCTTTTTAATCGCATATGAATCATAACCTTTGTTAAAACGAATTAGTGCTTTTACACGTTTGTTTGCATTGATTAGTGTTATTTCATAGAACTTATTGCTCTTAGGGAGTTAAACCTAATTGTTATTTTACACTTTAGGTTGCTTTTTAAGAAGGTTTCACAATAGCATCTTTTAATGTTGTTTTGGATAAAATCAGGAAATAAACGGGATATTCTTGCGATCAAGATATTCTAGGACTTTTGATAATTGCGAGATTAAATTACCAATTCTAATCATAGATGAAAAATACATGTTTGTGAATGATACTATCCCGTGACCAATATCTTCTCCTTATTGATTATTCCAATTATTTGCTTTGCTTTATTATTTTTATTGCTTTGATAAAAACAAAACACACCCTTGGTTATTTTGGTTACTTAAGAATCTGAAAATTGCATAACAACAATCGCCTCTCTGTGGATACGAACTCTTTCTTATCGAATACTATATTTATATTTAGTTGAGTGAGGAAGTGAATTATTTTTGACGCATACGACACACATCAAATAGTAATATTCGCCTCTTTCAAAGGTCTAAGATTCAAAGAATCATAAACATCGGCTGACATAACACTTATGGATGCTCCCAAATCAAGCAAAGCACGCTCAAACCTCTTGGTACCAATAGTGATTGGCACGGTGAAACCACCTGGATCTTCACACTTTGCAGGCATCTTCTTCAATAGCATAGATGTTGCACTTTCTCCCACATAAGTAATTTTATTAGCAATCAACCTATCCTTTCTTGTACACAAATCCTTCAAAACCTTAGTATACCTGGGTACGGTTCTAATGGCCTCAATAAATGGGATGTTGATTTGTATCTTGCTGAAAATTTCCATGATCTCCTTATCTTGAGCTTGCTTCTTTGATTTGGCAAAATGACTAGGGAAAGGAGGTGGTGTAGTGAAGGTGGGAACCGTATCCTTAGGTTGGTTGTTTGAGGTTGGCTTTTCCTTTGGGACGATTTGCTCATCTACTTCCTTTTCGATGTCGTTACTAACCTATTTTTTTTGTTGTGGCTCTTCAGTTTGCCTCCCACTTCTTAAAGTTACTGTATTAACGTGCTCTCTTGAGTTCACAAAAGGTTGTGATGGCAACTTTGTCGAAGCTTGTACTTTCATCTGATTCATCTCTGTCGCCATTTGCCCCATCTGAGTTTGTAAATCTTTAATAAAGTTATCAGTTTTCAGCTGATTTTGATCAGACTTCTGTTGACTTTGTTAAAACATGGAGATGAGCATATCCATCTTAGACTCTTCAGTTGGAGGTTTTTGTTGTGGTTGGAATTGTTATTGGAAACCACCTTGTCTCGCATATGGATTAGGAGCTGCAGCTTGCTTATTTGCATAACTAAAATTTGGATGATCTTTCCAACCAGGATTATAAGTATTAGAGTAGGGATCATACCTTGGCCTCGGATTAGGAAATATAGCAATTACCTCAGCATCCTCTTCATATGAAGGAACAACTGCAGATGATATACTTTGTACCATTTTTTCCACATTACTCATTCGTTGATCCATGTGTGAAGAATCTCCCATCTCACTAACTCTTCTAACCACCGATGAATCTTTAGTATAAAATTGATGCGTATTTGCATCCATGCTTTCAATCAAACTAGTAGCCTCCTCGATAGTTTTATTAGCCAGTGCACCACTGCTAGCCGCATCAATAAAGTGTCTCTCATATTGTAGTAACACCTCATAGAAGTGTGTAATGACAAGTTATGGTGATATCTGATGGTGTGGGCAACTCGCCAACAATCTCTTGTACCTCTCCCAATAGTCGTACAAAGATTCTCCATTAATCTGTACAATTCCACTGATTTCCTTACGAATAGCTGCAGCTTTAGAAGCAGGAAAATACTTCTCTAAAAATAGCTTTTTCATTCCGGTCCATGTGGTAATACTTCCGGAAGGGAGATAATATAACCATAATTCTGCTTGGTCCATTAATGAAAACGGAAAAGCTTGTAGAAAAGCTGTATCATCATCATCATCGTTTTTTTTCATACTTCTTACTGTATTTATGAAACTGCTGCAGGTGTCGATTAGGATCTTCACCCGGTAGTCCCTTGAAATTTGCAACCCAATAAAGAAGATTTGACTTAAGTTCCACTGTGTCAGTTAGAGTAATACACAATGGTTGATATTCCAAACATGGTGATGTTAAATCTCTCAACGTCTTCCTCTCCGGAGGTGGAGATGGAGGTGGAGGTGGATTATTTGTACCGCATACCATTGTTGATGTAGAAGGTTCTTCTTGCAACTTTGGACGTGATTGTAGTAATGTTCCCTTGCGAGTTTGAATTCCGCACCTCTGGTAATTATAATCCTTCGATGCCAGAGATTAAGTACCTAAAACAAAAATCTAGAAAACAAAGTTAAAAACAAAAAAGAAAATCTAAAAAGAAAATAAAACTAAAAGAAACAACTAAAGCTACTGACTGCTCCCCGGCAGCGGCGCCAAAATTTGATGCGTGTCATAGGTGCACAAATTAATTCACTTATCTTTTACTTTACTAATGAATAATATAGAAGTAAATAAGGTTTGTTCCCACGAAGAGCACGGAGTTTTAGTTGTCAAAAGTGTCACAAAAGGGGATTGTTTTAGATTTTGAAACGAAATAAATAACAAAGCAATGAAAAGTAATTAAGTTGCAAGCAATGGAGAGAATTATGTTCAGGGAATCCTTCTTCGTTAATAAATAGTCATCAAAGTAGAATATTCATCTATTCTTTATCATTCACATATTATTATCAACCGTAGGAAAGCAGCTAGCGCAGTGCTATCCTAAAAATTCCTTAAATCACTAGACACTCAAGCGCTCGAATGCCAGATTTTATTCTCTAAACCACCTAGAAGTAGCGCACTCTAAGTGTAATTTGGTCGAATGCTTTATATTTTGTGAATTTAGGTCAATCCTAGTAGTTGAACTCTTAGCGCAAGGTTCACTTTCTAGTGTTGTTTTTACTTGCGATTGCTCCACGTAATCCTCCCAAGGTTTCGCAATTTCTACTTGTGTAGAGAATTATTCAACAATTACGGATATCCTAATTCTCTACTAGAATTAGGTTAACTAATAAACTAGTTCAGTTGGCCACCTAAATAATTTATCAATCAAACATAAAATTAATTGTTGTAAAAACAAACAATAATCATGTGAAGAGTTAAAATAGATTTATATGCTAAATTGAATCATATATTAGAACTTAGAATTTATCCCCAATCACTAAGAAGTTTAGCTACTCATGGTACTAACAAAACCCATGAGTTTCATATAATAAAATGGTAAAGAAATAGTTACGGTGATGAATCGCTCCAAAACCCTAGCTTTTCTTCCTTGAGTTCTCCTCTTCAAAAGCTTGATAAAAGATAAAAGATTCTTCACCCAAAAATATTAGAAGTTCTCTTATATAGGTGTCCCAATTGTAGTTGTGCCCGTGCTCGAATCCCGGTCGAAATAGTGTGCCAAACTTACCAAAAACTTGCCTAAAGAATGCCAAATTCGTGCAAATTCCATAGCCCACGTCCACAAACTTCATGGTCTCGATAATGAACAGTAAAGCCAGCCCAAATCCAAATTTTCAGTTTCATTTGGCTTGTCAGTTTCAGGAGACTGACAACCTATTTTTCTTCTTTCTATCACGGATGGGATATCCCATACGTATATTCTCCTGGATGTTTTCTTCAAAATCTTCTCTTCAATAACGGCCGGGACTTCTAGCCGAAACATCTCCTGGAACTTTTCTCCATTTTCTCTCGTACTATCACGACTAAGACTTTCTAGCCGTAAACTCCATGAAACAATCACCGATAATATAACATCATAATCTCTGCCTACAGTCATGGTCAACTACTACCAAGACTCGTATCAAGAGTTCAACAGCAAATCTCTTCTTTCTTCATCAGGTCTCACTGCCAATGGCAGTAGAATCTCTCCTTCTAATCATAAACACGGACAAGCAAGCCATCTCCATCTCCGAGCTGTACTCGAACTGCACCTTCCATCAAACTCTTTCTACAACGTAGTTCAACCATCCTTAATTTCCTGTCATGATTTGCAGCGGCAAAAACTTTACTCTCGGGTTCAACTCCTACGCACAGACTCCTCAATCCAATCGAGCAACACCCATTCATCCCATCATCAATACTGCAGCCATTAATCACCTTCTCGAGTTCATCTCCTTCATGTCGATAACTTCCAGCTTTTTTCTTCACGACAACATCACATCACTTACATGTTCTTTCATCGAGCAACAGTTAAAACATCACAGCATCACCGAACATCATTCTCATGACCATCGTTGCCTCCAACTCGTCCCTGTTCTCTATCTTTCCTTCCATCGCACTTCCATCATCCATCCTGATTGTTCCATCTCCATGCAACCAAATCCGTTAACAGCAACCATCATAGCTCCATCGATAAAATAATGACATCTCTGCCATCATTACCTTTCCCTTGGTTCTGTCCATCACCATTGTGCTCATCGCTGATCAATCACCGATAATAATATCAATGACTCTAACCCACAACTGGAAGATTTCCACCGCACATCCTGAGTTCTCCCCGTCCTATTATCACTAACTGCTACGCAAACAACCACCGGAATTGTGTTCATCTGCGGTCAATTATTGGTACGGTACAGGCTTGAACCGGTAGAGAAAGTCTGAAATGGTCGAACTGATGTGTGGAGATGATAAAGATGGCTTCCCTGAGTAATTCTAGCGGGTGCCTTCAACACTGTTTGAATTTAAGATGTCCCAAAATGATTCCAGCATCTTCCTTTAGCACCTTTCATATAACTGTCAGTTTTCGGGAACCGACAAGCTTAATTTCTCGTTTCGCCCATAACTTCTTCATACGACGTCGGATTTACCCCATTCTTTCGTCGTTGGCTTCGTCTTTTCGTCCTCTTCAATGATGATAGAAATCCTCCATTTGAACGAGCTCCACCGGGTCTTTGACCCTTCTCGGCTTTCGGCTAACTTCTTTTATTGCACATTTAAGTGTCAATTCGCTTCTTTTGGATGATTCACCTAGCAAAACATAAGTAAAGAAAAACAAACATAATATACAATAATTTTGCAAGAAACTAAGCAATTACTAGCATGGATTCGACACTAAATATATGCATAATATGCACTTAACAATAAGACTCAATAATTTTATATCTAGGCATCAACTCTTTGATTTGTCGTTCATTTGAGATTTTTTACCTGGACAAATAATCAGGTTCAGAATGTAAGGAGCAGGATTGATAGAATTTTGGTTTGTCCTTCTTGGGAAAGTGTTTGTCTTCGAGTTTTTCAGCAGGCTCTTGCACGTCCATTTTCTGATCAGAATCCAATTACTTTGGTCTGTAAAGGGGTGATGCATGGTCCATAGACATTCCGTTGTGAGTATTATTGGTTCTCTAATCCTAATTTCATTACTTTTGTTAGAGATATGTGGAATTCTTTTGATGTTTCAGGTAATGTTGGTTTTGTCTTCTGCAAAAAACTTCAAATGCTTAAACACAAATAGAGAATTTGGAGTAAGGAGGTGTATGTCGAAGTGGACAGAAGATTAGAAGAGTTAGAAGATATTTTTACTGACTTTGATGTTGTAGAGAATGAGAATAATGGTTTATCTGACACTCTATGGGAAGAAAGAACAAATGAAAGGCAAGAATATTGTAATTTAACTTTTATTAGAGCAAAAACATGGAGGAGCAAACTCACTTCAAATATTTTGAGAAGAACACAAAGTACTTCCTTAGATTAGCAAATGATAAAAGAAGAGAAGTTGTATTGGCTCTATAAAAGTGAATGATGTTCTTACTTCTGATGAGAATGAAATCAAGAATGGCATAATGGATTTCTTTTAAAATATTATTCAGTCTCAACAACAAAGAATTGTTTATGTTGAAGGTATGCAGTTCAATCAAATTTCTAAGGAGGTGAAGTGTTGGCTTGAAAGAGACATAGAAGAGGAAGAATGTGTTGCTGCAATCAAATTGTTTGGACAATACAAAGACCCTGGGCCTTATGGATTCCCCATTAGTTTCTACACTCTCTGCTGGGATATTCTCAAAGTTGACTTCTTAAACATCTTAAAAGAGTTGCAAGGTAAGATCTTTCTAGGTTGGAGGTTGAAAAACACTTTCATAGCTTTAATTCCTAAAAAGATTATATTGAGGAGATTAAAGACTTGAGGCCAATTAGTCTTATTCATGGAGCTTATAAAATTATTTTAAAGATTCTAGCAAAAAGGTTTAAACTTACTCTTCCTACAATCATCTCACAATAATAATCTACTTTTGTGAAGAGAAGACAAATACTTGATGGTGTTTTAACAGCAAATGAACTTATAGATTCAAGAATTAGGAGTGGCAAGCCAGATCTGTTGTGTAAAGTAGACTTTGAGAAGGCTTTTGATCACGTTAGCTTGGATTTCTTGGATGATATATTTATCTTGATGGGGTTTGGTAATAAATGGAGGAGTTGCATAAATATTGTGTAGAATATGTTAGTTTTTCTGTGCTTGTGAATGGAAGTGCAGCTAGTTACTTTAAGGCAAAGAAGGGTATTAGGCAATGTGACCAAATTTCACCATTTTTATTCCTTTTTTGTGGGTGAAGCATTAAATTGCATGATTAAAAAGGCTCAAGAAGAATGATTGATTTCTGGTTTTCAAACTAAAAGTGATTGCATTGTGGTTAGTCATTTGCAATTTGCAGATGACACACTTATTTTCCTTGATGCAGATGTAGAGCAAGTTAAGAATTTGAGATTAATTCTTCTTTCCTTTGAGATGTTAACAGGTCGGAAGATCAATTTTGCAAAGAGTCAAATCTTTGGTGTTGGCTTTGATGGTGATTTAACTGTATTTTCCTCAATTCTTGGTTGTTATAGTGGTGTTTTTCCTACCATTTATTTAGGATTGCCTCTTGGTGACAAATATAGAGGGGTTGCAAAATAGGACTGATAAATTCATTGCAAGGCTTGCAGGCTGAAAGAAATCTTTACTCTCAAAGGTATGATTACTTTGATCAATAGCGTTCTATCCAGCTTTCCTAGTTACTACATGTCACTTTTGAGATTCCTTATTCATTCATAAAGAAACTAGAGAAAATAATGAGAGAATTTTTATGGAATCATAACAAAGGAATAAACAAATTACATTTGGTTAAATAGAGATCTCTATGTAGAAGAAAAAAGCATGGTGGTCTTGATATTACAATTTAAAACAGACTAATCAAGCACTTCTAGCAAAATGGACTTGGAGGTTTGCATCTAAAGATGAATCTCTTTGGAAGTTTATTGTCTCTGAAAAGTATGGGCATGATGAAGTTCACTGGATTCCTAAAACCCTTAAGTGCACTTATGGGAGATTAGTGTGGAGAGCCATAATGAAGTGCAAATCTCTAGTTTTGAGATTTGTTAAATTCAAAGTTAACAATGGTGTTACTGTCAGATTTTGGGATGATAATTGGTTGTATGAATCAAAACTTGTTATCCTAATCTCTATGCATTATTCAGGGCTAAGCATCTTACAGTGGCAGAAATCTGCAATTCAATTGGTTCATCACATTCTTGGAATCTTCAAACTCCAGCAAGACTTGATATTATGGCTCGAGCAAAATTTCAGACTTATCTTCTTTTAGATTTACAATGGAGTTATAAGATGAATTGTAGTGGAATTTAACCAGGAGCAGAGTATTCTCAGTTAAGTCACTTTATGAGAAAATCTCACTGGAAGAAGGTATTATACATAACAGCTCAATTTTTACTTTTATATTAAAAATGCAATTGAATTTTTCTTATGGATTATTGCATATGATAGACTTCCAAGTAAGAGAATTGAGATTCCAGACACATATGTTTTCTGCAACAACATTGAGTCTAATACTCATCTCCTTCTATATTGCACTTTTGCTACTGAAGTCTGGAACATTTTTCTTATTAAGCTGAGGTAGTTTTTTTGTATGCATATGGACATCATTCCATCCCTGCAAGCTTGGAATTTATCTCAGCATAATCCAGCAATTTTAGTTGTTTGGAATTTGTTGCCTGTAACCATC
The DNA here is from genome assembly GCA_023529315.1 of Papaver bracteatum. NCBI lineage: Eukaryota > Viridiplantae > Streptophyta > Magnoliopsida > Ranunculales > Papaveraceae > Papaver > Papaver bracteatum. The sequence goes on along the minus strand of JAJJWX010003277.1, from coordinate 1,800,329 downwards.
ATCTGGAGCATTTGGAAGAAGAGAAATTCAAGAATCTTCTCTGACAGAAGATGTAATGCAATTGTAGTGGCCAATAGAGCTATTTATTGTCTCTTCACTTGGGCCCTAGCAACCAAAGAATTTGAGAATGTTAACTCTTCAATAGTCATGTCAGATTGGTGTAATATTTATTTCAGTCATGTGTAATCTTTTGCTTGTTGGTCTATTACCAATGTTTTTCTTTCTTCTATTTTCCTTTATATCTTGTTCAGAGCCTAGTTAGCAATTCGGGGTTCGGAAAACGTACGGAATGGCAAACGTACGAGTATTATTCGGATTCGTAAATGTTTAATTCGGTCAACATTTCGTGATTCGGAAGTAATACGGAATGGCATACATACGTGTATAATTCTTTCTACTAATTTGAGTTCGGTATTGAAAATTCGCCACTTATTAATTAATAAAAAAATATGTTTTAGGGGTGGAAGGAGTATTATATGTTATTTGAATGGGTATATAACTAACATATTTAGCCCTATTGTAATGGCAGACTCTATAGGTACAAAGTACCCCTTTAATTTCATCATAATCTTAATAAATCTTATGCTTCAAAAAAAAAAAAAAAAAAATTAGCATTTGACACCAACATAACACTTGTGCGGTGGTTGAAGTTAAGATTAGTAACCAAGAGGACAAGGGTTCGAACTTCGAACCCCAAATGTCACGTTATTGTAAAAAAACACAACTAAATTCTATAAAAGGATCTGTGGTTTATAGAGTAGACCAATATAAAGTTCTATAAAAGGATCCGTGGTTTATAGGGTACTAGCCCTTAACGCGTGCCATAACGGCACGGGCCATGATGTTGGTTCATTTTTAATATATCGTATAATTTGTGTCCCGAATATTTATCAACTCCTTATGATTTAATATGTGTTTGTCATAAAAATAGTTGGGATTTTCCTCTCTTTTTTTCTTTATTTTTTCCTTTACTATTTTACCCCCGAAGATTTGCTCAAACGAAAGAAATATAATCTTAACTTCCAAACACTTTTTTATTTAGGTTCATTGCTTATAATGAGATAATGCTCTACATGAACATGGAAGTTTAAATAATTTTTGGAAATATATCGTCAACAACACTCATCTTAGTGAAATCAACTAATCAATATCACCCATAAAAGTCTCCACATGCTCCTATTTCGCTCCAGCTGACTCATCTATCATGGTCATGTTATCGATCCTCCAAATAGGCAGAGAATAATATTTTTTTGATGAAGCTTCCGTCGTCAAAAAGACCACATATGGAGGTTCCGTCGCCGGATAAGTTGATGATGAAGATTCTGATGTAGATTCCGTCGCCGGAGACAACCAAGATGAAGGTTCGTCTTTGGAGAGCATGGAGAGCATCACTATTGATCTTAAATCTCAACCCAATAACCAAGAATCGCCATTAATGCGAAGATAAACCTCAAAAGAGTAGATAAAACCACCGAAATGGTGTAGATAAGTACAAAAAATAAAAAACCAAACTAATCTACTAACTAACCTATGTAGATGATGTCGATCCACCATTTTAGTTAGCCATATTATGTTTTTGACTAACTTTAAACTTGATGTCATCTTCTACTGTGAACTTTATGTGATTTCAGAATCGAAATAGTTATACCTCTTTCATTCGTATTTAAGTAATCCGTTGTATATCCCAAAAATTCTTCTACAACAATTCATTTCTTTTGTCGTTTCCGGAACATCAGTAGCCATTATTGTCAAACGCAATCTGTATAATTTTTGTTAACGTTATGTATTTGCAATGTTCATTTTTATTAAATAAATAGATTATGGAAAAACTAAAAAAAAAAGAACATAAGTATTACATCGGGTCTAAGTTACTATATCCAAAATACTCCGGACACTGCTTTTGGTGCCTTGTTTCCTCAAATTCCTCGTTGCATTCTAGACAGTACATGCAACACCAATCATTTGAGAAGTGAGTTATTTGCGAAAGTGTGGTCAATGTATCCCTTTCCTGTAATAATAATAACAACACGTCAATTTTTTTCAAGGCATCCAGTTGTAAATGGTATGAATCTAATAGATTTGAATTAAACCTCAATATTAGATATCACCTTCTTCTCACATAACATATCAATTGAGGAAGGACAAATATTGACCACTCTTTACATAGGCAGAGTTAGTAAAACTATGTTTTGCAATTGTCTTACGTGAAAATTATTATTAATCCATATTTTAGTCATCTCCTATCAAATCCGATCTAATTAGTCCTATAGAAAGTTAGTCTTAAATTTTTGACCTTATCTCTTGACCAAATTATTGAAGTATTCTCAGTCATGTTCTGCTTTGTGTGATCCCATATGTGTCTACTCTACCTTCTAACCCAGTGAATGAAACCTATACATATTGATCCGTAATTTGATATTTTTGATTTGTCATCAAGAGGTCCCATGATTTGAGAATGTAAAATATAAAAAAAAAAAATTATAAACATCAGAGGCAAAATTTAGATTTATGATTTAGAGTTTTTTATGATGATTTTGATGAACAAACATAATTTTCAAACAAATATTTTAGAATGCAAATACATTTTCCCGATCAATAGGGTTTTATATAGGGAATTGAGTGAAAGTTGTTGTTTTTGTAGGTAGTTGTCGCGAAACAACTTGACATTGATGGTCTTTCAGGAAAAAAATTGTAATAGTACTTGAGAGAGCGATAATGTTCTCTTACGTGGGTAAACCAATTGCCTTTATATAATACGGGTGATCAAACAGTCATGATCATATTGTCTTATACGTTCCGGTATCATCCTCGAAATATTTGGTTTTTGTCCTTATCAATCGTGCTAAAAACAACCAATTACATCTTTCACAATGCAATGTTGCATGTTTTGTGAAGATTATTTTTTTACTTGGCCAATAAAACTCACTAAAAAGCAAAAACTATTAATATACACTACTGTTATCAACTCCCACAACCATAAAAACCATCCACCGCCACTATTTCTTCCACCAATAGTAATGTTACCGCCTCCAACATTCACAAACACCCGCCACCGCTTATACTAACCCTACTTCCACTACCACCATTAAAATTAATATAGTTTTTAGTAAAATTATTTATTAATAAAATTATGTATTTATGTTAGATTATTAAATGGACATTTATAATAGAAATTTAATTAATCATTATGAACAATCAATGAGACACTAATTAATAAAACGTTAAAAAATGGTTAAGTTGAACAAACCCCAGCGGTAAATTTATCTTTGCCAAGGACAAATCCTGAACACTCTTTACATAAACAAATCGATAATAAATAGTTTCATATGTTCTGATCTTGATTCGTGTCGTTCGTTTAGTTATTACATAATATGGCAATTGATTGCACCAAAATGGACATGTTTTTTATCGAGTTTATTTTAACATTAGAATGATCAACCACGTTTTATACTTTATAATATAACGTTACACATTTTGTGGCGTTACGAAATTAGCATAATATGTTTTTGTTCACCAATACCCGCCACCACCATAAAACCATATGAATCCATTTTTTTTATCCACCACCACCTAGTGGCGGAGCCAAGGGTTGACTAACCTGGCTCTAACCCCTTAAATTTTTAATAGCTACATAATTTTTTTAGTTTATTTTATAAATAGTTTTTGTCCATATATATTTATGGTTTAGTCTACCAAACTTTACATGTTTCTTTAAAAGAAAAAAATAGACCTCCATGTCAATTTTTGACTCCACCACTACCACCATCACTGCCGCCCATCCCATGTAGGTTGTTGGACACAATTCTAATTTCAATCACAAATGCCATTATGAGGTTTAGATTGAACAAAATTTTGTAAATTGATTAGTTTCATTAATTTTTTTCCGTGTATATATATTTTTTGTATTACAATCAATTTCATTTTAACATTAAAAAATCATGATTTATACGATATAGTACCAAAGATAATAGGGGTACCATTTGGGTGATCCAACTACTATCATGAAAATATTATCTTGTATGATATCATCCCTGAAATATATGGTACCTTCCTTTATCAAAAGTGTTAAAAACAACCAACCACATCTTCCACACAACGATGTTATCGATGTTGTAACGACAACATAAAATTAATATTGTCCATCACTACTCAACAACATTCACCGTCACTACTTATTCTACCACAAACCAGGGGCGGAGCCAGGATTTTGAGGAGAGAGGGAGAAAAAAAATCTTGGAAAGCTGGATACATGTGAAAAATGGACTTTGTATCCCATTTTACGATAAAAGAACAAAAAAAAATATAATTGTGCTTGGCTCCGCCCTTAACCACCACTAATCTTCTGGCCTCCACCTCTTCTACTACTCATTGTCGCAGAAAATGTCTATTGATATTATTTATCAAAATTACTTATTAATAGAAATAAATATTATAATTAATTAAGAAAATATTTATAATTAAAAAATGATTAATCATTTATTATGAGCAATCAGTGAAACACTAATTAATAAAACACTTTATAATGAATAGATTATTTATTATGTGCAATTAGTGAAACACTAATTAATAGACCAATTATGGTGTTTAAGTTGAACAAACCACCACTATTGATTTATCTTTTCTATCAATTCCAACCAAGGTGGAACAATAGTTAGAGGCCACTCTTATGACACAATAGGTCATGAGTTCGAACCTCCCAATAGGTCATGAGTTTGAACCTCCCCGTTATGATTTTTGAAATTCCATATCTTGACTTAAGTATTATTTTTCATTCATAATATTGGAATTAACATAACACCACATGTGCGACTTGTAGAGTGTGGCAGGGAGAACCACAGCCTTTGATTTATCTTTCCCACGGATAAATCCTGACCACCACTAACAAAGGCAAACTTATCTTAGCTTTGTTTTGTATTCTTGATGTATGGGCTTCGAATATTATTAGATCGGGTGGTCTATAAGCCGAATTTCTAACTAGGATTCAGAGTGCTATAATCTTTATACCATTTCTTTTTTGATCAATAAACTCTTCTTAAGCTATCGGGAAAAAAATTTAAAAAAATAACCCGCATCGATAGACTCGAAACGGCACATGATCACTCCCTTGTGTGTATATACAATGCACATAGGAGGTACATAGTACGAACCCCAAAGTTGTGAACTTAGGTGGATTACAAAGGCTTATTTTATTTTATTTTTGGAGTGCAAACACGCTTATCTTCTCCAAACATTTCCCATCAAGACTTTGCAGAATTCTCTTAAGAAGATTAAAAATGAAGAAGATGTCTTTGGAAGAGAAATATATGGGAATTCCTTTATTTCTGAAAAGGAAAAAAACAAGTTCCTTCTCTTCACTGGTTAGCAATATGAAGTTCAGACTCAAGAGATGGAATGGTAAGTTTATTAATCAAACAGGGAGATCGGTTATGGTTAAGCATGTACTAAATGCTTTACCATCTCATCACATGGGAGTTTTCAAAATACCAAAAACAACAATTAAGGAAATGGATAAAGTTCAAAGAGATTACTGGTGGAACAAACCAAATGGAGGAGGCGTCTACATAGCATCTTGGATAAGGATATGTAGAGACAAATCAACAGGTGGAATGGGTTTTAGAGACTTTCAATGTTTCAATAAGGCTTTGTTAGCAAAGGCGGCATGGAGACTTTGTCAACAACAACAACAAATGTGGGCAACTGCTTTAAAAGGAAGATATTTCCCCTCCACTTCAGCAATGCATGCAAAGAAGAAAAGGAATTCATCATATGCATGGCAGAGTATACAAGGTATGATGGAGTTTGTGAAGACTTAGAGTTTTTGGGTTGTTGGCAATGGTGAACATATCCAAATATGGAATGATAATTGGGTACCCGGCATGAATACGGCACCAACACCTAGTGTAACATCAACTGAAGCTCAAAATTACACAAAAGTTTCTGATCTAATTGATACACGTTCTAAAACGTGGAGAACTGATATTGTGAGAAGACTGTTCAGTCATGAAGTAGCAGAAAACATTCTTCAAATCCGTATCTATGCAACTGGGGGGATAGATTGGTATGGACTCTGACACGCAATGGAAAATTCACAGTCAAGTCAGCTTATAACAAATTAGTGGATATCAAGACTAATCGTCAAGCAATCTATCATGAAGAAGCAACTACACTTTACAAGCAAATTTGGAGAATGGATACATTACCCCGTATTAAACATTTTATCTGGAAGTGTGTCACAGATATTGTCCCAAGCAATGAGAGGTTAGCAAGGAAAATGGGGGTATAGTGGAGAACAATGTGACGTCTGTAAGCAAAGTGTGGAAACAACATTTCACATCATTAAAGACTGCCACTTTGCCAGAGCCATTTTGTTGACTCTTCTAGGAGCTACCAGAAGTGCACAAAATAATAATGACTCCATGTTTACATGGATCAAAAGCTGGTTTGATGACGATATGAACAAACTTGACATGAATTGGGTTGTTAAGATGGCTAATACAGTTTGGGAAATTTGGAAGGCACGCTGCGACTGCGTCTTTGAAAATCTGAAGCCAAATCCAGTAACAACTATAAAAAGAATCGAACAACTAAATGCAGTCACAGGGAAAGAGATGAGGACAGTTCAAGTTACTATCGGAAAAACAACATGCAATACTGTCTCTAGCTGCTGGAAACCACCTCCCTATCCTTACTACTCTATATGTTGTGATGCTGCATATAAGAAATCTGTAACACTTGATTCGGGAATCGGTCTGATATTGCGTAATTTTGCAGGTGGATTTGAACAGGCAAAGTGCAGCTATGCAAACAGACTAAACAGTGCAGAACAAGCTGAAAGTGTAGGATTGCTGAAAGCTATGGAGTGGGCAGAAGATTTAAAGCTACAATACGTCTGTTTTGAACTGGATGCTCAGACTGTGGAAGATGCGGTTCTTCATGATCATCGCAAAGCTGCCTGGGAAAACCACTCGATAATCTTTGAAATTAGAGAGAAACTTTGCAGCAATCCTTCATGGTTATGCAAATTTATTAATAGGAACTATAATAAGCCAGCTGACTATCTAGCTAGGCACACAAGAATATTTAGAATTAGTAAGCTATGGATCAGTTCTCCTCCAAGTTTTATTACCAATGTAATCTTGCAGGAAACAAACAATGTAGCTCGTTACTTTTAATCTATATATTTCTCTTTGCATAAAAAAAAAAAAAAAATTGAAAATTTTGTTTCCAGCAATTTAGGTGTTAAATGATTCTATACCCTAGCAAACTATTAATAGTTTAATGCATCAGTGTACACATTGTATCCGCCAATGGTCCAATCTCTTGAAGAATATATATATCCACCAGCAGCCAGCCACCAAACAACAAAAAGAAAATAAAATAAACTATTGATTTTCCGGGTGATTCTGCACCGATGGATATGACCCTCCATGTGATCAAGTCGTATGCGCAGGGTTCGTTCATAAATTGTCTTCAAATTTGATACTTAATTTTGACAATATCTCTCCACCAGAATGATTCACATGCTAAGATTCTCCGCATACCAACCGGTGTTTAATGGATATTTTTACACATTTATATTTAAGGTTATATAGGTCACTGGAATGAATATAAGAACAGAAAATGTGCTCAATGTATGCTGTGTCTTGGCTGCCAACTTGTTATTATTTTCAAAAGTAGAACTGGCGTGGAAATAAGTGCAAATACTGAGCCGTCTGTATGTCCGTAGCTGGAGTGCTGGACTGGATCACTTGCATTTGCCTGTCAGAAAATAATTAACACATTATTCTAGTTGACAAAACACAAGCCAATAAGACAAGTTCCTGTTATTAATCTGGTCACTCATCAATTAGAGAAAAGTTAAAGAAATCATTAGGTGAAAAGTTTTCATCTATGTATATTTAAATTAAAATGAACTCATATTCGGGGTATCCTGGAATTGATTAATTAGTGTTAATTAGGTTAGTCGTAATTAAATTAACTAGTTAACAGAAATACAAGTTAAGATTGAACTTAACATGTTGTATGATTCTGATTTTTTTGTTTTAATAAATTAGTTGTCTCATTGAACCTTGTTTTGGAAGAAGGTTAAGTCCCATCCCCCCTCGATGTAAATTTAACGAATTCAACACAGATTTCACATCTTTGATTTTTATCAAAGTTTATTTTTGGTATGCAACCTAAATTAGCAAGTCTTTCTAGAGATTTGAGATTAACATGCCCAAGTCTATCATGCCAAACATGTAAAGAGTCACAAACATAAGTTTAACATTCAATTTCAAATCAGATACACTAAGCTTAATCATGTTATCTGAGTTAGAAAGGACAACATTAGATTCAAAGAACAATCTTAAATCCTTTTCCTAGTAAGATGGTTTCGAGATAAGGTTTTTTGCATATGTCCTGGGACGTAAATACGTCATTCAATGCGAGTTTTTCTGAAGTTAACTTCAGTTCGACTCTTGCCTTTCCCCTCCACTTTCATGAGAGTTTCCCATGAACAATTTCTCATCATCTCCTACTATGGCATAAGAGGAGAAAGCATTTACGAATTCTGTGGCTCAGAATCAAGCCACCCGTTTAGTCACACTAGAGACAAGGTGGACCTTATTTTTCTGTTTTGGATCATTACCATGGTGATTTCACGAGTCTTGTGTCGCAGAGAAAAGTTAGAGAAGTCATTAGGTGAAAAGTTTTCATCTATGTATATTTAAATTAAAATGAACTCATATATTTTTTATGTTTTACGAAACTAAGGTTTCTGTAAACTTAAATAAAATTTCCTGAAAAGAATATCCTGGAATTGATTAATTAGTGTTAATTAGGTTAGTCGTAATTAAATTAACTAGTTAACAGAAATACAAGTTAAGATTGAACTTAACATGTTGTATGATTCTGATTTTTTTGTTTTAATCGTTAAGAAGGTTATCGACGGTCAAATGAAGAGCCACATAAATCCATCTTTTTTGATTAAAACAAAACATTATTTTTTTTCTAACAATTAATCTGGTCATTTAGAGAAAAGTACCCTTCATCTAGAGATAGAAGGAATTGATTAATTAGGATTCCATCTAAAGATGCTAACTTCAATACTAAATTGTACCCTCTAGAGATAGAAGGGTGTGGATTCCATCTAAAGATGCTAACTTCAATACTAAATCTGTTTATTCTGCCTACATGTTAGTGGCGACAATTCTAACTCTGAATTATGGATGGCTGTGTGGAAATGTAATCGACTTGCAAGAATTCAACTATCTGTTTGGAAATCTTTGAAAGGACCTCTTTCAGTTAATGAAATTCTTTACAAACGCATCATCATTTTTTAAATTTTAGTTTTCCAAGATGCAAATTTAAATCTGAAACAATTATGCATACTCTAGTAACCTGTTGTTGTCTTACTAGAGTTTGGAGACTTGCAAATGTACAAACTACTCAGTTTTAAAAATATATCTTTCACCACTGGGTTAGATTTTGGGTTCAACTCCATCCTTATAAAAATGCACTCGATAGAGCTAATAACTTCCCATTGATAGAGTGCCTGATGTGGTCCATCTGGACTAACCGAAATGATTTAGTCCATAATGCGAAATCAGAAGAACCAGTTGATATTCTAGCAAGAGCAGAGTCAATGATGATGAGCTTTATTAAAACCTTATCGTTACAATGTATATTTGGAATTTATTCACCACAACTAGCTTCACCTTGGGTGGTTCCACTTAAGAAGGAACAAGATAAATATCGATAGTGCTTGGAACCAAAATTCTTCGAATGTAAGAATTGGTTTCATCTTCAGAGATTCAAACCATATATTTGTTTTTGCTACGTCAACTTACTTGGTTTTTTTTTTTTTGTTATAAGAAGCAGAGACTCGAGCAATCCGACATGCTTTGATGGTGGATTTTCAAATGAGACTTGATCTTTAATCATTGTTGAAAATGACACATTAGCTATTTTGGAGCAAATTAATAATAAAACCATCATGGGAGATCAAAGAACCCATTATCTTCTACCGGATGTTAAAACCTTGATCCCCAAGTTTAAGTTTATATCTTTTGTATTTGTTTACCGTTTTGCAAACGGATTTGCTCAAGATCTAGCTCAATGGGCTAAAACTAATGTTAGTTATATGGCTTGGTGTGTACCTTTATTTGGCTCCCTCATTCTCTATGTAAGGACCATAGGGATGGACATATGTAGTTCTTTGTTTATTACTTATAAAATGAAGAAACATGCCCGCATTCGACATAGCTAAATGATGGCGACAATATCGACTCTAAAGAATCGGCATTGTATTCATAATTTATTAATGTCGACACCCGATATCCCTAATTTGCTAGACAAATTCATTATGGTCTAAATGATGAAGACAATGCCGATTGTTGGTTGCACAGTCGGCATGGAGTAAATATTTACCAACTATGTCGATGATATTAGGCAGAAACTTCGGGTGTGTGTCGGTATAGATGCGTAAATAAGTTCTATCCCAATTGTCGATAGACGACATTGGGCATTTTTTTTGAGTATGCCAACTGTAACCAACAAATATTAGACAAGGTGTATTTCACTCCTGAGAATTGATATCAGTGTTGGCATCGCATTCATAATGCATACAATACCGACTTTCACTGTCGGCATTGAACTCATCATGCATACATGTAGTCTTTTATTGGACTTAGCTTGTTTTTTATATTTTTGTTTGGATTTTGAGGAAGAAGAGGATCCAGACCCACTTAACCATGAGCATCCCAATTGACATTCTTAGATTCTTTAGATTTTAGGTTTTTTAAAAATTTATTAAGATAAAGGGTAATATGGTATTTTCATCATTAAAACTTCCTCTTATGATAAAAATCCTGATCCACTTAACCATGAGTATTCCTTAGTTTGTGGATATTACCCGCATGTGGATACTTTAAAATCTCATTTGTGGAAGAAGGTTGATTAAAAAAATAAAGTTCTAAAGAGATCAAGATTTTTGGACACACCAAAATCCGAAACTCACAGTTTAATCTGATGCCCTTACCCCATCCTCTGAAGCTAACATGGGTCTAATATCGTATATATTGGTCTCAACTTTGTACAAAATACTCGTTCCATGAAGCAATTTGTTCAAAAACTAATCTCGATAATTTAGGACATTAGAGGGGTTTTTTTTCCCGAAAAGAGGCGAAACTCATTCAATATGTGGATAACATGAAGCATTACAGAAAATTTTCGAGTTCATTCTACATTCGTCAATTCTATAATATCTCCAGCGATTCTTGAATAATTGTATCCTTCCAAACACCAGAACCATTTCCAAATTCCAAGAGGTCTAACTCACATCAAAATACCAAATTGATATTGCCACAAAAATCAATCTATGTGACTGCATAAAGAAGTAACTTGTAAAACCAACCCAATATTTTCAAGTTCATGTATATAGTTAAGTAACATGATATATTTTATGGTAACAATTATCTACCTAAATCCAAGTAGCAATAACAATTCTTAATGTAGCAAAAGCCATGTAAATCAGTCTTTAGTTGTTTGAATTGGTCAAATCGGACTGAATCGGCTTGGGAGTCTTAGTAACAATTGTTGTATTTGATGAAGATGTTGATGATCTTGATCTTGTTGACATATTTGTTTCATTAGATAGAGTTGATGATAATGTTCATGTTCCTAATGTTGCATTTTTTTTCAAAAAACAACATGTTTTTGCCTAGCGGGTCTTCAACCATATAAATGAATATGCCAAATATCAGGAAAGAAGTTAGATCTAGTTTACTAGAGACGAAACAAATACTAACACTAAAATAAAAACAAAAAGGAAAAACGGTTGGAAGCAAAATATACAACATTAGGCCTAAAACAGGTAAAAATAAAGTATAAAGATACCCGAGATAAGACATGAAAGCCGATCTATTCGGAGTTGCCGAAGCTGATGTCGTTGCTGCGATTTGGATGAAACTCATAACTAAAATTAAAAATATGACTTGATCTCTTCTCATCAAATATGAAGAAAATAAATCTGCACAACACATCCAGATATAACACTAAATCAAACTTGAAAAAACAAATAAACAGACCTATTTACCAAAAAGAAAAAAAAAACTAAAAAACTGAATTAAAACTATAAAAGAAATATAGGGATATATGATACTAGGTGGGAGTTATTGGTTCTTCTCAGATCTGCTGCAAAGGAGCCAATATGAGCAGTGAGATGCTCAAAATATTAATGTTTGTATGCTTACTTTTAGTAGAGAAGGAAAGCGTTTTTAGAAAATCAAAGGTCTAAAACTTCATTTTTCCAATAAGTTGTCCTTCTCGATTATAGCATACAATTATGTACTTGAATACCTTGAGTTTTGGGTTATTTCCACCCTGAGTGTTGCGATTTTTTTAATCAGATGAGAGAAATATATTATAAAGAAACGATATATAGTACTAAGAGAAGCCATCTTTGAAGATAAGCTTAGCACAAGTGAAAACAAGAAAACTAGAAATCAAGGTACGAGCTAATTATAAGAATATTGTGTTTCGGCTAAAAACAACTTGAGAAATACATTACAATAAAACTATGTCTATATACAATTGGTCAAGTAAAAAATGATCAAACTTCAATTCACATCTCCAAATCAGTTTCGAATAAGTAATTTTCCTCGAATGATAGTTTGCTAACATGTTATGCAAGAATGATATTTTTCCTCGTTGGTACCTCAATCTTCCCTTGGGAGATAAGGTGGGTAGCTCTCAAAAATGGGAAAAAAAATCTTAAAAATTGTGGGAACCGAGTTACTTCATGGAATGAGAAAAATTTCTCAAGAGGAAGTTAGCTAACTTTCATCAAAAGTGTTTTGGCTAATCTTCTTATTTATTATCTTCCCATTTTTCTTGCCTCAAGCTCTATAACAAAGAAAATTGATATGGTAGTGAGAGATTTTTTATGGAATGATGACCCTAAAAGAGTACATAATATTTGTTGGTCAATGGTTTCTAAAACAAAAGAAATATGTGGTATTGGCATCCGAAGAACTAAGCAAGTAAATTCGGTTTTGCTAAAGAAATGGTAGTGGCATTTTGGTTTAGAGAAAGTTGTTTTATGGAGGAAGATTATGGTTGAAAAATTTGGTGAAACATCCACCGGATGGGAAACTCTCCAACCCAAGGGATCAAATGGCGGTAGTTTGTGGTTTAATATCTATAAAGAACTAGAAAATTTCAACAAGAATATTTGATTCAAAATTAGCGCGGGTAAGGAAACTAGATTTTGGGAAGATGTTAAGCTAAGTGGTAGAATATTATCTGATATGTTTCTTTTGGCGTATGAAGATTCATGGAACAAAGAGTTTGTGGTGGATAGTATTTATGAAGCTAGGGATTGTGGTATAAGGTGGGATTTTGTGTTTAGACAAATATACCATTAAATCATATCAAATGAAGTTTCCACGATATCAAATCTTATCTATTCCATCTCCATACAAGATGGTGGATAGTCGAATTTAGGTTGGAAATGAACATGGTTACTATACGGTGAAGGATGGTATAAAGAACGAAGGAGAACAAGATGAGCCAATATTTCCAATCGATGTTGTTTGGAGTCGTGAGTATCCTTGTAAAATATATTTCTTTCTTTGGCTCCTTTCTCACAATAAGGTAATGATGGCGGATAAACTTATAGGTAGGGGAATGGATGTTTCAAGTGTTTGTTGTTTTTGCGAGGAAAATGATGAAACTAGCTCACACTTATCCTATGATTGTTGGAGGACCTGAAGAATATGGGATTACTTTGTTGAAGGATGTCAATTTCGGTGGACTTATGATTCAAATTTCACCACAACGGTGAAATCTTGGAAGTATAATTGGGGAGATGAAATAATTAGTAGAATATGGAACTATATCCCGGTTGGAATATGGTGGTATATATGAAATGAGCGAAATGCAAGAGTCTTCGAAAAGAAAAAGAAAAATTTGGTAAGCCCACTAGAAATGTTAAACTCCAAGCCTTCTTTAGGGCGGAGCCGAACACAAGGATGTTATGTCTAATGGCGAACACAGTGATAACACTTGGGACTCTTTATTCCGGCCTTCGTGATCTTGGTCTGTTTTTGTTTTGGCTTGCCGAATCCCCTTTCAGCTCCCTTTTTTTATTGCTCTTGATTGTATTTATTGTATGAGGTACCCTCTTAAGTACCCCTTTCAAATGAATTTCCTCTTTGATCAATAAAAAAAAGTAGTTTTCCTGACAATCCTCTTGCAAATATGCACTATAACTTTATACACCCCCAAGAATGGCAATGAAGGGAGGTATGGTAATAGAAAGAGATTACAGAATGCTAGTATAAATCAGGCTTTGATTCAGTTGAGGGAGACAAATGGCTACCTTAACTTAGTCCAGAAATTATTTGTTCCATCTGGACAAGAGCGAAGACAAGCTAGTCATTGCGCAAAGAGGAAAAAAAACCAATCTGCAGGCTTGTGAGAGAAAGTTTATCTCAGGACACTACGCTGCTGCCATATACGTTCTTTCTTCTAATGGTGTCGCCCCTTCCACACCTGACACCCTCCATGAACTGAGGCTTAAACACCCTCGAGCTTCCCTCCCATGTATACCTTCAGAATCCATCAACGTGGCGGTTGTTTATGTGGATGCTAAGGCCGTATTAGGCGTGATTAGGAGCTTTTCTAGAGGGAATTCTTATAGAAGGGACGGTATGAGAGATCAACACTTGATAGATTCTCTTAGTGGCGCAGCGGCCTCTGTTGCAGATGACCTCCTAGAATTTATAGCCAACGTGGTTAACTTATGGTTGGCAGGCAAGTGCCCGACCGTTCTGGGAGAGTTTGTGGCTAGTGCCCCATTAACTCCTTTTCTCAAGCATGGTGGAGGGATTGAGGCCAATTGCAGTTGGAATTGTTTGGAGGAGGATGTGCTCAAAGTTGGTAGCGTCTTCGGTGGGTAAGGAAATGGCCTCCTACTTAGGTAATCATCAATTCGGAGTGGGCATCCCCTGTGGAAGAGAAACCATTCTACACTCGGCCAATAGGTTACTTGAGTTGAAAGGGGACAGTGCAATATGACCATGATGTTGGTTGATTTCACCAATGCATTTAATTTAGTGGACATGACCACTCTAATCAAGGAAGTATAGAGCAAATGCCAAAGTATTTCGAGGTGGGCAGATTTTTGTTATGCTCAGCCCGCAAGAATTTACCACCCACGAATTCACTCTATCTTCGGCCTTGGGGGTTCAGCAATGTGACCCTTTAGGTCCCTTATTATTTGCACTCGCTTTACATCCGCTTGTATGTATGATTTCTTCGGAATGCAAGCTTGACCTACAAGCGTGGTATTTGGATGATGGCACTTTGGTAGGGGATACTATGGAAGTGTCGAAGGCATTGAGCATCATTCTGTCAGAAGGTGGCAGTAGAAGGCTTCATCTAAACATCAAGAAAATTGAGATTTTCTGGCATGTTGTTGACCCTAGGAGTTTATCCGATAATGTGTTTCCGGCGGACATTGGTAGGCCATCTAGAGTGTTCAAACTTTTGGGAGGGACAGTTATCTTGGATCTTCAGTTCTGCAGAGATTTAATTCAAGCTAGAGTGGACAAAACAATATATCTAATGGACATTGTGAAGAAACTACAAGATCCTCAAAGTGAGCTGTTATTGTTATGCAGCTGTTCCGGGGTGTCCAGATTATATTTTGCTATGAGGACCGCTGGCTTTGCTTCAAGCTAAATCCATTTTTGATCAACGTTAGTTTCAATTTTTGAGACACATTTTTCACAAGAGATGGCGCAGGCTTCGGACCCCTCCAGCAGCGTATTGCCACCTTGCCGATGAAAGATGGCGGTCTCGGTGTTTACATTATGGAAAATACTAGCCATTATTGTTATATCGCATCCGGCTTTCAGACTAGGGGCTTACAAGACACCATGCTTAACGTGTCCTCCACCGATGTGACTAGAAAGTGTTTCCAACAAGCTTTGAATAACTTCCTAAAGGTATGTGGATTGTCTTCTTCTACCTTCAACCTCAATAATATTGCCCCTCATCCAATGCGTTCTCTGACAGTGTTATAATTTGATATTGTTAAGAAGAATATTCCGTCATGCTTCTCTATGTCCAATCGGGATTCTTTTTTATGGCAAAGCAATAGGGTGGATCATGCTTTGGATTTTCTTAAGGAGATTCCCATTAGTGGTTTAAATCAAAGTCTAGGACCTCGTCAATTTAGATTCGTGTTAAGTTATAGATTGGGCATACCTCTTTTCAGGGAAGATATTTTCGGAGACCATGCTTTGAATTGCGTTAATGATGTCAGTCTCAAATTACGCCATGACCTTATGAGGGATGTATTTGCTGACATTTGTTACAATGCTGGTGTGCATGTGAGGAAGGAGGTACTGCTTGGTTTTTTATCAAATAACAATCTTCCTTGAGACCGGCAGATATTCTTGTTCATTGTTGGGAGAACGGTCAAGATGTCTGTTTTGATGTTACTGGTGTTTCACCACTCACCGTCGGGGGAGTTCGTACTTTCATACCCGATCATGCCATATCTAGAGCTACTACGCGTAAACGCAATAAATATCTAAACAAGTGCTCCCTTCATGGGTATGGCTTTGGTGTTTTAGCTTTCTCGACTTTAGGAGAGTTGCGCAAAGAAACTATCATTCTATTGAAGAGGTTGAAGAATTGTATCACGAACCATGATGCTAATTATAAGATAGGTGATACTCTTTTTTATAGAATAAGTTTAGCTATCCAAAAGGGTGTTGATGCCCAGCTTGTTGCCAGGCTACCCACCAACTTATTGTAATTAAATCTATTCTCTTACCAAAAAAAGAAAATTAGAAGTTGTAGTTGCCTTGGCTCTATGTCCCAATGCATCTGCTGCCCGGAAAGTTTGCTTATTTCTCTCCCTCCATAACACGCCCAGCAAACTTCTGCAGGTAGAGGTCGTGCTACTCAACATGTGGTTGATATACCCAGACGGAACCAGCAATTTACAAGCTTGTAAAGGGTGCCCGGGAAAACCCAAGCAAATTCCAAACATGTGTAGCCACTGTGCAATGCAATAGCAAACGGTCACTGGTCTCCTCTTCATTCCTAAACACTGACTGTTGCCATTCAACCTCTGTGACATAATTGCTATCTAATACATAACGTATTCAAGTCAGTAAACTCGGGATTCTCATTAAATTTAAGACATACGATGAGATATATCTCGTAATTCATAATGCTAGTTTAATTGGGGGCCCTGATTTTTAATTAGGGGCCCTGAACAATTTATACCCACACCACAAATTATAAGGGGGTTCCAAAAATGGGTGAAAATACTTTTATACCCTTTCTGCTTAATAACCTATTAACAGTAACCCTAAGGCCCCCAATTCATTTTCTAAAAACCAAAAAACAGTTTTTATTCCCCTCCCTCCCTCTTCTCCTACCTCCCACTCCTCGTCTCCTCCATTCTCAATTTTTTTTTCTTCGTCGATTCATCGTTGTAATCGACGATACAAAAAACTTTAATCGACGATTAAATTCTTTTACAAAGATGGCTCGAACCAATGAGTACAAAGGAAAGTTTAGTAACCCTAATTTGGTAGAGAAACCGAAATTGAAGATTAATCTCAAAACTAACGTTGTGGTATCAAGCCGGGAAGAATTAGAAGAAGAAATGGCGCCTATTAGAAGGTAAGTCACTCAAACCCACTTATGATTTTGATTCTTTATTGAGTTTTGACTGTGAAATCGAGCAATGGAACCGTTTTTTTTCAGTTTCAGTGTTAGGGTCGTTATAGAGTTTTATGTTAAACTCTAACGATCCTTTAATTGCATGTGTTGTGTATGAAAAATCGTTATAGAATAAGTTTAGTTTGGTAACGACCCTAATTCTGCTAATACACTGTTGTTTCCATTGACTAGAGTCGTTATAGAATAAGCCAACTTATTGACGACCCTAACGATGCAGAGACCATACTCTCTGCCTTAAAAATAGGAAGTGTCGTCATTTGTTACTTTGGGTCGTAATAGTTTTAACTTATATGACGACCCTAACTATATTTGATGACGACCCTAGTTAGAAAACAAAAATACCCACTGTCTAAAATATTGAAAGGGTCGTTATATTTGTTATTAGAGTCGTCATTGTTTTGTTTGGGTCGTTATTGTTTTAACGTATATTATGACGACCCTAGTAATGAGATAGCATAAAATATTAAAATTATTTGTGTGTATGTTACCATTGTAGTAAAAAGAAAGACAAGGAACACATGCCCACTCCACCTTCCAAACCTCCACGGCACGACAAATACTTGGCGGCCGGTGAATTCCGCGGAAAACGTCCGAGTGAGGTTGCCTTTTCTATCCGCGAAATGAGAAATCAAGGTAATGATTAGTCTGATTCGTCATCTGCTTCCACCCCAGTTTTATCTCCTTCCGGAAGCTATGAGGAAGAAATTATTGAACAAGATGTGATTCACGATGATGTTGGCGATGGTTACGGCGGTGGTATTGGTTGTTCTGGTGGTGCAGGTGGTGGTGATTATGATGATGATGAGGAGGAGGAGGAGGAGGAGAGCGATGAAGGTAATGCTGGTAAGGGTGTTGGTGGTGATGAACATGAAAGAGTGGCAGAGGAGGCGAAATGGTCGAGACGGAAGGATGGAAGGCCAGTTGCAGAGAGCGCGAGACACATTCCCCCCAAACATTTGCATCTAGAACGTCTCTATGGTGGTAAATCTAGAGGAGAACCGAGAGATCGGTGCGGAGTTTTATTTGGATATAAGGGCAGCTGGGCTCATACCATTTACGAAACAATCGTAAAAATTTAAACTTTTCTTTTAAATTTGATTTGTTGATGTTCACTTGAATTTGTTTTTAAGAAATTTGTTATTTCTTTTGTAGGATCATAAGAATGCCGTACGTCTTTTCAGACGACAGTCTTCTTATGTGAAAATGTCCATGTGGGAGCTAAAAGATGAATGTGGAAGAGTCAAGGAGATTATTGAAAACTCGGCTCTTTATACTGCCGTTGTGAACTCAGTGATTGCATATGACAAGGTTGCAATTTCAAGTTTTAGTGAGAGGTTTTACGGTGAAACACATACATTCCAATTTCCTTTTGGTGAGATGGCATTGATACCAGATGATGCAGATCAGATATTAGGGTTGCCGGTCGAAGGGAAATCCACCAATGCTAAGTTCAAGAAAAGGCTTAGTTGGGAAGAAATTTATGGATTGACCGAGAGATTGTTTGGCTGGGACCAAAAGACTACATATGGCCTTTTCGTGATGGGAAAGAAGTACCCGAAGAAAGAGTTCAAACTCGTAGATATTAGAGAGATGTTTGCTAGAATACTAATCAAAGAAAGAGTAGATGGTCTCTCTGATGCTCAATGTCGTTATGCGGCAGCTGGGTACTTTTTGTACACACTTGCGTCGGTCATATTTCCCGACAGCAAGGGTAACCGGGTGAGTATCAACCTACTTCAACTGTTGGATCCTTTGGATGATGTGAACAAGTACTCTTGGTGTACTGCCATGGTAGCACATTTGAATTGTCAGTTATCAAATGCATCTCGGGAACGATCTTCTCAAATTCATGGCAATACGTCTCTACTGCAGGTAATTGGATTGAACTTAGTTGTATCCCTTTTTTAAAAAAAAAAAAAAATTTGAAATTTTTTATACCTATCAGATTGTTTTGTTTTATTTTGTTTGATGTCAATATAGGTGTGGATTTATGATGGTTTCCCTTCATTGTTCAAAGACAATCCCGACGTCAAAATAAACCCAGAATGGAACAAAACCAAACCAAGATGGACTCGATACTTGTACACTGGGTCTGCGGATAGGGAACAGAAGGATGCGTTGGTCGAAATGCGGCAAAAATTGGACAACATCACAGCTGAAGAGGTAATCTTTGATCCTTATAAGAAAGATAGGGTGAGCGCAATGGAAGATGTTGTGTATTACGACGGCCCTCTGTTTTACCCTTACGTATTTTCAATGTATAATCCAATGAGAATCATGCGTCATCTTGGGTTTATTCAAGATTCACCCGCACCGGATTATAAACCACGATTCAAGCACAAGTTAGACAAATGCGAGTCTAACGAGTCGGAATTAGTAGTGGTTTATGAACCTCAACCATTGACCAAGCATTGGGATGATAGACACGAGCATGATAGCAAGGTAGATGTCTCTTATTGGGAGCATGTGAATCAAGGTCATGAGTCCACAGATGATTACTTGGAATGGTATGGACGCTTCTCTCACCCTCAGGTCATCCAGATAGATGCTCCGGGCACTCGAAGGACCAACAAGGCATCTACATCTGATACAAGAGATGATTCGACTATTCTTAAGCTTGTGGTAAGTTTTTTTTTGGGCATTGCATTATTCACAAACAAACAAATATGCATTATTTAATATGAAATGGTATTTGAATGCCAATAGAGGGAGCGAATGAAGATTCTTCTCAAGGCTTTTTGTTGCTGGGCCGAGAAAGGAGAAGTGGCAGAACCTGAGCGACATCGGAAGTATGCTGATTATATTAGTCACATTGAAAATACATCAGCTAAGAAAATGTTTGCTGATCTGGCTAAGCAATTTAAGAGGCCCAGGAAAAACCGTGAACAAATGAGACAACAACTTCAACAACAGGGTGAAGCATGGCAAGGTGACGCAAGCTCGGAGGAAACAGAAGATGGTGAATCCCAAATAGCTAGTACAAGTCAAGGTCGTCGTAAGAGAAGCCGGTCATCAGCTGTTGAAGGTAGTCAGGAAGGCCGAGGTGGAGGTCGAGGCCGAGGTGGAGGTCGAGGCCGAGGTGGAGGTCGAGGACGAGTTGGTGGTCGAGGCCGAGGTGGAGGTCGTAACCTTGAGTGAGGAGATGTTCTTCTAATGTTACGATGGAGGACTTTAGTATTTCGCAAACTGAAACTTAATTTTATTTTATTTTTTCCATGGTTTGATACCCTATCTCGTGCTTGTTAAACTCGGTTAGTTTACATATGTTAGTATTTTTTGTTTTAAATGAAACAGAGAACTGGGTATAATTCCTGGCTTAGAGTCTTTAATATTTAAACTACCTTAAGTAACGACACCTGCGGGGAAAAAAACATCTCCCTTAGAGTCATTACCTCTTTAGTTTTGAAAAATGACGACTCTATGAAAATTTTGAACAGAGTTGTGGGTATAACTTCTGCCCATAGTGTCGTTACATTTAAAATGGATTTGAATAACGACCCTGTTGACAAAATCATACCGACCTGGACACATATTTGTCTTTTAGAGTCGTTACCTTTTCGGTTATGACCATTGACGACTCTAAGAAATATTTGTCCCGAGATGTTGGTAGAACATCAGAAATAGAGTCGTTAATAATTAAAAGGATATGTATAACGACTCCTGTGAAAAAAATTCATACAGACCTGGACACTTATTTGTCTGTTGGAGTCGTTATCTTTTTAGTGTGATAGTTGACGACTCTATGACAGGTGAAGTGGAACGGTCTGATTTTTTGCAATACACCTCAAGGGTCATTCATTTACTTAATAAATATAGTGACGACTATAACTGAAAAATTACATGTTAATACGTGATTGAACTACCAATGCGGCTTCGATGTGATAAAACGGCTCTCCTCTCCATTTGGTGTAAGCATCTTGGGCAGCACACCTATCCCCTTTGTGCCCGGCGATAAACTCGTTGTACTTGGTGCACCATTTCATAACAACAATCGTCCTATCCCTAATGTGAGACGGCAAATAAGGATATCGTTTTGGACCCGAACCAACACAGCTCCAAAATATACTATCGTCTTGATTATATTTGTTAAGATCCTTGACGATATAATAATTTTTAACCCATTCGGTCTCTTCGTCGACTTGCTTGAATCTTTCCCGGATTTGGGTTTGTTGTTTTCCCCGTTTATTTGCCTCGCGCAACTCTTCTTCTTCCTTCGTAGGATATGGTGTGATAGTGTATGGTTTTTTACGTGGGGGCATGCTTCTTTTGCGTAGTTCTTCCTCCATTGCCAAAATTGAGGAGGTTGGTCGCTTGCATCTTCTAAGTATGTTTTCAATTGAATTGTTTGACATCTTAGTTTTATTTTCGGTTGTATTGGACAGTTCATGTTGAAAGATATATACCTAACATATCCCAACGGCTATTTTTATTGGGAAGAGTGTATTCAGAAACAGCCGTTAAATATATTAGGTGTTAGAGTCGTTATTATATGCTCCTTAAAAATGTAATGACTGTAAGCGGTATTAGTGTCGTTACTATAACAGTTTTTTTTAATAACGACCACAGGTTACAAAAACATCCAGGAGACGAAAAATATTTGCACTAGAGGGTCGTCACTGACTAGGGTCATATATATAACGACTCTAATCTTAAAAAAATAAATATTCAAGGATCGTTACAACTTATGTTTAATAACTGAGCGACTTGTGTTTACCAAAATAAACATTCTTACTGACTTGTCCACTCCTGCGGAAAGATATAACGTCTATTCATTAAGCATTCTTCAAAATACAACCATCTACCCACAAAGGATGTTTCATAATAAAGCTCAAAATAAACAGTCATTCATTCTTTCAATTGTTCGCCCATGTCAACATGAGCCGGCATCGGGTCCAAAGCATTCCACAAGTTCAGGCCGTACTCGTACTGACTTGTCCACTCTTGAGTGAAGTCTCCCCACTCTGCATAGACTACCCGTGGCAAAGGACATTCATGTGTTATATTCAACCCTATGTAATGGTTCATATTGACATGTGCCATTACAATTCTTCTTTTCTTTAACGCCAGCTCACACCTAGTTCTTGAGGGTACATACGTACAAGATCCTTCGGGGAACCCTTTGGTGAATACATGAACGACACAAGAGAATGTGTCCGCTAATAGTTGGGCACCAAAAGGCATTTGCATCCAAAACTTATAACCGGCCGTCTTCGACCCCTTTCTCCATTTGACGTTGGATACCAACTCCTTGAACTTCATTTCTTTCTCTTTTGAATCTCCTTCCATGATCATTGTTAGATAAAGTAGTTTGTCCTGAACAAGTTTAGCGGCCATTTGTCTCCTTGCATATTCGATTTGGGTGAGTTTTAGTTTGTCAGCTTCATTGAAATGGCCTAACTGTTCCGTTGCAACATGGTAACCAAAATTTCCATCCGCGTCCACGTCGTCGGTGGAGATAAGGTGATCCCAGATGACGTAAGGAAGTTGATCGGTATACTCTTTATACAAAGTGTAAGCAACACGGAGCGGTCTTCCATGGGAATCTCTAGGGGTGCACGGATTACCCTTTATTCCTCTTATCGTCACCATTCCGCTTGTTTGGCTTTGTTGGGTGCCGACTGTATAATCAACATCATCCATATGACTTAGGGTGACTAGTTTGTTTTTTGTCCGACCCCTTTTCTTGGTAATGAAAGACTTTTCATACTCACTATATTCCGCCTCCACCTTCTCATGCCCACACTGGTCCCTTGTACAGTTTTTTTTTTCATTCACAGTTTCTCTAAATGACAATTTAGTTGTCGGACACCCTGGTGGTTTTTGTTTTATAGGCTCTTCTTCTACCGCCAAGCTTTTTTTTGCCGCCGGCCACAAGTTGGAAACCAATATTTGTCTTCCTGCACATTTCGATTTCCTGAATTTTTCGTTGATGTACTTTCCAATTTCCAAGTCTCCGAACTCTTGCTCAGCGTCCCCTGTGGGATTTGGTGTGAATGAGAGTTGCTGCCAGAATGGATCAATATCTTTAAGAGGAATGATATCTTTGTACCCACCAAGTTTATGTCTACAAGGGAGGCCGAGCCATGTCTCTGTTGTACAATAACACTTCATCACCTTCCCAGCGGCAGTGTTGGCTCTAAACTTTATAAGTTCTTCCATCATATGGGTTATTGCCCACCATGATACTTGATGTGCTATCCCCCGTAACAAATCTTTGTCTCTAACGTATGCCATCTGAAAACGGTCTTTACTTATCTCCATCTGGGCCACTATTTTTCTTAGATCATTATCTGCGTTCTCGTGAATAGCTTCCTGTACCGTAACTACCCCACCAGTATTCTCTTCCAAATTTTTTTTCAGACGGCCATGAGACTGCTCTGCAATACTGGTAGACTCATTTTTGAAGTGCTTGTATCTATTGGTCCATGCATAAACAAACCTCTCCTTCCAAGGATTCAACCATGTATTCTGGAAATACTCGACAACCTTCTTATGTTCTGTGGTCCAATCATCAATAAACTTTTGCAAGTTTGCATAATACTTAACCTCGGTCTTCGAATGAACCAAATGGTCCCAATCTTTGCAAAAAACCTTCCATAGATCCCCCTCTTCATCGTATTTTTCCTTTTATTTCCTTTTCTCTTCCGCTCTCTCTTCTTTGGACAGTTCGCTAAGACGCTCGTCTTCCTCCTTAGAACGTTGATTACCCTTCTTAGTATGGATCTTTTGGATTTGGTTCCTGCAATTTGAGAGAATATTGGTTTGGATGTGCCACGTACAAAGAAAATGTTGAGCAAGAGGAAAAACCTGACGAACGGCACTCATAACTGAAAAATCCCTATCAGTAAATATAACCTGCGGCGTCTCGTTTCCACGGTAAATCAACCGCACTTGCTCAAAGGCCCAAACATAATCCTCTATTTCTTATTTCTCCATAAAGCACCATGCAACTGTGAATGATTGTTTATCCGAAGTATGACCAACCACGTTCAACAAGGGAATGTTATACCTGTTTGTCTTGTAGGTGGCATCTATGAACAGAACCTGGTAAAAACACTGTGCCAAATCGACCATCATAGGGTGCGCAAGAAAAATATGAGTAACTTTTTCTCCGGGACCAACTTTTGTTTGCATGGCGTAGTTATGTTGTTCTGCTAACCACTCGGATTGTTGCATAATTATCCTACCATCCCATTCGGTTCTCTTCAACGTTGCTTTGGCCGCATAGATTGTCGAAATGGTAGACAAGTTATCCTTATCTTCCGCCCTTATTGAATTTAGGATCTTAAGAGGCCTACACCCCTTCATTTGTCGAACCCTCTCCATTTCATGCGGCTTCAAGCGGGCATATGCAGGGTGTCCATATAAACTTTTAGGTGGAGGATGGTTGTGACGACCGTCCGGAATAATATCCAATCTCCATCGATGGGTTTCATGATGCCTTTTGAAATAAATCCTGAACGGGCAACCGCACTTCTTCGACGCAGTTTTGTAGACCCTACTTGTTTTCTTCTCATATTTGTAATTCTTACCTTTGTGACTTTCCCCTTTTTTCCCCGCTCCCTCGCACACCATCTCCATCTTATAACTATCGACGTGTTTTCTTTGAACAACAACGCACATCTTCTCTTTTGCCTTAGAGATAAGCCATTCCTTGGCCTCAACCTTGTATTTCCATGTCTACATTCACCAAACAAATTATACATCCATGTGATCAAATAATTTAAAATTAAATATAACTAAAAGGTTAAGTAAAACCTACCAAATCAGTCATATAGTGTTGGGAGGTATCCGGACCGATCGTAGAGACTGGTTCTGGTTGAGAGCTTGGATGCACCACCATCTACAACATAACATAAATAGATAAACTTAGAGTCGTCAATGAATAAAAATAAAACATAACGATCCCAAAGTTTAGAGTCGTCAATGATTGTTTAGTCGTTAAATTTTTTTTTATAAATGAATGACTCATTTGCTGGGAACGAGTCGTCACATTTTAAACAGAAAAGGTAACGACTCTTGTGGCAGTTAATGTCAAATTTGAATTCAACAAATATGGTTGAGTTGGGCAACGGTAAATAATTCAAAAAAATAAGAGTTGGGCCTTTAATCTCTATAAAAAGTGAACCATATCTCACCACTTCTTCACACAAACCATAATTCTCAAACTTCACATTCATTCTCATTCATTTATCACCCAAGAGCAAAAACTAGAGGTAATACCATGGCTACTCCCTACACTTCCGAAGAGAATTGCGCCGTTGTGAGAGCTTGGTTGACAGTCACAAACCACTTTGAAAGTCTAGACAAAGACATTGATGAAACATCTGGTACTTGGTGGAACCGTGTATTCATCGTTTTTGTTGCGTTGGACGGCAATCGCAACTCAAGGTCTTTGAAACAAGTCAAGGAACGTTTCCAGGAGATAAAATTAGAATGTGATGCTTTCAAAAGAGAAATTAATGTCGTAAGGGTATCCATGCCCGATATGTTGGGTGCTACAAGAGTAAGTGTTTAAACAAGAGGTAAAAATTATCGAAAGCTTTGAACAATACTAACTAAGTTTTTTGTCTTGTGTTTTCAGTTGGGTAAGGCGTATAAGCGATACGAGGTGCTTCGTGGGAACAAGTTTGAGTTCGACGATTGCTACCTCATCTTGCACGGCACTACCTATAATTACAACATCTATGGTTGAGTGTTTAAATGCACCGTTATTATCTATTGTATTTCATTTCCTTCAATGCAACGCTATGCAAGATGTATGCCTTTTAAGATTCAATGAAATGATTCTGTGAAATCAAAAATAATGAAAAATCGTTGAAAAAGTCGTTATTAATTTTACATATAAATATAACGACCCAAAAAACAATTTGCAATGCCTCTTTAGGATCGTCAACTAAGTTGACTACAAATATGACGACCCTAGGTGTCATACTGACCAGCGAATTTGGGTTTTAGAGTCGTTACTCAGTTAACAATAAAATTAACGACTTTACGTGAACTTCCTAAAAAGGGTCGTCAATATATATAACGGTACCTTAACGATTTTTCATAACCTGGAATGAGTCGCAGGTTAGAGTCGTTAATAGTACTAGCAATAAGATGACGACCTAATAGGGTCGTTATAGTATAAATACCCCGACTATGACGACTCTATCACTGAGATGTTGCATATTGTGAATGAATCGACCACTTGGAGCAACAAACAGACAAATCGAAGGGTGTAATCTGTTTACCTCATTGTTTTCAGCTCGGGGTTCCTCATTTTGAGGGTTGGTTGCTTCATTTCCACCAATGGGATCTTCATTTCCATCATTATTCATGGCTTCATCTATTAACATTTCTTCATCAAACATCCAATCCATAGGATTAGTTGACACAATCTCACCATCAACACAATCATGGTTGTAATTAGAAGCTTCACCAACATCATTTCCTACACTAGAATCATTCATTTCAAATAACCTAATTTTTTCACCAAAAAACTCTACTACTCCCTACCCAAAACACCAAAACACAATTTTTCCTTTAATCCAAAAAGTTACCAAAAAACTGATTTTAATCTAACCTTATTACTTAACACATTAATTAACTAATTAAATTTAATTAACACTAATCACTCAGGGGTATTTAAGGCATTTCGAAAAATATGGGATAAGGGATAACCCAAAATTAATATTTCATGACCCTTTTTTGTCACGTAGTGCAGGGCCCCTAATTAAAAATCAGGCCCCCAATTAAACTAGCTTCATAATCCATGTTACAGAAAACCTTTTATTAAAGTTAAATTGTAAGTCTAGTCTGTCTAGACCCAACACTTGCCACGGATATTTTATTATCTTATGGTGCTCAAGCCATCCTAGCCGTTTTATGTGTCTTATATAGACACTGTCATTTTGGCACAAGTGTTTGTTAGTATTCCGGTATTTTTCCGTGAGTATGTAATTATTCCTTAATAATTTTTTTCTAATGGAAAAATTCAATGAGATCAGGTCACAGATTGTCTTATATTGGACAAGAGGAACAACAAACTAGCACGACCCAAGATAGTAAAAGAATTCTCGTTTATATACTATAGTATTATGAATTAGATTCTCCCCCACTTTATTTAAATAATAAGCTCATAATTGGCATCACCATGGCTGTTATGGTTTGAAGTTTGAACTCCTCCATTCATATTCGCATATTTATATAAAAACTTAATTACAATGCATCTATCCATTCTTCTTCAGCATGGGAAACCGTCTCTTGTTATTTGCTTACACTCTTGTTATTACTTTTGCTGCTGCTTCTTCTTCGTGGAAGGTTTCTGCATCATATTCTAATGTCGTCGAGCACACTTTCCATGTAGATTCCTCAACTTCATCAACTGATAATCTCATTTTTCCTTTATTGCAATTTTTATTAGTTGCACATAAGATGCTAATTAATTTATTGTTGAATAAATTTGAAATTTCAGGTAGGTAACTTGAGTGTCCGCCGAATGTGCCAAGAACAAACTATAATAGCAGTAAATGGTAGCCTCCCAGGCCCAACACTACAGGTTACTGAAGGCGATACACTGGTCATTCATGTTGTTAATAAATCTCCCTACAATGTCAGCATTCACTGGTGAGTAAATCCGATTAGTGATGAACTCGATCATCAAACGTTTCTGAATCTAAAACTCAATTATTGACTTAACCAATAATTTAATTCTGCAAGTAAAAACAAACATTTTTCTTTTTTTCGTTTTCTTTTAGGAAATACAGGAGACATTTGCATATTAATTATGATACAAAAACATTTGCAACTGTGATTGGTGCCGCGTCATTTGCACATAGTTTTGAATGTTTAATGTTTCTCTTGAGAAATTCTAGGTTTTGTATCTAGCTGTCCCTTCCAGACTTGAGAGGTAGATTTTGAATACAGTGTTTATGTTCTTGGTTCAGGCATGGAGTATTTCAACTACTTACTGCATGGGCAGATGGACCAGGTTATGCAACCCAATGTCCTATACAACCAGGCAACAAGTATACCTACAAATTTAAAGTCACTAAGCAGGAAGGAACCTTATGGTGGCATGCACATACATCTTTTATGCGAGCGACTGTTTACGGTGCTCTCATAATTCGTCCAAGGGCTGGTCGGAGCTACCCATTCCCTACACCATATAAAGAAGTCCCAATTATGTTAGGGGAGTGGTGGAATGCTAACGTGATGGACGTCGAGCGGATAGGTATGGCAATTGGCGGCGTCCCAAATGTATCAGACGCTTATTCAATCAATGGACGTCTTGGTGATCTCTCCCCGTGTTCAAAAAAGCGTAAGCATAAAGTCACCCTTTTGATTACACCACATTAGTTCACTAATTTACTTTGCCTGACTTCGTGGAATTTACTACTGAGTTGAGTCAATCATATTGTTTATTTGAATGACTAATGGTAATGGTAATGGCAATCCAACAGATACATATAAGTTGAATGTGGTGAAAGGAAAGACTTATCTGCTTCGGCTCATCAACGCTGCCCTCAATAATCAATTTTTCTTCAAAATTGCTGATCACAAATTCACAGTCGTCGCAATAGATGCCAGTTACACTGACCCTCATCACACGGATGTAGTCGTCTTGGGTCCAGGCCAAACAACCGATGTCCTCTTAAAGACTGATCAACCAATTGGGGATTACTATATGGCAGCTCATCCCTATGTTAGTGCCATGTTACCTGCCCCATTCTCATCAATTGCCACCACAGGGATACTCCGGTACAGATGTGGCACCACTTCAATTTCATCTGCCTCTACACCCAAAATGCCAATCCTACCAGCTTTCAACGACACCCCAGCAGCTCACAGATTCCACTCCAATTTGACTGGTTTAAAGAATGGCCCCTTTTTTGTCAAGGTTCCGCGTAATGTAGATGTGAAAATGTTGATAACCGTCGGGGTGGGCATTAGCACTTGTCAGACGCCAAATGCTTGCGTTGCTAACCCATTTGGACCTAATATTCTGTTCTCAGCGAGTATGAACAACCAGTCGTTCCAGTTTCCTAGCAGTTTAACGTTGTTGGAAGCATTTGTTACGGGTGCAAAAGGAGTTTACACTGAAGATTTCCCCGATCAACCACCACTGAAATTCAATTATGCTACCGACAACAATCAATCGTTATGGATGACCTTGAAGAACACTAAAGTCAAGAGGTTGAAGTTTAACTCGAAGGTCGAGATTGTTTTTCAGAATACGAATATCCTCAGCATTGAGAGTCATGTTATGCATATCCATGGCTTCAATTTTCATGTTTTGGCACAAGGGTTTGGGACATATAATCAAAAGAGAGACAAAAAGAACTTCAACTATGTTAACCCACAAGAAAGGAACACTGTTGCTGTTCCAACTGGAGGATGGGCTGTCATCAGATTTCGGGCAAACAATCCAGGTAAATGCCTAAAATACTCTTCACATAAACAGTTTTATGATCTTTATAGCGTCGTTTAGATGATCTCGTACTCCCCTTTTGCCTTATGATAAGAGAGAGGGGAGAATTCAATTTCCCTCCTCCGTTGGAACACAACATAGTCGATAGTCGATAGATACAGCTACTTATGAAGCGGAACTTCTGAAGGAGCAGGTAAGGAGAGCGGAACTACTCAACTTAAGCCCAAGCCTATCCAAGAAAAAACAAAAATACTTAAGCCCAAGCCTATCAAAATATTACGATACGTCGGTATGGATTCTAAGAGCAAGGTCTATGAAGTGAGTGTTCTCATTCAGTGTGAATGAGTATCACATGATTTTCTAAAATTAGGTGCTACTATGGAGTGAGAATACTCACTCATTCATCAATAATTACTCATACACTCATTAGATCGAATGAGTGGGCGAAAGTGGAAACTAAGCGGCTGAAAATTAGCCGTTTGGAAGAAAATAAACACATTGAGCAGCTGAAAATTTTCCACTCAAACCTATTTTTAGAATTTTATTAACTTAACACTCTTAGATGCGGGACCCAAAATTAGGTTTTATTATTAAAAAAAAAAAGTTACGAGGAGGCATATGTTAATCCGGTTAGAGAGAATTTTTCTCTCCAAACGGATAAACATCAGCCGCTTAGTCTATTTTTTTAGACTCCCATGGTCACAACATACTCTTTCACTCAGTCTATCACTCAGTTTGACAGTGAATGAGTTTTAAAAACACACATTCCATAACCCTTACTCTAAGAACTGAGTAATTTCTCCTTCTTGAGTAGGAAAATTATGTATAATGTGGATAAATCATGTCTAATATACTAAATTTTATGTTATTTATTTTCTAGGTGTGTGGTTAATGCATTGTCATATGGATCTTCACATGTCGATGGGTCTAGCAACTGCATTCTTAGTTGAGGACGGACCATACCCATGGATGAAGCTTCCTCCACCACCAAAAGATCTTCCTCGATGTTAATCATAAGTCTAAAACTTTTTTTTTTTTAAGATGTATATTGGTCTCAATTTCTTTTTTTCATAGCAAAGGAGAAATTACATTAAAGATAAGGGATTGCAATATAATATAGAGTGTTTTTCGTGTTTTTTTATGAAATGAAATATAAAATAAAAAATCCTAAGTGAAGTAAAAAGAATACGGGAATGTTATTCTCAGTCCTTTTTTTCGCTCTACTCTACGCCCAATCCGACGTGGTTAAGGTTGATCCAACCAAGACATAATCCATTATTGTCATGTCTCCTCCATAAATAATGAAGGAACTCCAGAGCTTCATGGGTAAGATAAACTACATTTGACGTTTTATTTCGGGTTTGGCACAACTTATTGCTTCATTTACACCTCTGTTGAAGAAATGAGCAAGCTTCGTGTGGAAAGCCACGCAACAAGATTCCTTTCATAAGATACAACAAACATTATCATCACCTGCTGTTATGAGATCTCCCGTGCAAGAAAACCCATTATTTCTCTATACTTATTTTAGTGATACTACTGTCCCGAGCTCTCATTGCTTAGGAAAATGATGAGGGAATCGAATGCCCTATTTATTACTTCAGCTGCACTCTAAGAGATGTTGAGCTTAGATACCCTACGGTAGAAAGGGCATGTTTAGCTTTGGTCCATGCTATTCAGAAGTTTAGGCACTACTTACTATCAAATATTGTAGTGATGATATCTAAAGTCGATCATGTCAAGTTATTGCTTTTAACACCGGCTCTAATTGGTAGGACGTATAAATGGCTCCTCCAGATGTCATAATTTGATATAGCATGCACTCCTCCAAGGGTCATCAAAGGACAAGCAGTAGCGAATTACTAGCGGATTTCCCCAAGAGAAGATACCACCACGATGCACGAAGACATTCCTGGGGAATTCCCGGGGATCTCTCTGGATAAAGATGAGCCTTGGATATTATACTTTGATGGCTTCGCTACTCTTGGAAATAATACAGGAGGAGATGTTATAGTTCTATCTCCTACAGGTGAAGTTTTCTAACATTCAATCAAGCTGGACTTTCTGTGTACCAATAATTTAGCGGAATATGAAACTTTCCTCATAGGGTTTTCACTGTCCAAGCAAGCAGGAGCGACGCACTTGAAGTGAGAGGTGCCTCAAATCTATTGGTTAATCAGATGAATGGAGATTACTTCCTCAAAGAGGTAACCCTAGCTCCATACAGAGAAGAAGCTCAAAAACTATTAAATTGCTTTTCCGATGCAATTATAGTTCATATTGGCCGTAACAATAATAAGAATGCCGACTTCCTAGCTACTCTAGCCTCAAAATTACAGTTAGAAGAAATATTGACTATGAAAAGATAAAATATGGAATTAACATTGTTAGAGCATAGCTCGGTTGAACTCACCAAGCGTTGGTATGTCAAGTTTGGTTGTCATATTTTAGTATCAAAACTCATCTAGCGTCGCTTGATTAAATACTAGTGTCAACTTCGTTTAATTTAGACTAGAAAGTATAGGAATGTTGAGACATACAATTATTACTTCGAAGACCTAAATAATGAGAAGAAGTAACGAACTACAACGACGACATCATCTTTCCACTTGAGGTTAGTAATATTGACTTGAACGTGTTTCGTTCCTAACATATCTTTCAAGTCGTGCATATTGAAAACACAACTGTGAAGCTGTATATACTGTACATATTGTATATGATACTCTAGTGATGAGACATGATCATAATAGTACGGTCATAGTATTAAGGAATTAGACTACGAAGTATAACGCTTATCTTTTGAACTTCGTAGATATGACATCGACATAATCTTGTATATAGTTTTATGATTATGTGAATGGGTGTATGGTGAGGATTTCGTCCTAGGAAACAATGTTTTACATTTGTTTAAAGGAAGTACATTCATGAACTTGTTTTTTTGTCAAGTTTAGGTGATCAAAACTATAAGTCTTGATATCTAGTCTACTTATAGCTATGTCTCGGATTAGGATAAAATGTATAGTTGAGCTTTAGTCTTCAAGGCGTTCATCGATTGAAGACGAAGATCTACTAAGGAGAGCTTGGAGGAACTTCATCAAAAAAAATGATAGACTTTTACTTTTACATGATAAAATGTTTGTCAAGGCGTTCATTGATTAGAGACTAAAACTTATCTATCACTCAGAAGTCTATTCTATTATATCTCCTATTGAGACAAAGTCATATAGCTATATAGACTTTTACATTATACACATTTGATATTTCGATCTGAGTTTAACTCGGTTATATATTTCTCGAAATATGTGTTAGAATATTTTTACTTTAACTGCGTTCATCATTATTCTTGACGAGTTATTCTTGGAAACAATTTATTTGTTGGAAACTAAATAATAAGTCAAAAGATGATCATGTGAAATTTCCTTGAAACATCTTACATGATTTGTGTGAGACATTCATTTAATGTCGACTCAGAATGTTTCATATTGATCATTCGATCACTTGAAAATTACTTATAAGATAATAGTTTGTGTGTGTTTATAGGTGAAAACTGTTTCTGCGGATTTTGGTAAATTTGGGTGTGTGGATGAGAAACGAATCTAAACCCTAAACAAATGCACTGCATGGGAGTGCTTTTGATTCGAGAGATCAATCTGTACAATTATGGATTAAACCAAGAAATGGCCGTTCCAGACTTGCTTCGGTCATAAAGTGAAGGAGACGGGGTTGATCTTAGGGAGGGAAGCGAAGAAGGTGTTGAGATTGTGAAGGTGTTGGCTATTTATGACTTTTATCAGAATGGTGATTTCTGGATGCTGATGACAACACTTGATTTTTTCTGTGTTTGTCTCCGTGTTGTTTGGAAACATGTGAAAGACCTATTTATACAAGTCATTGAGCGAAACCCTCATCTCATAGGAAGTGGAGGAGGTGAAGTGATGGAGTAGTGGGGTCGTGTAGGAGTGTTGATTGTTACACGATCACACCTTTGCCCACTTCCCACTTCCCTCATCACTGTTAACTGTCCACTCTTCCTGACACGTTCTTGTAATGGCACGTTGCGCGCTGCACACTATAAACCGCCAGACCAATACCCCAGTGAGTATCCGACAGTTTGTGACATGCTTGATATCTCGAATGAGTGGTGCTAAGTTAAATAACTAAGTTATTTAAAAAATTGATATTCATGAAATATCGTGTATACTTAATGCATATAATGCATCGAAAACAATCAATACGTATGAAGCATCTTTGTTTTAAAGATTAACCAAATGAGTCGCGGATTAAGCGTCTTAAAATAGCATCACGTCCAACCATCTTCGAGTGATCGTTTGGAAGTCGTATGGGCGGGACATCCCTTGGTCGATCACTCCCTGTGGAAGATTGGTGGATGGTGATCACCGAGATGCTTCATTGGTCGTCTAGCTTTCAACCTAGGTTGTCCGACCAAGCTGGCAAGGTTGGATGGAAGAGATGGTTTACGGCATAAATCTGCGACCGTTGATGGAATTTTAGGGTTTTTAAGAGGTGCGCAAGCATCACTCTTTTGCTTGACCGAATTCAGGCATGGGCGCCAATTTTGGTGGGACCGATTGGTCAAGCATGAAGACGTCCCGTTGTTGTGCACATCTATACCTCTCTGTCCCATGAAGGCTTGATCTAGGCTACTCAAGTTGATTGTAAAAGATCAGTGGCCGTGATCGATTTGCGATATAAATCAATTGCCGCAAAGGATTTGGGAACCGCGTGACATGCCTCCTTTGGGAATGCGTTTCGAGGCGCTCGGCCATGGTTGGCCTAGGCCGGTCGATCGCACGCATAGGTGGGCCCACGGTGATCACATTGATATTCTTGGTACCTCTTAAGTCTATATCTACACCTTCCGTCTAGGCTAGAAAAGATGGATGGACGCGATCGAACTATGACAGATATATATCTCCGCAAACCCTAATTAGGGTTGTTAGAGCATTTCTCGGTTGAACCCACTAAGCGTTGGTATGTAAAGTTTGGTTGTCATATTTTAGTAAACCAAAACTCATTTAAGAGTCGCTTGATTTAAATGTACTAGAGTCAACTTCGTATAGGTTAGATTGAAAGTATTAGGATGAGACATTACAAGTATTGCGGAGACTTGAAGGAGTGAAGAAGTACGAAGCTACAACGAAAACATCATCCTTCCACTTGAGGTTAGTGATATTTGACTTGAACTGTTTCTTTCCGTAACGTATCTTTCAAGTCGTGCATATTGAAAACATAAAACTGTGAAGCATGAACACTCTAGATAGACATAGTATTAAGGAATACAATATGAAGTTTCTTTCTTAAGCATTAAACTTTGTATATAAGTCATCGACATAATCGAATGAATGCTATTGTGATTATGTATGGGTATAAGGTGAGGATTTCATCCTAGGAAACAATGTTTTTACATGTGTTTTAAGGAAGTAAGTTCATGATATGTGTTGTGAACCGAAAAGGAAATCTCTAGGCGTTATTGGAGATATTCTTCATTGCATATCTTATGAACGACCAATATGTGTGCTTAGTATAACCGCTCATGACTTGTTTGTGTTCTTGGTAAAACTATTCACACGAGGTCTGACTTATGTATTGGTATGACTTTTTTTAGTGAAACCGATCATAAGTAATCACCTGGGGTATGATCGGGTTGTGAGTGTCTGAACTTATTACTGGGAGAAAGGGAACCGATACTAGTAAGAGGTGAAGTGCATCACAAGGGGAACCGATCCTTGTATGAGGTGTAGCAAGGTTTATGGAAAAAAGGGGAACCGATCATATGAACATATGCAACAAGTTTTTGGGAAGGGGGAACCGATACTATGGACATGTGCAGTGCATACAAGTTAGATACCAAATATATGTGGGGAACTGATCCTAGTACCTAGTTAGCCGTATCTATGGTAAGATAGTGTGACTATGCACAATACTCACATGGATGTAGAACCGAAACTTGTTTTGGTAGAACCGTAACCCCATGAGTTGTGATTGAGTGTTACTTAATTAATCACATAGTTTTTGAAAGTCATATGAGCCAATTCTAAACTTGTTTGGAAGTGTGGTAAATCGGTTTCAAGTGAGCAAGCATGGAAAATACTTGCAAGAGTAAGATGTCGACACACTTTGAACACGGTGCATTAATGGTTATTCTATATTGTTCAAAGATATTCCTTAACGGCTAAGAAGGAAGTAAATCCCAAGATCGAATTTAAATAAGTTAAGAATCTTTTTAATTAAGGATTTTTAATTATATATGAAAAATATGAATTAGTAATGTGTATTTACTAGTTAAAGATTTTCCAAGGAGATTTCGATCATATTTTTGGACAGTGCATTCACAGGAATTATGAAAACCGAATTTGGGTTAATACGGAAAAATATCTTGAGTATATTTTCGGTTTTGGAAATTCCTTGGTGTCCAAAATTCCTTGGTGTCCAAAATTCCTTGTATATAAATACTTTGAATTTGCATTTCTAGCAAACTAATCCTGCGTAACCTAGACTTACTCTTTTTTCTCTGTTACTGGTGAAGCCGCCTATCAGATAGAAGAGTAATCTAATTAGGTGAAATCTCTTACGGCCGCTCAATTTAAAGTCTTCTTTGGGATTGAGAAGCTCTAGCGCAACCCGTTGGTGGGAAACTAGATATTGTGGTTTATCTTTAGTTTTCGTATTGATTTGATTGACTAACGGTGGTTGAACTTTGATTGCACCTAGTTTGTTTATGCTTGAGAATCTTCTCTTCTGATATAAGATTCACTCAAACTAGTTCAAGGTTTCGACAGGGATCTTTAGACTGTTGTTAGATATAAAGACGATCTGGCGATAATCCATTGTTAACAGACTATGTTCTGTGTGTGATTGATCACAATTGATTCAAGTAGTTTTGTGTAGGTGTTTATTGAAGATCTAAGAAGATTTGAAGACAAATAATATATTGAAGATTTCTGACTTGGTTTTTACAATCTTTGGTATGCACAATACTTATTTGGGAAAAATAGGATCCGACTATAATTGATTTATCCTTTTGGATATTTGATAAAATAGTTGAGAAAGATCGGAATCAATACGATTCCTTGTGATTAATGGTATTGATTGGCTTAATCTTAACGATTGCCTTTGGGTGATTAAATATAAGATAGATCTTGGAACCTGGAAAAGGAGTTTACGTTAAGATAAACAAGGGAACCTTTGCACAACTCATATCACTTGGTTGAAGAGAGTTGATACCAAATATATTTGTTGTTCCTTTACTGTTTGGAATACGAACCAAAGGAATTGGTCCAAGTACGTGACTTGTTTACAGGTTGGAGGCGTGGGAATACATAAGGAACTAGGTGAACTATAGATTTAGTTGCTTGGTCTCAACTATACGAAGTTGGTTTATTTTGTATAGCGGCTTAATCCTGAGAGTATTCAATTATGGAAGGTCCCGTGGTTTTTCTGCATTCGCGGTTTCCTCGTTAACAAAATCTTGCTGTGTCATTTACTTTATATTTCTGCATTATAATTGTTTATTTATAATTAAAGTAAATTCCACAAACGTTAATTCCTATTTACTTGATACGTGAATCCTATTGAGTTTGGTTAAGTCTGAACCTTTATATCAAGTAAACACACTTTGTTGTTGTATTGTCTCGATCTCGTATCCATAGACGATCACACAAAGTGTGAGCCGATTTGTTGTATTGTCTCGACTCATTCCATAGACAATCACTTTCGGGGAAAGGACTTATAGGAAGGAAAAGTAACAGATTGAGGTATATTTGGGGTACCCTCTCCTTTTCAAGGGTTTTATAAACGATCGCGTGCGCATGACTTTGGCCAAACGGTTTGGAAAGCTACGCTTCTCCTTTGGAGAGGTCGATCGTACGGAGCCCATATTGGGCTGGTGGTGAACATGTGTGCACTTCCCTAATGTCCCTAGGCGCGATCTAAGCCATTCAAATGTGCTTGCTAAGTTGGAGGGTTGAGATCAATTTAAGAAGCTATTGGAATTTCTACGACCCCTTAAGCCTCACGCCAGCCTCACTTCGAGCAAGCGTTTTCTTCTATATGGCTAGGACGTGAGAGAGTCGATCGGGTAGGTGAGGAGTGGTCCCTCCAATGTGTGTATTAGCGCTTAATTGATCAATCGCAGGATGATCCAAGCCGTCCAACTAAGCTAGCGAAGTTGGACGGTCGCGATGTTTTTTTAGTCTATCTTTGGCAGTCTTTGCTCGTGCGAGCCACTCTGAGGAAAAATGAACCAGCTTAACCATCCTACTTCAGGGCTGGCGTTCGATGGGTGTTTTGGGAGTACAACATGTGTTCGACCAGCTAGGGTAAAAACGGGCCCACTGGTGGTCATTACGGTGATATCCTGCTCCTTCTAGGGTTCGTCTAGGCTAGTTAAATCATGCGGACAACTTGCGTGGTCGTGATCATTTCTGAGACTGATTTGAATAGTCCAGGTTTTCCTTAAGGAAATTAAATGCGTTCGATCGAGCTGAGAGTGCATCGACTCGAAATTCTCTTTGTCAGAGAGTAGCATGTACGGGTATTTCGTGCATGTCTCAAAATTGGCCCTTGGAGATTCATGTTACTTTGCTTAGAGTGAACACTCAGTCATCATGTCATGCTAATAATGAGAGCTCGGCTAGGAACAACACAGGAAGCACTAGGCTAACCGTGCATTAATTAATAATGCTAAAACTCATAGAATATTTGGGATTGTTGTTGCATGCACCATTCTTGGTGAATTTTGTGTATTTATTGAATTGCTTCGAATAAATAAAGCGAAGAAGTATTCATCACTCATTAAACGGATTTACCCCTTGCAGGATGTCAACACATTAAAATTGGTTTTACAATTTTAGTCCTGAACTAAAATCCACCATCAACATTAATTCCCCTTCCTAGCACATAATGGTTGCATTATTGTGGGGTAGGCATGAGATAGTGACAGCTAAAATACTATAACAATCAAGCTAAAGTAAATACATATTTACCGCATAGATGAACATCGTCCTATGCCTCAAACGTCCCGAAACTGGTCGAACCGTTAACGGTCTTTCCGATCTCGATTAGGGTTTGGAAGAAAGCACGATTTGGTTGGTGTTGAATCTTTATCTACCGGGTGGACTTCGTCGCAGCCACTTTAGTCTTCCTTTAGGGTTTCCTCAACATATATGTATATGTAGGGATTTTGAACCACTTTTTATCGTTTTGCGATAGGATTTTCTTGCAGAAACTCCATCATGTCAAACAACAATGGATCGTCTTCTTCATACCATCCAGGATCTTCTGCTAAATGTGCACGACCTACATCTGATCCTCGTGATGAATCCACTGCTCATGTTCTACGAGTTAAGAAGATAATACCAGTTCGTTCCTATTTTTCTTTTCTTTTCCGAACAGTTGCTTGTTCTTCATGACCAGACGAATAATCCTCCCTTTTTTGCAGAGATACCCTACTGGAACATGCGTGACGGTTATCGACGATGACGACTTAACTATTCCTCTTCCTTCAAACTCAAACACGCTTACCCCCGCGGACCTTGAAGATGCCAATCTGGGTATCTCATCTTATGAATACCCCAACGCGGGTCTTTCATTCGATATCCACATGAAATGCCTATCTTATAACTACCGAACTGTCGGTGGATTCTTAGTGCGAAAGGAGTTTGTGCATTTGTACACAAAGGTATGGAGAAAGTATGGCCACA
Source organism: Papaver bracteatum (assembly GCA_023529315.1). Classification (NCBI taxonomy): domain Eukaryota; kingdom Viridiplantae; phylum Streptophyta; class Magnoliopsida; order Ranunculales; family Papaveraceae; genus Papaver; species Papaver bracteatum. The sequence continues at coordinate 1,760,444 of JAJJWX010003277.1, read as the reverse complement.
TTGCAACCAGGAATGTAGTTTGGCACTATTCATCTGCCTTGGTCACCACAGTAAACTGCCTTCTTCCCATGATTGCTGAGATGGAGAATATATCTATCTGCAATGTTGTTGAATCAAACCTTGAAAAGTGGGAGAACATGGTATCTACCTGCGAATCCATGGATTTCAGTGTGGGATGGTTACGGCAGTGTCTTGATATCATCAAGGTTGATCGAGCTGGTATCCTCGTGAATGTAGTTCCCTCTGCGAAAGCTATCTTTGAGGAGGAAAAGACCCTGGCTGCGGAATCAGAGAAGGTGGAGCAGGCAGTTCAAAACTTAAAGAATAGTACGGAGAGATACCAAACTAGGCCGAAGATGATGCTCTCAAGGAACTACAATCTGCTGGATGGCCTCTTCTAAGCCACGCTTCCTTATTGTCAATTTTCTTTTTGAACATTCTCGAGAAATAAATTGCATATTCTTGAGAAATGAATTGCATTGGTTTTTGGTAGATGGATGAAGTTTTTCCATTAACATTTTTTTTCTCTGAATAAATTGATAATTCAAATGTGTAATAAAAATGCATGCATTGTCATGTTATGAGATAGTAGAGGACAATGATCAAGCATGATATTCCTTGAGCCATTTTCCATTAATGACTGCTTCTAACTTGCCTCCGTGCACCTTAATGATTTTGTAGTAGCTGGTACTGTAAACCTTGGTAATTACGTAGGGACCTTCCTATTTCGGAGAGAATTTTGGTGCAGACATATCTTGCTGAATGTGCTTGGCTGTCTTCAAGACTAAATCTACTACTTTAAAAACACGTGGTTTCACAGTCTTGTCATACGCCCTGGAGATCCTATTTATGTACACCTAAGCACGTTCATCTGCCTTGCTTCTTATGGAATCCAGAGTATCTAACTCAACGATTCTTGTGTTAGATGCTTCAGCCTCATTCCAGTGGACCCCATTTGTTGTTGTAATCCTGGCTGACGGAATCTTGATTTATGCTGGGAGGATCGCGTCCACACCGTAAACAAGTGAATATGGGGAAACCCTAATGAAACTTCTAGGTGCCGTCCGATACGCCCATAGTTCCATCGGTAGCTATTTGTGCCACTCTCTGGGGTTATCATATATTGTTCGACTGAGAATCCGAATTAATGTTTTGTTATTGCTTTCAGCCTGTCCATTTCCTTGAGGATAGTAAATGGTGGAGAAGACCTGCTTAATCCCATATTATTCAATCAACTCTCATACCTTTTTGGTAGCGAAGGGGGTGCCGTTATCAGTGATAATGTGTTTAGGCACACCAAAATGACAAATGATGTACTCTTTAATGAAAATCGCAAGCGTTACCCCCGTAGTTCCTCGTAGAGGAATAGACTCAACCCATTTGGTGAAATATTATGTTGTGGTTATGATATACTCATGCTGCTTCGATGACGGCAGATTGATCTTCCCAATAATGTCAAGTCTCCATCTATAAAATGGTCATGGGCTGCTAATCAAGTGTTAAGGAGTGGAAGGTGCGTGAACAAGGTTCCCATGAATTTGACATTTATGGCAGCTTTGAACAAATGAAGCTGCATCATCCTCAATGGTCGGCCAATAGTATTTCTCGTGTATCTGGAGAAATAGTTTCCTCTTCCCTTGATGTTCCCCTCCATGCATTTCCTTCAACATGATTGAAATCTCTACCTCGGCCAGGCACCGTAACAGATCCCCTCCAAAGATTTTGTGATACAGGATCCCTTCGTGAAATAAGAATCGCTTCTCCTTTTGTTTCATCTTGGAAGCATCCTTTTAATTAGCAGGAGTTACTCCATCGTGGTGATAGATAATATACAGCCCTCTCCAGTCCCAAACATGACTTATGCTGAAAATATCCAATTGATGTGGCAGTGTTTGATAGTTAGGGCAAGACTTTTGGAGTAGCCGAGATTGGGTTTCCATTTCTGGCCAGTAACATCCCAGGCATTGAAGACGTCGATAGAGCGTTACTACCAACGTTTTCCCACAAATTTCATCATGAACGTGGTTAAGCTGGAACTGCGCTTCTTCATCTGCGAGACATCTTGATAGGGAAGAACCATCCGGGTTTCGATGATATAGCATACCATAAAGCATGAAGAAGTTCTGCAGGATTTTGAGACTGACCTTTCCTTGAGAAAGCGAGCTGCTGATATCTTGAATGATAGGAGTTCGCCAATCATAGGTCCTAGTGTCTTTTTGTTGTGAAAGCCATGTTGATTCCACCGTCCTCTTCTTTACTGTCTGTGTTTCTTCTAAACCTTCGAACTGCAATTTGGATGCCAGCGTGGATAAACATGGGTTATGGTTGCATCAGCAAAGTAGTTTAATAATCTTTGTACATCTGATCGATATGGGGCCAGCGTTACCTCCTTCAACACATATACTCCATTCATTCGATTAACCAGTAATTAAAGTCACCTATTATCTCCAGGCGAGTGTCCCGTGCTTGTTTGGCTATTGACAATCCTATGAGAAAGGCTTCATACTCTGCTGATTTATTGGTGCACTGGAAGTCCAACTTGAAGGAATGCGAGAAAACTTCGCCAGTTGGAGACACTAAGACCATGCCTGCCCCTCCAGTATTATTGCTAAGAGTGGCGGAGCCATCAAAATATAGTAGTCATGCCTCTCCTTCGACAACGGAGATCTCTGGAAATTCTCCGGGAAGATCCTCGTGTAGTGCAGTAGTGCCTTCTCCTGGGAACGCTTCCAGTAAATCTGGAATGTCTTGTCCTTTGATAGCCCTTTGTGATGCGTATGTTATGTCTAGCTCTGACATTTGGAGAATATACTTGGCTGACCTTCCCACCAAGACCGGCTTTGAAAGTAAAAACTTCGCAGGATCAGATTTAGATATAAGCACCACCTTGTTGGATAGCAGGTAATATCTGAACTTCTGAATGGAATGAACCAGGGCTAGGTATGCTTTCTCCGTTCTGGGATATCTGATCATCCTCCTGAGCGAGCAAAGCCCCTACAGCGGTATCACGGAAAGCGGTGTAGAGGCACAATGGTCTTCCTTGGGCAGGGGACTTCATGACCGCTGGAGACGAAAATATCCGTTGAATATTCTTAAACGCTTCCTGTTATAGTGTGGTCCAGATAAAACTTGCTCCATTCTTCAGCGAGGGAGTGAATGAAGCAACGAGCTAGGCCAAACCATGTATAAAACTTTGAACGTAGTTTACTTTTCCCATAAATCTTTGAAGCTCCTTCACAGTCCGTGGAGGCGGCATCATGAGGATAGCTTGAGTCTTGGATGGGTCCACCTTGATCCCATCAGTAGTTACATGGAATCCAAGAAAATTTCCTGAAGAAATGCCGAAAGCGTATTTCAAAGGATTCATCTTCAATTTGTACTCACATCACCTTTCGAACACTTGCCGTAGGACTCCTGTGTGATCCGTCCGAGCTTTTGATTTGACTACTATATCATCCGCGTAGTCTTCAACTTTCTTATGCATCATGTTGTGGAAGATTGACGTCATAGCGCATTGATAGGTTGCACCGGCATTCTTCAAACCAAATGGCATTACAGTATAATAAAATTTTCCGAGAGGAGTTCGAAAAGTTGTCTTACTTGCGTCATGCTCGTACATCCTTATCTGATTATACCCACTATATCCATCCATGAAGGAGAACATGCTGTGTCCGCTGGTGGCATATACTAACATGTCGATGTTAGGTAGAGGAAAATCGTCTTTGGGGCAACATCTGTTCAAGTCTCTGAAATCTACGCAGAACCTGATCTGTCCATTTTTCTTTTTTACAGGAACCACATTAGCAAACCAGGTCGGATGATGAATAGGTTTAATGAAGCCAGCAGCTAGAAACTTATGTATCTTAGTCTTGATTTGCTCTTCCACCTCGTGCCTGAATTGCCTCGGGGACTGTTTGATCGTCTTGGATCCAGGTATGACATGTAGATGATGGGTGACCAATTCTTCATCTAAATCGGGCATTTCTTCATAAGTCCAAGCGAATATGTCCTGGTATTATTTGAGAAGTTGCACGAGCTTCGTGCGTTCATCTGTGGACAAGGTTGAGATGATGGAGATAGGCCTGGGAGATTCTTCATTCCCGATATTGACGATTTCGAGTTCATCAGTCGTGGAGTTGGTGTCGTCCTGCAGCTGTCGTAGAGCATCCAATACCGCTTCCTGTGGATCTTCATTGTTGTAGCATTCCATTGGGCGGAGAGACTGGGTAATAGTCTTCCCTGCTAATTTCTAACAGCGGCGTCGGTACACGGTCTTCCCTTTCTGATCACGGCTCTCCACAAAAGTTAGCTCTCTCTTAGTGTGAAGATGTGTTGCGGTTTCACTAGACGAAGAAGAATGCTCTGTCAGCGAAGACATATCGTGGGGCTTAGCCCTCAATGATGCAAGTCAGCCTTCCTCCTGGATTGATCCCCACGTGGGGAGTGGGATGCAATGAAATTTGCTTGATTCTTCCCGTGGAGTTTATATTGGCTCAAAATACTCCACTCCACATATCAGTGCGTAAGGAGATAACGACGCAGGAATACGAACGACTTCTTTATTCAGCATAGTCTTCAGGCACTGGTGATATGTTGAAGGGACAATCCTATTGTTATGAAGCCAAAGTCTCCCCAGTATCATGTGGTAGTCCATCTTATTTTCTATGACTTCAAATTTCACCTTTGATTGGACAGGTCCTATAAATAAATTCAGATTGACATACCCGCATGTTTTGGTTTGTTTTCCTTGAAAGTCCGTCATAGTGGTAGGTTGTCGCACGATCTTTCTTGGGCGAACCTTGGCCGTCCTGAGTGTCTTGAGATTAATCACATTCGAAGATGCTCCCGTGTCGATGAAGGCCATCTTGAATTTTGAATCCTTGATGCGTGCAATAACGTGTAGGGCTCGATTGTGACCTTCTTCCTCCATCATGTATTCTTCTATAAATGTGACGTTATTCACAGAAATCTCTGATGTTTTTGAGGCTTCTGGAGGCAAAGGAGTTAAATGCACGTCTAGGGCTATCTGTTTGATTGCAGCAAACGTCTCCACCAGATGACTTTTCGAGTGGTGTAAGAGTTTGCGTAAATTTCCACTAGAGAAGCCGCTTCCTGATCCACTGGCCTCTGGTTCATAGTGAAACTATTGACTTGAGGGGGATCGTTACGAGGATCACTCCCCAGTGTAGAAATCTTTGTGACAAGGGAACCGCTCATATCTGATATCATCTTGATGAGGAAATTGAATATGTAGTTTACTGCTTTTCCGATCAAGTCGATGTTCTTCGTGTGAATCTCCTACACCCTTGCTAACTCAATCAACGTCGGGATTCTTCCGGTTATGTCATTAAATACATCATTGGGAAGAGGGGTATCTTCATTGGAGGAAATTTGACCAGAATTTGAAATTGTTGGGGGAGTCCTAAGACCAACCATTTTGAAATCATCCAAATAGGATTGGGTATTGAAGAAATCGACTTCACAACCGAGATATTAACCTCCCACTGTGGTCGCCAATTATTTATGGGTGAAAACTATTTCTGCGGTTTTTGGTAAATTTGGGTGTGTGTGGATGAGAAACGAATCTAAACCCTAAACAAATGCACTACATGGGAGTGCTTTTGCTTCGAGAGATTAATCTGTACAATTCTGGCCTAAACCAAGAAATGGCTGTTCCAGACTTGCTTCGGTCACAAAGTGAAGGAGATGGGGTTGATCTTAGGGAGGGAAGCGAAGAAGGTGTTGAGATTGTAAAGGTGTTGGATATTTATGACTTGTATCAGAATGGTGATTTCTGGATACTGATGACAACACTTGATTTTTTCTGTGTTTGTCTCCGTGTTGTTTGGAAACAGGTGAAAGACCTATTTATACAAGTCATTGAGCGAAACCCTCATCTCATAGGAAGTGGAGGAGGTGAAGTGATGGAGTAGTGGGGTCGTGTAGGAGTGTTGATTGTTACACAATCACACCTTTGCCCACTTCCAACTTCCCTCATCACTGTTAACTGTCCACTCTTCCTGACACATTCTTGTAATGGCACGTTGCGCGCTACACACTATAAACCGCCAGACCAATACCCCAGTGAGTATCCGCCAGTTTGTGACATGCTTGATATCTCAAATGAGTAGGTCGGGTTGTGGGACCTGCCATGGGAAATAGCATACGGTGCTAAGTTAAATAACTAAGTTATTTAAGAAATTGATATTCATGAAATATCGTGCATACTCAATGCATATAATGCATCGAAAACAATCAATATGTATGAAGCATCGCTGTATTAAAGCTTAACCAAATGAGTCACGGATTAAGCGTCTTAAAATAGCATCATGTCCAACCATCGTCGAGTGATCGTTTGGAAGCCGTATGGGCGGGACATCCCTTGGTCTATCACAACCTGTGGAAGAGTGGCGGACGGTGATCACCGAGATGCTTCATTGGTCATATAACTTTCAACCTAGGTTGTCCGACTAAGCTGGCAAGGTTGAATGAAAGAGATGGTTTATGGCATAAATATATGACCGTTGGTGGAATTTTAGGGTTTTTAAGAGGTGCACAAGCACCACACTTTGGCTTGACCGAATTCATACATGGACGTCAATTTTGGTGGGACCGATTGGTCACGCATGAAGACGGCTCATTATTGTGCACGTCTATACCTCTATGTCCCATGAAGGCTTGATCTAGACTACTCAAGTTGACTAGCAAAGATGTGTGGCACTGATCGATTTGCGATATAAATCCTTTTCTGCAAAGGATTTGGGAACCGCATGACCTGCCTCCTTTGGTCGTGCGTTTCGAGGCGCTCGGCCATGGTTGGCTTAGGCCGGTCGGTTACAAGCATAGGTGGGCCCACGATGATCACGTTGATACTCTTGGTACCTCTTAAGTATATATCTACACCTTCTGTCCAGGCTGGACAAGATGGATGGCCGCGATTGAACAACGACAGATATGTATCGCCACAAACCTTAATTAGGGCTTTTTTAAACGATCGCGCATGCATGACTTTGGCCAAACGGTTTGTCAAGCTACGCTTCTCCTTTGGAAAGGTCGATCATGCGGGGCCCACGTTGGGCTGGTGGTGAACATGTGTGCACTTCCCTGATGGCCCTATGCGTGATCTAAGCCATCCAAATGTGTTAGCTATGTTGGAGAGTTGAAATCAATTTAAGACGCTAGTGGAATTTCCACAACCCCCTAAGCATCATGACAGCCTCACTTCGAGCAAGCGTTTTCAGCTCTATAGCTAGGACGTGAGAGAGTCGATCGGGTAGGTGAGGTGTGCATTAGCGCCTCATTGATCAATCGCGGGACGATCCAAGTCGTCCAACTAAGCTGGCGAAGTTTGACGATCGCGATGTTTTTTTAGACTGGCTTTGGCAGTATTTGCTCGTGCGAGCCACTCCAAGGCAAAGCGAACCAGCTTAACCACCCTACTTCAGGGCTGGCATTTGATGGGTTTTTTGGGAGTACAACATGTGTTCGACCAGCTACGGAAAAAACGGGACCGCTGGTGGTCATTACGGTGATCGCCTGCTCCTGCTAGGGTTCGTCTAAGCTGGTTAAATCATGCGGCCAACTTGCGTGGTCGTGATCGTTTCTAAGATTGATTTGAATAGTCTAGGTTTTCCTTAAGGAAATTAAATGCGTTCGATCGAGCTAAGAGTGCATCGACTCGAAATTCTCTTTGTCAGAGAGTAGCATGTACGGTATTTCATGCATGTCTCAAAATTGGCACTTGGAGATTCATGTTACTCTACTGAAAGTGAATACTCAGTCGTAATGTCATGCTAATAATGAGAGCTCGGCTAGGAACATCACAGGAAACACTCGGCTAACAGTACATTAATTAATAATGCTAAAACTCACAGAATATTTGGGATTATTGCTGCATGCACCATTCTGGGTGAATTTTGTGCATTTATTGAATTGCTTCGAATAAATAAAGCGAAGAACTATTCATCACTCATTAAACGGCTTTACCCTTTGCAGGATGTCAACACATTAAAATTGGTTTTATAATTTTAGACATGAACTAAAATCCTCCATCAACGGTGTGAGACAACTATTGTCGTCTTCTAAGGATGTTTCAATGATTGAAATAGGCGTTTAGAACAATTAACCATTGTCTGGATATAGCACAGTATGCATACCAGTATGAAAACTGTTGTAGTATGATTCAGGTCCGGAAACCAAATTTGCATACTAGTATGTGAACGTTTTTAAAGGTTAAAGTTTGGGAACCAAGTATGCATACTAGTATAAAAACAGTTCTATCTGAGTTAGGTCTAGGACCAAAGTATGCACACCGGTTTGCGAACTGTCGGACAAGATTAAAGTCCGGAACTTAAGTTTGCAAACTAAGCGGTTAAAGTTCTAAAATTGGTTAAGTATGATTTCATACTCATGAACAAATACATTTATAAATAAAGGAATGCAATCTTTGCAAACCGTGGCTTAATGTTCATGAATTGATTCTTGTATAAGTACTTTGTATAATCATGAATCAAATCTGATTTTGCTTCAATTGTGTCTTGTATACTTATATGAGAGTATAAACATTTGAACAACTCTATGAGTAACATAATTAGATTCATTTGATTATCATTTGATCTAGAAGTTTTAGATGAATGTGGTTAATATAAAAGTGTTCATATGGCTAACTTCAGTTAACTGTTATTGAGCCAACTCAATATACACGTTTAGGTACGGTTACCTATATCTAAATGAAGGTATATTTCATTTGTGTGTAACAAGCTAAGACCATCTAACGGTGGATAGAGTAAGCAAACTTAGTTTGAATCTTAAATCAGGTTTCCATCTAACGTTGAATATTGATTGCTTTGTTTCTAAGTTATCAAACCCTGATTTGAAGACTATATAAGGGATAACTCTAGAAACTGGAAAACCTAATCCCCACACTTTGGTGCGATACTAGTTGCGACTAGAGTCGATTCTCCTTTAACCTAGGTTTATCCTAAAACCATTATAGGTTAACGACTTAAAGACTTCATTAGGTTTCTGAAGCCATGCCCAACTATTTTCTCTACAGTTACGAGTTCTGATCTTACTTGTTCGATCGTATTGAGTACTATCTTCTCTAATATTTTCTCGACATTTATCTCCGATAGGTAAGATATAAAAAGTAATCACAAATCTCTTCGTCTCATTCTTTGTGATACTACAATAACTTCATCTACTACCATATTCCCGAAGAACAGCTCGGCTTTATCAATCACCTCACAATAAACTTAATCTACGCGGTGAAGAAGATTATTGAGGAATCACAAACGATGAGACAAATTTTTTGTGACTACTTTTATATCTTGCCTATCGGAGATAGAAATCTCAATCCAATTATTATAATTGTACTCGTACGATAAAAACAACAAGATCAGATCACACAACTACGATAAAAGTAGTATCAGTCTGGCTTCACAATCCCAATGAAGTCTTTAAGTCGTTAACCTAGTTTTAGAAGAAGAAAATCAAAGGTTAGAGGAGACTCGACTCTAGATTAGCAAACTAGTATCACACAGAATGTGTGGGGATTAGGTTTCCCAGTTGCTAGAGTTCTCCCTTATATAGTCTTCAAATCAGGGTTTGCAATCAATGTTAGCTTAGTAACAAAGCATTCAATATTCACCGTTAGATAACCTGATTAGATACAAGCTAATATTTATCAACCGTTACATCAAAAACATAGCTTGTTATACACACATGTACTGCACATTTGTAGGCTTGTGAAAACCATACCCAAACTTGTACATTAGTTGGTTCAACACTAGTTAACCAAATGGTTAGCCAAATGATAACTTTCATATCAACGATATTCTTCTTCACCATAACTAGTCCAAATGACTCAAATGAACTAGTTAGAGAGTTGTTCAATTGCTTAGATATTTATGTACTACACAAGACACAATTGAAGCAAAAACGATGTGATTCACTCGAATCGATTCATGAACTATAAAGCCACGGTTTGCAATAGAATTCCTTAGTTTATTAAGATAAGTTCACAAACATTGTTTTTAGACATAACCTACTCAAGTTCGCGGACTTAAGTTCCCGGATGGAGTTAACAAACTCTAGCAAAAATTATCGGTCGAGAACTTCCGCCAGTTCGTGGACTGGGTTCGCGGACTGATGCTCACGCACTTCTCCGGTTTCACTTGATAAACAAAGTTTGCAAACTTCGGTTCAAGCACTAAGGACTTATACATATATGTGTTGCCACAACAATTTTTATATCCTCCAATGGTTATATTGTCCAAACTCTCATTTCATCATTGAAACATTCTCAAAGGGCGTTATATAGTTGTTATTCACAAACTATTTTTCGTCAGGGAAATTTCCAAAATGATTGAAACATAACATGACTTTCATCACTAGGTAAAGATGAACTTGGATAAATCGAAAGCTTTACCTACACATATCTCGAGAAATAGATAAGCGAGATATACTCAGCTCGAAATATCATATGTGTATATTCTTAGTCTATATAGTAATACGACTTTTGTCTTAAGATAAGAGAAAGAATAGATAGACTTTTGAGTGATAGATAAGTTCAAGTCTCCACGTACCTTTTAGTCGATAAATATCCACTGGTTCCTTGAGTAGTCCTTCGACTTGTATGATGATCTCCATGGAGTTCTTGAGCTCAACTACACTTTCTATCCTAGTCTGACACCTTAGCTATAGTAGACTAGAAATCAAAGACTTTATAATTTTGATCACTAATATTGACAAACATGCTTGAGATAGCAATGCTCTAACAGTTTCCTAGGATAACATCCTCACCTCATACCTATACATAATCACAATAGCATTCAAACTATTATGTCGATATCTTATCTACAAAGTTTAATGGTTAAGCAATAAACCTCGTATTGTATTCCTCGATACTATGTCTATCTAGAGTGTTCATGCTTCGCGGTTTTGTTTTCAATATGGACGACTTGAAAGATACGTTAGGGAATGAAACAGTTCAAGTTAAATATCACTAACCTCAAGTGGAAGGATGATGTTGTCGTTGTAGTTTCTTACTTCTTCACTTCTTCAAGTCTTCGCAATACTTGTAATGTCTCATATCCTAATACTTTCAAGCTAACCTATACGAATATGACTCTAGTACATAATCAAGCGACTCTTAAAATGATTTTTGATTTACTAAAATATGACAACCAAACTTGACATACCAACTGTAGATGGTGGATTTTTGACAAGGGATAAAATCGTAAACCCATAATTGTATGTACTCCTGATCCAGCAATCATATGAGTATCGAGGCTCGTGTCTCTTATCAAAAGCATGAAAGCTCATGTCATAAGAATCTCTGAATGAGAATATTGTCTCTCAGAGTATATGTAGATACTATTTATGCAACAACATATCTCATGAAAACTGAGCAATTTCAGTAATTACTTCTATATAGAATCGAAAGATTGGACGGCTCCTAGACAGCTTGCCTACTAGTATAGAGCAATAACGTCTTCAGGATGTAACAATGTTTTCCCTGACTATATAAAAGAAATATGACACTTTAACAATCTCATATCTCTCAATTCTCAGATAATTAATGCTCATATACAGCATGCCTGCTAGTATAGAGCCATCAATTAATTATTTCTAATCGTTAACTGAATATTCAGAAATATTCTACGATTCTTCATAATATTTCCTCACTTAAATATGTGGTTCTTCCCAGCGGAATTCCAGGGGTTAGTGAAAAATATTCAACATACGGGCGTCTAAGCCGCTATCGAGTAAGCCCCGTCCAAAATGGTGCAAGTGTACTTAGCAATAATGCACTAACGAGCATTTGAATGCACAAACGAACATTCTAAAACACGAAGGAACGATGAACCTATGTAAAATAGGAAGAAAATGATAAATAATAAAATATTAGTCAAGGGGCTAAGGGACTGGACCCACCGGCCGGCTAGTCACGCCGTGGCTAGTCCCACGTCTAATTTTATATTTTATCATATTTTTATTATTTTCCTTGATCTCATGAAAATCCTTCATTTGAACAAATATCCTCGTTTTAAGGAAACTCCTCAGTTTCATGGTGTCTCCTTCGCATTGAGGAAATAATATAAAATTGGGAAAGGTATTGTGGGACCGCATCTACTAGCCATGTTCGTATCCGGTCCCATACCTCATGATTCCTCATTATTTTATTATTATTTCCCTAATCTCATGAAAACTACTTAATCTCATGATATTCCCTTCAAGTCATGAAAATAATATAAAATTAGAGAAACTCGTGGGACCGAGACCTAGCCGGCCGGTCATGCCCTTGCTGGTCCCACACGCCCCTTATTTTATTATTTTTATTTTTATGTTTCCTTGATCCCATGAAATTCCTTGATTTCATGAAATTCCTTGATTTCATGATGTTTCCTTCATCTCTTCATAATTAATTAGGGAAAGATCACAAGACTGGGCCCTAGCCGGCCGACCATGCCCAAGCCGATCCCATACGCCCTTATTTTATTATTATTAATGTTATTTGTTTCCTTGATCTCTTGGAAACTCCTTCACTTCAAGGAAACTCCTTGATTTCAACAAAACTCCATAATTTCAACAAACTCTTTGATTTTATGATATTTTCAGAAAATCATGAAAAAATATAATAAAATTAGGGAAATGCTATGGGACCGGGCTCATTATCCGGCCGGCCATACCTTGGACATATACGGTCCCACACTTCATGATTCCTTCATTTAATTATTATTTTTCCTTCATCTCATGAAGTTTCCTCGGTTTCAACAAAAATCCTTGATTTCTTCATATTTCCCAAATAATTGCTCAAACGCACATCAGAAAATATCAAAATTCTCAGGACTGAGACATGAACACTTTGGTGATGTGAGCATACTTCCTTGACCAACCAAGGTTGTCTTTTTGTCTTGCAAGAGGCCGGTCCCGCATATTTTTCATTATTTGACCTAATTTGTTCACATTAGGTTCTAACTCTTCCAAACAATTTGGAGCTTCATGGAACGATCTTTATTCGATCCCGTTACCACCCAGTGCCGGTTTAATGACACCTTGGTCGGTCCCTCATCTATTCATAATTAATTAGGTTTTATCACCTAAGGCTCAGACGAGCATTATTTTAATGATTAAACCAACATTTAATCGTCCTTTCATCAACAAGTCTTCAAGAGACCTTGGTATTTGCTCACGTGAGCATATGGGCGCTACATGGTCGACCTATAATCCCATGTAGATGGTCCCTCCTTCACTCTGTGGTTTATTTTCAATAAATCATCAATTGATCAAATTTGGGTTTTGAGTCCAAGGTTCATAATTCCATATTCAAACGCTAATAATTCTATGTTGATCTCATTACCCAACATTTTATTAATTATACTCGGTTCAGTTGCCATGTATTCTGATTTAATACTTTATTTGGTCATGCTACCAATAATTCATCAAACGAGAAACATTTTCTCAGATGAGCAATATTTTCTCAAACCAAGGAATATTGGTACAACTATCAATATTCAACAATTCATCGAATGAGCAATATTTGCTCACCTTAACTATCAACATTTACTTGAGAATTATATCTCTGTCTCAACAGACATGTTCAATTCGTGAGTCTCAGAATATTTTCAAATCATGTTCGACTCAACAATACAAGAACTCATTGTCCCATGAAGTCATGAAGTCAGCAACTGACTAACTAAATACACGTCTGCCTTGCAGACTCCACAATCACGAGACAGCAATTGTGTTACATGGGGGATATTAACTAGGGTTTTGGTCTGGCGGTCTACGGCACGTGTGTTCATACACACGATGAGAATGTGAACAAGTCGTGCAATCAGTTGGATGAGTTAACAAAGTAGTGGATGGAAAATCAACCAAGTCTCCGCACGTTAAGCAACTGGTTTTAACACGATTTCCACTTCTCCACTCTTTGATTCCATCAATTGTCACACTTCATGGGATCATGGTGTTTATAATTCTAGCAATATAAATAAGTCTCCAAATCATGATTAAAAATAGGATAATCTTACGTCAAACAGACAACACGAGATCAACAACTCAACGTATGAGCAATTACTCTCAGAGTAAAATTCAATCATTCAGAACTTATCTCATCTTCAGAATACACAACACACCTACGATCTTCGATTACCATTTATCTCACACATTTCCCAGCTTCCCTCCTACAGATCGACCCATCCTATCTTGTGACCGAATTTACTATGGAACGTCCATTGTCTTGGTTTAGGCAGGAGTACTACATATTGATCTCCCGAATTCAAAGCACTCCCTTCTTGCATTGTATCTGTGTGAGGTTTAACATTTCGCTCGGTTCAAGGAGTTTCCTCCGCACGGTCATCTCCTCAATTCCGTAAAAACCAGCAACTCGTTTTGCCCCATATACAGATTAGCGACCACAGTGAGAGATCATTCTCTCGGTTGCAATATCAATTCTCACAAAGATGGTCGGTCTTAGGTCCGGCTCAGTTACCAATCCGGGTTCAACACCCGACCCTAACATCGCAAGTTCTAGTGGTACTGCCAACACCACTCCTATGGCACAACCTGATACTACCACTCCTCTGGCGCAACCTGCCACTATTGCTCCTCCGAATAATGGTGCTCCAGTGATCACCCCTGCAAGTGACGGTACTGGGGCCATCAATAATCCATTATTTGGCCAGTCTCCTGAAGAAATCAGAGAAAATCCGCCTACTATAGGAGATATCATGAAGGTGCAAGAAACTCTTGCCAAAAATCAAACTGACATGGCTGCTACTCAGAAGGAACTATTTAACTATCTCAAGACTCTTACAGACAAGATGTCAGGTAAAACTCAGGATAAAGGAAAAGCTAAAGAAACGTCTTCAGACGCAGATCCTGAGGTCACTCTGATCCATGTAGTAGAGGATGGGGAAGTTCATAAAGCTGCAGAGAATCCACCAGCAAAAGAGTCATCCAGTTTCATCACCCGTGAATACCTAGAATGTCTTTTGGAGGACCGTGAAAAATACAAGACACCTTCTGCCCATCGTCACCAACCTTCATATCCTGCTGCTACACAAAGGATTCATCTGCCAAAAGGTTACACCTCTCCAACCTTCACACTTTATGATGGAACCGACAATGCTCGAGAACATGTTTTTCGATTTATGGAAGCACTGGGTGAACATGAGCACAATCATACTTTCCGTCTGAAGGAATTTTCAAAGTCTCTGGAAGGCAAGGCATATACCTGGTACAACAACATTGCACCAGGAAGTATTAAAAGTTGGGGAGAAATGGTTAATGCTTTCTACAGAAATTATTTCTTCATTTCAGAGCAAATCACCCTCTCTGATCTCGAAAGGAAATTTCAAAAGAACAACGAACATCCTAACGATTATGTGAAAAGGTTCAGAGTTCAAGCCTTGGATTGCCATGATCCAAACATCATAGAGCAATAAATCGTGGACTTGTGTATTAATGGAATGATTCCGGTTTACAGAGCTTTATTGGAAAATCTCAGGTTCCAGACTTTCTAAGAACTTCATGAAGCGGCCAAGAGATCAGCAACTACTGCACCTGCTTTATTGGAGAGGCTAAGACTACAAAAACTGAAGAGCCACGAGAGACTCGAGGTAGCAGACGATTAATTAACAAATAGTACAACCTCCAACCTTCCACAAATTTTGTTGCAGAAGGGAGCAAACGAAAGGCTGAGCCACATCGCAAAC
Source organism: Papaver bracteatum (assembly GCA_023529315.1). Taxonomy (NCBI): domain Eukaryota; kingdom Viridiplantae; phylum Streptophyta; class Magnoliopsida; order Ranunculales; family Papaveraceae; genus Papaver; species Papaver bracteatum. The sequence continues at coordinate 1,744,722 of JAJJWX010003277.1, read as the reverse complement.
ATACTTCCTTAACTCTTTCAAAGACACAAAAGAAGGATAATACGCAAGTTCCTGCTCAACACACAGAAGCTGATCCAGAAGCACCTGATTTCCCCTGCTCCATTGACGAAGTTATTGAACTTCTAGATGCATGGGTTCAAGGTGGAGCAATCAAACTTCCATATGTCAAGAAAGAGCCAACTGAAGAGGCAATGGAAAATCCTCGTTATTGTCGCTTTCATAGGCTCGTCAACCATCCCACAAGTGATTGCAGAACTTTGAAGCGCATATTTAAAGAAAATATCGAATCAGGAGACCTCAACTTGGGGACTGAAGAAGTACACAGAGATGCTCTCCCAGTCAAAACCTTCACTCTTTCTGAACCACCTGTCAAAGAAGCAATTCAATCCTTAATCGAGCATGTCTGCGAATTGCTATACTTATCAAAAGCTCAAAGGGGAGACATGTTCACTGCACTGAATCACATCGTGTCGAGGAAGCGTTTGTTGATTCAAGAAATATTCATGAGCCGCCCTCAACAACAGACAAAGAAATGTACGACTGGGGACTTCTCGCCACAGTCCATCTCAAGGGAAACGAGTTCAAACGAGCACTGATTGATGTCGGCATCAATGTTATCCCTCTGAAAACTCTCAGAGCTGCTGGTATCATACGATAAGAAGCCATTTATGCTCTAATAACAATCACAGATCATGAAGAAACACCTAGAGATGCTTATGGCCACATTACTCTCAAGGTGAACATAAACTCATCCTGGACAGAAACAAAATTTCACATAATCCGAGAAGATCCATGATATGATATTATTCTTGGACGTACATTGTTTCATGATGGAAAGATAACACCAACGGGGCAAAACCCCACGATACTTAATAAAAAATGAATGACATGGCGAGGCAAAGCCACATCATACAAAATCCAAAAATATGGTTAAAAAAAAGATTCCTAACAAATTAGTTGTTTAGAAAATAATATAAGAGAAATGGTTTAAAAAACAATAAAGTCGGCTAATCAACATTAGGGTGATTGCTCTAATAAGTTACGTTGTCGATTTATTCTCAAATTCCTTCTGATTTCAGTGTGTAGGAAAGGATGTCGGCAGCTATTTTAATGTTTATCCGATCCACATCAAATCAAATCAGGACGGGGCGAGGCGAGGCGACCTTCAATTGCACATTACTCTATTTAAGAAACCTCTGATTCGGAAGAAGAAAAAGAAGATATTTCACCATCCGTGTATCTGAAGGAGGTCAAAACCCTGACAGGGCTAACACAAAAGCTTGAAGAAGATGCAAATGCTTTCATCAAAAGGTTTCGTATTCAGGAAAGTCTTATTCCTCCTCATGTTTCCATATCATCAGCTTTCAAATCTGCTTATTTGGTCCGAGGGATTTACTCCACCAACAACTTAACTCTTGAAAAATGCTATGGCTAAGCATGACAAACAGTATCTCAAATGCTCTCATTTGCACGAGTGTCCATATGTACCGCAGACATGGAATCCCACTGCACAAAGAATTCCGAACCAGCAGAAAATATTCAGGGCATGGATGATCAAATCTAATAAATTCCAGGAAGGAGATTTGGTTCTCAAATCAACCAAGCGTAACTTTCATTCTGCAAAGAACTCTCACTGGTAAGGACCTTTTATGATCTCTAAGTATGTTTCTGGTGGATACTACAAACTAATCAACATGGATAGCAAGGAGACTGTGGCAGTGATACATGAGAATTGGCTCAAGGCCTTTGACGTTTAAGGTTTTGGACATCCGAGGTATTGGATGTTTAAGGAATCAATACCTCAAATGTGTGGCATTTAAAATTTTCTTTCATTGTATTTCAATTCCTCCAAAATGTTTGCAATACTTGCATTCAGTAATTTAAATTCAGCAATTTATCAAAAGTTTACTTAAAGAAAATCTCTATCAAACCCAAAGAAAATCCTCAATCATCTACTTATCCAAAACCAATCAAAACCAAAAATAAAACCTCACATCTCTCAGAAGTTCAGAAGTTCAAGAGATTATGAAAGGAAATCAAAGAAAATTAGCAAAGAAAGATTTTTTCTCCTCTGCATCCTTCAAGACCTGTAAAGTTGCCTTCTCCATATTCATCTCTTCGGTCATCCAGGAAATCTTGTCTTCCTTATCCATCACAATATCATTGGGAAAGGGTATGTTATTCTCACATGAGTTCTTAATAGCATTCATCATCTTACATAGCCATTTCACATTGAAGCTGAGTCTCTCAGAATTCTCCAAGTTGAACTCCCAATCAAAGAGTACATCTTGAGTAATAGTATTTCAAGCCCTGGTGCATATATCATTTATAACACGCAAGAGCACTCACTTGCATTGTTAAAAAAATAAGCACGTCTGGAGTCTCTGTCAAGCACTATGTGGCCGAACTTCCTCCATATTCTATCATACAAGTCTGAATATCCAATGGGGACGCTGAATCCACCAACTAGCTCATGGTATGGAAGTGACACATCAAATGGGGGATCAAAAGCAACTCATGCACTTGGGTATTCGTGCACCACTATATAGTTTTCAATTACTGGAGCAATTTCTACAACAATAGTTTCTTCAGTTTCTTATACTCGCGGCTCAGTTCCTTTCACCACTGAAGCAACAACAATCAAAGTCTCGGTCTCTTTAATTGCTTCAACAACAACAATATCATGGCCTTGAAGTGCATAGATGGTTGCCTCTTTATTAATAACCCCAGGGTTGCTTGTTTCATCATTATTGGCTCCTTCATTCTCAACTTCCGTATTTTGCACCTAATACGAAGATTACATGAGATTAGGATCATCCAAGCGTAAAACCAAAATAAATCATAAACTACAACATGAAAGTGGTCTAACATCATCAAATTTCTTCATTTTACATGCTAGACATCAGCCAACAACATGAAAGTCATGAAAACATATTTTACGATAAGCTCGTCTGAGAATATTTTACACTTCCCTGTACAAAATGATGAACTGGGAGCAATTGGTGAATAATAAATGGTTGAGTTATATACCATTATATTTGTATGGATGTTAGATACAACATATAAAAATTTCATAGCAATCAGATGAACGAGAAAAAAACTGTGGTCAAAACATCCGACTACATGACGGCTGAAAATTTCCTGAAAGTCTACTGGATGTTTACTGTTTCGTCGATTTAGACCCTTAACGTGCTCAACACTTAAAAATCTTCTTTGCAAAAGCTTGGAAATTTCCTGGGCATAAGGATACATATGTGGATCTCTAAAATCTGACACCGGACGAAGATTTTATGGCATTTTTTCTATAAGGCTGAGTTCTGAATTTTTCTGGTGACGGATTTTCGGAAAAGCTTTTCATATATTCACATGCATTCTCATTCATTCACTCATAAATCAACAAGTTTATACTTCTATGGATAAAATTCAACGGAAATACTTACTTGGGTGGTCTCTGAAGCGTTCAAAGAACCAGAATTACTCGCATCGACATCGACAACACCATTACTTTCATTCGGTTTTGAGCTCTGGGAGTTTTCTTTATCGCCATTCTCCGAGCGAGCATCACCAGTACTCTCCACTTCCATGGAGACATCCTCCTGGATGTATTCTCAACAATTAGCATTTTATCTACTAAGCATCATAATTTGTTATATGAAGAAATACTTACTTCAGCTTCTTCTTCAGAAATCGTCTGCCCAGCAGCAGAGAATTGAAGACCGTCAATACTTGAGGGAGAAAACTTCTGTAACCAAATAACAAATATTGGTTTTATGATCCTAATTACACGGATAAGAAAGGGTCACGGTGAAAGAAGTATTGACAACTCACCAAAGAAAAAACTTGGGACTTTATGGTGTTGGGTAACAGCTTATAATTCTTGCTCCTGCCTTTTCCGCCATGAATAATTGCTTCAGTTTCTGAAAAGTCTACATGGATTCGAGGTCTTACGTTATGACCGTCCTGTGGGAAAAATTTGATGCAATGATCAAAATACAATTATCATAATTTTATGAAGATTACACAAAGGGCACATACCTGTGAACATCCTGGAGATGTCTTTCATTTATCACTACCATAGAGATACTTCAATCTTGGTTAAGCAAAAATCATCTCAGCAGAAGGAGGATCTTTCACCGGAGGTTGACCAACCATTACAAAATCATGTAAACGCTCAAGATGTTGATTCCAAAAGTCTACATAACATGGAGTTACATATGTAATTCTCTCAGAGCAAGGGAACCAGTAATCACTTCCTTCCACATGTGTACGGTCTAAATGGGTCCTAAGTTGCTCAACCGATGGTTTCCTTCTTCGAAAAGTTGGAACACATTGATCCATACCCATTTGTCGACCGCCCTGTCAATGTTATATTCCTCCACTGAAAGTTCTTCGTATATCGCTGATATACCTGCACCAGACGCCAAGGCTATACTATCTCCAGTATTAAAAGTTGTCAACTGAGAAATACAAGAAGGAATTAATACCCATGGGCGGAAATCGAACTCGGATTCATCGTTTAACACATAAATGAGACGTGTCTTGAATCGAGGATGCTTTGTAGACCAGCGCATGATCCTAGCATTGTATTTTTCATAGAAAACATGATGAGCATCAGCATTCGGTCCTAGCAAGATAGTATGAGGAATGGGAGCGCAATTCTTAAAATATTACCACATCAAAGATTGAAGAAACATCTTGTTGGCATAACATGCAATCTTCATAAAGTTATTCGATACATTGGAATCTATAACCAAGGAGTCTAAGTTAGAGTACAAAAAACCCAATAATAGGCTACCTATTGGAAGTTGCTCACCTTGAGCCATCTTGATAGCAAAGGGAATCAAAAACGGCTTCAAAAAATTTTCGCTATCTTCAAATACGTCTCTGGACAGCCATAAGCATAAGAAAGCAGCAATAGATAACATACCGTCAACGGGACTATCAGGAGCATCATCTATTGGACACCAACGTGTTAACCAGTAAGCATAACAATACTTGCCAGATGCCTTGTTGATCCTCTCTATTTCTGCTGCCAAGATATTAGAAATTTCCGTCTCCTCAGCTGAAGAAATCTCAAGAAGATTTCCTATGATTGGGAGATGCAACAAAGCAGCTACATTGATGAGCACGAAATTGCGACGCATTTTCACCCATCAATACATTAGCTAGGACTCATTTTATCGCTAATAATCTTGTTTGTAGGTGTTTTTGTCAAATAAGCTCTTATGGAGAAAGTTGCTCGAAAAAGTACTTAAGGCGCCCCGAAGGATATTTGCTAAACGGACTCCAATTTTGGCTAAGGGGCACCCAATTACTAATGGGCACCCTAATTGATATTCGCACACCAGACTCGGATAAGGGGCACTTTATCTTCTTCCTTTTGAATTTCAATTTTGGCGGGGAAAATGGTGGAAGATTTAGGGTTTCACTTTTGGAGGTGTTCTAGTGAGACTAAAGCACTGAAATTGAATTTGTATCTTTCTTAAACCTAAACAGGTCTGGTATGGGTCATAGTTTCGATCAAAATTTTCTAGATAATCGATTTGAAGCAAAACATGAAAAATGCTTTTGGCGGGAAACTAGTTCTTGAACTGGCAGAAATAGGGTTCGAAATTTAATCATGTTTTAGAAGGATTCAATGGCTGAAACTTCATGGGACGTCTTGTATAAGATCAGCAGGGAAGGAATGGTCGTTACATTTGGTTATATTTGGCAAGAACATCGGATTGAAGAAATCAGGGCATGTCACGTACCCAAGACTCTGTGAGAGATTTTGGTCGAGTTCTGGTTGGAGATTTTTATGGGATAGGATTCATATTATCCTGTTTCATCAAAACAGGAGTGGTAGGTGAGTCAGAATCGAAGAATGAGGAGTTCACGTGGTTCAGAAATAAAACAAGGAAGGATATATATGATGGAAATATTCTCGGGATTGTCTTTTTAGTTTGGGATGTTTCGGCATGCTGCAATGGGTTTGACTTCACCTGAGACGAGTTCTCAGTGTGTAAGGAGTGTGCTGAGATAAAACAGATGCGAGGAGGAAAGAAACAAGGGAAGAAAATATCTCAAGAATATATTCTTTTACTGCCGATTAATGGAGGATTATCTGGAGTGATTAAGCGAGATTTCATGGGTCTGTTGGCTATATAAATGGTTCTGGTTCATCATAGAAGGGTATCGAGTGATTGGGGGAGGCTACAGAGTAGAGAAAATTGTTGCAGGTTTTTCTGCATCAGCAGCAGAAAAATAAGGAAGAACACGAAAAATAAACTTACAAAGACAGTCGTAAAACAACTGTCGTTCATGCTTAAAATATAAGACTATTTTCTGCGATAGTTTTCAGTTATTCTTTGTAAGAGTGGGTTTGAAACACTTATAAACGTTACAAATTCCCTGTTTAATTTGATTTTCACATTTTCTCTTCTTTGTAAACATCATTTGAGCAATAATAATGAATTTTGAGTGTGTTTTCATCATGAGTAGTAGCTAAAACCCTACACTGGGTCAATGGAGGAAGCCGAATTTCATACATGGGTAAAATGATTTAATTCTTTTTAAGACTTTTGCATTAATTTTAATAGAATTATGATTTGATTAAATTGGTTGTCATTCAATTAGATCGGTTATGCTTTGTTTAGATAATCTATGCTTAAGGGATACAATTAATCTTTTGAGAGTCTACCTTGGAAAAAATAAGAGTCCATGTTGTTTATTGAGCGATAATTGCTGAAGAATAAATAATTGAACCTATTGATATGAATTCGGTGAAATCTTAGGCCCAGTGAATCTCTCTTCTATTTATTATTTTATTTAAACCTTTAAATTTAATCTTCGCAAGTCTGAGAGAACGAATCTTAATTACTACTACGAAAACTTTGAAAAATTATAGATCATACATCCTCTAAGGTGATGGTAAACTCTCCCCATTTGCATATGAAGGTATGGGTTGGAATGCACCAACGAACAAGTAGAGCCACTATGCCTCGCACATCATGAAAAATGAACAAGTCTCCAGATGCTTGAATAACCCTTGTTACTTGTGCCTGATCTAGCATAGCTCTAACGCGAGGGAAACCCAGCATGTGCCTCGCCCATCCAGAGAATTTTTCTAAAGGTCGTCGAGAAAGCTTAAATTATATGATTTATGCAAGAAAAAGTCCTCGTTCAAGACCAAAGTGGATTACTACCTTAGGAAACACCAATTTCTTTTGAGTAACACTCCTGGGATTTATCAGAAGACAATACGCTGGGGTTTTGAGACGTTTTTCGGTTTCCTGCCGAACCTCGAAAAATGCATCATCTACATTTGGAATATTCTTAATCCCAGGTGTTTCTTCCTCTTCTTCACCAATAGAAGTATCATCCATGCATCTATCATCTCTGGAGATATCATTTTCTTGGGAGTCAGACATCCTTGCGAAGTAGATGTAACATGCCCACAATATTCCACTTCAGTACAACATTTATACAAGATGCACGTAAACGATAGAATGAAGTAATTGGATGATAAAATGCTCACGCAAGCATATGCAAAAATGGTAATTCTCAACTCTTACCTTTTTCACGATTCCACTAACAGTAGTGATTGCAACGTAAGAGTTAACACTTCAATACTTGCTCGCTTCTTCGAACCAACAAAAGACGGGCAAAACTCATATTTTCATAAAATCATGAACATTTCTACTGTGAACATTCACCATGGAGTTATAAAAATTAAAAAATTATTTCATCATGAATAATTATTCACTTCTAATAATTAAACAAAATTCATGTTTTGATTTTAATTATATATTAATATATATATATATGAATAATATGTGATTTACTCACATGAATTAAAAAAAAACAATTTGATGTGAGCAAAGCTCCCGTAAATTTTGTGGATATTCTACGGTTCAAATATATATATATAATCCGTGAACAGGTCACGTTTTTATAAAAAAAAAAAAACTATTTTCCTTCGTACGATCGTCTTTCTTTAAAACGAGGGTTTATTTCGGTTTTGTGAAAAGTCCATGTCTTTTCAAGATAAAGTTTAGATTTCCACGAAAGCTCATAAACAAAAAAAAATTCACTGGACACAAGTCTATGCATAAAAAAAATCTCTCCTAGGTCAGGGATTATTAATAGTTTCTCAAACTAACGATCGAACGAACATACGTTTTCTAAAAACAAGGGTTTTCTACAAAACTCAAATTCATACATGCATGTGTATATAACTTTAACATGATCAAGGCATGAAAAACTCGTGAAATTAGGGAAAAAAAATTATTCGCCTGGTCGGTACCGGCTGGAATATGGCCGGACGGTGATCGGACGGCGCCGACGATCAGCAACAGCTACGGCAAGAAAATTTTCTGCTCTCTCATGTGCTAGGACGTGAGGATGATGCAGGGATAAAGGTGGTGGTCGATCGTGAAGGTGAAGTAAAAAAAAAGGAATTACTCCTTTTATATCAAATTTTATTTCCAAAACCTAACCCTTCAAGGATTTCCTTATTGGGCCCAGTCCGTGAATTCTAAAACGACCAAGGTCCCGTCATCAAAATCAGCGGTTCAACACCAATTCATGCTCAATAGGCAATGCTCTATCATTCCACTGGAATCTTCATTCAAGCCGTGGTTTGCTCATACTATCAAAAATCAAAAATCCAGTAAGTTCTTATCTTACGACTAAGTTCAATTGCTTACATTATTTGTAACCGGAAAATCATCATTCAGTGCTGACTGAGGAACATGACTGGTCCTCACTAAGCAGGGGAATTAATGTAGATGGTGGATTTTCGACAAGGGCTAAAATCATAAACCTATAATTGTATGTACTCCTGATCCAGCAATCAGATGAGTATCGAGGCTCATGTCTCTTATCGAAAGCATAAAATCTCATGTCATAAGAATCTCTGACTGAGAATACTGTCTCTCAGAGTATATGTAGATATGAAGTCTCTCAGCTGAGGCAATAACATATCTCATGAATACTGAGCAATTTCATTAATTACTTTTATATAGAATCGAAAGATTGGATAGCTCCTAGACAACTTGCATGCTAGTTGTAGATGGGGAAAACGATTTGCTAGTTTTTACGGAATTGAGGAGACGAACGTACGGAGGAGACTCCTTGAACTGAGAAAAATGTTCAACCTCACACAAATGCACTACAAGAAGGGAGTGCTTTGAATTTGATAGATCAATCTGTAGTACTCCGGCCTAAACCAAGACAATTGTCGTTCCAGAGTAAATTCGGTCACAAGAGAGGATGGTTCGATCTGTAGGAGGGAAGCTGAGAAATGTGTGAAATCAATGGTAATCAAAGATTATAGGTGTGTTGTGAATTCTGAATATGATAAGTTCTGAGTGATTGAAATTGCTCAGTTAAGAGTAATTGCTCAATTGATGAGTTGTTGATCTCGTGTTGTCTGTGAGACATGAGATTCTTGTTGTTCTTGTCGTTGTTGTTTCAATCATGACTCAGAGACTTATTTATATTGCTGGAATTATAGACACCATGATCCCATGAAGTGTGACAGTTTATGGAATCAAAGAGTGGGGAAGTGGAAATCGTGTTTGAAACCAGTTGCTCATCGTGCGGAGACTTGGTTGATTTTCCATCCACTACTTTGTTAACTCCTTCAACTGATCGCACGACTTGCTCACATTCCATTGTGTGTTTGAACACACATGTCGTAGACTGCCATACCAAAACCCTAGTTGATATCCCCCCAAGTGACACGATTGACATCTCGTGGTTAGTTTAGTCAGTTGTTGACTTCATGATTTAATGGGACAATGATTCCATGTATTTACTGAGTTGAACATGATTTTGTAAAATGTTCTTAAACTCATGAATTGAACGTGGACATGATTCTCACGTTGATAGTTGAGGCGAGCAAGTATTACTCTGATTTTTTTGAATATTGATAGTTGGACCAATATTCCTTGATTTGAGCAAGTATTGCTCATCTAATGAATCATTGGTGTCGTGACCAAAATAAAGCATTAATTAAAATACTGGTAGTTGAACCAAGCATAATTAATAAGAATTCTGATGAGATCATCGTAAAATTATTAGTGTTCGAATCTGGAATTATGATCCTTGGACTCAGAAACCCTAATTTGATCAATTGATGACCAATTCATGGTTTATTGAAAACTAACTATGGAATGAAGGAGAATCGGATTCACGAGATCGTGGGTCAACCACTTAGCTCCCACATGCTCATGTGAGCAAAATCCAAGGCCTCTTGAAGAGTTGGTGATTTGTTGATGAAAGAATGATCAAATGTTGGTTTAATCATTTATTCGAAAATGCTCGTCTAAGCCTTAGGTGATAAAACCTAATTAATTATGAAGAGATGAGAGGCCGACCAAGGGGTCATGAAACCGTCCTTGGGTGGTCACAGGATCGAATTACGATCGTTCCATGAAAATTCCAAAATTATTTGGAAGAGTTTTGGACCTAATACGTGCATTGCACAAATTAAGTCAAACCGTGCAAATACACGGGACCGGATCATTATGAACCAAGGAGCCAACCCTGGTCGGTCAAGGTAACATGCTCACATTGTCAAAGTGTTCGTATCTCCATTCTGAGAATTTTGATATTTTCTGGCGTGCAGTTGAGCATCCATTTGAGAAAATATGAAGAAATCAGGGATTTTTGATAAAACCGTCAAAACTTCATGAGATGAAGTAAAATAATAAAAAAATGAGGGAATCATGAAGTATGGGACTGGTCATGGCCAAGGCATGGACGGACGGCCAAAGGGCCCAATCCCACATGTTTTCCCAATTTTTATAATATTTTCATGATTTTAGGGAAATATGATAAAACCAAGGAATTTGTTAAAATTAAGGAGTTTTGTTAAAATCAAAGAGTTTTGTTGAAATCAAGGAGTTTCCATGAGATGAGGAAAACATGAAAAATAATAATAAAAAATAAAGGGTGTGTGGGACCGGCTTGAGCATGGTTGGCCGGCTAGGGCCCGGTCCCGTGCGTTTTTCCCTAATCTTATGTATTATTTCATGATTTAAAGGAATTTTCATAATTTGAAGGAAATATCATGAAATCAAGGAATTCCATGGGACCAAGGAAACATGAAAAATATAATAATAATAAAATGGGACGTGTGGGGCCAGCTAGGGCTTGATCGGCCGACTAGGGCCCGGTCACACGGGTTTACCTAATTTTATATTATTTTTCATGGGATCAAGGAAATATCATGAGATTAAGGAGTTTTCATGAAATTAGGGAAATAAAAATAAAATAATGAGGAACCATGAGGTGTGGGCCGGATGGGACCAAGGCATGGCCGGTTGGCCAATAATCATGGCCCATAAAGTTTTCCTTAATTTTATATTATTTCTTTGATGTAAGGGAAACACCATGAAACTGAGGAGTTTCCTTAAAACGAAAGATATTTGTTCAAGTGAAAGGATTTTCATGAACTCAAGGAAAATAATAAAAAAAAATGATACAAATATGAAATTGGCGTGGGATTGACCACGGCACGTCTGTACGGTCAGTGGGCCCATGCTCCCAGCGCCTTGGTCAATTTTTAATTATTTATTATTTTCCTTCCTATTTTGCATAGGTTCATCGTCTCGTCATATTTTTAAATACTTGTCCGTACGGAGATTGTTAGTGCATCAACGTCGAGTACACTTGCGCCATTTGAGTTGGGGCTTACTTAGAGGTAACTCAGATTCCCGTGTGTTGAATATTTATTACTAACCCATGGAATTCTGCTGGGAAGAACCATAGATTGAAGCAACGAAATATTACTAAAGTATTTGAATACTTTTCAGAAAAATATTTGAATATTTTCAGAAATTCAGTGGATGAATCCAGGAATTTCAAGAATAATTAACTAATGGATCTATACTAGCAGAGAAAGCTGTCTAGGAGTGTAGTAGCAGGAAATCCCGCACTACACCCCTCACAAGATTTCATACAATCAAATCATTTTTAGACCAACAATCATAAATTTTATTGATTAATCTCACCACTTTTACAAGATAAAAAGGAAATGAAGCTAAAGAATTAACAACTTCTCTGGAATTTCTCTCTCCTAATTACTTGCTCAATACTCGAAAAAGATCTCTCTCTCTTCCTTACGCTTATTCAACTCTTTATATAGGGATTTACATAGTGGGTGACAGCTAATCTGTCATTTATTTTAGGATCTGACTTGTGATATTCTTGCAAGAGTTCTATTGTCAATCTTTGCAAGCACTACAAACATCGCAAAGTCATCACACTTTTATCATGTTTTTGCAATCATCATCTGTTATGTCATTCTTCAAATAATTTTGCGACGCTCGCGAAGTGTTGTTGATCAAGCTTCGCAAATGTGTCCTTCTTGCGATATTCTGATCCTACATCTTGCATCTTCTCGTGTCTTCTCTGCGAAGGAGAGAAAGTCATGAGAAAATGTTCTTTAAAATGCCGCAGCTGTTCATCTTTTATTTCAACTTCTTTTTCTATCGACAAGGCTCTGTGAATTAAGCATAACCATCAACACGTGTTGAATATTCCTTTAATTACTGGCACGTTTTACCATTGACCGGTCATCTTCCTTTGCCTATTTAAAGATGGATCCGGAAGAAAGAGAATTTTCTTCTTTTGTTTTGTTTTCATCTTCTTCATCTTCATATATACTGCAAATATTCATCACCTGCAAATTTCCTTATTTATCAAATTCATCTTCCTGCTACTGTTCTCTTCTATTTCCATGGAGTCACCAAGGTTAGTTCTTCTTCTTTTTCTTCATTTGATTTTGCTGAAACTGATTTTGTTTTGCTGAGATCATCTTGTTTGTTCTTTGTGTAATTCCCATATTGTTTTTATTTCAGCAAAAACATCTCCAATACTAAATTTACAGTTCAAAACCCTAATGCTCCCAGAAGTTCGCAACTCAAAGTTCCTGTGAGAAAGAGAAAGTCTGTGAATGACAAGGTAGTAAGAAACACCATTATTTTTTAATAACAATATTGTTGCCTCTGTTTCTTATCTAAGTTGTGATTCGCAGGGTGACTGATATGCCACTAAACCTCTTAAAAGATCTCGCCAACCCAAAACTGTTGAAACTTTTGTTTCCTTTCCCAAACTCGGTCTTTCAACTTCTTCTTCAACACTTTCACAAACTAAACCTCTACTTCCTGTCTGCGAAACCATTGCAACAGATGATAATATTTCAACCAATCATGTTATGGATGAAATTCCCTCTGCCGAGTTTGTTGCGAATGGAACTTTTTCTTCTCATGCGACCAATACTTTGATCTTTCTCAGACTTCTCCCTCAAATGACATCTCTTTAACAAATAATGATGATCATCAGCTTTCTATTATTACTGCAACTCCATCTGAGTCTCTCTCTTTTTCTAAAGAAACTGTGGACAGAATGGATATAGCCTTCAAAGCTTTATATGATATTTTGGATGATGTCAAGAAATCATCTGTGGACCCTGTCAAGTCTGGTGTCTGCGAAATTTTGGGTAAATATTTTGTTTCCGATAGGATAGTTTCGCAAACATCCTTGGAGAAAGAAATTGAAATTTTGAAGAAAAGTCTTCAAACCAAGACCCTTGAATGTGACACTCTTCATCTTGAAAATCAAAAACTTCAAAATGTTTCTTTAGACTTCGAGCTTCTTCGCAGGAAGAATGATGAACTAAAAGGTATGAATTTCTTATCTTCAACTTTAACTTTCCTTTTCACAAATTTTTTATTTCCATGTTGCTTATTCTTAAAATATTTTGTTTCGCTTGTTAAGCTTTAAACCAGAAACGAATAATGGAAAGATTTCAGTTTGAATCTGCCACTGAAGAAATTCGCGTTGATAGAGATATTTGGATGGATCAGTATAACCGATTAGATAATATTCATACATATTCAGTTGATCAAATAGATAATCTTACCAAAGAGAACACTCAACTAGTTCAAGAGAAAATCTCATTAAGTAGCGAAATATCTCGCCTCTCTTATTTTTTGACTAAAGCTAACTTAGAGATAGAAACTTTATCAGATGAAAACAGAACTCTATCTCAGGAGAAGCGAACTCTTTTAAATATGGTGGAGATCTCTTCGTAGAAATTAAATGTTCTTCAAAAAGTGTGTGATAGTCAAGAACAATCTCTTCGTTCGCTGAAAAATGAACTTAAAGAAGTAACTGAATCATCTATTACTGAGAAAAAATCACTCATGCAGGGTAGGATAATTTTAAGTGTAAAATCAAATGAACTCCAAGAACAATACTTCAAATTAGAAGAATCTTAATCTTCTCTAGTGAAGGAAAACACTTTTCTCATCTCTAAAGAAAAGAACTTAAAATCCCGACTGAAGGGTTTAGTTGGAGATAAATTTGATAACTCAATGAATCATTCGGAAAATACTTGCTTGGCACTAATTCAAAATCTAATCTTGCAAAAGGAAGGTAGTCATTTTGACTGCCTCAGACATATTTTTTTTGTTAAACTTCTTTGCAATATTTCCCTTGCGAGGTGTTCGCCTGAATAATTTTTGTGCTTATTTTTCGCAGAATCTGAAAGAAAGCTTTATTCTTCCATTTCTTCTTTGGATTCTAAACTTTCCAAGCTTCGCAAAGAAAATGGATTACTTGCTTCTCACCTTGCCCATTCTCGCGATCAGGCAGAAAGAAAGTATGATTATCTTGAATATTTCAAAAACATGGAGATTAGAAATCGTGACAGAGCTTTCCTTCGCCAATCTCATCTTAGTACTGAAGTTCTTGTGAATGAGATTTTGCTGTCCGAATCTCTTTCTCCAGTATCACTCAAACCTCTGGAAGTAAATGAAGATGAAACTCCTCAGGCTGCCGATTGTGACCTTGATTATGGAAGTGGTGAAGATAATGTTTCCCAAGAAGATTTAGAAGAAGAAGAATAAATCCCTAATAAATAAGGAGATGCTGGTGATGTAACAACTACTGGTGATAAGCCAAATGAGGAAGAAACTAGAGTCGACCAGAATAAGGAGAACATTGGCAAAGATGATAACGTTGGTGGAGATGATAAGGCTGGCGAAGAAGATATTGAAGCTTGAGTTCTAGTTTCATTTTCATGAATTACTTTTTCTTTTCTTGCGAACAATGTACTTTGGACCACTTTCGAATTCAGTTATACTTTTGGTATTTTAGGTACTTGCGAGAAAGAGAATGTCATCTTGTTTATTAATTCCCATATTTGCCTCTCATTATCTTTCTTGCGATGAATGATCTGCATAAAGAATAGTTAGTATTTATAAATCTTTTGTGGTCTTATTTTTCCTTCCTAGTTAAAGGTATTATTTTTCCATCTTTTCTCTTTGCAACAAAATCGCAGGACGTTTCTACACTTTTATGTAGAAACCCATTGACCTTGCCTTAACTTTTTGTTCTTTGTATTTTTGCTGCGACAATATGACATGCCTAAATTTTCTTGCGAAATTAAAGCCTCGTGACATTTCCGTATTGCGACGAAATCGCAGGACGTATTTACACTTGCATGCAATGACCCATTGATCTCGTCTTATCTTATCTTTTTTATTATTGCCTCTTAAGGAATGTTGCACAAATATGACAATTCTTAATACTCCCGTGAGTAAAAAGTCTCATGACATTTGCGTCTTAAGATACTTATCAGCTCCCTAATGGAGGGTGCCGCCCTTATCTTCCCCCTGGTTGCCCTTTCAAGGGGACGTACTTCTGCCATACAAGACTAGATCCTCCCATCCAGTTGTGTTCGCAGCCTCTTATACCTTTTTCCTATATGGCTTATGGTTACGAGACTGCACCCTAAGTGGGGTTTTCTTCGGGCCGAGTGCATTATAGCCAAGACTTTCCAAGAATGGTCAGGGTAGTTTCATACTCCCCGGGCACTATTGGATCAACCGTGTACCTCGGCGCCTTGGTCATACTCTACACCCCTAAGGATAGCTCTTATTACCTTAGTCTCCCAACTCAAGTTGAGAATCCAAGGTGTCTCTCCTGGATGGGATTTCATTGACCCCACATCTCCATGACTCAGGTTCCAGCAGTGGTGTAACCTTATTCCTGAGCCATGTAACAGATACGCCCTTCTATGACGTAATTTAGGTCTTATATTTGCCTCTTGCAAAATTTTATTCGCGAACTAGGGTGTACGCCATAAAGGTTCGTCCCATAAAGAAAGATAACAATAGTTTTTCTTAACCGGAACCAATTGAATCACACACATGCATCCATACACAAATAATGCAATAAAACAACAATTATACTGAAATTTTTTCAAGCAAAAGCAATATTGATATACGCAATAAAATCAGGCTTTTCTTAAACAGTAAAACAATTAACTAACAAGATTGTTATCTCAAATTTCGCATCCTCCTCTCCAATATTTTTGCATCTTCTTCCAGGTAGAATTGATATCGAAATATCATTATGTTGTCTTCCTTATGCAAAACAAAAGAATAACAACAACCAACCTTTACCAGAGAAAGGTTGAAAACCGGTTTTTAACTATTATTCTTTTATGCTAAACCAAAAACAATTCAACATATTGTGACTTTTTCACATATTGTTTCTATCATAACCCCTCATGATCCTTTGATAAAGCCTACCAACATGGGCTATAACTTAATCCTGCTAAATCAAAAAGTCACACAAACCATAAGGGTTCACAACATTATGAGATCGAATATCAAGGTTGTAAAATTGAAATCAAATATCCCATAAACATACATAACAATAAAATAAAGCATTCAAGCACATGCTATGTAAATCAAAAACTATCACAAGAGAAAATTATAAATCAAATAATTTTATTCATAATAGTCCTAATACAATCATTGAAAGAAATCAAAAATTGATGTTTATTTTCCTCGGATTATGTATTACAGCATATTACTTAATCTCTTTAGAAGTATTCTTACTAATGTCTACTACCTTCGTACTAAAAATTCCATTTATGATGAAATCTCACATTGAAACTTCCACAAAACATCCTCATAGTGATTAAAAGAGATGGTAAGATGCATAGCATTATTTGAGGAGTTTTTATAGGCTATTTTTATCAACTCCTTATAGTAGATTACTCGTTTCCATTCAACATCGACTCTTTTGTCAAGCAGGACTCGTCTTCCGATTAGGTCTAGTACACCATCTAGTAAACTATATGCATGCACCTTTGAAGAGGATATGAGTCGAATTAAATGAAAGCATGTGTTTTCACATAAGGTTAACCTGTTGTTTGTAGGTGAAAATGGTTTCTGCTGATTTCGGTAATTTCGGGTGTGAAGGTGAGAAATAATTTAAACCCTAAACAATGTACTGTAAGGGAGTACTTTAGATTCGAGAGATCAATCTGTACAAGTCCGTCCTAAACCAAGAAATGGTCATTCCATACTTGCTTCGGTCACAAAGCGGAGGGGAATGGGTTGGTTTTGGGGAGGGAAGTAAGGAAGGTGATGAGACCAGAATAGTTGATTCTGGAAGAGTATTTGTGTTACTACGACTTGTATCAGAAAAGTGGGAAGGCTAACAAGGTAAGCTAGCAAGCAAGTATTTTCTGAGTGTTGTATATTCCCGAATGAACTTGTTGTTTTGTGGAAATAGGTAAGGCCTATTTATACAAGTCGAAGTGAAACGTACTCTGGTTTAATTAAGGGATGGATAAATGGTTAAGTAAATAGGAGGAGGTGATAACCGCATGCATGGAATTTATGTTCCATAAAACCGTTAACATATGGAATTGATGTTCCATAAAGTGGTTAACGCATAGAATTAATTGTCGGGCATTACACCATTAACTCCCTATATTTACTAACCGCCTCACCCTCATGACACCTCCTTATGACGGGCATAGTGTACGCCGCACACTGTAAACCGCCAAACCAATACCCAAAGAGGATCCCCCAGTTTGTGATATGTGTTTGATGTCTCGAAAGTTTTTGTGAAAAACATGTGGCACGTTGTTGTTTCCTGGGAAGTCGAGCTTGGGAGACTTGGTAGCTTGGTGACCTTCGACGGTCGAGATCTTGCATCGTAAGAGGAAGGTAGATGTTAATCGTCGCACGCTTTCGTAATTGGTGGCCGCATAGGGAAGGCCAGCATGGTGGCATGGCTAAGATGGCATGTCGTTGGCATGGCTAAGATGGAATGTCGTTGGCATGGCATGGTTTTGCGTGGCCAAACTTAGGTTTTCGGGCCACAGGTTACCACAAGTTATCTGGTAACCTTGGATGGATAGGATTTTTTCCTGGGGTTGAATGGCAACAGTTGATTGTTGCACGCTTTTGTTTTGGTAGCCGTGTAGGGAAGGCCAGCATGGTGGCATGGCTAGGCATGCCTTGTCGCAATTAGGTTGGCATGGCGTGGATTGGCTTGGCATGTGGGGCCAAGGGTTTTCCATGGGTGCATGGCATGGCTAGCTTTGGCTAGGTGCGGTTTTGGCTTGGAATGTGGGGCCAAGGGTATGCCATAGGCGCATGGCATGGCTAGCTTTGGCTAGGTGCGGTTTTGGTTTTGCATGTAGGGCCAAGGGTTTTCCATAGGCACATGGCATGGATAGCTTTGTCTAGGTGCGTGACCAAGCTACGGTTTTGTGCCAAAGGTCGTTTGGTAACCTTAGACGGCCAGGATTTTCTCCTGGGATTAAAGGGAAACCGTTGATTGTTGCACGCCTTCGTTTTAGTAGCCGCGTAGGGAAGGCCATCATGGTGCCACGGCTAAGTTGGTATGGGGACATGGCGAGGTGCGTTTGGCATGGCGCGGTTAGTGTGGCTTGCATGGTTTTTTATTGGCACAGAGGTGCGGCTAGCATGGTTGGCATGCTTTGGTGTGGTTGGTGTGGCTGGCATGATTCGCCATTGGCACAGAGGTGCGGCTAGCATGGTTGGCATGCTTTGGCGCGGTTGGTGTGGCTGGCACGATTTTCCATTGGCACACAGGTGCGGCTAGCATGGTTGGAATGCTTTGGCGCGGTTGGTGTGGCTGGCATGATTTGTCATTGGCACAGAGGTGCGGCTAGCATGGTTGGCATGATTTGGCATGGTTGGTGTGGATGGAATGATTTGTCATTGGAACAGAGGTGCGGCTAGCATGGTTAGCATGATTTGGCGCGGTTGGTGTGGCTGGCATGATTTGTTGTTGTCATAAAGGTTCGCCTAGCATGGTTGGCATGCTTTGGAGCGGTTGGTGCGGGTGGCATGATTTTCCATCGGCACAGAGGTGCGGCTAGCATGGTTGGCATGCTTTGGCGCGGTTAGTGTGGCTGGCATGATTTTCCATTGGCACAGAGGGAATTAGGGTTTGGCTTGTCGTAACCCTAATTGAAAAAGATACCCCGGTAATTATTTACAGACACATTAAATATTTCAATAAATGCGCCTAGTAAATACTTATTACTTAAATGTTGTGACGTCACTGTCTACTGGGGTTTAGGGTTTTACGATTTTAACCCTAAGCTAAAAACCACCATCAACATTAAGTCCCCTGCTTAGCTCGGAATAGGTGCCTTGTTTCTAGGTAAGCATATGATGGTGACAAATAAGGACGTAATAGAGACGTAAGTCATTGCAAAGATGGTCAGGAAAATTCGACTAACCTTTTTGAGAGGTGAATGGAATTTTGGCTTCCCGTGTTGGCGGCCCTGCGTAAGTTTTACTGGGGATGCAGACCGTGGAGTGGTGATATGAAAGTTACCGGCTTATTCCGGTCGTACATGTCCGAGGCAAAGGGGGCGCGGTCTTGGAAGGCAAAGCATTGCGGATAGGAGAGGAAAAGCATAACGTATTGGAGAGTCAAAGCATGGAATATTAGAGAGGCAAAGCATAGAGGATTAGAGAGGCAAAGCATGGCGGTCATCTTGGCACATGGGGCCAAGGGGTGGCGCAGTCTGGCGAGGCGAGGCGTGCACGGACGACTAGGCATGGTGGGGCCACGGAAATGGAGCGGATGGCTGGCATTAGCATGAAAGGCGCGGATTGTTGCAAAAACTGGACGTGGAGCATTGGCAAGACTGGCACTGGAAAGGAAAGCGCGGATGTATTGGGAGTAGGAAGGCTTGCTCTTGTGGGACCGATTGCCTTTCTTCATGCGCGGATTTAACATGGAATTCTTTCCTTATTGAAAAATCTTTTTCTAGAGGTAGGTAGCACCCGCAATCCTTTCATCTAGTATCTTTGCGCGAATCCAGTATGATTGTGTGTCTTCAGGGCGAGACTTTGGAACGCGAGGCGGAGCTGCTAGCATGGACTTGGTATGAAGGGGACCCATTAGCACTGACGGGCATGGAACGGGTGTGGGCCACTTGGCAATGCATGATGTTGGTAAGGGAAGCGCTTTGGAAGGGAAGCGCTTGCAAGGTAAACGCTTGCAGTTTAGGGTTTGACACACCGAAACCCTAATTAGCGCCCTTTACTAGAATCGTTGTTGAATCCGCGTACGGACTCTGAGTTTGACGGTCCTCCACTTTATCGGACATGAAACAGAATTCTCTATCTCTCCACGCAGGAATATTTAGTTTTTGAGCTCGTTTAGGAGGTGAAAACGGCCCGACAATGAAAATCAGGAAGAAGTCAGGAGGGATGTTGCGGGCCTGGGGTGGCATAGTCACGCGCCAGTCACCTATTCTCGTTCATGGATAAAGAAGGAATATTCATTATGTTCAAGCTCTAAAAACTCTGTCCACATGAAAAGAGGTATCGACCCTTTTCTGTTTTTCTGTTGTTAATCTAGATCCGTGTTTTTGTCTGCAGTGTCTCTCCAGTGGATTCCAAAAATTTACCAAAAATCCGTTGTATTCTTGGGACAGATGTATGAAATATATGCTCGGAAACTATAACGGCAGGGATAATCTTGGAGATTATGGTTGCGTCGTCGGTCCATCCTCGATCTTAGGTTGTTCAGTGGACCTTCTGATCATGATGATGATATGTTGTGAATGCTTGCATGGTCTAAAACTTTTGGCACCCCTGGATGAAATAAGGAGACGTTCTATTGCCGATGCGCTGCTATCAAGTCTCCCGGGACTTTGTTCAAGTTTACATCCTTTGAACTATCTTCTGAATCTTGGACTATCGTACGAAATGGGATGCGGTGATAAGTCCCAAGTTATACTTCGGTTTGATATGATGGTATGGATGAATATGTGAATGTAGCCTCTTGGCGTGCTTTTGGAGTCTTCGGTGCACATCTACGGCCTCATGTTGAGAAATTCCCGCGGCTCGTAAAACCTCGACAGTGATGGTGTTGAAATCAGTTATAACCTGGTTGAGGGGAGTGAAAGCGTCTCATGCTGGTAGTTCCCATGCGTAACCTACTTTCATTACATCGCCTTGAATCCCCGTCCACGGGATTTGATATAAGCCTATCGTACTCTTCTATATGTGACACTGGGATGCTCATAAATTACATGATGAAATATTCTGGATAGTGCAGGCTTGGGATCCTCTGTGGCCTTGTAAAGTGTTGAAGGCGTCTTTTAGATAGAGAGGTGATGATATTCTTGCATTGCACCCTTGAAGAGTGGATGACCTTGTTGTGGGTATGGATTTTTTGTTGACAGTGTGTTCTGAGCTTTGACAGTGAAGGGATCCTGTGTGTATCCTCAGTCCTCAAGTATGTTTTACATGTTTCCATCTTTGTAGTAATTGTTGTTGCGGTAAAGCTATGGCTGGTATCAATGAATGAGCGACAACAGTTCTTGGTAGGAGATGTAATCAGGAGAGACTACATTGTCGTGGTAACAAAGTAGGTTGGCTGGAATTGTATGGGCTTTCATGAAAGTAAAAGAATTGGTTGAATGCGTAAGCGAGCAAGTTTTCCATGATCACGATCTTTGATGGGATGGATTAGAGTGCGGCAATAACTACGAAGATTGGCTGGCTGTGATCATGATCCTTGACATGGGGAGCGTGGTGGCATAACCCTTTGCAGGAAGGAGTGGTGTTGAAGCGAACGTTGAAGCGGAGCCGCTGTTGGAGAACGTTGAAGCGGCGCCACTTCTTGAGAGAACGTTGAAACGATTCCTTGCAACTCTCATAGCGTTGATGGTTACCATCTTGAAGTCGGAGGCTACATCACGTTCTGTCAAAATCGACATCCCTCAGGTGTACAGAGGTTAGGAGTCCCTTGTTTCATCTATCGATCGTGCTTTCCAGGAGAGGTTGGGGTTTGGGAACGGCTTCACAGGATGGAAACTCCTGCTTTCTCTAATGCAGTGTGGTTGAGGGATGAAAATATATCTTGACGTTATGCCTTAGAGAAATATAGAATCTCACATAACTGTTTCATCATAGACTGTACGACTTAGTGGGCGAAATTCCCATCGTGCAGGTCCTGACGGGAAGAGGGTCTCTGTAAACTCAGGAGGGTTGCTGATTTCCTTTTCTTTCAATTTTGGAGAATCCGTTCATGATCTTTACGTGTGATGAAATTGAATTGCTTATCCCCTTATACTGGGCGTTCAAGAGAAACGCAAGCCTCTTCATCTATAAACGCACGTTTTGCTAAAGTATCTTTTGTCTTTTTATCAATTCAACAGTGCTAAAAGGAGGTCGGCTTTTTCCGGCTCTTCCAGTATCTTTCCCTGATGGTGGAGTAGCGTCTCTAGTGACGGTTGGAGATGTCATGCTTGAAGAACCATTGGGGTGGCGGAAGCGGCTCTGGTTCTGGTGATCGTAAGTGTATCGTGTAGATATGGCACGGTTTTGATCACGAAGTGCTGGATCCATGGTGCTGTTTCGAAGGGTGAGGATGGTGCTGCTTTGGCTGGTTGTAGAGCAGGGAAGATGGCGCTGGAAGGGCGCAAGATGTTTGCGCTGGAAGGAAGCAAGATGTTAGAGCAGGGTATGGTATTGCGACTGGCATGTGTTCCTGGCATGTGTATCTGGTAAGCGTGTCTGGTAAGCACGTCTGGCAAGCGCATCTGGTAAGCGTTTCTGGCAAGCACATCTGGGAAGCGTGTCTAGTAAGCGCGTCAGGTAAGCGCGTCTGGTAAGCTCGTCTGGTAAGCGCGTCTGGCAAGCGCATCTGGCAAGCGCGTCTGGTAAGCGTGTCTGGGAAGCACGTCTAGCATGCACGTCTGGCAAGCAAGTCTGGTAAGCGCATTTGGTTAGCGCTGGATCAGCTTGGAATGGGCGCTGGCTTGGCGTGTACGATGGCTAGGCATAAACGCTCGCTTGGATTTTGGTACGGTGTAGACCGTTGGCTTGGCACGGTGCTGGCTTGGCATGGCGCAGACTTGTTCTTGCGGGCCCAGTTGCCTCTTCCCATACGTAGATCAAACAGGAAATCCTTTCCTTATTCAAATTCCAAAAAGTGTTACGCTTATGAAATGGGTTGGCTCCCCTTTTACCTCGTATCTTTGTTATCTCGTCTTGGTGTTAGCGGTAGCGTGGTAGTGATAAAGTAGGCAAGCATATTCCAGCTATATACTCCAGCGTTTCTCTTTCAATTTGTTTTCTTATTTTCTTGTGCTGGTGCAAACCATAGCCATAGGTATGCCTTCCATAAATCTGTAGAAATATTTTTCTTCTCAACTGGTGTAAACACTATCCATGGGTATGCCTTTCATAAACTTGTGGAAATACTTCGTCATAAACAATTTTTCGAATGTCACCATTGTAACGTCTACTAATAGTTACAGGTAATCATTATTGTGCAAAGTAGGCACGTACGGGTAGGTGACTGTTTTTTTTTTTTTTGAAAGGAAAACAAAGCGCATGGTTTATGATTTTTGATTTCTTGGATTTCTTGGGTTGATAGATAAATGTTACCTTGACGGTTTTGGGTTATTCTTTTTGGAATGAATTATTTTGGAGTTGATTGTTTTGGTTATGATTGAAAGTGGCGCAAATATCTCAGGAAAACCATGGAACCGTGTGTTGGTAGATGACATGGGATGAAACATAACATGTCTATCGGTTTTATCATTCTTGTGAAACTTGAAAAAGCAAACCATGTATTTTTTCTAAGTAAGACTTACTCGGTTTCTTAGGTCTTCTGATGAAAAGTAAACCTTCCGGGTGTAGGACCAAGCCTTACGAGAAACACGGTCGTGGGAAGTCCCCAGTTATTACTGAGCTGTCTGATAACCGAGTTATTGATCCCTGGGCGGATCGTTTTGCTTCTAACCTATGGGAAGTCCCCAATCATCCCTTGTAATGTCATGACTGATAATCGAGTTGACGGGTAACTGAGTCAGAGTGGATCGTCTTCCTCTACCACCTTGACGTCTGGGTCGAAGAACGAGATCGACAGTCGAAAATTGACATTGTAACCAAAATATCGAACCTCCCACTGTGGTCGCCAATTATTTATAGGTGAAAATGGTTTCTGTTGATTTCGGTAATTTCGGGTGTGAAGGTGAGAAAAAATTTAAACCCTAAACAATGTACTGCAAGGGAGTAATTTAGATTCTAGAGATCAATCTATACAAGTCCGGCCTAAACCAAGAAATGGTCATTCCAGACTTGCTTCGGTCACAAATCGGAGGGGAATGGGTTGGTTTTGGGGAAGGAAGCAAGGAAGGTGATGAGACCAGAATAGTTGATTCTGGAAGAGCAGTTGTGTTACTACGACTTGTATCAGAAAAGTGGGAAGGCTAACAAGGTAAGCTAGCAAGCAAGTATTTTCTGAGTGTTGTATATTCTCAAATGAACTTGTTGTTTCGTGGAAATAGGTAAGGCCTATTTATACAAGTCGAAGTGAAACATACTCTGGTCTCATTAAGGGATGGATAAATGGGTAAGTAAATAGGAGGAGGTGATAACCGAATGCATGGAATTGATGTTCCATAAAACCATTAACGTATGGAATTTATGTTCCGTAAAGTGGTTAACGCATGGAATTGATTTTCGGGCGTTTCACCATTAACTCCCTATATTTACTAATCGCCTCACCCTCATGACACCTCCTTATGACGGGCGTAGTGTATGCCGCACGCTGTAAACCGCCAAACCAATACCCAAAGAGGATCCCCCAGTTTGTGATATGAGTTTGATGTCTCGAATGTTTTTGTGAAAAACATATGGCACGTCGTCGTTGCCTGGCAAGTCGAGCATGGGAGACTTGGTAGCTTGGTGACCTTCGACGGTCGAGATCTTGCATCTTAAGAGGAAAGTAGCCGTTAATCGTCGCACGCTTTCGTTCGTTGGTGGCCGCATAGGGAAGGCCAGCATGGTGGTGTGGATAAGATAGCATGTCGTTAGCATGGCATGGTTTGGCGTGGCCAAACTTAGGTTTTCGGGCCATAGGTTACCACGCGTTGTCTGATAACCTTGGATAGCTAGGATTTGCTCCTGGGGTTGAAGAGCAACAGTTGATTATTGCACGTCTTCGTTTTGGTAGCCGTGTAGGGAAGTCCAGCATGATGGCGCGGCTAGGCATGCCTTGGGGTGGTTTGGCTTGGCATGTGGGGCCAAGGGTTTGCCATGGGTGCATGGTGTGGCTAGCTTTGGCTAGGTATGGTTTTGGCTTGGCATGTGGGTCCAAGGGTTTTCCATAGGCGCATGGAGTGGCTAGCTTTGTTTAGGTGCGGTTTTGGCTTGGCATGTGGGGCCAAGGGTTTTCCATAGGCATGTGGCGTGGCTAGCTTTGGCTAGGTGCATGACCAAGCTAGGGTTTTGGGCCAAAGGTCGTTTGGTAACCTTAGACGGCCAGGATTTGCTCTGGGGATTAAAGGGAAACCATTGATTGTTGCACGCCTTTATTTTGGTAGCCGCATAGGGAAGGACAGCATGGTGGCGCGGCTAACTTGGTATGGGGCCATGGCGAGTTTCATTTGTCATGGCGCTCGCCATGGCGCGGTTAGTGTGGCTGGCATGGTTTTCCATTGACACAGTGGTGCGACTAGCATGGTTGGCATGCTTTGGCATGGTTGGTGTGGCTGTCATGATTTTCCATTGGCACCTAGGTGCGGCTAGCATGGTTGGCATGCTTTGGCGCGGTTGGTGTGGCTGGCATGATATTCCTTTGGCACAGAGGTGTGGCTATCATGGTTGGCATGCTTTGGCGCGGTTGGTGTGGCTGGCGTGATTTTTCATTGGCACAGAGGTGCGGCTAGCATGGTTGGCATGCTTTGGCGCGGTTGGTGTGGCTGATATGATTTTCCATTGGCACAGAGGTGCGGCTAGCATGGTTGGCATGCTTTGGAGCGTTTGGTGAGGCTGGCATGATTTGCCCTTGGCACAGAGGTGTGACTAGCATGGTTGGCATGCTTTGGCGTGGTTGGTGTGGCTGGCATGATTTGCCATTGGCACAGAGGTGCGGCTAGCATGGTTGACATGCTTTGGCGTGGTTGGTGTGGATAGCATGATTTTCCATTGGCACAGAGGGAATTAGGGTTTGGCTTGTCGTAACCCTAATTGAAAAATATACCCCGGTAATTATTTACAGACACATTAAATATTTCAATAAATGCGCCTAGTAAATGCTTATTACTTAAATGTTGTGACGTCACTGTCTACTAGGGTTTAGGGTTTTACGATTTTAACCCTAGGCTAAAAACCACCATCAACACCTATCTGATTCCTGGAAGTCAAGGTATTTCTCAACCTTATGAATACAGTATTCACTGAAAATTTCTTCACAGATTACTCCATTCCCCTCATAGAGAATTTTGTAACACTTTGCCTCAAACATTCGAGCAAGTTTCTTGGAGAGAATCATCATTGTAAGTTTTCTCCTTAGATCTTAATTCGGTATCATCCCTGAAAGAATGCTTAGGTGAGCCTCACGATAAATATTTTGGGAAATCAAAAAGTTTACCTTGACCGAAAATATTATAAAGACTTGCATAACAATCCAACATTTTACTTACGATGTTGAGGAGACATATGTTATTAAGAAAAATATTTTCGGTAACAGTTTCTTTCAACAGACATTAAACCGATCCGTTCATGAATTTTTAGGAACCGAAATGGTACACATAACCGAAGATCAACCCATGAGTTATTGGTTTTTCCATCGTTTGACATATCAGGATTACCAAATCCTTTTAACCTGTCACTAGTTTCAAAGAATCCATTGTGAAGAGAATGCATATGGGAACTTTTCATTGAAAAGATGAAAAGATACTTCTTTTATTCATAAGTTCAAAGTGTTTCTTTAACTCGACTTATATTGCAATGAAATTCGATTACAATATTGTTTTTAAAAGTAGTAAGAGATCTTACTTTATCATTTCGAGTTATTTGATTCTCTATTTGATAATTTCTTTCCTTAAGGTTGCTTCTAAAATCTAATCCAACAGGATTGTTTGTGGATATTGTTGATAAAGGACCAAAGACAAGATTCACAAATTTAAAATTTTGATATGACAATTTCTCTTAGTGAGATGTTCACAGTGAGAAATAGAATCCACAGAGGAGGTATTCAGTATCCAAATCGGGTTACCATTGAGAATCTTTCTTGAATTATATTGATTTCCATGAATGAGAGATTCATCATAAGGTGAAATCAGTGTGTCATCTCTTAGATCTAAGAGAGACTTTCTCTAGAAGTTTTAAGTTCTCAACCAACTCCTAGAAGATTCCTTTAATGAGAGTATTGCACTCTTAATTTATGTCCTCTACCATAGGACCTTGAGGATATCAAATCCTGCTGCTACGTTAACTGAATTAGACATAGATTCAATTCTTATAGGTTGGATAGCATCAAACACATATTGCTAGATATTTTCATGTTTGCCTTCTCTGATACCAATTGAAAAGGCAAGGATACCCAAATATACCTCAAGCTAAAACTTTTCCACTTATAATCCCTTTCTCCGAAAGTGATTGTCTATGTACTGAGTTGAGACAATACAACTAATGGGTTCACACTTCGTGTGATCGTCTATGGATACGAGTTGAAGACAATACAACAATGAAGTATGTTTACTTGATAAGAGTTTCGGACTTCACCAAACACAATAGGATTGCTATCAAGTAAATAGGAATTAATATTTGTGTAATTTACTTTAAGTTATAATAACAACAATTATAATTGCGGAAAATAAAAGTAAATGACACAGCAAGATTTTGTTAACGAGGAAACCGCAAATGCAGAAAAACCCCGGGACCTTGTCCATAACTGAATATTCTCAGGATTAAGCCGTTATATAAAATCAAACCAACTTCGTATAGTTGAGACCAAGCAACTAAACCTATAGTTCACCTAGTTCTATCTGTATTCCCACACCTCTAACCTGTAATAAGTCATGTAGTTGGAACAATTCTTTTGGTTCGTATTCCAAACAGTAAAGGAATAACAAATCTGTTCGGTATCAACTCTTTTCAACCAAGTGATGTGAGTTCGAAAAAGGCTCTTCTGTTTATCTCAATAAACTCATTTTTCAGGTTCTTAGATCTATCTTATTGTCAACTACTAAAGGTAATTGTTAATATTTTGCAATCAATACTTTTAATCACAAAGAATTGTATTAATGTCGATCTACACAACTAATCAATCTAATCTACCACAAGGATAAACCGATTATAGTTGGATCCTCTTTTAACAAAACAAGTATTGTGTACACCAAAGATTATAAAACCCAATTCAGAAATCTTCAAACTCTTCTTTTTCTTCAAATCTTCTTAGATCTTCAATAAACACTTGCGCACAACAACTTGAATCTCTTGTGATCAATTACGTATAGAACGGAGTCTGTTAACAACGGATTATCACAAGATCATCTTTAGATCTATAAATAGTCTAAAGATCCTTGTCGAAACTTCGATCTAGTTTGAGTGAATCTTATATCAGAAGAGAAGATTCTCAAGCATAAACAAACTAGGTGCTATCAAAGTTCAACCACCGTTAGTCAATCAAATCAATCGAAAACACAAGATAAACGGCAATTATCTAGTTTCCCACCAACGGTACTAATCGAGCTTCTCAATCCAAAAGAAGACTTTAAACTGAGCGGCCGTAAGAGATTTCGCCTAATTAGGTTACTCTCCTCTCTGAATAGGCGGCTTCACCAGTAACAACACAACTGAGGAAGTTTGCTGTCATAAAGGATTTTTTTGCTCAAAATGCAAACTTCAAGTATTTATAGACAAGGAATTTTGGACACCAAGGAGTTTCCAAAACCCAAAATATTCTCAAGATATGAAATATAATTCCAAATTCGGTTTTCATAATTTTTGGAATTGCTTTGTCCAAAATATTGACCGAAAATATCTTTGGAAAATCTCTAACTAGTAAATGCACATTACTAAATTTCATTTTCCTAAAATAAAATTTAAAACCTTAAATAAAAGATTTTTAACTTATTTATTTTTCGATCCGGGATTTTCTTCCTTTAGCCATTAAGGAATAACTTTGAACAATTAAAGATAAGCATTATTGCACATGTTCAAAGAATGTCGACATACTTATTTTGTAAGTCCTCTTTCATACTTACAACCTTGAAACCGATTTGCCACACTTCCAAACAAGTTTAGAAATGGTTCATCTGACTTTCAAGAACTATGTGATTGATCAAGAACACTCAATCACAAATCATGGGTTTAACGGCTCTACCAAAGCAAGTTTCGGTTCTACCTCCATGTGAGTATTGTACATAGTCACACTAGATTTCCAAAATTCGGTTGACTAGGTACTAGGATCGGTTCCCCACATATATATGGTATCTAACCTATATGTGTTGCACATGTCCATAGGATCGGTTCCCCTTTTCCTAAAAACGTGTTGCACATGTCCATAGGATTGGTTCCCCTTTCTGCTACAAACTTGTTGCACCTCATACAAGGATCGATTCCACTTTGTGATATGTTTCACCTCTTATTAGGATCAGTTCCCCTTTCCCATAATTGGTCAGACATAAAATCACAAACCCAATCATACCATCTCAGGTGATTACTTAAGATCAGTTTCACTAATAAAAGTCATACCAATACATAAGTCAGGCCTTTGTAAATAGTTCTACCAAGAATACAACAAGTTGTGAACGGTTATACTCAATCACACATATTGGTTGTTCATAAGATATGCAATGAATAACAAAACCAATAACGCCTGGCGATTTCCTTTTCGATTCACAAACAAGTTTATGAACTTACTTCCTTAGAACACATGTAAACATTGTTCCCTAGGATGAAATCCTCACCTCATACCCATACATAATCACAGTAGCATTCAAATGATTATGGCGATGTCTTATCTACAAAGTTTAATGGTTAAGAAATAAACCTCGTATTGTACTCCTTAATACTATGTCTATCTAGAGTTCAAATATGCTTCGCGGTTTTGTTTTCAACATGCACGACTTGAAATATACGTTAGGGAATGAAACAGTTCAAGTCAAATATCATTAACCTCAAGTGGTAGGATGATGTTGTCGTTGTAGATTCTCACTTCTTCACTTCTTCAAGTCTTCGCAATACTTGTAATGTCTTATATCCTAATACTTTCAAGCTAACCTATACGAAGTTGACTCTAGTACATAATCAAGTGACTCTTAAAATGAGTTTTGATTCACTAAAATATGACAACCAAACTTGACATACCAACACTTGGTGGGTTCAACCGAGCTATGATCTAACAAAAATATTGACCGAAAATCTCTTAGAAAATTTCCAACTAGCAAATGCACATTACTAATTTTCATTTTTCCAAAAATAAAATTAACAACCTTAAGTAAAAGATTCTGAATTTATTTTTCGATATGGGATTTTTCCTTCAACTATTAAGGAATATCGACATCTTTACTTTGTAAGTCCTCTTTCATACTTACAATATTGAAACCGATTTGCCACATTTGCAAACAAGTATAGAATTGGTTTATCTGACTTTCAAAAACTACGTGATTGATAAAGAACACTCAATCACCAAACATGGATTTCACGGTTCTACCAAAAACAAGTTTTGGTTCTACCTCCATGTGGGTATCGGATTTAGTCACATTAGCTTTCCAAAAATTCTGTTGACTAGGTACTAGGATCGGTTCCCACATATATATGGTATTTAACTTATACTTGTTGCACATGTCCATAGGATCAGTTTCCCTTTATACTAAAAACTTGTTGCACCTCATACAAGGATCGATTCCCCCTTTGTGATCGGTTGCACCTCTTACTAGGATTGGTTCCCCTTTATCTAGATTTGGTCATACCAATACCACTAAATTGATCATACCATCTCAGGTGATTACTTTAGATCGCTTTTACTAATAAAAGTCATACCAATACAAAAGTCATGCCTTTGTGAATAGTTTTACCAAGAACATAAACAAGTCATGAGCGGTTATACTAATCACACATATTAGTAGTTAAAAATATATACATTGAATAACAATACCAATAAAGCCTAGTGATTTCCCTTTCAATTCACAAAACAAGTTCATGAATTTACTTCCTTTAAACAAATATAAAACATTATTTCCTAGGACCAAATCTTCACCTTTTCTACCCATACATAATCACAAAAGCATTCAAACGATAATGTCGATGTCTTATATACAAAGTTTAATGGTTAAGCAATAAACCTCGTATTGTATTCCTTAATACTATATCTAATAGAGTGTAATCATTCATGCTTCGTAGTTATGTTTTTAATATGCACGACTTGAAAGTTACGATAGGGAATGAAACAGTTCAAGTCAAATATCACTAACCTCAAGTGGAAGGATGATGTTGTCATTGTAGCTCCTTACTTCTTCACTTCTTTAAGTCTTCGCAATACTTGTAATGTCTCATATCATAATACTTTCAAGCTAACCTATACGAAGTTGACTCTAGTACATAATCAAGCGACTCTTTAAAAAGGTTTTGGATCACTAAAATATGACAACCAAACTTGACATACCAATGCTTGGTGGGTTCAACCGATCTATGCTCTAACAATCTCCCCCTTTGTCAATTTTAGTGACAAAACTCTTACATCATATGGATAAACAAATTACAAGAATTCATTACACATACGCTTGACTCCCGAATTCAACAACACAATAACCTGTATACATTCAATCCATAAATGTCGTTGTTGACATTATAATAACAAATCTAATACTCCCCATAAAGGTAAGATATGTAGATTTTATAAATCTGCACATCTTTGTTATTCCCTTGTAGTCCTTATAACTACAACCATCATATGATATGATGCTCCCCCTTAGTCTATGCTTTTACTCTTTCATTAGATAAATGTTTAAGCACCAATGCCCTTTCCCTTAGTGATACCAATCAATATAAATCAATACCAACATCACTTATTTACTCCATATATTTCTCCCCATTTTTGTTACAAAATGACAAAAAAATAAAAAAATAAAGGACTAACCGAAAGGATCTTACAAATCTCAATAGACTTGCAACCTATTGAGTTAAGCACGAGGGTTCCACACACCATTTTTTATAACCAATATCAAAACTGAAACTACAAAGTAATTTTGTTTTGAAATGTTACCAAGGAAATAATTGCCCGAAGAAATTTTCCCTAATAGTCTAGCAAACCAAAAGTCGACTAAGTACCTTAGTTCCTTTGCTAAACTGATTTTACAAATACAATTGCTTGTTCGATAGGACCAAAATAAAGATAACTCTATTTTTCTCATCAGGTTCTAATTATCCATATAACTTAGACCTTTAATTTTTAAACAATACAAGTACTAGGTTAGTTAACTAGCATATCTTGTTAAGGCATTCGATTAGACTTGAATAACCGAAACCTTCACTTTGATAAGTATAATTAAGATCAGAATAAACTTAGTTTCTCTAATCCGGAATCGAATTGGAATAAACAATTCATCTCGAAAACCTTTTCTTTCGTTAATCCATAAACAATTCATACAAACCTGTAGATGGGGAAAGCGGTTCGCTGGTTTTTTAGGGAAGTGAAGAGACGACCATGCGGACGAGATTTCTCAACCGAGCAAACTGCTTAACCTCATACATATGCACTTCACGGGAGTGCTTTGAATTCGAGAGATCAATCTGTAGTACTCTGGCCTAAACCAAGTCAATGGCCATTCCATAGTCAATTCGGTCACAAAGAGGGTGATGGGTTGATCTGTATGAGGAAATCTGAGAAGTTTGTGAGATCAATGGCGATCAAGGATTATGGATGTGTTGAAGGTTTCTGCAAGTTTGTGTAAACAAGTTTCGAATGATTGAGAGAGTGTTGCTCACACGGTGATTCTTGGTTAGACGATGAATTGTTTGTTCAATATCTCGTGGATTTTCTGTGTGTTTTTCGTATATCTCAATCATGAATTACGATACTTATTTATATTTTCAGAATAATGAACACATTGATCCCAGTAAGTATGACGGTTTCTTGAGTGAAAGAGTGGGAAAGTGAGAGATCGTGGAAAAGTCAGTTCCATGTCGTGTGGAGACTTTACTGATCATGCACCCACTACTTTGCTAACTCCTTCAACCGTTTACACAACTTATTCACATTTATCTTTGTGGATGAACATAAGTGCCATAGGCCGCCAGACCAAAACCCTAAGTGATATCCCCCCATGTGTGACGTGATTAATGTCTCACGAACGTGGAGTCTGCAGAGCAGACGTGTATTTTATTAGTCAATTGACTTTTTATAATGTGAGTCTAATTTTTTTTGAATTGAGCATGAATGACTAATGCTCAGTGATTCATGAATTGAACATGTCAGACGTACAATTCTTATTTTAATATTGCTCATCCAAGCAAATATTGTAAATTCGATGAGTTGTTGAATATTGAGTTGCGATCAATATTCGAGTTGCCCGATTCGGCGAGTTACTGAATATTGATAAGTTACTGAATGTTCTTAGTTGGATCAATATTCGAGTAACTGTAGAAAGTATTGCTCGATTCAACGAATTACTGAATATTGATAGTTGGATCAATATTCGAGCAACTGACCAAGTTTTGCTCAATTCGACGAATTACTGAATATTGATAGTTTTATCAATATTCGAACAACTGAGCAAGTATTGCTTAATTTGACGAATTAATGATAAATTACTGAATATTGATAGTTGGATCAATATTCGAGCAACTGAGCAAATATTGCTCAATTCGACGAATTATTTATTGGTGACGTGACCTAATAAAATATTAATTAAAATATTGGTAAACTACCAAATATTATATAATTAATCCAGATGTTGATTGCTGGATCAACATAAATTTATTAGTGTTTGAACTTGCTCAGAATGATGATTTGTGGAGCGTTTGTTCAAAACCCTAATTTTGATCAATTGTTCGTCAATTGATGAATTGCTGAAAATAAATAATGAGTGGGGGAGGGACCGACCACATGGGATGCTGGACGACCATGTGGTGCCCAAGTGCATGAGTGAACATGCACCAAGGTCCTTATTTGACCGGTTGGTGAAAGAATTATGATAAAATGCCGGTTTCATCATTTATTAAAATAGTGCCCATCTGAGCATTAGGTAATAAAACCTAATTTATAGAGAAGTTATGGACCGACCAAGAGGGCATGGAACCGGCCCTTGGTGGTCGTGGGACCAACTGATGGTCGATTGAGCAAATTCCAAGTTGGTTGGAAAGAGTTTGGACCCAATATGAGCAATTGAGCAAATTAGGTCAAAAATATAAGAATGTGTGGGACCAGCTCTTTTCAAGCCTTAGGTGCGGCCTTAGTCGGTCAAGAAAGCATACATGTGTCACCATTATGTCCTTGTCTCAATCCTGAGAATTTTAGCACTTTCTGATGTGCGTTTGAGCAATATCTGAAATTCTTGATTTTGCTCGAATGAGCAAGTAGAACTTTGCTCGTTTGATCAAAATTTAGAAAATATTAAAATAATTTTTTTTTTTATTTGGCGTGAGTAGCCTAGTCTGTCATGAAACCATCTGAGTTTTTGGCCTTTTCATGGTTTGAGCAATATTTGAGAAAATATGAAGAAACCATGATTTTTTATCAAGCGGAGGAGTTTCATGAGATGAGGGAAATAATAATTATGAAAACAAGGGATTTCAAGGTGTGGTACCGGACACAGCTAGGGCATGGCCATCCGGCTAGGTTTCCCGGTCCCGCGACACTTTTCCTATTTTATTATTTTTCATGAAACCTTGAAAATATGGAGAAACCGTGAGTTTTGCTCAAACGAGGAAAGTTGCTTGAATAAAGGAGTTTTCATGAGTTCATGAAAATAAATAAAAATAAGAAAAATAAAGGAAGAGGGATTTGTGTAGGATTCCTCGTTTGTCCATATTTTCGAATGCTCATTCGTGCATTTGGGTGCTTTTTCGTGCATCATTGTTGAGTACACTTGCACCATTTTATTGGGGCTTACTCGGTGATAGTCCAGATGTCCGATTGTTGAGTAATTATTACTAATTAATGAAATTCAGTAGAGAATTATTCATGAAATGGGGTAATAATCATGAATTGTGCATCTATTACTAATCTGTGAATCCGTCCAGGGAATTCAGGGAAACAGAGTAATGAGATAAATTGGTTATCTATTACTAATCCATGAAATCATCCGGGGATTCATGGAACAGAGTAATGAGATATAATAGATTATTTTCTAGGAATTCAGTGGCGAATATCACGGTAGAATTAATCTATTGTAGAATCGAGATATGAGATAGTTGAAGCATCATACTCGTTATGAAAGGTGCATAGTCAAGGAACAACGCGCAACGTTATTAACATCATGAAGGATTTAGCCCCCTCAACAAATAATTATGTAAGAGAGCCGCCTGAATCTATACACGATCTCTCTACATAGTCAGGGAACAGAGAGTGTCACTGATGTCCTAAAGGCGTTAAGCCCTCTCAACAAAAAATTATGTAGGAGGACCCCCAATCATTCTTCTATGTAGAGGTGGGTCTCTCTATGTAGTCAGGGAACAACGGGTATCGCCGACATCCTGAAGGCGTTAATCCCTATCAACAAACAATTATGTAGGAGGACCACCCAATTATGTTATTCTACATAGATGTCATGATGAAATGTGCAACATCGAACGCTCAGCTAGTGGGATGCCTTTCGAGAATCATATTCATCATGGCTCTGAGAGGAACAATCAAAGATCGTGAAACGGTTCACAGATCATAAAATATGAATCTTCACATGCGTTCCTGAAGCCGGATCAGAAACATGCAGTATCATGATTTTACGATTTTGACCTTTGTTGAAAATCCACCATCAACATTAAGTCCCCTGCTTAGTGAGGGACAGTCATGTTCCGCAGTAAGCATTCGATGGTATTTTTCCAGCCGACGAGATAAGCAGTTGAACTCGGTCGTACAAATGTATTTTCAGAATCCTCGATTTGCTCCAATGGTGTCATGTACGAGCATGATAGTATGATAGAGTGTAATCCCGTGAGCACGGAGATATGAAGCACTGCTGATTTGGATGACCAGACATCCGTTTTTGATCTCTTTAGTGTTTGCGGGCCAGGCCCAAAAGGGAAATCCATGTTTTATTAGGTTTTGGAAATAAAATTGACATAAAAGGGAAGAGACCCTAAAAGTTTTTTATTTATTTTCATCTATGAGTTGTTCAAAATAAAATTCCATGTATGCATACATATGTAGGTTTTATGGAAATTTATTTTATCAAACAGTCGTTAGTCGTCCGTCGGTTTAGGAAACGAATGATAATTCCTAATATGGAAGAAATATGTATATATTTTTGAAATAGACCTGCATCCAGTGATAAAATTTTGTTTATAAACTTTCACATGAATATTTTTTGGGAACATATGCTCGCTCACTAGTGAAAGTAATAAATAATGATCCCTAACATTAGAGAGATTTTGAAATAGACCTGTGTCTAATAATAAAATTTTGTTTGCGAACTTTCATAGAAACAAAACTTATTTTGGAACATATGGAACTATGCAAGATAAAAAAGACCCATTTGACGAACAAACGCTCGTTTGAGCAAAATAAGATTTTTGTGTAGTGAGTTTAATCACGTAAAAAGGAATTAAGCAAGACTCAAAATTTATGTAAGATCAAATTTTGATTTTTAGCAATTGTTAGAGGTAAACAATTTTTGATAAAATGTTGCTTGTATGGGTTTTGTGATTTTAACGGTGTATGCACAAAACTAATGAACGTTCACCGGTGAGAGTTTCCCATATGGTGGAAAATTTTGTGAATTACTCACATGATAGTAATTTCGTGAATCTCCCACGATTTTATGAAAATCATGTCATGATTTTGAATAATGAATTTTGCTTGTATTTGCAGGTTTGAGGGAATGAGCAAGTTTTCGAAATTTTGACGTTATATCACTACAGCTAGTGACATTGTAAGTTGGATTGTTACCATTTTTGTTACACGTTTGTTATTGGTATATCCATGACTCCATGTATTTCTCCTCAGATAGTGGTGAATTCTGGTTACAACCACTTTTCTGGCTCTTCCGGAGAACGCTCCAAGAATATCAAATCAAAGATGAAGACTTCTGCAGATGCTCATGCCGAGGTGAATCAACCTTTTAGAGACACTGGAAAGTTGTCACATTGTATGTTTCTCGATCATCTGGGAGTTGTATGTGCTAAGATATATGCTTTCTTGGTATTAGCATATGCGGAGGGAAAGAAAGGACGTGATGAAATATCGCAGAAGAAAAGAGCTGAAGATGAAAAGCTCATATCTCATCAACAGAAGCACCGCCGACTTCAGCAAGTGAGACTATCATCTTAATATGAAGTTCGGCTTTGCGTTGATGGTGTAGCTCCTAATTCAGATGTGGATGAATGAAGAATTTCGTCATAATTCGTCATCAGAAGTTAGGTCTTCTAGAAAAATGATGTAGAATCTTCGTCCGATGTTGGAATTTCGCGATCTATGCATGTTTTCTCATGCGCATGAAATTTCCAAGCATTTTCTAAGAAGCTTTTTGAGTTTTGAGCATGTTTAAGGGCCGAAATCAGCGAATTAGTAAACTTCCAGGAGACCTTCCGAAATTTTTCAGCTAGCATGTAGTCCAATGTTTCATCCACATCTCTTTGCTCATTTCTCCAATTTCTGTGAATTTTGGATATGTTGTAGAGGACATCCATATGAAGAGAATGATATATATTTATCCCTAGATTCCTTACCAAATTCTCCCAGCTCACTGCTTTGTGCGGGACAGTGTAAAATCATCTCAGACGAGCTTGTTTTAAAACACTCATGTTGTGTCTTTAAACCATTCACTTGTGTCTTGAACGGTTGGTGAAGGATTTTAATGTCATTGATTCATTTGAGATCAGGACCCTTGATT
The DNA here is from genome assembly GCA_023529315.1 of Papaver bracteatum. Taxonomy (NCBI): domain Eukaryota; kingdom Viridiplantae; phylum Streptophyta; class Magnoliopsida; order Ranunculales; family Papaveraceae; genus Papaver; species Papaver bracteatum. The sequence continues at coordinate 1,706,573 of JAJJWX010003277.1, read as the reverse complement.
AATAGATGAGCATGGTACTTGCAGTGCCATCTTCTGTCAGTAGTAGAAACATCACTTATGAAACCCTGGTCACCGGACCATAACTGAGGTTGCTCTCAAGAGGGGTGATATAATGACCATGGTTGCATGTCCCGGTGGTAGCATTCCTTTTATGATGAATGATCATCACATGAGAGTCTGGTGCAACGAGTCTTGGACTGTGAAACTGATCGCCATGATCAGTGGACCGTCAGTCCCCAGTAATCTCTCATTTTCATTTTCCCTTCTTCTGGTAAGACCTAGATAGAGGACTCAGGTAGAAGAAATGATGTAAAGACCTAGGTGGTCGAAGTTGGAGGTACCTTGATGATGGACTTAGTGTAAAGTCCTGGTGGACACCGATCGACTGTGGAAGTTATGAATCCCGTCTAAGAATTATTGCTTGCATGTTGTATGCCCTGGACGCTGTAGGAACCTCATACGATGTCGGAATTCGATGTTTGACCCCAACTTTTGAATCTAAGAGACTGATTTATCACATGAGAAAAGAATCACTCAATTTGGAGTTGTAGAGGTCAGCCAACGAAGCGTGCACATTTGTAACTTGTAATCCCGTACAAAATTTTCAGATTTTGTAGACCTGACGGTAAAGGTCATATCTTACAGTTTGTATGTCTGATTAATGCGTAATTTTGGTATGTTGTATAAGAGACATAGACGAACATCTTTCGTTGAGAAAGCATTGTCCCATTCCTCACCCATTGGTACGTTTTTGTAAACCCATGTCCTGAAGTATGTTGTATCTCATTTGTAGAGGTGATGAGAACATCTTGTAGAAGACTTTGGATTGTGCCCACCAGTCGTGCAAGCATTGGGAAGACTTTGATGTGAGCATGTTATCAGGTCTACACATCTTGATATGAACCATTAGTTCTTGGAGAAGTCCGCTTCATGTGTAACACTTCAGAGAATGGTTAGTTGATGAAGCCATGTCATGGGGATGTTGCTCCTGAGACCGTTGTTGTTGCTGAGATCACGATTGAATTTTATACACTTGTTGATGCTGATACTATGGTCGTAGTTACTCCAGAGACTGAAAATGCTAGAACCATGATTATCAACATAATCTTTGCTTCTCCATCCAGTGAGCCTTTACACTTACGAACTACTTGGTGGGTTGAGCATCTATAAGATGAAGGTGTTCTTGGAGGTCAACACGAATTCTCCTGAACAATATGATTTTATTGTGAAATGGATTCATCAGTGAGTTGATGTTGTTGCGGCAGATTACATCAGCAGTCTCCATTAGGGGTATGAACGGTGAAGAGAATAAGTTCCTTAGTCGTGCAAGGTTTGTGATGTAAAGAGACTCCGTTGATAAAGTTTTCATGGAATCGCATCAGGTTGCAATGAATTGTTATGTCTTAAATCTTGTCCAATAATATCAAGTCCCCAGTGCATGTTGAAGGAATTCGTGTCGTCGATGGATGAATGTTGTTGCATATGCTTCATATGTCTTATCATGGGATACTGAAAACTTATCGATTGATCGTGTTGGTGTTGAATCAGCATGTCATCGTCAAGATATTTGTGCTGAATCTAGATGCAGCATTATCGAAGGCATACTCTTTGATTAGGAGTACAATCTGAAGGCTTCTGAAGAATTTAGCACTCAGAGATTAGAGGTTTTTGAATTTCGGTTGGCCTTGGAGAAATGGGTGATTGACAATTGTAGGGATTTTCTTTTGGTTTGATATATTAATGCAAGTATTACATATATTTTGGAGGAATTCAAAATAACGGATAGGTTAAGAAAATCCTAAATGCTCCAAACCTTGGATGCTTGAGCGTTGAAGCATCATATCCCTTAAGCGTAGAATGTCTTAGGCTTGATCGTCTTGGACCCGAGTATCTTCTGTTAATTCGGCATTTCTTTCATTGCGGTAGTGGTATTCAACACTTGTGCAGACATCAGAGCTATCTAATTTTGTGGCGCTCATGGATACTCCTGCAAGGCTACATAGAAATTCCCAAAGTGTTCTTTGCCGTGCTTGAACATCATCTCAGTAATGAATGTCTCAATGAGATGCTCGATTCATAGAGGTGTCATATTCAACCACTTGGTAAAATGTTAATATGGTGAAGCTACCCATTCATAATGTCTTCCAATAGCATAATCTCTAGCAGAACTGAGTCCCCATGCTAGGATAGCATGTGAGGAAATAAATGACACATACATGGGAGGAATGAGACTTTCCTGAGTGAGGAACCCCTTGATGTATGTATATGCATATTTTGCAGGTTCTTTCGTCGAAGTTCGAAATTCCTTCAAGTGCTCCGATGATGGGATGTCCACCAAATCTTCTGGATCATAACTTTCTTCGTTTGAGAGATGTGAAACCAAAGGCGTTGTGTGTAGCCATCTTTTCAGCATGGATCCACGCTCGTCTGAAGAACCTGTCATATCCTGGATCTTCCTGACTTTGTGAAACTTGGTTTCTATCTTGGTTGAACTTATGTTCACTTTGAGAGTGATGTATCCATAATTATTTTTGAGTGTTCCTTCATGGTCTCTGATTCAGATGGGATCACGAGTAGATTCTTGTCGAGTGATGCCTACGTCTCAGAGGGTTTTCAGTGGAATGATGTTGATGGCGGTGTCAACATCTTCCGAATTCATTTCCTCTGACATGGACTCTGGTAAGCAGTCCCAATCGTGCATCTCCTCGTATGTGGAGAAGGTTCGAGGAGTATTTATGAGATGGGCAGACGTCTGATATAATGTAATTCGGTGATGTGAACATGTTATTCCTTTGTGCCTTATATAGATATAGCAATTTCACAGATATGCTCGATCAACGATTGAACTTCTTCTTTGACTGGTTGTTCAGATAGTGTAAAGGTTCTAATTGGGAGAGGATTATTGTGTACGCCTTTAGTCCCCAGTTCTCATGAATTGACCTTTTCTTTAAATATGTGTTTCAAAATTCTTCAATCACTTGTTGGATGACTGACATACCTATGAAAGTGGCAGAAGCGCGAATTCTCTATTTCTTCCTCTACCGGCTCTCTCCTGACATGAGGTAGTTTGATCGCACCATCTTGAATCCAGACTTCCAATAACTCGATCACCACTTCAATAGGAAAAGGAAAGTATGGTTCTTCATGGTCGTTCTGCTGACGAGTTGGTGCTTGTGTGTTTCGGGTTTGATTGTCCTTTCTTGGCGCCTTTGTAGGATGAGATGCTGGAGGAACATTCTTATGTTGTTGTTCCTTATCTTTCCTCTTGCTTCCTTCAGCAACATTCATGGAAGTTTGAACATTGTATTGTTTGTTAATCAGGCGCCTGGCACTGCTTCGAGTGTCTCACGTAGGGGTGGGACTTGGGTTGGGTCAACCCACCCAACCCATGCCCAACCCGAACGTTGGGCGGGCATGGACAATGCGTTTTAAAATTTTGGGCAAGCTCTGGCACAATTTTAATAAAACCGAGTTAAACTTGGGAAAGTATGGGCACAAATATTTCTAACCCGAGCAACCCCACCCAACCCGAGGAACTATAATATAATTATATAAACTATTTTTATAATTGGTAGTATTATCTATTAAGAGCAATTTTAGCCATTATCTTTAAACCTAATAGTAAAAATATAAATCATATACATATCATTATTAATTCATTATGAGAAAATTTTATATTATTGTCAATAATCATAAGTTATTTGGAAATTTAAGCTAAATACAATAATTAAATCTTATAATTACTAAAATTTGTTATTATCGCACTAATAAAAAATAATTAAGACTTAAATTAAGGTCATTAGGGTTTCTATGTGTGTATATATATGAGTCTACTAACTAACCCATTTTCACCGAGAACACCATTTTAGTATGCAGTTTTTGTTATCATATGAAACATCACGTCTCCCTTATTAGTTTGAATGAATAAAAATCCCAAAGAGTTTGTTTATCTGAATGTTTTGATAATATTTCTTTAAAAAACTAGAATAGAATATATTGAATTAAGTGCTATTGTACACAAAAAGTAAAAATGAAAACGTTGTTGGTGGATAGTTAACTGAACCCCTGCAACTTTCCATAATTTTTGTGTTGTATAGTATTAGCATGGGTCAACCCGAGGAACCCGAGGAATATAACTTGGGTGGGACTTGGGCAGCACCTCCATGGGTTCCACGGGTTCCATGGGCAATCTGGGCAAAGGATTTCTACCTCGGGTCTGCCTCGGCCAAGCCTTCTAACCCGACCAACCAACCCAAGTTCCACCCCTAGTCTCACGGCTCCTCCACTTTTGCAGCTTTTGTTCTTTCTAGTAGGGCTGTAGAAGTAGTTGTTGGTCGTTTGGATGCTTCATGGAGTTCTGAGAAGGTCTGGAACAGGAGATTTTCCAGCAAGGCTCTGTAGACTGGGATCATCCCATTGATGCACAAGTCCACCAATTGTTGTTCAGAGACATTAGGGTCATGACAATCTAAAGCTTGAATTTCTTGAATTTTGAACCTCTTCACATAGTCGTGTTCGGATGTTCGATGTTATTTTGAGCCATTATTCCTAAGTCAGAGAAAGTTATATGCTCAAAGACGAAGAAGTATTTCCTGTAGAAAGCATTAACCATTTATCCCCAACTAGCGATGCTCTCAGGTGCAAAAGTTTTTGTACCAAGTGTATGCTCGGCCTGTCAGAGATTTCGATAATTCCTTCATATGGACAACATAGTTGTGTTTGTGCTCTCCTAATTCCTCCAGAAATCGAGAGACATGTTCTCGAGCATTCTCCATTCCATTGTACAACGTAAACGTTGGAGAAGTGTGGCATTTTGGGAGAGGGATCCTTTGTGTAGCAGTAGGATATGGAGGTTGATGACGATGGACACATGGTGTCTTGTATTTTCCCCGAGCCTCCATGAATCATTCCAGATCTTCACGAGTGATGAAACCTGCAGACTCCTTCTCAGGTTTATTTTCTGCAGTTTTGCAGGCTTCGTCATTATCCACCACATGGATTGGTGAAACTTCAAGGTCAACTTCTTTAGTTTTTCCTTTATCCTGAGTATTCTTTGACATCTTGTCAGTCGGATTCTTGAGATAGTTGCATAATTCCTTCTGAGTGTTAGCCATGTCAATCTGATTTTTGGCAAGGGTTTCTTGCACCTTCATGAGACCACCTATGGTAGGTGGATTTCTTCTGATTTCCTCAGGAGACCTGCCGAATAGAGGATTGTATCCGATATTGGTTTGCGGAGGGGTGGTATCGCCAGTAACGTTGTTGGAAACATGAGTAGTTTCTGGAGTACCACCATTGTTGCTAGTGTTAGCATTGTTTGGGTTAAGATTTGTGACTGAACCTGACCTAAGATCAACCATTTTCCGAAAATACGAGATTGCAACCGAGAGATTAATCTCCAACTATGGTCGCCAATCTGTAGATGGGGAAAACGTTTCGCTGGTTTTTTAGGGAAGTGAAGAGACCACCGTGCGGACAAGACTCTTTAACCAAGCAAGATGCTTAACCTCACACAGATGCACTACGCGTTAGTGCTTTGAATTCGAGAGATCAATCTATAAGACTCCGGCCTAAACCAAGTCAATGGCCATTCCAAAGTCAATTCGGTCACAAAGAGGGAGATGGGTTGATCTGTAGGATGGAAGCTGAGAAGTGTGTGAGATAAATGATGATCAAGGATTGTGGATGTGTTGGAGGTTTCTGCAAGTTTGTGTAAATAAGTTTCGAATGATTGAGAGAGTGTTGCTCACACGATGATTCTTGGTTAGACGATGGATTGTTTGTTCAATATCTCGTGGATTTTCTGTGTTTTTAGTATATCTCAATCGCGAATTCCGAGACTTATTTATATTGTCAAAATAATGAACACATTGATCCCAGTAAGTGTGAAGGTTTCTTGAGTAAAAGAGTGGGAAAGTGAGAGATCGTGGTAAAGTCAGTTCCATATCGTGTGGAGACTTGGCTGATCGTGCACCCACTACTTTGCTAACTCCTTCAACCACTTGCACGAATTACTCATATTTCTCATCGTGGATAAACACACGTGTTGTAGGCCGCAATACCAAAACCCTAAGTGATATCCCCTCATGTGTGACGTGATTAATGTCTCATGAACGTGAAGTCTGCAGAACAAACGTGTATTTGATTAGTCAATTTACTTTTTTGACAGTGAGTCTAAATTTTGTTGAATTGAGCATGAATGATGAATGCTCAGTGATTCATGAATTGAACATGCCAGACGTATAGTTCTTATGTTAATATTGCTCGTCCGAGCAAATATTGTAAATTCGATGAATTGTTGAATATCGAGTTGCGATCAATATTCGATTCTCCCAATTTGGAGAGTTACTAAATATTGATAAGTTACTGAATGTTGATAGTTGGATCAATATTCGAGCAACTGAGAAAGTATTGCTCGATTCGACGAATTACTGAATATTGATAGTTGGATCAATATTCGAACAACTGAGCAAGTATTTCTCGATTCGACGAATTATTAAATATTGATAGTTGGATCAATATTCGAACAACTGAGAAAGTATTTCTCGATTCAACGAATTAATGATAAATTACTGAATATTGATAGTTGGATCAATATTCGAGCAACTGAGCAAGTATTGCTCAATTCGAAGAATTATTTATTGGTGACGTGACCTAATAAAATATTAATTAAAATATTGGTAAACTACCAAATATTATATAATTAATCCAGATGTTGATTGTTAGATCACCATAAATTTATTAGTGTTTGAACTTGCTCAGAATGATGATTTGTGGAGCGTTTGTTCGAAACCCTAATTTTGATCAATTGCTCGTCAATTGATGAATTGCTGAAAATAGATCATGAGTGAGGGAAGGACCTAAAACATGGGATGATGGATGACCATGTGGTACCCAAGTTCTCAAGTGAGCATGCTCTAAGGTCCTTAGTTGACCGGTTGGTGAAAGAATGATGATTAAATGTCGGTTTCATCATTTATTAAAGTAGTGCCCATCTGAGCATCAGGTAATAAAACCTAATTTATGGAGAGGTGAGGGACCGACCAAGAGGGCATGAAACCGTCCCTTGGTGGTCGTGAGACCAGCTGATGGTCTATTAAGAAAATTCCAAGTTGGTTGGAAAGAGTTTGGACCCAATATGAGCAATTGAGCAAATTAGGTCAAAATTATAAGAATATGTGGGACTTGATCTTTGCAAGCCTTAGGGATGGCCTTGGTCGGTAAAGGAAGCATGCCCGTGTCACCATTATGTCTGTGTCTCAATCCTGAGAGTTTTGGCACTTTTTGATATGTGTTTGAGCAAAATCTTGGATTTTCAGAAGAGTTCGATCTTTGACTGAAATTCTTGATTTTGCTCGAATGAGCAAGTAGAACTTTGCTCGTTTGATCAAAATTTGGAAAATAATATTTTTTTTTTATATTTGGCGTGAGTAGCCTAGTCGGTCATGTGACCAATTGAGTTTTTGGCCTTTTCATGGTTTGAGCAATATTTGAGAAAATATGAAGAAACCATGATTTCTGCTCAAGCAATGGAGTTTCATGAGATGAGGGAAATAATAATTATGAAAAAAAAGGGATTGCAAGGTATGGGACCGGCCACGACTGGGGAATGGTAGGCCGTCTTGGTTGCCTGGTCCCGCGACAATTTCCATATTTTATTATTTTTCATGAAACTGTGAAAATATAGAGCGACCGTGAGTTTTGCTCAAACAAGGAAAGTTGCTTGAATGAAGGAGTTTTCTTGAGTTCATGAAAATAAATAAAAATAAGAAAAATAAAGGAGACCGTCCAATCATTCTTCTATGTAGAGGTGGGTCTCTCTATGTAGTCAGGGAACATCGACTATCGCCGACGTCATGAAGGCGTTAAACCCTCTCAACAAACAATTCTGTAGGAGGACCGCCCAATTATGTTATTCTACATAGAGGTCACTATGAAATGCACAACATCGAATACTCAACTAGTGGGAGGCCTTTCGAGAATCATATTCATCATGGCTCTGAGAGGAACTCGATCAGAGATCATGAAATGGTTCACGGATCGTAAAATATGAATCGTCACATGCGTTCCTGAAGCCGGGTCAGAAACATGCAGTATCATGATTTTACGATTTTGACCTTTGTTGAAAATCCACCATTAACCAAACCAAATAAATCAACTTGCATATTCTTTACCTCAGCCAGAACCAATTGAAACAACATAGAGATTAAAGCATTGCAATTGCACTGAAACTTTGTAAGCCTAAACGATTGATACCAAACAATAAAGCAAGATAACAATAGTTTCTTAACCGGAACCAATTGAATCACACACACATCCATACACAAATAATGGAACAAAACATCAATTGTACCGAAATTTTGTTAAGCAAAAGCAATAAATATATGCAATAAACTTAGGATTTTCTTAAACATGAAAACAATTAACTAACAAGATTGTTACCTCAAATTTCGCATCCTCTTCTCCAATATGTTTGCATCTTCTTCCAGGGAGAATTGATATCGAAATATCATTATGTTGTCATCCTTATGCAAAACAAAAGAATAACAACAACCAACCTTTACCAGAGAAAGGTTGAAAATTGGTTTATAATTAGTGAAAGCAAAAGTTGAAAACCACGAAACACATATGCTTTTATGCTAAACCAAACGATTCAACATATTGTGACTTTTTCACATATTGTTTCAATCAGAACCCCTCATGATCCTTTGATAAAGCCTACCAACATGGGCTAGAACTTAATCCTGTTAAATCAAAAAGTCACCCAAACCATAAGGGTTCACAACATTATGAGACTGAATATCAAGGTAGTAAAACCGAAATTAAACATCCCATAAACATACATAGCAATAAAACAAAGCATCCAAGCACAGGCGATGTAAATCAAAAACTACCACAAGAAAAATTATAAATCAGATAATTTTATTCATAATAATAGTTTTATTCATAAAATAGACCTTACACAATTATTGAAAGAAATCAAAAACTAATGTATATTTTCCTTCGCAACTCAGTCCTTCATATCAGTGTTAAATGAAGACGGATTATTACTTTCAGTCTTCAGCTTGTGAATTTCTTCAAGTAGATAACCTTGTTTCTTGACCAGAATTTCTTACAGGTTAGAAATTTTTGTGAAGAATTCTACAAGAGCATGTAATTCTGTCTTTGATTGAACACAAAAGTGTGTCAATACTTCAATACACTGATCTTTCTTCAGTGTATTTTCTCTTTCCTTCTTGCTAAGTCAATCTATCTTTTTGATTTTACTCTTAATATCAAGAGAAGATCCAGACTTAATCTTTAGTTGATCTTTTTGATCTATCATCTTTCCAAGAGAAGATGTTGGATCCGGACTCATGGTTCGGACAAGAAATTACCAAAGAAGGAGAAGGATCTTTTTATAATTTTCATACTTCCGAAAATATAATATTCCTATAAATATGAATATATCAAATATTTTCAAATACTAGATTTTATTCCCATAATCTACACAAAAGTGCCTTTTCTTCTTCCTCACTCAAAATTTGGCACACATGGTGAGGAAATAATTCTAATACCGAGCAAGTGGTATTAGTATGATATTTTCTCTCATTATGGAATTTTGAACAGCCAGAGTGTCCTTGATCTAGCATCATATGAGAAATTATCCTCTTGTTACCTCGAACTGGCAAAGTATCTTGAGATTGACTTGGGTTGCCTATGCAACTTTTAGCATTTCTGTTTTTTAGACAATTTTTGCATCTTGTCTTATTTTTCCCTTTACCATTAGATGATTTAATAACATCATAAGACATGCCCATTTTTAAAATGGGTAAATCACTAATGGAGGAGGAAGAAATAAGATTGACAACTAATGCAATATTAGTTGTTTCCTCTTCTTCAGAATCATATGAATCAGAGCTCTCATCTAGAGTTACATCCAAAGCCTTGCTTCCATTGTATTTCTTAAGATTGGGACAATCTTTAGAAATATGACCAAACCCTTTACACTTAAAACATTGCGGCTGATATTCATCATCTTCTTCATGATCCTTTTTGACAGGAACTCGATCATGTGGACGAGAAGATCGTTGAGTATCCTTTATGAATCTCTTATTTCTTTTGTTTAAGAGATCTCAAAACTATCTGGAAATCAATGATAATGATTGTTTAATTTCATCATCATAATTTTCTGCAATCTGTTCATCTGAACATCCATCTGTCTATTCCTCTCCATTGGAACTTTCGGAATTTTTGCAGCTTTAAAAGAAATTCCTTTATTTTGAATAGACTGTGATTCCTGATCAAAGATATTTAACTTTCCAACGAGTGCGCTTCGTGTGATAGTTGAGAGATCATTTTCTTTTATGATTGCATGCTTCTTAGAATCGTATCTTGGTGGCAATGATTTGAGAATTTTGCACACTATGTCTTTTTTAGAAATAGTCTTTCCAAGCGAGAAAGAGGCATTAATTATCTCAAAGAGTTTAAGATGAAACTCTTCAAAAGTGTCGTTGTCATCCATTCGAAGGTTTTCCCAATCGGACGTAAGAGTTTGAAATCTAGCTTCTTTCTCTGAAGATTTTCCTTCGAATACGATCTGAAGATTATCCCAAGCTTCTTTCGAAGTTTTACATGTTGATACATGATATTGTAGATCATGACTTGCAGCATGTATTATAGAATTCAAACCATCTGAATTATATTATGCAACAGCCTTTTCTTCGTTTGAAAAATCTACTAAGCGTTTAAACTCAGTTTCCGGTTTTTCTATCTTTGGACGAATATAACCATCGAGGACTAATAGCCATGTATTAAAGTATCATGATTGAAGAAAATATCTCATAGTAGATTTCACTATAGATAGTTTGTTCCGTCATATATTGGCGGTACATTAATTGAAGTCTATTCATGAGAACTCGAGTTCATTCTTATAGGTTGGATCGCACCAAACACAGATTGATAGATCTTTTCATGTTTACCTGCTTTGATACCAATTGAAAAGACGAGGGTACCCAAATATACCTCAACCTAAAACTTTTCCACCTATAAGTCCTTTCTCCGAAAGTGATTATCTATAGACTGAGTCGAGACAATACAACAAATCGGTTCATACTTCGTGTGATCGTCTATGGATACGAGATCGAGATAATACAACAACGAAGTATGTTTACTTGATAAATGGTTCGAACTTAACCAAACACAATAGGATTACTATCAAGTAAATAGGAATTAATGTTTGTGTAATTTAATTTAAATTATAATAACAACAATTATAATTGCGGAAAATAAAAGTAATGACACGGTAAGATTTTATTAACGAGAAAAACTGCAAATGTAGAAAAACCCCGGGACCTTGTCCAGAATTGAATACTCTCATGATTAAGCCGCTATACAAAATCAAACCAACTTCGTATAGTTGATACCAAGCAACTAAACTTATAGTTCACTTAGTTCCGTCTGTATTCCCATGCCTCTGACCTGTAATAAGTCACGTACTTGGAACATTTCCTTTGGTCTGTATTCCAAACAATAAAAGAATAACAAATTTGTTTGGTATCAACTCTCTTCAACCAAGTGATGTGAGTTCGATAAAAGGCTCTTCTGTTTATCTCAAATAAACTCCTTTGTCGGGTTCTTAGATCTACCTTATCAACAACTACCAAAGTAATTGTTAAGATTTTGCAATCATAACTTTTAATCACAAAGAATTATATTGATGTCGATCTACATAAATAATCAATCCAATCTACCACAAGGATAAACCGATTATAGTTGGATCCTCTTTTACCAAAATAAGTATTGTGCACACAAAAGATTATGAACCCAAATCAGTAATCTTCAAAGTCTTCTTTGTCTTAAAATCTTCTTTGATCTTCAATCAGCACCTGCACACAATCAACTTGAATTTATTGTGATCAATCATGCACAGAACGGAGTTTGTTAACAATGGATTATCACAAGATGTCTTTAGATCTACAAACATTTTAAAGATCCCCGTCGAAACTTCGATCTAGTTTGAGTGAATCTTATATCAGAAGAGAAGATTCTCAAGCATAAACAAACTAGGTACAATCAAAGTTCAACCACTGTTAGTCAATCAAATCAATCGAAAATAAAAGATAAACCGCAATTATCTAGTTTCCCACCAACGGTACTAATAGCTTCTCAATCCAAAAGAAGTCTTTAAAATGAGCGGCCGTAAGAGATTTCGCCTAATTAGGTTACTTTCCTCTTCGAATAGGCGGCTCCACCAGTAACAACACAACTGAGGTAGTTTTGCTGGCTCTAAGGATTAGTTTGCTCGAAATACAAATTTTTGTATTTATAGACAAGGAAGTTTGGACGCCAAGGAATTTCCAAAACTGAAAATATTCTCAAGATATGCAATATATTCCAAATTCGGTTTCCATAATTCATGGAAATGCTTTGTCAAAATATTGACCGAAAATCTCTTAGTGAAAAAGCGGGGGTCTAACAACCTTCCCAATATTTCTATAAGAAATCTGTATGGACTAACTCTAATATACTTTTAAGAGAATCAACTAGACAGACAGACTCAATCTTAATAAAAAAAGTATATCAATGAGTTGATATCTCTATCTCTCGATTTGATCTATACTCAAGCAAATAGAAATATGCGAGTCTTTTTAAAATATAAGTGATGAGTCCAAATAGTGCATATTTCTACACCTTTTTATTGGCATTTAACTCATCTTTTGCGCTTTAAAATCATATATTATCCCAAATTCTGTGTTTTCAAGAATAAACTCTTGTACTAATTAACTTTGTGATTTTAGGTACTGAATAAACCTTGGATAATTTGAGAATCCAAAAGAAGCAGAAAATCGGTGACTAGCGACTATGGAGGAGAAACTACAATCCGCATGCGCATCAGTTGCAAACCGTGTGCAAATCATGGGCTTTGTAAAAAACCCATGCCCAAGACCATATCCATCCTGAGTCGTTATATTGGATCAAGCAGCTGCATCCAACGGATTCTTAACTCCATGCATCAACAATTGCTGATCCCGCAACACACACTAGCCATCTATCCCCTTCACCTAACCGAGCAGCAACCAAACACTCCTCTCCATCTTTCTTCTTTCTTCTTCCAGACAAAAACCACCAGAGCCTCGGTTCTTCTCATCCCCCGACCAGTTGCAGAGAAACCATCAGTTTCTTTCTTCTCCCGACAGCACCAGCAGCAACACAGCCACCCTCAACATCTCTAGCTCCAGCTATCTCCATCATAGCTTCTTCTCACAAACCCTAGAAGCTAGGTTTGATATAGATTAAGTTAGGGTTTCCCCAACACCAAATTAATGAAGTTGCAGAGAAAAATTGCAGAGGGGACAAAAATTCAGACTCGTTTTGGGTGAGTGGGTTGCATTTAATTTCTAAATTTGAGTGTTAGAAGAGAACTTTGTATAAATATGGGTGAGAATTGAGTGATAAACTTATGCCCGGATTAGCCGGTGCACCAAGATATAGTTTAATTTTGATTGCAGTATTGTGTTTATCATGTTCTAAATTCAATAACTAGGGTGTATATGAAACCCTTGATTCTTTGTTAAGTTAGTCAATTTCATGTTATTTTTCTTGTCATGCTTAATGGATATAGGAATGATTGTTAGTTAATAAACCAAATGAACCTGTGATAGGTTATACTATAAAAAGACAATTTATACTAGGGGTGAGCTAGGAAAATTGGTTGATAAATCATCCATTAGAGACCTCTCTGGAAGAAGGCCTGTGTTTAATTGATATATGAAGGGTTAGTTAGCTATTTGATCAAATGAGATTGTGATCAATTATACTATAAGAAGACAGTTGATTCTAGGGGTGAGTTAGCAAGAATAGCTGATAAATCATTCATTGTAGCCTTCCTAGAAAGGAACAAGAACATAACTTGAGTAAGTATTGCCTTAGCATAGGATTAGGAGGTGAATTCAATCACCCTAGTGCTTCTCTAAGCTTTGTTTACAATCTGTTTTACATAATTACTTTCCATTATGCTTTGTTATTTGTTCACCACCAAAATCTAGTTGTTTCGACACCAAACAACAAACCCCTTTGTGTTAATTATGCTTTGAATCAGTTTAGTTAGACCAAAGAATCAACCTAGCACTCTCCTAGTCTATGTGGATCGACATGTGCTTGCCCTGTGTTGCTTGTCGACACTGTGAACTTGCAGTTTACAATTGTAGGCATCATTTTCTAAGCCTACCAAGTTTTTGGCGCCATTGCCGGGGACTTGAGGGCAGTGTAATTGATATCAAGTTTCAAGTTTATTGATTTCTAGCTTAATCTTGTATATATTAGCTTACATTCTTTGTTTTAAGTTGAGTAGTCTTTGTTTAACTATAGTTTAGATGTTATTGTAGTGTAACTTAGCTAGAACTCTTTATATTTCTGCATATTTGTATCATTATCTCTCTGTGTAACTACCATCAGTCCAAATTCATCTGCATAATCTTGCTCTGAAATATCTAGTATAATTTTGTTCTCTTTCTCTTTGCAATCTGTAGCTTGCTGTAAATTAAAGCATAATCACTCCATTGTCATTAGTATAAACTTCATCTCTTTGAAACATAGTTAATTCCATTGTGTGCTCCATCTTTCATCATATTTTTTGTTTATCTGCATTGTCATGTTTCTAGTTGAATTATATATATGTGCTAGATTGCTATTTTTCAGCCATTGTAGTGTAATTTTGTGACCCATCTGTTGTATAATCTGCATTTCAGTGTTGTTAGCATTAATATCATCTCTGTAGTAGTAGCTGTAGCTTTTAAACTTTCTGTCATAGCATAACTGTATCTTAGTAAGTTTCTTTGAGTTTTGATCACCAGCATTCTAGGCATCTTTACTTCATTCTCTTGTAGTTATATTCTGTTTTAGTGCAATATATCACTCTGCATTTTCACCACTGCATATTGTTTTAAGCTGTTTATTGTGATCATTGTTATAATTTAGTGGTATCTTGTAGCTATTTGTCAGTTTGCATCTCATTTTAGTCCTTTCTGCTGTTTTTTTCAGCCTGTAAGTATTATTCTGTAGCTTATTTCTATAACATTTTAGCTGTAGTAACTATAGTTTTAAATCACTTCATTATCATTCATATAACTGCATCTTTAGGCTGTGTATATACTTGTTTAGACATTACTTTTTATATTTATGTGCAACTTGTTGTGCAATCCATCTGGTCATCCTGCATCTCATGCTGCAGTTTTTAATTTTAGTTTCATCACAGAATTGCATCTTGTCAGTAAAAATTTGTAGCTTTTGTTTTGTAATCTCATATAGATAACTGCATTTTATGTTTATTTTGCAACTGTAGTTCAAGCATTTGTATAATAATCTTTATCATTTCACATCTAGTTTAAACTTTCATCCTCCTGTATAATATCCATTCCAGCATTCTGTGTATTAGTCATGTAGTTTGCTGCTTGTCTATACTTGCATTTGTATAATAATCTTTATCATTGCAGCTCTTTTTACATTTGCTGCTTGTCTATACTTGCATCAATCTGTCCACTTTCAAGAACTGAAATTCTTTGTTGAGTTACAGGTACCAATGATACTGCATTGCAACTCAAAGGCTAAGGGGAAAAGATTGTGAGACAACCTGTTGGCTGTGCCTAAACCCGGTTTTGCGACGGCGGTTTGTTCTTTAATATTATTTTTTTACTCTTGAGGCTTATGTGATTGACATACAATCCTTCTTACTGAGCTAGTTGATACCTGACCATTATAAAACATCTGCAACTGTGGGTATTGTTGTGCATATGCCTGTGACATTCGAGTAACATCTGCAGCCAATTTCATTCTTTGGTTTATGAATATAGTATTTGTTTCTCCCTGCAACATAAGGTATTAGTCACGTAGCCCTGAGATTTTAAGTAATCCCAACTGCTAGCTGCTGTTCAATCGTTGTGCCTAACTTAAATTTCAGTAGAACTCTAAATTGTGTGCAAAAGCATGATATGTGATCTCTGAGTAGCATGTTTACCTGCTGAATCTGTTTGAGTCATGTATGCTATCTAGATTCGGAAACACACTGATTTTGCATAATTTTTGAAATACCCTATGTCCGTGTGTATGCATCACTGAATCTGTTTGTTCTTTCTGCAAGCATTACTCTTTTTTAGTTAGGCAGTCGTTACCTTCTGATCAGTACAACTATTTTTGAATCTGTGTGCAAAAGTTCTGAGAACTAGCTTGTGAGACTATGAGAGTTGAGTGTATTGTGGTTACTGGGTTTGTTGTTAGTTATACCGAAATTGTGAATCTCTAAATCTGTCGGTGATACACGCATGTTGATCTGTTCTTCCTGCATAATTCTGGGGACTGATAACTTCTTTTGAGAAAACCAGGTACTTGAGAAGCTGAAATACAAACCCAGGAAAAGGAGAAAAAAGGAGCAAAGCACATTCTTCCCTTGAGAAACGCAGTCATGTTCCCGAGATATCTGCAATGAGCAAAGAAGAGGAAAAGAAAAAGTATCGAATCAAAATCTGAGCATCTTGGCAAAACCTGATCCCATGTCAGTGGTATCGCTCTCTAAACTTTCCATTTTTGATAAATGTGTGAATGATATATCGTGGCTGCCTAATGAACTAGGGTTTACTGACTTGTGTCAAAACCCCTGAAAATAGCTGGAATTTGCTCATGAGTCTGTGATTCACCTCTTTGCTTGCTGAAATCTTAAACTTCATTGTCCATCAGTCAATCTCTGAACTTTTAATGCCCTGTCTGATTCACCATGTTCACCTGATAAACTAAGCTACCTAGCTGAACACTCCCCCAAAAGCTAGACTTTGGTTTACATGATTATTTTCTCCCTGCTTCGAAAATTGTTTGGCTATCTGGGGTGTTATAACATGTGAATAGTATGTTTGTATGCTGAGCTGTGAGTGGTTCTGTGACCAAACTAATTGTCTAGCTAGCCCTCACCAACACTTCCTTCTCATTGTTTTACCTGTAAAATTCTGGGTACTGACAAGCTCTGTTGAGCCACCAGGTGCCTGAGTATCTGTTGTAAAAGCCAACGAAAGTAAGGAGAACAACCAGCAGAACACAATTGTTATTGTGGCTATACCGGTTGGTGTCACTCTCAACCCTCATTTTACTTTATTTCTGCATGAATGATAAACCATGATGGCCTGATAAACTAGTTACTCTGCTAAGCAATACCCACACCTGAAATTTGTGGTACCCATAAGTATAATACTGTGACATCTAAGTGAATTGTTTGTTGGTTATACATCAATCAATATCTGATCACTTTTTGCTCAGATTGTTTAAGCCATGCTCAACTGAGAAACTTGTTGATTATCACAGTCACCCAGCACATGCTGCACTTTGAGTGTGCGCATAATCTGTTATTTTGCTGACCTATCAAGCAAGTTTTTGTTGTCCCTTTCTTAAACTTGTTGAATGTTCTGATTGCAGGATTCTGAAAGTTAGCTGTAGCTTCATATAAGCTTTGCTTCCCTGGTTTGTTCACCTACTAAATCTTTTGTGTACTGTGAACCATCTAGTCTCTACAGTATTTTGTCCCTGAGTGCATGAATTATCTTTAAATTCCCGTGACCTTGCGCATTGCTTGATTGTCTAATAGCCATAACATGTCTGGATTTTGGTCTACAACAGGGGATGAGCACAATTAGAGAACTTGCCTATGGGCATGCTTCACATTATGAACCCCCCACATACCATGATGTTAATAATTTTAGGGATTATTATGAACCTTCTCAGGGTCCTGAGCTTGAATACACATACCCTAGTTATTATTCGCACATGTATCATTCACTGCCAGGGGAGGTTGAACAATTTTGTACTCCAATGAATTCTTGTATGCAATCTGTGATGGAGAATATCAAACTCATTGAGCAAGATAATGCTAGATTTGAATATAAAGAATTGCATGATCATCCATATATCAACACATATGAATGCCCATTCGATAGTGAACCTCATACACAACCATGTATTGAATATCCATGTGATATGAGGTTACCTACTGTTGAAGACTCTCCTTCCATTGAACAACTGAATACAATTTTAGAAATGAATCAAAACCTTTTGCAATATCAGAAGTTAAATGACCAAAGGTTTGCGAGTTTAGAACTCAAAATGGGTCAAATCTGTGATGCACTAAATGTGGAGAGGGAGGAATTTCAGGGTGAAATGTTTGTCAGCCCTAATGAAGTAAATTTTGAAAATAGTGTTTATGTTCATAGTCAGGCTACTAATGTTGAAAATGAACCTAATATAGAGGTAAATGAGTGGACTAGAGACACTATGATTTTGAATAGGGAATTGCATTCTTGCTATGATGATGATGATATGTTGGAAGAGCATGTTTATTCTGAAAATTCTGTGATCAAACCTTCGGGTTCAGAGACATTAGTTTTATCTGTTGCGACCCTTATGAATGATGTTTCTTCTAATGTTCAATCTATAAATACATGTGATGCTGATTTTTAATTGGGGTTTGTGCAATTGTTCTACGAAAGTGAGCATGGTACACAACTTGTTTGTGACTTAGGGAATTCTGAGTTTTCTGTCGACACCAATGATATTATGCATAAAAATAATTTTTATGTTTCTAATTCCCTGCCTAGTTCGCAGCATGATGTTTCTTCTGATTTGCTTATGCATGAAACTAGAGTTTTGGATGATGATGATTATGAGCTGGGGCTTGATGAATTGTTTTATGAACGTGAGAATATTGTAACACTCTTGTAGATGACTTAGGAGATGTTAATGTAACTAATGATAATGGTACTCTTGATCTCATCCATATGAGCAACTTAGACGTGCCTACTCTCCTGCTTAAGTCACCAACTGATGGTCTTGCACCTGACCTAAGAATTGTTCCTTTAAAGTGTGATGAATCAATGTTGTTGATAGTTCCAAACCTAGGGTTAGAGTTATGTTCATCTCAAATTATTTTGGAGTTTTTGTCCACTAAATATCCTGTTATTGAGAAGTCATATCTGAAATCCCCTCATGTTTTTCCATCCGTCCCTAACAAAGTCCAATTTGATCTAGACCTTGTGCATGATGTACCTCAAAATTGCAAGATTTTGTGCTCAAAAACAAATATGTTGGCAAGTTCTGGTTTGGGGGTAACTCGTTCACATATGCAGTCTTACTGGAATTCTCATGTTATATATGTGTAAGGCTGTTGATGTTTCTACATATCTTCTTTTGGGTTGATCCTCAACTTTTTAGATTGTTGGTGTATGGTGAATATTTCTTGTATATAATCCAGTAGGTAATGTTACATCTTCTATCTTGAATCGGTTGAGTCTTCTTTTATATATATTGTGCTAATTCAATATGACATCAACTGAGTTAATGTTGGATTCTATCCTTGAATAATGAAGCTCTAATCTTGCTTTTGACGACATACCGGTAATCTCTTCCCTTTTCTCTAATCATCTTGGTTCTCATGGTATGTTTCTGTTTAAATTCTTATCATCCTTTGAAACATTGAGGATAATGTTAGATTTAGGTGTGGGGGAGTGTTTTGCATATAGTCTTCTTACTTTAGTTTTCATAAAATAAAATAAAAATAATTAATTAATTAAAATTCAAAATTCAAAAAAATTCAAAACTCTTTGTAAATATGTACATAAAAACCTCCAACTTTTAGAAATCTTAGAGTCACTAGCATGCTTCTAGCTATGTTTACATAGAGAGTCTGACCGAAATAACTGAAATTGGAAGTACTAGAGAACACAATCGGGTTTCTTAGTTGATTAGAGCGTTAAAGTTGGATTTTACCATGCCGGAGGGCGAATTAGGTGCTGCAAAGATATTTGGTAGTAGAATTGTGATCACCCTTAGTGGAGATTACCCATTTTTACATCAAGTGAGGCACTAACCTTCAATTTTTGTGACTTTCTAAAAAATATTTTAGAGTGTGTGTCACCGTACGTTAATTCCGGGTAGGAATGGTGAGCTACCCAACTTCGCACCACTTTCAACACTATTTTTGATCTCTTGAGTGCTAATTTTGTCAATCATGAGGATGATGTTTAAAGATGAAAACTCCTTCTTGTAGTTCGATTTGTAGTTAGCATCACTCTCTCTCTCTCTCAACAACATCATCAGATCCATAGAAACACATCATCATCAACAAGCAGAGCAACGTCAGAATATTTGAAGAAAAGTTGAAATAGTCCAAGGTTTACATGCAACAATTCAAAGAAAAGAAAATAAGATGAGAATTAGTGAAGTTTATGAAATCAAGACAATACAAGTTGTGAAGTATTGAGTGATAAAGTCCTTCATCCATGGAGTTAGTAATTTCATTGTTTTTGTTGTTATTTTCATTTCATGTTTTTACTTTAATCAAAAAATAAAATAAAAATAAATTGTAGTTTATTTTCTTAGTTTAGTTTTGATACCACCATGGTAAAGAAGAAGAATTCAAGAAGAAAATTCCAAGCAACAAGGAAATTGAAGAGAAAAGTTACAAATTGTCAAGTTTTTGCGAAGTTCAAAAGTTCATCATCAACAGTTGAAAACCGAAGACCGAAGATTGAAGATATTATATGGATGCTGTGAGAGTGGTGTTGATTGCCGATCGGATGTGAAGGTAAGTGAGTACTCCCATCCTTGCTAATGGTTTATTTCCTTTCTTAGAGATCATCAGAAACAGATTCTTTTTGTCCACAATCTTGTGGAGTCTCAAGAAATTATTTCGGAAGGTTTTCCTTCCCACCATCAACGTGTGATTTCTCTCTTTATTCCTGTCTGCACACATGAGAGACTAAAAAAGCGATCTTTTTGAGTGCAATTATCATAAAACCCTATTAGTGAGGCAGAAGTTGAGGCTTGTGATTACTCTCGAACCCGAATTCTTTCATATGGTATGGTTATTTCTCGCTCAACTCTTAAGGATGAGAATGCGTTCTTTGGTAGTTCTAACTTTGTGTTACTAGCATGCATAAACTCTATGTCCTCATAGATCCTTGGATGCTTGATACTCTTTTACTCTCTGAAGTTGGAGAAGGTTTTGTGGGTACATCTCTAGTAGGCCCTCACGAGACTACAACTCGTCCACTAGGGACACCTAGGGGTTTAAAGGCTTAGTGCATACGCTAAATGCATTCGAGAGACCAGCGACAGTGGTATAGTTAGGATTTCTTAATTTATGTTTCACTTGAGGACAAGTAAAATTCAGGTTTGGGGGTATTTGATGAGTGCCAAATAGTGCATAGTTCTACACCTTTTCATTGGCATTTAACTCATCTTTTGCGCTTTAAAATCATATATTATCTCAAATTCTGTATTTTCTGTGTTTTCATGAATAAACTCTTGTACTAATTAACTTTGTGTTTTTAGGTACTGAATAAATCTTGGATAATTTGAGAAGCCAAAAGAAGCAGAGAATCGGTGACTAGCGACCATGGAAGAGAAGCTGCAATCCGCGTGCGCATCAGTTGCAAACCGTGTGCAAATCATGGGCTTTGTAAAGAACCCAAGAATCCATACCCAAGACCGTCTCCATCCTGAGTCGTTAGATTGGATCAAGCAGCTGCATCCAACGGCTTCTTCACTCCATGCATCAATAATTGTTGCTCCTACCACACACACTAGCCATCTATCCCCTTCACCTAACCGAGCAGCAACCAAACACTCCTCTACATCTTTCTTCTTTCTTCTTCCCGACAAAAACCAGAGCCTCAGTTCTTCTCCTCCCTTGACCAGTTGCAGACACACAAATGGTTTATTTCTTCTCCGACAAAGACTCAAAGAAAAGACATCCACCCTCAACATCTCTAGCTCCAGTTATCTCCATCATAGCTTCTTCTCACAAACCCTAGAAGCTAGGTTTGAGATATATTAATTTAGGGTTTCCCCAACACAAAATTAATGAAGTTGTAGAGAAGAATTACAGAGGGGATAATAATTCGGACTCGTTTTGGGTGAGTGGGTTGCATTTAATTTCAAAATTTGAGTGTTAGAAGAGAACTTTATATAAATAGGGGTGGGAATTAAGTGTAAAACTTATGACCGGATTAGCCGGTGCACCAAGCTATAGTTTTATTTTGATTGCAGTATTGTGTTTATCATGTTCTAAATTCAATAACTAGGGTGTAGATGAAACCCTTGATTCTTTGTTAAGTTAGTCAATTTCATGTTATTTTTCTTGCTGTGCTTAATGGATATAGGAATGATTGTTAGTTAATAAACCAAATGAACATGTGATAGGTTGTACTATAAGAAGACAATTTATACTAGGGGTGAGTTAGGGAAATTGGTTGATAAATCATCTATTAGAGACCTCTCTGGAAGAAGGCATGTGTTTAATTGATATATGAAGGGTTAGTTAGCTATTTGATCAAATGAGCTTGTGATCAATTGTATTGTAAGAAGACAGTTGATTCTAGGGGTGAGTTAGCAAGAATAGCTGATAAATCATTCATTGTAGCCTTCCTAGAAAGGAACAAGAACATAACTTGAGTAATTATTGCCTTAGCATAGGACTAGGAGGTAAATTCAATCACCCTAGTGCTTCTCTAAGCTTTGTTTACAATCTGTTTTACATAATTACTTTACCTTCTGCTTTGTTATTTGTTCACCACCAAAATATAGTCGTTTTGACACCAAACAACAAACCCCTTTGTGTTACTTATGATTTGAATCAGTTTAGTTAGACCAAAGAATCAACCTAGCACTCTCCAAGTCTCTGTGGATCGACCTGTGCTTGCCCTGTGTTGCTTGTCGACACTGTGCACTTGCAGTTTACAATTGTAGGCATCATTTTCTAAGCCTACCAATAAGAGATATAAACTTGGATGGTACCAAAGACCAATATCCAAGGATCAATCAATTTCCAATCAACAACCAAAGGTTGGATTTCATAATTGATCGATACAACGCACAACCTGTGATATTTCAATTATATAACAAAATATAATATGGAATAGAAATAAAACAGACACCGAAAATTTTGTTAACGAGGAATCCACAAATGCATAAAAACCCCGGGACCTAGTCTAGATTGAACACCATACTGTATTAAGCCGCTACAGACACTATCCTACTACAAACTAACTTCGGTCTTGACTGTAGTTGAACCTTAATCAATATCACACTGATTCAAGGTACAGTTGTGCTCCTTACGGCTCTGATCCTATCACGATACTACGCACTTGATTCCCTTAGCTGATCTCACCCACAACCAAGAGTTGCTACGACCCAAAGTCGAAGACTTTAATAAAAAAATCTCTATCACACAGAAAAGTCTACGATAATAGATAAATCTGTCTCCCACAGATAAACCTACGAGTTTTGTTTCACCTTTTGATAAAATCAAAGTGAACAAGAACTAATCAATAACCCGGACTTATATTCCCGAAGAACAGCCTAGAATTAGTGATCACCTCACAATAATCAAAATTGTATTGTAGCAAAACTAGATATTGCGGAATCACAAATGATGAGACGAAGATGTTTTCCTTATCAGAGATATTATCTCAAGCCAATTATTCAATTGAACTCGTACGATATAAAATGGAAAGATCATATCGCTTAACTACAAGAGAGAAGTAGTTTCGTCTTGCTTCATAATCCTAATGAAGTCTTTAAGTCGTTAACTGACAGGGTCTCGAGAAGAAACCTACGGTTAAAGGATAATCAACTCTACCAAACCAACTAGTATCACACAGAAGGTGTGGGGATTAGTTTTTCCAGTTGCTAGACGTCTCCTTTATATAGTTTTCAAATCAGGGTTTGCAATCTAAGTTACCTTGGTAACAAAGCATTCAATATTCACCGTTAGATAAAAAACCTTATTTATCCAAGCTAATATCTTTCAACCGTTACATCGAAACTTATCTTGTCACACACATGAATTGTATTTCATTTAGGTTTGAGTAACCGTACCTAAACATGTACATTTTGTTGGTTCACAAATAGTTAACCAATGGTTAGCCATATGAGCACTTTCATATCAACCATATTCATCTTCTTCACAACTAGTTCAAATGACTCAAAAGAACTAGTTGAAGAGTTGTTCAATTGCTTAAATCTTTATACATAGACATAATTGAAACAAAATCGGTTTGATTCACTTGAATCAATTCATGAACAATAAAACCACGGTTTGCAAAGATTGCATTCCTTATTGATTTATTGTTAAGTTCATGATCTTACCGATTTGAAAAATATAACCAGCTTTTATACGCATACGGGTATGCGTACCTTAGCTACTAGATTTGAGTTCACAAACTTAGTAGAAATTTTCGGTT
Organism: Papaver bracteatum; assembly: GCA_023529315.1. Classification (NCBI taxonomy): domain Eukaryota; kingdom Viridiplantae; phylum Streptophyta; class Magnoliopsida; order Ranunculales; family Papaveraceae; genus Papaver; species Papaver bracteatum. The sequence goes on along the minus strand of JAJJWX010003277.1, from coordinate 1,682,316 downwards.
CGAAAACTTCCGTGGGTACACATACGGGTACGCGTACCTAAGGTGACTGGTTTACTAGTTTGCAAACTACAAACTCAGTATAAATTCTCGGTTCAAAAACTTCTGCCAGTACTGTACGGGTACGCGAACCCAACCTGTCTCCTTCACCAATACCGCATCCACACATATGCACGCATTTGGTTTCCGGTACATGGATTTATACACTAATATGCGAACACACTATATATGCTTATATCCATAGGTGGTTACGCAATCTCAACTCTACATTTCAATCATTGAAACATTCTTCTATAATGTTATAATAGTCGTTAGACATAAGAATCGACTATCATCATCAAACCTATTTTCAAGATTGAAACGTCATCATGACTTTCGTCACGGGTAAAGATCGAAGGTGGTTAAATCGAAAGCTTACCAACACATATTTTGAGAAAAAGATAGGCGAGTAAACTCGACTCGAAATAGCAAATGTGTATGTATGAAAAACTATCATAATTATAAGACTGTTGTCTCAAGAGTAGGATATAGATAAACTTTTGAGTGCTAGATAAGTTCAAGTCTCCACATACCTTTTTGGTCGGATGAAGTTCCACTAGTTCCTTGAGTAGTTCTTCGTCTTCATAAGATAATCGCCATGGAGTCTGGAGCTCAACTATACTTAACTATCCTAGACTGAGACTTAGTCATAAGTAAATTAGAAATCAAGACGTATAGTTTTGATCACTAATATTGACAAACATGCTTGAGATATCAACGCATGCGAGTTCGACCGAGCAATGCTCTAACACTTAGAAAATTTCCAACTAGTAAATGCACATTACTAATTTTTATTTTTCAAAAAATAAAATTAACAACCTTAAATAAAAGATTCTAAATTTATTTTTCGATCTGGGATTTTTACTTTATATCTTTAAACAATAAAAGTTAAGCGTTACTGCACATGTTCAAATATGTGAACATCTTCACTTTTTAAGTCTTCTTTCATACTTACAATCTTGAAACCGATTTGCCACAATTCCAAACAAGTTTAAAATTGGTTCATCTTACTTTCAAGAACTACGTGATTGATCAAGAACACTCAATCACCAAACATGGGTTTCACGGTTCTACCAAAAATAAGTTTCGGTTCTACCTCCATGTGGGTACTGGATTTAGTCACACTAGCTTTCCAAAAATTCGGTTGCCTAGGTACTAGGATCGGTTCCCATATATATGGTATCTAACTTGTACTTGTTGCACATGTGCATAGGATCGGTTCCCCTTTCTCCTAAAAACTTGTTGCACCTCATACAAGGATCGATTCCCCCTTTGTGATCGGTTGCACCTCTTACTAGGATTGGTTCCCATTTACCTAGAGTAGGTCATACCAATAGCACTAAATCGATCATACCAACTCAGTTGATTACTTAAGATCGGTTTTACTAATAAAAGTCATACCAATAAAAAAAGTCAGGCCTTTGTGAATAGTTTTACCAAGAACATAAATAAGTCATGAGCGGTTATACTAATCACACATATTGGTAGTTCAAAAGATATGCAATGAATAACAATACCAATAAATCCTAGCGATTTCCTTTTCGATTCACAAAACAAGTTCATGAATTTACTTCCTATAAACAAATGTAAAACATTGTTTCCTAGGATGAAATATTTACCTTCTACCCATACATAATCACAATAGCATTCAAACGATTATGTCGATGTCTTATATACAAATTTTAATGGTTAAGCAATAAACCTCGTATTGTATTCCTTAATACTACGTCTAACTAGAGTGTAATCATTTATGTTTCGCAGTTATGTTTTCAATATGCATGACTTGAAATATATGATATGGAATGAAACAATTCAAGTCAATTATCACTAACCTCAAGTGGAAGGATGATGTTGTCATTGTATCTCCTTACTTCTTCGAGTCTTCGCAATACTTGTAATGTCTCATATGCTAATACTTTCAAGCTAACCTATACGAAGTTGACTCTAGTACATAATCCAGCGACTCTTTAAATGAGTTTTGGCTCACTAAAATATGACAACCAAACTTGACATAACAACGCTTGGTGGGTTCAACCGAGCTATGCTCTAACACATACCATACCGATCTTGGATCAACATATATGTAAGTACGCATACTATGTCTATAATCCAATTATGGTTAAGTGTTCTAAACTCTATTTCAATCATTGAAACATTCTTAGAGGATGACAATAGTTGTTTTCACTAACTATTATCATAAAAGAGATTTTCAAGTTATTGAAATAATCAATACGAAACATTCTGAGTCTACATCAAATGACTATATCACACAAATCATGTAAGATTTTACTTGGCGATTTTCACATGATCATTTTAACTTGTGTCAAGAATATAAGATGAACTTGGTTGAAGCAAAAGCTTACCAACATATATTTCGAGAAATATGTAAGTGATTTAAACTCAGCTCTAAATATCAAATATGTATAATCGAATACTATATAGTAATACAACTTTTGTCTCAAAAAGGAGATAGAGTAGAAATGGACTTTCTGAGTGATAGATGAGTTTCAGTCTCCACATACCTTTTGTCGAGGAAGCTCCATAAGCTCTCCTTAGTATTTCTTTGCCTTCAATTGATGAATGCATTGAAGTCTACAGCTCAACTACACAATCTATCCTATTCTGAGACATTAATATAAGTAGACTAGAAATCAAGACTTACAGTTTTGATCACTAAACTTGACAAACAAGCTTTAGATAGCAACGCTTGCGAGTTCGACCAAGCAGTTCTCTAACAATCTCCCACTTTGTCAATTTTCGTGACAAAACTATCAATACATATGGATTACAAAATAAATAAACTTTGTAACTTCTCATCCAAATGCTTGATCTTCTTGGTTCTTCAACATTACTCGAAATCTTTGTCACTTCCAAGTACTCCAATGATTCTAAACGTGTTCAACTCAGCATCATAGTTGTTGAAGATCCATAGCTATAACAATGAGAAAACAGTTGCTCTCAATCATTGTTATACAGTGTCATAGTATTATCACACAGTATCAAAGTACAATTGTATCACAACTTTGACAACAACACTATGGTGATATGTATCACTCCCCCTTAGTCAATATTTCATCTCACATGAAAACCACTCCCCCTTACATAATGATCCGTAAACCATATGTATTTGTAGTGTGAACTACACATTAATTTTCCCCCTTTTTGTCAATATAAATTGGCAAAGGTACGAAAACTAGTGGGATCCTAATGAAATTTTCATAGAGATACTTCATGACCAAAAGAGAACATATCAACTTTGTTTCGATGATTTCACATAACCGATACTAGTGTATTCATCAAGGAGTTTATAAGGATACAAGAAAACTCCTACTTTATTCCACAACCGCACTCCCCACAAAGATTTGGCAATTAAGCACAAGTTTAAAAAGAACTTTCCCCCATAAAATGTCATTCCCGAAAGAACAACAAGATCGACCTTACTTTCACGAGAAAATAATGATTTATTTGGACAATAACAAATCACGTGAAACATGAATTCGTAATCCAAAATAACCAATTAAATTAACTACAAGATAACCATGATTAATTTAATCGAAAATGCTCAACATAAGAGAACTTACAGAGCCACATAGTATATTCATAAGAATGTGGATCAGGGAAAGACCAATACTGCGGAATATTGAAAGATTCATCCTATTTTTCATCAATATTTGCATAGAGATGTATAACAGACTTAATCTTTGTAGACAAAAGTTCATCCTATCTTCCATCAATTTTGCATAATGACATAATAGGCTTAACTTTTGTTGTCAAAAGTTTATTCTGTCTTTTATCAATAAAGACATAAGATAGACTTAACTTTTGAGCAAGTATGGGACAATCATAGTTCACGGACGCAAACACACATATCCCATAAAAAGTTGCAATATATAAAACCGTAAATATTAATACTGCAAAATCATCTTCCAAATAAACTATGGAATTTAAATAAATAAATCTAAAAATATTACAAGATGAAAATTGTTGGTAATAGCTATGTGTACTCACAATAATTGCTATTACAAACCCTAGTTATCCTTCTTAAAACACAAGACTAATTTCTCATAAGAAGTTTCCTAGACAAAATAAAGACAATCAATCAAGAATCAAAAGACATCTAAACCAGCAAAAACGATCCTGAATCGGCAATCAAGTATCACATTCGGAACCTCCACGAGTCTTGAGACCTTCGAGCTTGTGATTAACAGCATTCATTGCTTCTTCATAAAAGATATCCTCATTGAGAAGATCTTTAACATGTGTCTTCATGAGAACAACATCTGAATTAACCTTTTTCAACTCAGATTTTAACACATCAAGACCCTTCTTAGTATCAACGAGTTGCAGTTTTGCTTCCTCAAAGTATTTAAGAAAATCATGAACCACTTCAGCAGAGACCATATCCTCATTCTCAACATCCTAATGTGTATAGGCATAGTAGCATGAGGCATCAGGATTTTGATTATCATCTTCTACTATGGTTCTTTTCTTCCTCCCTTTAGACTCGAAACCAATACATTTATCAAGAAAACCTCTTGCAAAACCACCAGTGCTAGAAGGTGAAGACATTCTTGACAAACAATAACCTAGAGTATGCGTACGTAATTTAATAGGTTTGGTATATAAATGGTTTCTTAGGGACGGTAACTTTTAGGGTTTCCATAGTTGGTTAGTGACAAGTAACGCGGGTACACGTATGCACACAAGTTTGACCCATAAGAAAAACTAACCAACACAGAAAAATCTTTAAGACTCAACAGTATAATTTTGCTACGTGAAGATTTTCTTTCACAAATTTTGTCTCATTAAATTTTATATCTCCACAGAGAAATAATTCAGAGCACAAGAGTAGCAGGCAGCTTGATTGTAACAAAAACAAAAAAAACTTCTTCAAAACAAATGACGAAGAGAAACTAGAGACACAAACAATACTTAGGCAGTGCTATCTGTAGACAATAGTTTAGTTATGGACGATAAGAAAATAGCTTAACTATCCAGAAATCATTTTGCCAAAAGTATACCTGATTATTAACAAATCTTACTCAACGGGATTTTTATGAGTAAGCATTCAACCCTTGTGATTAATTAGCACAAGTATGAGCTCTAATCTCATTGAATAAATGTTGTTCACTATTGAGTTTTTTTTTTTCCAATTCTAGAAGAAAACCCTTTTGTTGTGAAAAATCGTCATAAAACTTGATGTCATCAAAATATGAGACAAAGTTAGAATCCTTACCAGAAAGGGTTTGTGTGGAGGATTTTGACAGCCTGTTGATAAGATCCTTGTATCCTTCAATTATCAGATTAAGGTTGTCCTCCATATCTGCACCGTTTTTTTAAAGAATCCTTTTTCACATGTTGAACATCATTCTTTTCATTAGGTTAAGAAGGACCTTTCTGAAATCTCGTTGACCAAATTGTATTAGAGTTACAATTTGTCTGACCATTCGATGAGTAAATTGAACTGACTTTCCTAGAGGAATTCACAGGGTGAGTACTAAAACCAATAGGTTTAGACATCCGAATGTCAGTTACACCTTTGAGCATTAGATCTAAGGTGTGTTGAAGATGAACAATAGAATTGTTATTCAACCTAGATTTGCATTTCGTGCTACATGTCCTTTTGAATTACAAAAGAGACACGCTTTCTGATCACCTGAGTGATTATAGTGAACAGTGTTAACAATGTTTTTAGGAGATTTTTTCCTTCCGAGAGATGTGAAGTTTCCTTGATTATAAGAAGATACATGCACATCTTTTCCAATCAGAATAGATTGCGACTTAGCTTCTGGAACTGAATTTTCAGTAGAGACAGAAATGATTGGTATAGTGGACTCTTTAGAACATCCTCGAATGGAGAGTTTACTCAAAAGATGTTCCATTTCCAAGGCATACTTTTTGAGTTTTTCCTCAAGAGAGAAGAAAACTTTGTTGTTTTCCTCGCTAAGAGCCTTTAAATTAGAGTCACGGAATTTTACTATACCAATAAGTGTATTGACATTGTTTTTCAATCGATTGATTCTATCAGCCTGGATTCTAACAAGATTTAGAATCAGTTTACTCTCTTTGGTTGCATCCATTTCTTCAACAGAGTCAGACTCGTTTGAAAGGTAATCAGGAAAACACTTATCGGTGCAATCCTGCTTCGTAGTGTTCATCTATATTCGAGATAGACGAATCTTTCTCCTTAATAGATTTTATCGAAACAGAACTTTTGTCTCTGGTGATGCGTTTATCAGAGATAGCACTTATTTCCATAGAGTCAGATCGCTATAAGCACTGACTTGTAAGGTCTTGAACGTGTTTTCCTGATCTGATACCAATTGAAAAAGTGGGGGTCTAAAAACTACACCCAATATTTTGCTTAGCAATCTATATGGACTAACTACAATATACTTTCAAGAGAATCAACTAGACAGTCAGACTCAATCTTACGAAAAGTACAACAAAGAGTTGTATCTCAATTTCTCAATTCAATTCTCAATCAAACAAATAGGAATTTGCGAGCCCGATTGAATATAAGAAATAACTTGAACAGTACCAAAGACCAATGTTCAAGTGTCAATTAATTTATATCAACAACCAAAGGTTGGATTATCTAATTGATTGATCTTACGCACAACCTGTGATATTTCTATTATATAAACAAATATAATGCGAAAAAGAAATAACACAGACACCAGAAATTTTGTTAACGAGGAAACCGCAAATGCAGAAAAAACCTCGGGACCTGGTACAGATTTGAACACCAAACTAAATTAAGTCGCTACAGACACTATCCTACTCCATGTTAACTTCGAACTGGAATGTAATTGAGCCCTAACCAATCTCATACCGATCAAGGTACAGTCACGTTCCTTACGCCTCTAGAACCACTCCGGATTCTGCGCACTTGATTCCCTTAGCTGATCTCACCCACAACTAAGAGTTGCTACGACCCAAAGTCGAAGACTTGATAAACCAATCTGTCTCACACAGAAAAGTCTATTGTATAGATAAATTTTTCTCCCACAGATAAACCTATGAGTTTTGTTCCGTTTTCTGATAAATCAAGGTGAACATGAACCAATTGATATACCTGATAGGTGTTTAAAAACACCTCTCTAAGTATCGATTGGTTATGCTTTCTTAGCTAGTTTTCTTGTAAAATTTATTATTATCTTTCTTTTATATTTTATGGGAATTTTGGAGCTTATTCCCGAAAAGAACAAGAAATCGTCCAATAGACCACAAAAGAGGCAGAATTATCACTGCATAGAATCTACTACGGGCAATCGCGTAGGCATATCGGACGCTAGAAGCTCGTGTCAATGAACTCACTAATTTGAAGGCCACTGCCTCTGTAGCTAAAGAGAGTTAGTGCTCTTGGTTAGGGGTGATCATTTTAACCGGAACCGCGGATTTCACCCGCATCCGTCCGCAAAATTGCGGATTTGACCCAAATCGCAAGATGTATGGGCCGGACACGGGTGAGATTATCAAATCCGCACATTTTTGCGGTTTGATTGCGGTTGGATATTTAAATCTGTGGATTCACCCGCACTGTAGGACAGAATAGAAATTTGATAGAAATACTAGGGATAATATAGGAAGTATGAGTTTGATATATAAACATCTTATCTTTGTGAAACCTAAAATTATTTCACTTCACGCTCGACCTTCTTCTCTCTGCCTATGAGAGGTTCTTCATTTCTCTACTCTGAGAAAAATCTCAAAGTAACATAAGTGAATCTCATTTTCTTCGTCCAAAGCTGATTCAAAGAAAAATCATTATGTGAGTTTGAGATGATTAAATCGATCGACGAAGGTGTGAATGAAATTCTTGAGCTGTAAAGATGATTAAATGGTTCCATGCTTTAATTTTTTACATCAAATTAGTTGCATCTCGACCTTATCTCCCATCAAGTAATCTGCCATCATAATAATGCAACCCAGGACCGGTAAGTTTATTTGTCTGTTTAATTTTGGATTCAATTGTAAACTCTAGTTTATTTGTCTGTTTATACTAATACTTCGTTTCATTGGTGCTTGTAGAGGAAGCACAATAAAGGTCGATTAAAAAAGATGGCCAATTTCAGTGATTTGTTGAATGCATACGAAGTGTTCGTCGGAATGTTTTTATTAAGATTGGTTGGTTAGACTGCACTTTTGGCCCTCTTGAGCTTGCGATATTATGTTATTGGCTGCGAAACTTTGATTCTATGTTAGGACGCATTTGAGATTGAATTCAGAGAAGATATCCTGTTGATTTGAGTATGATATGGTATTTGTAGCTAGTGTTTGTTCAATAATCTTTTTTATCTCCAAAAATATTGTTGATTTGAGTTTCAATTTGATTGAATTCAGAGAAGAAATGGGAATTTTTTAATTAATTTTTTTTCGATTGAATCCGCAGATTATTCGCAACCGGCCCGTACAATCCGCTGATCCGCAAAGGTTAAATCCGCGGGTGATTAGGCCGGTCACGGTTCCATTTCTCAAATCCGCAACTTTGACGGTTTGGTTACGGGTGACCCCTAATCCTCAACCGTCCGTCCGTTGCTCACCCCTACTCTTGGTAGATGTCCGGAATCAACTGTTATGAGCCATTGGGCTGTATGGAGACGTGCAGGAGACAAGTCCATTAAGAGCAACAGTTTAAACCAGCGAGAAGCTTGGTTACTCTTGGAAGTGATAATGATGGATGTTGCTATTCTCGATGGATCTGAGAACCGAGTTTGGTATGGTTTATGGCCAAAGAAGCAGCTGAAGAAACTCAAACTACTGCCGTAATTTATTGCAGTGAACTAACGGGGGAGGCTAAGAAGAGATTCGAGTCCTTCATTGGGTTTTGCTGAATTCGAAATATCAATCGAGAATTCCGTGAAGAAAGAATCGGGAGAGGAAGTTGAACGAGTTGGTGTTGTAAACTGTTCTTGTTGCCACTGATATTGATAGTTTTATGATGAATGTTTCAGAGCTTGTATGAATGTTTAGTACACTGGGTTTGTGAGTAATCCACATTTGCAGGGAATGAGTTGATTTTGTAGCATTCAAGGTGCGGCCAGTATATAGCCCTTACCAGTTTGCTAGACGCACACGATGTGCTTGTATAAATACCTGACAGATCAGTCTCTCAGCCATGTCTTAGTTCCAGCTTGCTATGATGGGTTTTGCGGATTGTTGCCAAGGGATAAGGCGAAGTTCAAGAAGGTGGCTCGAAAAGAGAATCTGGAAATGATTGATTAAATGGGTTTTGATGGCTTGTATGATTTGAAGAAGATGGAGCCGGTGGTATGAGTTAACAGCAAGGGGATGAGATAACAAGAGACGAAAATGGTGTTGTTGTTGGAGACTGACGATTCATGGGTGTTTGGACTGGTCGTGACGCTGGTGATGGAGTCAGCAGTTGAGCTCGAGATAGTTGGATACTGAACTTGGCAAAAGCAAGAGGTACAGGCGGTGATGCATAGCAGTTGCTGTTAATGGAGTTGAATCCCAAGTAATGGTTGCTCCCATTGATGGAAGAAGACGCTGATGTCTATGGAACTCGTTGGTTTAAAGGCTGAAGTGATGGATTGAGAACTGTTTTGAGTTTGAGAAGTTAACAGGGCTTGGAGGAGTCACGAGAAATGCAGTGGTGTTTCTACGATGACGAGAAAAGAAGATGATAAATTATTGACGCTGTAGTTTATTGACAGCAGCGAGTACTGGTGACTACTGATGGCTTGGAGTGGGTTTGGAGCTGCTAAGAGTTAAGATGAGAGGTTGGACGCAGTTTCTGCCAGTGAAGGTGGTGGTGATGATCGATATATATGAAGAGTTGGAGTTCGGGTTTGAGGTGTTGTGGTGGTAGATAACTTGCTCATTTAGGTAAGTTATGAAGATAGATATGTCTGTTGGGATCCGATCTCAGTTGGCAGTGAAAAGTATTAATGGTGCTAAGCTGTATTTGTCGATCAAGAGGAGCTCAGAGATGGATGTCTTTGTTTGCGGTGATGGGTTACTGCCATTGGGAGTTGGATAGTGAAGAATGGATTGATGCCGCTGGCACTAATGGATTGTCGGAAATGATAACAGACTCGGGAATATGAGTTCGAAGAAAAGATGGTATTGAAAATAGGCTGTCAGTTCCGCAGAACTGACAAGCCAATAACGAGAAATGGGCTGGGCTTCTGCCATACGCAAGCAGCCTTGGATCTGACTTCTTTATTGGGGATTTTGACGACTTTGGTGACCATCATTGGCCGTGAATTGTGCTAGGGATTTTTGGCGATATTTGGCAACCCTTTGGCACGGGGTGTGATACACGGGACACAATTCTTAAGGAGGTGCACTTTCCTATCCTATCTAGGTTTCCTAGTTTTCTTAAAGAAGAGGTTACAAAACTCTATATATAGGGAAGCTTAGAGACAATTTGGGATATCTTCTTTTCACCGTTTTTCTCCCCCTTAGGGAGAGAACTATCTCTTTTATATCTTCTTTTTATTGTTAAGGATGAATTCAAAGTTCTAATTGTGAAACTCAATTTTTACAAGTTTATTTCGAGTTTTAAAGTTAATCATTGTGGATTGTTTTTATTATATCGAAGGTTTATGATTGATTCTTAGATTGGTTTGGGTGGCCAACTAGATTAGTCTATTAATCATTCTAATGCTAGTAGAGAGTTGAGTCGATCCGTAATTGTCGCTTACCTCCTACATAAGTAGAAATCGCAAGACCTTGCGGAGGGATTCTGTGGAGCAATTGCGAGTAAAGACAACACCAGTAAGTGGACCGAGCGTACCGAGTTTAACTGTTGGGATCAAACCTAAATTCATAAATCTTAATGCGTTCGGGGAATTACATCTTGTAAGCGAACCTCAAGGTGGTTCTTTTGAATAGAATCCGATACTCGAGCGCTTCCGTATCCGGTGATACAAGGAGTTTTTGGGATAGCTAAGCGTACCTGTTATTCTACGGTTGCTGACAATTGATTCTAACAAGATTTAAACGGGTACAATGTTGAGTTGACGGTTAGTAACGGCGAAGGATTTCTTAATCGTCATCCTCTTTATCTTATTATCCTTTTCATCCTTCTTTTATATTTTCGCTGATTTAGAAAACATATCAATTGCATTAATCTTCGTGGGAACTATCCTTACTACCACTTTATTACTTGTTAATTAGTGGGAAATATCTTATTATTTTATTGAGTAAACGACGCTCATCAATACCGGACTTATATTCCCGAGGAACAGCCTAGAAATATCAATCACCTCACAATAATCTTAATCGTATGGTAGCGAAACAAGATATTATGGAATAACAAACGATGAGATGAAGATATTTATGACTACTTTTTATCTTGCCTATCGGAGATTAAATCTCGAACAAATCTTAGAGAAGATAGTACTCAATCACGATAGAAAACAGCAAGATCAGAACACGCAACTACAGAGAAAATAGTTGGGTCTGGATTCACAATCCTAATAAAGTCTTCAAGTCGTTAACCTACAGGGTTTCATGAAAAACCTATGGTTAAAGGAGAATCGACTCTAGTCGCAACTAGTATCACACAGGAGGTATGGGGATTAGGTTTCAAGTTGCTAGAGTTCTCTTTTATATAGTTTTCAAATCAGGCTTTGATAGCTTTGAAACAAAACAATCAATATTCACTGTTAGATGAAACCTGATCTAAGAGCCAAGCTAAGTTTGCTTGAAACCAAAGCAATATCTCTCCATCATTAGATGGTCTTAGCTTGTTACAAACAAATGAAATGTACCTTCATTTAGATATGAGTAACCGTACCTAAACGTGTACACCTTGTTGGCTCAACAATAATTAACCGAAGTTAGTCATATGAACACTTTCTTATCAACCATATTCATCTTATCAACAACTAGTTCAAATGACTCAAATGAAACTAGTTATAGAGTTGTTCAATTGTTTATATTCTCGTAGAAGTATACAAGACACAATTGAAGCAAAATCGATTTTGATTCACTCGAATCAAGTCATGAACATATTATAGCCAAGGTTTGCAAAAGATTGCATTCCTTATTATATAAATGTATTAGTTCATGAACAAACCAATTCTAGAACTTAACCCACTCAAGTATGCAAACGGGTACGCATATTTAAGTGGTCGGACTTGGACTGTATCCGATAGTATGCGAACGGGTACGCATACTATCACACATCCAAAACAATAGTTGAATTAGTACGCGTACGGGTATGCATACAAAATTTATCGTACTTCAATTAAGTTTGCCAGTACGCATACGTGTGTGCATACCAAGGCTCCCGGGCTTTACCTGACCTTCCCAGTACGCATACGGGTATGCATACTATACCGGTCTTGGATCAACATATATGCAAGTACACATACTATGTCCATAATCCAATTATGGTTAAGTGTTCTAAACTCTATTTCAATCATTGAAACATTCTTAGAGGGTGAAAATAGTTGTTTTCACTAACTATTAGCATCAAAACGATTTTCAAGTTATTGAAATAATCAATACAAAATATTCCGAGTCTACATCAAATGACTGTATCACACAAATCATGTAAGATGTTACTTGGAGATTTTCACATGATCATCTTTTAACTTGCGTCAAGAATATAAGATGAACTTGGTTGAAGCAAAAGCTTACCAACATATATTTCGAGAAATATGTAAGCGAGTTAAACTCAGCTCGAAATATCAAATGTGTATAATCGAATATTATATAGTAATACGACTTTTGTCTCAAGAAGGAGATAGAGTAGATATAGACTTTCTGAGTGATAGATGAGTTTCAGTCTCCACATAAATTTTGTCAATGAAGTTCCACAAACTCTCCTTAGTTATTTTTCGTCTTCAATTGATGAACATCGTGAAGTCTAAATCTCAACTACATAATCTATCCTAGTCCTAGATATTACTATAAGTAGAATACAAATCAAGACATATAGTTTTGATCACTAAACTTAACAAACAAGATTGATATAGAAACTCTTGCGAGTTCGACCGAGCAGTGCTCTAACACTTGGAGAAATAGAGAATCTCACTAAATGTTCCATCATAGACTGCACAGTTTTGTGGACGAAGTCCCCAGAAATCATATCGCTTCTAACATGAAGAGGATCTATGTGAACCCACTCAGTGCCTAGTTGAAGCTCTCCTGCATCTACCTTCTCTTTGAAAATGTGCTTTAATTTGTTGCAGTCACTGGTGGGGTGATTGACGAACCTATGGTAACATAAGTATTTAGGATCCTCCATTTCTTTCTCAGTTGGTGGACGTCTGATAGGAGGTAGCTTGATAGCATCATCTTGAATCCATGTCTCCAAGAGTTTAATTACCTCTTCGATAGGAAATGGGAAGTTCAGAGCAGCCTCTCCTGTTTATTGTTGTTGTGCATGAGTCTTAGTCGCAGCTTTCCGAGGTTGAGTTGTCTGTTGTGCTGGTGCCTCACGTTTAGGTTGCTAAACTGTGGTTGGAGCTTTCCTTTTTCCTCCTTCACCCACAATGCTTATAGAGGGTTGAGTATTGTATTGTTTATTGATGAGACTTCTACTTCCTCGATTCTCGCGTGCATCTTCATTCCGGGTGGGCATGGTTCTTTCCAGCAAGGCAGGTGTTGTTGCGTCCAAGCGCTTGGAAAATTCATGGAATTCAGAAAATGTATGGAAGTGCAGGTTCTCCAGTAAATCACAGTAGACAGGTACCATTCCATTGATGTACAATTTCACCAGTTGTTGTTCAGTTACATTTGGATAGTGACAGTCTAATGCCTGAATTCTGAATCTCTTGACATAATCATTTGGATGCTCATGGTTTCCCTGAAACATTCTTCCCAGGTCTTACAGAGTGATTTTCTCAAACACAAAGAAATACTTCTTGTAGAAAGCGGTAACCATCCCACACCAATTGGTTATGTTGTTTGGTGCAATGTTATTGTACCAGGTATATGCTCTCCCAATGAGTGATTTTGAGAATTCTTTCAGGCATAAAACGTGATTGTATTCATGCTCTCATAGTGATTCCAAAAAATGAGAGATGTATGCACGAGCGTTACCAGTACCTTCATAAAGGGAGAATTGAGAAGAGAAACTCTATGCACATCATGAGGGTATGGAGGTTGGTGCTGATGAATGGTGGTCGGGTATTCCTTGCCTCGATTTTGGAAAAGTCGTTCCAAATTTTCATGCGTGACGAAGTTGGATTTTTGATTCCTTTCTGATGGACGTTCAAGAGCAACACAAGCTTCTTCATATATAAAGATATGCCTTGTTGAAGAGCTTGCACCAGGATTCATGAAAGCATTCCGTTCCTGCTCCATTTGGGGTTGACGTGGATATGGTGGTAACCTTTCTGTTAATTTTTTGAGAAATGTGAGTATCTCCTTTTGAGTTGTAGCCATGTATGTTTGAGCTTTGGAAAAAACTTATTATCTCTCCATTAAATCGACAATGGTAATAGGAGGTTGGTTTCCTCGGGTTCCTCTAGCCTCCCGTCCTGACGGAGGAGTGGTAGTTGCTCTGATGGTAATCGGAGGTGTCATGATCGAAGAAACGTTAGGAAGGGTAGCAGCGGCTCTGGCTCTGGTGATAGGAGGTGTCACATCGGAGGAAATATTTCCAGCATTGTTGTTGTATGTGGTAGAGGACACAATGCCATGGGATGTATTTACAGCCCCGGTAGGTGGTGTGTTGGTGTCAACGGCAGGAATATTGGCGCCAGGAGTACTGTCAGTGCTAGTAGCATCAGGATTAGTTACTGACCCGGACCTAAGATCAGGAATATTGGCCTAAACCAAGAAATGGTCGTTCCAGTCTTGCTTAGGTCACAAAACGAAGAAGAAGAAGGGTTTATCTTAGGGAGGGAAGCAAAGAAAGTGTTGAGATCAGAATGATGAATTCTGTAAAGTGTAGTTTTATGACTTGTATCAGAATTTTGAATTTGCTTGCAAATTGTAAGCTGTGAATCGTGGATGGTTTCTGAATACTTGTGTTGATAATCATTGTTCCTCTTTGAGGGTGGTGTGATTTGAACCCAGCACGTTGTGTGCGTTAGGTAAATGCTCTTCCATTGTGTTGCATCCCCCATTTGTGACATGCTTGATGTCTCGAGTATTTATAGTAAATAACACTTAATCATGACTTGCATGATTTATATTACTAGGGATCCTAGGTAAAAGCCTACTCGTATAATTTGATTTACCTGGATGAGGCCCTTGAGTAAGTCAAGCGTATGAATAAGATTTGTTGTGAGCCGACGCTCAGAAAATAGCATATGGTGCTTTTAGGTTAAATAATTAAATTATTTGTAAAATCGATATTTATAAAATATTGTCTGTAATCGATGCATGTAAAGCATCGTTGTTAAGAAAGCATCTTAAGCATAATCAATGCAGTAAAGCACCGTTGTTCATAGTCTTCCCAGATCAATCGTGGATTTCAGATCTTATAATGAGCATGACCGGCTATCTTTGAGCAGCTTCGATGAGCTATTTGGTGTAGGTTGAGGACGGGGTGACTTTTCCTTGCAGGAGAGGGACAACCGGTAGTCATCATGGCACCTCATTGGTTAGCTCAAATTAAATCTAGGCCGGTCAAATCAGCCGGTTAACTTGAGCGATTGCGATGATTTGCGACAGTTGTTGGTTGCCATTAAATTTATTTAAGATTTTATAAGTAGCGTGACCGTCCTATTTTGGCCTATGATTTGGAGCAGTACATGCGGGATAGGAGCGACGTGATTGGTCAAGGATAAATATGGGTCGTCGGTGAGCATAATGACACCTTATTGGTCGCCCAATATTGAATATAAGCCCGCCAATCAGGCAGGCTAAGTTAAACGTATGTGATTAATTTAAGACTACCATGGAAAATCTTGACTTAATTAAAACCACTTTGAGGCCGATCGACTGGCAATTGTGAACACTTCATGCCGGTTATGAGAGTTCTAATTGGATGGGTTAATAGAGGACCCGTCCATCAACATCATGGAACTTGTATGGTCGCAACAGGAATGGGATAGGCTTGCCAAATTGACTGGCCAAGTCGTACGGCCGTGATCGTTTTTGACACTATCATGGACAGACTAAATTCAATTTCCTTTATAAAAAAGCTGCTCAACTAGTCGACTTTGACCGGCGATTTAGAGTAAACCCGTTAGGCTAGGAACGATGTGATTGGTTGGTTGGGAAGAGGAGTCGGCGGATAACAAATTGGAGCGAGGCAGGTCGGTGATGGAAGGCGCCATCCAGGGCAAACCGACCGGCCAAGTGGTATGGATGTGCCTCTTTTGCTACTGCTAACATTGGTCGCGGATTCCATTTTTCTTCCTGGTTTCCGATTTTTGGTAGAATTGTATTTCTACTAGCTCCAGGGGTCGGTTTCCTAGATTGCCTAGGTTGAGTCTCGACCAATAGGGATCGAGATATCGTGCAGGCTCCGTTTTGGGGCAAAAAACCTAATTTTTTATAATTTTTCAAAGTTAGGTCTTAAATTGAATTCTGTGAATCGACACAAATTTAATCAATTTTTTGGTGAATTTTGCACGTTGATACAAAATCACTAATTTTTTTTATCCTGGAGAGCAGTGCAACTCGGCGCGCCTCCAATTGAGTATTTTCATGCGCATCTTAATCTTGACACTTCGGGAGATTCATGCTACTCAGCTGAGAGTGAGCATTAATTGTCATATCATGTCAATGTTAATATTTCAGCCAGGAACATAGCATAGGATAGATACTCGGCGGGATCTGTATTAATGAATAATGCGACCAGGAGCTTAAAATAAAATTAATAGAATATTTGGGATTGTTGCAACATGCACCAATAATATTCTAATAAATTTCGTAAATACCGAATTACACAGTACATGAGTAAGCAGAGAGGTATAAACTCTTATCATCTTCCTGGCAGCTCTACTTCTTTGCAGAAAGCAGGCATACAAATATGGAGTTTTATAGTTTTAGGCTTGAACTAAAAACCACCATCAATAACCAGTGTGAATACTTTAACCTGTTTCCCTTATCACAGTTCCAAAAAGTTTTTATACGAAAATACACCTCTATCCGAATCATGAAACAAACATATTTTCCCATGATGTGAATACGAATATGCATATTACATAAATTTGAAAGTCTATATATAGCTACTCTGCTACGTGTTTGAGTACATGTAATACGGCTTCTGACATATAACAGTTTTTTCGGTTTGTAAGACTGATAACACTATCTTGTATTCTGAATATAACAGTTATATATTTCTCTAAATCAATTCTAAAAAATCTTGAATAACATCAATGACACATATCACTGTTCCAAGCTATTTTTGAATGATAAACTTGAATCATGATTTGGTTCCGAACAATAAATTTTTCTCCACCGAAATTGATCAAGTATGAACAAATATTCATTAAGCTTAGTCATTATATTTCGAGAAATTCGTAAACTAAATAATTAATTCTCGACTCGAAATTCTTGTCTATGCAAGCTAGTCTAATTAGTTATGCGACTATCGTCTCAAGGATATAAAGGTGAATATAACTTGAGAATTAGGTGGTTCAGTCTTCACTTACCTTTTGTTGATGAAGTTCTCTAAAAGCTTCGGTTGTTCTTCGCCTTTAAATGGTAGAACGCAAATGATGACTAGCAAGAGAGACTTGTCTTGCTACTACCTACATGTAGCATAACTCTAACGTGATTGGTTCATGCCTTACATGCACGATCAACACCACCTATTTAGTTGATTAAACAATCACGTCTTCTTATCCACTTCTCACAACTATTTTTCAGTCAAGAAGAGGTGATGGAATAATCACGCCACACTACACAACTTGTCGACCTAGTCATACAGGTCATCCTAGTCATGCAAGACAAGTTATTCATGAAAGACGATTTCTTTCATATTTTACTCGAGAAATCAACAATGTCACAAATGGGGGATGTTCATCAGGGTATTGGTCTGAAGGCCTACAACGTGCGGTGTGCAAAATGCCCATTATGAGAAAGTGACGGGAAAAGCGGACAATTGGTAAATAAATGAGTAGTGGGTGAGAAAACCATCTAGTCCCCCCTTAGCAATAGGGACACGGTTTCTTCCATCTTCACACGATCTCTACCACTTCACTACTCCACAACTCCCACTTTCTATGAGATCAGGGTGTTCGACTATGACTTGATATAAATACATTTTCAATCTATTGAATAACGATCAACACAAATATTCAGAGAACACGGAGAACTTACAATTTACCATCGTTTGCAACAAGTTCCATTTTTCTGAGATAAGTCATAAACAATCACACCTTATAGAATATATCTATCAGATCTCAAACCTTCTATGCTTTCCTCCCTAAAATCAACCCTTCTCCCTCATTTTGTGACAGAAGCAAGACTGGAACTGCCATTTCTTGGTTTAGGCCAGAATTGTACATATTGATCTCTCGAATCTAAAGTAATCATGTGCAGTACATTTTTATAGGGTATAGACTCGTTTCTCATCAACCTACCCACTTTTACTCTTTTCTCTAGAATCAGTTTTTACCCTACTACAACAAGATATTAATTATATATATGAAAGAATTAACATAACTACATCTCTTAGCTTCCTACGAATAAGGTAAAGAAACTGCATATGATTCAACTGACCCATACCCTTATCTAAAACACAACTAAACCAACTGACTTTTAACTTCAAATCAAAATTATGCTTACAAATTAGAACAATCCAATTATAACACCAATTTTGTACGTTGGATTGGTTTCAATTTTAATCTTAATGAAATAAAAACCAAATAATAATAATTTTTAGTATTAATTATAAACATCTAGAAAATCTAGACATGTTTATGCGTTTGACAAAAAATCCAAGCATATTTGTTCAAACCAATTGATATTCACAAATTATATTAAAAGATAAAAATTACATACTAGGCAAGCGAGCGACAAGCTGTGCCGCTAGCCCTTTTTGAATAGCAAAACCTATCCTATTAAAAATAAAATCTCGTGAGCCAGGGGTCATTACATTGTTGCGCATGACTTTCTGGACCCTCTTGAGTAGTCCAACCGCTTCGGAGCCAAATAGCCAAAAGTATCAAAAGCAAAGGGGACGAAAGCATGCCCATTGTCAACACATGCTTTCTCATGCTTCGATATCTTACCCGAGGCACCTTTAGCGCTGCTTGCCCGACCGTAAAGGTGCCATGTCCAATTCCTACCAAAGGAGATACCCCGGGAGGTCAACACATGTGTGTTTCCCATTAGCCCATCCAAAAATAAGAACATCACCTGGTCTTAGTGTCGATCTCCTTCAAGTGGGTCTGTCAGGAAATGCACAGGTGCTTCTTTCTTTGCCGAAATGCCAGACCTCCACAATACATCATACAAAATATCCCTCACATGATCATGTCTATATTTATAACCAGGGTCTACTTTACAATGAACCGCATGTTCACCATATGAATCCAAGCAACCCGTGATGCAAGCAGGGCAGCGAGAGTCGAGGGATAAAGCGGGATCATTAACTCCGTATTTGAGGATAGACCGGTACTCCAAAGGAGACATCTTCTGCCCTAGCCCCTCAATCGGAATAGCCGAAGAAAATCTTGGGCATGTCTTTGCTTGCAAACAACCAAAAACCGCTTTATGTCTCTCCGTTAGCATGTAAACTCTATCAATGTCCTTAACAACTTCACCAAAAAGAGCACTCGCCAGATGCTTTGTGCTTTAGGGGGCGTTGTCTTTATTGGTGAAGTTGTTAAGATCAAAATCAGGAAGAGTCACTTGTAACGTTTCCAAAGCCTTATTAAAATTATCATCCATACCGTCCACACCACTACTCCTCAATATGTGATCCTGTAATCCCCAAGATTGCACACGTGAAGCCACAAAAACATACTCAGATGCCTCCCTAGCAGTATAAAGTCCAAGACCTCCATATCTGATAGGTAGAGTAGATAGTCTCCACTGAAGCTTTCCAAAGAACGGTCCCCCGCACACCACGATGCCTTCCACCACTTCTCGCAAGCCTCTATCAAATATATCTACCGCCTCCATAATATAGTCTGGGTGACAAATACGAAGGCCAAAAAGAAGCTTGGAGATACCCATACACGTTCGTAAAAGCAACAATTCACTTTGAGGATCATGGAGCTTGGATAAAATATGCATCAAATCCACTGAAAATAATAATAATTATGCAAATACATAATAAACTGGGATAGGCACATAACACTAAACGGGTCACCAAAAATGGATTAGCTAGCAATTCCTATTTTAGGTAATTAATGGAGTAAATGCTTTTGGCCGATATGAATTTTGTGCAACGATACTAATTTTGGAATGAAATATTAAGAGACAATGGGTTACCTTTGGGTCACATAGTAGATCCCAGAAAAAACGTTTCTACGTTGATCGGGAGAAAATATCGTGGGTTTCTCGAGTTTCACAGTCCCAGTGTGCCACCCAGAAGTCTTGTTGAGGTGATGTTTACCAACCTATTGCACTACACCAAATTGAGGGTTTTGAGACATATATAGGTGTTGCCTTGATTTTTTAAGACACATATAAGTGTCTCAATTTTGGCGTAGGGAATATTTTGAGACGGATTTAAAGACGCTTATAAACGTCTCTTAATTAAATTTTGAGACGTTTGTATGTGTCTCATAAATGTTTACGACGGTTTAGTAAGTGAACCATATTTATTTATTCTGGCTATTTAAAGCGTCGCAAAAAAAAATTAAGCAACACTTATATGCGTCTCAAATAAAAATCAGATTTTAAAAAAAAATTAAAATAATTATTTCAAAATTTCCTGCACCTGCACATTTTATTTCTAACCACTCCATTCTCAATCATATATGAAACCATTATTCAATCAATTCTATTATCACATATGGAATTACATCATCATATAAGGATCAATCCACACAATCAATCAATCAATACAGTTACAGATGACTGAATTTTAACAAAATAAACTACGAATAACAAGTCTCTCTACAATTTGGGATATATTTTTGGCTTCTTGTTCAATCAATGTCACAGGACTTCATCATGCATAGTCAATGGATATATTTTCTATAAGAATTTAAGAAATAAGAAATTACCTACAACTAGTTCACTAAAATCATATTATGCTTATCCAACTCTGTCTTCTTGATTCCTTGTAATGGCACCTGGTGTGAATGGAACATCTTTAGGAGTCAGTTTACATACCAAAGGACCAGGAAAAAAAAATGACGATCAAATGGGCACAATTTCCATACATATACCTTTACTAGAGTATCTTGTTCAGATCTTTCCACTTTTCTTTAGTCCAGCACCACCTAACATAAAGCTTCCCTTTTCTTTTTTTGAATATTTGCCAAGTCAATCTACAAAGAGAGACAATAGAATTAATGAAAAATGTTAGGGACCTGGTGCTATATGTAAAGTAAAAATGTCAAAAGACCATACATGAAATCAATACCCCAATGATGTGAAATAGGTGGATGGGTTACTTAATGGCAAGTGGTAACAGAATGGTTAAGCTTCTAAAATAATTATTGTACCAACTTCAAGATACGAAAGTATATGGTTATACCTCGTCATATTCTTTTTCATGTGCATTGGGTTGCTTCAAAAGCTTAGTTTTTACACCTACAAACAAAGAAATTTCCAAATCAGATCAATACCCCGAGATTCCACCATCAGGCTGAGCTTTCTTCCCAGCAGTAAGCATGTAAATCATGAACTTGTCAGCCCTTTCAGAGAGTTTTGGTGCTACCATCCATCCGTCGAGAAAGACTTGATCTCTCCAGAATTCACTACACATAAAATAAAATAAACCAACAAGTAAGCCTAGAGCAATATGAAAACATAACTTAGTATGTAATGGATTTATAACAACAAGCAAACTCAAAGACACGGAACGAGAAATCAAATACATAGTAACTATCTGATCCAATAAACAAAATTGAAGTTAAACCTCAACATCAAATACTCGAACAAAAAAATAGCGGACAAGATGACGATATCAATGCAAGCATAGATGGCACAAAAGCACAGTTCCAAGTATCAATACAAGAACAAACTAGTTAATGTCACTTTAAGATATGAAATATTTATGGAAATATCACCTCCTTCCCCTACTCATTTTTCTCTTCATATCCGTAGCTAATGACATGAATTGCCTCCTTGATCAGAGTTGATGGGTTGGCAGAATCTGCTACTCCTCCATACTCCATCATAGTAGATTCAATGAATACTGTAGATAAGCTAACAGTCTTGTCGAAGCTCATCTGAGAAATGAGTAGATACCTGTCATGCTCATCATAGTCTGCAGAAATGGATTTTATCATCAGTAATTTAGAAGCGCCACTAAGCATCTCAAAACATTGATGGATTTGGGAAGCACACTTACTATATATTTCTCTGAGATTAAAAATGGAAGCACCAAGATCTTCCCATTTAGAATCACGATACATCTCCGAGGCATCCTTAGAAGGTTTTTTGGAATGGCAGCAATACCATGAACAAGATGAACATAGTACCAGTTCCCACATAAACTGGTCCTTCAATACCATCTAATCCTCTCATGTTAACCTAAAACAGTAATCACAATGACTTCTAAAAATATGATATACATGAGCAACTCTAATCATGCTAAAAAGGAAGACTATTGACTAACACTTACATCAAAGAAAATGACATTTCTGAAGGCGTGTCTATCACTTCGATCAACACCGTCGAATATCTAAGGAAACTGAATATAACAGACATTTTTACCAACTTGTGGATCCATCCCGAAACACATGCCCTCACGAACTGCCTCGCTATTGTTGACATAATGATCACAATCAAGGTTAAGAATGTAGGGAGCATCGGTGAGGATTGCAAACACTCTAACCTGTAATAAACCAACATTTCATCCCATATTATAACACATGACATAAAAAAATTCTTTGTAATATTTGGCGTGAATTGTGTAGACATTTTACCAATGCATTCATGGCACCAACCTTTTTGTGGTGTGTATAGCCAGAACTTTTCTCCCTGGAGACATATATGAGCCGTGGAAGTTCATTTGCATATATGTCATGTGCACCACTATGTCCAAGAAAAACCTTCAAAGGAGGACAAAACGCAGGTGAGGAGGCAAAAATAAATAAAATGAGCCATGCTCGTGCAAGTGGAAAGCATGAATTTCTATTAGATGATCGCGGATCAACTCTCATACTTTAACATTAAAATAACTACTTACAAACTTAGCCGAACATAGCTTGGGCAATAATCTTTTGAAGCTTCTAGGAAGATATAATGGAATACAAATGATACTTATAATTCTGCTCGCACCATAAACCTCAACGAGTTAATGAATCATGCTCTTACTTAAAACAATGGAAAATAAGTTGGGAGGGTTGTAAATGAGGTAGAAAAAATTTAATAGCAGTACCTGAATCATGCCAGGGTGGTCATGAGGGTTGTTTCCTGGCCAAGATGTACCATCTTGCATCGTCCACTCCTCATCTGGTATATTCTGGGCTTTTGCTACTAAAGCATTAACTATTACTTTGTATTCTTCATAATCTCTCTGTACGCAGATGAAAAATAAAAACATGAGATGGATGTGCATGCAAGATAACTATCTAAACTAGGTAATCAACAACGGAAACCAAAACATACAGATATTTGGATACAGGCTACATGGAAATTACATGTGATGCTAGAAAATTTGTGATGCTTACTTTCATTGCTCTACGTTCCTTCACAAAAGATGGTTGTACTTTATCCTTCAGGTAGTCCATCTTTTGAGAGAAATAAAATTCAGGAGCACGAGGCTCAATTGCATATTTTGTACAGAATGGAACCCATTTCCTTGAAAATTCCGCCGTCTCAACAAGAGATTCAAATGTAAGCATACCAGACACATAATAGGAGACTTTCTCAACAGGATAGTCCACAACAAGGATTGAGAGCATTGTATTAGCAGTAAACAACGGTGGTTCCTTTAGTGGATCAAGTGTACTGACGAAAAAGTCTACAGGAGCCAAACTAACAAGGTTAAACTTTCTATATCTGTAAGATATATACATATATATATTGGATCAGATAGCTAAAGAGATGAAGCTAAAACTCTTATATCTGTAAGAAAGATAATGATAGAAAGACCAAATCAAACAAGCTGAAACTCAACTAATCATCAAAGTCTTCAGCAGGTTCATCCATACAAGTCGTTCTGACATAGCAATATAGTAAAAACCAAAAGTAAACAACACGACATACATAAAGCGACAAAAGCGACAGAATAAACGTAAGTAAATCATGGTGTCTGCTGATGTATCTACACAACCCACAGAATTATACAAGAAAATGAATAAGAAGGCAACGTAATACAAATGACTAAAAAACGATCAACGCAAGCCATAAACATGAATGACTAAAAAGAGATTAGTGCAACACATAAATAACAAACCAGACTCAAAATCTTCAATGCTTGTACCAAAATCATATACTAAAACACTATGGTATCATATCAATTCATGTACTGAGTCGCAGCTTGAACATTTTCTGGTTGTGTACATTTGATCTGTTACCCAAATACACGCCAAGTTGCAAATGTTCTCAACGGAAGCAATGCTTTAAAAAACTAACCACTTCACATAAACTATTCTACTGACATTCTAAAATACAAAACTGCTGACAATGTGCTTCACTGCCTATTGATCCACACTAAAAATACCGACCTTATAACAATTTACAATTGCACAACTGTGGATGTTGTGTTATGTATACATAGCTTTCTAAGAAACATCAAGCATACACAAATCATTTACACACTGCTATACTGCAAGTCTTGAAATTACCAACATGAATTGAAAACCACCAGAAAACATGGCAAATCCATGATGAAACTGTGCATAAAATCAACATCTCACTGACCTGCCTTAACAATCATTTTAAAACACTGGCGGAAAAACCATACCTCTATCATACTCATAAAACTTATTCTCTAAACTAAATATCAACAAGCAAGCGCAAAGACTCAGAATGAGAAACCAAATACTTTGTAACATAACCCTCAGATGGAAATGAGGAAAAAAAAAACAAAGGGTTAGAGGTAATACCTGAATCTTCAAAGATTTACTTGAATCTTCTATAATTGTAGCTTCAATCTACTTCTGCTAGTTATCAACACAAAAATTAGAAATCAATTTTCTAAGGTTTATAGATCGAAGATAATTTTGATATCTGTAAAAGGGGTATTTCATACCTGAGGTTAGATATCTTCTAGGTTTTTACTTCTTCAATTGAATCTTCTTCTGAGAGATTCAAGCTAAAAGCAAAAATCACAACCGGTTTCTCTCGATTTCTCTATAAAATATAGGGTTTTCCATGCAACTGTTTAGATTTACAAAGGCACAAATCAGTTAAATACTGATCTCTGGTTTTGGTTTTGATCTCTGGCCTCTCACTCGATTTCTCTCTGTTTGACCAAAAGAGAAGCGGAAGAAAAAAAGAAAGAAAGAAAGGAGATAAGACAAGAGTTGAGAGAGAGACCGAGTTTTTTAAAGAAAAAAATATAATCTAAAATAAAATTAAATAAAAATTAAAGATATTGTCCAACACTTTCTTCTAATCTTCTAAATAAAGAAAACCCAAAATAAATGGGGGAACTCAAAAAAATGGTGGGAGTTGAGGTGAATCAAATGAATTTAGTTTCAAAACGATTTGGTGTGAGATGAAGATATGGGGGGAAATTTGAGAGGGAAATAAAATTGAGGGATTTAGAAATTGGAAAGAGAGGGAATTTTTGGGTTTTGGAGGGAAATAAAATAGAATTAAAATAAAAAATAAATGGTAAATTGATATATATGGAAGTTAATAAAAGGTCTTGTAAAGTTAAAAAAATTTAAGACTCTTGTAAGAGTAGTTGAAAAATTAGAATTAAAGCAACTCATATTTTTGATTTGAGACTCTTATATGAGTGGAAGCACTAAAGACATGTATATGTATCTCGAACCCAAAAATCAATGTGTCTCAAATTGGGCCATATGGTGTAGTGTTGGTCACACATGACCGTGAGTCACGGGAATTCTCTTGGTAAACCTATAATTATTGTTTCGGAAACCAGGTCGTGAGTTATAACCCCAAAGATGTCTTTATCTATATACATTTAACATGTCTGAAATACCCTTGTGAGTTATATTATGCCCAACAAACCTAATAAATCAACCTCACCCCAGGTGAACACTAAATTCCATATCTAGATTTATTTGTTTTTGTAAAAAAAACGTTATCTCTCTTTTATTTTTTCTCTCTGGTTTCACCACCACCAATCAGCAGCTCCACTCAACCACAAACCAGAGCAACCACCACCAGCAACAACACAACCACCAACTAACAGCACCACCATCCAACTACACCACCACCAGTAGCAACACAACCACCAACTAATAGCACCACCATCCAACAACACCACCACCAATCACTACCACTAGCAACCAGAATGAACACCAACTACCACTAGCACCACCACCAACGAGCACCTCCAACCAGCACCGCCACCAACCACTACCAATACCATCTCCAGCTACCACTCACCAGCACTAGCACCAACTAGCAACACCACTACAAATATCACCAACATTATTGGTTTCAACAATAAAAATTAGACAGAAAAATGATGAAACCAAATTTGGTTTCAACATAAAATTTGCATTTCACCAACACAACTTCAACAAAGAAACCAAATGCACCAAATTGAATAAACTAGGAAAATTTAAGATTAAACCAAATTTGGTTTCAACATAAATGTATGATTTCACCATTAAACTTTGGTTTCATGATAAAAAAAAAAAGTATGCAAAAATCAGATGAAACCAAATTTGGTTTCAATAAAACTTTTTGTTTTTACCAACACAAAAATTGGTTTCAATGTTGTTTATTTTTGTGAAATTTGATGAAACCGTTTTTCTGACATTTCACTGACACAAAAATTATTTCAACGTTGTTTAGTTTTTGTAAAATTTGATGAAACCAAATTTGCTTTCATCATTTTTCTTACATTTCACCAACACAAAAAAATTGGTTTCAACATTGTTTAGTTTTTGTAAAAATTAATGAAACCAAATTGGTTTCATCATTTTTCTAACATTTCACCAACACAAAATCCTAGTTTTGACAATGATGACATCATTATTTTTTGATGATGATTTGCGACGACGATGATCTGGAGGTATTGGTGATGTTTGTAGAGGATAGAATGGGGAGGAGGTGTTGTTGGTGGCGGATCTGGACATATAGTGGTGGGGAAGAAAAGATAAGGAAGAGGATGCGATGGGGCAGAAAGAGGTGTTGTTGATGTAAAATCGGGACATGGAAAGAGGAGGTGTTGGTGGAGGAGACAGGGGTGTTGTTAGTGGCGGATATGGGTGATGGAGGTACATAAAAGTAAAAAAAAAAGATAAAAAGGTGTTAGTGGAGGAGACGGGGGTGTTGTTTCTGCAGATCTATCTTTTCTCACTGATTTGGTGGCAGCGGAACTACTATTGTTGATGCTGATGTGGTGGGATGAAGGAGGTGGAAGAAAGAAGAAAAAAAAAAAAAGGTAAAAAAGGTAAAAAAGGTTTAATAAAATTAATATGTTCACAGTTTTTGTATCAAAAATTTGGTTACTTTCGCGTTTCACTCTAATTATGTTAGGAAATTCGGGATTGTCAGGAATATTTGAAATACAACTTACGATGAGATCGATGGAGACTGCCAATTCTAGGCCTCGAGGGAGATTTTAGGTCACAACTCAAATGGCACATTTTAGAAAATTATGGCAAATTTCAGGTCAGGCAGACAGTGCAGCTATTCGCCTGGGCTTGGTTGTGAATTCAAAATACTCAAAACTAAAATTACGTAACAGCAGTGAGCATTAGTACATAATAATAATACAGAGAATGAAAAGAGAAAAAGGAAATTTACTGAATAAACTACAAATACATGCATGACTATTGTACAAGCAAACCCAGTTAAGGAAAAAAAAATATAAGGGCAATCAATTATCTCGCGAAGCAAGAGATAAGTGAACATCTATTGTACAAATGCTAAAGAAAAGAAAAAGGAAAAAAGAAGGCTTACAAGCCTGTTGTACTACTAACTGTAGAAACTAAGAATCGCTGTTATCTTTGCCTGCCTCATCTTCTGAACCCTCCTTTGCAGCATTCTCATCTTCAGCTCCCTCATCCTCCTCTTCATCTGTCATATTGTTTATCACATCTTCGATTATGCCCTTCACCTCTGCCTTTTTGTGCATTAGATCAATACCAAAATGGGTCCCTGTAAAAAGGAGAAGACAGTGATCATTCAAGTTGATCATCACAAATTTAAGTTAACTATCATAAATAAAAGTAGCAATATTTTTCAGGATTTCTAAACAGTCATTACCTAGTTGTCTGAGAATATCAGATAAAGTTGCCTGCATTGTGAACAGTAGATTTTGTTAATAGCAAAACTAGTTAAGGCAGCATCAACTGGAAAGAAAAAATGAATATTCTCCTAAGCAAAAATACTCACGGTGTTGAAGTCCACTTCTTTCAGTATATTACTCACTGCAGCATGCATCTCTTCTCTGCTGGGTTCTGTCTTTGGCTTAGCACTTGATTTGCCCTTACCTAGTTCACAAAACAAATAGTTCCAAATCATCAGATGAGAGGATTAAGGATTATGGATACACAAGCACCTTTCTCAAACAAGGACACTAAAGTAAACTGGATAGAAGTATCTAAGAATATATTTTAAACCTATGCTTCAAACAAAAGATAATTTAAACCCTAGCTCTTTACAGAAATAGACTCATATTTAAAACCTTGAAATGGACATGGGGAATTGAAACACTACTATTATGAATCATGTCTTTAATCACCACAAGTAATGTGTGCACATGAAACCCACAACAAAAATACCCACAGCTAAACACTGAAAAAACAGCAAAAACCAAACTTCAAATATTATGCATTTAAGATTTATCCAAACTTCAAATATGCCGCCTGCAAACCTCAGAATAGAGACATGGTCGATCAGATGAGTAAAAAGCTAGAGTTGTTTGACACCAGAGCTTTGTATTTGGATCCTACTTCGACTTTGCTATTTATATACAGAGAACACGGAAAATGCATTTAACAAATTAACAGTGCAAACAATTAAAAAAGATGAAAAGGGAATATTACCTTGTTCCTTGCCAGAAGACTTTCCAACAGTCTTGGACTTTTTATTGCTTGTTTCATTTTTCGCATTCTGATTCTTCTGGCTTTTCTTCTCATCCTCTTTCTTCTTTTTACTCGTCGAAATCTTGGCTTTAGCTGATTCAGAAGGATTATCATCAACCTTGGGACTTTTCTTGGAAGCCGGCGTCTTTTTGTTTTCTGAAGATTTTGCAGGGCTTTTTCCAGTTTTTGCAGGAGTACCCTTCTCAACCTCAGGCTTCATCTCAGATCCCTCTTTCGTTTTCTTCTTACCAGAACCTTGTTTGCTCTCTTGTTCCTTTTCTTTCTCTGCTTCCTCTGATTCACTATCTCCTTGATCACTTGCTTCCTTCTGCTCTGAATCCTCATCGGACTCACCTCCAGTTTCCGCAGAGTCAGCTTCATCTACATCTTCTTCCTTTTCTTCCACTTTAGAGGAACTCTCTTTCTTCTTTTTAACTTCAGTGCTTTGCTTCCGTTTCTGTCAGAGACAACAAAGCAAATCGTTAACAAAGGTGCAGGAGAGATAGCATCCACACAAAACATCAAAAGAAGAAGAAAAAACGAAGAAACATATCCCTCGGCATATCCCTTGGGATCTGTAAGAAACACATACAACATACATGTGCTCGAACACTACACAATATCACAAAATGCAAGGTACCAATTATTCACTCTAAGAACAAACGAAGGCAATGGGAAAGACAACATAGAGAAGGATAGAAATTCATGTATTACTGCTGCTACTAGTTTTATCCAAATGAAACCAGCTTTCCTTAAAATAGGAAAGGGATTTCTTGGTTGAAGACCAATGAATCCATCAACAGTAACAGTGAGGGATAACTAAGTGGTTTCCCATCAAACTCCCAGGTGTCTATCAACAAATTTCCATCTGTTGGAAAAAGTAGAAATGAAGAGTCGCGCATTCAAAAGACCAGAAGTATTCTAAATTAATTGCATCATATGGTCAAGAAAGAGGAAGCTAATAATAAATACATGTTGATTATTTGAGTTGATGATTCTTACAGTAAGAACCTACCTTGGTTTGTGTCTCTCCACTTGCTTTGGACCTCTTCTTTTTCTTTTTTGCTTCCTCCAACTAGCAGAGTAACACAATCAGCACTTAGCAAAACTTCATTTATAAATGAATCCCAACATAATAAGTAAGACAAGGTGATAATGTCAAACCTGTTTCTTTTCAGCCAGTGAAACTTCTGTTGTAGCATGTGGAGATTCCAAAAACTCGACAAGTTTTTCTACGAGCTCTTCCTGAAAGCATAACAAAGACTGATAAATAGCTGTTTATAATTCAAACAGCAAAGAGAACAGTAAGACTATTATGTGTTACTCACTGACCTTCTTTATTCTCGTCCTAATGATTGGAATATCAAGTATATCACAGAAATCCATTAACTTTTCTTTGACATATTTGTCAAGCTTTTCCTTTAACTTTCCCCGGTGTTTTTCCTGTAGAAAAGATAAGACCCAGCTACAATAAGCAGATGCCATACTTATCCAAGGTGTTCATGAGAAAAAGATCCAGACTGCAGGGGCATATTAATTCACAATCAGAGATTGTGTTATACCTCATTTTCCACCCACACAAAGCCAGAAAACTGGTTTATATTTCTCTTCAAAAGATGCACCTGAAAACAAGAACAACAAATAAACACAATGATCTTGAAGTCAAGAACCACTAAGAATGCACTAAAAACAAGAACAATCAAGCACATACTGCTTAGGCTATCAAAAGTCATTATTAGAAATAGAAACAAACCTTTGCTTTCTTCCCAAACAGAATTGCATGAAGCATCTGCAGGCTATCATCAGGTTTTCTCTTTGATAACTTGAAAGCAACTGAAACAGTTCCAAAGCACAGGTCAGTTTAGCTATAACTAGTCAAACAAATCAAATATTAGAACTTTACTTGTGGATAACTATGACTCCCAGACATGATGAATGTTAAGATGAACCTCACAGATGGGTATAAAAAACTGCAATTAACAAATTATGATAAGCATGGGCAAGATCAACAAGTTCCTCTCTGCAAGCTATATTTAATAAGCAATGAGGACAAAAAATATAGTAAAGCCAACAAATTTTAAACACTCCTCTGCCCACAGAATAGTACAGCAAACCCTTTCGCCTATCCTTGATGGATGCTATCATGCCATCGTAGGATTCATAGTTGAGTGCACTGTTTGGACTAGATTTGAGATCTTGCTTTTTCAAATATAACACAATTTCTACATTGATAATTTGGAATCTAACAATTCGAAAATCCCAGTTTTCATATCTTACTTTTCCATAGTTACTTTACAGCATATATCCCTTAAAAAATTCAGAATTTTGCACAAAAATACTTTTTTTAAGAGATTAATAGAACAAGAACATGAAGAAAAAAAAAGGGGGGGATCCATTAATGATGTTTACCATTTGGTATGTCCTTCAATTGAGTTCCAGGACCCTGAAATTTTAGGTAAATCAAATTAAAATTTCACACAATGTATACAATTTCCCAAAAATCACATAAAATTTCACAACAATCACATGAAAATATTCCTAAATTAACTAATGCTATTGCATTCACAACTAAAAACCAGATCAAATCAACAGATTCAAAAGAAATTAAAAGAAAAAAGCTAAGTTTAATAACACAAAAAAGTCCAACAAGATTAGTATACCTGCTCAATGGACAAGCTTTTAGGTGTAGCACTTCTTTCAATAGAAGGAGCTGAATACCTCTCTACAGTTTTCCTTTCTCTAGAAGGCCTATCAATTGGTGTCGCTGGTGCTTCATTCGAACCAGAACTTCCTCTTCTCTTCTTGTTACTTGGAGTACTCTTCTCCTTTACTTCCTCCTCTTCTTCCTCCTCATCTACTTCCTCCTCACTTTTCTTTTTATTTCCTCTACGTTTCTTTGATTCCTCAATTTTAGGCTTAGTATTCTCTTTCTCCTCTTCCTCTTCTCCTCCACTTTCCTCATCTTTCTCCGCCATTTCTGTATCAGAAGGAGGTGTCAGTACCTCCTCATCAACCTTCTTTAGGGTTTCAGTAGTAGCCATGGATCGATGTTAAAATCAAGAAATCGATTTGGTTTTTTATTTTTTTCTTTGGAGAGAAACCCTAGAGGAGAGAGAAGTTGTGTTGTGTGTTGATGTTAGAAGAGAGAAGTGGGAACTAAAGAGTATTTCAGAGATTCTCGCCGTGAAAATCTGAGCCTAACGTTAACGGTAAAGATAACGTTTTCTGTTGTTTGAAGGGTCAACGAGTAATTAAAGAAGGATGGTATTTAGTAAAACCTATTGAAAGTGGATTGAATAGTGATTTTGGTGTAAGGATTGTACTTTTGGTTGAATAATCGTGGGCCTCAATAAATGTACTGGCGGGTTGAATTAGTGGTTTGAAATATTTGGGGAAAACTAGATCTAAGTTTCTAGCGGGAAAAAGAATTGAGTTGGCGGGAATTTAGATCTTGTTGTCCCGCTGTTTTTTCATTCATTTAAAATTTTCATTTTTAAAGTTCTTAAATATTTAATCTATGTTTTAAATTTTCCCTCCTCCTGATCAAGCACATGGGTTTAAAAACTCTGATTTGAAACAAAGGCGGGAGAGAGACAAAGTAGGTAATTCTAAAGCATTTTGTTTGATCGCTTCACTATTTAAAATCTCTTCTTTTTTTTCATTTTTTTTTTTTTTTTTGAAGCATGCTATTAATTAAGTTACAATTTATCGTGCTATGTGTTGCTCACAAAATCATGAAATAAAATTTGACTGATAAAAGATGGAATTGCCTGGTCCCATATTTTAGTTGATAAATTCCTCGTTTGGCTTCCATCCGCTGCATGGTTGGCTAACCCATCTGCCGCTTGGTTTCCTTCCATGTAGTTATGTTGAATAGCCGTCTGGGGGATTTGTCGAAATTTGATTTTTATTTCCTCTATCATACCTGATATGTACCAAGGTGATGGGTCAGATGATGTGATGAATCTCAAGAGGTTCTCTGAATCTGTTTCAAATAGAACTCTTGGCCACTGTCTTTCTATTACTGTTCTCGATGCTAATAGCAGAGCCCAAGTTTCTGCAGTTAAGGCAGTCGTGATTCCTAGTGGTTGTGTCAGGACCATTAAACTTCGAGCGTCATAATCTTTGTATATGAAACTTGCCCCTGCAAATCCCGGGTGACCTCTGGCTGCTCCATCTGTATTAATCTTAATCCAATTGATGTGTGGGATAGACCACCCTATCGATATTGTTGATAATATTTTGTCTCTCGTTGGATGGTTATATACCGGTGCATCTCCTGGTATGATTAGTGGTGAAGAGTGTAGCGCTCCGTAGTATTCTTGTTGTAGTTTTTGTGCCCATGTTAGTATTTCTTCCGAAGTTGTTTGCTTTTGTTGGTATATTAGATTATTCCTAGCTAGCCATAGGGTCCAGAATAGGAAACAGAAAGAGGATATTACAGAAGTTGAAGCAGGTTGTTGTAGGATTTGAGAAATGGTCGTCTGAGAGGTAATGGTGAAATTGGGTGGGGGATTGGATTTTGATGAAGCTGATAGTTGAGTGAGTAAGGTGTTCCAAGAGTTGGTTGTCGTTGGACAGTGAATTAGAAGGTGACTTGCTAGTTAAGGATCAGTGTTGCATCTGGGACATATGTCTGAGTTGGTTAAGTGGATGTGATGTAAGAGTGAGAAGGTTGGTAATCCTTCATTAATGGCTTTCCACAAGAAAAGCCGAATTTTTGGTGGACATGGTAAAGTCCAAAGGAATTTGGTGGGTGGTAGATGAGTGTGAATTGGTTGATTATTGGTCAGACATTTGTATCCCAATGAGGTGGTGTATTTTCCCGATTTTGAATGTGGCCAGATAATTTTGTCATGAGGGGCATTCTGGGGTAGGTGGATGTTCATGATTTTTTGGGTTATGGTATTGGGAAAGGAGCTTAATTTTTCGTGATTCCAAGAGTGGAAAAAATGGTCTATGATATCTGTCTTCTTTTTTTCATCCTTTATTATTATTATCATTATATATACTAGTAAATGACTAGAAAACTAGAAAAAATAGGTATGTATGCCTTGTATGTACGTTGATATATACAATATCTTTATGGCTATATATATATATATATATATATATATATAGTGATTTTGCTTATAAAATATGGTTACATCACTTATCTAAACTTTTTATTTCTTCCTTTAGAAGTGTTTACTATACATTAACTTAAACCTATTATTTCTTTCACCTGAGTACCATCGCATAATTTTTACTCATCTTAGCATTTTTATTCAAGTGACATAATTTTAGGAGGCCATGAACATATGTATAAGTTTTTTCAATTATTATTGTGGGATAAGACACTTACAGGCCAGTGTGTGCATAAATATTGATCCCCAATTTCCAATTATATTGACTTGATTAGTTTACATATTTCTGTATGAATAATTACTCTGGGTCTAAGCGATTCGTAACAACTATTTTCAAATATGAAATTGCTAAAATGCTTAGTATAACAATTGCTTCACAGAACGTTAACTAGATTATTTTTGGTTTTTCTGTAATGTTTTGCATGGTAAGCGGAGTGACTTGTCGTCTCAAAGTACACCTGGTGGAATTATGTGTTTGCGGGATGATGATAAGTTAAATGTAACTAAACTAGAAATAACCAGTGTCGTAACGGCACTGCATGATACGATATAATTTTTTGTCATAACGATTTAAATAAATACTATAAACTATGATAAGACTTATTTTGACCCATGAGAACTTGTAGTTATGAAAATCTTAGATATTTGTCATCAGAATAATTATAAATTCGGTATTGCCTTGATCTGAGTTGTGATAAATGTATCAATACATTACCCGAGTCTTCTAAATTATTGGTGGTGCATTTTCAAGAAGAAAACTACCATATGTTTCCTCCTTCGTTTAAAGGCCCTAATTGTAGCTTTGATAAGGTTTACTACATAGAATTTAAATAAATTTTTACTCTCATCAATTGTGATTTTATAAAACAGGTAAAACTTTAGAATTTCGCAAGGTTTAAAATTTTAGTACTAACAAAACCCTTTGGGTTTAATATGAACTCATCTACTCTAGGATGAGTGCACGGAAATTATGACACCCTAAAGTTCCTCAAAACTTTACACTAAACATTGAATATACATGAGTTTGTCAAATAAAAATCGACACTGGAACAGAAAAATGTACTCATTTGTAATCTTTGCGCACCTTTATTTCATAAGTACGGTTAGTTTACACACTTGCTCGACATAAGTGTTGATGGTGGATTTTAGTTCAGGGATAAAATTGTAAAACCAATATTTTTAGGCGTTGTCACCCTGCGAAGGGAAAGCCGATTAAGAAGTGATGCGCACCTCTTCACTTTATTTATTTGAAGCAATTCAATAAATTTAAATAAATTCACCCAGAATGGTGCGTGCAACAGCAATCCCAAATATTCTGTGAATTTTATTAGCATTAACAATTAATGCATGATCTGCCTAGTATTTTCTGTGTGATGTTCTCAGCCGAACTCTCATTATTGACATGACATGACGACTGAGTGTTCACTCTCAGCAGAGTAGCATGAATCTCCGTGCCAATATTGAGACATGCACGAAATACCCACACAGGCTGCATCACTCTCTGACTGATAGAGTCTCGCATCGACGCGCTTTGGTTAGCCCGATCGAGCATGCTTAATTTCCTTAAGGGAAATATATATTGTCCAAGTCAGTCTCAGAAATGATCATGGCCACACAAGTTGGCCACATGATTTAACAAGACTAGCCAAACCCTGGCAGAATAGGAAATTGTCGTAATGACCATCGGCGGGCCCACTTATGCCCCAGCCGGTCGGGCATCACACGAACAACCTCTAGCACCATCGAACGCCAACCCTAAGTAGGATGGCCGTGCTGCTTTGTGAAGGTTCGATCGAACATAGACTGATCAAATCAGTCTTCAAACCATCGCAACCGTCCAACTTTTCCAGCCTAGTTGGACGGATTTGATCATCCCACGAATGATCAGAGAAACGCTAATACACACGTTGGCAGGCCCACTCTCCCCATACCCGATTGGTTTCTCAAGGTGAAGCCATGGAGCAGTAAAAACGTTTGTTCAAACCATGGCAGACGTGATGCTTCTAAGGGTCGCGGAATTCTAAAAGCGTCTTAAATTGATCACAACCATCCAACTTAGCCAGCCTATTTTGATGGCTTAGATACAACTTAGGACCATCAGGAAGGTGCACATATGTTCACCGTCAGCCCGACGTGGTCCCCACACGGTCGGTCTCCCCAAAGGAGTAGCATAGCCTGCCAAACCGTTTGGCCAAAGTTGCGCATGTGTGACTGATACAAAACCCTAACTAGGGTTTGCGGCATTCCATATATGTCGCAGTTTGATCATGACCATCCATCTTCGCCAGCTCGGATGGAGGGTATCGATATAGACTAAAGAGGTCCAGAGAGCATCAACATGATCACCGTGGACCCACCTGCGCATGTAACCGGTCAGCCAGGCGACTCAAAACGCGGGCCCAAATATGGCATGCCGTGGCCCCCTAAATCCTTTGCGGCAAAGGATTTATGTCGCAAATCGATCACGACCACTCACCTTTGCCAGAAAAATTGAGTGGCCTAGATCGCACCTCCGCAAGATAGAGTGGAATGGACTTGTACACCGGCAAGCCATCTACACGCGTGCTCGGTCAGTCCCACCAAAAACTTTATCCATGCTTGATTTCGGTCAAGCTAAAGAGTGATGCTTGCGCGCCTCTTTAAAACCCTAAAATCCATCAACGGTCGCAAACATGTGTCGCAGATCATCTTGTCCGTCCAACTTTGCCAGCTTGGTCGGACAGCCTATACTAAGAGTTAAACGTCCAATGAGGCACCTTGGTGATCGTCGTCCGTCACTCTACCACAAGGAGTGTTCGGCCAAGGGATGGCCCGCCCAAGCGGCCTCCAAACGATCACTCGAAGATGGTTGAGCATGCAGCTATTTTATGACGCTTAATCCGCGACTTACTCCGTTAAGCTTTAAAACAGCGATGCTTCATACATATTAATTGTATTCGATACATTACATGCATAAAGTATACACGATATTTCACAAAATATCGATTTCCTAAATAACCTAGTTATTTAACCAAATAGCATCACGTGTTATTTCCTGCGGGTCCAACGACTCGACCTACTCACTCAAGACATCAAACATGTCATAAACTGAGGACACTTACTGGGGTATTGGTCTGGCGGTTTACAGCGTGCAGCGTGCAACGCACCATTACCAGAACGTGTTAGGAAGAGGTGGATAGTTAACAGTGATGAGGGAAGTGGGCAAAAGTGTGATCGTGTAACAATCAACACTTCTACACGACCCCCACTACTCCATCACTTCATCTCCTCCACTTCCTATGAGATGAGGGTTGCGCTCAATGACTTGTATAAATAGGTATTTCACCTATTTCCAAAATAAGACAGAAAAACACAGAAAAACCAAGTGTTGTCATCAGTATCCAGAAATCACCATTCTGATACAAGTCATAAACAGCCAACACCTTCATAATCTCAACACCTTCTTCGCTTCCCTCCCTAAGATCAACCCCATCTACTTCACTTTGTGACCGAAGCAAGTCTGGAAAGGGCATTTCTTGGTTTAGGACAGAATTGTACAGATTGATCTCTCGAATCAAAAGCACTCCCGTGCAGTGCATTTGTTTAGGGTTTAGATTCGTTTCTCATCCACACACACCCAAATTTACCAAAAACCGCAGAAACAGTTTTCACCCATAAACAATAAGACTCTAATAAAATTTACATGCATACACATTATTGTTTAAATTTTCTCTTGACGGTATCTTATCATATTTAGTTGGTTCCCAAATGAAAAAAATTTCTTTCTTATGTTGATAAAGATTCTAATGTTGTTTTTTATTTATAGTTTGATGAAGGATGGCTAATTTATTATTGACCATAACATTAACTATACATGTTTTTAACTCCAAGATATATAAATGATGGTTTTTATTTATTTATTTTTGTCACATTTAATATTTTCTTGTGATCATAATGATGAGGAAATCTAATCAATGTATATTTACAATTGAAGGGGTTTACAAATCTTACATCCGTCGAATGTCTTTGGCTGGGATGAGACTGGGATGGTCGGATGCAACCTTTGTCTCTCAAAATGTTATCAGACCGTCCAATACCCCAAATATTAGCTCCATTTATTATATACGGCTGAGTAGAAACTCATATCTTTTTAATAACGTTTCCTTTTTGGTCTCTCTTCCTTTGGAAAACTGTTCTTATTCTTATAGTATTCTAACAAAACAATCTTTATCAATCAGCATGAGAAAGTGGTTTCAAAAAATGTAAAAGCTTTTGAAGATTCTAACGAAACAATCTTCCATCCATTTCCAAAAATGTAAAAGTTTCTCATTTTTCCATAACCCGCCACATGAAGATCATCCATTCTTCCTATTTCTAGCTGAAAAGTTTCCTCGAAATAGTCTGTAAACAGATTTTTATTCCCAAAGAGATTCCTGCAGCGTTTTCTTTCTAAGTATATATTTTTCTAAAGTTTTTTGTTCTTTGGGTTTTACATATGGCAACTCTAATGTTATTTTTTGTTTTGCAGGTTGATTAAGGTTGGCTTATTCAATTTCCATTTTTTGGGGGGTTTTACATATTACAACCCCCAAGGTATATTGCACTCCACGTAACTTTACTCACCTTACTCGATTGTTCCATTTGTTCAATGAGTACAATGGAAATTATGTTTTGTATTTTTGAATTTTTCATGAGTAGAATAAAAATTATTCCTATTATTTTTAAAAAGAATATATTGTTTGTGTTTTGCAGATTGTTGAAGATTGGCACACTTTTTATTCTTCTTTTGAAGACATGGTTGAAAGTTATTGTAGCATTTATATTTCAGTTTTTGTTGTTTTTGTTGTTGTAATGCTACCATTTAATGGATGTAACGTTTAATTGAAGAGGAAGTAATTAAGAGGGCTAGAAGGGGTTACAAACACCACAACCGCTAGATGTCTTTGGATAGGATGAGACTGGGTGGTCGGATCACATGTTTGTCTCTCAAAATGTTATCCGTCCGTCCAAGGCTCAAAAACCCATCATGTTTCATATTATAAACTAGGTATCACCGGGGCCTTACGGCCCCGGCTCAACCTCCCATGTTAGCATCAGTTTACATAATTTATTTATTTCTCATTATAACATTAGTAAACACCTAATAATATTAGTACTAATCGAATCAGTCTGCATTTAGGCATTCATTTCCAGCAAAAAAAAAATCAATCACTTGATTTAATTTCATCAATACTCCGATAATTGGTACCATTACCGGAACGTTTGTGAGCGAGTTTCGAGGTTAGTGGTCCGTTTCCAATTAACCAAGACATATGCCAACAAAAAAAAAAATTATTACCTAACAAACCATTATACCTTCCAACAGGTGCACATGAATTGGAAACTACCAATGCGTAGAGTATTGATCAATCTGGAGGTATGAGTCAATAAATTCAAGAAGAAGCCAAATGAGAATGTAATGATGATAACGATGAGAGAACAACAAATGAGATGTCTTTTTTCTCTACCAAACATATTTCAATATATTTAGAAAATGATACAGAACATAAGTGCTCAAATTGGGTTAACTCCATGAAAGATTAAATTGCTAGTAATTTACTTTGAAAGTACAGTATGTTAGTCTTTTACTTAACAAAAGACATGTACTTAACAAAAGTACGGTCATCTTTACCTTCCCTGCCTGGGATTAGCACGTGCACTCCATACGGTATAATATGCATTAGCATGTGCACTCCACAAAAATAACTGTTAGACATATAATCAAGAGCTAAAATCAATTATACAAAGCAACAAGACAAATCAAGAAGAAGAATTTCTAGGGCTTGAATTCTCATAAAACTAAAAGCATAAGTAAGAAATCCAGAGGTTTCCCAATTCTAATTACAAATGAATTGCTCACCTACTCTCTTTTTCCACACTATGGCTCGAAGTTTGAAGCTTGTGCATGCTTTGAGAAAGTTAAATAGGCCTTATTCAACGATTCCATTTTCACCTAATTGAAAGATCAAATATGAGATTTGCAATCCATGAACATGTAATGTTATCCGATTTTAATTGAGTATTTTTTCAAATTTACCGTAGGAACTTAACTTTGTAATCAGATTTGAGACTGCAACCCAAAGATGCAAACTTCCATAATTAATGAACAATGTCATCTCAGCTTCGAAACTTGACCAATAAACAAGGGGCAAGATCAGGAGCATAAATCAAAACAGAAAAGAATGAATGTGTTTTTACCGTGACTTGTTAGGTTGTTTATCCGTACCTTTTATAAATAAAAATTACACCTGCAGGATTAAATTAAACAAATCGATAACTAAAATCAAAACCAAAATTATGTTATAAAGCTAGGTTTGAATCATAACAATTAGAAGAGTTTCTTATTAATTCCTCGCACCTGCTAGGTAGTTTCAAATTCAAAGTTAATGTAGGATTGTAGATACTAACCGAAGCTCATAATCGTACGTTATATCTGGAAAGAAATTGTTGTAGCGTTAGGACACCTTAATAGAATCGACATCTGTGTTTCATATTTATAACAGGAAACTATAGTATCAAGCTCCAAGGCTGTTTCTCTTTTAACAGAAGCTTCCTCAGGTGAGGGATATAAAGATCACTCCGTGAATCAACGTTGATCTTTGGAACAAACAAACAAAGTTAATCAGACTACGGTGCAATTGAAACACAGAGACGTGGAATAGGGAGAGGAAATAGGCAGCTCGAAACCTAATCACGAAGAATAGGTTTGATAGCTTCATCTTTAATGACCTCATTAAAAAAATCATTATATGGGAAAATGAATTTTATATCAGGCTGATTCGTACTTAGCAGCTTCGATTCACAGTCGTCTATCTATAAAGATGTCTGTGAACATTCAACTTTACGTGAGCACTCAAGTAAATCCATAGTAGCCACCACGGAATAAAATTAAGCAAAAAATTGGCTTGCTTACCTTGAAAAAAAGAGTTGAAAAACTTAATAGGATACACATAATCACATAGAGATTTTTCTGGTATCACATAATCCATTATTGATGAATAAGAAACACGTTTTTTCTTTATAACCGAAAAATAATAATCGAAGATAAAACCCATACTTCATAATGTACAGATAAACTAAAAAAATGGATTCGAGACAAAAATATTTGGAAGATAATCTTTATCTTCATCAAGTGATTGATCTCTAAAGACTGCAAAAAAACGTGGGGTTTTAAAGCCTCTGATTAATCGAGCATAAAAAAAAAATGTTTCTTATACAGTTTCTTAAGAAAAGGAACCCTATGGTATATGTTGTTAATGTCAATCTTTTGAAAAGGATTAGACAACATGTATTAACCAATAAACCTAAAACCCTAACCAAACAAAAAAGATAAGAAAGATAATTACCTGTTGTGGGTTGAAATTGAGGTTATTACATTCGTTATTGAGCTGGATATTAGAATAACAACAACAAAAAATCGATGGCCTCGAATCATGATTTGATATTCTGTAACTTCTTTAGCTCTGTCTCGATACTTCTTCTCGTCTTATCAAATTTCAAAAATTGGAATGCAATAAGAAAACCCCTAATTATAAAATCCTGAGAGTAAGAGAGTTTGGCTAAAATATCCAATTGCACCTACATATGAAAAAAAAAATGATTTGCATTTGATAAGCCCGGTGTCAGTTAATAGGATTGTGGTTGACAGATCTCCGGTTGACTTCGACATGAAAAAGTTCTAATGGAGAGAGAGAAATTTTGGAGATCATTTTAGTGAATCTTGATAGCTTGTGTTTCAAAGAGCGAATTTTTTTATCTATTTCATATTAATCTTCTCTGGCAGAGGTTTATGTATTACAATTTTTTGTATATTTATATGTATACTTTTTTTTTTGTTTAGAGTTTTCATATGTTGTTCTTTGACTTGCAGTCTTTTCAAGGGGATATAATTCGTATAGATGTTGATTTGTAGAAAGTCTCTCATAGAACTCATATTATTTTTCATTAGCCTCACTTTCTTTGTTGCTTAAATGCTAATTTTCGAGGTAGCTTATGCATATTCTAGCATACTCACACAGTGATATCCTAGCTTAAGAAACCTGCAACCAAGAGGAAATTATTTAGGCGTCTAGGATTGGGGAATTTTAGATGTTTTTTCAGCTTCTTCTTGTTTTCCATGTCCTTAATGATTTTGGTATTTCCTTAAATTGGATCCAATGTATGATGTTTGATACATCACCTTCTGTTTGATTTTTATCTTTTGTCTATAACTTGTTCTAAATTTGGCCAGACTTTAAACTTTTATTTAATTTGTTCTGATGTTGGATATTTTAAATCAGTTTGTAAGATATACGTTTTCCATTTTCATCTGGATGTAAATCGGATGCATAGTATTGTGTAGTTTACATAGAGAACCTCCAAACTTCGCATTCAAAATAGGAACAACTTGAGGGGTGTCCTTGCGCCCGTGCGTTGCACGGGATTAATTTTTTTGTTTTGAGGGCTTATGTTTAATAATTTGTTACCTCTTCTTCAAATTCAAAGAAATTCAAAAAAAAAAAATCTCCAATGATTTCCAAATTTTCCTGATTGTTTATTCGAAAAACATTGTTTGGATTATCTTTTTGGTGAAGAAAAGTCTACATCATTGTTTAGACTACAGCATCGACACCGCGAGGGCGAGACTTTGGTGGTCCTTTGATTCAACATTGTGTTGATGCATGTATTGAAGAGTGTCGACTTAAGTGAGTGGGAAAAAATTAAGAGCATCTAAGAAAGTTACTGGAGACAATTGTGTTACAATCATCATGTACTGGAGGGCCAAAATATATGATGCAACCCTATCAAGACTCCATTGGTATCTGTCGGCGTATTGGTGCTCCAAATATGTTTGCAACTTTCACTTGCAATCTATTTTTGCCAGCAATTTGAGAGGACTTCATTTTTTAATTCATAAAGGGATTAGATTACAACATCCAGCAAGTGAAAGCTGGATGCTTAGGTGAAAACTTACAATAAAACACGAATTTCAGAAATTAATATGGATAAAAATAATGAAATTTTTTGTGACAATGGCTTACCCAAATTGACAGCAGTGTTCTCGTAACTTGAAGTGGTTTAGTATTTATACCTTTAATAGTATATGCTTCAAACAGCACTAAAGAGTAATACAGAAACACTAACTCATTTCAGTTAGGAATGTACCCTTTTAGAGTATGCATGTTTTTAAGAAAGCACGATCAACACTCATTTCTCACCCATACCGAAACAGAGATGACACAGAATCCATCTCTATACCAACGAATCATTTCCCTCGTACTAAATTTCACCAAAATGAGGTTTATAGAGCATGTACCTGAAGCATCTTTGGACCCACAATCATCCCATCATCTTCAAGATTCCTGAAAGAAAAATTAACCAAACAAACAAATGTCAGAACAGATAGTAATATATCTTTCACACTTTACTATATCTCAACCTTTACCTACTTAACTAAAGCCGAAGTTCAAGCT
This sequence comes from Papaver bracteatum, assembly GCA_023529315.1. Classification (NCBI taxonomy): domain Eukaryota; kingdom Viridiplantae; phylum Streptophyta; class Magnoliopsida; order Ranunculales; family Papaveraceae; genus Papaver; species Papaver bracteatum. The sequence goes on along the minus strand of JAJJWX010003277.1, from coordinate 1,638,486 downwards.
TTTGTTAGAACGGGTTTAAGTTGACATTAACGTTGGTGAAAGTTAAAACTAAACCGAGAAAAAAGATAATCCAAAACAATATCAATCAAAAAAGAATTTGATTTTGGATTCAACATAAAGAAAAATTTATGATCACTGCTAGGTTGCAATCCAGAAACTCTCATCTATGAAACCAAAAATAGTAAAATAAGCAAAAATAAAAAACCATAAACATGTATCAAGATCCTAACATCATATGCCTAACAGCTCCTCGTGTTTTTTTTTCCTTGTTGAAATTCACAATATCTTTCTCCATTTGCAATTAAGAAGCTCTCATCTATAAAACCAAAAACATGGATATTAGTCAAACCTTGCAACACCTTTAAGCATGGATTGCCTCTCACAAAAAATTCTTTTCGTGAAATATTAAATAGGAAGGAGAAGTAAACAAAGTTACAACAGATGTCCAGTATCTTTTACTTACTCTCTTTCTCAATTGAGAGACGTGCTCTGTTAACAAAATAAGCTTCCATAATTATCTTCTTAGAAATTAATATACTCTTATATCAACATGTCTTTCATCTTCTTTCGTCGCCACAGAAAACACTATGAAAGCGTTGTCGGCATTAGCTGATATTTCCAGAAGAAATAATAAGAAAAAAATAAGCCAAAGAAGCGCGTTCTGGGAAGTTCGGTTTAAAATGTGTTTCTTACAGTTTCAAAGATGCAAGGTCATATGCTACTGCTACTTTCTTTTCATTTTAATATCCACCTATGCAAGAATGGTATCAGATATCAACTTAAGCACAAAGGGAAAGCACCATTTAAAAAAAAAATGACGTCTAAAAACTAAAAAGCGTAACTGACCAAAATCAAAAGCAGAATGACTGTGGTGAGACATTTAAGATCAGTCCAACAGCACAGTGAGCCACATCTATATCAATTTCAGTGAGTGTGCTTTTAAAAAAATCCTGTAAAAAAAATAGCAAGAGGTTTTAATTCAATGAATAATGAAGTTAGGGTGTTTCAAAAAATGATAGGATTCAATATATGTATGCATCTTCCAACATCATTTGAACCCATTGACATGGACGCATCCTTACACCATTAGTTAAGTTCAGCATTTGAGGACGTGACTGAAATTAAAAGTGACATAGAAGGAGAACATAGACAGCTCTTTGAACCATTAGTTGATTATACCAATGCAAATAACGATTATGAAGTTCCTCCAGGGTCATTACTGTATAACATAAACGGGAATTAAAAGAGAATAGAATCACTGGATATGGAAAATAAAAGTAAAGAAAGTAAAAAAGAGAATAAAATTAAGGTCTTGGATCGGAGAGAAGGTTTTATAACTCTAGGTCTTGATCACCTACCCCATTTTGTGTGCAGGAGAAAACACCGAAAAAATATCAAAACCCACTAATCCTATTAGCCTATATTCTCTGGAGTGGAGTTAGAACCTCTAGAACCCGAGCTTTCTGCATAATTTCCCATCCCTCCTCTGACTAAAGCTTCATGAGTATACTCGTGAGTGTAAACAACAACCACAAATAAGAAAAGTAAAGCTTGAATTTTTTTATTTATTATATGATTGTAATACGTTTTTCAAAGATATTATTTGAATAGAAAACAAACAAAAAAGCACACGAAGAGATATAATTATACGCGTGCATCTTCAAGGAAATCGTTAGTTGGATACTCTTACCATCACATCCCACTTCTGTCCTGGACCTGGGAATATGGTATCTGCATTTGCAACACCATCCTTGCCAACATCCTTAATTAATACCAAAATCAACATATTATTCAGTCACTGATGTGAGAAATTACCCTTATCAACAATACAGAACATAAATTTCTCATATCTTTCAAATGAAAAACGAAATTACATTTCCCCGGTGTCGAGATGGTTGTTTTTTTTATTTTTGAGCAAAGTCACTTCTTTTATTGATATAGAAAGTAAGAAAAGGAAATGATGCTTGGCTTGTGCATAAATGAAAAAGATGAATTTGAAAGTGGCGTATTGCAACAATAACATACTACGATAACAACCCAAAAGCGTTGAAAGAGAACCTATTGACTCTATTGTTTATGCTTTAGTAAAGTACGCTTGAATATAACAAACTAATCAACATGAAAAACATTCTTGTTTTGAAGTTTAAACGAGTGTCAATGCATAATTCCAACCTATTGTCGGTGACTGTAGATTAAAAATGCAACAATTTTAGGGAAAAACACCAAGTGTCTTCTTTAATTAGGATTAACCAATAAGAGTATAACAGAAATCCTCTTGGGATCTCCATGTTGGTGTCACCGAATCCACACCACTTTCAACCAAATACTGGTTTTCGATCCCAAAATATTGCCCAAGATACATGTATAGGAACTAAGAACGGGAGGATAAGTAAACAGGCTTTCACATCAACATTCGTGTCGTGTCTTACATAAGTTAAACCAATCATATATCATGAAGCTTTACATGCATCAATCTAATCAAGGAGAGAAACAATAATAAGTTGTTTTCCCGGTCAATCTTAAGAGCACAACCAACAAAACAACAAAATCTAATTCATTCTTAACCATTCTTAATCTTAACAAATTGTGTTACTCTGGTACATGGTCATATACATAAACTTACCGCACATATAAAGAAAAGAATAACATGACTTCTGTGTTCATCGTTGTACCGCAAAATTCAACAAATATGTCTTGAACACCTTTATATAATTAAGAACTATGAACTTGATACATAGCTTTGATGTTACCCAAATTTAAGCTTAATGAAGACAATAGTTTGTACATGTTGTAATAAGAAAAATCTAAACGATATCAAGTAGGTCAATTGGAACTGTTATAGTACTAATAGTAGGCAAATGTGACATTTATAATATATATTGCACCTGATATTGATCAAACGAAGATCACATACCTGGACAGTTTTGTCTATGAGCTTCTTCTAGTCAGGTAGATGAAAAAACCAACCTACAAAAAAGAAAAACTTATATATAAAATAAGCCTATCCGTAAGAATATTTTTGAGCAATGAGCATACTAAGACCAAACGAAGAAAAAGCAAAGCAGATAATAATAAAAAAAATTATCATATACCTGGAGAGTTTTTGGCTATACGTCTCGTAGGAAGGTCACGAAGATTACTTTGAAAATCAAACAAAACAAACAAAAATAATTCAAAAGAGTAAGGTAGGAAAACTGGAATCTCTATGATGCACTTTTGATTCTCCAGGCTGTATTATCACCTGCGGCATAAAAAAAGAGGATATAAAGGGTGCGGTGGAAGAGAAACTCATAAGTTTAAGTTAGGGTTTGAAAATAAGAGTTTCAAGTCCGTTAATTATACTCATAACACGACCTAAGTAAAGAGTAAAGGTGTTTATTTCTCATTGTTTCCTACTTATGAATGAGCAAATGGAATTGGAATCCATTAACAAACATCCAAAAAACTATTACGCTAATAAAATCAGGAGTTCACATTGTAATAGTTTAACCCGTGTCTATCCTTGGAAAATAACATACAAAACATCCACAGAGTTGTCTTATATGAACTGTATATGTAAATCTAAAGATCAAGTAACGAAGTTGATATTTCAAGTAAAGCTCTTTACACGGGTTCATGGAATGTACATAATAAACTACATTATTTCAAATCACAAAACATGTTTACTGTGTCTAGCAACTGCACAAACTTAATCAAAATCGTACCTAAATTGAAATCAAAATCGTACCTGATTTTGAATATCCTTGGCAGACCTATATAAATCCTTCATGTATATTAAAACCCCACTGATTTCTTCATCTGGTTTCAAATCGATCTCAACACAACTCTTATCATTATCCAAGAATTCTCAAACCCCCATCTTCAATTAACCCATTCTCATTCTTACCGATTCAGACACAGTCTCAGCTGCTCTTCCCAAAACCAAACCCCAGATTCCGAAAATTTTCAATTATTTTGACTCAATCTTTTACAGTGAATCATCAATTCCAGTTCTCAATAACCCTTATATCGACAAACCCCCATTAGCAGCAATTATAAATTCCTCGAAACAACTGCTTCTTTACAGAGTTTGAGATTGACGAAAGGTTAAAGATTAGGGATAGGTTTCTCAATCAGGATTAAAATAAAAAAATTAATCTATTCACATAACTACTCTTCAGAGAGACAAACATACACCTTCGCCTGGAATTGTTGTTGTTGAGATTCAGTGAAGGAGACGAAGAATTTTTCGAAATCAAAAGACAGAGTTGAGGAAACGAAGAAGAGTTCTGTTTTTTTTATTTTTTTATTAGCGTGATGGGCGGTATTAAGAAATATTACTTTTTTTTCTCCCATCGTTTTAAATAAGTGTGGCCCCCAATCATTCCCAGTCGTCCAAGTCAAAGGAAATCCAGACGATAATGACCACGAGATGACCCTTTTCGGCCAATCATGTCCACTGATTGACTCTTCGATCAAGGAGACAAATACCACCTTTTTTTATAACAGTGATATATGTGGTTGGTGTTCATTCAATCACGCCAAGTGATAATATACAAGGTGAATATTTTGAGTATCTTTTCGCTGGTGTTTGTGGACCGGACAATCCCACATAGAGATAGGAATTATAGAGGGAGCTACAAGAAATTTGAGGTATATGGCTAGTTGGTAACTTCCCTGAATGATGAAGAGGATTGGAACAAAATTCAATTTACTTGTGAGAGGTTTAATGGAGTCAATATCACTAATGGAACTATAAGCTTCAACAAATTTATTCTTGATTACAACCTCATGGATCTTTCCTTCACGATGAAACCCACACATAGATTAACCAGCAATTAGATAACATCGAAAGACGTAATAAAAAATCTATTGGCGTTGACAGTTAGGATTTTATTCATTATTTCAAGTTGATCTGCTAAAATCGCGCCCAATTTCCCTTCTTTTGCAACGGTGTTCGAGGTGGTTTATTCCCGTATCGTTTCAAGGTATTCTCTCTTTCTCACCTTGGCGTTTATTTTTTTAATTGGTGGACTTCGTTCACTTTTGTGGGTATTGTTAGTTATATTTTTCTAAAGAAGTTCAAATTGGAAAACTTAGAACTTGAAGTAAAATGGAGTTTGGAGATATTGACATGACAATGGAAGATCTAGAAGGTGAATTTAACAACTTGATGCATTGGAAGAAGCAAATGGTGGATTAACTAAAGAGAGATAAAATAACCGGTTATTAGCTTAAGAAGTTTATAGTAAAACTACTAGTGTGATGACTTAAAAGTTGAGAACAAAAATTAAGATCAAATATTCTCGTTAAAATAATTGAACACAAAGCACTTTTAAGACATGGAATCATATCATTGTGATAAAAATTATAGAAGTCATGACATGTAATACTAGTGAGAATAATAGGGCGTTTTAAAGCATTTTAAAAGCCATTTTCAATACGCTATCAGACTTGGACCCCTAACTGCGGACCTAAATTTCGGAAAATCTAAAAAGGAAAGGGTACCAAGTACACCACCAATTTTTTTTTTGTGAACCTGTATGGACAATTTTTTGTACAATCAATAAGCATAGATCAATAAAAAAGATCCTCATGCCTGATTGTAAAACAAGTTCCTTGGAGGATCTCAATTCTCAAAAGCCATATCCAAGAACAACCCGGTATATACCTAAACTATACACGAGATCAAGTATTGTAATCTATATTTCAAGAATCGGATTCACAAAACAAGTCTTGTATGTTCTATACAGTTTAAGCTTAAAAACTGTCTAGGTTGAATAACGTACTATATGTGATATTCTAATTATAAATATAAACAATATAATGCGAGGAATAAAAAAGACACTAGAAATTTGTTAACGAGGAAATTACAATCTTGTAGAAAATAACCCCGGGACTTCGTCCAGTTTGAACATTATATTATAATTAAGCTCTCACAAATACTAGCTTACTATCATGCTTCGGATTGGACTGTATCTGAGACTGAATCGAACCTCTGAGCAATTCATCTCAAGTTGTGCTCCTTCCGTCTCTTGGATCTTGTAAGACCCTATACACTTGATTCCAGCCGTAATGGAGGCTTTTAATTGTTCGGCCTCTAACAGATAGCCTATTTGTTTTCTTCAGAAAGATATACAATCAAGGTAATGTAAATATGTTTGCTTATAACGGATATTAAAGGACAAAAAAAATAAAGCAAACCTCAACAAATAGGATAGTTTACTTTCTTCAAAATGTTATAGAGCTTCCAAATTGATTCTGTCTCACAAAATCAATCTAACATATATATAACTTGTGGTGTCACAACTTCTGATACGAAGAGTACTTTGTAATTTATATCAATCTTAATCCATAATCTATAGTTCTTGAATGGTCGTATATTATAAGAGACGAATTCTATAATAGACAAGTAATACAATTATCAAGATAAGATTCAGGATATCAAAAACTAACATGTAAAGGATAATCTGATCAGGATGCAAAAATCCCTTGGTGGAGACTTTAACAGTCGTAACCTAATACAACTATATAAGAAAACCTAAGTCTTTAACAGATAACCATGGCTGCAACTAGGATACATCGTGCCAGGATTGAGATTTTAGTATGCATAGCGCCTTATATAATGATGAACAAGGATAGATAACTTATAGTCAAAGCTGAGTTTGTAAACTAGTTTTCATGTTTACGAATTACTTTAGCACCAAGTAAGCTCAACTTTTCAATATAGATTGATCATGTAAATAGGTGTAAAGTTTTCCTTGCAATACAAAGAATAATGTGCACCCACGAATTATCAGTATAAGATGACGAGGGTGCCAAGTACATCATAATCTTTAAAGTATTCACTTATTCAAGACACACATTGTGTGATCTAATATAGATAGGAAATGTCAACAAGATGGCAACCATAAGATATACACTTGGTATATAGTAAAAGTCTGAAACCGAACCAAATATGGTATTGTTGATGGTGGTTTTTAGCTTAAGGTTGAAATCATAAAACCTTACATCTAATGTGACGTCACTCTGTAAGGAAACGGTGCCGTGAGTGTTAACCTCTCCACCAATATATTTATTGAGCCGTTCAATATACTTACATGAAATTTATCCAGACTGGCGAATGTAGCAATCATCCCAGATGTTCTGTAAATTTTGGCGCCTATATTCACTTAATATAAGTTCCTTTGAATGCCTTTTATGCTATGTTCTCCAGATGAACCCTTAATGTTGATATGGCATGACAATTTTTGTTCACTCGCAACAGAGTAACACGAATTTCCAAGTATCAAGGATAAGGTCTTTGCATAAGGTATTCAATCAGAAAAAGCATGCTGCTCTCTGGAAATGAACTTAAAAGAACTCCGTGTCAACACATAAAATTCAATAAATTGCCTCGATTAACTTGCGGAAGTTAGGGTTTTGCGCCTCGCGCAGTATATCATACCTTGCTTGTCGAAATTAAACCTAGGCAAACTAGGTAATTAATCCGCCATGGATTAGCAGGTGCAAAACCTTGCTCAGAATCAGAAAACAGGGAGCCGCAGCAGCAAAGGGAGGCATGGCCATGCCTTGGGCCAACTATCTTCACTTTCCATTGGCCACGCCCCTTCCTAAACCGGCCCTATTTCTCTTGACCAATCGTGTCGCCTCAAATTAGCCACACGTACATAAGTTGTGGATGGGACCATACTTGTCAGCCCCACTTCCCATTGACCAATTAGGTCACTCTAAAGCCGCCACGCTCTCACCAAAAGTGTAGCCAAGCCCATGCTTGGCTGGCCCTCTTTTAATCGACCAATCAGGGCTCTCTAAAGTCGCCACACTTTTACCAGAAGTATAGCCGCCCTTATATTTGGCCGACCCCTTTCCTTGGCCAATCAAGTCACTCTAAACTTGCCACCATACATTAAAAGCCAAACACACCTTACCACAACAACATATTGATCGACATGCCACTCTGCCGCGTAGCATGCCACTTTGGCCTTGGCCAAGCCGCCAAGCCCTAATTTTACTACGGCGCCAAATCCTAGCCTTGGCCACGCCGCCTAGCCCTAATTTTACCACGGTGCCATATCCTAGCCTTGGACACACCGCCAAGCCCTAACTTTGGCCACGACGCCAAATCCTAGCCTTGGCCATGCTGTCAAGCCCTAACTTTGGCAACGACGCCAAACTTTAGCCTTGGCCACGCCGTCAAGCCCTAACTTTGGCCACGACGCCGAACCCTATCCTTGGCCATGCCGCTAAGCCCTAACTTTGTCCACGACGCAAAACCCTAGCCTTGGCCATGCCGCCAAGCCCTAGCCTTGGCCACGCAGAAAAGCCCTAACTTTGGCCACGGCGCCAAACCCTAGCCTTGGCCACGGCGCCAAGCCCTAACTTTGGCCACAACACCAAATTCTAGTCTTGGCCACCCCGCCAAGCCCTAACTTTGTCCACGACACCAAATTCTAACCTTCACCACACCTCCAAGCCCTAACTTTGGCCACGGAGCCAAATCCTAAGTTCTGGCAATGCTACAATGACACGCTACAACACTATGGCTACGCCACTGGCATGTCGATATGCCATGGTTACGCCATGCGCCACTATGCCATTGGCACCACTTTGATATACAACAAGATATGGCCATAATTAATGGCCATCCTTCCTCATGAGATGCAATCTCAACTATCCAAGTTCGCTACCGAACTGACAGACTTGTGGCAAGTTTTAGGCGACCAACGCCTAAATCTAGCGGCCTTGGCTACGCCAGGCGCCACTTGCACCACCGTGCCACTGGCATGCACGAGCCATTCCATCCATACTACATTACCACTGGCGTACGCCAAAACGCCCCTGTGCCACCATCAGGCTCCAACACAAGGTGACCATAATCGACGGCTACCCTCCCTTATGAGATGCAATCTCAGTCATCCAAGTTCGCCACTAAACTGACGGACTTTCGGCAAGCCCCGGGCAACCCGCTATACCATGGCTATGCCAGGCGCCACTATGCTAATGACGCCACTTTGTTACACAACAAATATGTGGCTATAATCAATGGCTACCCTTCCTCGTGGGATGTAATCTCAGCCATTCAAGTTTTCCACTAAACTGACAGACTTGTGGCAAGTTTTAGGCGGCTGACCAAGGAAATTCTAATAACATCATATGCTATTTTCCTATGGCATACACATAGCAACCTGTTATACGTTTTCCACGAAAACACTCGAGACATCAAACATGTCACAAACTGGGGGATACTCATCAGGGTATTGGTTTGGAGGTTTACAGCGTGCGGCGTGCAATGCGCCCGTTACAAGAAAGTGTCATGAAGTAGGACAACTAGTGGTGGTAAAAAGTAACGGTGTAAACAATTCATTACCTTCATCATGGAAGCGTAATGACTGACGGTTACACGAATTCACTTCCCTCGTCATGGAAGCATAACGTCTAACGGTCACACATTACTCTATTCCTCCACCACTCAATCGTTTCCACTTCCTACGAGACCAGGGTAAGTTTCAATATGACTTGTATAAATAGGCTTCACCTATTTTTACCAAACAACAAGTTTTGTTCAGCAACAATACAATATCTAGAAATCACCTGGTAGCTTTCCATCCTGCTAGCCAATTCTACTTTCTGATACAAGTCGTAAACAACAACACCTTCAGAATTAACAATTCTGGTCTTAACACTCTCTTCGCTTCCCTCCATAAGACTAACCCTTCTCCTTCACTTTGTGACTGAAGCAAGCCTGGAATAGCCATTTCTTGGTTTAGGAAAGGATTGTATAGATTGATCTCTCGAATCAAAAGTACTCCCGTGCAGTGCATTGTTTAGGGTCTAGACTCATTTCTCACCCACACACCCAAAATTACCAAAATCAGCAGAAACGGTTTTCACCCACAAATAATTGGCGACGACAATGGGAGATTAATCTCTCGGTTACAACTTCAACTCTCAATTCTATCATCCTACCAATGAATGCAATGCTTTGAGGCGCATCGTCTAAGAAAAGAAGGATTCGGGAGAATTATGTATGGGGACTAGAGATTCCGCCTTACCGCGGATTGATGTGAATCAATAATGTTGTAGTAAAAAGGTTCTTGAGACTTGTGAAAGCAAAAGATTTTAGACTTAATAAAACTTCAAAATAAATAAAACTTGATTCAAGATTGATTTCAAAATATTAAAGATAACCAAGACACTAGAATCCACTATTACACATGAATGAATGATGTCGAATATTGCATAACTCTAATTAGCCTTTAAATCCTTTAATTCTTAATTCACAAATAATCAGGCAAGTTCTCAAAAATTAATTGTATCCCCTAAGCAAAGATTATCTTAATACAAAGCATAACCTATCTAATTGAATCACAACTAATGAAGAAAATTATGCAAACAATTAAAAACTCTGCAAAAAGCGAAGATTGAGTGAATTATAATTAAATATTAGAGAAAATGAAATAGTTACCCATTATGCATGTGTATATAGCTTCATCCATTGCCTTGGTTGTGAGAGAATTAGCCACTCATCATGTTGGAAACACACTCAAAAGTGGTTACAAATGATGAAAAATGGGAGAAAATGATTAAAACCGGGTTTTTGTAACAGTTATAATTGTTGCAAATCAGTGTTACAAAGAACGATAAAACAATAGCGTCACTGTCACTGTAACGCTACGACCCTCACGTCTGTGTCGCAAACACTGTTGAAGAATGACTGTCTTGGCTGGTATGTTCTTCGTGTTCTTCAGATATGCAGCAGCAGCAGAATTCTCCAAACTTGATTTCTAATACTCTGTTATTCTCCCCAACTCTCCGTCCTCTCTATGACCTACAAGCACTTGTTTTATACTCGACAGGGCTTCAAAATCTCCGTGATAACTCTGGAATAATCCCCATTTACTCTTCCAGACACGGGAAGATACTCTTTCCTTAATCTTCTCTTGCACGCCTCTGCCAGCTGAAAACTCTCCTTATTTATCTATTACACGCTCCAAACTGTTTCTCGAGTCAACAAACATGCAGAAAACACGTTCAAATTCTCCAAAACTCATGCAAACCCATGAAAAGCTTCTCTCGGCCGTAAGTGTTGCCCTGATTCCTTCTCGCAGAAATTCCAGCCAAATTGGATCGAAACTAACACCTATACCACGCCTGTTTAGTCCATAGGAAGATACCCAATGATTTTCAGCCATTGAATCTCCCTAAAGTTGCTTCAAATTCGCAACCCTAATTCTGCCATTTGTGAATTGTTTTTCCCGCCAAAACCAGAAATTTGAAATAATGAAGATGGGTGCGATGGATAAATGGGCTATATATAGACGTGGGTGCCCCTTAGCCAAATTTGGGGTCCGTATAACAAATTTCCTCCAGTGGTGCTCCGAGCAACTTTTCGAGCAGAATTTTCCAACAATATTTATTTCCTAAAAATACATAAAAACACAATATTAGTGCAAAAATCGAGTTCCAACAATAGAGACACTGAGGACAATTTAGACACAAAAATGTGTCTATCACGGATCGACATAAAGATGTTCCACAGACAATAAAGAATGACTGGGGACTTCTTGCGACAACAAGGGCATCACATAAAGGCTCATATTTACTCCCTGAAGATTCGGTTTTGGTGAAATACTTACTCCCTGAAGATTCAGTTTAATTTGGTGAAAGCGCTTAAGCAAGTAAGTTTTGTCAGACGATGTTTATGCGATCTGTTGTTTGGATTTTTACATTTACAACGGAAGATGATAACCCAATCACCTCAAGATTTCATATCATCCCATATTTTTCCCTTTCTCATGCAATATTCACGGTTTCCCCAATGGTTTTGCTACTTATATTCGCAATTCAGATTTTGACATATCAATTGATCAAAGGGCTATTAATCCAAAATAATACAAAAACTCTTATAAGAAGCAATCATCTAGCAATCCAAAAACTAGAAAACCAAACCATAAACTAGGCATTTCTTTCGCCTTTCAAAATAAAAAACCTAAGAAAAGGAAGTTTAGAAAATAAAAAACATTTAAGGAAAATTGCCTAACAACGGCTCATTCTTCTTGGAGAAAACGTCCTTCATCCTTTGAAGAGCCGCCTGCTTCAGCTTCAACTCTTGGCACAACTTCTCGACTTATACCTCATGTTGGTTAATCAAATTCGCGAAAGGACCATCAACCGCTTCAGCCTGCATCCTTTGAATATCGGAAAATCCCTCACAGAACCAGGAAGCGTTAAACTCGAAGTTCACACACATATCCCGATGGAATTCCCAGCTTTTGACTACATCTCCAGAAACAATGTGTCTAGTCATGCCGCACATGTCATGAATTAAAGATATAGTTTCCTTCACACGCTTGACCAATGCAAAACGGCTATCAATCTTCCTGGTTGTGACAATATGCCCATACTTCTTCCATATCCTGGTATATAACTCTGCATATTTCACTGGTACACTGAATCCTCCAATCAACACATGACCCTCAAAAGGAGATTCAAATGGAGGATCGAAAATGACACCAGCAGCTGGATGTGCGACTAGCAAAGATTCTTTGGGAACAATCACGCCCGTAGCCACGAAAACGTCTTCCGCCATTTGAGACACAACAGCATCCTTACGACGATCAACCTCCATCTCCAGATTAACAGTCTCTAAGGTTTCCATGATTGGAGACACGGTTACATCTTCATCGCCATGATTTTCCATCTCAGGATTATCTCCAGAAGCGGCCCCTTCCAGTAAATACCACCAATTGAATATTTATTTCACATAAATAAATAGCTCAAGGGGAAAATATGCTAAAACTCACCGAATCATTCGTGGGGCCACTGTAAGAAGACTCGCTGCTATACTCTGAAGCACTTTTCCCATCACCATCGGATCCTGAGCTCTCCTATTCTTCGCCTTCCTTTTTACTGACGAGAGGCTTAGTATCACCAGATTTTCTTCAGAAGGTGTCATTTCCTGGCCACGTGCAAGTCTGGCAAAGGCATTTGTCTTGCTAATACCCTAAGTCAAAAGAAAAAGATTTTCAGTGGCAACAATTCAGAATAATTATGCAATATGGACAAATCAGGAAGAAAATCATACATACTTGCATGTTGGAAGAACTGAAACATTGAGCCAAATCTGATTGGAAGCCACCTGCATGATTTTTCGACCTTTGCTCCATCTCCTAGGGACTATCTGCATCCGAGCTAGAGGATTTTCGCTTACCCGAAGGAAGATGTTTCAACAATTTATGCTTTGCTATAACCGCAAAGGAAGGTTTTCCACGTGGATTTGTTACAACATCCTACACGAACTGATGAATGACAAGAAACTCATCTTGCCAGAAGACATTATATCCGGGATTCATCGCAGGTTTTCGTTCTGAGAGCAAGAAGGGGAGGCTTTTATCCGATGCAAAGACTCTGTAATCAAGAATAACGGATAACATTTCATCTAGAGTTGTCAGTGGGCGACGGGATGAGACTCCCTGAACAAAGCCCATATGTCGAGCAGCCCTGTCAATGTTGTAAGAGACTACTCCATGATATCCTCTGAAAAAAGATGGCACATACCCAGATATATACACAGCTTCGCAAGAACATAATTTCTCTAATTCTCATATTCTCGCCAGCACAATGCAATATCATGTTTGGTGCGGAAGCAAAAGTGTTTGGTTGAAATATGGAGGTGCGGACTGGAGCCCATGGATGAAAGTTAACTGCATGTGCGTTGTTAAGAAAGTCATTGAGCTTTGAGCCAGGCCTTGGATGCTTATCCAACCAACGGAGTATCCTAGAGCCGCCATATTTATCAGGAAATGAGGTTTTCAATTTAGGAGCATAATGTTTGAAATGCTCCCACAACCATGCCTGAAGAAAGGTGACATGAATATACGAGTCTACTTTCATATACCCATTAGATACGGACATATCCGCTACCAAGTAATCCAGGTGGGTATACAAAGAGCCAAGAAACAAACTGCCAAGGGGAAGAACCATGCCTTTCGCTAGTCTGATAGCAAATTTGATGAGCTTCTGCCTAGTCTCCTTCTTGCCAGAGCCATCATCCAAAATATCTCTGGATAGCCACATGACTAAAAATATAGCAACACAGAGTGTATCATCTAAAACTCGATCCGACTCTGGCTCATCGGGGAACCACTCAGATACCCACCAATTATAGAAAAACTTTTCCTTATAACTCCTTCGAACATATCATGTTGCTTTCGTGACCAAAGCGGCGTGTATTTCTTCTTCTTCCTCATACAGGACAACGTCAAGCTCCCCAATTATTGAAAGACTCAACAGAACGGATATAATTTCCAAATAAATAGTCATCTCACCCCATCTATATATAGCCGTGTGAGTTTCCGGACACCATCTGGAGATGAAAGTAATCAGGCCTGCAGCGTATTTTCTTATTTGAAGTGTTGCAGAAGCCATGACAGTATTCACGATTTGCGCTCTAGTCAAATTAGCTCTTACATGGTCTCATTTCATCATGAACTTCATCCATTTATCATAAGAACTCAATGGACTCTGATAGATTTTGAAGTTTATAGGAGAAGCCAGATACTCTTTCTTTTGAAGGCAAAACCTCATTATACACCCTGAACAGACTGATTGGACTTTTCCATCATTTTTTGAATCAGTCAGAAGAGTTGGCACGAATTTTGGATGGGTCCTCATAACTGTAGCAGACTTCGTAAAAAACTCGTCATCTATGTTCGGCTTGGAGTTGTTAGCACTTCTCAATGCGGCGGCATAACTGCTTTCAAGTGACATCTTACCGAAATTCCTTATACTGTTTCCACTTTCGAGGTAACTATGACAAAGCAAAACAAAAGTTACTACTTTGAAGAAAAACATGCGTGGAGATTTTTCCAGGGTATGGGTACAATAATCAAGGGCCAAAAACAAACTTTCTACGAGAAATTTTTTTTTGGACACATGTCATGCCACTCACGGCTATAAAGGGATGGGGACTGATACTCACTTCAACAAGCCATGTATTGCCGCGAAAAACATGCCCCTAGCCAAAACTGTGTCTCACGGCAGGAAGTACGCTCTCGTCCAAAGGAAGAATGTGTCCCACCACGAAAATTTTGTGCACAGCCACAAAAGGAAAAGGAAACCCTAGAGCTAGGTTTTCATGGGAAAAGAATTAATGGAAGCCACCCGTTTGTGCACGCCTACTTCGCATAATAATTGGCTTCCTTACTATCAATGTAACGGCTAATATTACTACAATACTGCTACCTGAGAAGAATCATTCATATGGAAGTGTTTCTACGAGTTTATGGAAGATATGCCTATGGCTAGGGTTTACACCAAAACGGAAGAGCAAACAAAAGAAGAAACACGGAGATACATACCTGAAATATGCTCGCCTGCTTATTTCTACCACTTTGCCGCTAGCACCAAAACGTGGAAACAAAGGAAACAATACGAAAGAAAGGAATATAGGTAACACCTTTTATAGGCATGGTGTTTTTGGAGTTCGATTAGAGAAAGGTTTCTCTTTTAGGACATGCACAAAAAAGGCAGTTGTGCCCACGGTGTTGACGCTCAATGAGGCTAATCTCCACGGCCAAGCCAACATTACGCCAACACTCCATGGCTCCGTCCTTACCACTCCTATCCAATGCCACCTCTACCCACTTCGCAGCCAAAGCCGCGCCATCTACCATGACACGGATGTGGCCGAGCCAGTAGTACCACTCCCGTGCCAGAAGTCCACGTCCAAGCCAGCCGCACCATCTACCTTTCCATAGCTAGCCAAAGTAGCGCCATCTTAGCCGTTCAAAGCCACACCATCGCCGCCATTCCATAACGCTATCTCCGCATGGCCAAGATTGAAGCACCATCTCCGCCATTCAAAGCAGCGCCATCTTCACTAGCCAAAGTGGCGCCATCTCCGCCGTTCAAAGCAGTGCCACCTTCCCCATTCCAAGCCAAGAATTATCTCTGCCCTTTCTGCGACCTAGCCAGCTCCATCTTTACTGTTTAGTAGCCAAAGTTCTTTCACCGTTCCGCGGACTGACTCCAGTTTCCATCATTCCATTGACTGAAGGCAAGCGTCATCTCCATATATTCCGTGACCTAGCCATCTAGCGCCATTCACTGATTCGCAGACCAAATTGTAGTGCCATATCCGCAAATCAGTATCCAAAGTCTCAGACGCCAACATCCTATGGATAAGTCAGAATTACGCAGATCCGGCAACACAAGGATCACAGATTCCTCATGATTTCCACCAAAGGTTAGTCGAATTTCCATGGCAATTTCTTCACGTCTCGCCCTTTCAATTTTACTCTTGTCTGTCATCATCTCATGGTTACCCCACAACAACGCCATTGTTACGTGCTAGGCATGGGACTTAATGTTAATGGTGGTTTTTAACTTAGGGTTGAAATCGTAAAACCTTACATCTGATGTGACGTCACTCTATAAGGAAACGGTACCGTGAGTGCTAACCTATCCACCAACATATTTATTGAGCCGTTCAATATACTTACATGAAATTTATCCAGACTGGCGAATATATCAATCATCCCAGATGTTCTGTAAATTTCGACGCCTCGCCTATATTTACTTAATATAAGTTCCTTTGAATGCCTTTTATTCTATGTTCTCCGGGTAAAACATTAATATTTATATGGCATGACGATTTGTGTTCACTCGCAGCAAAGTAGCACGAATTTCCAAGTATCAAGGATAAGATCTTTGCATAAGGTATTCAATTAGAAAAAACATGCTGCTCTCTAGAAATAAACTTAAAAGAAATATGTGTCAACACATAGAATTCAATCAATTGCCCTGATTAACTTGTAGAAGTTAAGGTTTTTGCGCCTCGCGTAGTATATCAGACCTTGCTTGTCGAAATTAAACCTAAGCAAACTAGGTAATTAATCCGCCATGGATTAGCAGGTGCAAAACCTTGCTCAGAATCAGAAAATAGGGAGCCGCGACAGCAAAGGGAGGTGTGGCCATGCTTTAGGCCAACTTACTTGCCATTGGTCATGCCCCTTCCTAAGCCGACCCTATTTCTATCGACCAATCGTGCCGCCTCAAATTAGCCACACGCACATAAGTTGTGGTTGGGCGCATACTTGTCGGCCCCACTTCTTATGGACCAATCAGGTCATTCTAAAGCTGCCACGCTCTCACCATGAGTGTATCCACGCCCATGCTTGGCCGACCCTCTTTTAATCGACCAATTGGGTCTCTCTAAAGTCGTCACACTTTCACTAGAAGTATAGTCGCGCCTTATGTTTGGCCAGCCCCTTTCATTGGCCAACCAAGTCACTCTAAACTTGCCACCATACATTAAAAGCCAAACATGCCTTACTACAACAACATATTGATCGACATGCCAATATGTCACTCTGCCGCGTAGCATGCGACTTTGGACTTGGACACTCCGCCAAGCCCTAATTTTACTACGGCGCCAAATCCTAGTCTTGGCCATGCCGGCAAGCCCTAACTTTGGCCACGCCGCCAAACTCTAGCCTTGGCCACGCCGCCTAAACCTAGCCTTGGCCACGCCGCCAAACCCTAGCCTTGGCCACGCCGCCAAGCCCTAAATTTGCCCACGACCCCAAACCCTAGCCTTGGCCAGGCCGCCAAGCCCTAACTTGGGCCACGACACCAAACCCTAGCCTTGTCCATGCCGTCAAGCCCTAACTTTGGCCACGGCACCAAACCCTAGCATTGGCCATGCCGCCAATCCCTAACTTTGGCTACAGAGCCAAATTCTAGCCTTGGCCACGCCGCCAATCCCTAACTTTGGCCATAGAGCCAAATCCTAAGTTCTAGCCATGCTACAATGCCACAGAGCCAAGCTACAATGCCATGGCTACGCCAGGCGCCACTATGCCAATGGCACCACTTTTCTATACAATGAGATATGGCCATAATCAATGGCCATCCTTCCTCATGAGATGCAATATCAACCATCCAAGTTCGCCACTAAACTGACAGACTTGTGGCAAGGTTTAGGCGACCAGCCGCCTAAATCTAGTGGCCATGGCTACGCTAGGTGCTACTTGCACCACCGTACCACTAACATGCACGAGCCATACTACCCATACTACATACCACTGGCGTACGCCAAAACCCCAATGTGCTAAACTTAATAATTTCATCTCAAAACATCAACTTTTTGATTTACCCTTAATTGGAGCCTCTTTTACTTGGACTAATAACCAAGTTCAATCTATAAGAAGTAGAATCGATAGAATCTTGGTTTTTCCGTCCTGGGAAAGTGTTTACCCTCAAGTTACTCAGCATGCTCTAGCTCGTCCTTGCTTTGATCATAATCCGATAGCTCTAATATGTGAAGGGGTGAAGCACGGTCCCTTTCCATTCCGCTGTGAGTATTTTTGGTTCACTAATCCGAAATTTTATGATCTTATTAGAGATTTGTGGAATTCCTTTGTTGTTGCAGGCAGTGCTGGTTTTGTTTTTTGCAAAAAGCTGCAGCTTCTCAAGTAAAGATTGCATATCTGGAATAAAGAAAAATATGGGGAGGTGGATAGAAGACTTGAGGAGCTTGAGGATATCTTTGTGGATCTTGATGCAATTGAGCATAATAACAATGGGCTAACTGATGTGCAATAGGAAGAGAGGACTAAAGCTAAGAAAGAATACTGCAACCTTGCAGTGATCAAAGCTGAAAAGTTGAGAAGTAGATGCAGAGTTACTCACTTCAAAGACTTTGAGAAAAATACAAAATATTTTCACAGGTTGATCAATGATAGAAGAAGGAGGATCTATATTGGCTCAATCAAGGTGAATGGGCTGCTTACTTCGGATGAAAATGAAATAAAAAAGGGTATTATCTCTCACTTTCAAGATGTTTTTCAATCCTATCATCACATAATTGCTTCAATGGAAGGTATGCATTTTACTTCTATCTCTGAAGAGGTTGGTATTTGGTTAGAAAGAGAGATTAATGAGGATGAATGTATTGCTTCTATCAAAATGCTAGGCCAATTCAAGGCTCCAGGGCCAGATGGTTTCCCAATGAGATTTTATCTTATTTGTTGGGATATTATTAAAGAAGATTTCCTAAAAGTTGTTACTGAGCTTCAGCAAAAGGATTTCTTAGATTGGAGGCTAAAGAATACTTTCATTTCCCTTGTTCCAAAGAAAGACAACATTGAGGATATCAAATACTTGAGTCCAATCAGTCTTATTCATGGTGCTTATAAAATTATCTCAAAGGTTTTGGCTGAAAGGTTGAAGACAACTCTACCAACAATCATTTCTCAACAGCAATCTGCTTTTATAAAAAAAAAGGCAAATCTTGGATGGAGTTTTAACAGCTAATGAGTTGATCGACTCAAGATTAAAATGTGGAAAACCTGGTTTACTTTGTAAAGTAGATTTTGAAAAAGCTTTTGATCATGTGAATTGGGATTTTCTGGATGATATGTTTAGGTTTATGGGTTTTGGAGAAAAATGGAGGAAATAAATTCATTGTTGTGTGGAGTTTGCTAGATTTTCAGCTCTGGTGAATGGGAGTGCAACTGGTTACTTCAAGAGTATCAAAGGCATAAGGCAAGGGGATCCAATCTCCCCATTTATGTTTCTTTTGGTAGGAGAAGCTCTCACTTTCATGATCTCTAAGGCTCAAGAACAAGGCTTGATTTCTGGTTTTCATGTCAAGGATGGTGGTATGAAGTTAAGTCATTTGCAATTTGCAGATGATACTCTTGTCTTTCTTGATGCTAATGAGGATCAAGTTAGAAATCTCAGACTTATTCTTATTTCTTTTGAGATGCTTTCAGGTTTGAAAATCAATTTTGCAAAAAGCAAAATCTTTGGAGTTGGTTATGATGGGGATTTAATTGCTTTCTCTTCTATCTTGGGCTGCTACAGTGGTGTGCTTCCAACATCTTACTTAGGGTTACCTCTTGGTGATAGGTGTGGGGGCATTTCAAAGTGGGATAAGATTATTTAAAAGTTCATTGCCAAATTAGCAGGTTGGAAAAAGACCCTCTTATCAAGGGCGGGAAAAATAACTCTCATCAACAGTGTGCTAGCTAGTCTGCCGATTTACTATATGTATCTCTTTGAAATGCCTGCTTCAGTTATTAAAAAATTGGAGAGAATCATGAGAGACTTTCTCTGGAATGACAACAAAGGTAAGAAGAAAATTCATTTGGTGAAATGGAAGGCTCTCTCTAGAAGAAAGAATTTGGGGGGTCTTGGTATCAAAAACTTGAAGAAGGTCAATCAAGCTTTGCTTTCAAAATGGTGCTGGAGATTTTCCATGGAGGAAAATGCTTTGTGGAGGAAGCTGGTTGTTGAGAAATATGGTTTTGATGAGGTTCACTGGCTTTCAAATTCTCCTAAGGGTACCTATGGGAAATCTGTCTGGAAAGCCATCATGAATACTAAATCCATTTTTCTGCTAAATTCAAGGTAAACAAAGGTAACAAGGTTAGGTTCTGGGATGACAATTGGCTCTATGACACTTCTATCAAATCTTGTTTTCCAAATATTAATGCTTTCTCCAGAGCTAAAAAGGCTTCAGTAGCTGATTTGTGCACTCTGGTTGATGATAACAAAGTTTGGAATTCGAGTATTCCAAGAAGACTGAATAAAACTACTAGAATGGAGCTCCAAATACTCAATTATGATCTCACCAAAGTCAGTTTAAATCTGGAGTTGGAGGATGAGCTTGTTTGGTCCCTTACCAAGAGTAAGAATTTTTCTGTGAAATCTACATATGCTGCTATCTCTGAAGAGTGTGATCTGATTCAACATAGCTCCATCTTTACTTTTGTTTGGAACCTCAAATGCCCACAAAAAGTTGGTTTTTTCTAATGGCTCATAGCTCACAACAGTTTGCCTACTAGAGATCTTCTGAGAAGAAGGGGTGTGGAGGTTCCAGCTGGTTGTCTTTTCTGCAACTGCAGTGAATCAGCAACACATCTTATGCTCCACTGTTCTTTTGCTAGACAAGTTTGGGTGGATTTTCTTACTAAGTTAAACTGTTTTTTTTTTCACTCCTGGGGATGTTATCTCTTCTATCCAGGCTTGGCACTTAAACCAGCATGATTCGGCAAGCACTGCAGTCTGGAATCTGGTTCCAGTGGCAATCATTTGGTCCATTTTGAAGGAGAGGAATGCGAGGGATTTCTCAGAAAAGAGCGGAAATGTAAAGGCTATGGTCAACAAGGTAATTTACTGCTTGTTCTGCTGGGCTCTTGCCATAAATAATTTTAGTGAAGTAGGGTATTCAGATGTCATGAAAGATTGGTGTAAAATTTACTTCCATCCTCCATAAGCTGGTAGTCTGTTACTAGCTTGTTTTTTGTTTTCCTTTTTGCTTTGTACAGGGTGGTAATGCCTTTTTACCCCCTATTTTTTGATCAATCTAACCTCTCTTTACCGATCAAAAAAAAAATATTCGGTAACATGAGTACATACATAATAGTTTATTAGTTGACAACAATTTTCACTCCTTTAGCGCATAAATATAGATATAACTTTTGGGCAACCACATCACACACCAATCAAAAGGAAAAGGTTTCTTACATGCTAACAACAAGTAAAGTTTGTAACTACTTTCCAATCAATAGAAAGAATCACTTTTTTTGAAGATAAGTAAATACTCCCAAAACACAGATATTAGTTATTTCTAAAGATCCAATCCCATCCCAAAATGTAAAAGAAATCTAATTTGTAATACACACAAATAATACATGCATACACATATCATATAGTAACAAAGACATGCATGCATTTCATAAAATATAGATTTGTAAAACAATAATGAGTACAAGAGAGTTCGTTATCGATTCTTACCTCTTTTGATGACAAGCCTCGCCTACCTCGAGATCCACAATCCACTGGCTCATTCTTTAGATCGATCGTTGTTAATAAAGATTCATTGTTAATCACAGAAGCAAATCTGAGAATGTAACCAAAAGGATCATACAAGGCTCAAACATAATCTCATACAATTCTCTAGTTATTAGGGGCGTGCAACGGACGGACGGTTGCGGATTAGGGGTCACCCGCAACCAAACCGTCTAAGTTGCGGATTTGGAAAATTGAACCGTGACCTGCCCAATCACCTGCGGATTTAACCTATGCGGATCAGCGGATTGTGCGGTGCGGATGCGGATTAACCGCGGATTGCAATGAATAATGTAGACGTTGTTGTTAGCAATTTTTGTGATCTTCAATTTTTGAAAGCATTTTCATCGTCCAATGAGACATTATCTTAGTTCAGTTGATGTCGTGCTCCGTTTGCGCATTTTCATTCTAGCTGACAAACCAACAACAAGGGCACCAAATAGAGTGATGATCAGACGGGTAAATCAAACGAAGTCTCAATTACAGTTAGTTACAGAACTCTAGAAAACTGTAAAACCTTCATAAGATATGAACAACAAGGAATGATTCCAAAAGACAGTATATTCTTTTGAGTGCGAAAGTACTCGAGTCTCGAGCTCTCTTAATAGATTATCAATGCCTCGCTTTTCCCTGTTTGCGCTTTAAAATTCACGTTCGATTTGGGAATCGACAAAACAACTATGTACTTAATTAGTCAGATGATGACTCAAATGTTTGTCGTACTCTTTAAGTGGTGCTGTAAGTGAACCTTCTAGAGAAGGAAAACACATGCATGCGAGAAAATAGGACACTATGATGGATAGGTGTTGTTTATGTGCATTATTATTCCTCTGACAACTGCAATCTCTACGGTGCGGGTAATCCGCGGTTTTTAAAGTGAAACCGCAACCGCACCGCGTGCGGATTTGAGAATCTCACCCGTGTCCGGCCCATACATCTTGCGGTTTGGTTTTCATCTGCCATTTTGCGGACGGATACGGGTAAAATCCACGGTTCCGGTTTTTATGCTCACCCCTACTAGTTATAAGCTAAGTGAGCTATCTAATGGTTCTAAGCCCATTTATGGTTCTACATCATTTAACTATCTAACTTTAGCACATCTAAGGTTTACTAAATCAATTAGGTTGGTTTAATAGTCCACTAGATATGTCTTATGAATATCTACAACTTTGTAGAAGGAACCAAAGGCTAATTCAGACCACAAGTGGTCCAAAGTATCAAACTAAGAAAACATGGCCCTAAGCCCAAGCCCAACAAACTATCCCCTTAATCTAGAATTATCTTTTGGGGACTACCCAAAAAAAGTGGGGGACTACCCAGTGATACAAATGTCCACCCTATAATGATAAGGGGTGTCCTAAAATGTGGAAATGACTAACCTACCCTTAACGTATATATATATATATTACCACCTCCTCTCATCACCACCACCTATATATAACCACCTCCTCCCATCACCCCCGCCGCTCACCACCACCGACCACAATATATAGCTTAATTTAAATCATTAACAAAACAAAATCAAAATCAAAATTATAACAAACCCATTACTTGTCATTCGTTTTTGGTTGCAAAAATGAGAAGTAATCATTAAAATGGATTGAAAATGTAAGTTGCAGAGAGAAGTTCGGTTAGGAATTATGTGAAAAACTTTGTCGAACTAGCCGAACTCAACTTTTAATGGAGGTTTTTCTTTCAGAGAAAAGTTCGGTTACGTCGCAATTTTTTTTTCCTAACCGAACTTACGTCGCAATTTTATTCTCCTTACCGAACTTTTCTCTGAAAACCTATATATTGAGTTCGGTTACGTCGCAACTTTTTTCATATTTTTTTCCCAGCCGAACTTTTAGTTTGGTTACGTCGTAAAAAAAAATCCTAACCGAACTTTTCTCTGAAACAAAAAACTCCATTAAAGCTGAGTTCGGGTACCTGTGTTTTTAGAAACATTAACCGAACTACACTTGCAGATGAGTTCGGTAACCTATTTTTCAAATGTTGTAGCCGAACTTTATGAACCAAACGGAAATCAATTTGTAAATTGTTCATTTTTGGGAATGTTTTGGCCAATTCAAGCACCATTAACTAAATTTGAAGTATCCATGAGTACCCAAAACATCATACTCTTGTTGTGGCTCTTAAAGAAAAAGATCTAAGGTATCATCATATGCATCACTCATATCATAATTACTAAACTCAAAAAAAGATTTTTGGGTTCACCCATCTTCTTCTTCCTATTTCCTTCTTCTTCTTATCTCTCAAAAAAAATGTTAAAAACAAAAAAATCCAACTTATAAAACACTAATCACTAATCACTAATCAATTTTTAACTAATCACTAATCACTAACTAAGTTTATCATCAAGGGTAAAGTGGGTATATTTTTTTTTATAAGGGGTGACCAAATATTACTTCTAATATCCTCCCCAAAAACTGATGGGTAGTCCCCCACTTTTTTTGGGTAGTCCCCAAAAGATCATTCTTAATCTAAGGCCTGGTCCATCTGGGTCAACTGACAGTCAACGAGTTAACTAACAGTCCACATCTAAATGTAGGTCAAGTCCAGTCAACGATCAAGTCAATGGTCAAAGGTCAACGTGTTAACTCGGTCAAGGTCTACTGTGTCAAACAGGAAAACGGTGAGTTAACTCAGTCAACAAGACTGATTCAGGTCAAGGAAATGACCCAGTCAGATTAATTGAGTCAGCTAAGCAAACTTGTCAAACATCTGACTGGGATGACTAACAGGCTAAAAGCCTATGCCAAACCTCTATTTCATATAACAAAACACTACACAAACTTATACAAAAAAAAAAAAACATTTCTAGCTATACACAGTTCCGTAAGCTATAACTCTAGCTTCCATCTTCATTTCTAACAATCCTTCAATCGAAACATTATTATCTTCAGTTCTTCTCAAGCAATACTTCCCATTCAAATCAGCTTCATGTCTTCACAATATCTCATATCTACACTACCATTGCTTCCATCAATAATGTCACAATCATTGTCTTTACCATGACAACATCAACATCCATAGCAAAACCAAACATCCACATCATTGCCAGTGATACAATCCTCCAATAATAACACATACCTCATCTTCATTCACTCTATCTCCATACGTAGTAACATCTTGGCTTCAACTATACATCCTTGTAATTCCAGTTCAACACCATCTCTTTTTGTTTTCAAACTCAGCCATTAAAATTCAATACTAAGTTACACCATATTACTACCAGAGTCTCAGCTTCATTACCATTCTTCTCAACTCAGCAGTCTTGTAATTTAAATTCACCGGCTAACAACTTCACCTTCCATCTGTAGTTGTAATACAGTCAACTCAACTAACACAACCCAACCATATGTAACTTCCACACAACTATAACTCCTCAACCTCACAGATTACACATCATGGCTCAACTGTAACATCATTTATCAGTTCCCCTTCAATCAACACAAACAACACCACCAGTCATTGATATCCCCTGCAGTTCGCCAGCATCTGTATCACATCACCAGTTCACTACAATACTGAAATCAACTTGATTTACTCATACCAATCTTTATTAATTACAACACCATATCATCTTACTTAACATCCACCAATACCCAACTGTATCAAAATCTTCATGTTCTTCATCCATCAACAAACCAGAATAATTCTCAATTTTAAACAACCCAAAATAAGATTCAAAACTCTAAATCAATAACTCAAATCTGAATAATACTGCTCAATTCATCAACTTCATTTGAATTACTCATTCGGGAACCCTAGCTCCAATTTGAAGGAAAACAACACAAACCCTAATTCTCTATGAAACTAGAATTAAACCTTATACCACTCTTCCTACTCTAATTAAAGGCAAACCCATGAAACATAACACCAAACAAACTCAACTTCATAAAGAAATTCAATCAAAACAGAAACCCTAAATAGCTTACCCTTTTTCTGCTTCTTCTTGTGACTAAACAACTTCAGCACCATCACCTTTGTCTGCAACCGATAAGGATAACATGATCTACAAGAACTCTAATAAAAATAAACACTCAAATCTCTGAGGTCGGATTAAACAAAGAAGAGAAGATGAAGAACAATGAAGAAGAAGAAAGAAGAAGGAAAGAGAAAGAGAACTGATCTTCTCTTCGACACGTTGGGAGGTGATAAGGCCAACAGAAACGATTAAGGCACTCGAGAAACTAATAAGGGCAGCCATGTCGGTTTAAAATAAAATTATTATTTTTCCCTTCATACTTATCTAATGATATCCTGATCGTCCGGTATTCAAATGACACGTTCAAGTAGTCTGTTTCGCATAAATTTTCGATACCTATTCGATGATACTAATTTCGTTTCTACATCGTTGTTAGATTAATTTCTATTAATTAACATTCGTCTCGAATTAGTCGAGTCATTACCGGCTTAGTCATCTCTTGACTAGTCTAATCGAGTTGACGAACTTGAAGGTCGTTACAGTTATTTCCCTCAACGATGGCATGCTTCTTAGAATCGTATCTAGATGGCAGGGATCTGAGAATTTTCATCACAATGTCCTTTTCAGGAATAGTCTTACCCAATGCAAAAGATGCATTAACAATTTTAGACACTTTGTGATTAAACTCATCAAATGAATCTTCATCTGCCATACGAAGGTTTTCCCAATTAGAATTTAGGTTTTGAATCCTAGCTTCCTTTTCACAGGTATTCCCTTCAAATACGGTTTCTAATATATCCTAAGCATCTTTATACCGAGTGCACGTAGTCACATGGTGCCGAAGATCTGGGGTAATGGCATGGATGATAGCATTTAACCCGTCAGAATTTTGCTTAGCAGTGAGAATCTCGGCAGGTTCATATGCACCAATGTCTTTCGAAACAGTTATATCCCCTTCTGCAACAACCAAAGGATTATATCCATTAACAACATAAACCCATGATTGAAAATCACGCGCTTGAAGAAAGGCATGCATAACAACTTTCCACCATAAGTAATTTGAGCCATCGAAAATTGGTGGTACTTTTATAGAGATAGCACTTCTATCCATATTCTGAAGTTGTAAGAACAAGCTTAGGATAATGGAGCTCGGTTGATTATCATGGCAGGGAAGATAGTCGGTTGTAGTCGAGCTTGGTTTGCTGGCATGGAAGAGAAAAGTGTTGAGTAATGTGAGTTATGTTAAGAGTGTAATTGGAGTGTCAACTTTATATTTAAGTTGTGTGTGTGTAGACTACACATGTGGGTGCAGGACATCCATAAGTTGTAAAAAACAAAAAGAAGAGAATTAGTATTATCTCTTCAATTAATCAAAATAGAGAGAGAGTGAGAAGAACCAAAAGTTCCCACTCCTTCATTATCAATATTCATCAAAATCATCTAAGTTTAATCACCCAAAATTCTAACAAATGGTATCAGAGCATAGATCGTTTGAATCGGATCTTAGAGAGTGAAGAAAAATCAATTTCTACCCATTAATTCAAAAAAATCAGCAACCCAATTTTTTTTTAAATCTAAATCCAAAAAAAATAAAAAACCCAATTTTTCAATCAATCTTCAACCAAATCAATGGCAAGTAGTAGTAACTCAAGTTTATACATTCAACAACCTTCAATACCTCTCTTCCATGGAGATAATTATGATTTTTGGGCCATCAAAATGAAGACCTTGTTCATGTCACAAGATGTGTGGGAGATTGTTGAAGATGGGTATGATGAAATTGAAGCTACAACAACTCTAGAAAAAGAAAAAAAGGATTTACTTAAGGAGAGTAGGAAGAAGAATGCTAAAGCATCCATGTACATTCAACAAGGAGTTGGAGACACTATTCTACCAAGAGTAATTCATTTTCCTAAAGCTAAAGAAGCTTGGGATATTCTTCAAAAGGAGTATGGAGGTGATAAGAAGGTAAGAGAATTAAAATTACAATCATATAGAAGAGATTTTGAAAATCTAAAAATGAATGAGAATGAATGTTTGAATGAGTTTTCTTTAAGAGTTGTTGAAATTGTTAATAATATGTTGATGTGTGGAGAGAAGATGGAAGAAAGAAGAATTTGTGAGAAGATATTGAATTGTTTGCCAATTAAATTTTAACCCATTGTGGCAATTTTGGAGGAGACAAAGGATTTTGATACATTGAAGTCACAAGAATTATGGGCTTCTTTGAAGGTGTATGAACTAAGGGTGTCAAGGCATTCCGAAAAATCAATTGAAAGTGCATTTCAATCAAAATTGAGCTTGAACTCAAAAAATTCAGCAACATATAAAAATGAGTACAAGGGTGAATCAACATCAAACTTCAAAGGAAAGGGAAAATGGAAGAAAGGAGGAGCTAACTCCAATAACTACACAAAGAGTGATACTTCTCAAGTACCAAGGTGCAATTTTTGCAACAAGAATGGTCATTTGGAGAAGAATTGTTGGAACAAAGGAAAACCCCAATGTCAACATTGCAAGAAGTATGGACATTTGGAGAAGGATTGTAGGTACAAAGGTGAAGAACAAGCCGGTAGAGCCGAAGATAAAGGAGAAAAACAAAATTTGTTTTATGCTTGTCAAAGTGCTATGGAGACTTCCAAAAGTGAAGTGTGGTTTGTAGATAGTGGTTGTACAACTCATATGTCCGGTGTGAAGAGCTTGTTTGTTGACATGGATACATCCATAAACTCTCTAGTGAAGATGGGTGACGGAAACATGGTTCAATCTAACGGAAGAGGTACAATTTGCGTGCAAACTATCAATGGAGCAAAATACATTAGAGATATGTTATATGTTCCGGATTTGGCACAAAATTTGCTTAGTGTTGGGCAACTTGTGGAGCTTGGTTATGCTGTCCATTTTGAAGATGGATATTGCACCATTTATGACAAGAAGAAGAACAACAAGAGACAACTCATGAAGAGTATCAAGATGGAGAAAAATAGAAGCTTTCCAATTATCTTTGAAAAAGAGAAGAATGTTGCATTGAGGATGGAAACCATTGATGAAACATGGTTATGGCATAAAAGACTTGGGCATTTTAATTTCAATAGTCTCAAGTTACTTTACAACAAGAACATGGTGCAAGGACTTCCACAACATATCAACCACAAGGATGGAGTATGTGAAGGTTGTGCACTTGGGAAACAACATCGCCAACCATTTCCAAAAGGTGTAGCATGGAGAGCAAATGAACTTCTTGGTTTGGTACATACCGATGTGTGTGGACCAATGAACACACCAACTCACGGAGTTAATATATATTTTATCTTATTTATTGATGATTTTAGTCGTATGACTTGGGTTTACTTCATGAGACAAAAATCCGAAGTTTTTAGCATCTTCAAGAAGTTCAAGAGCCTTGTTGAAAAGCAAAGTGGTCACTACATCAAATTTTTGAGAAGTGATAGAGGCAAAGAGTACAACAACAAAGAGTTTGATAAATTTTGTGAAGATGAAGGCTTGGAAAGGCAACTAACCGTGGGTTATACTCCTCAACAAAATGGTGTTTCCGAGAGAAAGAATCAAACCGTTATGGAGATGGCGAAGTCCATGCTTCATGAGAAGGGTATGCCTAAAGTGTTTTGGGCCGAAGCCATCAACACCGCCGTATAATTGATGAATAGGTGTCCAACAAAAGCCGTATGGGATAAAACTCCTTTTGAAGCATGGAGTGGGAGAAAGCCATCAGTAAGACATCTCAAAGTTTTTGGTAGTGTGTGTTATTCTCAAATTCCAAAGGTGAAGAGAACAAATCTTGATGAATCAAGTGAGAAATGTGTATTTCTCGGTTATAGCCTCCAATCAAAAGGTTATAGGTTGTTTATCTTGAAGAACAACACAATGATTACAAGTCGTGATGTCTTGTTTGATGAAGGAAGTTCATGGAATTGGGAAGAAGGAAAAATTGAGAAGAGAACCATTATTGTTGATGAAGAGCAAGAAAATTCAACAACAAATGAAGTTGAAGAAGGTGAATAAAATGAGGAAGAACTACCTCAAACACCTCCAAATACAAGACAAGAAGCATCTCCAAGTATGTCTCCAAGTACTAGTGCGTCAACATCACCACCACCACGACCAAAGAAGATGCAACGGTTGAGTGAAGTGTATGAAAGATGTAACTTTTGTATGGTGGAACCGGAAAATTTTGAAGAAGCATCAAAATAACTGGTTTGGATAAAAGCTATGGAAGAAGAAGTTTTTGTCATCGACCATAACAATACATGGGAGAAAGTAGCAAGACCAAGTGACAAAGAAGTTATTCGTGTGAAGTGGATCTACAAGGTGAAGTACAATGCGGATGGATCAGTTCAAAGGCACAAAGCAAGGTTGGTGGAAAAGGGATATTCACAACAACCCGGCATCGACTACAATGAGACTTTTGCACCGGTTGCTCGTCTTGACACCATTAGAGCCGTGATTGCTATGGCTTCCCAAAAAGGTTGGTTACTTTATCAACTTGATGTCAAATCAGCATTTTTGAATGGAGAACTTCATGAAGAGGTCTATGTAGAACAACCACAAGGTTTTGTGGAGGAAGGAGAAGAAGACAAAGTTTACAAGTTGAAGAAATCTTTGTATGGCCTCAAGCAAGCACCAAGAGCTTGGTATAGTGAG
This sequence comes from Papaver bracteatum, assembly GCA_023529315.1. Lineage (NCBI taxonomy): Eukaryota > Viridiplantae > Streptophyta > Magnoliopsida > Ranunculales > Papaveraceae > Papaver > Papaver bracteatum. Next base: position 1,608,053 of record JAJJWX010003277.1, on the reverse strand, counting down.
ATAGATGGATACTTCAAAAGACAAAACTTTAGCAAAAGCAAGAGTGAGCCTACACTATATGTGAAGACCAAAGGTACGTCTATTCTCATCGTTGCCTTGTATGTTGATGATCTTATCTTTATGGGTAATGATGTTCATATGATTGAACAATTCAAGAGAGAAATGATGATGAAATATGAGATGAGTGACATGGGTTTTCTCAAGTACTTCCTTGGTATAGAAGTTCATCAAAGTGAAGATGGAGTGTTCATTTCTCAAAGTAAGTATGCCGAAAAAGTGTTGAAGAAATTTGGTATGCTTGGTTGTAACCCCACATCAACACCACTTGTAGTGAATGAGAAACTCAAGAAAGATGATGGAGGAAGAAAGGTTGATGAGACTTACTATAGAGGTCTTATTGGAAACTTGTTGTATCTTACACATACAAGACCCGACATCATGTTTGATTCAAGTATGCTTTCTAGGTTCATAAGTTCACCTAGTCATCTACATCTTGGCGCGGCAAAGAGGTTGTTGAGGTACATACAAGGAACAATGAATTTTGGAATCATGTATTTTAGAAATTTGGATGTCAAATTAGTTGGCTATTGTGATAGCGACTTGGGAGGATGTATTGATGACATGAAGAGTACATCTGGGTATGCTTTTTCTCTTGGTTCGGGTATATTTACATGGGAATCGAAGAAGTAAGAAACCGTAGCTCAATCCACAGCGGAAGCGGAGTATATTTCGGCATCAATAGCTACATCTCATGTTGTATGGCTAAGAAGGATTATGGAAGACATTCAAGAGAAGCAAGAAGAAAGCACCGAAATCTTTTGTGACAACAAATCGGTAATTGCTATGTCCAAAAATTCGGTTGAGCATTGTAGAGCAAGACACATCAAACTCAAGTACCATTTCATTCGAGAAGCGGTTTAAGATGGTGAGATAGAACTCAAATATTGCAAGACGGAAGACCAATTGGCGGACATATTCACCAAGGCACTTCCCAAAGGAAAATTTCAACATTTCCGTGAACTACTAGGAGTAGAAGAACATCACATTAAGGAGGAGATTGTTGAGTAATGTGAGTTATGTTAAGAGTGTAATTGGAGTGTCAACTTTATATTTAAGTTGTGTGTGTGTAGACTACACATGTGGGTGCAGGACATCCATAAGTTGTAAAAAACAAAAAGAAGAGAATTAATATTATCTCTTCAATTAATCAAAATAGAGAGAGAGTGAGAAGAACCAAAAGTTCCCACTCCTTCATTATCAAAATTCATCAAAATCATCTAAGTTTAATCACCCAAAATTCTAACAAAAAGACATTGACGGAATTTGCAGCTGCCATTAATGATCGATTGCTGCTGACGGGGAAGATCGTGATGTTCACAACAGTAAGGATAATTGAGCTGCTGGTGATGGTAACGGGATTGGTCGACGGCAAGGGCTTCTGCCATTTGCGGGTGAGAAGTGATGGCGTTACTGTTGGGACCTAGCCAATACGTACATCAAAACGAAGAGAGGAACAAGTCAGGTGGTGGGGCTCTTTGCAGTAATTACCAGAAGAGAAAACACGGTCCGGCATAGTAAATGACGCATTCGGGAGAAAAGGAATGATCTGGTGCAAGGCGGCACATTGAAGCTGTGAAGATGGATGGACTACATGAAGACACATGCAGTTCTTTGGTGATCAAATGGACTGGGAATCCTGTACACATTTCTTAGGGTACGTTATGTTACTCTCGATCAACACCACATAATTTCAGAAACTTCTGAATCGTGGCTTTTTGTTGTGAGCTTATGTTTTTAGTTACATTTTAATTCTTTATTCCCTATTTATTTGCTACTACTTTTTATTTTTAATTATGAGTAACTAATCTTTTAACCGATTAGTTATGATTTTAAAGTCCTGAACCACAAAGTATTATTTTTTTTAACCACGTTTATTTCAAGTTTTATTTTATTGTTGATTATCTTTATTATTTTTATTTTTATTGTCTAAGAATATTGAAGGGTTATTTAAAATGATCAATTAAATTAACCAATCAATATTTTTTCTATTAGTTTAGGGTTGTGTGATACGTGTAATTGTCACATCAACTCTTTACATAAGTAGTAAATCGCAAGAGCTGACATAAGGATTTTGTTAAGAAATTGTGTGTAAAGATAACACTAGTAAGCAGGCCGAGTCTATGCGCCTGATGGTGGGATCAACCTGATTCACATAGTGTAAAGCATTCGACTAATTTACACCTTGAGAGATTATTCTTGGTGGGTTGGTTGGATAGAATCTGGTAGTCAAGCGCCTCCATATCCAGTGACAGTAGGAATCCAGGGGATAGCAGAGTTTATTGTTATTCCACGGTTGGTAACAATATAAGTTCAACAAGAAATAAAATTTTATTTAGTTAAGCTTCGGTTCAGTGACGGCGAATGATTCCCTAGTCATCTTTCTCCTTATTAATTTAGACCAATATTTATTATTTTCGATTTATTGGTTACTTTTATAAAAATCTTAAAACCCCCCTTTCAGTTACTTTTTAACAACTAGAAACTCCTTGCTCTTCATGGGAACGAACTCCTTGTCATTATATTACCAGTTAATTATGTGGAAAGGTGTAATTAATTTGTTGCATAAACGACGCGCACCAAGGACCCAGTCCATTTTTGAACACCACACTTATTAAGCCGCTACAAACACTAGCCTACTACCAATTAACTTCAGACTGGAATGTAGTTGAGCCCTAATCAATTTCACACTGATCAAGGTACAGTTGCGCTCCTTACGTCTTTGAACCCCAGTAGGATTCTATGCACTTGATTCCCTTAGATGATCTCACCCACAACCAAGAGTTGCTACGACCTAAAGTCGAAGACTTGATAAACAAATTTCTCTCACATATAAAAGTCTATTGGAATAGATAAATCTGTCTCCCACATAAATACCTACGAGTTTTGTTTTGTCTTTTGATAAATCAAGGTGCATAAGAACCAATTGATAAACCAGACTTATATTCTCGAAGCACAACCTAGTATTATCAATCACCTCACAATAATCTTAATCGTATGGTAGCGAAACAAGATATTGTGGAATCACATACGATGAGACGAAGATGTTTGTGACTACTTTTAATCTTACCTATCAGAGATAAATCTCAAGCAAAGATAATACTCAATCATCATAGTAAACAGAGAAAATAGTTGGGTCTGGCTTCATAATTCCAATGAAGTCTTTAAGTCGTTAACCTACATGGTTTTGTGAAAAACCTAAGGTTAAAGGAGAATCGACTCTAGTCGCAACTAGTATCACATAGGAGGTGCGGGGATTAGGTTTCCCAGTTGCTAGAGTTATCCTTTATATATTTTTCAAATCAGGGTTTGCAATCTAAGTTACCTTGGTAACAAAGCGTTCAATATTCACCGTTAGATGAAAACCTGATTAAATACAGGCTAGTATCTTTCAACTGTTAGATCGAACTTAGCTTGTTATACACAAATGAAATGTACCCTCATTTAGGTTTATGTAACCATACATAAGCGTGTACACCATGTTGGCTCAACAGTAGTTAGCCGAGGTTAGCTATATGAACACTCTCATATCAACCTTATTCATCTTAACCATAACTAGTTCAAATGACTCAAATGAAACTAGTTAAAGAGTTGTTCAATTGCTATATTCTCGTAGAAGTATACAAGAACACAATTGAAGCAAAATCGGTTTGATTCACTCGAATCAATTCATGACCATTATAGCCATGGTTTGCAAAGAATGCATTCCTTATTATATAAACGTATTTGTTCATGTCACAACCGATTTTAGAACTTTAACCATTCAAGTATGTAAACGGGTACGCATATTTGAAATAGCTGGACCAAGTTTGGTTTTCGCCAGTATGCGAATGGGTACGCATACCTCCAAACCCAGCAGAAATTTCCGATCACAAACCTACGCCAGTATGCGTACAGGTACGCGTACTTAGGTTCCCAGACTTCTCAAACCAACAGTTACGCATGCGGTATGCAGGATTGCACAACATGTTTATAATCCAATGTTGGTTAAGTGTTTTAAACTCTTATTTCAATCATTGAAACTTTCTCAGAGGATGACAATAGCCGTTTTCACACATTATTATCATCAAAGCAATTTTCAAGTTATTGAAATAATCATAACGAAACATTCCAAGTCTACACCAAATGATTGTATCACACAAACCATGTAAGATGTTACTCGACGATTTTTACATGATCATCTTTTGACTTTCGTCAAGAATATAAGATGAACTTGGTTGAAGCGAAAGCTTACTAACACATATTTCGAGAAATATGTAAGCGAGTTAAACTCAGCTCGAAATCTCAAATGTGCATAATCGAAAACTATAGTAATTCGACTTTTGTCTCAATATAGGAGATAGAGTAGAAATCGACTTTCCAAGCGATAAATGAGTTTTAGTCTCCACATACCTTTTGTTGATGAAGTTCCACAATCTCTCCTTAGTAGTTATTCGTCTTCAATTAATGACCGTTGTGAAGGCTAATGCTCAACTACACAATCTATCCTAGTATGACACATTACTTTAAGTAGACTAGAAATCAAAACTTATAGTTTAGATCACTAACATTGACAAACAAGATTGAGATAGCAATGATTACGAGTTCGACCAAGCAGTGCTCTAACCGAATCTATTTTAAAGGAGGAGAATGATCAATCTCCATGGGCAGGGCTCAGAGATTTTTTTTTTGTTTTTCGGAAAAGTGGGTTTAACCTCATACAATAGATTGATCAATATGATTCTAATAATTTTGAAGATCATTTACCATTACAAGATTGATACAATTTCTAATGCAAAGAGAATGCTATTAACCATCATCTTTCCAAAAGTTTTTTAAATAAAACCAGCATCTTTCCACGAATACTTCTTTAAACCCAAGCCTGAAATGCCCTTTCGGAGATATCTAAACCCAAAAAAAAGTCCATTCTTCATGTCTTGAAAACAATCCCAAGTTCCTTTTATCATCACAAAAGCGAACGGTTAAGATTTTCCAAGAAAAATAAACTTGAAAACATTCTCGATTTCTCGAGAAATAATAATAAAAAATTCCAGAAACAAAAGAAAAGGAAAACATCATGCACTTATAAATACTCTAGCAAAAATCTCAGCCAACCATCAAGATTAATTGCAGAAAAGAAATTAAATCCCTAGAAGGAAAAGAAAAAAATCTCGCCAACACCGATCCTTTCATTTTAGTACGGAAAATCCCTTGTACGATCCATTCTTTGAGAATTGCTGGACTGCATCATCAAGGAGTTAGATAATCATACCTAATTTCGATATGAAAAACTAGGATAAATAACTAGTTTCTTATCAAGAAAACGATTAACAAAAATAATGGTCACCTCACTTTGATAAGTCAAACTAAGATCAAAATCGATCTAGTTACTTATCATAAGAGAGATTATTAGAAATAATTCTTCACTCGATTTCCACAACCACACACCCCACATAAATATAAAATTTAAGCACTAGTTCGATGTAGAACTTTTTCCATTATTTTGTTATTCCCCACAAGACCAAAGAATAACGAAAAGACAACCTTTACCAGAGAAAGATCGATAGATCTTAGCTATTACCTGCCACAAAGTAAAGAGCTAAAGCTGAAACTCATATGTATGCTAAATATACAGCTTATAAAACATAAACACACGTGAGTTTTAATCAATCATCTTATTATAATTATTTGATAAAGTACCCTGAAGATTATATATGAAATATGCTAAATCAAAAAGTCACACAATCATAAGATAAGCCAATATGAGACCATAACGTATTGAAATGACGAGGGCACCAAGTTCACCATAATATTTTCGTATCAACCTGATTCAAGACACACCTTATGTGATCTAGTATAGAAAAGTGGTGTCAAGGAGATAACAACTATAAGATGTCCACTTGGTAATTGGTATATAGTCAAAGTCCATAACTGAACTAACTATGAGATCAAACTAAGTGTTTAGTTAACGTATTATGAAATTACCTTACTATAACTAAAATAATAATTATAAAGCGGAAAGTAACATAAAAGCACACAATAAGATTTTAACAAGGAAACCGAAAAATGCAGAAAAACCTTGTGACCTAGTCCAGTTTTGAATACTATCAGAATTAAGATGTTATGCAAAGACTATTACCAACTTTGTATAGTTGATACCAAGTAATCTAACTTCAACTTACTCAGTCCTTAAGTATCCATGCGTTTACTACCAATATGGTCTATACGCATGAATCCTAAGATAGAGTCCACTATCTTAAGTAACTTCACCTTTTGCATGCGAAGACTTTTAGCACTCAACCTTTTAGATCGTATTCCCGGAACAATGATGATCTGTTTTTGGTAACTGCTTAATCAATCTCCTAGGTTAACAAGTTAATCAGTGATAACTTCAGTTACAAAGGATCTTCTGGTTAATCAATATAATCTCTTTTATATCAATTAGATCAACCAAGATATACGGACTATCAAAGATAATCAATCTTAATTCACAATCTCTCAGATTCGGATTCTGAAGAGAATTACCAAATGATGGGTCATCGATCTTTACAACAAGTTATAAATTTTATCAAAGAGAAACAAACTTTTCGGATCCCAATCAATCAAGTGAGCATGAAATATAATCATAGAGATCAGAATACCAATAAAGAAAATCTTCAAGTATTCAATTTTTCAGTCTTCAATATACCTGCACAAACAACTTTATTCCATTGCGATTGATCACGTATAGAACATAGTCTGTTAATATTGGATAATCACGAGTCCTATCTTCATATATTCAATCAATAAAGATCGGATTTGAAATCGATGATCCTTGATCTAGTTAGAGTTACCTTATATATCAGAATAGAAGGATCACATAATAAACAACCTAGGTACAATCAAAGTTCAACTATATCATTAGTCTATCAAATTAATAATTGAAAACTAAAATAACAACACGATTTAGTTTCCCACCAGCGGTCCTATTAATATCTGCTTGACCCCAAAAAAGTCTTTAAATAAAGTGCACATACGAGATTTCACCTAATTAGATTACTTTACTCTTTGAGATAATATTACAAGAATACTACCAGTGGGCTTTCCTCACACTAACTACAAAATGAATTATGTGTGTTACATGACAAGTTTTCAAGAAGGTCTAACATACCATTTTTGATAAGCAACACTAAAACAGAAACTACCAAAGTAATTTGTTTTTATCCCTACCAAGGAATAAATACCAGAGGTGATCTTCCCTCATTTTGATAAGCTTAGCTAGGTTAGGTGACTAGTTCTCTTATCAAGAACCGATCATAAGCACCATTTTCATATAGAACTCGGCCAATTATTTTATTATTCCCTGCAAAACAAAATAATAACAAAAAGATAATCTTTACCAGAGAAAAGTCGAAAGATCTTAGCCATTACCTGTCACAAAGTAAAAATATAAAACTGAAACTCATATATATACTAAATATAGAACTTATGAAACATAAATTGATAATAGTATTATCGTGACTTCACACATGAGTTTATTACTATCTGCTTATGATTATTTTATGAAGCAACCCTAATGGTTAAATATGAAATCTGCTACATCAAAAAGTCACAAAATCATAAGAGATACACCAATATGAGATTAAAACTTATAGTCAATAAAAACATAAAGTTAATCTCATAATCTAAAACAAGCAATGCGATCACGACTATCAAAATAATGACATTAACATTTAAAATAAAAGTTAACTTATCATTCATATTTATTAACAGTTTTGATAAAACTTTACACAAACATTGACGTGAATCAAAAATTGATTAGTATATTCATATACATAAAATTTGCTAATCAAATCTCTTCAGAGTGTTATGATCGTCTTCTTTTGAGAGGAATAATTCTTACGAATTCCTTGGAGTGATCCTTTATAAAAGTATAGTTCCTCAACCTTAAGCACGTTTGGTTCTCCTTCATTTAATCTTTTCAGAAGATTTTCTTGTTATTTGACAAGGTATTCATGTACTCAAAGAGATTTCTCAAGAGAGTGGTTCAACACCATGACTTCTAGTTTTGTTTCTGCACAAGTACGAGCCATTTTTTGAAACTTTTATTCATAATCGATCATAGGTAGGGATTACCGAAATTATTATAGTAAGGAAATTTGTTTCCATTGTGATTAATAGAATCAGAGTATAAAGAGGAGCTGAATGACTTCGTAGGGATTACCAAAATTATTATAGTAAGGAACTTTGTTTCCATTGTGATTAATAGAATCAGAGTATAAAGAGGAGCTGAATGACTTCGTTTTTGCACATCTTTCAGAGTTTTAGGAAAAAGTCTTGCATGATAATTAGGATTATTCATAACTTTGCTCAGAAGGAGACAAGATTCCTAGAAGACAAGAAAAACTCCTAAAAAGAATTTTCAAACAAGGAAATTATGGTTTCCAAAAATTTGTCATTGATATTAGAAGGATAGTATATTTTTTAGTCATAATAATCATGTTCCGAAAACTTAATAAGACCAAATCCAAACAAGTAGATATTTAGGTCTTCTTAAGAATACTTTCCTTTTATCTCGCAAATTATTACCTAATGTGTTGTGTACACTAATCTCACCAAAAATAATTTTGAGCACAAAGTGAGATAGTGTATTCTACCGTCCCCAAGTTTACTTCCCAAGTCGGTTCGACCGTCGAAAAACTTGATTTGTTCTCCCGGAAGATAGCCGCTTCCTTTGATTGCTATAAAGGGTCCCGCACTTGGGTCTCATACGCCATGACCACTTGTGAAATCACCTCTTCCAATTCCTTTGCAGCTTTTACTTCCTCGGCTTTACTCTTCTCTCGCCTTTGCCGAGCTCGCCGATCCTCATTATTTTTTGCATCTACTTGCATGCATTGTCGTGATGCATGGGAGTCGCCCATAACTTCAGCTATTCCCTTTCAGGTCGGGAACCTTAATCTCTGGTGGTATGCCGATGCTACCCCTTTAATTCCAGCGATCCATGGCCGCCCGATAATCGCTTCATAAGGTGAGGCGACGTCGACCACACAAAAGGTAGTCAGTGTATCGAGGAAGCCTCCATCGTTCGAGACCCTCAGGGTTATCTCGCCCCTGGGGATAGTTATTGTGCCATTGAAGCCGTAGATGCGATACGTTGAGGGGACGAGCATGTCGTCTGATAGTTTCATTCTCCTGAACGTGTCGTAGAATAACACCTCGACTGAGCTTCCGCTATCCACAAGAATCCTTCTTACTCCCAAATTTTCGATCAGTAAGGTGATGACCAATGGGTCACTGTGTGCTTGTCCATTCGCTGGGATATCCTTGGCCGAGAACGAAATGGGTTGCACCATCCAAGGATCCATAGGTAGGGCCTTAGCTACGCTAAATATTTCCTTTCCATCCCGGTCCCTTTTATGGATCCTAGAAGTAATTACTGGGCCGAGTGTGTAGTCTTGAATAGCCGAGTGTGAAATGGTACTCACGAACTAAGTTGTTCTATCGATGCGGACTTGATGAATTGGTGCATCAGGTGTTGCTATCGGCTGTGGTGGGTTCCGGACAAATTGCCTCAAATACCCATCTCGGATGAGATGTTGACCGATATCTTTTACTTCTCGGCAGTTTTTGGTGGAATGGCCCCTATACTGATGGTAGTGACAGTACGCGGGGTGCTCCCTGGTCTCTTGGAACTGAACTCCCCTCGACGCTGGGTAGTTGATATCATTTCTCTTCTCGACTTCCTTGAATACCTCCTCCAAAGGAGCATTTAGGGGGGTATACGATCGGGCTTCCTGCCTCGGATTCTTCCCTTTAGCGATCCACTCTCTCTTTTCACTGATTCTCGGGGGTGGATCCGATCTATTTTCTGGTCGCCTAATAGGGTCGTCTGTGACCGCTTTAGCTTCAATACCCGCTTCATCACTAGCTTCTTGTATTCCTCTATCTCTTGACTCGGCCTGAATTTCTTCCAAAGCGATGTAATGCTCCTGCATTTTTCTCATTTCCTTTAAGGTTTTCGGCTTATCGGAGAACATGGCTATCCAGATGGGGTCCGATCTCCCTAACACGTTTTCAAACCCAAAGATGGCCTGATCTACCGGCACCTTCACAATGTCAGTACATAGCTTCCTCCACCTATCGGTCAGGGTTCTTAAGGGCTCCCTGAATCTTCGGGCGAGGGTAAACAACTTGTTCAATCTAGGCCGATGTCGATTGTTGTGCATGTAGGTCTCAAGGAAGGCTTCGACTAACAACTCATACCCATTAATCGACCCATGTGGGAGCGAATAGAACCAGTCTCATGCCTCTCCCTCCAGGCTAGCTGGAAAGAATTTACACATGACTACCGGGTTGTTCTTCCATTGGATTAGCGACATGGTGTACATCTTCAGATGCTCGATCGCATCTCCTGTTCCGTCGAACCTAAAAGGAAATGTAGGTAATGTACACTTTGGTGGGAATGGCATATGTTCGAGTTCTTGAGAGAAGGGCGTCTTCTCAGCTTCGCTCATGATTTCTGCCAATTTGTTCTCTTCGCCTCCGCCCGAGAGCTCTTTGATTTTTGCATCCAATTCCTTGAATTTGGCATCTGTCGCTCGTTCCTGTCGCCCGTCTCTACCTCGCCTATCCTCATCAGTGGACGATTCCTCGGGTGGCCCATATCTTTGCGTGGGGGGTACCGGAGGCGATGGTGGCTGTCCTGATCGGCCGGACTGATTAGGGTTGCTCGGCCCCATCATAGGTGGCGCGTGACCTGATCGGTCATGGTAGATCGATGTTCCTCGGCTGGACGAGCCTCTTGATCTGGTTCGCTGATTTCTCAACTGATAGTTCTCATATTCCAAAGCGAGGTTCTGTTGCTGGAGCTCTCTTAGTGCCGCTTCTTGTCTCCTTTGACTCTCCAAAATGGCCAATAATGTCGGGTCTGTGCTTTCATGACTAGAATGCCCATTTGGGTTGTGTGGCGAGGCTGTACAGAAGGGGGGGTGGGGGGGTGGGGGTATTATCGGACCGGTTACGTGGCCAACCGTGTGAAAAAGTGTTGGGCTGATATTGCTAGATTTCCTCGTCCCAGCTGAATCTGCCTGAGACGCTCTTGCTCTTTCGCTAGGGATTCCTGGTAATCTACTTGCTGCCTCGCTCTTTGTCTCTGGGCTTGTGCTGCAAGCGCTACCTCATCGTCATCAGTGTTTGAAGCTGTGAGCCTATCAACTTGTTCAACTCTTCTCTGAGTCAAAATAACTTGGTCCAAGGGTAGGGTTTTATCGTCTCGTCCCAGATCGACCTCCTCATCGACAGTTGGCATTCCTCGCGCAGCTGCATGAGATTCCTCGGGCGGTGGTTGTCGACTGTCTTCTTGCCTCGTCCCAGTTACCCCTGCCTGCATGTTGCTTCTAGTTACTGTACGATTCCTCAACATCCTTCTCGTTCCTGAAGTGCTAGTCATCGGGTACTTCGCGTAGTCAGTATGAGTATCGCCCCAACCTACGTCAGCAAATACAAAGAACACCTTACTTTGATCTGACTTTTGGAACATAAGTTCAAACAAAAGACCAAAAAGTTCGACTGTCACCACAGTTACTACTACGCCTACTCTCGTTGACACAAAATTTCCTCCTATTACTCCGGTGGGTCCGCCTATCTATCCTGTTTTGGTCCTACGCTGAGTCTGCGTCAGTTTTTTCTCATTCGTCCTTATCTCTCCGTACGACGTCGCTTTCAGTACCCGACCTATGTATTTAAGTTAGTTTGTCCTTTGTTCTACATGCTCCAAATCATTGAACTTATGCACGTGATGCTTAAATGGTACGGCACGCAACCCCAAGATTCAAACTAAGTTTGTACTAGCTCTAGTTTCTCGAGACCTAATCATGACCTTTCCGAAAACTTATGTTACACCGCCGGATAAATCTCCAATCGGTTAGCATCTCATCACACTAGGAGATATCTAAAACGTGCCCCTTAGTAAATCTAAACGCTCAACTCCATACCGTAGCTAGAAAACGACTTGTTTGACGTCACATACCACTCAACTATTGGAAACAAACAATCGTCCTTTCAACAGATCCTTCATCTAGCTTCTAACCCGAACTGTTAGTCGCTGGTGAGCTTATGAAATCTCTTGGTTGATCGAACTGTTGACGAGCGAAGAGAATACGAGAACTGCTACTTCCGAAGACACTACTACTGCCCTAACTTTACATGCACAACAAATGACTCAAAGCAAACATTATTTCGGTCAACAGAGTTCATCGTAGCTTCAACCACATCACATTAACGTGTATTTAGGAGCTTTTGATCGTCTCTGAAGGTCCCCACGACAAGGTATCCGAAGATCTTAGTCGTCTCCCCTTAGTCGGCGCCAGAATGTAGATGCATTTTACTACCAACTACATCCAAATGATAGAAAGCTTCTACTCAAGTCAAGTGAAAGTAAGCACTCAACAATGAACACAAGATATACGTGGTTCGGTATGATTACCTACGTCCACGGGGGTGAAAGGGTGAATCTTATTACTTCAAAGTGTTACAAAGGTGTTTCTCTTAGTCGGATTTCCTTACAAAGATGAACTTACTTCTCACTTTCTTCTCCTTGGTGAAAACTCGAGTTTCTCTCTCTCTTCAAAAAATTACAACCTCATTCTCTTGGATACAAGTCACTCTATTTATATGAGAAGTTCCATACAACCAAGTTAGGGTGTGGGTCATGTTACATCTTTTATGAAGTTCTGTGATCGGGCCTTCTTACGTCGCCCCTTCTTCCATGCACATGGCCGATGCATCTTGATTCCTTCGTCTGTCCCTTGCCCGAGCCGACCTCTTCTGGTGTTCTTTTGACACGATGTCGCCCGTCTTGTCTGTCGCCTCAGCGGTGGGCCGATGTGACACGTATTTTCTTATCCTTATGACCGTTGCACCTCGTTTGACCCACCCTGTCTTGTCTTGTCAGCTTTGTCAGAAATATGGGGTTAAGTCTTGTCCGACAGCTGTGGAACGATCACGCCCGATCCACGTGTCTCCTCAAATCTCGCGCCTGCTGATCTTCCTTCTATGCTTCGCGTCTCTTCGTTTTTAGGTGCATCAAGGCTTAGGATGTTGCCACCTGGATCTGTGGATATTTTACACATACAGATTATAAGAAATATAAGAAATATATATAATTTGATAGGCGTGTTTATATTCGTTACGTAGGTGTTTTAAAATGCTTTTCAACGGTATGAAGTTTGCGAACATCCGTGGTGTAGTTTGAGAGATAAATCATTTCAAAATTTCACTAATTAGTACTCCCTCCGTTCCATTTTACTTGCTTTTTTAGGGTTTTTTTTGTGTTCCAAATTAGATGATAGTTTTAGTTTTTTTTCCCCATTTTCACTAATCTACCATTGCTTTGGAATCACACCAGAGAATTAATTCTCATGGTAATCAACAAAAAAATTATTACTTTATAATTTTTAAATATGCCCCATGGAAGATTTTTTTTTCAATTTTGTACATCCCAAGTACATAACTATGGGATTGATAACCTTTCCTATATTTTAGAAACACAAAACTAGGTTATTTAAGTCTTTAAGTAGGAATTAATTTGGGTATTATTGGAAAGATTTTATTCTCTTTGATATTTCTTAATATCCGTGAAAAATTCTACAACGTCAAGTAAATCGGAACGGAGAGAGTATTATTCATAAGGGTATAATTATAAAAAATGCTTAAAAGTACTTTTTTTTTCTTATTTACCTTAAAAATTGTACAAATTTAAACTAGGTTACTTAATACTCCCTCCGTCCCAAATTAGATGAGCTAGTTGTAGTTTGCACAATTTTTAAGGCAAGGAGGAAAAGGGAGTATATTTTAGTATTTTTTACAATTATACCCTTATGGATAATAACTAATAAAACTTAGAAATGATTTATCTCTTAAACTATGCGACGGTCTTTTGTAAACTTTATACCGTTGAAAAGCATTTTAAAACACATACGCAACGAATATAAACATGGCTATCAAATTATACATATTTCTTATAGTAACAATAATGAATTAAAAGGATAGTTTTAGGAATACCCCCTTGATTAGTCAAATAGCTCATCTATTTTGGGACAAAATAAAAAAACAACTAGCTCATCTAATTTGGGAGGGAGTAGCGTGACGGAGGGAGGGAGTAGCTACTAAAGTAACCGTCATCTTTTCAAATGACGGCATTCCTATTCAATGTATTCATTAAACCATCGTCTCTCCAAAAATCCTTCTCTAAACCCAAGCCTGAAATGCCCGTTCTGAGATAGCCAAACCCAAACAAAAGTCCATTCCGCATTTCTCGGAAACAATCCCAATCGCAAAAGCGGACGGTTGAGATTTTCCAAGAAAAAGAAACTTGAAAACATTCCCGATTTCTCTAGAAATAAAAAACAGAAGTTTCCAGAAACAAGAGACGGGGAAACCAAAAGGCACTTATAAATACTACAGAAAAAATCTCAGCCAACCACCAAAAGCAAAACCAGAAAGAAACCAAAACCCTAGAAGGAAAAGTAAAAATAACAAAATCTTGCAAACACCGATCCTTACATTTTTTACATGGAAAATCCCTTTTACGATCCATTCTTTGAGAATTGCTGGTCTCCATCATCAAGGAGTTACGCGAGAGAGGTTCCAGTGGCACCATCACCACGGAGGTTCACGAGAAAGAGTCCTGTCAATCATCATGACAATGAGAATAGATCTCCATCGGCCGCGCCCAAAGTAGTTTCAATTCCTGTCCATTTTATAGGATTGGAAAAGAAAAGATTCAATGCTGCGTTGAAGATACAGAAGGTATTTAGAGGATTTTTGGTTCGGAAGAGTATGAAAAAGATTCTAGTAATTAAAAGAGAAGTTGATGAGATTCAGAGGAAGTTATCTGAGAATGGGATGATTGGGTTGATTTGTAGCAACACCAAGGAAAGGTTAAAGATGAATGAGATGCTGATGAGGTTGTTGTTGAGATTGGATTCGATTCGCGGTGTTGATTCTGGTGTTAGAGATGCTCGAAAATCAGTTATCAGGAAAGCAATTATGTTGCAGGATAGGGTTGATAAGATCGCTGCTGGAGAGCTAATGGATGATGCTGGAAATGCTGGAGTCCAAGTTTCGGAAGATGCAAAAGAAGGTGTAGAATGCGAAGATCCTAATGATACTTCTGAGGATATGGAAATTGACAACGCGGTTGATCGCTGTGTGGAAGAAGTGCGCAATCCTGTCCAGGCAAGTGAAGGGAATTCAATGGCCAAATCTCCAGAGAAGTCTAACATGGATGGCGAATTTCCAGAGAAGCCTAACATTGATGGCGGTAAACTAAGCGTGGAGGAAGAGAACTTGGCGGAGTCAATAGAAGAAGGTTGGGAAGAAATCCCTGGTAATGAAGAGATAAAGGAAACAGTAATTGAAATCCAACAGCCAGAGATGATTCAGGAACATCAGAAGATGGTGAAGGAGGATGACACTAGAGATATGATGGCAAAGATGATAGAAGGAAACCAGAAGCTGACTGAACTGGTGGCAGAACTGTGCAGAACCAATGCAATGCAGACACAGATGATCAGTTCACTGTCACAGAGGGTGGAAAGTCTTGAGAAAGCCTACAAGAAAGAGAAGTTGAGACGTAAAAAGAAGATGGAGAAAGCAACCACCAATGCTGCAAACTAAAGAAATTTAGATCGTTTTGATTGATTAGATGTAGATGAGTTTTTACTCTTTACAAATTGAAATCACTAGAAACAATGTTTTATTTAACTGTTCAATTGCAAATTGTTCCTTCTATATCAGATTTTAATTGCAAATTGCACTCAACATAAAGATTTGAAGTGTAAAGAATCTCTTTACAATACTTGAATTTGTCTTTGAATTATGGCTACCTTTTCTAAAGTACACACTATTTGAAAAAATGGTGATACTCCATAAGAAAATCTAAGCTTGTCCACACTTGCTTAAACAATTGAAACCTTCCTCAAGATAATCTTGTCTGGTTATCCAGAATTCAGGCGCATCCTGTACACATAACAAACAGGGTATGGAATTAGCTCTGGGGTACAAAACCAACAGGTAGAAGAGAAAACAAAACCAGGTAGAAGAGAAAACAAAACCAACAGGTAGAAGAGAACGGATTCTCAATCTTTAAAAAACACATGCCTATGTATAGGATACAGGTGTTTTGTGTGTGTGTGAGAGAGAGAGAGAGACGTATACCTTCATGAGTCCTGCAAGGACTGCCCCTCCGAGGTATACCATGTGCTTCCTTCGTGGGGGATCCTCTATCCGCAAACGCAGCTTCTGCACATCAGAATATGAACTTCTGATAAGTATATTCAAATGGAAGAAATCATCAGTAGGACTCCTAACTCTTACCTTTAATCCATCTTTATTTCCCTTCAAAACAGTTTCAAGATAACGATCTTCTATTTCTTTCTCCAAACTGTAACAATGCACTAACAATTTATGAATATGAGTTGGAAACCTGTCTGGAAGTAACTGCAGAAACTAATCAACTTAATGATGCGTATATGTCCCCTTTCTTCTAATTATCATACAAAAACTATAATTTGCAACTCTAAACCAAAGGTATTCCCTCTTGTTCGGTCAGTCAAACGTATCACGTTGAATTAATGTGTCCATTAAGCAATTTCAGAGCTTAACCTAGAATTTTATTGTTTAATAGCTTCACAAAGGTGGTTAGGGTATTTACCGACTTGGCAATCCAGGATACATGGTACTTCCTCCACTTAGAACTATGTGCTGGTAAAGCTGCATATTACAAGTAAGATAGAAAGTTGAAAATCACATTAGTAGATAACGAAGATATGAAGCCGTTCATGTTAATATATGAAATATAATGTGGGATTGACAGATGATATAACTTTGTGGAGCAACAAAAAGCACCATGTCTACCACGTCAATTTATCTGTATTTAAGAATGTTAGATTCAGCATGCCTTATGATTCAACGAGATGGTTTCTCCCAACAACAATACATCATTAAGGGTAACAAGGTGTGTGTGCATTCAAGCAGCGGTGAGAATAATCATTTACCATCATTCTATTGTCAATGTCCATTTCCTGAATACAGCGGAAAACCATGTCCGCCATTCCATCACCTTCAACATCTATAAGCTCCTGCACAAGAGCGAATGTTTGTTCAAAATTTCCAAATAATGATGTAGCCATGTAGGCAATGTTTTAATTTCAAAGCAATACGGCATCTGGAACGCAAATAACAGACACGTGTTATTGTCACACCACGAGTACAGACAACAGGTTTACTGAGGCTACGTAGCTAATAGTTAGCAACGTTTTTGAAATTCATGTAAATTATGGCACTAAACGAAGGGGGGAAACCCAACAAAGCAGCTGACTTACTGGAGTGAAAAGAGCTTCGGGTGCTTGGAACCGCTCAGTGCCAACTTTGATGACCCTTCCATCTGGCAGCTGATAAAGTTCACTATTATAAATATGGAACATTATGCAGAAGAATCCAGTATAACAAGATTTCTGAAATACGGTATGGGTAAATTGTTCCTCATGAGCACACGCAAAAAGAAAGAGATTAAGAGTGTGATAGCTGCTCGGAATGCTTATAAACAATCACAAAGAGCAGAGAGTGGCAAAAATTTAAATGTGCACATTTGCAGATCAATCAAAAATTTAAAAAGCGGCTCCTTTGCCAATGGAGCAATATCCATGGAAGTCGATGTAAATACATTTTGTGTGCAGTATGCCTGACAAACAAAAGCAACTTACCGTGTAATTTTTAACAAGGATAGTTGTCTCCAGTCCCAGTTGATATTCTCGTTTATAATCATAACTGCAGAAGTAATACATGTCAACATTGGGTATAATGTATAGGGCTTCCGTCAAATGATCTGAAAGAAAACTTTTGACCTTACCTGACATAGCAGAGCTTCTCTTTGATTTCCCTAGCGGTCTCGAAATCTGCATTCCTATTCATTGCATACCTTCAAAACAGAGGGACGGATTATCCAGTGAACAAGGAAAACACCATTACGTGAAAACGTGAGGAAAGTAAGAGCCTACCCTCTACGCATGAGAAGATCCACAAGATAAGATGTTATATGCCTGCCAGCTACATTCATTCGCTTTGTAAGATGTGGGAATGAGTATCCATCAACAACTGGAACCTAGAAGAAAAGATACTATAAATTTAGCAATTGCAGTGAGTCAGTGACTACTGAAACTTGATCAACTGCAGAACAGTTTCTATAGCATCTTACCACATGAGTAACACCATCTCCAGAGTCGATGACTAGACCAGTTAGCAATCCTGTTAAGATTCAAGGATGTATTGAGAAAGGGAATCCCATCTCACCAAAATGCCATTCAAGTAGATAAAATAAACTGATGTTATCTGTACAGTTTACAAGAGCTTTCCGATACCCTTAAACACAATGCAATGTATTATAGAACTGATTAACAAAACAATTTGAAGTCTTAACCTTCAATAACATTTGTAAGCACCTTGAGCGTACAATGTCAAAACAGCTTGAATTTGAATGTAAACACCTGCGAAATTGTACTTCTCAAACATGGTCTCTACCTGTGAATTCATCCATAAGAATAAGTTAAATGTAAATAATAACTCCCACAGTGAAACCCAGAGTACCTTTTAGATTGACTCACCATTTTTTCACGGTTCTTCGAGGGATTCAGTGGTGGATCTGTGAGCAAAATTTTGCATTCTGAAGGGTCGACCTGTCAAACAAAACAAATAAACGGCAAGTCAATTACATTATATTGCCACAGGCCCACAGACATACTTAGGCTCAAGGAATAATAAACTGCACAGTCTAAATCATGCAACACGTTACTTTCAATTCGTTAAAAAATGCATGATCCCACACATGGCCCATATCATCCCAATTCTGCACGATGCCATTGTTAACAGGATATGATATATCCAATTGATGCCGCATTTGGGCACAACCTTCTCCTACAACAATATCCTACACAAACAAACAAAAAAACATAACCGATTTCAGCATATACAAGTATCCAAAAGCTCTTTTTGTATCTGCCAATGCATCGACAAATACTGAACAGAACAAAAGCTAAAATTTGTACACCACTAAATGGAATGTTCATGATTTCAGCCATTAATTTGCCCTTGAATTATGTCTTACCTTTAACTCCTGCTCCATGAGTGATTCTTCATATCGTAACAGCGGTCTCCCCACCACGCAAGGGAATACAGATGTCGGGAAATTCTCTCCAGCAAAACCACACTTAACATACTGCCATACAAAAAAAAAAAACAAAAAAAACATGAGACCGAAATAAATTAAACCCTAATCTCAAATGATCTCAGCTTATAATGTGTGACACATGTATGCTAATATGTGCTAGATTTCAATATTTCATCTCATTTGTTCATCAACCTTTATATCAAACTAAAGAAACAAAGATCTCCATAACTCATCACTGATGAATCAAGATTATTATCTACAACAGCATCAGATTGATGAATAAATTTGGCATAGGAGAATAGTCAAGAAAAGTCAAAAAAATAAATGCTTCTTTGAGCTTGATACCATGATCAAGTGGGAAATTATGGAAATGGAATTGTCAATGAATAGAGAAGAAATTACCCCTGTGCCATTGTCGCAAACGACTACATGTCTGTTCTCCATTGTTTCTCTCCACTTTCACTTTTCTCCGGTGATTCTCTCTCTAGGTGGAGACCAGGAGGTATGTTGGGGTGTCAGTTGCACGTTTCCGCCTTTCAGAAATCGAGTGAAAATGTTTAACAACCCGATGCCCTTTCTTTTTTTTTTACTCAAATTGCCTAAACAAGTAGTGAGTGTGTTGCACGTCGGCAAACCTTAGTGTCCACTCAAATTTGCAATTTTCGCAAAACCAATTCCACCGATTCAGTTACGATTCACCAAGCTAGGCCTAAAAGATATAAATAATATGCAGGTGCAAAAGAATTAGCAAGGTGTATCTTCATAAGCACTGAATTTCAGCAATGCCGTATGGCAAAACTCATCCGTAAATGAGCAGCATAATTAAAACAAAAAAGCAAACGCTAACAAATTCTCTGCACAATACAACAGATAGATGAAGAAGTTTCGATACCTTGAATAACAATTGTTCTGTTGAGGACTAACTAATAAACGAACAAAAATGTGCGTTTCCTACTGTTTTATAGGAATTAATCATGCAAATGGAATTTAAAACCAAAAAATGCTAAATGACCCTAAGTAGAAATGACCCAGATCCATCACCTATAAATGAGCAATAAGAAATCAAATTAGAGATCCCATTTCAAACAACCTTGGTTTAAGAACCCAAAATCATCCAAAGAAAAATGCTAAGGCCCTACACAGATGTGTGATTTTAGTAGGTTTTGCTCGTATAGTATGTCAGACATCCAAAAGCATTTCTTAATATAAACCAAACGGTACTGAGCAGTACGAACTTGGTGTGTCCCCCTGATGAGTACCCGGAATCAAAAGATTGCAGCCTTCTCCACCACCTCCTAATGAGGATTTGAGTAGTGGTTTATACAGTGTGATAATGTCTTAATAGCTAAGTTTCGTCGTTACAAATGGGAAGCAAAGTATCAATCTCAATGACCTCAATTACGTATACATAGTTAACAAAGTTTCTTGTTTCATTAACTAAAAAAATGAAGCAATGTAATATTTCCACAGTGAACACTAACCTGATGATAATGGTGATGAATTAGTGAACTGAAATTGGAACTCGATTTGGGTGGTGATTATTGCTGCCCTAGAAAAAGTTTGGGAGAGAAAATGAAATCAATCGAAACTCGATTTGGGGGAGAAGATGAGATCAAAATCGAGTTGAATTAATTATTCGATACTGCCGGGAGAAGATCGACGAGAAAAAAAAGAGGAGAAGAGAAAGAAAACAAACGATTGTTCCGTCTGTATGTAAAGACTCTCAAGAGGTGCTTCCTGCTTATACAGTAGTCATATTTAACGGCTGTGGTTCGAGATGAAGACAATCCAACGGAAGACGTAAAAAACCCTGTTCGGTGAAAGATACGTTTGGTACACGAAAAATACGTGCCGGAGACGAAAAAAAGCTTTCATCAATTAAATGTCGTGCACCTTCTGGGTCATGTAGAAAACAATGGATCATACTAGTGAATTTTCTAAAGGTGCGACAAATTATCTATGCGAAACTCTTAACATGGAAAGTGACAGCGGTGGATGGCAGTTAAAAGCAAGGGTGCGCAACTCCCTGCTAAACCGGATCTCAAGCCTAAATTTTTTGCGATTTTTAAACCCTAAACTTATTTTTGCTATCTTGCACCCTCTAGAAATATTTTGTTGTGAGAATTAAGTGTTTGACCCTCCTCTCACACTCTCTTACTCAAATGACCTTTGAGTTAAAACTCAATTTTTAGAAAAATAACTCATTTTATTGAAATTACCCTCAAAAAAGAAAGAGGATCATTTGGATAAAGATGTTTGATGATATTATCAAATGATAAACTATATCCTTTAAGGGTATAATCGTCATGCCAACTTAAACATAACATGTCTCACATATCATACGTAAGAATTCGATAAATTTTATATATTTGGAAAGCTTTTTGAAAGATCTACACAACGAGCGTAATACAACTATCAAATTTTCATTTCATATATTTTTTTTTATTCTTTAAGTAATTTTTTTAAATTTTCTTCATATTTTATAGTGTGCAGATAATATGCACACTGATTTTATGTGCAGAAAATATGCACACTGATTTTTGTAAACAATTTTTTAAATTTTCTTCACATTTTATAGTGTGCAGACAATATGCACACTGATTTTATGTGCAGAAAATATGCACACTGATTTTTGTAAACAATTTTTGAAATTTTCTTCATATTTTATAGTGTGAAGGAAATATGCACACTGATTTTTGTAAACAATTTTTGAAATTTTCTTCATATTTTATAGTGTGCAGACAATATGCACACTGATTT
This sequence comes from Papaver bracteatum, assembly GCA_023529315.1. Taxonomy (NCBI): domain Eukaryota; kingdom Viridiplantae; phylum Streptophyta; class Magnoliopsida; order Ranunculales; family Papaveraceae; genus Papaver; species Papaver bracteatum. The sequence continues at coordinate 1,586,050 of JAJJWX010003277.1, read as the reverse complement.
TATGTGCATACAATATGCACACTTGTTATAATATTTCAAGGCCACTAGAATAATTTGAAAATTTTATTAAATAACCCTGGGGCCAAAAGAGTAAGACCCACAATTTCCAGGGTCATAAAAATAAATTTCTCTATTTTGTTTCCCCTTAGCAGAGTTTCTGGCTCCGCCCCTGGTCAGTGACAAACCCTGGATTAAATTTAGGGGTGGATGGATCAATATGCATAAATTGTATAAAATCGTATCGCAACATTCAAAGAGTGAAATGTTTATGAACAATTGTGGATTGGGTCGGTTACTTGAGATAAATGTTTCGAAAGATGATCAACAACTCACACATGCAATTGTTAAGCGGTTTTGAAATCTACAAAGTGAAAAATACTATAACCCCCTTACTATATGGATTCAACATATAGAAGCCCCACAAAATGGATCCTTCACTCTCAACTCCATACTTTAGGAAAATGCTATTACTAGGCCCAAAACTTTAAAATTCAGGGCTTATTAATAAAATTTTTTATTACATAATGCCAAAACTGCCCTTTAGTATATTTAGGTAATAAAACTAGGTCTAGCTTTCATTTTCGGTTTCTTTTTGTTTTTCAGTTTCTCTCTCCACTCTAAAGAGATTTCGGGTTTACAAGCAGAGAGACGTTGTTCATGGCGCCGTTCTACGGAGAAGAGGAAAATAATTATCTCTATCGAATCTCTTCTATTTTATATACTGATATTGATGATGTTATAGATTTCTACTCGATTCAGTGATTAAATCTTCCAACAATCAAGATTACTTTGAAAGGTTTATTTATATGTTCGATTAGCTCTGTTTAGCAACAAATCGGAAGAACAAGATAAGTTTCTCACCTCCATATTTGATTCTATTTGAAATCTCACTGTGTTTTAAACAAAATGAATGTTTGAAAAAGTTGATTTACGGTTTCAAAAGGCTAATTAATTTGATTTTACTTCCAATTTTCGATCCGATTTATAATCATATTTTAGATCTGTAATCATCTTATCTTTCTCTTAAGTTTGAGCTAATTTATTCGATATTTTTTTGTGAAATCTTTTTTAGGGTTTGTCCGTTGAGATTTGATAAATCTTCCAATTTTTCTCTAAACTTAAATCTGATTTCAGGTCCGTTGAATTTATTGTGAATTTGTTGTTTATATTTTGTTGATACTTAGAGGAGGATGAAGAAATAATTTTGTTTCAGAAGAACAACTTCAAATTGATGTAGACATGCGCTGTTTTTTGTTACATTATGTGTAACTTGAGGTTACACATATATATCCTGTTGTATTTTTAGCATGGAATTTGTATTTTTCTGTTGTTTTTTGTGAATTTGTTGTGAGTTTTTTGTTTGATACTGAGAAGAGGATGAAGAAACAATGTTATTTCAGAAGAACAACTTCAAATTGATGATGTAAACATGCTGTTTTTTGTTTTACAGTATGTGTAACTTGAGGTTACACATATATATCCTGTTGTATTTTTAGCATGGAATTTGTATTTTTCTGTTGTTTTTTGTGAATTTGTTGTGAGTTTTTTGTTTGATACTGAGAAGAGGATGAAGAAACAATGTTGTTTCAGAAGAACAACTTCAAATTGATGATGTAGACATGCTGTTTTTTGTTTTACAGTATGTGTAACTTGAGGTTACACATATATATCCTATTGTATTTTTTGATTATCGTTGTTGATGTTGACGTTGTTGTTTAAGTTAGATTTGCTTGTTTTTTATCTTGATTTTTCATAATGTAGTTTTGTTGTGTTCTTTGATTTGTTTCATAATTCAATTCAGGTTAGGTTCAATTAAAATCTCTTCTGAATAGGCTTTGTGAAGATAAATCCTGAGATTAGAAGTATTTCATGATAGATATGGTGAATATTGGGTGAATACAGTCACTCAGCAGGCCAACATTCTTACTCATGTCAGTAATATCTACTACTCAGTGCCTCAGGTAAAGGTTCTTTTGATGAATAAAAGTACTTTTTTTGTTTCTGCATAACATAGTAGTATGCGCTATGTCAATAAATCATTTCTCAGTAGTATGCGCTATGTCAATAAATCAGATTAAAATACAATTGATAGTGTTCTTTAGATTACTTGATTGCAGTACTAACAATATTATGGCGTGCAATTCGGTAGTTTAATTAGTTAAGATTGATTGTTCTAACAATCACTAAATTTACTACCTTGTGAAACTCATTTGTAACATAATACATCTATTAAATTTGTATTGGGAATTTTAGCTGATTGTGTTTGATTTTCCTTTTGTATTTATTGGTATGCAAAAGTATGTGAAACTTATAGATACACATGCTAATTAGATGTGTAATTTCTAGTTACACAAGCTAATTTGATGTGTAATTTCTAGTTACACATGCCGATTGAATGTGTAACTTCAGGTTACATAGATTTTACTTACAAATAGTATTTAATTCAGGTTCTCGTGTTGGCAGAGTAGAAAGGAGGGACTTCAGACGCAATGATTGAGAACAAGAAGAGGATATCGTGGACAGAAATAAGAAGTCAAAGATGATGTGAGTATCTTATACATTCTTAATCTTTGACTTGTCCCATAATATGTTAAACAGATTTCTAGGTTCCAACTGTGTAGATGTAAAGTTATTGTGTAGATCAACTTGTTGTTGACGTTGATAATTTCGAGCAAATTCAGATGCCTCTGTGTCTGCCTATATGTAAGTAATGGAAATGGTTTGTTGAAGTAAGTGTAGGAGCAACTAGTGAAACTAGGTTAACTAGTTTAAGTCCATAGAAAAAGTAATGTATGGACAACAGAATGAAATATCCATAAATGTATATTTTTGTAGGGACTGTTAGCTTTTAGTATGATGCCTTCAGACTTTACGACTACGCAATGATAATTGGATGTGTAGATACTAGTTACACATGCTAATTATATGTGTAACTGCTAGTTACACATGCTAATTTGATGTGTAACTGTGAGTTACACATGATAATTATATGTGTATAAGTTTAAGTGAACCCGAAATGATGAGAAGTTCTGTTTATTAGTTGTATGTATTCCTGAACTAGTTGCTTTCATTTTTATTTTTTTGTGCCTTTCCATTCCTTTTTGAATTGTTTAAGCTACATGCTAGGTAAATATATCTTTCATATGTACTTCTCCTTTGCACAAGATATATATCTCTCATATTCTTGTTTCAATTTTGCGTATTTTTATTTGTAACTGCTTTCATTGCTTAAATTTTGTTAAGTTTTGGTTTTGTTTCACAAATTATTGTGTATTGAGTTGCGTTAACTTCGGGCATCAAATTTAACGTAGAAAGGGAACCAAAACTATAGGTTACACAAGTTTTTTGTTTTTCTAACTGCAGGTTACACAAGTTCTTTGTGTTTCTAACTGCAGGTTACATGTTCTCAATTAGAACATTTAGTACGATTTGTGATTTTTTCGAACTAGAAAGATTGCTAGGTTGGTAGTATCTAGTGTTAGCTATAATACATGACTTTGAATTGTAAATGGTATCTATAAGATGGAGAGAAGGTATGTCCTTACTCTAAAGAGTTCATATTACTACAGGTTACACAAGTTCTTTGTGTTTCTAACTGCAGGTTACACAAGCCATATGGATGTGTAACTGCAGGTTACACAAGTCCTTTGTGTTTTTAACTGCCGGTTACACAACTAAGAATCCATATGCACGTATACCTACTAAGAATCTGTAAGCATTTGTAAACAGCTATTTGATGATTCTTAGCTCATTTATAAGTTTAAAATGTGTGCTTTATATGGATGTGTAACTCTTAGTTACACAAGTCAAGTGCATATGTAACTCTCAGTTACACATACTATATGCATGTGTAACTCCTCTTTACACTAGACAGATGCATGTGTAACTCCTAGTTACATATGCTAAAATGAACAAACTTTCAACCAAAAAATTCCACATGCTAGGTATCCAAGTCATATGCATGTGTAACTGTCAATTACACATGGCAGATCAGTTACACATGCTAAGATGGGTTATCATGTGTCTTTTATGTGATCTTTGTTCTAGAATTTTGCCTTACAATTGTTCTATAATATTAGTTTTTTTGCTTTTTATTCATCCAACCTAATCCATGGATGTTTATGTCGTTACAGATATGCAAGCATTTTGGAGTGAGGAAGACAAGAAAGAAAGGCAAAACTTCTATTATAGGTTTCAGTGGCTTATTTCTAGTGTTTTAACTCATTTATTGTGTTCAGCAACAATCGATTACTATAACTGGTAAACAAAGATATTATTGTAAATGAATATTAATGCGATATATGTATTTTTTTGTATATATTTTTTCTTCTCACAGTAATCCTGTTGACTACACATGCCATATGCATGTGTAACTTCTTATTACACATGTCATATGGATGTGTAACTTTTAGTTACACACTATTGAATACACAACATGAATGTGTAATTTTTATACATGTATAACTTCCAGTTACACTTGCAATATCAATGTGGTCGGAGGTGGTGGTTTCCGCCGGCGGTGGTGGTGAGCGGTGGTCGGTTGATGGTGGTCAGCGGTGGTGGGTGGTGGTGGTCGGAGGTGGTTGCCGGCGGTGGTGGTCGAAGGTGGTTGGCGGCGGTGGTGGTCGGAGGTGGTTGGCGGTGGCTGGAAAGTCATCACATAATATTTTAATAATTTTGGGCCTAAATTTCATTTTTATTTAATTTGGGGCTTGACAATATATAAAAGGGTATCAAGGTCTTTTAATAACTCAGGGCCTAGATTTAAACTTCTTTTAATTAAGGGCCTCATATTATGGGTTATCCATGGGTGGGGCCTTAGCCTAATTTTCCCATCTACAAATACTTTTCATTTTCCTACAATTGAAATAGGACTCGCGCCCAATGACTTCTCTTGGTTGACGGGAATAGAAATGGGAAAAGGAGTAAAACTAAACCATACGGAATGAGATGTTAAGGAAAATAGGGAAGATTGTGTTGAGTATGTTGAAAACGTTTTCCCAATTTCGTTGATCTTGTTATAAAGCCAAAAAAAAAAAAAAAAAGCAAACGAGAAAGGAAAACCCAAAGTAACCGAGAAAAGAAATGATAGTGAAGAAGAAGATACTGATGAGAATTGGGAACCGAGTAATAGTGAAGAAGAAATTGGTGAGAACGGGGAAAAGATAACTCGTGGTCCTAATGTAAACTCATATGCGAAGAAGAACAATGGTGGTATCAAATTTGTAGATTTATATGATTGGTTGAAGACATTTAAAGGAGCGAGCGCCTTTGAAATGAAACCATATTGGGAGGAAATCACTCGAGATTTTCTTTTATGGTATCCACCACAAAGGTAGGATGGTTATGTAACTTTAAGGATTTCGATTTAGACAACATAAATAAGTTTAATTGGGGTACTCCAACATTGGCTTGTATTAACAAATCTTTGGGCGAGTTTAGTAACCACAAGTTCCAGACTTTCACCGGCATGTGGATGGTTTAAGAGGTATGTTTATATGACTCGTGCTTATAATTTATTTGATGAAACTCATTAAATGTTTATATCGACTTAATGAATGTTATATATTAATTTCTTATTTTATATCTTTTTTATAGTATTGGTTTTACTACTATTTCCATACTTTGAATCCTAAAATTGATGAAAATGCGCCAGTTTGGGATGATATGTGGCCAAAAATTAAGGTGTTTAACAAGGGTAGAGTATCGGACATTTAAAGTGACATGGGAAGACATTCAATATCCATTGCTCATATGCAATTGGAGTTAAGGTCAATACAAGGAATAACATGGCAACCATCGCTTGGATGTGAGTATATCAATAACGAAGACTTAAAAATTTTGTTCAAATTGTCAGAGAAATGATGTGTTTTCATGATAAAGGCTACATGTACTTGGGGGAGAGATATTCGTATCAAATAACCGGTGCATTAGTTATTCCACCTTACCCACCTCCATAAGAAGAAACGATACGAATGAATCGGGAAGCATGTGAGAAGTTAAAAGGTTTGAGGACTTGTAGAAAACCCGTCACGATTGCAAGTGTTAAAGAATATGAGAAATGGTGGTCTCAAGTTTCTGTTGGTCCATACTTTTCAAAGGTTTGAGGACTTGTAGATTTATTTTTGTTGTTTGGAGAAATGTTTGTTAACTTAAATTTGTTCCATTAATATTGATTCCTAGGGACTTATTACATTGCATATTGTTCATGACAACAATCTTTTAATTGAAATGAAATTACTGTTTGTACCCAAAATAAACATTAGGCACAAAACACGATTGATTTGATGTTGATGATGTCAAATTAGGGTTATGAAACAAATTGAAGAAAAATAAAAGAGACAAAAGAATTTAACGTGGTTCGGCAAGTTGTGCCTATGTCCATGGATGGAATCCCATAGGGAGAGTTTTATTGATATGATGATTACAATAATTGTGTGTGGTTAACAAAACCTAGAATTCCATCCTCTTTGTGCTGAGATTTAGCCTCTATATATAGGCAGAAATAGATGTAGCTTTAGGGTTTTGATAGTTATCCTAATAACTTCCCTCATCTGTATAAATCCCAAATAACATCCAGATTCATGATAAACCCTAATATTTATCATAATCCTTATTCATCTTGGATAACTATTATCTTGAATAATAATTATAAATATTTAAGATAATTATCCTCTTTTGTTTAGGATCTTGCATTTATCTTAATAATTATAAATAAATAATTATCCAAGACTTTTGGGCTTCAATAATAAGCCTAGTGGGTTTCCATAATAAACCCACTGGTTTTCCTAATAAACCAAATCCAGGTTTCCATAATAAGCCATGTGGGTTTCCATAATAAACCCACTGGTTTCCACAATAAACCGTATTTGGCTTCCATAATAAGCCATGTGGGTTTCCACAATAAACCCACCGGTTTCCACAATAAACCGTATTTGGCTTCCATAATAAGCCATGTGGGTTTCCACAATAAACCCACCGGTTTCCACAATAAACCGTGTTTGGATTCCATAATAGTCCATGTAGGTTTCCACAATAAACCCACCGGTTTCCACGATAAACCGTGTTTGGCTTCCATAATAAGCCATGTGGGTTTCCACAATAAACCCATCGGTTTCCACAATAAACCGTATTTTACCCATACCAAATAGCTTGTGCGGCACGCACGTACACTATTTTAATAGGGTACAAACAATTACAACTAGGAAACATCAAATACAAAATTACAACTAGGAAAACAATCCTAAACAACACCAAACATTACCCATTACTCATCTTCACTACTTTCTTGCCCTATCAACCTCTTTTTCTCTAGTATCTTGTTTTGTTTATGTTCAAGCCATTTGCTTCCGGCAGAAGATAGCTTATACAAATCCGCCATCGTGATTTTTGTTATACGTTCCTTTTTCTTTTCATTCATTAATTCGACTCTCATTCTCCTCTTTTGGTTGTTGTTCTTAGTCTTCAAATAGTTTATCATTCTCTCATTCAATTGAATTACTTGAAGTACTATATTGTTTTTTTGCTTGTGTAATAGCATTGAGTGCTTTCTTCCCCGGTTCCCCCTTTTTATATTTTTGAGTGTCACTCGTTTGTTTTGTATTACAACCATCTTCTGTCTCTTCCCCATCGACACCATCGGCATCAACAACTTGAACTACGGGTGGTGGGGTGGCGATAATACTTCGACAAACTTTTTTTAATCAAAACTGGATTCATGTTTGTATAATTCATAGCACTCATCAAGTTGGAAGGGTCTCCCATGTATGTTCAAGAATTCAATCCGACCACGTATCAACTACGATGTAAACTTATCAAATTAGTATTCATTTAAAAACATAATAAGCAAAAAGTAAGAAACAAAAATTCTTTCGAAATATTTTTCCGAGAACTCCGACAAATAACCTAATGTCTTTCTTTCTAACACATATTCGATTTCTTAAACTAGTTTTGTCTCTATCATATGGGTTACCTTTCATTTTCTCGATAAATAGTGGGATAATTCGATCCTAATCCTTAGTTTTGCCTTGACTCACACCAACACTATCATCACCCCGTAATTGCTATATTTCGTTCATAAAGAGCTACATCTTCCACCGTAGTAAATTTAATTTCGTGCTTCCTACAATATTTTTTTGTTGAAGTAGTTGGTGTTGGTGAAAAAGACATGGAGAGTATTGAATTGAAAATAAAAAAAATAACTTAATCAAAGAAAAACGGCAGTAGAGTGAAGATGTTTGAGTTATAGGGGTTGGTTTTATAGAGTAAACTATAGTCGTTGTACATAGGTGTTTGAGGGTGAAAACAGTTTCAGCTGATTTCGGTAATTTCGGGTGTGCGAGTGAGAAATAATTTAAACCCTAAACAATGTACTGCAAGGGAGTACTTCAAATTAGTACTTCAAATTCGAGAGATCAATTTGTACAAATCCAGCCTAAACCAAGAAATGGTTGTTCCGAACTTGTTTCGGTCATAAAGTGGAGGAGAATGGGTTGGTTTTGGGGAGGGAAGCAAGGAAAGTGATGAGACCAGAATAGTTGATTCTGGAAGAGTAGTTGTGTTACTACGACTTGTATCAGAAAAGTGGTAAGGCTAACAAGTGGTAATCTAGCAAGTATTTTCTGAGTGTTGTATATTCCCGAATGAACTTGTTGTTCTGTGGAAATAGGTAAGACCTATTTATACAAGTTGAAGTGAAACGTACCCTGGTCTCATTAAGGAATGGAAAAATAGGTAAGTAAATGAGAGGAGGTGGTAACCGTATGCATGGAATTGATGTTCCACAAAACAGTTAACACATGGAATTGATGTTCCATAAAATCGTTAACGCATGGAATTGATGTCCCAGAGCGTTTCACCATTAACTCCCTGTATTTACTAACCGTCTCACCCTTATGACACTTCCTTATGATGGGAGTAGTGTACGCCGCACACTGTAAACCGCCAAACTAATACCCAAAGAGGATCCCCCAGTTTGTGATATGTGTTTGATGTCTCAAATATTTTTGTGGAAAACATGTTGCATATTGTTGTTGCCTAGCAAGTTGAGTTTGGAAGACTTGGTAGCTTGGTGACCTTAAACGGTCGAGATTTTTCATCTTAAGAGGAAAGGTAGTCGTTGATCGTCGCACGCCTTCGTTCGTTTGTGGCTGCATAGGGAAGGCTATCATGGTGGCGCGGCTAGGTTGGCATGCCAGTGGCATGGCATGGTGGCGTTTCCAAACTTGGGTTTTTGGGCCAAAGGTCCATGTGTTGTATGGTAACCTTGGATGGCTAGGATTTTCTCCTGAGATTGAAGGGCAACCGTTGATTGTTGCATGCCTTCACTTGGGTAGCCGAGTAGGGAAGGCCAGCATGGTGGCGCGGCTAGATTTCCATGGCATGATGGCGCGACTAGGTTGACATGCCATTGGAATGGCATGGTGGCACGACCAAACTTAGGTTTTCGGGCCAAAGGTTACCATGTGTTGTCTGGTAACCTTGGATTGCTAGGATTTTCTCCTGAGATTGAAGGGCAACCGTTGATTGTTACACACCTTCACTTGGGTAGTCGTGTAGGGAAGGACATCATGATGTCGCGGATAGATTGTCATGTTGTTGGCATGGCATGATGGCGCGGCTAGGTTGGAATGCCATTGGCATGGCATGGTGGCGCGGCCAAACGTAGGTTTTCGGGTCAAAGGTTACCATGTGTTGTCTGGTAACTTTGGATGGCTAGGATTTGCTCCTGAGATTGAAGGGCAACCGTTGATTGTTGCACGCCTTCGCTTTTGGTAGCCGCGTAGGGAAGGCCAGCATGGTCGGCATGCCTTGGCGCGGTAGGTGTGGCTGGCATGGTTTGCCATTAGCACAGGGGTGCGGCTAGCATGGTCGGCATACCTTGGCGCGGTAGGTGTGGCTAGCATGGTTTGCCATTGGCACAGGAGCACAACTATCATGGTTGGCATGCCTTGGCGCGGTAGGTATGGCTGGCATGGTTTTCCATTGGCACAGAGGTGCGGCTAGCATGGTCGGCATGCCTTAGCGCGGTAGGTGTGGCTGGCATGGTGATAGGTGTTGTAAAACACCTAATTTTATATTTAGTATTTATACTTTCTTTGCTATTTATTTTGTAAAATATATATCTTATGTTTAGTTTTGAGTTTTTAGGTGCAATGGAGCACTTGGGGGCAAAAGAAGGAAAAAGCTTTCATTTGAAGCGTAAAAGGGCAAAGAGGTCAATTCACATGCGAGTTTTACTGGGCGCGAAGCGGAGCCGAGCCGATAATATGAGACTGCCACGACAACTTAGTCTAGAGAAGCAACAGACCGGCATCATGGTGCCAACATATACTTAAGGGGTGCATAAATCATTTTTTGGTTACCCCTTATCTTCTACACATGAGTGGTTATATCCTACCCACTCTTACATTACCCTAAAATTCAGAAGGGATTATTTCTCCAATCATTTGTTGCTCAAATTCTGAGGTGAGGGGCGGCTGTTCTAGGTTTTGATTTAAGAACTAGGATGTGAGATGATGAACAATGAATGAAACCAGGGTTTTGAGATTATGAAGCTACTGGTGAATCTTTGGTTGAGAAACCATAAGATTAATCTGTTACTGCAAAGGGTGATGTGTGAGAGGTGCTATGAATCATTCAAGAGAACTGAGAATGGGGAGATTCAAGAGATGATTTAGGAAGATGGGTTTTTACTGTGGTTGAAGTTTTGAGATTCAAGGTGGTGTGGAGGCTCAAATGAGAAGCTACAGATGGTTTTGGTGTTGAGTCTGTTCAACTGGGTTCAGGGGAGAGAACAATGGAAGTAGCTGAGTTACAGCAGGAAAAATTGGGTCTTGAGCAACTTTTGTTGGTGTCTCTGAATCTGAGTACAGACTGGAGTTGAAATGAGCAGGTGATGTTGGTTTTATTGCAATGGCCAGACCTGAACTGACATGAAATGGGTGGAGCTGCTAATGGGTTGTGGTGGCCTTGAGCCTTGCAGCTGAGTTGGTACTAATGGAGTTGGTGTAGGTATTGCAGGTGGTGGTAGAATTGTGCTATAGCTGAGTTTACAAGGGAGTGATGGAGTGCAGGTTAGGTGGCTTGTATAATTTGACACTGAATTGTAGTGGGCATTACAGGAATTGAACTGTGCTGCTTTTGTTTGGTGATTTGAGCTGTGTTAGCTGAGATGAATTCAAATGGGTCTAGATGAGCAGATGATGTAGCAGTGGATGTTGAGATGGTGTTGTGCTTGAGCTGCAATTGGTAATGAAAGAATAGCTGGGGATGAATCTGGTATTGCAGCTGGGAACTAAAGCTGCAGATGAATGGGTTTCTGGCATCAGTTGGGAACAAGAACAAGGTTTGAGTTGAACTATTGCAGGGTTGTAAGTGAGGTATTACAAAGGGCAGTTCAATGAGGAGGTTTGGTGGTGTTGTTGTAGTGAAAGCAAGAAGCTGCAGTTTAAGATTGTAAGGAGATGTGCAGTTCTGCAGTTGAGATTCTGGTGATGGGGTTTTGCAGCTACACAGAATTGCAGGCGCAGAAGTAGTAGCTGGCCTTGAAGAAAATTGCAGGTGATGTTGCTGCCATGGATTCAGATGCAGTGGAGACAATGAACTCTGTTTTGATCAGGGTGACTGAGGTTGCAGGTCCGAGGCAGAGAAGTTCAACTGGAGTTAAGCCGTGCTGCAATGGGGCTGTGGCAGGAGCTACAGGGAGTTGGTTGAATGAGCTGTGTTGCAGTGGCACATTGGAGAAATGAGTTGGTGATGCTATTGTGCTGTAGAATGGAGCTGGGAGCTTGCTGTAGAGATACTACTGGTGAAGTAAGTCATGAAAGTGCAAAGAAGGGTGCAATGAAGTATGGCATAAGGCACAGGTGAAGTAATAGTGGCAGGGGCAATGGCGCTCGAGTTATGCAACTGAGTTTGAACAGCTATAATTGGAATCTCCAGGCAGTGGACTGAGTTGGTGCTTAAAGGTTGGAGCTGCGGCTAAGTAGTTGGTTTGAGTAATGGCATAGCAGGGAACAAAACAACCAACAAGATATAGCAGAAATAGTGCGAAAACGGAGCTAAAATGGTGAACCGGTGGTACTAGCCCAGGATGCCGGATTTCAGAGGTTAAAGAGTCGATCACAATATTTCAGTGAATCGCGAGGGGGGTATGAGTCGGATATGGAAGTTGGCGGATGGATATATGAGCTACGAGTCGCGCTTTTGGGTGCGTATTCGCAAGAACAAGGAATTGGTTTAGGTGGTATTTTGTGAATGTTTGAATTGCAGAGAAATCGAGTTGAGATTCTGGGAGTGTGCACTTGCTTGGTGACGTCTCCCAATGCTTCAGGTGATCGGAGAAAATTTTTCGGTGACAAGTTCCGGCGTCGGTGCCGGATTCCGGCAAGAAACACAGTTTTCCGGTGAGCTCTTTTGGGTCATATTCTCTCATGGGTATTTCGCGCATGTGCTTGGGTGGACTTCTTGCTATTGGACCGTGGGCTTTGAAGACCTAATTTGGAAAGTTGGAAAGCTATAAAATGAGGAGTTTCTATTCTTTTGAGGGGATGACGTATCTTTCTACTGGGTTTTTGGAGGAGAGCAGCGACTAGGGTTTGCTTCCATTTATTTTTATGTTCTTCATTTTATTTTTAATAATAATTATGTTGAGTTCAAAAACCATGAGTAGCTAAATTCTTAATATTGGTTATGGGATAATAAGTAGATTTCACAAATAGTATTGGAATCAATGAAGTAGTTTTGTCTCAATATTTTACTGTTTATGATTCATTGTTTATATTGAATATGATTTGATTGTTTGATTGGTTGAGTCCGGAATCAATCCGATTTGCATTCATATCTAGAGCTATATTAGGGTTTTCAATACGAAAACGTTGTTCATCCTTGATTCTAAGTAGCATAAATGTGGATAGTGCTTGTAGAGATATATCCTACTAGTCACATATGAATCATAACTTGGGTTAAATTGATTTAGTGCTTTTACACATTTCGATTGCCTTGATTAGTCTTATTCCATATAGCTTATTGCTTCTAGGGAGTTAAATCTAATTTGCTTTTACACTTTAGGTTGCTTTCTAGGAAGAATTCACATATGCATCTTTTAATGTGGTTGTGATGAAATCAGGGAATTAGCGGGGTATTCTTGCGATCAAGATATCCTAGGACTTTTAATAAATGAGAGATTAAATTTCAATTCTAGTCATTGATGAAAATATGTATTTGTGAATGAAACTATCCCGTGACCAATATCTTCTCCTTATTGATTATTTTTAATACTTTATTGCTTTCAATTTATTTATTTTTGCTTAGATAAAACAACATCCCCCCTTGGTTACTAAGAAACTGAAAATTTATATAACAACAAAAACCTCCCTGTGTATACGAACTCTCTCTTATTGCATACTACATTTATTTTAGTGAAGTAAGAAAGTGAAATTATATTTGACTGGCTGACAACCGATCACATGGTTTTCCATTGGCACACGTGGGAATTAGGGTTTGGTTTGTCGTAACCCTAATTAGTATTGAAGAAAGAAAAAAATACCCCGGTAATTTTTTCACAGACACATTAATGGTTTCAATAAATGCGCCTAGTAAAAAATTATTACTTAAATGCTGCGACGTCACTGTCAGACTAGGGTTTAGGTTTTTACGATTTTAACCCTAAGCTAAAAACCACCATCAATATTAAGTCCCCTGCCTAGCTCGGAACAGGTGCCTTGTTGCGATCTAAGCATATGATGGTGACATACAAGGGCGAGATCGAGACGTAAATAATTGCAAAGATGGTCAGGAAAATCCTACTAACCTTTTCAAGAGGTGAAGAGAGTTTTTGCTTCCTGTGCCGGTAGCCCTGCATGAGTTATACTGGGGATGCAGATCGTAGAGTGGTGAGACGAAAGTTGCCGGCTTGGTCTGGTCGTACATCACCGAGGCACAGCGGGCGCGATCTTGGAAGGCGAAGCATAGAGGATTAGAGGGGCAAGGCATGGCGGTTGGTTTGACACGGTTGCTACTTGTGGTGAGGAGAGTTCATGATACCGCGTTTGGAAGCCTTACATAGATTTTATTTGTGTAGACCGTGAAGTGGTGAGGTGAGAGGCGGCGACTTAATCTAGCTACTCACCGTCTTGGATGGGTTAGGTCACATCATGATACTGGCTTGACGAGTTGTTGGTTTCGGCGCGGCAAGCCATGGCATGGACAGACAGGTATGATATGGCCTGCGGCAATGGAGTGGACGGCTTGGCACAGTACGACCATGGCAAGGCGCGGTTTGCTTGGTGGTTTGTATTCAAGGTCCCAGTTGCCTCTTTTCTTTATTTTTCTCAAACAGGAAGTTCTTCTCTTCAAAAACCAGAGAGTGTTATGCCCACGAAAAGGGGCGTTGCTCCTTTTGCTTAGGTTACGTTACCATTTTTGCTTCCGAATCACAGTGTTGGAGGTGGGAAAGCAAAACACGAGCTATCATGTCTCAAACACGTTCTTCCACGTTTTCTCACCAAACTCTAATTGTTTCGCACAGCCAGGCATGAGGCCTTCCCTTATATTGGCTGGAAGGATGAGATTTAATTATGATCGTATATCATGCCTTAACTCGCGGCTAGTATAAAATCTTTCCTTTTTGGGGATTGCATTGTTCTGCTGAACATAAAATATGATCTTGAACCCTTCTCGCATAGTTCGTCCGCGCCCATCCTCTTTACAAGTATCGTCTCGTGTTTTCTTCTGATTCTTATTTTATCCTCTTTCTTATATATGTTGTTGGTATAAATAGGGTGAGAACTTGACCATTTTCTCTGTTCTTAGTAGTGTATGATGGGATCCTCCAGAGACAATCATACCTCTAATCCTTCGAAGAAAATTTTTGGAATCGGCGAAAACCAGTTTTTTTCTCATGAGGAAGCATTAGGTAGAATCAAATCTCTGTTTTATAAAGCTGGTGGAATTATCAAGGAACTTCCTTCTATCTATCTCAGTGAAGTGCGGGCGCGTGTTCGGACTTCCCTAGGTTAGGTAAACATGGAGGAGGAATGGAAAGGTGATGAAGAACCCTGGTGTGTTGAGAATCTCCAGTGCAACAAAACTTTTCTCGGTCCAGTGTTAGGGCGGATCGGACTGCTTCTAGGTTGAAATAACGGAAAACTGAGCCTGTGGAACTTTTAGAGGAAGGCCAACGTAACTTCCTTGTTCAGGAAGGCGTTATAATTCTCGATTTTGATGCAGGTGAATCAAGGAATCTTCCCCGAAAGGTCGTTGAGAGGACCTTTGAGAAGGACGTTGTGTTTGACAGGACTGGATCAGCCTTTGGGGTTGACGTCGGAGATGTCTTCGGCGACATTAGGGGGTCATGGTGGCATATGCTGGACCAGTTTTTGAAGCGGGTATCCGGAAAGAGATGGACATTGTTGCTACTGAGGTTGCTTAGGGATGGAATGTTGAGTTTGCTGCTGCTAATGCCTTCGAATGGAATCTTTGCTGCCCGAGAGATTGTTGGGGAAAGTGCTTGAAAATAGCCTTGACCGAGGGGACTCTTGTTCCCTCTTTTGATGATTAGTTTCTCCCTTTTATCGTTCCTGTTTGTCGCTTGGTTGTCCTGATGTTTTTTTTTTAGACTCATCTTTACCTTCTTCTTCACCAATTAACATTCCGCTTGTGTTTTTTTTTTTGAATAATTGAATGAGATATTTTTGGTTGTGATATGATGGTCAATGGTTTTGGGTTAGTTTGATATATTTCTCTGAGATCAGGAAAACCCATTCGGAAAAAGATATTTTTTTTTTTGAAAGTGAAATTCCGGAGAAGAATACAAACGGTGTATTCATCTTGGGGAAATACATATATCAAGAGAAACTGTCGAATGAAATACTAAAGGGAGAGTGGATGGAAAAGTACAACATTTTAGGAATGGGAAAGCTTGAGCCATCGCGAGTGGACTATCACGCCTTCCGACTTGTCTGTGTTGATAAGCCTACAGTATCCTCCTAAAAGAACGTCTGCCACCAGATACGGCTCGTATTCTCTTTCATCAAGAGAACCAATTCGAATAGCTATTTTTACCGTCATATTCCCAACTTGGAACGAGTTTACCTTAATTACTATATCTCCGATTGAAAATGGGTTCAGGCGTTGTGTAAACATTTGAATCTTGGACTCTTTAGTCTCGGTGGCTGCTTCTAAGTTTCTTGCAAAGTGTTTGAATGGCCCAACACTCCATTCACATCTCTTGACAGTGTTTATGCCAGTAATTGCGCCGAGTCCCCATGACGGAATAGGGGAAGAAATGACTGGTCGTAGAGAAGATCGTTCGGCCAGACTTACTTGGGTTTGGAATCCGTGAGTTAGTGCCAACAAGTCTTCTAATGGCGTCCGGGTTCCATCGGTAACTCGTCGATGCAGCAGCAAGTGGGATGGTTTGTTGGAGATTCTTTCGGGCGCTGACATTGGTAGAGGGGATGTTCCCAATTTCGCCTTGTTGTCGAGCACCCACAAGTGCCCCAATATCATGTCATAAACCAGCTCTTTGACAATGTGGAATCTTCTATGCGTTATAGTGTCTTCTATCTTGACCTCGAGGTTGATGTAGCCATGCGCGTTCAAGGATTCTCCTTCCAGGTTCTCAATTACAGATGGGGAATGAGTAGAGTCTTGTTTCGTAAATCCCGTAGATTTCAGTGTCTTGAAAGTAATAATGTTGAAGTCCGAGGCCGCATCGATGAGCGTGTTGTCGAATTCAATATCTCTTAAATGGGATGTGGTCAGCAGTCCCAGTTGCCCCTTTCGATTCCGCCCGTTGGGAAAGCTAGGGCTCTTGGCGCGGTTTCCATGAAGGGAAAAATCCGTTTGCCTGACACAACGCGATTGAGAGCCGCGAAAATATTTTGGCGCTGCACCTTGGAATGGTAGAGAATTTTGCATACATACTGCATCATGGATTGTACAGTCTCGTGCACGGAGTCCCCATAGGCCCCATAATTCCTTACTGAAAGTGGGTCTCGATATACTCCTTCGTTTCCTAGTTGGAGCTCCCCTACTTCTATCTTCTCTTTGAAGATATGCTTCAGTCTGTTGCAATCACTGGTTGGGTGATGAACAAATCTGTGGTAGTGGCAGTATTTGGGGTTTGCCATTTTGTCCTCAGTCGGTGGGCGTTTGGGAGGCGGAAGTATGATAACATCATCTTGAATACATGCTTTTAAGAGATCAATCACCTCCTCGATGGGAAACGGGAAATCCGGGATATTCCTTTCGGTTTTGTGATGACGCATGGGAGCTTTAGCGGCGGCCTTCCGTGGTGGAGTTTCCCGTTGTGCTGGTGCTTCATGTTTAGGCTGATGATCTGTAGCTGGGGCCTTCCTTTTCCCTCTCTCGTTTGCTACGTTCACAGAGGAGGGGCCAGCGTTAAATTGCTTGCTGATGAGGCGCCTATTCCTGCGAGTTTCGCGCATGTATTCGGTTAGAGTCGGTCTAACTCTCTCCAATAATGTTGGTGCTGTCGTTTCGGATCATCTGGAAGCTTCATGTAGTTCGGAGAATATATGGAAATGCAAGTTTTCTAGTAGGGCGCGGTAAATAGGAGCCATACCATTGATGCACGTGTTCACCAGCTGTTGTTCGGTCACGTTTGGATCATGACAGTCTAGTGCTTGAACCCTGAATCTGTTAACAAAATCATTAGGATGTTCATTGTCCCACTGGTACATTCTTCCTAGGTTTGAGAAAGTAACTTGTTCAGACACGAAGAAGTACTTCTTGTAAAATGCGGTAACCATGCTACTGCAATTGTGGATATTGTTTGGCGGAATATTGTTATACCATGTATACGCCATTCTGGTAAGTGATTTGAAAACTCCCTTACACGAAGAATGTGATTGTATGCATGCTCGCCTAGGGACTCCAAAAAGCGTGAGACATGCTCACGTGCGTTTCCGGTGCCATCGTACATGGTGAATTGAGGAGAGGAGTACCCTCTTGGAAGAGGGATTCTTTGTATTTCGGATGGGTAAGGATGTTGATGCTGATACATGTATACTTCATCATCCTTGACTCGGTTACGAATAAGTTGCTCCAGATCCTCTCGCGTAATGAAGTTGGACGACTGGATTCTTTCCAATGGGGTTCTAGCGCGAATCTCCTCGGCCGCAGAGACGTGTTCCGCCAAGGTGCTAGCATCGGGGGTGTTGGAGGCGTTTCTAAACGGCTCTGGGGGGCGTGACTCATGTGGTTCCCGCCCTGTTAGGGCCATGAGAAAGGTGAGTACTTCTTTCTGTGTTGAAACCATATCAGTATGGGCTCTAGCGAGGACTTCATGTCATTCCATCAAATCAGCGATGGTGACATAGGGTCGGCTTCCTCTGGTTCCTCCGGTTTCTCGTCTCGTCGGTGGGGTAATTGGAGTCTTAGTGGTGGTTGGAGGTGCCATGATTGACAAAGCATTAGGAGCGGTAGCGGCGGCTCTGGCTCTGGTGACCGGTGGCGTAATGCCTGAAGGGGTATTTTCGGTGTTGTCGTGATTAGTAGGTTGAGTAGGGACATTAGAGGCGGCGACAGCTCTGGCCCTGGTGATTGGCGGTGTTACACTGGAAGGAGTGTTTTCGGTGTTATCGTGGTCAGTAGGTGACACGTCGACGTTGTTGGAAGTAACGTTAACACCAGGGATGTGTTCTGTGCTGGTGTTCTCGACAGCTGATCCGTATCTGAGTTCTACCATGTTAGGATCAGCGTTTGAAAAATGGAATCAGAAATCGAAAGTTGATATTGTAACGGATAGATCAATCTCCCATTGTGGTCGCCAATTGTTTGAGGGTGAAAACAATTTCTGCTGATTTCGGTAATTTCGGGTGTGTGTATGAGAAAAAATTTAAACCCAAAACAATGTACTGCAAGGGAGTACTTTAGATTTGAGAGATCAATCTGTACAAATCCAGCCTAAACCAAGAAATGGCCGTTCCGGACTTGCTTCGGTCACAAAGTGGAGGAGAATGGGTTGGTTTTGGGGAGGGAAGCAAGGAAAGTGATGAGACCATAATAGTTGATTCTGGAAGAGTAGTTGTGTTACTATGACTTATATTAGAAAAGTAGGAAGGCTAACAAGTGGTAAGCTAGCAAGTATTTTCTGAGTGTTGTATATTCCCGAATGAACTTGTTGTTCTGTGGAAATATGTAAGACCTATTTATACAATTTGAAGTGAAACGTACCCTAGTCTCATTAAGGAATGAAAAAATAGGTAAGTAAATGGGATAAGGTGGTAACCGTATGCATGAAATTGATGTTCCATAAAACAGTTAACGCATGGAATTGATGTTCCATAAAATCTTTAACGCATGGAATTGATGCCCCAGAGCATTTCACCATTAACTCCCTGTATTTACTAACCATCTCACCCTTATGACACTTCCTTATGATGGGCGTAGTGTACGCCGCACGCTGTAAACCGCCAAACCAATACCCAAAAAGGATCCCCCAGTTTGTGATATGTGTTTGATGTCTCGAATGTTTTTTTGTAAAACATGTAGCATATTGTTGTTGCCTGGAAAGTCGAGTTTGGAATAAATGGTAGCTTGGTGACCTTCAACGGTCGAGATTTTGCATCTTAAGAGGAAAGGTAGCCGTTGATCGTCCCACGCCTTCGTTCGTTGGTGGCTGCATAGGGAAGGCCAGCATGGTGGCGCGGCTAGGTTGGCATGACAGTGGCATGGCATGGTGGCACGGCCAAACTTAGATTTTCGGGCCAAAGGTTACCATGTGTTGTCTGGTAACCTTGGATGGCTAGGATTTGCTCCTGAGATTGAAGGGAAACCGTTGATTGTTGCATGCCTTTACTTGGGTAGCCGATTAGGGAAGGCCATCTTGGTGGCGCGGCTAGATTGGCACGCTGTTGGCATGGCATGATGGCGCGGCTAGGTTGGCATGCCATTGGAATGGCATGGTGGCGCGGTCAAACTTAGGTTTTCGGGCCAAAGGTTACCATGTGTTGTCTGGTAACCTTGGATTGTTAGGATTTGCTCCTGAGATTGAAGGGAAACCGTTGATTATTGCACGCCTTCACTTGGGTAGCCGCGTAGGGATGGCCAGCTTGATGTCGCGGCTAGATTGGCATGGCATGGTGGCGCGGACAAACTTAGGTTTTCGGGCCAAAGGTTACCATGTATTGTCTGGTAACCTTGGATGGATAGGATTTGCTCCTGAGATTGAAGGGAAACCGTTAATTATTGCACGCCTTCACTTGGGTAGCCGTGTAGGGAAGGCCAGCATGGTGGCGCGGCTAGATTGGCATGCCGTTGGCATGTCATGATGGCTCGGCTAGGTTGGCATGCCATTGGCATGGCATGGTGGCGAGGCCAAACGTAGGTTTTCGGGCCAATGGTTACCATGTGTTGTCTGGTAACCTTTGATGGCTAGGATTTTCTCCTGAGATTGAAGGGCAACCATTGATTGTTGCACACCTTCGCTTTTGGTAGCCGCATAGGGAAGGCCAACATGGTCGGCATGCTTTGGTCCGGTAGGTGTGGCTGGCATGGTGTGCCATTGGCACATGGGTGCGGCTAGCATGGTCAGCATTCCTTGGCGCGGTAGGTGTGGATGGCATGGTTTTCCATTGGCACAAGGGTGCGGCTAGCATGGTCGGCATGCCTTGGCGCGGTAGGTGTGGCTGGCATGGTTTGCCATTGGCATAGGGGCACAACTAGCATGGTTGGCATGCCTTGGCGCGGTAGGTGTGGCTGGCATGGTTTTCCATTGGCACAGAGGTGCGGCTAGCATGGTCGGCATTCCTTGGCGCGGTAGGTGTGGCTGGCATGGTTTGCCATTGGCACACGTGGGAATTAGGGTATGGTTTTTCGTAACCCTAATTAGTATTGAAGGGAAAAAAAATACCGCGGTAATTTTTTCACAGAAACATTCAAGGTTTCAATAAATGCGCCTAGTAAAAGATTATTACTTAAATGATGTGACGTCACTGTCTGACTAGGGTTTAGGGTTTTACGATTTTAACCCGAAGCTAAAAAACCACCATAAACAAGAGGAACATTCTAAACTCAAACGGGAGGCTATCTCCCATATAGACCTAAAATAACTTTCGAACGGGGGACCGTTCCCCGTCCATTTTAATATTTTTTATACGTGAGAGACAGTCCGACGTGTAGATCAATTATTATTTTTTACACGGGGAACTGTCTCCCATGTAGCTTTTTTTTTCAAGATATAGGTGAAATGACGAGGGTACCCAAGTATACCACAATCTTTTTGTTTCAACCTATGAGTACTTTTACCAAGTGTGATTGTCTATGGACGGAGTCGAGATAATACAACAACTTCGGTATTCACACTTTGTGTGATCGTCTATGGATACGAGTTCGAGACAATACGACAAACAAAGTGTGATACTTGATAATAGGTTCGGACTTAACCAAACTCTATAGGATCAATATCAAGTATAACGGAGTTAACGTAAAGTGCAATTTACGTTAATTATAATAAAATAATTATAATGCGGAAAAATAAAGTAAATGGCACAACAAGATTTTGTTAACGAGGAAACTACAAATGCAGAAAAACCCCGGGACCTAGTCCAAAATTGAATACTCTCATAATTAAGCCGCTATACAAAATCTAAACCAACTTCGTATAGTTAAGACCAAGCAACTACCCCTAGTTCACTTAGTTTCCTCAGTATACTTGCGTTTCCGACTTCGAGAGTCATGCACTGGTACAATTCCTTTTGATCGTATTCCAAACTGTAAAGGAACAACAAATCTGTTTGGTAACAACTCTATTGATTCTTTAAGATAAAGATATCTTAAGTCATATGCAAAGGCTCTTCCATTTAATCTAATAAACTCCTTTTCCTGGTTAGATCAATCTAACTTTAATTATCGAAATATTCAAGTCTAGATTCGCAATCAATCAATATAGATCTCAAAACTAATCAATCGAATAAATCTGATTCTAGTTAGATCCAAGCCAATCAAGGTTTGTGCACACAATAAGATACGAAAACCAATAAGAAATCTTCTTCGTCTTCAAATCTTCTTTAATCTTCAAATAACCTGCACAACACCACTTGAATCTCTTGTGATCAATCACATGCAGAACGGAGTCTGTTAACAATGGATTATCACAAGATGTATTTAGATCTAACAATAGTTCTAAAGATCACGTCGATACTTCGATCTAGTTTGAGTGAATCTTATATCAGAAGAGAATATTCTCAAGAATAAACAAACTAGGTGCAATCAAAGTTTCAACAACCGTTAGTCAATCAAATCAATCGAAAACTAATAACACTGAAATTATCTAGTTTCCCACCAATGGTACTCGTAGAGCTTCTTGATCCCACAAAAGTCTTTAAACGAGCGGTCGTAAGAGATTTCACCTAATTAGGATACTTTCCTCTCCGATTAGACGACTCCACCAGAAATAACAAAAAATGAAGTGTGCCCGGATCTTAGGATAGTTTGCTAGAAATGCAAACTTAGGTATTTATAGACCAAGGATGTTTGGACATCAAGGAATTTCCAAAACCTTGCAATGAATGCCAAAATTCAGTTTTCCTAATTCCAATAAATGCTTGTCCAATATTTCCGAAATCTCTCAATAGAAAATATCCAATTAGTAAATGAACATTACTAATTTTTATTCTCTAAGATATGCATTTAATTGCTGGTAATTAAAGCATATAAAACTAAAAACATTAATTAAAAGATTCTTAATTTATCTCGGCACATGATCTCCCTGAGTACTAAGGAATATCTTTGAACAATAAATGATAAGAGTTACTGTACATGTTCAAAGTATGTTGACATCTTTTCACTGTAAATCCTTATTTCATATTTACATGGATTTACATTCTTGGAATCGGTTATACCACATTTGCAAGCAAGTTTAGAATTGGTTGACCTTTATTCCAAGACTACTATATGATTGATCAAATACCAAATCACATACATGGGCTCAATCGGTTCTACCAATCACTAAGATTGGTTATACCTTAATATGGAAATACTTGTGATCGGTCACACCAGTCACTAGGATCGGTTGCACCAGTTACAAGGATCAGTTTCATCTATACATGGTATTGCTTGTGATCGGTCACATCGGTTACCAGAATTGGTTACACCAGTTACCAGGACCAGTTACCAATTACAAGGATCAATTACACAACACTCGTGATCGGCCACACCAATTACTAGGATCGGCCACACCAATTACCAGGATCGATCATACCAACACATGGTGATTACTTAGGATCAGTTACACCAATTAATAAAAACCAGTCATACCAAACCATAAGTCAGACATTGTGATTAGTTATACAAAGATACATAACATAGTTAATATCGGTTCTAGCATTTCACACATATTGGCCATCCAAAGATTTGCAATGAATACCCGGACTAATAAGCCTAATGATTTCCCTTTCGATTCAAGAAACAAGTTCATGAATGTACTTCCTTTAAACAAATGTAAAACATTATTTTCTATGATGAAATCTTCACCATAAACCATTCACATAATCATAACAGTATATGAAAGATTATGTCGATATCATATCTACGAAGTTCAAAGGATAAGATTTATACTTCGTAGTCTAATTCCCTAATATTATGATCATACAATTATGTTGAGTAATATACAATATATACATCTTCGCAGTTATGTTTTCAATATAGCACGACTTGAAAGATACGTTAGGAATGAAACAGTTCAAAGTCAATATTACTAACCTCAAGTGGAAGGATGATGTCGTCGTTGTAGTTCACTTTTCACATATGAGTTTAATCGGAACACCTTATGATCCTTTGATAAAGCCTACCTGAAAAAGTAGGGGTCTAACAACCACATCCAATATTTCTCTTAGAAATCTCTATGGACAAACCCAATATACATTCAAGAGAATCAACTAGACAGTTAAACTCAATCTTAATAAAAGTATATCAAAGAGTTTATATCTCAATTTCTCAATTTAATCCGTAATCAAACAAATAGGAATGTGTGAGCCCGACTGAATAAGAGCAATAACTTGAATGGTACCAAAGACCAATTTTCAAGTGTCGATCAACAACCCAAAGGCCGAATTCAAGACCTGATTGATCTTAACACACAACCTGTGATATTTCTATTATATAAACAAACTAGGTCTAAACCCGTGCCGTAACGGCACGGGCGTTATACAAAATTCTAGATAATTATGTTAGATTATTTACAGATAACAGTGAATTTCTAGTTAAATCCTCCTGAATTTTTAAACGAAGCCCAAAAAAGGAGCATCCTGACGCTTGAATTAATAATACTTAACCGAAACCAAGTTTAAGCTATTTATGTTATGTCGAAAAAGTAACGCAATTCACCTATGAACTTCTATATTAGGCCACAAAAATTTCACACCATATAACTGAAAGGTGGTTGAAGTTGGCTGTGAAATTCGCTTGTAGACCCCTAACGTCTAAATAGGACAGTCTATTGAAACAGGAATTCAAAATGTAAGTGAATGCAATTAAAAATCCTAACATTTTTCCTCTATGCATATTACAACGGAAGATATGGTGATTAATTAATGATTGATTAGTATCACATATTTATACTAATTGTCAAATGCAATTCAAAAGTATAAAAATCTAATACACTAAAAGGATCAATACGCGTGCCTAACCCAAGTAACATCTCTTTGACACAAATTGTTTAATGTTTATAATTCCTCGTATGGGAGGAAATATTGGTTTTGGAAACTGAAATTCACAATTTATATGCTCAAAAAAATGGAAAGTTTCACGTGGAAGTAATTTTCTTACTCTGGTTATCGGTTTTTACAACAGAACCTCGTAAGCTTCCCTTTTTTAGAATTAATGCCTGGCCAACCAAGCTAAAGAAGATTCCCCGTATTAGCAGGGAAAAGCTCAAGTTATAGGAGTTTACTGAATTCACTTTGTTAGATCAAACTTTCTTCTCTTATGAGTTTACTTGACTTATTTAGTGATCAAAGGAGAGGGAAAAGCGTTCTATCTGGAGATGTCGTAACTTGGGCTCATCATGCTATACTCGCGGGGAAGCAAAGACGCGCATTGTAATCAAATCTTTGTGATGCTACTACTGAATATAAAAATAGTGGAGAACATAGACACTTCATCATGATACTTCATAAAGTATAAAATTGGGAAAGAAAATCAAAGTACTTTACAATGGTTTTACGCTAAATCAAAATATCAATACATGCGTATAAGTTCCCATTTTTAGTTACATTGTTACTGAACGCAGTCAATGTGGTGGTCATGGTTCTTGTCTCTCACAACAACAAAAAATTCTCTATTCTTAAAGGTCGATTGCTAAACTGACCTATCCCTTTCACATTTCATATATTGCTTCTCTCATCCAACACAAAATATATAACATTATTGAGTATGAAGTTGTTATCTATGCTTACTCATGGTTCCTGGATTAGAGTTATTCCTTCTTTTTTTTAAACCATCTCTCCAACAAATAGTATGATCATACTTCGATATAATGTAGGAGAAATATGTATAAGAGATATTATGTTTCTTAAGAATCATAGAAAAACCTCAAGTGACTGGAATATTCACAGTATATGAAAGGATTGTGTTGGATGCGTGGTAAAGATCAAGAAATCCTTTAATGGCATTGATGGTAATTAGTTGTGTCATACATCATTTTTTGCTTTAATTTTCATTCTTGTTTTTTGTGTTTTCCTAGGTGAACATAATTCAAAAGTCATTTCAAAATTGTGGAAAGGCCTATAGGACACATATTGATTTCCTAAACAAAAGGTAACAATAATTGAATGGGTTGATCCTGAGAAAATCATTAGGTTATTAAGAAGACCAATAAAATTGTTACTATTTAGATCCACACTAAATCTATTCGAGTCTTCCCAATCCCATGTAGAACCAATAAAATTGATATAATTGGAAGAGTCAATTTAGCTTTCAATCTAGAAAATAATCCTGGAGCAGCGAATACTAAAATATAGCAGATAGATATGCAAATAGAGAATTCGATATCAAAAACAAAAATTTGCAGTGCTTAAAACGCTTAAGCAACCAAATTGAAAAGTGAAAAATTAAAATAAAATAAAATAAAACGCAGTAATGCAACATTGTGGAACGCCGACCTACTTTAGTATTAATTCCTATCCAGCAATGTCAGATACCCTAGCTAGATATCCATGTGTGTCTGTACACGCACGTTCATTTTGTAAACATCAACCAATTTCCAAGTTATAGTGTGTAACCAGGATAATCTTTTAAGTCTTCTCTACGTCTCTATCAAGATAAAACAAAAATGATATTCCCACTAAAGTTTAAGCATGATAGAAAGGAAACATTTTTACTTAAGAAATTCTCACCTTTCTAGACCAAAAAGTTCTGAATATATTGCAACCCAAAATCCAACGCCCTTCAACAGCCAAATTTTCATAATCTACAAATGAAAAACTACAAACACCCCTCAATTTTTAACAATGAGATTATTCTAATCAATTAGCCTATGTTTGGAAATGTATACTTTCAGTTAAATATACAAAAAATTAAATATCAATAAAATGATTGAATCCCTAAAATTAATACATGATGCAATGTAAAAATAAAGTGTTTTCTTAAAAATTGTTATCTCAGAATAGTTTGATTGGTCATAGATATAT
The DNA here is from genome assembly GCA_023529315.1 of Papaver bracteatum. Classification (NCBI taxonomy): domain Eukaryota; kingdom Viridiplantae; phylum Streptophyta; class Magnoliopsida; order Ranunculales; family Papaveraceae; genus Papaver; species Papaver bracteatum. The sequence continues at coordinate 1,559,393 of JAJJWX010003277.1, read as the reverse complement.
GTTTAGGTGGAAGAAGATCAAAAGAACATGGATAGAAGATTGAGTATAAATATGTTTTTGGAGTTTTCCTCTCTCTCATTCCCAATTTTATTTATGATTTTTGTTTATTCAAAACTGGGGATTAGATTTTGTGTGCGGGAGAGAGAATCAATTGTTCAATTTTATGGGAAGATAGGTTTGTTATTTTCAGCCCATCAAATTTTCTTCGTTTTGATTTTGACTTTTGAGGTGGGAAGAGGAAAATATATAATGTATTATTTTTCAATTAAAACCTTTATTCATCGAATCGACCACAAAACCGCTCTTTATCTTGCCTAACTTAGTCAATCTTCATTTTGTAATACATAACAAAGAAATATGGAGAAAAGATGACCTAACTAAGGTATTATTTGTGCTGTAATGGTACAACTTAATAATAAGTAATTTTTTGTGACTTAATTATGCCGCTCATCTATAGCTATTCTATAACGTGATATTTCGGTATATTTTTTAATTTTCATGTATTTTAACTAAGTTTATTTTATCATTAGGACGATTAAGCACATTTTTAACTTAATAAAGTTACCCATTTTGTGGCAAAATGTGACTAACATAATCTACTACCACAAACCACATGCTACCACTCATTTCTACACTACCAGCTTCGCCCACCTCTCATTTAATTTTAATCACCAACATCATGTATAAAATTTAGATTGAATAAACTTAAGTTCTCAATTAATTTATTCGATTATATATTTTCTTGTTATATTCCCTTTTATATTGTAATCAATTTTATATTTTAATAGTAAAAACACATATTTATATGACCAGGTACTAAAGGTAGCAAAGGTACTATTTGGGTGATCCAACAGTCATGATTATTGTTTATTATATGATATGTTAATATCCTTGAAATTTTTGGTATCTGTATTAGTCAATCGTGCTAAAAACAAACGATTACATCTTTCACAATACAATGCTATCCATGTTGTAAAAACGCATAAATAATATCATCGAATACTACTCACCCATATCCACCACCATAAAAACCACATGTTTCCAACATTTCTTCCACCAACACAAATGTTACCTCCAACACCACTCGACCGCATCCACCACTCATTAACACCCGCCGCCGTTTCTACCACCCCTACTTATTCCACCACCACAAATAATTTTTATTGTATATATTATTTATTAATGAAATATGTATTTGTTAAAAAATTAGTAAACCAATCATTATGAACAATTAATGAGACAACACTAAATAATAAAACAATATGTATTTATTAAATTAATTAAGGGAAAAAAAACACTTATTATGAGCAACTAATGAGACAACACCAATTAATGAAACATTTATAGTAATACTAAAGTTGAACAAACCACGACCGTTGATTTATCTTTTTCCTAGACAAATCTGAACCACCACTTACACATGCCAAGTTAGCCAAACTGTGCTTTATACTCTTGACCAGATCTTAACCCGTGCCGTAACGGTACGTGATGTTTTGTCTCTAATACAATATTGTTCACATTCCTCTTGCTTCATTTTATTCGTGACTAGTTATTTTGATATTCAAATAGGTTTTGGGAAACAAAATGGGTTACCCGATCTTTTTATTTTTTTTACTTAAGCATGTTATTCCAATTTATTATCTGGACGGAGTAATAATGTTGTGCCAACATGAAAATAAAATAAAAAATACAGTAAATAAAAAAATTCCCCATTTATTGTTCCATCATATTATAATTTCAAACTTCAAAAAGAATATTTCATCTAACAGTACATATAACTAAACTGCCAATCCACCTCCATGATGTTTATGAATACATTTGTTCCGAAATTATTGATAACTAATGCTCTAAGGAGTGAAGCAAAAACCCATAATATTTTCCCTACTATAGATGAACACTATTTATTTATTTATTGCAAATGTGAGAGTTATAAAAATGAAGAACCCTTGGATATTGGAAGGCTGAGATATACACATGTGAGTCGAAAAAATAAACTTATAATAGTAAATCAAAACATGTGTAAGATTCTTTCTCAATCATATTGATAACATAAAATTGAAGAAATTCGTGGATAAAAAGATTTCACACCAACTATGCTAAGTAGTGCATGAATGATGTTCTCACATCTAGTGTTACTCAAGTAATTTGGAATTTTAAAGAGCATAGTCATATTGATATTTGTATCTACATAAATTCAACTAACCTTCCGAAGAAAAATTAGTAGTTTCAAGGTAGAGCCGACACAAACTTCGGTCGCCTTCAATGTATACAACACACATTGGGTTTAATCGGCCTTGAAATTAAACAAACACCCCAACATTAGTCAAATAATGTCTACAAATACGGGATCGAAACAAAGTGTTAACAGGAAAAATGAGAGACTAACATGAGTTCTACAAATAAAATACCCTATATGTATCAAAGTTTGTTAACCAAATATGTATTCAAATTAAAAATTCATCAACTTAACAAAAAAATATAAAAGAACCCAAGTTAAATCAATACTTGCATAAACAAAACTTATAAGAGAATTTTGTAATTATTAAATACCTTTGAAATCACTATTAGAGATTTAATTACATGCCTCGTTAAAAACTACGGTAGGACGAAATCACCAGATTAATCTGTAGAAATTTCACTGGATATGTAGCAATTCAGAGAAGTTTACACTGGTGGTGATGCGTTCCATGTAAGTGTTGTTCGATTGATTATTTTTTTAGAAGGTTTCGGTTTTCATTGGAGAAACCGAGAGGGATCATTTCATTATATTCCTTATCATTCAGAAATCCAAGACCAACTCGCCCTCTGCTTACGGGATCTCGATACAACCTTAGATTTATCTATTGGACGGAGAAACTTTGATACTAAATATGTAGTTTTTAGTGTTATTTATTATATAACGTGACATCCAAATGTTTTTTTCTTCTTCTTAATTTTCATGTATTTTAACCGAGTTTATATTAGCATTAAGACGATCAACCACATTTCTAATTTATAGTGTTATCCTTTTGTAGCAGCACATAATTAACATAGTCAATTATTACTCATCAATACCGGCCAGTACCACAAACCACCAGATATCACTTCTTTATCCACCACCACCATTTTCCATCCCTCGTAGAATATTGGGCACACTTATAACTTTTAATCCCACGCGTCATGTATAAAGCTTAGATTTAACAAACTTAGGTCGTCAATTAATTTATTCAACTATATGTTTTTTGTTAATACTGAAAATCATGCGTACGAACGGTTACCAAAGATAGCAGTGGTACCAAAAACAATCATTTTGTCTTATATGATTTGGTATCATCCCAAAAGTATTTGTTATCCGCCTTTTATGATCGTGTCAAAAACAACTAACTATACTTTTCACACTACAATGTTACTCGTCATGTAAAAGAAATTATTATTTTTGATTCAAAAAGAAAAAACCAATACCACCGCCATTAAAACCATCTAGCGCCACTATTTCTTCCACCAAAACTAATGTTACCGCCTCCACCACTTAGTAACACCTTCCACCACTTCCACCACTTACTTCTTCCTCTACTACCACCACCACCACTAATATCTATTGAAATAATTTTTGTCAAAATTATTATTTATTGATGGAGATATGTATTAATATTAATTAAGGGATATTTATGATGTAAATTAATAAATCATTTATCATGAGAAATTAATGAGACATCAATTAATAAAATACTTATACTACTTAATATTTAAGTTGAACAAACCATGACCATAGATTTATCTTCTCTCTAGACAAATCACTTATACTAATTAATATTTAAGTTGAACAAACAACCACTGTTGATTTATCTTTTCCATCAATTCCAACCAAGGTGGAACAATGGTTAGAGGCCACTCTTATGACACAATAGGTCATGAGTTCGAACCTCCCCGTTATAATTTTTGAAATTCCATATCTTGACTTGAGTATTCATTTTTAATTCATAATATTGGAATGAACACCACGTGTGCGACTTGTAGGGTGTGGCACCGAGAACCACAGCCTTTGATTTATCTTTGCCAAGGATAAATCCTGACCACCACTCAGATAGGCAAAGTTATCTAAACTCTGCTTTATACTATTGATATAATGCGGAAAAGAAATAACACAGACACTAGAGATTTTGTTAACGAGGATTCGCAAATGCAGAAAAACCCAGGGACCTAGTCCAGATTTGAACACCACACTGTATTAATCCGCTACAGACTCTAGCCTAATACCAAGCTAACTTCAGACTGGAATGTAGTTGAACCCTAATCAATCTCACACTGGTCAAGGTACAATTGTTCTCCTTACGTCTCTGAACCCCAGCAGGATTCTACGCACTTGATTCCCTTAGCTGATCTCACCCACAACTAAGAGTTGCTATGACCCAAAGTCGAAGACTTGATAAACAAATCTGTCTCACATAAAAAAGTTTATTATATAGATTAATCCGTCTCCCAGAGATAAACCTATGAGTTTTGTTTCATCTTTTGATAAATCAAGGTGAACAGGAACCAATTGATAAATTGTACTTATATTCCCGAGGATCAGCCTAGTATTATCAGTCACCTCACAATAATATTAATCGATTAACGAAACAAGATATTGTGGAATCACAAACGATGATACGAAGATGTTTGTGACTACTTTTCAATCTTGCATATCGGAGAATAAATCTCGAGCAAATCTTAAAGAAGATAGTATTCAATCATGATAGAAAACATCAAGATCAGAACATGCAATTACAAAAAAAATAGTTGGGGCTGGCTTTACAATCCCAATGAAGTCTTCAAGTCGTTAACCTACAGGGTTTCGTGAAAAACCTAAGGTTAAAGGAGAATCGACTCTAGTCGTAACTAGTATCACACATGAGGTGTGGGGATTAGGTTTCCCAGTTGCTAGAGTTCTCCTTTATATAGTCTTCAAATCAGGGTTTGCAATCTAAGTTACCTTGGTAACAAAGCATTCAATATTCACCGTTAGATGAAAACCTGATTAGATTCAAGCTAATATCTTCCAACCGTTAGATCGAACTTAGCTTATTATACACAAATGAAATGTACCATCATTTAGATAAAGGTAACTGTACCTAAATGTGTTCACTTAGTTGGTTCAACAATAGTTAACCAATGGTTAGCCATATGATCACTTTCATATCAACCTTATTCATCTTTATCATAACTTGTTCAAATGACTCAAATGAAACTAATTAGAGAGTTGTTCAATTGTTTATATTCTCATAGAAGTATACAAGACACAATTGAAGCAAAATCAATTTTGATTCACTCGAATCATGTCATGAACATTATAGCCACAGTTTGCAAAAGATTGCATTCCTTATTATGTAAATGTATTAGTTCATGAACAAACCGATTTTAGAACATAACCTACTTAAGTATGCAAACAGGTACACATACCTAAGTAGCCGGACTGAGTTTGGTTACGCCAGTACGCGTACGAGTATGCATACCACTTACACTTCCAAACTCCGGCAGAAATTCATGGGACTTGGACTTCCTCCAGTACGCGTACGGGTACGCATACTTATTTCCTGGACTTTCAACAACCAACCAGTACGCATACGGGTATGATAAGTGCTTAAAAACACCTCTCTAGGTATCGGTTGATTATGCTTTATTGGCTAGTTTTCTTGTGAAATTGTATTATTATCTTTCTCTTATATTTTATGGGAATTTTGGAGCTTATTCTCGAAAAGAACAAGAAATCGTCCAATTGGCCACAAAAGAGGTAGAATTTTTACTGCATGGAATCTACTACGGGCAGTCGCGTAGGTATATTGGATGCTAGAAGCTCGTGTCATCTAATGCACTGGTTCAAAGACCAAAAGACATGCACTGATCATATGAAATTTATATACATGGGCTTAACATTCCTGGCATATTTAGGGGCGACCCCAACGCAATTAGGGGCGACACTAAAAGACAAAATAGGTTGAAAATACTTCTATGCCCCTCCATAATCGGTAGTTTAGTTTTTTTTAACTACCGATTGCAAAATATCATTTTTGGGGGAAACTCTATATTCGGTAGTTATATGAACTATTTTTGCTACCGATTATAGGCTCAACCAAATTAGAAAAATAGAGGATTTTTGCAAAATCTCATTTTGGGGCAACTCTATATTCGGTAGTTATATGTGTTGGATATTTTCAAGATTGTTTGTCGCTGTCCGGGGGGCATAGCCCCTTCCAGCTGTGTTCGACCTGACATGTCAGGTTGTGGGTATCTAGGGGGCAATGCCCCCTAGCAGAGTGTGAGACAGCATCTCGTGGAATTTTTTTTGGTTAATGAATTTGAAAACCTATTTGGTTTTCCAGAAATTTTCACAAAACGTGTTTGTTCCCATAGGGTTTCTTCATTATCGGAAGTCATGATAACTTTGATTTTGGGGATACTCTATATTCGGTAGTTATACGAAGTATATTGACTACCGATTATGGTAGGATATTTTCAAAGAGAGCCACTGTATAATCGGAAGTCATGATAACTCTTCCTTTCTTACCGATTATAGGCTCAACCAAAATTCCAAAAAAAAAAAAGGATTTTTGCAAACTATGATTTTGGGGCTACTCTATATTCGGTAGTTATACGAAGTATATTGACTACCGATTATGGTAGGATATTTGCAAAAAGATCCACTGCATAATCGGAAGTCATGATAACTCTTTCTTTCTTACCGATTATAGGCTCAACCAAAATTCCAAAAAAAAAAAAGGATTTTTGCAAACTCTGATTTTGGGGCTACTCTATATTCGAAAGTTAAATAACCTAAATTCCCTACCGATTATGGTAGCATTTTTTCCAAAGGTCTACTGTATAATCGGGAGTCAAGATAACTTTATTTACTACCGATTATAGGATAATCAAAATTCAAAAGATATAGGATTTTATTTTGGGGATACTGTATAATCATAAGTCATACAAACTAAATTTACTCCCGATTGTTGATTACCTACCGATTGTATAGTTATCTACCGATTGTAAAGGGTAGTTTGGCCATTAAAAAAATGCCCCGGAAATAACCTACCGATTGTGAAATAACCTACCGATTATGACCTATTTTTTCGTTTTGTGTCGCCCCTAATTGCGTTGGGGTCGCCCCTAAATGTGCCAAGTTAACATTAGCCATGGAGAATATGCCTGCATTTGTTAGTGGACTTCACATCAAGGGTTATATGCACGTATGTGCTATGAAGGGAGAAAAATTATGTCTCTTTAGAAACCCAAATTCAGAAGCAGAGAAGGGATTTTGAATTCTTCATCTCATGTCGTGAATAGAGCACTATTTATTTGATGCCATCCATGGATCGAAGGGAATTCATCAAGTCCGGACTGAAATCGAGAGAAGAAGAAAGAAATAGTGAATTTGCTGGCATTTTAGGGAAGACGTTGTGTTGTTGAATTGACAGTTTCTGGCAGGGAAGATGGCTGGAGTTCACGGTGGTTTTAGCTCGAATCTGGAGCTGAATTGGGTTCGAATTGTTGTGGATTTTGAGTTCAGAACTGAATTGAATAAATGGACTTGTGTTGATTGTATGATTGTGTATAGTGAAGGAGGTATAATGGTGTTACAAATCACCAGCATTTTCATGTTTGAATTACCATCAGTTCTGCTCATATGGTGTTTTCAAAATTGCATGAACCAAGAAGATGGAAGAGTTTATCATGGGTTTGATCAAGTTCTTGAGCTATGGATATTGGAATACGATGGTTGTAATGGAGCAGAGTCTGTGATGGTGATCGAATAGGTTAACAGCAACTCGTGCTGATAACTCAGTTTAACAATAATGGCAGGGATGGAGGAGCTGGTTGTTGGACATAGGAGAAAACAGTTGAGACCCTGGTTGTTGCAGAACTGCCATTGATGAGAATGATGCATGGGAGTCTGAGTAAAGTTGGATAATAAAGATGGAGAGTTTGATTGATGCCGTCGGCATTAATAGGTTTTCGGAGATGATAACAGACTCGGGATATGTTTGAGGCAAGGCCTGGTGACCAATTGTTGAAGCTGCAATCGACTGCACTAATTGTTGCTGAGATAGACTAGTGTTATTAAACATAAATGGGAAGTGGTGTTGATACTGCTGGTCTAGAATTAATATTTTACAGGGAATGTGAGTGATGGAGATACAGATACGGAGTTTTTGTGGTTGAGTGGTTGCTACTCGAGAGATATCAGTGAGCTGCGGAGGATGGGCACGGTGATAGCTTGATGTTGCTGAAGTGATCAATGGAGAAGGCATTGGTGCAGTCGAGAAGGATATTGAATGAGTTGTTGTTGTTCCCAACCATGGCAGTGAGGATTATGTGGTGACTGATGATTGGCAGTGATCGCTAGAAGAAAGGGTATGTCAGTTGAACTCGGGGTGTTGCTGCCAGTATGATGAAAGCAATAATGGTATTGGTTGATGTACCGGTGATTGAGTGATGGTTGTAGATGATGGAGTTCAAGGAACAAATCAGGGATGATACAAAGAATGAAAGTGGGTATTTGTTGTGATAGAACCAACGATGGAGTTGAGTCTTGGCTTGCTGAGAACGATGAAGGTGGTTTGAGTTAACTTGTGCAGAGCTTGGTAGTAGCGATGATGTATGGATCCGTAAGTTTTCTCATGTTAAGAATTTCCGATTAAATTAATCATGGGTTCTCTTGTGGTTAATTTAATTGAGTATTTTAGATACAAATTCATGTTTCATGTGATTTGTTAATGTCCAAAGAAATCCTTATTTTCTTGTGAAAGTAAGGTCGCTCTTGTTGTTCTTTCGGGAATGACATTTTATGAGGGAGAGTTCTTATTTTAACTTATGCTTAATTTCCATATCTTTGTGAGGAGTGCGACTGTAGAATATTATAGGGGTTATCTTGTATCTTTATAAACTCCTTGATGAATGCATTTAGTTTCGGCTATATGATTGCATCTAAACAAAGTTGATATGTTCTCTTTTGGTCATGAAGTATCTCTATGGAAATTTCATTAGGATCCCACTAGTTTTCGTACCTTTGCCTATTTATATTAACAAAAAGGGGGAGAATTAATGTGTAGTTCACACTACAAATACATATGGTTTACGGATCATTATGTAAGGGGGAGTGGTTTTCATGTGAGATGAAGTATTGACTAAGGGGGAGTGATACATATCACCATAGTATTGTTGTCAAAGTTGTGATACAACTGAACTTTGATGTTGTGTAATAATATTATGACACTGTATAACAATGATTGAGAGCAACAATTTTCTCATTGTTAGAGCTACGGATCTTCAACAATGATGATGCAGAGTTGAACACATTTAGGATCATTGGAGTACTTGGAAGTGACGAAGATTTCGAGTATTGTTGAAGAACCAAGGAGATCAAGCATTTGGATGAGAAGCTACAATGTTTATTTATTTTGTAATCCATATGTATTGATAGTTTTTGTCACTAAAATTGACAAAAGGGGGTATTGTTAGAGCACTGCTCGGCCAAACTCGCAAGCGTTGATATCTCAAGCCTGTTTGTCAAGTTTAGTTTCCAAAACTATAAGTCTTGATTTCTAGTCTACTTATAGTTAAGTCTCGGATTAGGATAGTAAGTGTAGTTGAGCTTTAGACTTCACGGCGTTCATCAAATGAAAACAAAGAACTACTCAAGGTAACTTGTGGAAATTCATCAACAAAAGGTATGTGGAGGCTTGGACTCATCTATCATTCAAAAGTCTATCTACTCTATCTCATATTTGATACAAAAAGTCGTATTGCTATATAGACTTCAATTATACACATTTGGTATTTCGAGCCGAGTTTATCTCGCTTATCTATTTCTCGAAATATGTGTTGGTAAGATTTCTATTTAACCAAGTTTATCTTTTATTCTTGATGAAAGTCAAAAGATGATCATGTGAAAATCGCCTTGTAACATCTTACATGATTTGTGTGAGACAGTCATTTGATGTAGACTCGGACTATTTCGTATTGATCATTCGATCACTTGAAAATTGATTTGAAGCTAATAGTTTGTGTGAGACAACTATTGTTATCTTCCAAGAATGTTTCAATGATTGGAATTAGGGTTTAGAACATGTAACCATGATTGAATATAAACATAGTGTGTAATCACATTTGTGTAAATTCTAAAACTGGGAACCATGGTATGCGTACCCTGGTGAGCGTCGTTTACTCAACAAAATAATAAGATGTTTCCCACTAATTAACAAATAATAAAGCGGTAGTAAGGATCGTTCCCATGAGGAGTAATGCAATTGATATGTTATCTAAATTAGCGAGAATATAAAATAATGATTAAAAATATAATAAGATAAAGAGGATGACGATTAAGAAATCCTTCGCCGTTACTAACCTTTAACTCAACAATGTACCTGTTTATCTCTTGTTAGAATCAATTGTCACCAACCGTAGGAAAGCAAGTACGCTTAGTTATCCCCAAAACTCCTTGTATCACTGGATACGAAAGCGCTCGACTACCGGATTCTATTCAAAAGAACCACCTTGAGGTTCGCTTACAAGATGTAGTTCCCCAAACGCATTAATATTTATGAATTTAGGTTTGATCCCAACAGTTAAACTCGGTACGCTCGGTCCACTTACTGGTGTTGTCTCTACTCGCAATTGCTACACAGAATCCCTCCGCCGAGTCTTGCGATTTCTACTTGTGTAGGAGGTAAGCGACAATTACGGATCGACTCAACTCTCTACTAGCATTAGAATGATTAATAGACTAATCTTGTTGGCCACCCAAACCAATCTAAGAATCAATCATAAAGCTTCGATATAGTAAAAACAATCCACAATGATTAACTTTAAACTCGAAATAAACTTGTAAATAATTGAGATTCACAATTAAAACTTTGAATTCATCCTTAACAATAAAAGAATATAGAAAAGAGATAGCTCTCCCCCCTAACGGGAAGAAAACGGTGATTACAAGATATCTCAAATTGTATCTAAGCTTCCCTATATATAGAGTTTTGTAACCTCTTCTTGAAGAAACTAGGAAACCTAGCTAACATAAGAAAGTGCACCTCCTTAAGAATTGTGTCCCATGCATCACGACCGGTGCTAAATTATTACTAAAAACTAACTAGAATTCTAAAAATAAGTCACGTCCATGTCCTGCTCGTCATAATCTCCAAACATTCCAACGGGCCTGCAAAAATTCAGCCCATTCCTTGTAAATGTCTTGTCAGTCCGCTGGAACTGACAATGTACCTTTTCTTCTCAGCACCAACCTCCCTGTCTCGATCACGCAACTGCCATCCACCACAAAACCCATGAATAACACAATCAATTATCCCATACCTTCTTGATGGTCTCACAAGTGGTGACTGGGAAATCAAGAGAGTAAGGAGGAAATCTCTTTCTGATTGGATAACTCCAGTTCCCAGTACTTACAGTTCTCAACTGGTCTATGTTTCTCAATCTTCCGATGGAAAAGAATTCGTTCTTACAAATTCGAATAACTCACTTACGATAGAGAAACTGCCAGAATCAGGAACAGATTTATCCCTGCATGCTACTTTCAGACTCATCTCCAAGGAAGTGAACTCATCTCACTTATCATCATTCACTGATTACATTGGAAAATATGTAATGTTAGAACCAGTTGATCTTCCAAGAATTCTAGTTATGCACAATAGACCAAATAACAATTTAGGCTTGACAAATGCCGAGGTGGCTTCTGAAGAGGATAACAAATTGTTGAATCAACCTTCACCAATTCCACCAATCACTCCTCCAATTACACCACCAACCTTTACCTAATATGGACTTCCTTGTTTTCTACACCTACTCCACCAACCTTTACCTAACATGGACTTCCTTGTTTTCTTCATTTACCTACTCCATTATTTAATTAATGTAATTATTTAATTCTTGTAATGTTGGTTATAAATACCTCCCATTTTTGGAGATAAAGAATAACAATTATTTTTGAGTTGAACCTTAAGTTTAACATATGGTATTAGATCTCCATGGTGAGTTGAGTGCTTCTTAGTAATAGTGAGTGTTTCGTTACTTCAATTGATCCTTCTTCCGCTGGCTCAAGTAAGTTATACTACCGATTTTATGATAAAATTGTTATGTTGAGTTTATGATTGTCCTTTTTAAATCCTACTTAATCTTGTTAATCCATTTATCTTGGACTAAGTAAGTTGTACTGCTGTTTTTTTTTGTTTCGTACAAACAGTTATCATCTTTGATCAAGATTTTTTTTATTTTAGCTAATTGAGTTTGTTTTTCTTATAAGCAAACCCCTGTTAAATTTTTTTTCATATATTTGGTTGATTTGTCAAACTTAATTTCTCTGTGCACGAGAGAAAACTTGATTTGAATTTAAACTCTTACCGTTTTTACCGTTATAGGACTTGTTCCTCTTATTCGACTACTCATATAATTTTTAGCTGCTAGGTAGAATCTAGCCGGTTTATTTTTCACCCCCCAGAAACAGTTGTGTACACAATCAGTTCATTTGTACCTTTTTAGTCATTTGTTAAAAAAAAAAAAAACGCTTGCCAAGTTTTTCGCAAGCTGCTTGCAACCTGTATTCATACTTCATATAATTTCTTCTTTAATCGTGATAATGTCTTCCGTTAGACGTTGTGTTTACTGTGGAAGCAATTCACACTTCATGGAGAAATTTTTCAAGATAATTGGCTATCCCGATTGGTGTGACGCCTATAAAATACAAATAAATATCGACCAAAGAGGGGTAGATACATGTACTTCAATGATGATTACGACAACTGATACTCATTCTTCCGTGGTGGAATCTCATTCTTTGGTAAACCCGAACCTCTTCCAGCAATCAAGTAAGGTTGATGTCGCTTTACTTGCTATTGATTCTGGAAAAGATCATGGTTGGATTCTCGATTCTGGTGCTACGGGTCATATGACGTTCGATGCCTCTATTTTGAAAGATCTATTGCTACCTGCGTATACAACTATTTCCAACGCCAATGGTGTACCGTATCCGGTTACCGAAGCTGGGAGAGTTGATTTAACACCTTCCTTGTCCCTAGAACACACATTATTGGTTCCTTCTCTTTCAAATAATCTCTTGTCTGCGGCACAAGTAACCGCACAGTTAAATTGTTTAGTACTAATCTACCCCACTTTCTGTCTTCTTCAGGATCTCGGCAACCGGGAGATAATTGGGCGAGGTACTAAGAGAGATGGTTTATATTACATCGACGATGTTTGTGAATGGAGATCTCTTTCAGTTAAAAGGTCTTCTTGTGCATCTAAAAATATGATCTTACTGTGGCACCACCTGTTAGGACATGCTTCTTTTGGATATTTGGAGCACTTGTTTCCTGATTTGTTTAAGTCTTGCAAACTGTCAGACTTTAAATGTGATACTTGCATTCTTGCGAAGAGTCATCGTACTACTTACCCAGATAGTTTCATTAGAAGATACGTCTCATTAGATTTAGTTCATTCTGATGTCTGGGGACTTTCTCGTATTACCAGTACTTCTGGATTTCGGTGGTTTGTTATCTTCATCGATGATTGTACTCGTTTGACTTGGCTCTATTTAATGAAGAATAAAAGTGATGTGGCTGATTGTTTCGCGCATTTCATAAAATGATTCAGACACAATTTTCGGCTAACTTAAAGGTCCTTCGTTCTGATAATGGTGGTGAGTATGTTAATGAAGTATTGTAAGGATACTTTGGAGAACATGGAATTATTCATGAAACTAGTTACCCGTCTACGCCACAGCAAAATGGCGTGTCGGAAAGAAAAAATCGCCAGTTACTTGAAATTACGAGGTCATGCTTGATTGGGTCAAATATGAAGCCAAAATTCTGGGAAGAAGCCATTACTAGTGCAGTATATCTTCTTAATCGAGTACCAATAAGTGTTTTAAAATTTCAGACACCTTTGGACAAATTGGCTTCGTTTGTAACAATACCTTCTCATCTTAAGCTTCCTCCACGGGTATTCGGTTGTGTTGTTTTTGTACATATGCAGAAACATATACGTACAAAGCTAGATCCTTGTGCTATCAAATGTGTTTTTATTGGTTATCATCCATTCCATAAGGGTTATAGGTGCTATCATCCTCAAAGTCATAAATTTTATGTTACTATGGATGTCACCTTTTCTGAGAAAGAAATGTTTTACTCATCCGATGTATCTGATTCTCCTCTTCAGGGAGAGAGTGTTATTGAAGATTTGAATTGGATGGATTTGTTTCCGAATAATAATTAAATAAATATGACAGCAAATGAAACAAGCATAAGTACACATCCAACTGTCAGTAGTTCAATAATTGATGATATACAAGTCACGGAGCCGGTTCAAGAGTTCGATATTCCTGTTTCCGAAGAAATTGACACCCCTGCTCTTGAAGCTCCATCTCTCTCTTCATCAACAGTACCTACATCTAATTGTCCTACAGCCGGTGCCGATGTCCCCGAGGTAAGCATAGATTGTTTGATTAATACTAATGATACTTGTGAACTACCTGACACCGACAGGTACCAGTTGCCACCAAGGAGTAATCGTGGAGTTCCACCAAATCGTTTTTCACCTGAAGCAATAAGGAAAGTGAAATACCCTATTGTGAATTACGTGTCAACTCATAGATTATCAAAAGAGGGAAAAGCGTTTGGCAGTCAAATGGCATATGTTACTATTCCTAGAACGGTAGAAGAAGCACTATCTAATCGGAAATGGGCTGGTCCTATGAAAGAGGAGATGGTGGCACATGAATAAAATGGTACATGGGATATAGTCTCACTACCATAAGTAAAGAAACCAGTTGGATGCAGGTGGGTATATACTATCAAGCATAATCCAGATGGATCTATTGACATGTATAAAGCAAGACTTGTGGCTAAAGGGTTTACCCAAACTTATGGTATTGATTATCAGGAGACGTTTGCTCCTGTTTCAAAAATCAACACTATTCGAGTATTATTGTGTTTGGTAGCAAATCTAGGCTGGCCTCTACAATAGTATGATGTAAAAAATTCTTTTTTACATGGTGACTTGCAAGAAGAAGTCTACATGACACTACCTCCAAATTTTAATGCTCCAAACAATGTTAATGTTGTGTGTAAGTTAAAGAAGGCTTTATATGGTTTGAAACAATCTCCCAGAGCATGGTTTGGTAGATTTCGCATTGCAATGAAGAAGTTTGGGTATATACAGAGTAATGTTGATCATACCTTGTTCCTTAAAAGAGTAGGTGACAAGGTAACTGCTCTTATTATCTATGTAGATGATATGGTGGTAACAGGAAATGACCCTGAAGAGATGAGTAATCTGCAAAATTGCTTGTATTCTGAGTTTGATATGAAAGATTTGGGTGGACTTAAGTACTTCTTGGGTATTGAAGTTAATCAATCCTGAAAGGGAATTTTCTTGTGTCAGCAAAAATATATGATTGATTTGTTGAAGGAAACTGGTATGACTGGTTGTATGCCAATTGGGCCTCCTATGGAACAAAATCATGGTCTTGAAGAATGTTTTGATCAAATACCAGCAGACAAAGGACAATATCAGAGTTTAGTTGGTCGCTTGATTTATCTTTCTCATACAAGGCCAGATATTGCTTATGTTGTAAGTGTTGTAAGAAGATTTATGCATAATCCGGGTCAGCAACACATGGATGCAGTCACCAGGATACTAAGATATTTGAAGTCCGCACCAGGCAGAGGTTTGATTTTTTTCAAAACATGGACATCTTTATGTATCAGGTTACACTGACTCAGACTGGGGAGGTAAAAGTGACAGGAGAAGATCAACATCTGGGTATGTTACCTTTGTATGAGGAAATTTAGTGACATGGAAGTCTAAGAAACAACATGTTATTTCCTTATCCAGTGCTGAAGAAGAATATGGAGCAATGGTAAAAGGCATTTGTGAATTGTTATGGTTGAAAAGGCTTATGGGAGAGCTTGGTTTCCCATATGAAAAACCTATGAAGTTGTTTTGTGATAATCAGTCAGCAATCAAAATTGCAGAGAATCCGGTGCAACATGATCGAATGAAGCACGTGGAAATTGATAGGAACTTCATTTATGAGAAACTTGAAGAAAAAATTATTGAAGTACCATATGTCCAAACAACACAACAGCTGGCATATATTCTGACTAAGGCCGTATCAAATAATATATTTAACGATTCACTTGTCAAGTTGGGCATCTATGACATATATGCACCACCTTGAGGGAGAGTGTTGAATCAACCTTCACCAATTCCACCAATCACTCCTCCAATTACACCACCAACCTTTACCTAACATGGACTTCCTTGTTTTCTACACCTACTCCACCAACCTTTACCTAACATGGACTTCCTTGTTTTCTTCATTTACCTACTCCATTATTTAATTAATGTAATTATTTAATTCTTGTAATGTTGGTTATAAATACCTCCCATTTTTGGAGATAAAGAATAACAATTATTTTTGAGTTGAACCTTAAGTTTAACACAAATCTTCCCTGTTTCGAGTTGTGGAAGGATTGGATTTGAAGGACGGAACAATATCTTTAGAATCTGAGCATCAGAAAGGATGTTTTATATTCAGTGGTCCGACTCTTGTTGAAGGTATGAAGGTTCATCTAAAATGTGAATCGGCTTCAAAGGATACAAATTTCATTGAGGAAGTTAGTTTTTCATTCAGAAAAGGTTTTGATGAATATCACCCTATCAGTTTCATCGCCAAAGGTGCAAATAGGAATTTCTTGATGATGCCATTGTTGAGCTAAAGAGATGAAGCGTACACTATGTATTTTAATTTAAGTTGTTGTATTTAGATTTACGTTAATCTGGGGGGTCTTGAATCCTTGGTTTGTAGTCTCCGAAGTTGGTAAAATACGCCGGTGTCACTGTACTAAGTCATTGGGTGATGATAATAGTGACATGAAACTCCATCACAGCCTTTTATCTTTCCTTTGTTCTTTTTTAAGGTTGAGGAATTAGCTAAGGGTAATTTAATGCAAACTAGGTTTTGTGCCCGTGCTACGCACTGGGCATCTTTTTCTTTTAACCATATTTATGATTTGGTGTGATGTGGTTTTGCTTCTCTCGTCGTGCATTTTTTATTTAATATGGCTCGGCTTCTCCTTGCCCCATCGCTTTGGCTTTTTTATTTGGTGTGGCTCGGCTCCGCCTCTCCCCGTCCCGATGCATTTTTGATTTGGTGTTGTGCAGCTTCGCCTCGACCCATCACGATGGATTTTTTATTTGGTGTGGCTCGGATCCGCCTCGCCCCGTCCCGATGCATTTTTGATTGGTGTTGTGCAGTTTCACCTCGCCCCACCGCGATGTATTTTTTATTTGGTGTGGCTCGGCTCCACCTCGCCCCGTCATGATGAATTTTTTACTTGGTGTGGATCGGATTCCTCTCGCCCCGTTGCTTAGGATTTTTGATTTGGTATGGCCCTGCTTCGCCTCGCTCCGTCGTGCATTTTTGTTTTGGCATCACAGGGGTTGCGATACATTTTTGATTTGGTATGGCTAAGTTTCTCCTCAGCCTGTCCCTTAGAATTTGCCATTTGTTGTGGGAAGTAACACTAATTGCGTTCAGTGGAAAGATACACATACTCACAAATGAAAACTGAATAAATTGTGGAAATCATCTCAACGTTTAGGGAAATATTCCCCGTCTAACTTTGCAAGTGGAAGATATTAAGAAAAAAACGCTATAGTGTTTATCAGAAAACACAACAATAACAAAAAAGTACATGAATACTTCAATTCCCTGTCTAACTTGGCGCACCTTGAGATCCATTGTTTTTAGTCGTGTTACTATCAACGTGTATTGTGTAAGAAAAATCGTCTTCGGACGGCAAGATAGGTTCAAGTGCTTTCTCTACTGTTACCATCCCAAGATCAGCATCAGGTATTATAGTGTTTTAAGAAATCACTCTTATTCTACAATAATAATCTAAATAACATCTGCAAAATCATATCAAATGAATTTGTAACCAATCTGCAATCGAAGTTAATTAGATCAGGGTGAGAAAATCCTAAGCAGACAGCCCCTTTATTACCAATCTAGATGCTCTCTCAATGTTGTTAGAATATACAAAAACTTATAATATAAAATATACAGATAACAAACTAAACGGGGCACATCTCAATGAAATCAAAAAATTACAATATTTGTAGGACATGGTTAAATACCGGAGATTGGACCCGACGTGATTCAAACATGTAACCTTCTGACATGGTTAAATGAAATGCATATGCAATATAGATGATAATATACCAATAAGAAATCAATAAAAAAACCGGATGTGATTCAGTGGTCCTCTATGCCTTAAAGAAATCAATATAGATGATAATCTACCAGTTGTGCAGGTTCCAACAAGAGTATTAACTTTTCGCAGTTTAAAATTTTAAGATTTTGAAGCGTGCAAATTTGTTAAGCTAATGCAGCCATTGTCGTTAACAACCTCAAAAGTTTTTACAACATCTAGTTATTCCAAGAGCAAAATATCAAATATAAGCTATTATAGATAATGTAGAAGAAAAAGGGATATCACAACATTTTGATAAACATTTCAAATTGATTAGAATTAACCATATCAAACAAAAATTAACCCACATGATTCTCTGAAAAAAACTTCTCGTAGACAGCGAAAGACACCCACTGATTTTCCTCCCAAGAACTTCAGAGAAAAGAACCATTTCATTAAAAAAAAAATACGATATTGCCAAAATTCATGAAACTTGAATCCCGCATATTCTAAATTCAAGAGGGGAGGCTGAATGACTAAGATGATCCCAGTATTATACCCGTCTATTAATAACAGATAACCCCATTACTCTGTTTTTGCTTTTTAGTGTCTCCTTAAATGTTATTTATTGTTATTGTAATAGCAGGACTTGGCCGGGAATTTTCCTGAATAAAGGATTTGATCAGAAGTACCTGAATATAGTATACTAATTCCATATCAAACTTACCATCTTCAAAATTCAAAACCTTCTACAATCGGCATGAAAGGAGATTCTGCTAGTATTGATTAATTGCTAAAATACATTGTTGCCTTCTCGCCAAGTCCTATTGTTCTAACGCCATGCTATCCAACTAAAGACCTTTAGGAACCTAAAATAAGCAAAATAAACAAAAACATTGGAAGAAAGTAAAAAGAGGTACATTATTATTATCAAGATACACACGGTGATTTTTGATGTGGTCATCTGATTATGCTATCTAGATTACCAGGAGAGTGCATCATATACATATCTTGATATTAATACATGTGTGTTTGCAAATACATCTTCGGTGTAATTAAGCTGCAATCCTCGAGCAAAATACTTTTGAAGTTATTTTCATCACTCATCTGAATATGAAAAAGAAGATCCAGATAGGAAATTGGCTTAGCTACGTCAGATAAGCAGAGTTTGCAATTGAAAATAGTTGAAATGAGAACAAATTCGAGAACTGAGATTTGTACATTGACATAGACATGCATGATTGCCTGCAATGGTATAAACAAAATCAAGACTCAAAGTATTAACCAATATTTTAGAAAATGTATAAGCTAAGTGACCACACACATGCAATGGTAGAACAAACCACATATATGAAATTGAAGAATTACACCCAAATAGAGTTTGCCTGATTCATAATTATTGAGTCAGTTTTCGTATGATTTTAAGATTTTCTTTCTCCTTTCCTTGTCTGTTACCTGTAAACAAACAAACAAAAAAATAAAAAAAATAGAAATTATAAAAAATAAAGAACTGAAACGAAATTATAAAAAATAGAAATTATAAGATAAACTGAAATCAGCAAATAAAGAACAAATAAACAAAACCCTAATCCTTTTGCAAAAGAAAACCATGAGAAATTAGGGTTTTTTTCATCAAAAACCGGTTCGTGAAGAGAAAGCAGAGAAAACTTGATTAAAAGTTTTTTTCTTTTTTTCTTTTATATTTCCGGGAAGACTGTTTTTTCGTTTTCCATTTCTTTTTTTCATCAAAAACCGGTATTCACTGTTACATTCATATAATTTGAGGAAAAGTGGAATAGAGAATTTTCAAGGGGGCGGGGACGCTCACCCAAGGATGGGCATCCTCACCGCGCGATGTGGGGCTTATATGACTTAGGGGTTTAAAGGGTTTGATGTGATATGAGGTATGAGTGTTTCCTAGTCAAATTAGAATGGGTGCCACGATTATACGAGGATGATCGGGATTTGATTCCTCCGATGGAGTAATATTTTTCGGAAATGGTTTAAGTAATTGCCAAGTCAAATTTACGAGAAGAACAAGGGTGTTGATACTTGCAAGATGTTCTTAGCTTTTTATGATGATGCTTCTTGGTTATCAATATGAGCTCCCAAATAATCTTTTATACACTAGATCTTTCTGTATTAACGATAGTAATACCCCAAAAGAAATGACTGAAATGAATGTAGTATCTGTAGAATTGTAGTTAAATTGTATTTTTTGAGATTAGCATTACATATGAAGTTCATGTCTTAGAATTCTCGAGATACAACCGTTTTTCTCTTACTTCAACCATTCATAGCCAAACTTAAAAGGTGGGATACACATTTGGAAAATGAAATACTTGACTCATAAAATTAGCAGTTTTTTATATTTTTTTGGAGAGTTACCTGCTTAAATTAGCCCTTTATCATAGCCTTGTATAGTGATTGACGATACACAAATAAAAAGTTTCAGTTCAAGATTGCTTTTGACTAATCGGAAAACTATAACTCAAGCGATGGACGTTCAAAGGACTTATCGCGTTAAGCTTGAGAGCAAATCTAATTTTTTAATAAACTATATTCGTGCAAGAAGTTCCTAAAACTTTAAGTTGCCTATTGAGTTCGCCAGTTGTGCGAATCTCAAACATTTCCCAAATCATGCACACACTTGAGTTCGCGTACTACCTTTTCATGTTCATTAGCTGTGTAATTCGAGGTGTTTTTTGTGGAACTTCAAATTGTACTTGAGTTTACGAACTATTTTGTGGACTTTGCAAACTGTGTAAATCTTGGCCAGTTCTATTGACATCAAAGACGTTGAGTTCGCGACCCACATTTTTCAGTTCGCGAACTATGTCAACTTTGGAGGTTACTAAAATTACATCTTGCTTGATTTTTCATGGACCATATTGGTTAACTCGTAAACTTATGGTGTACGGTCCTTATTGACAAATACATGTGTGCATTATTCTTCTCGCGCTTGATGGTTCTCATTCTTGGTATCATGTTATTATGAATAATTTAACTCTTTTCTAAATTGAGTAGAAGATAAAATTTAGATGTATCTTTATTTGAAAAGTACTTGGTAACAGTCTTAAGATTTTCCTCAACGAAAAACTCTATTGCTAGAAATTGCTAACTATAGAAACAAGTTTATCTGGGACCAAATTAAAACACTATTCTAAGCAGTATTGAGATTACTTGGGATCAAAGTAATTCGTCGAACAATAGTTTTTTCAAAAAATTACTAGAAATGCAAGTAAATAAAATACTCTATGCAACAAGGATTCTCAATCCCTACACGATGCGAGTCTTTGTTGTTGCAATGGGTTATCCTCTAGGAACCTAAATTTCGTCTAAAAACAAAATTAGGTTACGACTTCAAATCTTCACTTGGGATTCATGAAGCACCGGTGAGACTATCTTTCACCTAATATATTTTTGTTGTCCGGTATCTTATTCTGATCATCATAGTTCTTGTTTATTCTATGTCATTTTCTTCTGATAAATACCATACAAGAACTATATGTTGAGGAACAAGATCTACAAAAACTACAAGGATTTCACGTCTTAGACGTTATTAGTTCCATAAGATTACGGTTAAACTTGTACTTAGATAGATCTTATGAGGTACATTCATAAGAATGTGGATCAGGGAAAGATCAATAATGCGGAATATTCAAAGATTCATTCTATTTTTCATCAATATTTGCATAGAGACATATAATAAACTTAATCTTTGTAGACAAAAGTTCATCCTATCTTCCATCAATATTTGCATAATGACATAATGGGCTTAACTTTTGTTTGTCAAAAGTTCATTCATTCTTTTATCAATATTTGCATAATGATATATGAAAGACTTAACTTTTGACCATGTATGGGACAATCATAGTTCATGGACGCAAACACACATATCCCATAACAAGTTGCAATATATGAAACCATAAAGATTAATACTGCAAAATCATCTTCCAAATAAACTTTAGAATTTAAATAAATAAATTTAAAAACATGGCAAGATGAAAATCGTTGTAAATAGCTATGTGTACTCATAATAATGGCTATTCCAAACCCTAGTTATCCTTCTTAAAACACAAGAATAAATTTTCATAAGAAGTTCCTAGACATTAAGACCTTTGAAAAATTCTTTATCGTCCCCGAACTCCTTGTCATCAACAGTCATTGGAACATCAGGTTCATGGAGATATGAGTCAATTTCAACAAACCTTCTTGAGTGATGTCGAACCAGGGCTTTATGAATTTCAAGAGTCCTAAACACAAAAGCCTTTATTTGCTGCAACTCCTTTCTTATTTCCTTCAACTCTTCAAGAACCCCAGAGAACTTATGTTGATTAGAAGGAATAGCTCTTGGTTTTCTTACATTCCTCCTTTTTCTTTTCAAAGTTGAAGGTACATGAGATTTATCTTTTTCCTTTATGATTGATGGCTTAACAATCATTGAAAAGACGAGGGAACCCAAATACACCATAATCTTTTTGTTTGATCATAACCTATTCAATCTCTACCGTGTATAAACCTCTTGGAGCAACAATCACTCAAGGAATGTTTCAACACAATGTCCACTTGAAATATGGTTAGTTTGAACTGGCCTAACACGTGAATAATTATATCATACAAGTGGAGAAATCCAATACACTTTGTGTGATCGTCTATGGATATGAAATCGATATAATACTACCACAAAGTGTTCACTTGATAACCGAAACCTTATAAGATAAATATCAAGTTCCTAGTTAACGTACAAGTGTAATTACCTTAATTATAATAAAAAAACAATTATAATGCGGAAATAAAGTAAAGCACACACCAAAATTTTGTTAACGAGGAAAACTACAATCTTGTAGAAAAACCCCGGATTTAGTCCAGTTTTGAATATTCTTATCAAGAGCAGAGTTAAGATTATCTTCTAAGTGCTTTATATGGGATAGAAAATTATTCTCTTTATCCTTGAAGCACTCTTGTTGAGAATTTGATCTTGCATTAGAATCGACAAGTTCTTCCTCAAAGAGATTTATCTTTTTGAGACTTACATCCCTTTCTTTCCCAGTATTTTCTACCCGATAAAGTTCAACACTTACTCTTTCTTCGAGACATAGTACATGTTGAGAGAGATTTTCTTTCAACAAATCATGATCCTTACCAATATTTTCTTACATGATAGTTGCGAGTTATTCACGTTCAAGTGCTGAAAGGAGTTCATTAGAGCAATGAAGAAATTGTCTGCTCAACTCTTCCAGTTCAGGGGTTTTTACACTTGATCATCCACCAGGAATTTCAAGCATAGAGCTCAGTAATATCTTGTTAGGGATAACTTCAATTGAGCAACATGAACTTGACGAGAGATCCTCTGTTGAGCACATATCCTGCAGTACGTTAATTGAGACTTTTGACTTTTTTCGCATTCTCTTAGTCTTTGCTTGACCCATAATTTATAGGTTGGATCGCACCAAACACGGATTGTTAGATCTTTTCGTGTTTGCCTGCTCTGATACCAATTGAAAAGACGAGGGTACCCAAATACACCACAATCTTTTTATTTCAACCTATAAGTCTTCTACCAAATATGATCGTCGATGGACAAAGTCGAAACAATACAAAAATTTGGTTCACACTTCGTGTGATTGTCTATGGATACAAGATCAAGACAATATAACAACAAGATAACTTGTGTGATGGACTATGGATACAAGATCGAGACAATACTATAACAAAGTGTGTAATTGATAATAGGTTCGGTAATAACCAAACTCTATAAGATCGCTATCAAGTATTATGAAGTTAACGCACAAGTGTAATTTACTTTTAATTAATTATAATAAAAACAACTATAATTATGGAATAGAAAAGTAAATGACACAACAAGATTTTGCTAACGAGGATACCGCAAATGCAGAAAACCCCCAGGACCTAGTCCAGTTTTGAATACTCTCAAAATCCAGCCGTTATACAAAATCGATACCAACTTCGTATAGTTAAGACCAAAAAGACTACCCCTAGCTACTTAGTTCCTTCAGTATATATGCGCTTTCGACTTCTAGAGTTACGCACGTGAATATCAAGTCCTTTAAATCGTATTCCGAACAACAAAGGAAGAATTTTTCTGGTAACCACTCTAATCAATCTTGCTACAAATGTAGATGAGTTGTTGACAAAGGCTCTTCCATTTAATCTAATAAACTCTTTTGTCTGGTTAGATCAATCTAATAATAACTATAATCAAGTATAGATTCGCACTCAATCAATACAGATCTCAAAGAAAAATATAGAGAATATCGATCTCGCGTAACTAATCAATCAGATCTTTCAAAAGATAAACTGATTCTAGTTGGATCCCAGCCGATCAAGGTTTGTGCACTAAATCCACAAGATATGAAAACTAATAAGAATTATTCTTCGTCTTCAAATACTTGTACAACACTACTTGAATCTCTTGTGATCAATCACACACAGATTGGAGTCTGTTAACAATGGATTATCACAAGATGTCTTTAGATCTAAACAATTCTAAAGATCCCGTCGATAATTTGATCTAGTCTGAGTGAATCTTATATCAAAACAGAAGATTCTCAAGCATAAACAAACTAGGTGCAATCAAAGTTTCAACAACCGTTAGTCAATCAAATCAAATTGAAAGATAATAACAGTACAATTATGTAGTTTTCCACCAACCGTATTTGCAGAGCTTCTTGATCCCACAAAAGTCTTTAAACGAGCGGTCGTAAGAGATTTCACCTAATTAGGATATTTTCCTCTCCCAATAGACGACTCCACTAGAAATAACAAGAAATGAAGTTTGCCTAGTTCTTAGAATAGTTTGCTAGAAATGCAAACTTAGGTATTTATAGACCAAGGATGTTTGGACACCAAAGAATTTCCAAAACCGAAAATATTCTCAAGATATGCAATAAGTGTCGAAATTCGGTTTTCATAATTCCAATAAATATTGGTCCAATATTTTCGAAATCTCTCAATAGAAAACCTTCAATTAGTAAATGCACATTACTAATTTTTATTTTTTAGAGCTATGAATTAATTGCTGGTAATTAAAGCATATAAAACCAAAAACCTTAATAAAAAAGATTCTTAATTTATTTTGGCACAGGATCACCTTGAGTACCAAGGAATATCTTTGAACAATAAATGATAAAAGTTACTGCTCGTGTTCAAAGTATGTTGACATCTTTTCACTGTAAATCCTTATTTCATATTTACATGGATTTGCTTCTTAGAATCGGTTCTACCACACTTCTAAACAAGTTTATAATTAGTTTTCCAGTATTCCAAGACTGTTATGTGATTGGTCATACAAAATCATAATGGTTAGTTGGTTTAGATTGGTTATACCAATCACTAGGATCGATTCTACCTAAACATGGTATCTGCTTGTGATCAGTCACACCAGTCACTAGGTTACACCAATTACAAGTATCGGTCACACAACACTTATGATTTGTCATACCAATTACGAGGATCGATCAACCATCTCATGGTGATTACTTAGGATCGGTTACAATAATTACCAGGACCGATCATACCAAATCATAAGTATAGGTAATATGATCAGTTATACCAAGATACATAACATGAGTTAAGATGGTTCTACCAACACACACATATTAGTCATCCAAAGATATGCAATGAATAGCCGAACCAATAAACCTATTGATTTCCCTTTCAATTAACAAAACAAGTTCATAAATGTACTTCCTTTAAACAAATGTAAAACATTGTTTCCTAGAATGAAATATTCACCAGAACCCATACACATAATCATAAAACTATGTACAAGATTATGTCGATGTCATATATACGAAGTTCAAAAGATAAGCGTTATACTTCGTAGTCTAATTCCTTAATATTATGATCATACTATTATAATCATGTATTATCACTAGAGTATTATATATAATATGTACAACATATACAGTTTCACAGTTATGTTTTTCAATATAGCATGGCTTGAAAGATACGTTAGGAATGAAACAGTTCTAATTAATATTACCAACCTCGAGTGGAAGGATGATGTCGTCGTTGTAGTTCGTTATTTATTCACATTCTTTAGGTCTTCAGAGTAATACTTGTATGTCTCAATATTCCTATACTTTCTAGTCTAACCTAAATGAATTTGACTATAGTATATAATCAAGCGACTCTAAATGAGTTTCGATACTAAAATATGACAACCAAACTTGACAGACCAACGCTTGGTGAGTTCAACCGAGCTATGCTCTAACATTATTGCTTAGATTAATTTTTCTGTATATTCATAGTCTGAATCATTTAGTTTGATTTCTTTTAAAATAATTTTTTTATGTAAACATAATTTAGCTTATGAACAAGAATGAAAGTTTTAGCTTGGACTATGCAGGGTTGTGGAAAGCCTTTCACTCAAAATCATTTAATATTCCTAATATAACATGAAAGACATGAAATCCTTTTCTCATCGGAAATGAAATCCCAAAGACACTTAGTAAAATCTTTAGCATCTTAACCCAAATTATTACATTGTGGATCATATAGGACTAGAAGGAGAACTAGTAGTGGTCTGGTTAGATGGATTCTTTTTTGACACATTTCAGTGAAATATTAGTATGATAAATAAATAAATATAATAGTCAAGACCTCTTTTTATACCAAATAGAAACATAGCTTGGGATTTCTTGGAAGAAACAGGAGCTCACGTCAATATTAGAAAAATGCATGGATAAGATTCTAGTATGATCTTTGACCAATATGAAAAAACAAGGAGGATTACCCTTTAAGAAACCTGAAAGTGAATATTATCATATAATCTTAGAAAAGCAGGATTATATATGATCTAGGATATTTAGGTCAAGAGTTTACTTGGAATAATCATAGGAAATATGATAAAAATATTCAAGAAAGACTTGACAGAGCAGTTCAGAATGTTGAATGGAGCCTTTTTAACACATGTCTCTCTCGTTTAAGATCCATAGGATCATACCACTGTCTCATACTCCTTTCTTTAGATAAACCTTTCACTAGACAAGAACATATTTTTAAATTCTATGATATTTCGCAAAAAAAAAAAAAATCATGTGTTAGTGTAATTCAGAACTCATGGAATCACTCTTGCATGGAAGATCCCTCTAACTCTCTAGTCTCAAATCTAAAATCAGTAGGAATAAACTTAACTGATTGGAAGAAGAACCATTTGGAGAATCAGGGAGAAAGAGTTTTAGATTAATAAAGGAAACATAAGGAATAAAAGCTAGAGGATATTCTGCCTATTGAGAGAACATTCTAAAAGATAAGAAGAATTAATTAGAAAATCTATATGATACCTCAGGAAGCAATATCAAAACAACATTCAAGAGATAACAAGATGGAATTAGAAGAAAATACAGTAAATGCTTTCATATTGTCACTTTGAGAAGAAGGAAATTGAACAATATTGAGCGTTTGACAAACTCACAAAATGCAGTTACACATAATAAAAAGGAGATTAGTGAAATCTTAATTGACTATTTTCAAACTCTTTTTAAAGCCGATAATGTAGATTTTTCTTCACATGATACTATTTTAGAAAATATCATAGAGTGTATAAAAATAATGAAAAAATTATCTATGTTAGAGCATAGCTCGGTTGAACCCACCAAGCGTTAGTATGTCAAATTTGGTTGTAATATTTTAGTATTAAAACTCATCTAGAGTCGCTTGATTAAATACTAGAGTCAACTTCGTTTAGGCTAGACTAGAAAGTCTAGGAATGTTGAGATTGTTGATGGTGTTTTTTAGCTTAGGATTAAAATTGTAAAATCGTACATCTGACATGACGTCACTACGACCGCTAGCGCATTTATTAAATCAATCAACATGCTTACGTAAGAATTACCGAGGTACCTTCTTTTATTATACATGTGTCATGTTCCACGGGAGAACCCTTAGTGTTGATCGACATCACCTTCGTATATAACAAACCCTAAATTATTACACCACCGTGCCAATGGCAAACCATGCCAGCCACGTCTCCGCGCCAAGGCATGCCAGCCGCACCACATGTGCCAATGGCATGCCATGCTAGCCACATCTCCACGCCAAAGCCTGCCAACCATGACACATGTGCCAATGGCATGCCATGCCAGCCGCATTTCCTCTCCGAGGCATGCCGACCATGCCAGACGTCCCAACTTTCCATGCACAATGCTGGCTGCCAAAATGAAGGGTTGCAATAATCAACAGCTACCCTTCCACCTGAGATGTAGATCTTAACAGTCCAAGTTCGCTAGCTAACCTTTGGCCCAACGACAAACCCTAATTTTGGGCCGCGCCTAAACTACGCCAAAATCCTAGCTTGGTCGCGCCTAACACATGCCAAAGCCATGCACGATGCTGGCTGCCAAAACAAGGGGTTGCAATAATCAACGACTACCCTTCCATCTGAGATGCAGATCCCTACCATCCAAGTCCACCACCGAATTAAAAGACTTGTGGCGACTTTTTGGCCATAACGCCAAATTATTTGGCTTGTGCCACCAAAACCTAACTTTGGCCATGCCGCCATCCCTCCTGAATTCTTCCTGAGTTTTATTGTCGGGCTGTTTTCACCCCCTTAAACGAGCTCAAAACCTAACTATTCCCGCGTAGAAAGATAGAGAATTCTTTTCCAATCGGAATGGAGGGGCGGACCATCAAAATCAAAGTCCGTACGGGAATTCTACGACGATTCTAGTAAAGAATGCTAATTACGGTTTCAGCATGTCAAACCCTAAATTAGACAAAGCCACAGGTGGCTCCCTTCCAAGACGCAAGCGCTTCCCCTCCAAGCCATAAGCGCTTCCCTTCCAAGCCGCAAGCGCTTCACTTCTAAGGCGTACGCTGCCAACGACCACCCTTCCATCTGAGATGCAGATCTTAGCCTTCCAAGGTTGCCAGCTAACGCGCGGCAACCTTTGGCCCAACGCCAAACCATAATTTTTGGCCGCGTCTAAACTATGCCAAAACCCTAACTTTGGTCATGCCTAAAACATGCACGAGCATGCCGACCACGCTACCATATCACTGGACACCAAAAGAAAGGTAACCACGATCAACGACTATCCTTCCTCCTAAGATGCAG
The DNA here is from genome assembly GCA_023529315.1 of Papaver bracteatum. Lineage (NCBI taxonomy): Eukaryota > Viridiplantae > Streptophyta > Magnoliopsida > Ranunculales > Papaveraceae > Papaver > Papaver bracteatum. Next base: position 1,530,092 of record JAJJWX010003277.1, on the reverse strand, counting down.
ATCTCAACCATACAAGTTCGCCACCAAACTTGTGGAAACTTTTGGTCACGACACCAACTTGGATACGGTGCCAAACCCTAATTTTGGCCGTGCCTGAACTATTCCAAAATCCTAACTCGGTCGTACCTAAAAGCATGCCAAGGCCATGTCGGCCACGTCTCCATGCCACTAGCTGCCAAATAGAAGGCTGCGACAATCAACGACTACCTTTCCTCTCAAGATGCAAAATCTCGACCATCGAAGGTCACCACCGAGCCGGAAAGTCTCCCAAGCTCAACTTTCCAAACAACAGCAACATGCTACATGTTTTCCACGAAAACACTCGAGACATCAACACATGTCACAAACTGGGGGATGCTCATTAGGGTATTGGTTTGGCGGTTTACAGCGTGCGGCGTACACTACGCCATTTACAAGACAGTGGCATAAGAATGGGGCGGTTAGTAAATACAAGGAGTAATGGTGAAATGATTTCTTTTGTTATGGAACATCAATTACAGGCGTTAACAGTTACCACCTCCTCACATTTACTCATCCATTTCTATTTCTTACGAGACCAGATTACGTTTCACTTCGACTTGTATAAATAGGTCTTACCTATTTCCACCAAACAACAAGCTTTGGTCAGGAGCATACAACACTCAAAAATCACTCGTTAGCTTTACCATCTGTTAGCTTTCACTTTATGATACAAGTCAAACAACTACTCTTCCAGAATCAACTATTCTGGTCTCAACACTCTCTTCGCTTCCCTTCCCAAAACCAACCCTTCTCCTTCAGTTTGTGACCGAAGCAAGTCTGGAACGGGCATTTCTTGGTTTAAGCTGGATTTTTACAGATTGATCAATCGAATCTAAAGTACTCCCTTGCAGTACATTGTTTAGGGTTTAGACTCGTTTCTCACCCACAACACACGAAATTACCGAAACCAGCAAAAACTGTTTTCACCCTCAAACAATTGGCGACCACAGTGGGAGATTAATCTATCGGTCATAATATCAATTCTCGATTTTCGATCCCATCTTTTCAACCCAGATATCGAGATGGTGGAAGAAGACTAGCTGCCGCATTGGTTATCAGAAGACTCTGGAACGACTAGGGACTTAGAAGTGATTGGGGACTTTTCACAGTCACGGCGCCGCCACACACAAAAAAAAACTCATATTTACATCCGGGAGATCCATTCTATTGGGAGAGTCAGAAAAGCAAGTAAGTCTCGTCAGATGAGTTGCATGTTCTACTACCTAGAATTTTCACATAAATAGTAGAAACCGACTGCCATGCTATCCTCATGCTTCATCCCATACTTTCTACCGACAACACAACATTCACAACTCCATGACTCTCTTGGGATATTTATACCACTTATAGTCGTAACCAAAAAACAACATTATTCTAAAAATAATAAAAATAATTTATTCCAAAAGAATAATCCAAAACCCTCATAGGTAGCAATTATCTATAAAAAAAAAATCATCAATCAAGCCATGAACCAGGCACTTTGTTTGCCTTTCAAAAAAAAAAAAAAACCTAAGTAAAGAAGTTCGGGAGACAGAAATACATTCAAGGAAAGCTATTTAGCAATGGCTTGATCTTCTTAGAGAAAGCCTCCTTCGTGCTTTGGAGAGACGCCCGTTTCAACTTCAAATTTCTGGACAACCTTTCGATTTCCGCTTCCTGATGTTTGATCACATCCGCAGAAGGACCTTAGACCACCTCGGCCTGCATCTTCTCAATCTCAGAGAAACCTTCAACGAACCAAGGAGCATTGAACTTGAAGTCTACGCACATGTCACGATGAAACTTCCATCTTGAGACTACATCCTCAGAAATAGTATGACCATTCATATTATACATGTCGTCAATCGAAGACAAAGCTTCCTCTACACGCTTGACCAACACAAGTCGACTAGTAATCCTTTTGGTCGTGGCGATATGTCTGTATCTTTCCATATCTTAGTGTATAGTGCCGCATACTTGGACGGCATACTAAATCCCCTGATCAGCATGTGATCTGGATAAGGAACCAGATATGGAGGGGTGAAGGTGGCGCCCGCAACTGAATCAGCAGCCGGTAGGGGATCCCTAACTACAATTGCGCCAGCTGCCTCTGGAGTACCCTCCACCACTTGAGTCGTGGCGACGTCTTCGATATGATGAGCTTCAATATCCAAGTCACCTGCCGGCGTGGTTTCCTCAATTGGAAGTACGACCACAACTTCACTGTGGCGGGTTTCTACTTTAAGGCCATCCTCAGGAACGGTTTCCTCCTGGGATATCAAGATTTTGGTTTTATTTCAAAAAAAAAAAAGAGGAAGGGGAAAGAGAAACAAGAAAGAAATAAAGTGGAAGGCTTACTGATTCACTTTCGGACTCACCGGAGGAAGATTCAACGATGCTGCCATAAGAACTATTCTCTCCGTCACTGGACTCTGAACTTTCTTCCTTCTCGGATCCCCCTTCGCCATGGGTAGGTTCAGCATCGCCGCCTTCCATCTCAAGAGACGTTGTTTTCTGACTACGTGCAAGTTTGGTAAAGACGTTCACACTGTTGATACCCTGGGCAAGGCGCAAGGACAGACACTCATAAATGAGACGAATATATACGTAATCCAACTAAATCAGGAAGAAAATTATACGTACTCACATATTGGAAGAACTAAAAGTCGGAAGGGCCGTCGAAACCGACTGAAAACCACCAGCACGACTTTTAGAACTTTGATCCTTCCCTTGGGGACTGTCCGCATCCGGGCTAGCGGACTTTCGCTTGGTCGAAGAGGGATCCCTCAACAGTGGATGCTCAGCTAAAACCGCAAGAGAAGGATTACCAAGACGATTTTCGGCCACATCATTCACAAACCCATGGATGGCGAGAAACTCATCCTGCCAGAACATGTTATATTTGGAGGTTGTTGACGGACTTCTTTCCGAGAGCAGAAAAGGGAGACTCTTACCCGACGTGAGAACACTAGCATCGATAACAGTTGGCAACGAGTTTTCTGAAGCAACCGGCTGATGAATGAGTGGCACCCCTTGGTCAAATCCCATATGCCGAGCCGCCCTATCGATATTATAAGAGTCTGTCTTGCAAGATCCTCGAAAGAAAGACGACACGTGACTAGGCGTACAACTTCCCATGAATACAATCGCTCCAATGCTCATATTCTTTTCATTGGAAGACAAAGACATGTTCAGAGCAGGAGGAAAAGTGTTAACCTGAACTATGGATGCATGCACCGGAGCCCATGGACGAAAGATGGCCGCGTACGAGTTGTCGAGGAATTCAACCAGGTTCGAGCCAGGCCTTGGGTGCCTATTCACCTAGCGGAGTATCCTAGAACCACCCCAAGACTCGGGAAGTGAGTCCAACAATTTTGGAGCGTACTTCTCGAAATGCTCCCAGAATCACGCTTGGAGAAAAGCGGCATGGACATACGAGTCCACTTTCATGTAGCCATTTGAAGCGCACATGTCTGCAACCATATGATCTAAGTGTGTGTACAAATGACCGAAAAACAAGCCATTGATGGGGAGAACCACACCTTTTGCTAATTTTATGGAAAACTTGACAAGTTCCTGTCTTATCTCATTCTTACCAGAGCCATCATCGAAAATATCTCTGGACAACCAAAGAGCCAAGAACACCGCGACATGAAGCATACTATTCTTTTGATTCTTCTCCAACTCATCAGGAAACCATTGACACACCCACCTGCTATAGAAGCACCTCATCTCATTTTCCTTCCGAACGAACCCTTTTGACTTCTCAAACAGAACGACGCGCATTTCCTCTTCATCTTCAGACAACTTGATATCAAGGTTTCCTATTATGGGAAGGTTCAGCAAGACGACCACACTCTCTAAGGATATAATCATTTCGCCCCACCTGTATATGGTTGTGTGAGTATCTGGACACCATCTGGAGATGAAAGCAACCAAACCCGGTATATCTTTCCTAATTTGAAGTGTTGCAAAATCCGCGACAGCATCAATGATTTGCGCCTTGTTCAAGCTAGCTTTTACGCAGTCCTGACTTATCATGAATTGCATCCATTTGTCAAAAGAGCGCAATGGGATTGTTGATGGTGGATTTTCATTTAAGGCTAAAATTGTAAAAGCCAAAAAATTATGCGCTAACATCTTGTAAAAGATAAAGCCATTAATAAGTGATGAATACTTCTTCACTTTACTAATTCACCTAGAATGGAGCATGTGACAACAATCCCAGTATGTGAATTAAATACAACATTATTAATTAATGCATAACCATCCTTGTATTTCCTGTACTTATTATCAGTGCGGCATGAAGACTGAGTGTTGTTCATAGCAGAGCAACACGAACCTCCAAGCATTATCATGAAGCATGTACGAAATACCCATACAGGAAGCAACTCTCGGTGTGCTATACTAGCCCGATTGAGCATATTACTCTCGGTGTGCTATACTAGCCCGATTGAGCATATTCAAATCTGGACTGACCATGTCAGTCTCAGAAACGATCACAACCATCCAACTTCACCAGCATGAATTGGATAGCTCAGATCGGATCCATGACCCCAAGCAGGTATTGGAATATTCATTACCGAACCAACGCGGGCCCCGCATGGTTGGCCTCCCCTAAAGATTTCCATAGCTTGCCAAAACGTCCAAGCCAGAGCAGTATGGACGGAAAACCCTAAATTAGGGTTTGCGGCACATTACATGTGTCGCAAAATGGTCTCAACCATCCATATTCACAGGTATAGATGGAGGGTGTAGATGTAGATTCAAAGGGCCCAGAGCATGTCAACACAATCACCATGGGCCCGCCTACATACCCGACTGATCGATCAGGACCAACCATGGTTGGTCATCCCAATTTGTGCGCACGAACAGTGCATGACGCACGGCCGTGAAACCCAAATTAGGGTTTTGAACATCACGAGCGTCCATTTTCTCCGACACGAATGAAGGGTCCAAGATTAGATTAATCAGTTCTGGTCATTCCAACATGACCACCATGGACCCATCTATCTCCTCACCTGATCGGCCAAGGCATACCCTTCCTGGTTATTCCAAATCGCACGCCCAAACTAGCGTGGTCACACTTCCCAATTGCAAACTAATCTCGACCACTCAACTTCGCCGGATAATTTGAGTGGCTTAGATCACGTATTATTGGGACAGTAAGGTATAGGCGTGAACATCATCCTACCACCTACACGTCGGACCAATTGTCCAAGACCGACCAAGCCTAGTCGTCTTGGAACGCGCGCTCGAAGTTGGCACAATGTGCGGATTTTGCGGCACCAGTTTTCTGTCGCAAATTGATCTCGACCACTCAACTTCTCCAGACGAATTTAGTGGCCCAGATCACACTTTCGTGAGACAATGGGGTATGGGTGCCTACACCGTCATGCCATCTACACGCATGTACGATCGGCCAGCCAAAATCATATCCCAATCTTGGATTCGACCAGGCTGAAGAGGGATGCTTGCGCACCTCTTCTAAAACCCTAATTTCATTAACGATCGCAGATGAGTGTCTCAAAGATCATATCGTCCGTCCAACTTCACCGACTTGGTTATACAACCCTGGTCAGGAGTTAATTGTTCAGTGCGGCGTCATGGTGATCACCATCCATCACTCTACCACACCATGTGGTCGGTCAAGGAAGGACTTGCTTGCTCAACCTCCAAACCATCACATGAAGTAGTCTGGATATGAGGCTACTTTGAGACGCTCAAACAGCGATGTTTCATACATGCTGGATACACTCGATGCAGTACCTGCATAGAATGCACACGATACTTCACAAGTATCAACTTCCTAAATAACGTAGTTATTTAATCTAGCATTACATGCTACTTTATGTGGGTCCCACGATCCACATGCTCGAGACATCAATCATGTCACAAACTGGGGGATACATACTGGGGTATTGGTCTGGCGGTTTATAGCGTGCAGTGCACAACGCGCCATCACAAGAACGTGTCAGGAAGTCATGGACAGTTAGTGATGATGGTAGAAGAGGGAAAGACTGGTCGTGTGACACTAACACATTACTCCACTTTCTCCACTTCCCACGAGATACGAGGGTTAGGCTAAAAGACTTGTATAAATAGGTTCTCCATCCAATTTTTCAAACAAGACAAGACAACAGAGACAAGTGTTGATACAATAGTATTCAAACACCGGAACTGATAGCTTACATCCTACAAGCCAGTTCAGCTTTCTGATACAAGTCATACATAGCAAACACCTTCACAATCTCAACACCTTCTTCGCTTCCCTCCCTAAGATCAACCCCATCTCCTTCACTTTGTGACCGAAACAAGTCTGGAACGGTCATTTCTTGGTTTAGGCCGGAGTTACACAGATTGATTTCTCGAATCTACAAGCACTCACCGCGCAGTGCATTTGTTTAGGTTTTAGATTCATTCCTCATCCACACACCCCAAATTACCATAACCGGCAGGAGTAGTTTTCACCTATAAACAATTGGCGACCATAATGGGAGGTTAATCTCTCGGTTGTAAAGTCAATTTCTTCGAAATCCGATTCAATTTTATCAATTTCAAAAAGGGTAGATGTTAGGACCAATCTAATCATCAATTTATTTCAAGATGGTAGAACTTAGGTCTAGATCAGCAATCAATTCTGACGAAGCTAGTGTGGATAATACTCCTGGTGTCGATGTACCCGTCAGTGGAGCTACCTTGGTCAATACAACTCGTGGAGCCGTCACTTCTACCACCAGCACCAGCGTAGCAGGATATGTTCCAGTAAGTGTAACACCTCCCATCACCAAATCCAGAGCAGTCGCAAATCCCGGCATCTCCTCAAGTGTAACACCTTCGGTAGTCACTAGAGCGACAACTTCTTCTCCTTCATCAGAACGAGGAGCCAGAGGGACGAGAGGAGGACCATCTCCCATTACCATTGCATACTTGATAGAGAAGCAGGAAGTTCTTGTTAAGACTCAAACGGATATGGCCGCAACTCAGAAAGAGGTACTCACTTTTCTTAAGACATTAACTGATCGATTGCCACAAGAGCCGCGACATCCCCTGGAGCCAATAGGGAACGCATTCAACGCACCGGAGAAGGTACTTCAGCGGCACGGACCTACATGGACCTGATAAAAGAAGCGACATCAGATATGAGCGATCCTGTCATGGAGACTCCTACACTGGGGACTGATCCTCACAACGATCATCCTCAATTCAATAGTTTCACTATGAACCAGAGGCCGGTGGATCGGGAAGCTGTTTTTTCTAGTGAAAAGTTTATGCAAACTTTCACACCTCTCGAAGAATCAGCGAGGGGAGACATTTTTATGCAATCAACCATAGAAATGTCACAATCGTGCCCTACATGTCACCGCACGCATCAAGGATTCAGAGTTCAAGACGGCCCTTATCAACACAGGAGCGTCTTCGAATGTGATTACTCTTAAGACTCTCAGGACATCCAAGGTTCTCCCAGGCAAGGTCGTACGTAAGCCTACCAATGACGGACTTCGAGGGAAACCAAACCAACACATACGGGAAAAGCTCCGCGGAAAGAATCAGACAAGTTCGTTGCGTCCCACTCCCCACGTGGGCGTCAATTCAGGAAGAAGACCGGCTTGCATCATTGAGGGCTAAAACCCACGATGCATCTTTGCTGACGAAGCATTCTCTCCATCCTGTGAAGCCACGACCCACGTTCACACGAAGAGGGAACGAACTTTTGTGGAGAGCCGTGACCAGAAAGGGAAAACGGTATACCGACGCTGCCATTATCAATTAGCATGGGAGACTGTTACCCAGTCTCTCCACCCAATGGAATGCTACAACAGCAACAAACCACAAGAACAAGTGCTAGATGCTCCCCAACAGCTGCAAGATGGCACCAACTCCACAACTGAGGAGATTGAAATCGTTGAGGAATCTCCTAGGCTTATCTCCATCAGCTCAACCTTGTGTACGGATAAACGCACGAAGCTCGTGGAACTTCTCAAAGAGTACCCGGACATATTCGCTTGGAGATATGAATAAATTCCGGATTTAGATGAAAATTGGTCACCCATCATCTACATGTCATACCTGGATCCAAGTCGGTTAAACAGTTGCAGTTCAGACACGAGGAAAATAGATAGATCAGGTGCTGTATAGACTTCAGAGACTTGAACAGGTGATGCTCCAAAAACGATCCTCCTCTACCTAACATCACATGTTAATAAATGCAACCAGCAAACACAACATGTTCTCCTCCATGAAAGGATGTAGTGGCTACAACCAGATAAGGATGTACGAGCATGACACAAGTAAGATAGCTTTTCGAACTCCTCTCAGAATTTTTTATTATACCATACTGCCGTTTGGTTTAAAGAATGCTGGTGCAACGTATCAACTCTCTATGACGACAATCTTCCACTGGAGCCGATACCTCAAGGGAGCAACCTCAAGAAGATAACGATGTCCACGCGTCATATCGAGCAAGATCCGGGCGAGTCACTTTATCAGATAGTGGTACATGTCTATCATGCTATGTTAGAGAATCTGCGCTTTCGTTCATCCTCTAGAGCTGTTGAACGCTCATCTACAACAACATATGCCCTGATAGAAAGAACCAGGCTTGCCGGTAATGAAGATCCTCGTAATGTTCGTAGGGGAATATATCTCACCAACAGGCGATACAACCTTCAGCCTTCTATAAGCAGTTCCCTGAAGCAGCAAGAGGAAAACCACCGAGATACAACATCATGCGCGTCCTCCAACTCCAACTCCAGTACCACATACATGACTCCCACAATGATGAAATAACATCCAAGATATTCCATATCTGGATCGACAACAACCACTACGAACAAAACATGTAAACCACGCTTGGGTACTGAGGCTCAGCATGAAGTTCCTTCACCGTCAGTCAAGGACTTCTTCAACACGAGAAAGATGGTCAGTCAAGAAGCATGCAATTCGCAAGGGTAAATCGAACTGAAGAGGAAGCCAATTCAACGATCCCTCCAGCAGAAGCTGCTTCAATGGTCTATTCAAGAACCACCTCAATGCTCTCTTAGGGACCCACATTCGCTTCAGAATCCTGCTTCAACACTCTATCTAGGATCCACCTCAACATTCGCACCAGAAGCCACTTTAACATCCTCTCGAGACGTTTCAACACTCAAGTTACATCAATAATCTGCGCTCTGGTCAAGTTATCTTTGATGTACTCATTGCTCAACATACGTCTCATCCATCCTTCATGAGGGCCCAACGGAGCATGAAAAACCTTGAAGTCGATAGGAGAAAGGTTATCTTGTGGAACAGATATTTTTGTATAGTTGAAAGGGCGCGGTGAACAACTTATCATTAATGTTCGGCATATCTTTGAAGTTTTCAACACCTTCTGACTTGGCACCAGCATTATCCCCAGAAGACATCTCAATAGGAGTTCTAGACAAGAGTCAGTACTTTTATAAAAACGCGTGAGATGTGTAGTCACACATGGCACACATTCACGTTGGGGTATGCAAGGCTGGTATTGGGCCCCAAACACCGGTATTGCTCAAGTTTCAAGTCCGATGTTGATCAAGTCACAAGTCCGGTATTGCTCAAGTTTCAAGTCCGGTGTTGATCAAGTTTCAAGTCCGGTGTTGATCAAGTCACAAGTCCGGTATTGCTCAAGTTTCAAGTCCGGTGTTGATCAAGTTACAAGTCTAGTATTTCTCAAGTTTCAAGTCCGGTGTTGATCAAGTCACAAGTCCGGTGTTGATCAAGTCAAAAGTCCGGTGTTGATCAAGTCACAAGTTCGGTGTTGCTCAAGTCTCAAGTCCTGTGTTGCTCAAGTTTCAAGTCTGGTATTGATCAAAGTCATAAGGCTGGTATTCGAATAAAATAGGCGCACGCAGCATGGATGGTTTTCAGTCGAAACACAGGGTCGACGTTCAGTCAGGCACGCGACGGGTTTCACTTGATCCCAGCCCCAGATTGGTCGAAGCAGACACATCCGTCCCCAATCAAAGCTCTCTCTCTCTCCAGAAGAAGGCGTTTCAGCTCCAACACTTCAACGCTCTCCCGGGCATGCTTCAATGCTTTCTGCAGGACCCACATTTACATTTGAGCACACAAAGTTCATTTTTTAAAATAAGCATGCTCACATCGGGTCCCACGTTCGAGCGAAGTAAACAACAAGGCCGATGTTTGGTCAAAGCATCAAGTCCAGTGTTTAGTCAAGCTAGCTAGGTCGGTGTTTGGTCGAAGTAGTAAGATGACACTAGAGCAGGCACATCAATCCCACGTTCGGTCAAGCAGGCGCAGTAGCCCCACGAACGAAACATGAGTAACAGTCCATTGAAGCTGGCAAGACCGACATCATGCTAGGGGAACGCTCGCATGGACGTCTCTTGAACGTGACATTCTCGAAGGACAGGACGACCCGTCTCTCCTGGTAACATCTAACTTTGTCTCATAAGTTTTATCTTTAACTGTCACCATCATATGCCTACCCCACAATAGTGTAACCATTATGTGCTAGGCAGGGGACTTAATGTTGATGGTGGATTTTCATTTAAGGCTAAAATTGTAAAAGCCAAAAAATTATGCGCTAACATCTTGTAAAAGATAAAGCCATTAATAAGTGATGAATACTTCTTCACTTTACTAATTCACTTAGAATGAAGCATGTGGCAACAATCCCAGTATGTGAATTAAATACATCATTATTAATTAATGCATAACCAGCCTTGTATTTCATGTACTCACTATCAGTGCGGCATGCCGACTGAGTGTTGTTCTCAGCAGAGCAACACGAACCTCCAAGCATTATAATGAAGCATGTACAAAATACCCGTACAGGCTGCAACTCTCGGTGTGCTATACTAGCCCGATTGAGAATATTACTCTCGGTGTGCTATACTAGCCCGATTGAGCATATTCAAATCTGGACTGGCCATGTCAGTCTCAGAAACGATCACGACCATCCAACTTCACCAGCATGAATTGGATAGCTCAGATCGGATCCATGACCTCAAGCAGGTATTGGAATATTCATTACCGAACCAACGCGGGCCCCGCATGGTTGGCCTCCCTAAACGATTGGCATAGCTTGCCAAAACGTCCAAGCCAGAGCAGTATAGACGGAAAACCCCAAATTAGGGTTTGAGGCACATTACATATGTCGCAAAACAGTCTCAACCATCCATCTTCACAGGTATAGATGGAGAGTGTAGATATAGATTCAAAGGCCCCAGAGCATGTCAACACAATCACCATGGGCCCGCCTACATACCTGACCGATCGGTCAGGACCAACCATGGTTGGTCATCCAAATTCGTGCGCACGAACAGAGCATGACACACGGCCGTGAAACCCAAATTAGGGTTTTGAACATCACGAGCGTCCATTTTCTCCGACACGAATGAAGGGTCCAAGATTAGATTAAGCAGGTCCGGTCATTCCAACATGACCACCATGGACCCATCTATCTCCTCACCTGATTTTCCAAGGCATACCCTGCCTGGTTATTCCAAATCGCACGCCCAAACTAGCGTGGTCACACTTCCCAATTGCAAACTAATCTCGACCACTCAACTTCGCCGGATAATTTGAGTGGCTTAGATCACGTTTTCACGGGACATTAAGGTATAGGCATGAACATCATCCTACCACCTACACTCCGGACAAATTGGCCAAGACCGACCAAGCCTGGTCGTCTTAGAACGCGCGCCCGAAGTTGGCACGATGTGCGGATTTTGCGGCACCAGTTTTCTGTCGCAAATTGATCTCGACCACTCAACTTCGCCAGACGAATTAAGTGGACCTGATCACACTTTCGTGAGACAATAGGGTATGGACGCCTACACCATCATGCCATATACACACATGTACGATCGGCCATCCAAAATCGTATCCTAAGCTTGGATTCGACCAGGCTGAAGAGGGATGCTTGCGCACCTCGTCTAAAACCCTAATTTCATTAACAGCCGCAGATGAGTGTCTCAAAGATCATCTCGTCCATACAACTTCACCGGCTTGGTTATACAACCCTGGTCAGGAGTTAATTGGTTAGTTCGGCGTCATGGTGATCACCATCCGTTACTCTACCATACCATGTGGTCAGTCAAGGAAGGACTTGCTTGCTCAACCTCCAAACCATCACATGAAGTAGTCTGGATATGAGGCTAATTTGAGATGCTCAAACAGCGATGGTTCATACATGATGGATACACTCGATGCAGTACCTGCATAGAATGCATACGATACTTCACAAGTATCAACTTCCTAAATAACGTAGTTATTTAATCTAGCATTACATGCTACTTTCTTTGGGGTCCCTCGATCCACACGCTCGAGACATCAATCATGTCACTGGTAGGTTTATAAAGATACATACAACTATGTATAATGTAAGTGCACAGTGTCGACAAGCAACACAGGGCAAGCACATGTCGAACCACAGAGACTTGGAGAGTGTAGAAATTGATTCTAAATCCTTACTAAGAACTGATTCAGAGGGTAACCAAAAGGGGTTTGATTTTGTCGATACGACGAGATATTGGCAAAGACTTAAACAGAAAGGAATTTGAATTAAAATATGCAATTAACTCAAGGTGTAAATACTGAGAATATGGATACTAGGGTATTCAAATCCACCACTAAACTATGATATGCATTCAACTTGTAATATTATTCTTGTCCTTACAGCAGATTCAAGTCTACCGTGTATCTAAGGTGTTTCTCCAATGGATAATTTAATCACAACTAATGTATTTCTCCAAAGCATTAATTGTCTAATTAATGAGTTGCAGCATAATCAACATAGATATATTCTAGCTACAATGGATACATGGCATACATTGTGAGAGCAAGATGTTGACAAATTTGGATTAAATTATATCTTTAAACAATTCTAAACTTTCAGGAACAATATACAAGATATGAATACATAACAATAAGTTACGGATTCATCTAAACCCTAGCAAATGAAACTAGAACATGAATAACATTATAACACAACTGGGATTAAGAAACTAGTATGAACAAGCTATTCTTGGATAGCTCTTCAACACAACAACACCCTCTATTTATACACAACCTTCCTTGGATTCGAAAATGAGAGAGAGACACCAATTCAAAACTTCGATATTCTCCTTAATTGATGCTTGCTTTTTCTTTTTCTTTTATTTAGAATATAATTCTAATTTTCCTTAATTGATTGAGTGATTAAAGGGGAGGTGGCTCTTTTGGGGACAATGAAAATGGATTTGTTGGGTCTTTTGTGCGATTTGGGAGGATAAGATAGGCTGATAGGGTGTGAGACGGGAGCAGCGAGAGTTGATGCATTGATTGGAGATGCCGTTGGATGCACATTGGTTATATCAAATCCGATGGCTCAAGATGGAGACGGGCTTGGGTCTTGAACCATGGGTAGTTTAAACCCATGTATTTGTAAACAGGTTGCCACTGATGCGCAAGCGGGTTGCAACTCTTCCAAAGATGCTAGCCTCCAAATTTCTGTTCTTTTGGCTTCTCAATTCATCCAAGCTTTAATTACTACCTAAAAAAAACAAAAAATTAATTAGTACAAATATTTATTCTTGAAAACAGTAAATATACAGAATTTGGGATAAAATATGAAAATAAAGCGCGAAAGATGAGTTAAGTTCCAATAAAAAGGTGTATGGATATGCAATATTTGGCACTCATCAAATACCCCCAAACCTGAATTTTACTTGTCCTCAAGTGAAACAGAATTTTAGAAATCCTAACTATACCACTGTCGCTGGTCTCTCGAATGCATTTAGCGTATGCACTAAGCCTTTAAACCCCTAGGTGTCCCTAGTTGGACGAGTTGTAGTCTCGTGAGGGCCTACCAGAGATGTACCCACAAAACCTTCTCCAATTTCAGAGCATAATAGAGTCCTAAGCATCCAAGGAGATATGAGGACATAGAGTTTCTGCATGCTAGTAACTAGAAGTTAGAATTACCAAAGAACGCAATCCCATCCTTAAAAGTTGAGCGAGAAATAAGCATACCATATGAAAGATTTTGGGTTCGAGATTGATCACAAGTTTCGACTTCTGCCTTACCAACAGGGTTTTATGATAATTGCACTCAAAAAGATCGCTTTTCTAGTCTCTCTCATGTGTGCAGGCAGGAATAGAGAGTGAAATCCTGCACACGTTGAATGGTGGGAAGGAAAACCTTCCGAAATAATTTCTGGAGACCCCACACCACTGTGGAAAAAAAGAATCTTTTTCTGATGATTAACTATGGGAGGATCAGAGTACTCACTTACCTTCACTTACCTGATTGGTAAACAACACCACTCTCTCAGCATCCATAGAAACGTCTTCGTCTTCGGTCTTCAACTGTTGATGATGAACTTCGGAATTTCGTAGAACCTTGACAATTTCTAACCTTTTTTTTTTTGACATAATACTCGAGCCACGGGTCGGGTTTTATTTCTGATGCCCGAAAACGTTGCTCGATGGAGCCCTAATTTTTTCTTTTTTCCTTTAAATACTTCGCTTATTTTCTTCTTCGCACATCTTCTTCTTTTCTTTTCTTCTCTGTTCTTCTCATTTTCTTCTTCTTATCTGCACATCTTCTTCTTCTCTTAACCACCATCATCATGTTTTTCTACGTCCTGCTTGCTTGGTTCATTGGCATAATAATCGTTTATTGGTGGAGTATGCAAGATGCAGTTTGAGATGTCTTTGATGTAATCTCAATATAGATCTGTAATTTTTTTTATTTATTTTTATAAGAACAGATCTATATTAATTTTCGGCTCTGGTGTTTGAATATGTAATAAAAAGATGCATTTTGACAAGTGTGGATGATGAAGATGCGTGGATCGGTCAACACTTAGATAAAATCACCTCCTTTCTTTATTGATTCTTCATTTATTTTTCTTTGATTCCTCTTCAGATTGTTTTTGTTTCTGTTGTTTTTGTTTGTAAACCTCAGACTGTTTAACTTTCTTCAAATATTCTGATGTTGCTTTGCTCATTGTTGTTGATGTGTTTCTATGGATCTGATTGATGTTGTCGAGAGAGAGAGAGAGTGGTGCTAATCATAAACATTCATGTATGGTGACATAGATACTCTGAAAGATTTTTAGATGGTCACAAAACTGAAACTTGGTGCCTCACTTGATAAAAAAAAAAAGGTAGTCTCCACTCAACTCTACTACCAAAAATCTTTGCAGCACCTAATTCGCCCTCCGGTATGGTTAGATCCAATTTTAACGCTCTAACAACGAAGAAACCCGATTGTGTTCTCCAGTAATTCTAATTTTAGGTATTTCGGTCAGACTCTCTATGTAATCGTAGCTAAAAGCATGCTAGTGACTCTAAGATCTCTGAGAATTGGATGTTTTATGCAAATATTTGCAAAAGTTTTTTGTTTTTTTTTGTTTTTGTTTTTGTTGAAAAAAATGCAAAAGACTAACAACTCTATATGCAAATACTCCCCCAAACCTAAATCTAACATTGTCCTCAATGTTTCAAGAGATAACGGAAACAGCAACAAACCATGTGAACAAAATAGATTCAAAGGAAAGAGATTACCAGATGCCAAACTAGAGACAGTAGAGTATGTCCAAAGCAACCAGCAGGGAAGATTTCTCGATAACAAAGATTATATACAACAAAATCTAATCTAGCAAACTGAAATCAAAAGAAAACAAGGAGAGCTAATAGAATTCTAAATCTGTGGTATGTACAGGGGGTGAATTTTTCAGTCCACATAGATCGGATCATCAAGATCAGTTATTTCAATTTCAGGTGGAATTGGTTCAAGGAACGGCTTCAGTCTCTGCCCATTGACCTTGAAGACATTCTTGGTTGCTACATCTTCTAGTTCTACAGCCCCATGGGGGGGAATTGTGCGCACCAAGAATGGGCATGTCCATCTAGAACGTAATTTACCTGGAAAAAGGTGCAAACGTGAGTTGTACAATAAAACTTTCTGTCCTGGAGTGAATGACTTGCGCAAAATGCGCTTGTCATGGAACACCTTCATTCTATATTTGTACAACTTTGAACTGTCATAAGCATCATTTCTCAGCTCTTCCAACTCATTGAGTTGGAGTTTCCATTGTGTACCCGCCTTATCAAGAGAAAAGTTAAGCTTTTTAATAGCCCAATATGCACGATGTTCAAGTTCAACAGGTAAATGGCAAGGTTTCCCATACACAAGTCGGTAAGGGGACATGCCAATAGGGGTTTTATATGCTGTTCTATAAGCCCATAAAGCATCATTCAATCTTAAAGACCAATCTTTTCTAGACGGGTTAACCGTCTTTTCTAGAATGTGATTAATCTCCCTATTTGAAACCTCTACCCCCACCGGGTCTCGTGGATGATATGGGGTTGCGACTTTATGAGTTATGCCATACTTGCGAACTAATGACTCAAAAGGCCTATTGCAGAAATGTGAACCATCGTCACTGATTATAGCTCTAGGGGTGCCAAAACGAGAAAATATGTTTTCCTTTAAGAACGAAAGTACCACCTTATGGTCATTAGTTTTGGTTGCAATTGCTTCTACCCACTTAGAAACATAATCAACAGCAACAAGAATGTACAACTTTCCCTCAGAGTTAGGAAATGGACCCATGAAATCAATACCCCATACATCAAATAACTCAACAATCAAAATGGGTTGTAAGGGCATCATGTTTCGTTTTGATATACTTCCCAATTTCTGGCACCGGTGACAAGAAACACAGAAGGCATGGATATCCTTAAACAATGTTGGCCAGTAAAAACCACTTTGCAAGATCTTTGCAGCAGTTTTCTTGGCGCTAAAATGTCCTCCACATGCTTGATCATGACAAAAATAGATGACATCCCTTTGTTCAGAATTGGGGACACATTTCCTAATGATTTGGTCTTGGCAGTACTTAAATAGATATGGGTCATCCCAAAGGAAATGTTTAACTTCGGCCAAGAATTTAGACCGATCTTGTTTGGACCAATGTAGCGGCATTCTACCTGTAGCAAGGTAGTTCACGATATCGGCAAACCATGGCATTTCAGAAACCAGCATCAGTTGTTCATCTGGGAAAAATTCTCTAATAATCTCCGATTCATCAGCAGATTCGACATTCAATCTAGATAAGTGATCAACAACAACATTCTCGGACCCTTTTTTATCTCGAATTTCGAGGTGGAACTCTTGTGATAAGAGTATCCATCGAATAAGACGAGCCTTAGCATATTTTTTAGATAAAATAAATCTTAATGCGGCATGGTCAGTATATATGAAGATTTTAGATCCTATCAAATAAGATCTAAACTTATCTAATGCAAACACAACAACTAGCATCTCTTTTTCGGTTATTGAATAATTCATTTGAGCCTCATTCAGTGTCTTACTAGCATAGTAGATCACATAGGGGTGTTTGTCAACTCGCTGACCTAAGATAGCTCCAACAGCAAAATCAGATGCGTCATACATGATTTCAAATGGCAATTTCCAATCAGGAGGTCGGACTATAGGGACTGAAGTTAGAAGAGTTTTGAGCTCCTCCCAAGCATGCACACAAGCATCATCAAACACAAATGCAACATCTTTACTGAGTAGATTACACAGTGGCCTTGAGATCTTACTGAAATCTTTAATGAATCTACGGTAGAAACCAGCATGGCCTAGAAATGATCTAATCTCCCTCACAGAGCGAGGTTGCGGCAAGTGTTGAATGAGGTCAACTTTAGATTTATCCACTTCAATGCCTTTTTCAGAGATGATGTGTCCTAGAACTATGCATGAGTTCACCATAAAATGACATTTCTCCCAATTCAATACCAAATCTTTTTCTTTGCATCTAATCAGCACGCGAGTGAGATGGTTCAAACATTCATCAAAAGATGATCCAAACACAGAGAAATCATCCATAAAGATCTCAAGGAAGTTATCTATCATATCAGAAAAAAATGCTCATCATACAACGCTGAAATGTGGTGGGTGCATTACACAACCCAAAGGGCATACGGCGATAGGCAAACGTTCCAAATGGACATGTAAATGTAGTCTTTTCTTGATCTTCGGGTGAAATATGAATCTGGTTGTAACCAGAAAAACCATCCAAGAAACAATAGAATCTACGCCCAGACAATCGTTTAAGCATTTGATCTATGAATGGAAGAGGGAAGTGATCTTTCCTTGTAACTACATTCAACTTCCTATAATCAATGCAAACTGTCCACCCTGTGGTTACTCGAGTAGGGATTAACTCATCTTTATCATTTTGAACTACAGTAACTCCTGACTTTTTCGGCACAACCTGAATGGGGCTAACCCATTTGCTATCTGAGATTGGGTATATGATACCCGCATCAAGAAGTTTTATAATCTCACTCTTAAAAACCTCTTTCAGGTTAGGATTGAGTCTCCTTTGCATCTCCCTATATGGTTTAGCATTTTCCTTAAGGTTTATATGGTGCATGCAATCAGTGGGGCTTATGCCTTTAAGATCCGAGATGGACCAACCTAAGGCTTCCTTATGCTCCTTAAGTACTTCTAAAAGTTTAATTTCCTGTTTTGTATCTAAGGCGGATGAAATGATGAAAGGCAAAGTATTAGAGGGTCCCAGAAATGCATATTTCAGAGTATCAGGCAATGGTTTTAGTTCGAGATTTGGTGGTTCAACAAGAGAGGGAACATACTTGGATTCCAAGAGTGGGAGTGATTCCACTCTAGATTTCCACTTAGACGTGTCCATGAGAGGTGTGGATTCAAGCAAAGTATTTACTTCACTTATGTATTCATCATCAAACAGATCCAGGTTAAAATTATTCAAACAAGCCTGCAAAGGGTCAACAGACATGCTACTAAACAACGAATCCTGAATCAAACTTTCAATCATGTTGATTTCATGCACATCATTATCATCATCAAGATCTAAATGTTGTTGGATAGTATTGAAAACATTCAACTCCATAGTCATATTACCAAATGATAGCTTCAACACTCCATTACAGCAGTTAATGATTGCATTGGACGTCGCTAAGAAAGGACATCCCAAAATGACAGGAATGTGACTGTCAGGGTTTTGCACAGGTTGAGTATCTAAAACGATGAAGTCCACAGGAAAATAAAACTTATCAACCTTAATCAAAACATCTTCTACCATGCCACGTGGCACTTTGACGGATCTGTCCGCCAATTGCAGAGTTATAGGTGTTGCCTTCAACTCTCCAAGACCTAACTGCACATATACCGAATATGGTAGTAAATTCACACTTTCCACTAAGTCTAGCAACGCCTTCTTAACCGTCTGGTCACCTATTTTGCATGTGATAGTTGGACTACCTGGGTCTTTAAACTTAGGTGGTGTGTTGATTTGAATGATTGCACTCACCTGCTCAGTGAGAAAAGCACGCTTATGCACATGAAGCTTTCGCTTTTGTGTGCACAGATCCTTAAGGAATTTAGCATAAGCAGGGACTTGCTTGATTACATCAAGAAATGGGATGTTAATGTTAACTCGTTTGAATATTTCCAAAATCTCGTTGTACTGGATACTCTCTTTTTGCTGCACCAATCTTTGTGGAAATGGAGCAACAGGCCTAGAAGATGGTGTAGGAACATTGACATTAGTATAATTCTTATCTTGCTCAAATTTGTTTTCTACAATAGGTGTTTTCTGTGGAGTTGTATGCACTGGTGAGTCTGATTTAGACTCACTCGACTGTGGTATACCTACATTGTTCTCAACAACCTTACCACTACGAAGAGTGGTGATAGCATTCACAGGGCTGTGTGAAGTTTCATTGCAAGGTGAAGTATTTTCCTAAAATACATTCTTTGGATTTGGTTGGGACTGGCTGGGAAGTTTACCTTTATCTCTCTCATTCAAAGTATCACAGATTTGGCCCATTTTAAGCTCTATACTTGCAAAACGTTGGTTGGTTGTCTTTTGAAATTATACCAGATTTTGTGTCAACAGACTGAAAATTTCTTCGAAGCTAGGCTTTTTATATGTATGGTACTGAGTGTGCGGTTGCACTTGGGGGTTTCTAGGATATGAGTATCCTTGGTTATTATTTGTCATTCCCCCTTGTACATGCCCCTTATACCATGAAAAGTTAGGGTGATTTCTCCACCCTGGGTTGTAAGTCTGAGAGTATGGGTTGTTCTCTTGCCTTTAGTACAGAACATTGGCTTGCTCTGTTTTGGATTCTTGAAAAGCATGAAGATCTGAACAAGTATCCACCAGATGGTCTAAACTATGGCATGCGGCACAAGTGGCCATTTCAATTTGACTACGGAGAGTAGGGATATTAGTTTTTCCATTCTTTTCTAGCTCTATATTTTCTATTCTCCTGACCAAGGATGCCATCTTTGCACTTCATTCGAAGTCAGAGTCAATTCTATGAACATTAGGTGCAGGGGTAGTCCTTTTTGGTTCACGGGTGGATTCCCACTGCTGAGTCTTTTCAGCGACTTCGATTAAAAAAGTCCAAGACTCATCAGCAATTTTGTCAATAAATAGACCATTGCACATGGACTCAACTGTAGTTCGGTTCTTGACATCTAAGCCTTCATACAAAATTTGCACAAGTCTCCATTTTTCAAAACCATGGTGAGGACATTGGAGGAATAATTCATAGAATCTCTCCAAATATTTTGCCAAAGTTTCCTCCTCTAATTGCACAAAACTATTCAGACTTTGACGAATTGTCGCAGTCTTATGGTTTGGGAAGAACTTTTTGAAGAACTCTTTCGTAAGAGCATCCCATGTATGAAATGACTGTGGCTGTTGAGCATACAACCAAGACTTGGCTTTTTTTTGTAAAGAAAAAGGAAATAGTCTTAATTTGAGGGACTTTTCTGGCATTTGGTTAAAACGCAGAGTCCCACAAATTTCTTCAAAGTCTCTGATATGATGATAGGGATTTTCAGCATCAACCCCTCTAAGTTTAGGCAACATCTGCATGGTGCTTGATTTTAGTTCAAACTGACCAGCAGCAGCTGGTAAAACAATGCATGATGGATGACTTACCCTTGTTGGGTACATGTAGTCCTTTAGACTACGGACTGGGTTTACTGGTTCTCCCATTGTCTCGGATGGGTCGGGACTGTCTGTCTCAGAACTATGTATTTCAACTAAGTCTTCTTGACTGATTCTAACTAGACGGTTTGTTTGGTCTCTAAAAGACACAATCATAGCCTAGCTAGCTAGCATATTAAGCATGTTACCCACTCATCAGGAAGGGAAGTTCTATGTAATCACAAATAAGGCTGACTCCACCATAGTAAACCTACTGATTTCTAGCAAACAAAAAGCATGATGGCTCCACTTAGATTGTTTTCTAGACCAGCTTCTAATCCTTCAAAAGGGAATTCGTTACAATCTGAGAAAACCCCTCTGGAATCAATCCGAGTTTAAGTAAATTGAATAGAGGTGAGGGAAGCTGCTAGAGATTTGATACCCAAGGCCTCACCGCAATACAAGGCGGCGCAGTCACGCATTCAACTCACAGAAACCATCAAGAACTTCGAAGTATGCTTAAAAAGTAACCAATATTTTTCGAATGACTTTCCTACTAAGCTCATTACCCTATAGGTCTTGTTTTATTCCAAATTTTAAATCTTAGATTGCGTTAGGTATCGTTTTCCTAAGGCGGGCAAGAAGAGAACGGTGATGAAATCTGAACCCTTATCTTGTATGGCCAGTCCTTGCCCTTTACTAGGAAATTAAAGCAGCCGTATTCAAGTCCTCGACATATATTCAAACGAAGGAATACAGTAACTCGCTAACAGGGGATTCACGAGTGTTTCGACAAACTTACCTCCCATACAAGACGGGGGACGAACCTTTGTAGTCGACTCGGGCCACGACTCCTATGTCATGTACGAACTCGAGGGGCCGAGGTGATATCGTAATCACCGTCCTTCTCTGCAAACAGTTTAATATTTAAAACTACCCTTCCGTAGGGTTTAAAAAAAATAAAAGAATGTCCAAGTCCAAAAAGATAAAATGCAAAAGAAAAAGAAAATTACAAGAATAGAGAAATCATAATACAATCTAAAAATAAATAAATAAAATAAACTCTTTTTTTTTTTATATATATATAAAAATAATATCTTCTTCTTTCGCTCCTTTCCTTTGTCTTTTCAACAGTTACTCAGGTACCTGGTTTGCTCAAAAGAGGTAGTTAGGGAAAAATCAAAGAGTATCAATATTAATTACGTTGCTACAGTGATTTATGAACAGTGACAAGAGACAGAAACTTGAACTACACTGCTACCGAGTCCCCGGCAACGGCGCCAAAAACTTAGTAGGTTTATAAAGATACCTACAACTATGTATACTGAAAGTGCATAGTGTCGACAAGCAACACAGGGCAAGCACAGGTCGAACCACAGAGAATTGGAGAGTGTAGAAGTTGATTCTAAATCCTTACTAAGAACTGATTCATAGGGTAACCAAAAGGGGTTTGATTTTGTCGATACGACGAGATATTGGCAAAGACTTAAACAGAAAGTAATTTGAATTAAAAAGGTGTATGGATATGCAATATTTGGCACTCATCAGTCACAAACTGGGGTATTGGTCTGGCGGTTTATAGCGTGCAGCGCACAACGCGCCATCACAAGAACGTGTCAGGAAGTCACAGACAGTTAGTGATGATAGGAGAAGTGGGCAAGACTGGTCGTGTGACACTAACACATTACTCCGCTACTCCATCACTCCACGCTATCCACTTCCCACGAGATACGAGGGTTAGGATAAAAGACTTGTATAAATAGGTTATCCATCATATTTTTCAAACAAGACAAGACAACAGAGGCGCTGCTTTCACTATCAAGGTAACTACAATGAAACAAAATGAAGAGAAGTTACTATAAAGTGCATGGAAATTATTTTTTCAACAACGGAAAATCCATTTTGGACACGAGCCAGTTTATTTCAAGTTACAAGTCATAACATGCATGGCCGAAGAAAATAAGACCGGCAAACCCTACGCCGCCGCGAAGAACACTCCCCTTGCCAAAGTCGTACCTTGCAGCATAGAATACGTACCCATCTAAGAAGGCATCCCCCCACTGTGGAGACTATGCACACGGCCACACCAAGGAAAAGGAGGAAACCCTAAAAACTAGGTTTTCGTGGGACAGGAATTGATAGCATCCACCCGCCCGTGCATGCCTACTTTGCGTAATAACTGAGTTGGCTAACATTATCGCGGTTTTCATGCTGAAATATTTCTACAAATTTATGGAAGGTATACCTACGGCTAAGGTTTACACCAATACAGAAGAACAATATTTATGTAAGTTCATGGAAGATGTACTTATGGCTAGGGTTTGCGCCAATAAAAAAGAAAGAAAGAAATTGAAGGAGAAACCCTGGAATGCTTGCTCGCTTTATTGCTACCACTCTGCCGCTAGAACAAGGACGTGCAAACAAAGGTCCAAAATAAGGGGGAGTGCAACTCCTTCTATAGGCGTGACACTTTGGAGTTTGAATTAGGAAAGGATTTCCTATTTGAGCTAAGTAAGGAAAAGAGGTAATCGGGCCTGTGAAGGCAAAGTTCCACCGTGCTAACAATCCGCGCCATGCCAACACCGCACCTTATCAGCGCCTGCACCTTTCCAAGCCGGCACCATGCTAAGTCAGCGCCCATTCCATTCCAAGCCAATATAATACTTGTGGCTCCATTCCAAGCCGTACAAAGCCTACGGCTCCTATTATGAGCCGAGCAACGCCAACAACTCCGCGTTCCCTAGCCCATCCAAGATGATGCGTGACCAAGCCAATCCTACAGTCTACATCTCACCACTTCATGGTCTAGGAAGCAACACCAAAAGTAGAATCTATGCAAGGCCGCCAACATGAGAATCACGAACTCTCCTTACCTCTCGAAAAAGGTTAGCCAGGTCTTCTTGACCATCTTTTCACGACCTTGTCATTTCGATTTTGTCCTTGCCTATCACCATCTTATGCTTACCTCGCAACAATGCTCATATTCCGAGCTAAGCATGGGACTTAATGTTGATGGTGGTTTTTAGCTTAGGGTTAAAATCGCGTATCTAACATGCCGTCACTACGACCACTAGCGCATTTATTAAATCAATCAGCATGCCTACGTAAGAATTACCAGGGTACCTTTTTTTATTATACATGTGTCATGTTCCACGGGAGAACCCTTAGTATTGACCGACATTACCTTCGTATATACCAAACCCTAAATTCTTACACCACCGCTCCAATGGAAAACCATGCCAGCCACGTCTCCGGGCCAAGGAATGCCAACCATACCAGCCGCACCACCATGCCAATGGCAAACCATGCCAGCCACGTCTCCACGCCAAGGCATACCAACCATACCAGCCGCACCACCGAGCCAATGGAAAACCATGCCATCCACGTCTCCGTGCCAAGGAATGCCAACCATGCCAGCCGCACCACCGTGCCAATAGAAAACCATGCCAGCCACGTCTCCGCGCCAAAGCATGCCAACCATGCCAGCCGCACCACATGTGCCAATGGCATGTCGTGCTAGCCACATCTCCACGCCAAGGCATGCCAACCAGGCCACATGTGTCAATGGCATGCCATGCCAGCCACATATCCTCGCCGAGGCATGTCGACCATGCCAGCCGTCCCAACTTGCTATGCACAACGTTGTTGAGATTATTAGTCCCACATTGTCTAGGCATCTAAGATCCTGCGGTTTATAATCCCTTAGGGCCTCTCCACTTATTTCCAATTGGTTTTGAGTTGGATGCCCGTATTCTAACATGCTATCAGAGCAGGCTATTTGCGACGAGACTTTGACCGCGCCTTTACTCTGCATCACCCGATTTAATTGTCCACGTGTTAGACCCAACGAGGCTACACGTGAGGGGCGTGTTGAGATTATTAGTCCCACATTGTCTGGGCATCTAAGATCCTGCGGTTTATAATCCCTTAGAGCCTCTCCACTCATTGCGAATTGGTTTTGAGTTGGATGCCCGTATTCTAACAAACGCTGGCTGCCAAAACTAAGGGTTGCAATAATCAACGACCACCCTTCCACCTGAGATGCAGATCTTAACTGTCCAAGGTCGCCAGCTAACCTTTGGCCTAATGACAAACCCTAATTTTGGTCGCGCCCAAACTATGCCAAAACACTAGTTTTTGGACGTGCCTAAACTATGCCAAAATCCTAGCTTGGCCGCGCCTAACACATGCCAAATCCATGCACGACGCTGGCTGCCAAAACGAGGGGTTGCAATAATCAATGTCTACCCTTTCATCTGAGATGCAAATCCCAACCGTCCAAGTCCACCACCGAACTAAAAGACTTGTCCACAACCGACCAAGTCCACGCCAAATTATTTGGCTTGTGCCACCAAAACCTAACTTTGGCCATGCTGCCATCCCTCCTGAATTCTTCCTGAGTTTTACTGTCAGGCTGTTTTTACCCCCTAAATAAGATCAAAACCTAAATATTCCCGCGCCTAATGTTAAGTGCATATTTTGCACATATTTAGTGTCGAAACCATGCTAGTATTTGCTATATTTTCTTGTAGATTATTGTATATTACGTTTGTTTTTCTTTATTTGTGTTTTGCTAGGTGAATCATCCAAAAGAAGCGAATTGGCACTTAATTGTGCAATAAAAGAAGTTAGCCGAAAGCGGAGAAGGGCTAAAGATCAAGTGGAACTCATTCGAACCTAGGAGTCCATGATATCATCTCGAAGAGGACGAAAAGACGAAGCCAATGGCGAAAGAATGGGTTCGATCCGATGTCGTATGAAGAAGTTATGGGCGACTGAAGCAAAGCAAAGTTGCGAAATTGTTTACGCACAGAATTTATAAGGGGCGTCCTTTCTACTAAGGGGCAGACATGTTTCAAGGGAACCGCTAAAGGCAGTTCAGTCTTTTATAAAGGAGGCTTCCAAAACTCAAATATTGATAAAGGCACCATGCTCTTTTATCCGGGCACTCACCTTAACCTTATTTTCAAAGCCAGTCGACTCCTTCCTTTCTCCGGCCTAGCAGTGATGGTAGATTGAGAGTCGATACTGAGAAATACTCGGTCATTCAGTTGAGACGAGAATTGCAGCTGTAGCTATCTCTGTTAACCGGAGTTGAACTCGAGAGAAAGTTTTCTATATGTTAATGTTGCTGGCAGGTGAGAATGATGCTGATGATCAAATGGAAGCAATTGAATGGAAGAGAGTTTGCTGCCAGTGAATAAGAACCGAGCTGTGGAAGAAAAAAGAGACGAGAGTAATGCTGTGAAGGTTGCTACCATGGATCAATGGTAACTCATGTTTCTGTATACTCGATGATGGAATATGTTGTTGCTGATAATCACGGTAGTTGTTGCTAGGCGATGGAGGATTTTGTCGTGAGAATGGTGAATGATCGAGATGGAGTTGAGAACAAGATATGAAGAATATGCTAATGCCATTATCAATGGATAAGAGCTCGAGAACAAAGGGGCTCTGGGTCTGTACTCTGTAGTCGAATGTGCAGTGATGAAGAGTTCTCGTGTGGCAGAGTAGAATGAGTAGTTAAGCTCGAGTTCTGTTGATTGTTGCATGGCAGTTGACATGAAGATGGAAGTGGTGATGGGTTCTACTGGCAGTGATCGAGACAAATGAAGTTGGGGAAACAATGGAGTTTCGAACTCGGTAATGGAGATGCAGTGTTACCGGTGATTGACGGAGAAGAAGGAGCAGGTGGAGCTGTTGATAGGGGATTAGGCTTAACAGACCATGGCAGAAAGAGAAGATCGGTGGAGTATGAGAACATGAGTTCGAGTTCCCCGGAGAGCAAACCACGGTAGTGAGTTTGAATTCGAGTTAAAATAGAGGAAAGTTTACGTACGGGAAACCAAGCCGTGATAGAAAGAAGAAAATTGGTTCAAAACATCCAGGATAACTTTCGGATGGGATATTCCATCTGTAAGAAGAGAAGAAAATTAGGCTGTCAGTTCCATCCAACTGACAATCCAATTTCAGTTAAAAAGAAGATTGTTGGGCTGGGCTTCACTGTTCATGCCAAGCCCATGAAGCTGTTTTTATGTGGGTTATGGAATATGCACGAATTTGGCTAAGTTTTGGAAGCGTTTTGGCAACCATTTGACCGGGATTTGATGCACGGGCACAACTACAATTGGGACACCTATATAAGAGAACTTCTAATATTTTTGGGACATCAATCTTTAATCTTTTATCAAGCTTTTGGAGAGGAGAACTCAAGGAAGAAAAGCTAGGGTTTGGAGCTATTTTCATCACCGTAACCATTTCTCTACCATTTTATCATATGAAATTCATGGGTTTTGTTAATCCCATGAGTAGCTAAACTTCTTAGTGATTGGGGATGAATTCCAAGTTCTAATATATGATTCAATTTAGCATATAAATCTATTTTAATTCTTCATGTGAGTATTGTTTGTTTTTACAATAATTAATTTTATGTTTGATTGATAAATTGTTGGTGGCCAACTGAACTAGTTTATTAGTTAACCTAATGCTAGTAGAGAATTAGGATATCCGTAATTGTTGAATAATTCTATACACAAGTAGAAATTGCGAAACCTTGCAGAAGGATTCACAAAATATAAAGTATTCGACCAAATTACACTTAGAGTGCGCTACTTCTAGGTGGTTTATAGAATAGAATTTGGCATTCGAGCGCTTCGGTGTCCAGTGACTTAAGGAATTTTGAGGATAGCACTGCGCTAGTTGTTTTCCTACGGTTGATAATAATCTGTGAATGATAAAGAATAGATGAATATGCTACTTTGATGACTATTTAGCAACGAAGAAGGATTCCCTAATCATATTTCTCTCCATTGATTGCAACTTTATTATTTTCAATTGCTTTGTTATTTACTTTGTTCTAAAATCAAAAACAAAATGCCCCATTGTGACACTTTTGACAACTAAATCTCCCTGCTCTTCGTGGGAACGATCCTTACTTCCATTATATTACCAGTTAGTTGTGTGGAAATAAGTAATTTAATTTGAGTGCACCTATGTCACGCATCACCTAAACTATGCCAAAACCATAACTTTGGTCACGCCTAAAACATGCACGAGCATGCCGACCACGCTGCCATATCACTGGACGCCAAAAAAAAAGGTAGTCATGATTAACGGCTATCCTTCCTCCTAAGATGCAGATCTCAGCCGTACAAGTTCGCCACCAAACTTGTGGAAACTTTTGGTCATGACACCAACTTGGCTACGGTGCCAAACCCTAATTTTGGCCATGCCCGAACTATGCCAAAATCCTAACTTGGTCGTACCTAAAAGAATGCCATGCCGGCCACGTATCCATGCCACTGGCTGCCAAACGGAATGTTGCGACAATCAACGGCTACCTTTCCTCTCAAGATACAAAATCTCGACCATCGAAGGTCACCATCGAGCCGGAAAGTCTCCCAAGCTCAACTTGCCAAACAACAGCAACATGCTACATGTTTTCTACGAAAACACTTGAGACATCAACACATGTCACAAACTGGGGGATGCTCATTAGGGTACTGGTTTGGCGGTTTACAGCGTGCGGCATACACTACGCCCGTTATAAGACAGTGTCATGAGAATTACGCGGTTAGTAAATACAAGGAGTAATGGTGAAACGCTTTCCTTCATTATGGAGCATCAATTCCAGGCGTTACCGGTTACCACCTCCTCCCGTTTACTCATCTGTTTATATTTCTTACGAGACCAGAGTACGTTTCACTTCGACTTGTATAAATAGGTCTTACTAACAAGCTTTGTTCAGGAGCATACAACACTCATAAATCACTCGTTAGCTTTCCCATTTGTTAGCTTTCACTCTCTGATACAAGTCAAGTAATTACTCTTCCAGAATCAACTATTCTGGTCTCAACACTCTCTTCGCTTCCCTCCCCAAAACCAACCCTTCTCCTTCACTTTGTGACTGAAGCAAGTCTGGAATGGCCATTTCTTGGTTTAGGCCAGATTTGTACAGATTGATCTCTCGAATCTAAAGTACTCCATTGCAGTATATTGTTTAGGGTTTAGACTCGTTTCTCACCCACAACACACGAAATTACCGAAACCAACAGAAACTGTTTTCACCCTCAAATAAAGACATATAAGTATTACTCTGAAGACCTGAAAAATGAGAAGAAGTAACGACTATAACAACGACATCATCCTTACACTTGAGGTTAGTAATATTGACTTGATCTTGTTTCTATTCCTAACGTATCTTTCAAGTCGTGCTATATTGAAAACATAGCATGTGAAGCTATATCTAATACTATAGTGGTGAGACTTGGTCATAATAGTATGATCAAGGTGTCAAGGAAAACATATTACGAAGTATAAACACTTATTTTTTGGAACTTCGTAAATACGACATCGCCATAATCTATTGTATATAGTTATTTGATTATGTGTGCATTATATAGGTGTGATTTTATCCTAGAAAACTATGTATCTTTACATGATTTTAAGGAAGTATATGTATGAACTTGTTTTCATAATCGAAAGAGAAATCATGATTGGTCTTGATATTCATTGAATATCTTTTGGATGACCAATGGAAGATGACTTTGGTATAACCTTTCTTAACTTCGTCAAGACTTGTGGTATAACCGGTCATATCCTATATAATATAGATAGATAGTTGTAATCGTTCGTAAGCTACATTGAAAATCAAGGTATAACCGATCACAATATATATTGGAATACAAGTTGCAACCGGTCACAATCACAAGTTACTTTGGGAACCAAGGTATAACCGGTCACAAGATGAATTGGGAATTTAGTTGTAATCGATCACAAGCAACCTTTGGGAACCAAGGTGTAACCGGTCACAAGCTAACTCAAGAAGCAAGGTGTAACAAGTTACAAGTTAATTCTTGGAGCAAGGTGTAACTGATTACAACCAGTATTGGGAATCATGTTATAACCAGTCACAACATATTTTGGAGTGATGATTTAATCGGTTCCTTGTACAAAACTAATAACCATGGTTCACATATTTTTTCATGGTGTGTGTGAATTAGGGTTATGGGTTTGTCAAGTTGAGAAGCTTCCAGATATCGACATATTTGAACATGTACATAACTCTTATCATTTATTGTTCAAAGATATTCCTTGATACTCAAGGTGATCCCTGGTCCGAAAAAAAGAAAAGCATTTAATTATGGTTTTCATCATATATGTTTTAATTACTAGCAATTAAAGCATTTTCTCTGGAAAATATTATTAGCTAATGTGTTAGACTAATAATAGAAGTTTTTATATGAGAGTTTTCAGAAATATTGGTTAACATTAATTGGAAATAGAAAAACCGAATTTAGGTACTTTAATGCATATCTTGAGAATATTTCCGGTTTTGGAATTTCCTTGTTGTCCAAACAACCCTGGTCTATAAATACTTGAGTTTGTATTTCTTGCTAACTATCCTAAGAGCCAGGCAAACTTCATTTCTTGTATTTTCTAGTAGAGACGTCTATTCAGAGAGGAAAGTACCCTAATTAGGCAAAATCTCTTACGACCGCTCGTTTAAATACTTCGGTGGGATCAAGAAGCTCTACGAGTACCGTTGGTGGGAAACTAGATAATTGCAGTGTTATTAGTTTTCGATTATTGATTTGATTGACTAACAATTGTTGTAACTTTGATTGCACCTAGTTTGTTTATTCTTGAGAACCTTTTCTTCTGATATAAGGCTCACTAAAACTAGATCAAAGTAACGACGGGATCTTTAGAACCATCTTCGGATCTAAATATATCTTATGATAATCCATTATTTACAGACTCTGTTCTTTGCGTCATTGATCACAAGAGCATTCAAGTATTTTTGGTGCAGGTATTTGAAGGCAATAAAAGATTTGAAGAAGAAGAATAATTCTTATTAGTTTTCGTATCTTGTGGATTTAGTGCACAAACCTCGATCGGCTGGGATCCAACTAGAATCGATTTATCTTTGATAAACTTGATTGATTATCTATTTGAGATCAGCATCGCTTTATAGTTTCTCTTTGAGATTTATATTGATTGATTACGAATCTAGAACTTGATTATTTCGGTAATCAATATTTAGATTGATCTAACCAGACAAAGTAGTTTATTAGATTAAACATAAGAGCCTATATCAATAACTTACATATCTTCTAGCATGATTGATTAGAGTGTCTACCAAACAGATTTATTTTTGATGTTTGGAATATGATCCAAAGGACTTGTTATTCATGTGTGTGACTCTAGAAGTCGAAGGCGCAAGGATATTGACGTAACTAAGCAGCTAGGGGTAGTCTGCTTGGTCTCAACTATATGAAGTTGGTATTAGATTTTGTATAACAGCTTAATTCTGAGAGTATTCAAAACTGGACTAGGTCCCGGGGGTTTTCTGCATTTACAGTTTCCTCGTTAACAAAATCTTGTTGTGCCATTTACTTTACTATTCCGAAATTATATTTGACTTATATAATTTTAAGTAAATTGCACTTGTATGTTAATTCTGTAACACTTGATATTGGTTATTACCGAACCTATTATCAAGTGCACACTTTGTTGTCGTATCGTCTCGATCTTGTATCCATAGTCAATCACACAGGTTACCTTGTTATTTTATTGTCTCGATCTCGTATCCATAGAAAATCACACGAAGTGTGAACTAAATTTGTTGTATTGTATCGACTCTGTCCATAGACGATTACATTCTGTAGATGACTTATAGGTTGATAAATAAAAGATTATGGTGTATTTGGGCACCCCATCTTTTCAATCTATATCCTCTATACCTGCTAAAGATGAAATCTTAGCAATTACTAAGAAAATGAAATCTAATAATTCTCTAAGTCTAGATGGTTTTCCAGTGAGTTTTTTAAAAAAAAAAAATGGGACACAGTAGGACCTCAGGTTATTCTTACAGTACAAAACTTCTTCCAAACAAAAAAAAAATAAACTCTGAAATTAATCAAACTCACATTTTTCAATTCCCAAAGTTCCCATTAGGACCCTGTAACATAATCTACAAAGGTATATAAAAAATCATAGCAAATAGAATCAAACCTTTACTGGACAAAGTAATATCACTATATCAATCGACCTTTCTTTCTTATAGGCAAATTTCAGATAATATAATAGTAGTCCATGAAATAATCCTTACTTTTAAGAAGAAAAAGGTAAGAACAACAGGGTCAGGAGCCAAAATAGATATATCTAGAGCCGTTGATAGAGTTAACTAAATCTTTCTTATTAAAACTTTAAAATCCTTTGGTTTCAATTCTGATGTATGCTCTCTCAGAGAGCAATGTATCTCAACTAATCCAATAGCAGTGCTTCCGAATGTATCACAAATAAATTTCTTATATCCCTCCATGGGTCTTCATCAAGGAGATCCTTTATCTTCTTATCTTTTCACCATCTGTATGGAAGTTTTATCTAAACTCCAACTATCTCAACAACAACAAAAAAAAAACATGGAGTTAAAAAAACTCTGAAAGGTAGCCCAATTTCACATCTTTTCTTGACAGACGACTGTCTTCTCTTTGTTAAAGCAAATTTAATCGAATGTATACTTACTTAGTACAATACACGTCTTTAGCAAAGCATTAGGTTTGTTAGAGCACTGCTCGGTCGAACTCGCAAGTGTTGTTATCTCAAGCTTGTTGTCAAGTTTATTTGCCAAAACTATAAGTGTTAATTTCTAGTCTCCTTATAGCTAAGTCTCGGATTAGGATAGAAAGTGTAGTCGAGCATTAGATTTCATGGCATTCATCGATTGAAGACGAAGAACTACTAAGGGGATCTTGTGGAACTTCATCAACGAAAGGTATGCGGAGACTTGAACTCATCTATCACTCAAAAGTCTATATACTTTATCTCCTATTTGAGACAAAAGTCGTATAGCCATATAGACTTCAATTATACACATTTGATATTTCGAGCTGAGTTTAACTCGCTTACATATTTCTCGAAATATGTGTTGGTAAGCTTTTGCCTTAACCAAGTTCATCTTATATTCTTGACGAAAGTCAAAAGATGATCATGTGAAAATCGCATGGTAACATATTACATGATTTGTGTGAGACAGTCATTTGATATAGACTCAGAATGTTTCGTATTGATCATTTGATCACTTGAAAATTGCTTTGAAGCTAATAGTTGGTGTGAGACAGCTATTGTCGTCTTCTAAGAATATTTCAACAATTGAAATGGGAGTTTAGAACAAATAACCGTTATTGGATATAGAACAATATGCATATTTGTATGCTAACTGTTGCAAGATATTCCAAGTCGGGGAACCATAGTATGCATACCCTTATGCGTACTGGTTGGTTTATGGAAGTATGGGAACTTAGTATGCGTACTGGCATAAGTTTCAAGTTCCGGAAATTCAACTGAGTTTTGGAAGGTATGCGTACTTCATATACTGGTGAACCCAAACTTGGTTCGGCCACTAAGGTATGCATACCCGTTTGCATACTTGAGTAGGTTATGTTCTAAAATCAGTTTGTTCATGAACTAATACATTTATATAATAATGAATGTTATCTTTACAAACCGTGGCTATAATGTTCATGAATTGATTAGATTGAATCAAAATCGATTTTGCTTCAATTGTGTCTTGTATACTTCTATGAGAATATAAACAATTGAATAACTCTAGAACTAGTTTCATTTGAGTCATTTGAACTAGTTATGGTTAAGATGAATAAGGTTAGTATGAAAGTGTTCATATGGATAATTTCGGTTAACTATTGTTGAGCCAACAAGGTGCACACATTTAGATACATTTACTCATATCTAAGTGAAGTCATTTTTCATTTGTGTGTAACAAGCTAAGTTCGATCTAATGGTTGAAAGATATTAGCTTAAGTCTAATTAGGTTTTCATCTAGCGGTGAATATTAAACGCTTTGTTGCCAAGCTAACATTGATTGCAAACCCTGATTTGAAGACTATATAAATGAGAACTCTAGAAACTAGGAAACCTAATCCCCACACCTCATGTGTGATACTAGTTGTGACTAAAGTCGATTATCCTTTAACCTTAGGTTTGTCCAAAACCATGTAGGTTAACGACTTAAAGACTTCATTGGGATTGTGAAGCCAGACCCAACTATTTTTCTGTAGTTACGTGTTCTGATATTGTTGTTTTCTATCTTGATTGAGTACTATCTTCTCTAAGATTTGCTCTAGATTTAATCTCCGATAGGCAAGATAAAAAGTAGTCACAAATATTTTTATCTCATCGTTTGTGATTCCACAATATCTTGTTTCGCTATCATACGATTAATATTATTGTGAGATAAATCATAATACTAGGCTGTTCTTCGGGAATATAAGTCTTATGTATCAATTGGTTCCTGTCACCTTGACTTATCAAAAGACGAAACAAAATATCTTAGGTATTTCTGTGGGAGATAAATTTATCTATTCAATAGACCTTTATGTGTGAGACAAATTAGTTTATCAAGTCTTCAATTTTAGGTCATAGCAACTCTTAGTTGTGGGTAAGATTAGCTAAGGAAATCAAGTGCGCAGAGTCCTGGTGGGATTCAGAGACGTAAGGAACGTGACTGTACCTTAATCGGTGTGAGATTGGTTAGGGATCAACTATATTCCAATTCGAAGTTAACTTGTAGTAGGCTAGTGTCTATAACGGCTTAATACAGTGTGGTGTTCTGGACTAGGTCCCAGGTTTTTTTTTGCATTTGCGGTTTCCTCGTTAACAAAATTTTCGTTGTCTATGTTATTTCTTTTCTGCATTATATTTTCTATATAGTTGAAATATCACATGTTGTGCGTAAGTTCAATCAGTTTGTGAATCCGACCTTTGGGTTGTTGATTAAATTGATTGACACTTGGATATTGGTTATTTATATCGTCCAAGTTATTTCTTATATTAATCAGGATCACAGATTTTTATCTGTTTGATTTGGTGATTACATTAAGAAACAGAAATATAACTCTTTGATATACTTTTCTTAAGATTGAGTCTGACTCTCTAGTTGATTTTCTTTAAAGTATATTAGAGTTAGTCCATACAGATTGCTAATAGAAATATTGGGTGAGGTTGTTAGACCCCCGTTTTTTCAATTGGTATCACAGCAGGCAAATACATTAAAGACCTTATAAGTCTGTGTTTGTAGCGATTTTATTATGGACGAGTCTTTCTCTAATAACGTACCAGTTCAAAAATTACCAGATGTTTTTTAAAGCTTAAATTCACCTAAGAGAACTGTCACATCTAGGTCAATATCTAAACATCCTCGTGATGTAGAAACTGTTGATATCGGGGAAACACATATAGAAGAACAGTTCGATGAACTTTCTGACGAAGGTGACTCAAATATTGATAGAAATATTGATGAGGAAGTCTCAGAGTATGTTAAGCTATTGGATTCAATGGAAAATAAGAAGATGAAAACTTCTCATGTCACACCTTTTCTGACTAATCTCTGTCGTGCAAAACAAAAATTGAGAAGATGTTACGCATGTGTTTATGTTTCGAATCGTTCTAACAAATCAATCCTTAAGGATTCTGAGGAAAACCTACGTATGAAGTCACTTGAATGTGATAATCTTTATCAAAATTACTTTTCGTTGGAAGAGAAACTTGCAGAATCTGAAGCAAGGATTAACTCTCAACAAATTAGTTTTGATGACAGAGAAAGGGCTTGTTTCGTTCGAGAAAAATGCCTTGATGGGGGAAACGATTTGCTGGTTTTCTAATAAGTGGAGAGACGACCATGCGGGAGAAGACTCCTCAACCGAGCAAACTGCCTAACCTCAAACAGATGCACCTTACAGGAGTGCTTTGAGTTCGAGAGATCAATCTATAGGACTCTGGCCTAAACCAATAAATAGCCGTTCCAGAGTCAATTCGATCACAAAGATGGAAGAAGGTTGATCTGTAGGAGGGAAGCTGAGAAGTGTGTGAGATCAATGGTGATCAAGGATTGTGAATGTGTTGTGGGTTTCTTCAAATGAAGAATAAGTTTGAATTATGCTTAATTGAGAGAAATTGTTGCTCACACGATGATTCTTGGTTAGAAAATGGATGTTTTCTAATCAATCTTGTTTGTTGGGCCAATATTCTTGTAAATCATGGATTCAGAAACTTATTTATATTGCTAGAATGTAGACACATTGATCTCCAGTAAGTGTAACGGTTGCTCAAGTGAAAGAGTGGGAAATCATGGTTTAACCAGTTCCAGGGTGTGCAGAGACTTGGTTGATTGTCCACCCACTACTTTGCTAACTCCCTCAACTTCTTGCACGACTTACTCACATTTCTCATCGTTGATGAACACACATGCCTTAGGCCACCAGAACAAAACCCTAATTAATATCCCTCCATGTGACGTGATTGATGTTTCGCGAACGTGGAGTCTGCAAGGCATATGTGTATTTAATTAGTCAGTTGTTGACTTTATTAGACGATAAGTCTAAGTATTGTTCAGTCGAGCATGATTTCCGAATGCTATAGAATTCATGGATTGAACATGTCTGATGGGACGTATAGTTCTCGAATGAATGATGTTGATAATTGAATCAACATAATGAATATTGATGGTTTGAGCAAATATTGCTCGTATGATGAATAATTGAATATTGGTAGTTGAATCACTATTAATACTCTGAGCAAATATTGCTCGTCTGAGTAAAATTGCTGAATATTGATAGTTAAATCAATATTCCTCGTTTGAGCAAATATTGCTCGTCTGAGCAAATTACTGTTGAATCAATACTCCTCGTCTGAGCAAATATTGCTCGTCTGAGCAAATATTGGTAGTATGACCAAATAAAATATTGATTAAAATATTGGTAGCTGAACCGAATATTATTATGTAATTAATTTAAGATGTTGATTGATGGATCAACATAAAATACGAGTGTTTAAACTTTCTCAGAATTATGATTTGCAGAGCATTCGGTTTGAAACCCTAATTTTGATCAATTGATAACTTAATGAAATCAATCACTGAGTGAAGGAGGGACCGGCTACATGGGATGATGGCCGACCATGTAGCTCCCAGGTGCTCGAGTGAGCATGCACCAAAGTTCTTTGTGACCAGTTGGTGAAAGGATGATCAAACGCTGGTTCAATCATTTATTAAAATAGTGCTCGTCTGAGCGTTAGGTAATAAACCCTAATTATGAAGAGATGAGGGACCAGCCAAGGGGTGTGAAACCATCCCTTGGTGGTCGATTGAGCAAATTCCAAATTGGTTGGAAAGATTTTGGACCCAATATGAACTGTTAAAAGCTAATTATGTCAAAATTATGAAGATGTATGGGACCGGTCCCTTGCAAGCCTAAGGGCCAACCTTGGTCATCCAAGGTGGCATGCCCGTGTCACCATAGTGTTCGTGTCTCAGTCCTGAGAATTTTAGTATTTTCTGGTGCACGTTTGAGCAATATTTTGGATTTTCAGAAGAGTTTGATCTTGATTGAAACTCTCGATTTTGCTCGAATGAGAAAGTAGAACTTTGCTCGTGCGACCAATATTTTGAGAATATTAAAATAATATTTTAATATTAGCCGTGAGTAACCTAGTCGGTCATGTGACCATTTGACTTGTTCGCCTTTTGATGGTTTGAGAAAATATTGAAAAACTAGGGTTTTTGCTCAAACGAAGGAGTTTCATGAGATGAAGGAAATAATAATATGAGAAAATAAGGAATTGTAAGGTGTGGGACCGGTCATGGCTAGGGCATGGCCGACCGGCTAGGTGGCCCGGTCCCATGACACCTTTCCCATATTATTTTTTACTATTTTTTTCATCGTTTGAAGGAAAATATGGAGAAACTAGGAGTTTTTCTCAAATGAAGGAGTTTGCTCAAACAAGGAAAATAATAAAATAGGTTAAAATAAAATAAAGTAACGGAAGAGGGGGACCAACCACGAGGTATGACCGGCCGGCCGGTGGGACCGGTCCCACGCCTCTTGTTTATTTTATTTCATATAATTTTCATTCCTATTTTGCATAGGTTCCTCGTCTATATTTTTGAACGCTCGTTCGTGCGTTTGGGTACTCGTTTCTACATTATTGCTCTATACACTCACACTATTTTCTCGGGGCTTACTCGGTGTTGGCCCGGATGCCCGATCGGTGAATATTTATTAATAATTCATGAAATTTAGCTGAGAATAATTCATGAAACGGAGTAACAAAAATTATTTGAGTATTTATTACTAATTCATGAAATTCAGCTGAGAATAATTCATGAAACAAAGTAATAAAATGAATTGAGTATCTATTTGTTGTAGGGTAAAAACTGATTCTGCTGGAAATGGTAAATTTGGGTGTGCCACCGAGAAATGAATCTAAACCCTAAACAAATGTACTGCACATGAGTACTTTATATTCGAGAGATCAATCTGTACAATTCTGGCCTAAATCAAGAAATGGTCGTTCCAGTCTTGCTTCGGTCACAAAATGAAGGAGAAGGGTTGATCTTAGGGAGGGAAGCAAAGAAGGTGTTGAGATCAGAATGAATGAACTATGAAAGTGTGATTTTTTTATGACTTGTATCAGAATGTAGAACTTGCTTGTAGAATGTAAGCTATAAGTTCTTGGTGTTTTCTGGATACTTGTGTTGATAACCAAAACTATTGTCGGTTGAAATAGATTGAAAACCTATTTATACAAGTCATAGTTGAACACACTGATCTCGTAGGAAGTGGAGGTAGTTAAGTAATAGAGAAGTGGGGATCGTGTAAAAGTGGTGAAAACCATGTCCCTGTCATGAAGGGAAGACCGGTCAGCTTTACACCCACTACTCCTTTACTTCTATCAAACCGTATGCCTTTCCTGACACTTTCTCATAATGGGCGTGCTGCACGCCGCATGATGTAAACCGCCAGACCAATACCTTGATGAACATCCCCCGGGTTGTGACGTGTTTGATGTCTGAGTATTTTTGTGGAAAATATGTAGCAAGTTTCTGAGTGGGTTTTGCTTGCAATACCTAATTATTTTGACCAATCACGCGCAAGCTAGGCGGCGGGCGGTCATCTTTGAGCAGCTGCCAGGAGCTATCCGTGTACATTAAAGATATGGTGGTCGATCCCTATAGGAGAATGATGGATGGTATCCATTTTGAAATCCTATTGGTTGGCCCAAATTAAATCTAAACCGGTTAAATTGGCTAGCCAAGTTGGATGGCTAAGATGATTTGCAGAAGTTTGTGTTAATTCATGAAATTTCATAATCAGAAAATTCAGATGTGAGACCCTCACTAAAATTGCTGTAGAATTCTCATACAAACTCGGATTTTGATGATCCGCCCCTCCATTCTTATCAGAAAAGAATTTCCTATCTTATCATGTGAGAATATTTAGGTTTTGAGCTCGTTTAGGAGGTGAAAACAGCCCGACAGTAAAAACTCAAGAGGAATTCTGTCAGTTTTCAGCCATGACCTAGCTCGCCTTTTAAGCTGTATCTTTTAGCTCGTTAATCTGATTGATGTGATTTTTTAGTATGTTATACTAGACATACATACGAAACTTTTGGCATGTTCTCATGCTCAAATTATTTACCAAATAATCCCAGATGTTCATGAAATATTTGGTGACCTTTTGGATATCGTCAAACCAAGTTGAAGAGATATGATTGGTCAAAGCCAAAGACGGGATGCCGACCACCTTTAATTAAAAGTGTAGGCTGCGTATTTGATTAGATAATGGGAAAGATAGGCCGGCAGCCAACAAAATAGAAAAAGGAGCGCCGGCCAAAGGAAGCTCGGGTTAGGGCAAATTGGCTGGCCAAGTGGCGCGGCCAAGCCCTTTCTGCCGCGGCTTCTGTCGGTCACGGTTTCATCTTTTCTTCCTATTTCCCATTTTTGGTAGGATTTTATCTTACTAGCTAGATGATGGATAAATTTCCTAGTTTGCCTAGGTTTGATCTCTACCAATAGGGATTGAGATATTACGCAGACCGCGAAAAACCTAATTTTTGCAAATTGATAAAAATAGGTTAGAAAATTGAATTTTGCGCATTGACACAAAATTAATCAGTTTTAGCGAATTTTGCACGTTGGTACAAAATCACTAATTTTTGTCTCTGAGAGCAACGCAGCTTGCGTGCTTTTGATTGAGTACTTCCATGCACATCTTAATCCTGACACTTCGGGAAATTCACGCTACTCGGCTGCAGGCGAATATTAATTGTCATGTCATGTCAATATCAAGAGTTCAGCTTAGGAACATAACATAGAATAAATACTCTGAAATCCATGCATTAGTAAATAATGCAGGCGAGATGTTAATAAAATTTACAGAATATTTGGGATTGTTGTTACATACACCAATACTATACTGGATAAATTTCATATATGAGTATACCGAATTGCTCAATACATATGTAAGTAAAGTGGCATAGGCACTCATCACTTTTAAATGGCTCCACTTCATTAGTGAATAATGCAATTAGGAGCTTAAATACTCATTAGGCTCTATACTAGTGAACAATTCATCTAGGAGCTTGACTTTCAATACAATATGAGGAGCGGCATAGGCACTCATAAGATTTTAATATATTCTTTAGACTCCTTGTGGAATATAGACATATCAAGGTCTACTATTTCTGACACCGGGTCAGTTAGACAGACTTTACAATTTTCGCCCTAAACTAAAAACCACCATTAACACTATTACTAATCCATGGAATCCAGCTGAGGACCAGCCATGAAACAGAGTAATGAGATATAATAGATTATTTACTAGGAATTGATGAATGACACGCTAGAATTAACCGATTTGCATAATTGAGATATGAGATAATTGAAGCATCATACTCTTTCTGAGTGGGGTGTATAGTCAGGGAATAATGAATAATGTGACGTCCTGAAGGCGTTAAGCTTTATACTAGCATGTCATATGTCTAGGAGCCGCCCAATCATTAAGAGATTCTATACACGGTCTCTCTACGTAGTCAGGGAACAACGAGCAGCGTAACGTCTTGAAGGCGTTAGGCTCTATAATAACATGCAATATGTCTAGGAGACGCCCAATCATTTCGATTCTATGTAGAGGTGATGATGAAATGTGTGAAGCATCGAAAGATCAGCTGAGAGGCCTTTCAAGAAACATATTCATCATAACTCTGAGAGGAACGTTCGCTTAGCTAGAGATCGTGAAATGGTTCACGGATCATAAAATATGAATTGTTACATACATTCTTAAATTCGTACCAGAAGCATGCAGTATCATGATTTTACGATTTTAACCCTTGTCGAAAATCGCGAGGGACAGTCATGTTCCGCAGTACGCACTGGATGGTAATTTTCCAGTAGACGAGATAAGTAGTTGAACTTACTCGTACAAAGGCATTTCCAGAATCCCCGATTTGCTCCAATGATGTCATGTACGAGCAAATGCCTAGATAAAAACTCTAGCAGTATGATAGAGTATCATCCCGTGACCACGAAGATATGAAGCACTGCTACGATCAGACGTCAAATTTTGGCCGGTTTAGCGTTTACGGGCCCGTGCCCAAAAAGAAATCCTTGTTTTAGGAATGAATGTTTGTTCGTTAGTTTAAGAAACAAACAATAATCCCAAGCATAAGAGAGATTTTTTTTTTAAATAGACATGCGTCTAATGATTATGTGAGATTTCACAAAATGGAATAAACTCTCGTTTCAAAGGTGGATGCTCATACGAGAAAAGAAAAGAAAACAACCCCCCCCCCCCTTTTTTTTACTTTTTTTATATATGTGAGCTTTCACAAAATTTTTGCTTTAAGAACGGACGTCCGTTCGTTTTAAGAAACGAGTAATTATCCCTAGCATAGGAGGGTTTTTTTTTTTTTTTTAATAGACGCGTATGTGTTAGTAATAAAAAAATTGTCTATGAGTTTCATGATTTTTTTTTTCGATGTATGAGCTTTCACAATTTTTTGAAAATATACTCTCGTTTAAGACGGATGCTCGCGAGGGAGGAAAAAAAAGATTCTTCGAATTGACGTGAGTTTCACGTTATTTTATTTTTTTTATTTTTTGTAAAATCAATGTTTTTGATTTTGAACAACTGTTAAAAGTAGACAATTATATATGGTGAAATAATGTTTGTATATCAGTTTTCACAATTGTAGATTGGACG
Organism: Papaver bracteatum; assembly: GCA_023529315.1. NCBI lineage: Eukaryota > Viridiplantae > Streptophyta > Magnoliopsida > Ranunculales > Papaveraceae > Papaver > Papaver bracteatum. Next base: position 1,488,064 of record JAJJWX010003277.1, on the reverse strand, counting down.
TCTGTCCAATTTTTGAAAAACCAGTGGATGTTAAAATTTCACATGGATTGTTCATGGTTTTATGAAAATCAATTTATGATTTTTTAATAATGGACTTTGCTCGTCTTTGCAGGTTTGAAGAATCGAGCAAGTTCTTGAAATTTTTGTGCTAAGTTCATTATTGTTAGTGAAATCGTAAACATGTAAGAGTTGGATTGTTACCATTTTTGTTGCATGTTTGTTATTGGTATATCCATGACTCCATGTCTTTTGCCTTAGATAATGGTGACTTCCAGTTACAACCACCCTTTTGGCTCTTCCGGGGAACGCTCCAGAAATATCAAGTCAAAGATGAAGACTTCTGCAGATGTTCATGCCAAGGTGAATAAACTTTCAGAGATGCTGGAAAGCTGATACATGGTATGTCTCTTGATCATCCGAGAGTGGTTCGTGCTAAGATATATGTTTTCTTGGTCTTAGAAGATGCAGATGGAAAGCAGAGACGTGATGGAATATCAAAGAACAAAAGAGTTGAAGATGAAAATCTCATATCTCGTCAGCAGAATTACCGCCGACTTCAACAAGCGAGACTATCGGCTGAAGATGAAGTTTGGCCTTGCGTTTATGGTGTAGCTCCTGATTCAAATGTGGATGAATGAAGAATTTCTTTATAATTCATCATCAGAAAATTCAGAAGTTCAGTCTTCGTTGAAAATGCTGTACAATCTTCATACGATGTCCGTTTTTGATGATATACCCAGCTTTTTGATGCCCAGGAAATTTCCTAGATTTATTGAAGAAGCTTTTTGAGTTTTGAGAACATTTAGTGGTCGAAATCAACAAAACAGTAAACTTCTAGGAAGTCTTCAAAAACTTTTCAGCTGTCATCTAATTTGATATTTCGGCCACATCTTTTTGCCCGTTCATCCAATTAATGTGGATATGTTGTAAAGGACATCCATACGAAGAGCATGGTATATGACCCATCTCTAAATTCTTCACCAATTGCTTCCAGCTCGCTGCTTTGTGAAGGACAGTGTAAAATCATCTTTAGAAGAGCTTGTTATAAAACGCCCATGTTGTGTCTTTAGACCATTTGCTTGTGTCTTGAACGCTTGATGAAGGATTTTAATGTAATTGATTAATTTTCATTCTGAACCCCTTAGTTGATACATGAGCCTGGTGCTTGCAGTACCATTTTTTGTTTATGTCAGTCGTGGAAACATCGCTTCTGAAATCCTGGTCACGGGACCATAACCGAGGTTGCTCTTAAGAAGGGATGATGTAATGACGATGGTTGTATCTCCTGGTTGTTTCATGATGAATGATTAGCATATATGAGCTTGATATATGTCACGAGTCTTGAACTGTGAAACTGATCTTCATGACCAGTGGATCGTCAGTCCCCAGTATTTTGTTAAATCTCCTTTTCGTTTTTCCTTCTTTTGGCAAGACATAGATAGAGGACCCAGGTAGAAAAACATTATGCAAAGACCTAGGTAGTCGAAGTTGTAGGTACCTTGATGAAGGATTTATTGGAAAGACCTGGTGGACCTCGATCGACTGTGGAGGTAATGAATCCCGTCTAAGAATTGTTGCTTGCATGTCGTATGCTCTGGAAGCTGTAGGAACCTCACACGACGTTGAAATTCGGTGTTTGGCCCCAACTTTTGAAGATAAGAGACTGAGTTATCATATAAGAAAAGAAAAACTCAATATGGAGAGGTCTAGGTTATCCAAAGAAGCATAAACATTTGTAATTTGTAATCCCGTACAAAATATTCATATTTCCTGAACTTGAGTATGGAGGCCATATCTTTCATCTCGTATGTCCGATTGATGCTCCCTTTTAGTATGTTGAAGTAGAGACATAGACGAACATATTTTGTCAAGGAAGAGTTGTCCCATTCCTCACCCATTGGTATGTTTTTGTAAACCCATGGCCCGAAGTGTGTTGTATCTCATTTGTTGAAGTGATGAGAACATCTTGTAGAAGACTTTGGCTTGTGCACGCCTGTCGTGCAAGCTTTTGGAAGACTTTAATGTGAACATGTTTTCATGTCTACACATATTGATATGAATCATTAGTTCTTGGATAAGTCTGCTTCATTGAGTAACACTTCGGAAAATGGTTAGTTTATGAATCCCTGTCATGATGATGTTGCTCCTGAGACCATTGTTGATGCTGAGACCATGGACGAAGTTTTTTAAGATATCCTTATTAGTGTTGATACTATGGTCGGAGTTTCTCCAGAGACCGAAAAGGCTGGAACTATGATTATCGACATAGTCTTTGCTCATCCATCCAGTGAGCCTTTACATTCACGAACTAGTTGGTGGGTTGAGCATCCCTAAGATTAAGGTGTATTGGGATTTCAACACAAATTCTCATGAACAGTATGACTTTACTATGAACTGGTTTCGTCAGTGAGTTGGCGTTGTTGCGACAGATAGCAGCAGCAGTCTCCATTCTGGGTGAGATTGGTGAAGAGAAGAAGTTCCTTAGTCGTGCAAGGTTTGTGATGTAGAGAGGTTCTGTTGATGAAGTTTCATGGAATCGCATCAGGTTGAAGTAACTTGTTATGTAGATAACATTTATTGAAATAGATTTGAATGAATCTCTCCAATAAGATCAAGTCTCCAGTGTATGTTGAAGGAGTTTGTGCCATCCATTGATAAATGATGTTGCATCTGCTTCAGAAGTCTTATCGTGGGATAGTGAAAACTTATCGATTGATCGTGTTGGTGTTGAATCGGTATGTCATCGTTGAGATATTTATGTTGAAGCTAGAGGCGTCATTATCGAAGGTGTACTCTTTGATTGGGAGTATAGTTTGAAGGCTTTTAAAGAATGTAGCACTCAGAGATGAGAGGTTTTTGACTTTTAGTTGGCCTTAGATGCTTGAGCGTTGAAGCGTCATCTCCCTTAAGCGTCGATTCCATACTTGTGCATACTTTTAGCGGTGGGATTACACACTTGTGCATATATCAAAGCTTTTTGATTTTGTGGCACACATGGACACTCCTGCAAGGCTATGGAGAAACACCCAAAGTGTTCTTTTCCATGCTTGGACATCATCTCAGTAATAAATTTATCAGTGAGATGCTCGATTCAGAGAGGTGTCAGATTCAACCACTTGGTAAAATATTAATGTGGTGAAGCTACCTATTCATAACGTCCTGTAATAGCAGAGTTGCTAGCATAATTGAGTCCCCATACTGGGGTAGAATGTGAGGAAATAAATGACATAGGCATGGGAGAAATGAGACTTTCCTGAGTACAAAAACTCTTGATGAATGTCTATGCATATTTTGTTTCAACCTCGTCAAAGTTCGAAATTCCTCCAAGTGTTCTGATGATGGAACGTCCGCCAAATCTTCTGGATCAGAAATTTATTCGTTAGAGAGATGTGCAACCAAAGACGCATTGTCAGTAGCTATTTTTTTAGCATGGATCCACGCTCGTCCGAGGATCGTGTCATATCTTGTATGTAAAGACCCCCAAGATCGTCAACGCTATTAGACCAGTCAAGAGAAGAATTAACCGCTAAATGTTTGATTAGTTTAACACGAACGTTAATTAATAGAAATTAATCTAACAACGAGTTAGATACGAAACTAGTGTCATTGGATAGATCTCTAAAAGTTATACGAAATGGACTGGTCGCACGCGTCATTCAGACACCGTGTGAAGATAATTTATCAATTTGTTTTCGGAGGTTAAAATAGTAATTTTTCTTTTTACCCTTGTGGCTACACGTGTCGAATCAAGTGGGTGTCTCATCACCTTGGTCGGCCTTATCTACCGATCGAGAAGATAAACTCTTATTCTTCTTCTTTTTTCTTCTTCTCTTATTTCCTTTCTCTTTGTTCTTCTTCTTTAGCGATTGTTTGAGAAATCAAAATAAGATTTTGGAAGATGAAATAATAGGGATTTGATCCATGAAGTGTAGCTGGTGGTGAAGATTGTTATGTTGGTTAATCATACGCAACAAGAAAGGGGATTACAGAGAATTGGAATTAGGTTTTCTTTGAGATTTGATGGAGGGGAAGATGATTGAGTCTGAGATCGAGAGATGTAGTTAGATTAAGAAAGAGTTGGTATTTCTGTTAATTATGAAGAAGAAGAGTGAGTTGTTAAAAATCAGGAAGTTAGGGTTTCTGTGGATAGGGATTTGGTTTGGTGATGATTAAGATGAAACTAAGAGATGTGTTTTGAAGATCTGTCTACATAAAAGAAGTGTGATTGATGAATCGAGAATTAGGGTTCTGTTCTTGAGGATTTTGGTTAAGGAGAAATTAGAAGATGAAATTAAGGTGTTAAGGGTTTGAGTTGGGTATTGATCAATTAAATTAATTAAAGGATGAGGAGTAGTTCGAGATCAAAGAATGATTGGGGTTTATGTTCTTCACCAAAACAGAAATTAGGATTTTCTATTAATCGATGGTGATGGTGAAGATCGTTGAGTGTTAGTTAAACAAAATTGATGGATTATTGGAAGTTTTGTGACGAAATACTGGATTGAGTGAAGGTTTGATAGATGTTTTGTGTATTGAGAACAAAGAAGAAGAATTGGGTATTCATTTTAGGGTTTGGTTACACTGAATTGAAGAGTAAGGGTTCTATGAGATTGTGTTGTAGAGTTTCAGAAAAAGAAATTGTTGATGGTATTGAGATTTATTGAATTGAACTGCTGGGTTTGTGTTGTCTTAAGATGGCCTGTTGAAGCAAGTCAAGCAATAAAGGGGAGTTGATCTCAATTTGCTGGAATAAATCTATATTGAGGTAAATGTTTCTCTAAGAAAATTAGTATATCCTTTAGTTTATTGTTGAGTATGTATTGGATTATGAAGATGAGAATATAGTTGAAGTTAGATGTGATTGTAGCTAATTTGTGAAAGAAGTATGGCTTTGATAAGAATTAGATGAATTAAATTCAGTAAGATGGGATTGATTGTTAGTTGTGTGTTATTGGCAATGAGATGTTGAGAATGTTATTTGTATGTGTATTGAGATTGCAGGTGTTGTGAACAGAATTGGTTGTGAACAGAGATGATGATGCTAGTCATTATAGAAATAGTGATGAGGTTGAGGTTAAGATTAGTTTGGATAAATGATAGATTTGAATTAATGAAATTGTAATTGAGTCACGACTGGTACTGATGTTGCTGGGGTAATCTTCTTGTGTATATGTTATGAAGTTAAGGATGGCGGTGTTGTCTGTGTAGTAGTTATTGCAGAACTGAAGTTGTAGGTGATGTGTTTTTGGTTATGTTCAGAGTGTGGAGATGGCAATGGTTGTGGTGCTACTGATATGAATGATGTTTGGAATACAAGAACTGTTGTTGGATTCTGCTGAGTGTGGAGACGAGGTTGAGCAGAGTTGAATTGTTGTGTGAAAGGGTGATGATGGTAGTTGTAGGATTATAGTTAGTGATTGCTTTAGGGAAAGCTTAAAGCTGCAATTGCATGTAATCTAAGTTGAGTGTTGTATTTGAGTTATGAAGTTTGTCTAAGATAAATGTATTTTTATTTGGTATTATAGTTAAGAGTTTTGGTGTTGCACAATGTTTTTGCATTAGTGTTCTTTGGCCTGAGCAATGGCTCTGACATGTGCAAGAGTTTAGCCTGGTGCCATTCAGCCTAGTCAGGTATCTGACTCTAGATGACTTAGTCCATCTTACTGAGTCGAATCGGATTTGATCCACTGAGTCATTAGTGTTGACTCGCGGACCATTGACTATGGACTTTGACCCGACCTTGGACGTTGACTGTTGGTTGACCTTTGAATGTCATTGACCGTTAGTTGACTCTATTATGCCATATTTTGTGTAATGAGCTTTTTAGTGGACTTGGGTTTAGGGCTAGAGTTCATAATTGATGAATTGGATCCTTATGGTCCGAATTGACCTTTGGCTTCTTCTACAAAGTTGTAGATGATCATAATACTTAGCTAATGGACTATAGAATCAACCTAATTGAATTAGTAGACCTTAGATATGTTAAAGATAGATCATAAAAAGGCGTAGAATCATTAATGGGCTTAGAACCATTAGATAGATTTGTATGATTCTTGTGTACGCCATTTTGGCTAGATTCTTAGAGTTCTTTTGTGATTAACAACTAGTCTGTATTAACAACGATCGATTTAAATGACGAACCAGTGGATCGCAGATCTCGAGGTAGGCGTGGCTTGTCAACAAAAGAGGTGGGAATACATTTTACTCTTTTGTAACCATTATTGTTGTTTTTACAAAAGTTTATGCTTAACAAACTCATGCATTGTCTTCGTGCATTCCATGCTTTGTTTAAATTGCATTATGTTAATTCTGTTGATTCTGTTAATCTTTCCACGATTTGGAAAGAACCTGTAATGTTTGTTGTCAATATGAATTGTTATGGGAAATGAGAATTTCCACGTATGGTATATAAGATACGCTCCTTCACATTTATACCTACATGAATTCAGTTTTTATTGTTTAGAGTAGGTCATCATGGTCTTGGTGATATCAATAGCTACTGAGTGTGGTTAGCACGAATATTATACATTGTTTGAAGAAGGAGTTTGTCCATATAGATGTTTATTTATTTCAGTGACTTGGTCGTTGTTTAATGTTTCGGAAAACATGTATTGTTTTCCAAATCTTGCATATGATTACTTAAAAGTTAAAGTTATTTCCTACTGGGCACCCCTTTTAGTGATGATGTGCTCACCCATTCCCACTTTCAGTTTCAGAGACAGATCAGAGTTACGCAGCGAAAGCTTCAAGGGTTGTTTTTCGTTAGTTAATTAACTTCTATTATGTTTATTATATTACATATTGTATCTGTAAACCAAATGACTATTGTATATGTATTATTTGAGAGGACTTCTTGTATATATATGTTTAAGAGTGGGTTAATTTTGGGTTAATTTTTGTATCTCATTTCTTAATTGAATGCTTAAGTACATGTTTTAGATTCTCAGTGCCTATTTATTTAGTTAATCTCTTGGATTAGTCAGCTGCTAGCTTAGGGGGCACAACAATATTGGTATCAGAGCTCACTATTAGATCTTAAATGGGAAAAGATAGAAATATCCAGTGCTAGTTAATGAACTAGAATAGTTTAGAACTGGATTGGGTTTGTGAGATAAATCTTAATCACTAAAAGCTATCAATAATTAAAAGATTACTTGATTACTTGATTGATTGTTTTGTTTGTTTGATTGTTTGTATTTGTAATGAAGTAAAAAAAATTGGGTACACCAATAACTTTAGCTAATAAGGACTTGAGAATGATTGATCTAAAAAGTATGAACACGTAAACAATCTAATACTATAATAATAGTAAGATTAGTAGTATTGATAGAACTCGTAAATCACATGGAAATTTACTGAACACATTGACTTATGAAAGGTAAACAAACTATAATTACATTAATGTTAATAATATTTTGGGACTAAATAATATTTGTAAGAGTAGTTAGAATAATAGTTCAACCATCAACGTTAAAATAAAATATTATAATAGTAATTATAGATGATAATCAAAGTAATAACAATTTTAATGAAGTAATGATTAGCATTATCATTTAGTATCACATTGAACTTATCTTAACTAAAATTTCATTAAAGATACAGAAATAATAACTATGATTAAATAATAATTATTATTAACGAAGTAAATTAATTACAAGTTAAGGATAAATGTTTTGCATCTAAACTAGATAGTTAAAATGATAGTTATTAAATGTTAGACTTAAGAAAGCGAGGATATAATATATATAAAATAAAAAGACTCAATTTGTTAGTAATTTTGTACATAAATTATCTTTAGTTTAATAAATGATCCAATAAATCTTCAAAATGAAACAATTATACGTGAAGTAGTAATAATGGTAATCGGATACCTAGTGTAATATTAGAATTAAAAGAAAATAAAATTCGTATATTGTTAGGATCCTTCTTCGTAAATAAAATTCAATCATCTTTTGAAAATAGAAAATTGGTACGGCAGACTTAAACTGTTAGAATTTAAGTTAGTATTATATTGAGCATAACTTAAATTAAAATCTCATTTACAAATATACATTGACAAAATAATGATTATGATTTAATAACCATGGAAAAATTATTAGTGTTTATTTACAGTTGCGTTTTGCGAAGTTAACTAATAAAAAAAATTAGAATTATGTGTTTTACGTTGAAACCAGATAGATAAATAAGATTTATTAAGTATGAATAAAAGAGGTCCATCTAGTATGGAGCCCTTCTCCATACTTTATGTATGAGTCCCTTCGTAGATGTCTGACACCTCATCATCTATCAAACCCATGAAAATGAAACCGTTTTACATAAATTCGGTAGTTTTTTTTAATATCACGAGTTACTATTTTACCCTTGACGGAATCAGGTCAACATAATCAGTTTGTTAAAATTTAAACTTATCCAATCAATGTGATCAAGGAAAAAAAAAGTGTGATTTCGTATAGAAACATAATATCGTAATAAAAAATAGAAAAGAAATAATAAAATAGAAAAACATATGACGCACCAAGAATTTCCATACAAGGTCTAAAAAATGAGTTCCATAACTTACAACAATACGTACCAAAAACAACTACAATATCTCCTTTCAAATGTACCTCTCAAAAAAATGAGTTCCAAAATTTACAGTAGATCAATGACTTAGTCTTAGTGTATTTATCTTTAAAAAGAACAATCCTAGACTTGCGAGCAAAATGATCCAGAAAATGACACCAACCTTCTGTCCCTGATCACAATGATTTACTAGAGCTTGGTTGCGCAACATTAGTATCATGTTTTTGTTTCAGATGAACATAACACATAGGTAAGCATCTTTATTACTCATCAAAAAGAAACATGACAAATATGGAAAATATACATATATATATATATATACCTGGTTCTCATTTTTGGATGACCTCTTAGGAGTTTTTTTCTTCAAAGCTTTCTCAAATGCCGACGTATACTTATTCTGCTCACCTTTTTTCTTCTTCTTTGGATCCTTAATATTTATAGTTTGGTCGTCAAGGTTTCTTCTTTTGGCCTTAACAACTTGCTTACTTTGTTCTTCTTGGCACTTTGCAGTCTCTAATTCTAAAGTTTCTTGGTAGCCATTTAATTCTTCTGTGCAAGCAATTAAATGGCATCTTACAATGGAACTAGACCCTTCATCTAAAGATCCTTTCATTGCAACAATAAGAGCTTTATTTGCTAAATCACTGTATCGCACACTTGAAGATTCATTGTAGTCTGCTATTATTGGAGCCCCTAAATTGTCAACAATTATACCAACTTTTCCTTTTGTAGTCCACCTCTTTAGAAAATAATCCGCTGGAATCTCAAATATTTTTCTAGAAAGAAGTACTCTCAGTGCATGCACACATAAAATGCCTGTTAACTGAAAACCATTGCAACTGCACTCTATTTTGTTTTCTTTTTTTATTGAAATGCACTCTACGGTCTTTGTCGTTCTTGAAAGACACCACCATTTCCACCTTATGAATAGATAATGAATCATTTTCACTTTCAATATGATCTAGATAACAACCAATTCTTTTGATCTTGTCCTGAAATATTTTGAAAACCTTTGTAGTGTATATCTTGAATGCTTGTCTTTCGAAAGGTACCGCGGATACTAAAGCAGGTTTAGTAATTTACTTACATTTGTAATCTGCTTGATGCTCTTTCTTCCTCCAATTCATCATCGCTTTCTCATACTGCTTGATAAAGTCATTGATACGAAGACTGGCATTAAAATAACCCTTAACAAAACTGTTCACACTTTCACTTCTTTGTGTTGTTGTCATTCCTGCACAAAAGTGTTCTCTTCCATAAACAGGATCCCACTTCTCTCGTAATTCATACAAGTTGGCCAACCACTCATTTTCGGACAAGGAGTACTTCGTGATCATAGAATTCCAAAGTGAGTCAAATTCTTCTTCCGTTTCGGCACTATATAAGCAATATTGAAAATCTTTTGCGAAATCTGTATTAGCTGAATAAACATGAGAGAGATGTTAAGATGCATTCTGAAATATATGCCATAAACACAATCGATGATGTGTATTTGGCATAACAATTTGTATAGCATTACCAATTGCCTGGGCTTGATCTGTAAATATAGTTTTTGGATGTTTCCCAGACATCGCATTCAAAAATGATTCAAATGCCCAAACAAATGATTATGTTGTTTCATCTACAAGTAATGCCATTCCAAATAACACAGACATTCCATGATGATTCACGCCCATGAATGGTGCACATGGCATGCCATACCTATTAGTTCGAAATGTTGTGTCAAAGCAAACAACATCTCCGAAAAATCCATAATCGATTCTTGCTTTTGCATCTGTCCAAAATAGGTTACATGCTTGGTCATTTTCATCCACTTGTACTTCATAAAAAAAACATGGGTTTTCTTTCTTCATACGCTTGAAATAATTTAAAGCAACTTGAGCATCCCCTTCTTTGTATATCTCCCTACGTCTTTTCTGAAACTGGTTTTGGAGATCAGTTTGGGTAAAGTTTAAATGTTGGGAACCCCCAACTTCACCACTCATAATAGTGAATACCTGAGTTGGTCCGCACCCACTAGAATGAAGTGATTCCATGTACTTTGCTTGTTGGGGCAGTATCTTCCTTTGGGACCTTAGAAGGTGTGCCTCTGTCGAATCTACAAGTTCATGATTATGTTTTTCGATAAATTTTGTAACAACAAATTGATCATCCTTAACAATACATTGAATCCGTTCCATACATCCTGTACGCACATTCGGGCGTGCCTTTTGTGGTGTCCCTTTACTGTGACGCTCTTTAAAACCTTCCTTCGAACAAAGAATGACCCTTTTCCGGATTTTATTATCTTTTGATCGTTTAACAGTACCTCGACGAATACTAAAACCAACTCTTCTAGCATACTGGTTATAGATTTCGTACATTTTTTCCTTTGACTGAAACACAGTTCCTTCTACTGGCACATCACATGAATCATTTCCTAAAATCTCTTTAGAAAAATGTTATGTTCATCAATTCCTTTTTTTTTTATCAAAACCAACATTAGAGCAATTATTATCACCATAAAGTAAATGGTTACAGTTTTGATCACCTTCATTATCATCACTGTCGTCTTCATTATCGTCACTTCCTTATGAGTCTGGCTCTAGTTCTGACTGACCACTACTGTCTTGATCTATATTTAGATCAAGTACTTCATTTGGGTTCAAATTGAGATCCCACGGGTTGATGCATTTTCTTCCCGCCATGGAATCAACTTGACAACAATTATGTATTAACACTCTGCAATCTAAAAATTAAAAATTAGCACAAATGATTTTGTTTTTCATGGATATTTTATATACTTCACAAAACTAATCAAAAATATTTGATTAAAAGTTCTACCTTAACCAGGGAAAAAGATAGTCGAGATCAAATAAACTTCTCACCCACTTCTCGTTTTTTACTTTTTCTTCTACCACGATTTGTTTTCTAGGGTTAAGGAAAACAACCACGATTCAGTATACAGATTTTATTTTATTTTTTATCTTTTCGAAAAATAAAATCTTAATTAACAAAAAAATCTCAACTAATTATGGGTTGACTGGAAACTAGGGGATAACACCGTAAATTGAACCTTTAAATAAAACTAACTATTTATAATTGCTTAAAGTAGTTATTGGTGATGAGGTGTCACGTATCTAGGTGGGGATTCATACTTATAGTATGGAAACGGGTTCCATATTAGAAAAATTCGAATAAAAGAACGTGAGGTCATGTAAGACACATAATAAAAACTAAATTTGTAAATGATATTTTACCTAGATTATCTATAGTCCAATAAATGATTCACTAAATTACTAAGTTATACACATTAAGTGATATTTATAATACTTGAATGCTTAGAACAAAATTCAACTTAAAGGAGAATAAAATTGCATGTGAATTAGTTACTTACTATTAATACCCAAAATCTAAAGACTATTAAGGCATATTAAAATTTTATGCAGACTCAAAATTTAAATCATATTAAAGTACTAACGCCAATATGTAACACGATATACTATACTACCGATTCAATATGAATAAATAAAATATATCATATAAATCTTTACATGAATATAGAGTTACATTTAGAAGATTAAAGCTTTTTGTACCATCTGGACTATTAACTTAAGAACAATGAAAATGATAATATAATCAAGACAATATTTTTTTTTATAAGATCAACAAATAATAATATTATATAATACTAATTACTGTAAATTTAGAGTTATTGTAATATCATTTGGATAATAATTATTGGATAGTAATAGCAAAATGTAATTTTATTAATAGTATAACATAAGGATTACTTAACAATAATATAAATGTAAGGAAAATAAAGTTAGATCAAATCAAAACTAATATTAATAATAAAATTAAACTTGGCATTATGATTAATTACGATTAACTTTTATCAGCTTAAGAAATAAGAAATAAATGTAATTGTAATAATAAAACAATTATACCAAACAACTATGGAAAATTATTAGCATTTATTTACTTATATCAAGTCACATAATGCAATAAACAAATAAATACAACATTAAATAAATAATGGTTATAAAATCCAATTATAACACATGAATTTAAAAATTATTTAGTTATAATAATATAGCTTCATCCGGAATTAAAATTCGATTTCATTAAAATAAATAAATAATAATAATGATAAATAAAAATAAAATAAAATAAATTAAGATGACTAAATCGCTTAAAATGATGTGAACTATTTATATATTTTATGAAGTAAATTTATAAGAATTACACCAGTTAAGATAAAAGTTTAGACACTAATTAATCTTAATAAATTAATACTTAATAAATCGTAATAAGTTTGCACCTAGTTAATCCAGCACATGGGAATAGCGAGGTTGGTAGTTCTGATGTGTTGGGTGATACTTGTTACGTAGGTAGGCATTGTCAGGCATCGCGAACCTAGACAGGGCAACTGCATTCCTGTATCACTAGGCATTGAAGGGAGACTTGCTTCTTTTAGTGAACTGATAGATCCCCAAAAAAATTTTTTACCTAGAAACTTTATTATAGAATATTTTCTCTTGTAATTAGAACAATTATCTTTTTGAGATAGAAATTAGTCTACTGAACCTAGAGCCACAAATTTTTAGTTGTAGAAAGCCATCTAAGTTTATGTTTTGTTTTATGTTGTTTGCGCTTAGACAATTGATAAAATTATTCTTTAAGGTGGGGAGTTTTGAACACCAAAAGGGTGGTTCAATTTTCGAGGACGAAAATATTTAAGGTGGGGAGAATGTAAAGACCCCCAAGCTCGTCAACGCTATTAGACCAGTCAAGAGAAGAATTAACCGCTAAATGTTCGATTAGCTAAACACGAATGTTAATTAATAGAAATTAATCTGACAACGAGTTAGATACGAAACTAGTGTCATTGGATAGATCTCGAACTGGACTGCTCGCACGCGTCATTCGGACCCCCGTGTGAAGATAATTTATCAATTTGTTTTCGGAGGGTAAAATAGTAATTTTTCTTTTTACCCTTGTGGTTGCACTGTCGAAGCGAGTGGGTGGCTCATCACCTTGGTCGGCCTTATCTACCGATCGAGAAGATAAACTCTTATTCTTCTTCGTTTTTCTTTTTTTTCTTCTTCTTCTTCTTCTTTATTCTTCTCTCATTTCCTTTCTCTCTGTTCTTCTTCTTCAACGCTTGTTTGAGAAATCAAACTGAGATTTTGGAAGATGAATTAATAGGGATTCGATCCATGAAGTGTATCTAGTGGTGAAGATTGTTATGTTGGTTAATCAGACGCAACAAGAAAGGGGATTACAGAGAATTGAAATTATGTTTTCTTTGAGATTTGATGGAGGGGAAGATGATTGAGTCTGAGATCGAAAGATGTAGTTAGATTAAGAAGGAGTTGGTGTTTCTGTTAATTATGAAGAAGAAGAGTGAGTTGTTATAAATCAGGAAGTTAGGGTTTCTGTGGATAGGGATTTGGTTTGGTTATGATTAAGATGAAACTAAGAGATGGGTTTTGAAGATCTGTCTACATAGAAGAAGTATGATTGATGAATCGATAATTAGGGTTCTGCTCTTGAGGATTTTGGTTAAGGAGAAATTAGAAGATGAAATTGATGTGTTAAGGGGAATATTTGAGTTGGGTATTGATCAATTGAATGAATTAAAGGATGAGGAATAGTTCGAGATCAAAGAATGATTGGGGTTTTTGTTATTCCCCAAAACAGAAATTAAGATTTTCCGTTAATCAATGGTGATGGTTAAGATCGTTGAGTGTTAGTTAAACAAAATTGCTGAATTATTGGAAGTTTTGTGACGAATTACTGGATTGAGTGAAAGTTTGATAGATGTTTTGTGTATTGAGAACAAAGAAGAAGAATTAGGTATTCATTTTGGGGTTTGGTTAAAGTGAATTGAAGATCAAGGGTTCTGTGAGATTGTGTTATAGAGTTTCAGAAAGAGAAACTATTGATGGTGTTGAGATTGATTGAACTAAACTGCTGGGTTTGTGTTGTCTTAAGATGGCCTGTTGAAGTAAGTCGAGCAATAAAGGGGAGTTGATCTCAATCAGCTGGAATAAATCTATATTGAGGTAAATGTTTCTCTAAGAAAATTAGTATAGCCTTTAGTTTATTGTTGAATATGTATTGGATTATGAAGATGAGAATATAGTTGAAGTTATCTGTGATTGTAGCTAATTTGTGAAATAAGTATGGCTTTGATAAGAATTAGATGAATTGAATTCAGTAAGATGGGATTGATTATTAGTTGTGTGTTATTGGCAATGAGATGCTGAGAATGTTATTTGTATGTGTATTGAGATCGCATGTGTTGTGAACAGAATTGGTTGTGAACAGAGATGATGATGCTAGTCATTATAGAAATGGTGATGAGGTTGAGGTTAAGCTTAGTTTGGATGAATGATAGATTTGAAGTAATGAATGATAGATTTGAATCTTAGTTCGACTTCATTTAATTTCTTATAAGGAAGCTAAGGGAAGAAGCCAAATGGTGAGGGAGTTATGGATTTTGGCAAATCTTGTGCTTAAATTTGAGCTTTGGGTTGTGAGAAATAAATGTGTCTTTGAACAAAAGAAGCCGAACTGGAATATTTTTTTTAAACGAGTTTTGAAGTTGATCCAAGATTATTCGGTGCGGTTAAAAGGATATATGAGGAATTTAGCTGAAGATGTTACTCTCCTGGATTATTTTCGCGTGCAGCATAGGAGGATGCAACCACACCGTGGTTAATTTTGTTTATTTTTGGTTTTTCTTGCTATGGAAGTGGAATACCTCTTGATGGAAGACCACAATTTTTCCAAAATTCAGTTAATGTTTTTTTTTTTGTTGCTTATTTTATTATTAATAGTTTTTAAGTTTTTGGGGTTGTTGTGACCTCTTTTCTTGTAATCTATTCTCTGTAAATATTGTTATCTATTAATACAAATTTTTGACTTATAAAAAAAAGGAATTGGAATTGAGTCACGGCTGGTACTGATGTTGTTTGGGTAATCTTCTTGTGTATCTGTTATGAAGTTAAGGATGTCGGTGAACTGAAGTTGTAAGTGATATGTTTTTGGTTATGTTCAGATTGTGGAGATGGCAATGGTTGTGGTGCTGCTGATATGAATGATGTTTGGAATACAAGAACTGTTGTTGGATTATGCTGAGTGTGGAGATGAGGTTGAGCAGAATTGAATTGTTGTGAGAAAGGGTGATGATGGTAGTTATATGATTATAGATAGTGATTGTTGTGGGAAATGCTTAAAGCTGCAATTGAAGGTAATCTAAGTTGAGTGTTGTATTTGAGTTATGAAGTTTGTCTAAGATAAATGTATTGTTATTTGGTATTATAGTTAAGAGTTTTGGTGTTGCACAATGTTTGTGCATTAATGTTCTTTGGCATGAGCAATGGCTTTGGCATGTGCAAGAGTTTAGCCTGGTGCCATTCAGCCTAATCAGGTATCTGACTCTAGCTGACTTAGTCCATATGACTGAGTCAAATCGGGTTGAATCGGATTTGATCCACTGAGTCATTATTCTTGACTCGCTGACCATTGACCATGGACTTTGACCCGACCTTGGACGTTGACTGTTGGTTGACCTTTGACTATCACTGACCGTAAGTTGACTCCGTTAGGCCATATTTTGTGTCATGGGATTTTTAGTGGACCTGGGTTTAGGGCTAGAGTTCATAATTGATGAATTGGATCCTTATGGTCTGAATTGACCTTTGGCTTCTTCTACAAAGTTGTAGATGATTATAAGACTTAGCTAATGGACTATAGAATCAACCTAATGGAATTAGTAGACCTTAGATATGTTAAAGATAGATCATAAAAAGGTGTAAAATCATTAATGGGCTTAGAACCATTAGATAGATTTGTATGATTCTTGTGTATGCCATTTTGGCTAGATTCTTAGAGTTCTTGTGTGATTAACAACTAGTCCGTATTAACAACGATCGATTCAAAGGACGAACCAGTGGATCGCAGATCTCGAGGTAGGCGTGGCTTGTCATCAAAAGAGGTGGGAATACATTTTACTCTTTTGTAACCATTATTGTTGTTTTAACAAAAGTTTATGCTTAACAAACTCATGCATTGTCTGTTCGTGCATTCCATGCTTTGTTTAAATTGCATTATGTTAATTCTGTTGATTCTGTTAATCTTTCCACGATTTGGAAAGAACCTGTAATGTTTGTTGTCAATATGAATTGTTATGGGAAATGAGAATTTCCACGTATGGTATATAGGATACGCTCCTTCACATTTATACCTACATGAATTCAGCTTTTATTGTTTAGAGTGGGTCATCATGGTCTTGGTGATATCAATAGCTACTGAGTGTGATTAGCACAAATATTATACATTGTTTGAAGAAGGAGTTTGTCCGTATACATGTTTATTTATTTCAGTGACTTGGTCGCTGTTTAATGTTTCGGAAAACATGTATTGTTTTCCAAATCTTGCATATGATTACTTAAAAGTTAAATGTTATTTCCTACTGGGCACCCCTTTTAGGATGATGT
This sequence comes from Papaver bracteatum, assembly GCA_023529315.1. Classification (NCBI taxonomy): domain Eukaryota; kingdom Viridiplantae; phylum Streptophyta; class Magnoliopsida; order Ranunculales; family Papaveraceae; genus Papaver; species Papaver bracteatum. Next base: position 1,471,013 of record JAJJWX010003277.1, on the reverse strand, counting down.
GCTCACCCATTCCCACTTTCAGTTTCAGAGACAGATCAGAGTTGCGCAATGAAAGCTTCAAGGGTTGTTTTTCGTTAGTTAGTTAACTTCTATTATGTTTATTATATTGCATATTGTATCTGTAAACCAAATGACTATTATATATGTATTATTTGAGAGGACTTCTTGTATATATATGTTTAAGAGCGGGTTAGTTTTGGGTTAAGTTTTGTATCGCATTTCTTAATTGAATGCTTAAGTACATCTTTTAGATTCTCAGTGCTTATTTATTTGGTTAATCTCTTGGATTAGTCAGCTGCTAGCTTAGGGGGCGCAACATTGTATCTTTCTAATTATGTGAAACTTGGTCTCTGTCCAGGTTGAACCTATTTTCACCTTGAGAGTGATTTAGCTATAAGCAACTCTGGGTGTTCTTTCATGGTCTTTGATTGAGACGGGGGCATGAGTAGCTTCTTGTCGAGTGATGCCTGTGGCTCTAAGGATTTTTAGTAGAATAATGTTGATAGTTGTTCAGCATCGATCAACATTCTCCCAAATTCATTTCCTAAGAGATTGATTGTGGTGTGCTGCCCCCAGTCATACATCTCTTTTTATGTGGCTTGAAGCTCAGGAAGTATTTCCGAAATGGACTTCCTGACACGATGTGATACAATGCTTGTGAACATGTCTCTCCTTTGTGCTTTCAACAGATAAAGCAATTCGCATACATGCTCGATCAAAGACTGAAATATTTCTTTGACCGGTTGTTCATAGAGTGTAAAGGTCCTGATTGGAAGAGGATTCATGTGCACCCCTTTAGTCCACAGTTCTACCGAATCAGTATTCTCTTTGAATATGTGTTTCAAGATTCTACAATTGCTTGTTGGATGATTGACAAACCTATGAAAGTGGCAATAACGCGGATTCTCTATTTCTTCCTCTGTTGGCTCTTTTTTGACAGGAGGCAATCTGATTGCACCATCTTGGATCCAGACTTCTAATAACTGGATCACCTCTATAATGGGAAAAGGAAAATAAGGTTCTGCCTGGTCATTATGCTGACGCTGAGTCGGTGTTTGTGCATTTCGAGTTTGGCTGTCCTTCCTTAATGCTTTTGTTGGATGGGATGCTGGAGGAACGTTCTTATGCTGCACTTCGGGTTTCCTCTTGCTTCCTTCAGTGACAATCATGGAAGGTTGGAGATTATGCTGCTTGTTGATCAGGCGCCTGACATTGCCTCGAGTTTCTCGCGGTTCCTCGATTTTTGTAGCTTTTGTTCTTTCCAGTAAGGCTGGAGCAGTAGTTTCTGATCGCTTGGCTGCTTCATGAAGTTCTGAGAAAGTCTAGAACCAGGGATTTTCTAGTAAGGCTCTGTAGACCAGTATCATTCCGTTGATGCACAAGTCCACCGGTTGTTGTTCAGTGACATTCGGGTCATGACAATCTAGAGCTTGGACTATGAACCTTTTCACATAGTCATCCGGATGTTCATTGTTCTTTTGAGACATTTTTCCTAAATCTGAGAGAGTAATCTGCTCTGAGATGAAGAAGTATTTATGGTAGAAAGCATTAACCATTTCTCCCCAACTAGTGATGCTCCATGGTGCGATGTTGTTGTACCAGGTATATGCTCGGCCTGTCAGAGGCAATTCCTTAAAACAAAAGACATGGTTGTGTTCATGTTATCATAATGCTTTCAGGATTCGAGAAACATGTTCTCGGGCATTCCCTGTTCCATTGTAACATTAAACATTTGAGAAGTGTAACCTTTTGGGAGAGGAATTCTTTGTGTAGCAATGGGATACAGAGGTTGGTGACGATGGACAAATATTTTATTTTGTTTGAGGTTAGGAGATTGATAGTTTTGATTGTAAGGACCGGTTCCAAACACCAAATGATGTAATATCCTTATAACTAGTTTCAACCAAGATGTGGTTCATATGGAAAACAAGATGTAACAAATCATTTCAGGGATAATCTAAAAATCCCCAACAATTGACATTAGAAATTCAAAGATATTTGAACCTTTGGACAATGATTTTTAGATTGGATTCAACAATTCAAAGATATTCTAACCCACAGATAGCTCCTGATAGGCGTAATTTAAAATTAATGCTGATGCAACATGGATTTCAGATATTATTCCATCCAGTTGTGCTCTTATTATGAGAAATGATACAAGTTCCTCCAAAGGAGGAAGAGAAGGACCCTCAGCTAGTTCAGACCCGCAAGAAGCAGAGGCAATAGGATTGCTGTAGGCACCAACATGGTCAAAAGAATCTCACAAATTTCAGTATATAAAGAAATTGTGAAAGCTTAATTAAGAACCTGAATGGCAATCCAGTGGCCATCTCTTAGAGCAACAAAGCTATTTTGGAAGAAGCAAATAGACGGGCAAGTCTTTGTCAGAACTTTTTAGGATTTTATTTTGTACCCAGATCAGGTAATGAAGTAGCAAACTCATTAGCTAAGGAAGCAAAATTTTTTTCCAGAATACTTTAGATTGGGACATTACCCATTCTTTTTGTATTAACCAAAAACTGTTAGTAAATAAATCTAATATTAGGAGAAGAGATTCTCCACTCTGTGGCTAAGTCCTATGGGCTAGATTAGCCAAAAAGTGTTGCAGTTAAAAAAAAAGTGTTGTCACTTTTTCAGAATGGTTCAGCGCATCTAGATTTATTTTTTGATCTGACGGCTGAGATAGACCTAAATTTACATTTCGCTGAATGATTCAGCGCAAATTCTAAATTTACTTTTCGCTGAACGATTCTGCTATGATAGATTAGAACTACCATAGGACTTAGAAGGTTGTCCTAGCTGACGTGGACTTCCAATCTACATGCTAGATTAGAAGACCATAGGACTAAGCCTCAGTATTACTGATCTACCAATTGAAATCCTGATTTACCAAAAAAAAAAAAAAAAAAATCGGGTTTGCGCAGGAGTTAGCCCATTGGCGTAGACAAGATAAACGGTATACAGCTTCAATATACCTGTCTTATGATGCTCTCCTCCTGAAATCCCTAAAAATGCTCACGTCATGTGTTTTCTTCCTTGTAAACACGTGGCCCAATGCTTAAATCCTCACATTTACGGATTTACCATTAAATTCCTCTTCTTGTATTACATTGCTTTTTATCTTTAAAATTTTATCAAATCTCTCTCTCTCTCTGAAGCCAATTTTTTCTCACTCCCAAAATTCCAAGCTCTCTTCAGTTATCTACCACCACCCAAACCCTCCTCACCCTCACCTTCGTCGTCGTCTTCATCTCTCTCTCTCCCTCAAGAGCTCTGTTATACCAAAGCGTGAAAACCCCTCAAAACCCTAGAATTTCAGGATACCTTGAAATTGGAAATCTCAATTTCGATCTCTTTCAATCACTTTACTTCCTCCATTCTCATCAATCAATCTCGTTTCATCTCTCCCTCTCTCTCGCTCTCTGTATACATCTAACTCTCTCGCTGTCTGTATAACCTAACTCTCTCGCTGTCTGTATCTCTGTTTGTGGATTTTAATTGATTGTTGTGAAATAATTCACTGAGGCGCCATGGCGAAAGGAAAGGTTGATTTTCTAGAGGATCTAGTTTTACCGAAAGCGGCTGCTAAAGGTATTATTATTTGGGTTTATTGTTTATTTATACTGATTTGATTTGATTAATTTTTTCGTTAAGAGTGATTGCGAACTAATTTTTTTATTATAAAGTGATGATAGTTGATGGATCCCGTTGTTGTAATGTATTCGGTTTTGATCTTATGTTTGATTGGACGATATGGATTGAATTTCTTAGTTTGTTTCGGTTGTTGATCTTTTATTTTTGTGTGTTTGGAGTTTTTAGGGTTTCAAATAGATGGTGGTATGTGATTGTTTCTTTTTTGCTTGTAGCCTTTTCTCAAAGTTATACATCAGATCAGATTAGGAAGCTGAACTGCTTGCTTATGTGTGGTTCTTAGCATGGATAGTTGAGGCTTTTATGACATTATAGTTAAACAGTTAGTATCAGAGTTTTAATGGACATGAAATTGTTTTGTTTTGTAAGGAGATTGTTGGTGCATTTTCCCCAATTCTTGTCAATTATTGCATGATTCTGATTTATTTGTACTTTTATCCTATTAGGTTCATAGTTTTTGCTTTCTCGCGGTTCTGTTAAATTGTTTATCTTCCTGCTTTGGTTGCTGCTCCATTCTCAGTCAATTGTACTTGTTAATCTGTGATTATCTTTGATATATGATTTACTTTCATCTCCTATCAGATGAGGGCACTGGAGGAAACAATGATGCAAAGTCGCTGTTGGGGTTTCTTGATGATTCAAAAGGTCATTTCCATATGTTCCCTTGCCTATTATATGTTTTTGAGTATTTTTGCGAAGTGATTTTTTGAAATCTTGAGTACTTTTTGCTGAAAAAGAGATAATCCTGCATACTGTCACTAGGTATTTCTTTCTACTTTCTTATCTGTGTGTGTAGTTTGAAAGATGTCTTACTTCGGTTACTTTTTGCTGTATATTTGCAGACCAAGCTTCAGACAACATCATACCGCTGTCTCCTCAATGGCTTTATGCTAAACCAACTGATATTAAGCCAGGTGTTACCAATGCACAAGGGGTAATCTGCTGAACTTTTCTGAGTAGCAATAGTGACCCTGAAGGTTTCTAACTAACTAACTGACACATATTGCACTCCAAAATGTTGCTGGATCATTATGATGTAATTAGCAAGTTACAGTTTTGTACTAAGCTATACATTATTTCCAACTAGGAGTGCAATTGACTTCTGTCTAATTGATAATTTTTTGTTCTCCATTCATCACTCCATTTTAATCCTGTTATTCTGTGCCTGATACTAGAATTCGAGAATTCAAGCTTTGTGTTGGATATGCAGTCTCAAGTCATGATTCTATATTTGTTTCTAGAATAGTATCTAGTATTAAACTGCTTGGGGGTGTCAAATGAATCGATTGTTTACCATCTGATTAATTTGAACCTGCAAAATAAATTCCATGATCACTCTGGGGAAACAATTGACTTATGGTACATTGGTACTTTTCCTTAAACCGTGCTTACTTCATCAATTTATATTCATTGAATTCACATTCACTTTCGGATATACAGGATTTGCGGAACTCCACAGATCTTGCTCAGAAAGATGGTTGGCGATTAGTTGGATCGCAGGACAAGAAAGACCGGGGAAAGATTGGAGGTGACACTGATAATGCTCGTCGCTGGCGTGAAGAAGAAAGGGAAACTGGTGTGCTAGGTAGAAGGCGAAAAGAAGATAGGCGCACTGACAATGTCTCAAGTAAGGAAGCTGTTGAGGCTAGAGCTTTGCCTTCTTCTGATAGGTGGCACGATGTTTCCAACCGTAATTCTGGTCATGAATCACAAAGAGACTGTAAATGGTCATCTAGGTGGGGTCATGATGACAAAGAGAAGGAATCTCGAACCGAGAAAAAGGTCGTCGATAGCAAGAAAGAAGAATCTTACAGTGACAAGCAGTCATCTTCTGTTGGTAACCGTGCAATTTTGGAGCGTGAAACTGATTCTCGTGATAAATGGAGGCCTCGCCATCGTTTGGAAGGCGGGTCATCAACCCACCGTGCTGCACCAGGATTCGGTTCGGAGAGAGGTCGGATAGAACCTTCAAATGTGGGTTTTGCTCCTGGTAGAGGAAGGGCAAGCATCGTTGGGAGTCCATCACTAAGTAGGCCTTCATCCTCTGGCCCAATTGGTGCTGCTCCTGTAGATAGAAAGCGTGTTGTTTCTGCAGCTGCATTTTGCTACCCTAGAGGAAAACTTCTCGATATCTATCGTAAGCAGAAGCTTGTTCCGTCTTTTGGCGAAGTTCCTCTCAGTGTGGTGGAAATATCCCCAGTAACTCAAACAGATTTGGTCGAGCCGTTGGCCTTTGTTTCACCTCAGGAAGAAGAAGAGGTAAGATTTATGCATTATATATATATATAAATTATAATCGCAAGTTTGTCAGGAGTAGGTAAAAATTGATGTGTTTGAAACACATTATATAAGTAACATTTGGATGAATATTTTGAAAGCATCAACTCCTCTTCTTAAACTCTCTGATTTCTCCTGTTAACAGCACAGCTTCAAACACAGTGTTTAATCAACCATGAAGGAACTGATTCCTTTTAGAGCCCCCCCCCCCCACACACCCCACACACACACGCCCCCCTCCACCTCCACCCCCATCTGGTTTTTATTGTTCATTGCATAAATGAACTTCTAGTAGATGAGCTTTGGTCTAAAGGTTCTAAGCATCATGTTTGTTTCTGTGTAAAGATCACGGGTCTGGTAAAAATTACATAACTAGCAAGATGTACATTGTTTAGCCGGTATAGGTCATAGGTGCTCGAATGATATTAATAGTGGTACGTCGAACTCCAGTAGTTTTCATGTCCACAAATGTTTTTAGGTTTTAAGCATCATGACTGTTGTTGTGTAAGGATCTTGGTTCAGGGTAAGAACTACATCAACAGCAGGATGCTGTTGAGCTGGCATAGATCATAGGTGATGGTATGTTGAACTCTTTAGAATTTTCTAGCCCTACTACAAATTGGCATATTCCTTGGCCCAGCGAGATTTGTTGATTCAGTTTTTTGTAAGCACATCATTGTGTTTTTTTTTTTCCTGCAATAAAATTTGTTTCAAATGGTAACTACATAATGGCCATGGTGTTCATGCTTAAGAAAATGCATGGTATACGTCCTGTTACATGAGGAGGTTTTGACTTCGAATTTCATCTGCTCCTGTTTTCAATGCATCTTATAGGGTGTTCTCAACGAGATATGGAAGGGGAGACTCACTAGCAGTGGAGTTGTATATTCCTCCAGAGACAAAAGCATGAAGTCCAATGGAGATATGACAGGTAAAAGTGGCTTAAATCCTACACAACACTGCTTCCAGATTTTTCTAAATGTTGAGCACTCGGTTCTTTTCAGGTATTACTGTGATGTCTTCGATTGAAAGCCAACAGGGTGTACTTTCTACTGCAAACTCACAAGAAAGTCATGGGTGCTTCTCAAAGGCTTCGATTGGTGATGAAATAGGAGTCCATGATTCACAAAAGAACTTGTTAGATGGTACCTTTTCAGTCTTTGACCTGTGTTCATTCTCTACTTAGTTTAAAATAGTGAGACAATGTAATTTTCATTTAATTTCAAAGACAAATGTTGTTTTGTTTCAGCGAAAGAAGCATATCATAGTGAAGGCGGGAATAAGGCTATGATCACAGTTGGAGAACAGCACATATCCAGTGGTTTGGCTTCCTTAACTATCAAGGATTGTGATGTTGGTATAGAAGGGAACTCTGGTAGTTCAGTTCTCGGGGATAACCTTAAAGTTGGTGAGAATGGGTTGTCTGGACATTCCAGTTCTGTTTTAGAGCCCAAACTTGAAAATATTGATTCAGTTGCTACCTTAGAAAGCCTTAATAAGCCATTTAGTGACTCCAGTTCTTTACAAGAGGTTTCAAGCACTAATGAGCAGTTTTTGAAGAACAATGAAGAATCTAATCAATTAGAAAGGGATACCCCACCCGAGGAATGGAGTTTATTTTATAAGGATCCTCAAGGGGAGACGCAGGGGCCATTCTTAGGCGTGGACATCATTTCATGGTTTGACCAGGGCTTTTTTGGAACTGATTTACTGGTCTGTTTATCTGATGCTCCAGATGGAACTTCTTTTCAAGAACTTGGGGATCTCATGCCTCATCTGAAACTTAAATCTCTGTCAAACTCTGATGGCAACCTTGTGTCTAAGTTGGTTAACCTTTCTGATGCTGTTTCATCTATTCCTGAACCCAGTCATCCTGATAGTCAAAACTTGCACGATGTTGTCCCACGAGATAAAGGTTGGTTCTTTTGTTATATGCGCTATTAAGACTCGCCATCATTTATGTTATGTTATGTATTGTTACTTGTTAGGTTGTTCTCATTTTTTGTTTTCGTTTGCAGAAGTCCTGTTTCGTGGAAGGCCTGGAAGTAGCAATAGCAATTCTAATGGGGAGTTGTATTCCAACATTAACGAAGTGCAGGCAAATTCTACTAATATCCCTGTTCCTGATGACTTAAATAAGGATAATTTGTTGCATCCCTTTGGTCTTTTATTGTCTGAACTCGAGGGAACTAATGCTAGGCATCCCCAGTTGTCAAACATGTCACCTGGAAACGGTGATCAGGGGCGTTATATGAATCCCAGTGCTGGAATGAATATCCCTTTTGTAGGTCACAAGCAGAGTTCATTTGATACCATGGCTGGCTCCCCAGTTGGTGGGGAGGGGTGGTCAGACATTTACAGAAGAAGTATGCCTCCTAATCCGAATTCTAGTCGTCACTTTTCATGCATAGAGCAAGAAAGTGATCGGTTTGATTTAGCGGAGCAGTTTATGGCACAGCAATTACACCAACAAAATGTGCTTTCTTCTCATTCGTCTCTGCATTCGAAAGGACTCAGTCTAGAGCAATTTCCAACTTCCTCTATGGAACAGTTTCAAAATTCCGTTCTAGCTCAGAGCAGAAACCCTCTTCACCAGCAACAATCAATCACTCTACAAAGATCGGAGTTGGAATTGTTAAAACTTAGGCTTCAACAAGAGCAACAACTGCAGCTCCAGTTGCACCAGCAGCAGCAGCAGCAGCTTCATCAGCGCCGTATGCAACTGCAGCAACAACAGCAGCAGGAACAGCAGCAGAAGTTGCTCCTCGAACAGCTGCTCCATCAGAAGATGCATAATCGTGGCTTTGGGCAGTCTGAAATAGACCATCTAAGAGCAAGCAACATGGTTGATCAGGTACTAATGAGGCAGCGTCTTCGGCATGAGCTGCAGCAACAACAGTCCCGTTCCTCTATAGCGCACCCTGATCCACGTCTCGAGCAGCTTATGGAAGCAAGATTTGGTCAGCACCCACAAAGGGAACACCATAACGATTTACGGGACCTTCTTTCACGTGCTAAGCAAGGTCAGATTCATCCCCAGGAGTTACGACTTCTCGTTCAGCTTGAGCAGGAGCAAGCTATGGCATTAGCACACCAGAAAATGATGGAAGAAAAGAGGCGTAATGGTGCAGTTTGGTCTCTTGATGAAAATCGTCAGTTTGTCCAGCCTACAGTTAATCCGCTGCAGGATCAATTTGGAGGAGCTGGCCCAGCTGATTTTTACCATCGACAACAGAGGCCTTCATATGAAGAACAACTAAGTCATCGCGATCAAAATCTGGCAGTACATCAACTGTTGCAGAGAGGTGGTTATGAGCCAGATTCAGTTCCATTTGAAAGGTCAATATCTTTGCCTAATGGTGGTAGTGGTATCAATTTAGATGGTATAAACGCCCTGACTCATCTTCACCCGGCTGGGCAAATGAATAATTTTTCTTCTGGTATTCACTCTCACCACCAGCCTCACATTCCTGACCAGTTCCTCCCTTCAAACTTTGACGCACTGGAGCGACGCAGCTCTGAGAGCAATGGGCAGCATGACAATAATTGGATAGAATCTCGCATTCAACAAATGCACCTTGAAGCTGAAAGGCAGAGAAGGGAGTCAGTTACTGGTTTGCAACCCAATGAACCTAGTTCCTGGGTTCCAACTGGAGTCATAAATGGTGAGAGCTCTGACAGAGTCTTAATGGACCTTATGCACCGGAAACAGGGAATGCACTCTGAAGACCCAAATTTAGCACGACATTCCTTCAATCTCTTCACAGATCAACAAGCAGGTCTAAGCAATTCTTTCATTGGAGGCACCCACCGCTCTAATGTGGGAAATTCATTGCAGGACGGGTTGGTTAATGTCGGGATGGATGAGCGGCATAGCAGTTTGGAAACTGGGGAACCATTTTCCAATAGATCCCATTCTGGGGCATTACACGAAGAAGAGCTGTTCTTTTCAAGTAGGCCCGAGTTGTCCCAGACCGGTTATGGGGATTCTGGCATGCGTGTTGCTAGCTCAACTGTGGAGAGAGACTCGCCTGAAGGAAAGGTGGAAAATAAGCGTATGTCTAAAGGCATGTTTACAAATGACTGGGCAATTTCAGAGGCTCAAGTTAGCATGTATGAGCAAGGAACGATTCCTAGGGATGGTGGGGAGCTTTCAGCTGGTATCCCTAGCAGGCACACTTCACTTGGCAACTCTGGTAATTTTTTTGTACATTCTTGCGCTTTAGGATCCCTAAGGCCCTTATTATCTTTCTGACTCTGATTAGTTGGCAAAATGCACATTTTGTTCATGAGAAGCTAATTGTGATGATGCAGGTGTACATGCAGTCGCTTAATACTGCATTCAATGGTAGTAAAATCCCCTCAAGTTTTCGTATTTTTCTATGTATAATTTTTTACTAACCATGGATCTTACTTGCTGAAGTAAATCTTTTTAGGGGATCCTAGTATACATCTGTAGTAATATAAAATTGGCAATCATCTTAAAGTTTTGTTTCTCTCGTCTCTCTTTGCAGTGTTCAGTTTCTGATTTTATTTTATTTTTCATTAGAGGGAAGACAAGATTCTGAAACCGTGTCTTCCTCGGGTATGAAAGATACAGGTTTCAGAAGAACCTCTTCTAGCAGTGACACAGATGATGCTTCAGAGACATCATTCATAGATATGTTGAAGAGTGCCAACAAGAAGCAGCAGCAACAACAAATGATGGTAGAGGGAGGAGGTGATGGCAGCATGGAATTATTGGATGGTGCACAAGGGAGATATGGCAAAAAGAAAGGAAAGAAAGGGAAGCAAATTAATCCTGCTCTCCTTGGTTTCAAAGTCACCAGCAACCGGATCATGATGGGGGAGATCCAGCGCCTAGACGAGTGAGACAGTAAGATAACAATGGTCATTGTTGTAGTAGTTTATGTTCATTGTAACATCACGTGTTGGTCAGTCTTCTATCAAACTGTACAGGAAATGCATTATACCCACACTTCTTTGTATAAAATGAGCAGGTATCTTTATCGGCAACCGAATACCTTTTTCCCATTAAGTCTCTCTATTATTGTCAGCGCAAAGAGATAGAGAATATGTATAGAAAATGTCTTTCACTGGTTTACATGTAAGAGACTTGTATAGAAAAGGCCTATGATAATTAACTGTTTTCTTTTCATCGTTATCAATTGAGCAGCAGTTTCAGTTTTGAATTTGTGAGTCTCTTGTTGAAGGTTATTGGTCTGTTGGAAATCTCTTGCACAAATAAATCTCATGCGGTGTAAAACGTAGTTCTGCATACAACGGTCCCACTGAGCATATAAAAAGACCATTTTTGCCTCCCAATCAATGTCAAGGATTTCTATACAAAAAAAGAAATAATTACAAGGAAAGGAATGATAATCAATCACATATCACCGTGTTGAATCTGTCTTCTTCCTTTTCTTTTTCTCGTTCCTCATCCATTGCCTCCACGAGAATTCCATTCCCTCCGAAAAATTTCCCCCGGAAACAGTCTCTCGCCAGGATAAAAAAAAAACTGTGTTTGAGGCATACACAACTTTCCTTCTACTGAAGAAGTTTAATTGGTCATTGAATAGTAAAAGGACAGCTCCATATCCACCAAATTTTCATAACGGCAGTAATCCAATATTTGATTAGTGTTAGTTTTTATGATTAGTGGCTAATATTAATGATTAATCCTAATATTAGTAGTGTTAGGTTATAAAGAAAAAGCGAAGACAATGATTTTTTTTTTAAAGGTTTTTGTGACTGGTGACAAATGTGTGATTGTAACGACGAACTTCTAGATAATGTTTAATGTTCTTTTTGTAGGTTGAATTTTTCAAAAAAATGAATTTTTACAAGCAAGTTCGATTATCCAGTGTTGGGTTCGATTTATATTCGTTCGCCAAACCTTGTTTTAAACGAGCAGTTCAGCTTACAATGGAGAGGAGAATTGTGATTGTATCACAGACGTAAATACAATTTGGCTAATACGAAAACAATACTTATTAGCTAAACCGGTATAACTTGTAATTTTCACGCAAACCTTACATGTTAAATTTCGGGTGATAATGTATACAATAATAACAACCTAATTTTTGACATGTGTCGTACAAAGAAAAGTTTGGCTAATTATGATGACAACCGAACCTCATACTTTTCTTGAGATATAACACATGTTACGTCAGCTAGCGTGGTTCAGATGATAACCAGATTCCAAATCATCCAATCCTTAAGGAATTTATGTTTTTTTATCATCTAACCTCGTGATAATCTTGTACATCATTCTTGAACCTGTACCAATTGATGATCAACCCGAGGCTGTTCATATTATTTACGAAGATACTAAAGATCACTTCATGAATGACTTGGTAGGTAACCAATCGATGTTTTGCTTTATTTTCTTAAGTAAATTCCAAACATTTTAATAAATATATAGTTGAACTTGCGTCCATGTAAACATGGAAATCTAAACCCGAAGCAAAATCTTGGACTGAAGAACGTGGAACGAAAATAAATTGTGTTATAGTTGGCAAATGTCAAAGCCTATATAAGTGAAAAAAAAAAGGTACCAAGCTAAAGGGTTATGCTGTAAGACCGGGAGAAAGAATAAGACTAATCGAAGAAAATAAATTTCCTATTCATGATTGTTCTCAACTTCAACAAATATGAAAAACTGTTGGCCTATGAATAAAATCATGGATTGTCGTCACAACCACCCATGTACACATGATCTTCATGGACATGCAAGATCCGGAAGACTCAAACCCAAATAATATTTGGTAAAAGATTAAATATCGCGAGCACATATTGTACTAATTAAAATCCTTGGAAAATTGAAGGTGGATGACAAGAATATCAAGTCCATTTTGGAAACCATCTATAATGTGGGAAGTACTTTGAGAAGGAAGGGTTTGCAAGGTAGCATGGTGATGCAACAATTGATGCGGTTGCCAGTGAAACACAACTATGCGGTCCAAAATAAATTGGATAAAATCAAACAAGTCAAACACCTTTTTATTGCTCACATGGAATGGGTCAAATTGACTCAATGATTTCCACAAGTTCTTTTAATGGATTGCACATAGAAGACTAAGAAATATGAGATGCCCTTGATTAATATAGTCAGGCATATATCCACCAAGGAACCATTCACCGTGGCCTTTTATTTTTTGAAACACGAGTCAAAAGAAAGTTACATTTGGGGGATATAAGAATGTAAGTTAATCTTGTAGGAGGATACTCTTCCAATGGTGATAGTAACCGACCAAGGGAAATCATTGATGTAGGCTATTAGTAAGGTTTTCTTGGACGCCTAAAATTTTCTTTCTACATTTAATATATAGAACAATGTTAAGAAAAATTACAAACCCGAAAATTTAACCGGTTAAGTTTAAAGACCTAGAGAAGAATCTAAACTACCATAGGAATAACAAGAAAAGAAAAAGGAGGAACTCAAGAAAGAATATGAAGAGAATAAAATGTTTCTCGCGCGAATGAGATGCTTTGACATGGTCAATAACAGAAGACTGTACAAAGAAAATCTTGAAATGCTTGTTGCGCATCGGGGCACCGAATATCCTAGTGTCATTGTCTATTAGTGTTTATAAAAACCGACACAAACACTTCGATAACCAAGATACAAGTGTGGTAGTGTCGGCATACTATGGATTGAACAAGAATCTTTTTGGTTGTGTGTTGACACGTTTGTCATGATATCTGATGCACTGGATGCCTATTTCATTACTGATGTCATAAGAGTAAAAAAGACATTCAAAAAATGTTTATTGTTTAAACAAAATCATCATAAGGATGATCCTTGGCTCCGATGATCAACTTATAGGGTCTCCCTTTTGTGTATTGAGAAATTGATCAAAGTTATCCGCTTATTCGGATGAATTGTGTGTTTATGAGATGAGTGAATCTATATGACTTCTGTGCCACCACAATATAGCTTGGTACGAGGATGATAACATACCTTTTGAGGATATTGATCCTTTTTGGAAAATAATATCGACATAATGAACTTTCATAAATAGCAACTCATTCTCCGAAATACATGTAAACCCTAAACTGTACACGTAAACTGGAAATACAATTGTTATTAGGGATCGGTCCTGTAAGTGATCCCCAAGGTAGGGATCAATCCAGCTAGAGATCCCCAATAGTAAACATGCCACCAATAATCTATTTGATCCCTTTAAACTAGGAAACATGTTTCACAAGTCTACTTCCTTAAACAAGTTTCGCAAATCTTTTATTTCTATCTTTTAAGAGATCACGAAACTGTCTGGTAATCAATGATATTGTTGAATCAATATCATCATCTGGATCTTCTGCAATAAGTTCATTAGGATTGTCCACTAATATAACCTTTTCTTATTTGGTCGTAACCTTTGGGTTTCTTCAACTTTATAAGCAATACCCCATAGGCTGGTTAGATTGGGACTTATGATCAAAGATCTTTAGCTTTCTAATAAGAGAGCTTCGAGAAAGAGTCGAAAGATCATTTGCTTCCATGATTGCATGTTTCTTAGAATCGTATCTATATGGTAACGATCTAAGAATCTTGCATACTACATGCTTTTCAGAAATTGTCTTTCTAAGAGAGAAAGAAGCATTGACAATCCTAGAGAGATTTACATGAAACTCTTCCAAAGTATCGTTATCATCCATATGAAGGTTTTCCCAATCATAAGTAAGGTTTTAAAGTCTAGCTTCCTTTTCTGAAGTGTTACCTTCGAGTATAGTCTGAAGATTATTCCAAGCTTCTTGGGAAGTTTGACACGTGGAAATGTGATGCTGAAGATCTCGACTTGCACATGAATTCTAGCATTTAAACCATCTGAGTTCATCTTGGTGAGTGCATTTTCTTCACTTGAGTGTGCGGCTAATAGTATAAACTCGGTTCCCTAATTTTTCACTTTCGAACGATCATACCCATCAACGACTAGCCAAGTATTAAAATTGTGTGACTGAAGAAACGATCTCATAACAAACTTTCTCCACGGATATCTAGTACCATCAAATCTTGGTGGTACGTTAACTGAACTCGATTCATATGAACTAGAATTTATTGTCTTATAGGTTGGATCACACCAAACACATATTGTTAGAAATGATGAGGGTACCAAGTACACCAAAATCTTTTCGAATCAACCTATATGACCGATACCTTATGCGATCTAATATAGACATAGACTTCCAAGATATCAACTACAAGGTATAAACTTGGTATATACTACCTCCGTTTCAGGAAAAGTGTTACTTTCACTTTTTCAATTTGGCCTATTTTTAGGCTAAAATGAAAAAGTGAAAGTAACACTTTTCCTGAAACGGAGGGAGTAGTATAAGTCTGAAACTGAACCAAACTATAAGGATCAACTAAAGTGTTTTGATTAACATACAACTACAATTACTTTATTAAAAACAAAAAATAATTATAATACGAAAGTAGTAAAACGCACAACAAGATTTTGTTAACGAGGAAACCACAAATGCAGAACCCATGGAGCTAGTCCAGTTTTGAATACTACTAGAATTAAGCCATTATACAAAGACCACAGCTAGCTTCGTATAGTTGAGACTAAGTAATCCACATCTAGTTACCAAGTTTCCTTGGTATCCCTGCGCCTACAACAATCCGGCCAAAGCATGTGAATCCAATGATAGAGTCCACTATCTTAAATTTCTTCAGCTGATGTGAAGAGTTCAAGCACTCAACTATTTTGGACCGCCTTCCAAAACAATAAAAGACTAATCTGTTCGGCAACCGCTCTATCAATCTCAAGAAGCAAATCAGAAATTATTGTTGAGTTCAAAAAAGACTCTTCCGTTTAATCTAATAATCTCCTTTGTTTGGTTTAGGTTAACCAAGATCTATATTATCAAGATAACCATATCTAAGTTGAAAAACTATCAGATTCGAATACTGATGAATACCACCAAATGATAGTTTTCCGATTTATATGACTAGCAATTAATTGTCTATCAAAGATAAAAACACTTAGTCGGACCCCAGACGATGAAGTGTGTGCAGGAAGTAAATCACAAAGATCAGAAACCAATAAGAAATATTATTGTTTTCAAATTACCCGCAGAAACAAACTTGATTCCCTTGTGATCGATCACACACAAAACATGGCCTGTTATCAATGGATGATCACAAGCTTATCCTCAGTTCTAAAAATAGATCTGAAATACCGTTAGTCCTTGATCTAGTTTAAGTGACCTTTTATCAGAAGAGAACGTTCTCAGAATATACAAACTAGGTGCAATCAAGGTTTAACAACCGTTAGTCAATCAAACCAATAATCAAAAACTAAAATATCAATGCAAATTCTAATTTCCCACCAATGGTATATCTAGATGCTTCTTGATTCCACATAAGTATTTAAACTAGTGGACATAAGAGATTTCTCCTAATTAGGTTACTCTCTGCTCCAATATAATATTAAAAGTAATACCATTAGTCGGTTACAACAGTGACTACAAAATAAAGTGCCTACCTCAGGATGAGTTTGTAAGAAGAAGAAACTTCACTATTTTTTAGACCAAGGTAGTTTGGACACTAAGGATATTTCATAACCGAAAATAACTAAAGATTTGCAATATATTCCCATTATCGGTTTTGTCTAATTCCAACCAATATCCAACTATAATATCGAAGTCCCTCTTGGATGACAACTCAATATTAGCTGGTATACAAGTATAATTTACTAATATATCTATGTTTTACTTGCTGGAAAAATAGAAATATACATTCGAAAATCTTACTCTCTCCGTCCCTAATATATAGGCGGAGAAGATGAAATCTCTTAAATTAAGAAATTATATGGTTTTTATAAATTTTCATATTTGTTCTTGTTTTTACCCTTTGGAATTAGAATTCCGCCTATTTAGTGGGACTAAGAAAATCCAATATTCCTCATGTATAATAGGGACGAAGGATGTAATGAAAAAATTCTCAAACATTCTGGTTTGGGATCTCACCTTGAGTATCAAGGAATATCTTTGAACAATAAAAGATAAGATTTGTAGACATGTTCAAATTGCTCACAATGTCGACATCTTAAATTTTCCTATTTTGCAAACCCAACTTCCATAATCACACAAACCCTAAAGTATACGTGATATCGGACATCAGTTTTGCCACCAGACCACCAATCCAACTGATTTCTTTCAACTACGAAACAAGTTTCGTAAGTCTACTTCCTTATACTGATATAATCATACATAGTTTTCTAAGCATGAATGTAATGACCCATCCCTCCACCGATATTGTCCCCACTTAGCCACTGCGGTTATCCAGCAGTGTGGGATTTTCTACGGGCATCATTGCGTCAATCCAGCAACAAATTCCCAGGAGGTCACCCATCTATGGATTACTCCCGCCCTAGCACACTTAACTGCAGAGTTTTCCGCCAACTCTGGAGCCAATTGTGCTGAAAAAGCCTATGTGCTAGGAAAGGACAAACCATTACTTATATTCCATTCAGCCAACCATTGCCAAATATAGGGGTATTACAATACCACCACATTAAATAGGATTCGTCCTCGGCTTCAGATTATATTTTCAATCCCAGATCTCTGACACTCCCTGCCCCTCATGAGAGAAGAACCTGGAGCAACCCGTCCCGCGTACCTTCCCACCCCCAACAAGTGACCCGTCGTCGGCCCTGATACCATTTGTAATAACCCATCCCTCCACCGATATTATCCCCACTTAGCCACTGCGGTTATCAAGCAGTTTGGGGTTTTCTACGGGCATCGTTGCACCAATCTAGTAATAACTCCAGGGAGGTCACCTATCTCTGGATTACTCCTGCCCGAGAATGCTTAACTGTAGAGTTTTCTGTCAACTCTGGAGCCAATTGTGCTGAAAATGTCTCGGTGTTAGGAAAGGGCAGACCATTACTGATATTTCATTCGGCCAACCACTGCCAAATATCAGTATTACAATGAAATCAATCATAATTTCATTACAAAATCTAGTAACAAGTTATAAAGATAGTATCTATATCGCAATTACGAAGTTCAAAAGATAAGCGTTATACTTCGTAATTTATTATACGTAAGTTGTAAAAGAACTTGTATATTATTCCTTGAAACTTTGATCATAATAAGACGACCAAGTCTCTAATACTATAGTTTCATATATATAACTTCGAATTGAGAGTAACGTAGAAAGAAATAGAAACAAGTCAAGTCTTGTATTACTAACCTCGAGCAAAAGGGTGATGTGTTAATTGTTGTCGATACGTCTTCAAATTTTTCCAGGTCTTTAGAGTAATAATTGTATGTCTCAACATTTCTATACTTCCTAGTCTAACCTAACAAAGTTGACTCTAGTAATCTAATTTAACGACTTTGAGTTTGAAACTAAAATATGACAACCAACCTTAACCGAGCAATGTTTTAACATAGTGAAACACACAAATGATTCATGGACATTCTAAACAAGAAAAACATGATTTGTATCATAGGCCTGCCCTGGAATTCAGTTAGGTTACATATCAAATTACCTAGCTAGATTGCAAGAAAGAACTAAACAGATGAATTAATGAAAGTCAAATAATAAAAATATCTATAAGGTGGTTAATACCAGCAGGATCTTACATAATCGATAAAATTGTTGGCCTTATGTCTTGAGCATATTCCCCTAATATACCCATATTAATTATTAGTATGCTTGGACATTACAAGATTTAAAAGACCCACCCTGATGCGCCCTTTATCTGAAAGGTATATAAATTATGAATCCTAATAAAGTGTAAGAGAGTATAACTGTTAGAGCACTTCCCGGTCGAACTCGCAAGCGTTGTTATCTCAAGCTTGTTTTTCAAGTTTAGGTGTTCGAAACTATAAGTCCTGATTTCTAGTCTACTTATAACTATGTCTCCGATTAGGATAAATGTGTAGTTGAGCTTTAGATTTCACGACGTTCATCGATTGAAGACGAAGATCTACTGAGGAGATCTTGGAAGAACTTCATCAATAAAAGGTATGTGGAGACTAAAACTCATATGTTAGAGCACTGCTCGGTCGAACTCGCAAGCGTTTCTATCTCGAGATTGTTTGTCAAGTTTAGTTACCAAAACTATAAGTGTTGATTTCTAGTCTACTTATAGCCAAGTCTCGGATTAGGATATAAAGTGTAGTTGAGCATTATACTTCACGGCGTTCATCGATTGAAGACGAAGAACTACTAAGGGGAGCTTGTGGAACTTCATCAACAAAAGGTATGTGGAGACTTGAACTCATCTATCACTCAAAATTCTATCTACTCTATCACTTATTTGAGAGAAAAGTCGTATAACTATATATACTTTATACACATTTGATATTCCGAGCTGAGTTTAACCCGCTTACATATTTCTCGAAATATGTTATGGTAAGTTTTCACTTTAACCAATTTCATCTTATATTCTTGATGAAAGTCAAAAGATGATCATGTGAAAATCGCCTGGTAACTTCTTACATGATTTGTGTGAGACAGTCATTTGATGTAGACTCAGAATGTTTCTTATTGATCTATCGATCACTTGAAAATTGCTTTGAAGCTAATAGTTTGTGTGAGACAACTATTGTCGTCTTCCAAGAATGTTTCAATGATTGAAATGAGAGCTTAGAACAATTAACCATGATTGGATATATCACAGTATGCGTAGTTTTATGCTAACTGTTGCAAGTTATTCCAAGTCCTGGAGCCATAATATGTATACCCATACGCGTACTGGTTGATTTGTTGAAAGTCCGAGAACTTAGTATGCATACTGGCGTAAGTTCATGTACGGAAATTCAACTTAGTTTGGAGGTATGCGTACCTGTACACATACTGGCTAACCAAAACTAAGTATGGCCACTTAGGTATGCGTACCTGTTTGCAAACTTGAGTAGGTTATGTTCTAAAATATGTTTGTACATGAGCTAATATATATATATATATATATATATAATAAGGAATGTAATCTTTTGTAAACGTGGATATAATGTTCATGAATTGATTCGAGTGAATCAAAATCGATTTTGCTTCAATTGTGTCTTGTATACTTCTATGAGAATATAAACAATTGAACAACTCTAGAACTAGTTTCATTTGAGTCATTTGAACTAGTTGTGTTAAGATGAACAAGGTTGATATGAAAGTGTTCATATGGCTAACTTCGGTTAACTATTGTTGAGCCAATAAGGTGTATACGTTTAGGTACGGTTACCCATATCTAAATAAAGTCACTTTTTATTTATGTGTAACAAGCTAAGTTCGATCTAATAGTTGAAAGATATTAGCTTGAGTCAAATCGGGTTTTCATTTAACAGTGAATATTGAATGCTTTGTTACCAAGGTAACATTGATTACAAACCCTGATTTGAAGACTATATAAGGGAGAACTCTAGCAACTGAGAAACCTAATCCCTACACCTCCTGTGTGATACTAGTTGCGACGAGAGTCGATTCTACTTTAACCTAGGTTTTTATAAAACCATTACAAGTTAATGACTTAAAGACTTCTTTGGGATTGTGAAGACAGACCCAACTATTTTCTATGTAGTTCCGTGTTCTGATCTTGCTATTTTCTATCGTGATTGAGTACTCTTCTCTAAGATTTGCTCGAGATTTAGTCTACGATAGGCAAGATAAAAAGTAGTCATAAACATCTTCGTCTCATCGTTTGTGATTCCACAATATCTTGTTTTACTACCATACAATTAAGATTATTGTGAGGTGATTGATATTACTAGGCCGTTCTTCAGGAATATAAGTCCGATGTATAAATTGGTTCTTGTTCACCTTGATTTATCAAAATACGGAACAAAACTCATAGATATTTCTATGGGAGACATATTTATCTATTTAATAGACTTTTCTGTGTGAGACATATTGGTTTATCAAGTTGTAGAAACTCTTAGTTATGGGTGAAATCATCTAAGGGAATCGAGTGCGTAGAGTCCTGCTGGGATTCATAGGCATAAGGAACGCGACTGTACCTTAATCAGTGTGAGATTAGTTAGGGCTCAACTACATTCCAGTCCGAAGTTAACTTGGAGTAGGCTAGTGTCTGTAGCGACTTAATTGATAGGTGTCTAAAACACCTTGATATTTATCTATTGTTTATGCTTTCTTTACGAGTTTTCTTGTAAATTATGTATCTTATGATTGATTTTGAGTTTATTAGGTGTTCTGGAGTCATATGACGTAAAACAATAAGAAATGGGGGCTCATGTCATCAATTGGCAACATTGAATGTTCGCAGACTTGAAGCTAGCAAGCAGTCAACTCTCCAACATATTAGAATGAAGAATTATGCAGAAAACTAAACTGTCAGTCTCCCAAGATTGACAGCTGAACAGAGAACTAGGCCGTCAGTTACTTGGAACTGACAGGCCAAATAAATTCAGGTGGCCCTTATCCTACAGTGGGGTGCAAGTATCCTTTCCATTACTACCAAAGGCCTAAAATTGAGAGAGAAATGTGATTCATCTCAATCATTTCGTCTGAAATTAAGAAGAGGCAAGGAAAATAAAGGCAATTCTGCTGAGATCGTGACAATTATGATGGTGGATCTGGTGGTCACTGTCATGGATGGAATTTGGGGTTATTATAGGGCAAGAAGGAGATAAATTCATTGAAGTCTAGTGGTGTATTTGAGATGTTAAGAAAGAATAATGGAGTGATTTGCTGGCATTCTGAACTAGAAAGAGGAGAAGAAATTGAGTCGTTGAAGACATGGGTTCTGTTGAGTATTTGGGGTGAATCAGTGGCTCGAATTTATGAGAAGATTATAGCTCAAGTTGCTGGAAGTATTAGGTTCGAATTTGTGAACATTGGTGGAGTTTTAGAACTTGATAATACCAATAGAACATGAAATAAAATTGCACTGTCTCGATCAAAAGGTGCATTTTGAGTTTTCATGTATGTTCAGGATAATGGGTTTGTTTTTAATTTGAATTACAGGTTGGAAGAGATCTCAAACAACACCAACTGGGGTTGTATCCCTGTGACTAGTTTTACACAGACAAAATATTTGGGAAAATGCCTAAGGGACCAAGCACTCTTGCACCAGTCCACTTCGTAGCAACAGCTAGCCAGGAGTCCGGGTCATGTATTTCAGGGTTCAAACTACAAGGGCTATGGGTTCTCTGATGTTCCGAGAAGTCGGTGCTGCCATATATTTTTGTGATTTGTTTGCAAAGGTTTAGGACATGATTTTTCAGCATAGAAGAAGGGTATTGAATGAGTTGTTGTTGTTGATGGCAGTGCAGGTACTAATGGTTACTGAATGGTGGAGATGTATTAGTCCTGCAAGCAAGAGACGAAGGAGCTTGGGTTTGCTGCACATAGTGAAGAAGTAATGGCAGAAGTGGGTTGGTTTCAATGATTCTGCTGGTGCTTAATTACAACACAGACGGGGGTTCGAGCTTACAGAATTGCGACAGCTTGATTTACAAGATGGCTGTGAATTGCAATTCAGGGCTGAGTTACAGCTGGTGCATGTGGCTGGCAGCTTGGTTGTGCTGCAGAAGCAGTAAATTGTGGCTGACAGAGCAGATTGCAGTGATGGATGGAGGTCTCAGAGATGGTATTATTTGCAGGTAGTACTGTGTCGAAGTAGGAGATACAAATAGGATTGCAGGGCCAACTGGAAAAGGGTTATAGGTGTCGCAGTCATGAATTTGGGATACTGTTGAGAGGATATAAGGGATTGCTGGTTCTGGTGGGGCTGTTGAGTAGATGTACAAACTAGATGAATGTGTAGAGCTGAAGTGCACAACTGGAGGTTATGGAATTATAGGAGATTGAGTTGGTGTTTGAACTCAGGTGACGAAAGAGCCGCAGTTGCATCAGAGAAGTATTGGCTGTTGTTGTCAATTAGATGCAATGAAAGCTGGAATTTGAATTTGAGGTTGAAGTTGAAGGAATTGATTCAAGAGAGGTGGAATTGAACTGAAATGATGAATAAGCTGGTATCACAGTTGTGCAATGTTTAAACTGCAGGTGGAGGATACGAGCTACATGAGCTGAGAATGTCAAGAATGGAGGAGTCGAATCTTAGATGTATGATTTACATGGAATGCATCTGAAATGGGTGAGAATAGGTTATAGGAGCTGGAAAACAAGAGAGTTGCAGGCATTGGTGCTGCTACTCAGCTGGTCATGTCTCGAAGCAACAAAGAATGGATGTGTTTGAGTGATAGACTGAAGCTGGAATGGTAAGTGGATGGAGTATAGAGATGGATTGAGTCTGTGCATTGCAGTTGTGCTGCAGGTGATGTAGCTCTAGTGTTGATGCTATTCAACTAAGAGATTGCAGAATTATGTTGATGCCATGAAATGAAATGGTTTGTTGGTTTGTATGGCTTACAAGGAAGAGCTGAAGATGCAGCTGCAGTTGGTGATGGAGTTAAGGGGATAAAATGGATTTGTGCTGAATGTATGTGATATAAAATTACAGGGAAGGCCTTGTGTTGTGACTACAGGCCTGAGAATGGAATGAGAATGCAGAAACTGTGCGAACATGCAGCAAGAATGGCGAGCCAGTGAGCATAGGCCGGGATGCCGGATTCCAGAGATTAAAGTGGGGATCACAATGTTTCAGTCAATCATCAAGGTAGAGTGTTTTGGATGCAAGAGTCGACGGCCGGATATATGAGCTACGGGTCATTCTTTTGGACACGTTTCCGCAAGAATCCAATAATTGGCTTAGATGGTTCATTTGCGATATATGTCTCTGAATTGTGAGTGTATGAACTGCAGAGAAGGATAATGAGTTGCGGGGAGTTACGATAGTCGGATACATGCTCAGGTAGTCGGGGATAATTTTCCGGTGATGAATTCCGGCGACCGGATTCCGGTGATGAAGTCATCAATCCGGCAACCCTGTTTTGGACCCATAATTTCCAGAAAGAGATGTTTTAACACATGGGCTTGGTGGACCACTTAGAGATGGACTTTTGAGAAGAATGAGGCGTGACCTAGTTGAGAAAGAGTATCCTTTATGGAAATTGAAAAACATATAAAAGAGAAGACTTTTCTGTAATCAGATATCATATCTTTATCTTCTACTTTTGTTTTCTAGGGTTTAGAAACATAATATATTTTCTCTTCCTTGTTGTTATGAACTCCATGAATATGAGTACCTAGTTTTCTTTTGGTTATGGATTAGTTGGATTTCACATAACACGATTCTTTGATTCAATATATTAGTTTTGTCTCATATTTTTCGTTTATGATTCATCGTTTATATTGTTACATGATTTGAATGCTTGTTTGATCGAGTTGCGAATCAGTTGAGTTTTTTTTCATCTCTATTGCTAGGTTAGGATTTATTATACGCACAAGTGATAGATTCCTGATTACAAGTAGCATAAATATGGTTATAGCTTGTAGTGATGCATCCTTGTAATCATATGTGAGCCATAACCTTTGTTAAATCGGATTAGTACTTTTACACGTTCGATTGCTTTGATTGGCCTGATTTTATAGAACTTAATGCATCTAGGGAATTAAACTTGATTAGTGCTTTTACACGTTAGGTTGTTCTCTTAGATAGAATTCATATTCGCATCTTTTAATGTGATTGTTGATGTTAAGAGGAAATTAGCGGGATATTCTCGCGATCAAGGTATTCTAGGGCCATTGATAAAATAAAGATTAATTATCAATTATAGTTATTATGACAAGAGCATGTTAGTGAATGAAAACGAAATGCTTAACCAATATCTCTTCTATTTGATTTGTTTGCTTATTTCTTTATTTTCTTTTATTTTAGTTTACTTTTATAAAAATCAGAAAAACTCCCCCATTGTTTTATATAAGAAACCGAAAGAACTTGACAACCTATTCCTCTCTGTGGGAATGATCCTTTCTTGCACTTGCTTCATTATGTGTTTTGAGTAGTAAGAAAGTGTAATTATTTTTGGCGCCTACGACAGCGATCATTAATACAGTGTGGTGTTCAAATCTGGACTATGTCCCGGGGTTTTTCTGCATTTGCGGTTTCCTTGTTAACAAAATTTTCGGTGTCTGTGTTATTACTTTTCTGCATTATATTTTCTATATAATTGAAATATAACAGGTTGTGCGTAGTGCAATGAATTAGATAATCTAACCTTTGGTTATTGATATAAATTGATTGCCATTCAAGTTGTTTCACATAATAATCAGGTTCGTGGATTTCCATCTGTTTGATATAAATTGATTGCCATTGTGAAACAAAGATATAACTCTTGGATATATTTCCATTGATTGAGTCTGACTATCTAGTTGATTCTCTTGGAATTATATTGGAGTTTGTCCATACAGATTTCCGAAACGAAATATTGGGTGAGGTTGTTAGACCCCCGCTTTTTCAATTGGTATCAGGGCAGGCAAACACGTTTAAGACCTCATAAGTCTATGTTTGTAGCTTTTGATGAGGACAAACAATTTACTGATTTTTTAGGAAAGTGAAGAGATGACCGTACGGATGAGACTCCTCAACCGAGAAAATTTCTCAACCTCAAACAGATGTACTGCATGTGAGTGCTTTGAGTTCGAGAGATCAATCTGTAGGACTCCTAAACCGAGAAATGACTGTTCTATAGTCAATTCGGTCACAAAGAGGGAAGATGGTCGATCTATAGGAGGGAAGCTGAGAATTGTGTGAGATCAATGGTGATCAAGGATTGTGAATGTGTTGTAGGTTTCTCCAAATGAACTGCTAGGTTCGAATAAGTTTTAATTCTGCTCAGTTGAGAGTGATTGTTCATATGAAAATTCTTGTGATAATTCCCGTATATCTGAGATTGTTAGCTTGTTCTCTTATCATGAATTCAGAGACTTATTTATATTTCCGGAATGTAAACACATTGATCTCCAGTAAGTGTGACGGTTTCTTGAGTGAAAGAGTGGAAAAGTGGAAATCGTGGTCAAATCAGTTCCATGTCGTGCAGAGACTTGGTTGATTGTCCAACCACTACTTTGCTAACTGCTTGCACGACTTACTCACATTTATCATTGTGGATGAACACACATGTCGTAGGCCGCCAGACCAAAACCCTAATTAATATCCCCCCATGTGACATGATTGATGTCTCATGATTTGCGGAGTCTGCAAGGCAGACGTGTATTTAATTAGTCAGTTGTTGACTTGATTATACGATGGGTCTAAATAGTTTTCAGTCGAGCATGATTACCAAATGCTCTTATGATAGATTGAACATGTCTACTGGGATATATGTATAGTTCTCAAATGAATGTTGATAATTGAATCAACATGATGAATATTGATAGTCTGAGCAAATATTGCTCGCTTGAGCAAATATTGCTCAATTAATGAATTATTAAATATTTATAGTTGAATCAATATTACTAGTCTCATATGAGCAAATATTGCTCGTTTGATGAATTATTGAATATTGATAGTTGAATCAATATTGATAGTCTGAGCAAATATTGCTCGTTTGAAGGTAGAATGAAAAAATAAAATATTAATTAAAATATTGGTAGATGGACCGAGATTGAGTTATCATATGAGAAAATAAACACTCAATT
Source organism: Papaver bracteatum (assembly GCA_023529315.1). Classification (NCBI taxonomy): domain Eukaryota; kingdom Viridiplantae; phylum Streptophyta; class Magnoliopsida; order Ranunculales; family Papaveraceae; genus Papaver; species Papaver bracteatum. Next base: position 1,444,567 of record JAJJWX010003277.1, on the reverse strand, counting down.
TGGAGTTGTCTAGGTCATCCAACGAAGTGTTCGCATTTGTAATTTGTAATCTCTTGCAAGTTTTCATATTCCATGAACCTAAGTGTGGAGGCCATATATTTCAGCTTGTATGTCCGATTGATTCACCCTTTTGGTATGTTGTATCAGAGACGTAGACAAACATCTTTTGTCAAGGAAGCATTCTACCATTCCTCACCAATTGGTACGTTTCTGTAAATCCATGGCCTGTAGTGTGTTGTATCTCATTTGTAGAGGTGATGAGAACATCTTGTATAAGACTTTGGATTGTGCCCGTCCATTGTGCAAGCTTTTGGAATAATTTCATGTTCACATGTTTTTATGTCTACACATCTTGATTCATTAGTGCTTGTAGAAGTCCGATCCATCGAGTAACACTTCAGAGAATGTATAGTTGATAAAGCAAATATTGTTCCTAAGACTGTTGTTGATGTTGAGACCAAGACTAATTTTGCTTCAAAAATCTTTTTTGGTGTTGATACCATGGTTGAGGTTGCTCTAGAGATCCTTGTTGATGCTGAGACCATAACTAAAGTCATTCCAGAAGACCAAAAAGATAGAACCATGATTATTGACATAGTCCTTGATCCTCCATCCAATGAACCTTTATATTCACAAACTAATTGATGAGTTGAGCATCCCTAATATGAGGGTGTACTGAGGGTTCAACCCATATTATCCCGAACAGTATGGCTTTGCTGCGTTGTTGCGGCAGATAACAGCGGTAGTCTCGATTCTGGGTGTGATTGGTGAGGAGAAGATGTTCCTTAGTTGTGCAACTTTTGTTATGTAGAGAGGTTTTGTTGATGACGTTTTATGGAATCACATTAGGCTTCCATGACTTGTTATGTGGTTTCAACAAGATCAAGTCCCCAAGTGCATCCCATAGGTGTTTATCAGTTCAGCAAAAGATATATGTCGAAGGAGTTTGTGTCATTCATGGAAGAATGACGTTGCATCTGCTTCAGAAGTCTTGTCATTGAGATAGTGAAGACTTAACGATTGTAGCTTAGCTACACTTTGACCATCTTGGCATTGAATCAGTATGTCATCGTCTATATATTTGTGCTGAAGCTAGAGGAACCATTATCGAAGGTGTACTATTTGATTGGGAGTACAATTTGAAGGCTTCTGAAGAATATAACACTCAGAGATAAGAGGTTTTTGACTTTAGGTTGGCCTTGGAGAAGTCTTAGATGCTTGAGCGTTGAAGCGTCATGTTCCTTAAGCGCCGAATGTCTTAGGCTTGATCGTATCGGCCCCGAGTATCTTCTATTGGTTCGACATTCCTTTTGCGGTGGGATTTTATATTTGTGCAGACATCAAAGCTTTCTGATTTTGTGCCACATATGGACACTCATGCAAAAGTTACGGGAATACCCAAGATATTCTTTGTCGTGCTTGAACATCATCTCAGTAATGGATGTCTCAGTGAGATGCTCGATTTGGAGAAGTATCAGATTCAACCACTTGGTAAAAAATATTAATGTGGTGAAACTACTATTCATAACGTCTTGAAATAACAAAGTTGCTAGCAGAATTGATTCCCCATGATAGGATAACATGTAAGGAAATAAATGACATAGACACGGGAGGAATGAGGCTTGCCTGAATGTGGGACCTCTTGATGAATGCCTATGTATCTTTTGAAGGTTCTTGCTTTAACCTCGTCAAAGTTCGAAATTCCTCCAAGTGCCTTGATGATGGAATGTCCACCAAATATTCTAAATTTTGTTGGAGAGATGTGCAACCAAAGGCACTCTGTCAGTAGCCATCTTTTTAGCATGGATCCACGCTCGTCTGAGATTTGAAACTTGGTTTATGTCCAAGTTGAATCTATTTTCACTTTGAGAGTGATGTAGAAATAGAGTTTTCATTCATGGTCTCTGATTGAGGTGGGAACATGAGTAACTTCTTGTCGAGTGATGCCTGCGACTATGAGGGTTTTCAGTGGAATAATGTTGATAGCGGTGCTAACATCGTTCAACGTTCTCCCAAATTTGTTTCTTTTGAGATTTACTGTGGTAAGCAGTCCCCAGTCGTACATCTCTTTATCTGTGACCGGAGGCTCAGGAATTATTTCCGAAATGGACTTCCTCACACGATATGATTTAGTGCTGTGAACATGTCTCTCCTTTGTGCCTTCAAAAAATAAAGCAACTAACATATATGTTCGACCAAGGATTAAACTGATTCTTTAAAAGGTTGCTCGGGGAGATTGATGTCTGATTGGGAGAAGGTCCATGTGCACTCTTTCAGTTCCCAGTTGAAGCTCTCCTATCTCAACCTTCTCTTTGAAGATGTGCTTGAATAATTGCAGTCACTTGTTGGATGATTGATGAACCTAGGAAGGCGACAGTACCTGGGATTCTCCATTTCTTCTTCGTTTGGCTCTCTCCTGATGAATGGAAATTTTATTGCACCATCAATCCAGACTTCTAGTAACTCAATCACTTCTTAAATGGGAAGAAGGAGGTTTGAGTCTTTCAGATCATTTCTTGTTTGTTAAGACTGGGTCGAGGTTTGTGCAGGATGGGTTATCATTTCTTTGCGCTTTCTAACGAGCTTAGGATGTTGGAGAAGCGTGCTTGTGTTGTGGTGCCTTGGATTTCCTTTTGCTTCATTCAACAACAATGTTTGTGGAAGGTTGGAGATTGTATTATTTGTTGACCAGGCTTCGGCAGTCATGAGTTTCACGAGGTTCTTCAATATTTGTAGACTTTGCTATTTATAGTAAAGCAGGCGCGGTGGTTGCTGATCGCCGCTTCATGAAGTTATGAGAAAGTCTGGAATTTGTGATATTCCAGTAAAGCTCTATAGACAGGGATTATTCTATTGATTCACAAGTCTACAATTTGTTGTTCAGTGACATTTGGGTCATGAAAATATAAATTTTGGACTCTGAATTTCTTAACATAATCATTCGGATGCTCATTATTCTTCTGAAACATCCTTTCCAGATCAGATAAGGTAACTTGTTATGATATGAAGAAGTACTTCCTGTAAAAAATATTAATCATCTCTCCCCAACTAGTGATGCTTTATGGTGCTATGTTGTTGTACTAGGTGTATGCCCTGCCTGTCAGAGACTTTGAGAATTCCTTCAGACGAATAACATGGTTGTGCTTATTATCGCCCAATGACTCCAAAAATCGAGAAACATGCTCTCGAGAATTGCCCGTTCCATTGTAAAGTGTGAAAGTTGGACAAGTGTATCCTTTCAGAAGAGGAATTCTCTGTGTAGCAGCAAGATATGGAGGTTGGTGATGATGGATATATGATGTCTTGTATTTTCGTCGATCCTCCAAAAAGCGTGTTAGAGCATTTCTCGGTCGAACTCGCATGCGTTGATATATCAAGCATGTTTGTCAATATTAGTGATCAAAACTATAAGTCTTGATTTCTAGTCTACTATAGCTAAGGTCTCAGACTAGGATATAAAGTGTAGTTGAGCTCAAGAACTCCATGGAAATTATCATACAATACGAAGGACTACTCAAGGGACTGGTGGATCTTCATCGACTAAAAGGTATGTGGAGACTTGAACTTATCAATCACTCAAAAGTATATTTATCTCCTATCTTGAGACAAAAGTCGTTTTGCTAAATAGACTTAGATTATACACATTTGGTATTTCGAGCCGAGTATACCTCACCTATCTATTTCCCGAAATATGTGTTGGTAAAGCTTTCTCTTTAGCCATGTTCATCTTTACCTAGTGACGAAAGTCATGTTAAGTTTCAATCACTATGAAAATTACTCTGAAGAAAAATGGTTTGTGAATAATAACTATATAACGTCCTCTGAGAATGTTCCAATGATTGAAATGATAGTTTAGACTATATAACTATTAGAGGATAGAAGAATTATTGTGGAAACACATATATGTATAAGTCCTTATTGCTTGAACCAAAGTATGCGAACTTTGTTGATCAAGTGAAACCGGAGAAATGCGTGAGCTAAGTCCGCGAAATCAGTCCGCGAACTGGCGAAGTTCTCAAACTCGAGAATTTTTGCTGGATTTTATGAACTCCATCCGGGAACTTAAGTCCGCGAACCCAGTCCGCGATCTTGAGTATGTTATGTCTATAAACTATGTTTGTGAACTTATCTTTATAAACTAAGGAATGCTATTGCAAACTGTGGCTATATAGTTCATGAACCTATTCGAGTGAATTAAATATTTTTTGCTTCAATTGTGTCTTGTGTAGTACATGATATTTCCTTGCAATTGAATAACTCTCTAACTAGTTCATTTGAGTCATTTGAACTAGTTATGGTGAACAAGAAAATGGTTGGTATGAAAGTTATCATATGGATAACCATTTGGTTAACTATTGTTGAACCAACTAATGTACAAGTTTGGGTACGGTTACACAAGCCTACAAACATGCATTTCATGTGTTACGTTTTCGATCTAACGGTTGATAAATATTAGCTTGAATCTAATCAGGTTTTCATTTAACGGTGAATATTGAATACTTTGTTACCAAGCTAACATTGATTGCAAACCCTGATTTGAAAGAATATATAAGGGAAAACTCTAGCAACTAGGAAACCTAATCCCCACACATTCTGTGTGATATTAGTTGTGCTAAGCTAGAGTCGATTCTCCTTTAACCTTTGGTTTCTTCTTCTAAACTAGGTTAACGACTTAAAGACTTCATTGGGATTGTGAATCCATACCGATACTACTTTTCTTGTAGTTGTGTGATCTGATCTTGCTGTTTTTATCGTATGAGTACAATTGCAATAATTAGCTTGAGATTTATATCTCCGATAGGCAAGATAAAAAGTAGTCACAAACATCTTCGTCTCATCGTTTGTGGTTCCACAATATCATTTTTCGCTGCGTCGATTAAGACTATTGTGAGGTGATTGATAATACTAGGTTGTTCTTATGGAATATAAGTCCGGTTTATCAATTGGTTCCTGTTCACCTTGATTTATCAAAATATGGAACAAAACTCGTAGGTATATTCGTGGGAGACGGATTTATCTATTACCGTAGACTTTCTGTGTGATACAGATTTTTTTATTAAAGTCTTCGACTTTGGGTCATAGCAACTCTTAGTTATGGGTGAGATCAACTAAGGGAATCAAGTGCGTAGTGTCTTGTTGGGATCAGAGACGTAGGAGCATAAATGTACCTTGGATCAGTGTGAGATTGGTGGAGGTTCAACTACAGTCCAGACCAAAGTTAGTTTGGAGTAGGCCAGTGTCTGTAGCAGCTTAATACATTGTATGTTCAATCTGGACTAGGTACCGGGGTCTTTCTGCATTTGCAATTTCCTCGTTAACAAAGTTCTGGTGTCTGTGTTATTTATTTTTCGCATTATTTTTGTTATATATTTGAAATAATACAGGTTGTACGTTGTTTAATTAATTAGAATATCCGACCTTTTGGTTGTTGATTTAAATTGATTGACATTTGGATATTGGTCTTTGGTACCATCCAAGTTATCTCTCTTGTATTTAATCGAGACTCGCAGTTTGCTTGAGTAAGATTTAAATCGAGAGATAGAGATATAAAATCTTTGATATACTTTTCTATTGATTGAGTCTAACTGTCTAGTTGATTCTCTAGAAAGTATATTGGAATTTGTCCATACAGATTGCTAAGTGAAATATTGGGTGTAGTTGTTAGACTCCCACTTTTTCAAAGTGCTCCAGGTCTTCACGAGTGATGAAACTTGCAGGTTCCTTTGCTGGTGGGTTATCTTTAGCCTTGCGGACTTCATCAACATCTTGGATTGGAGATATTTCAGGATTAGCAGTAGAGGATATTCCCTTAGCTTTTCCTTTTTCCGATCGGCATTGGTCCTGAGTTTTCTCAGACGACATCTTGTCTATGAAAGTTTTTAGATAAGCACATAACTATTTCTGTGTTGCCGCCATGTTAGTCTTAACCATCATGAGATCGACTATGGTAGGTAGATTTCCTCTAGTTTTTTCAGGAGATCGACCAAGTGGAGGATTGTTGATAGTGACACTGGAGGAGTAGTAGTTACTTTGGGCGTGACATTAATGGTTGGAGAAGTGGTGTTAGCATTACTACTAGAGGCTACAATGTTGAGAGGAGTAGTACCGGCAGTGGCAGTACCACTAGAACTTGCAATGTTAGGATTGGGTGTTAAACATGGGTTGGTAACTGAACCAAATATAAGACCGACCATCTTTGTGAATTGAGATTGAAACTGAGAGATTAATCTCCCACTGTGGTCGCCAATCTGTTGATAGCGAAAAACGATTTACTGATTTTTTAGGAAAGTGAAGAGACGACCATGCGGACGGGACTCCTTAACCAAGCAAATTGCTTAACCTCAATCATATGCACTGCACATGAGTGTTTTGAGTTCGAGAGATCAATATGTAGGACTCCGTTCTAAACCAAGAAATGGTCGTTCCAGAGTTAATTCAGTCACAAAGAGGGAAGATGGTCGATTTATAGGAGGGAAGCTGAGAATTGTGTGAGATCAATGGTGATCAAAGATTGTGAATGTGTTGTAGGTTTCTGCAAATGAATTGTTGAGTTCGAATAAGTTTGAATTCTGCTCAGTTGAGAGTGATTGTTCAGATGAGAATTCTTGTGATAATTCCCGTATATATGAGATTGTTAGCTTGTTCTCTCATCATGAATACAGAGACTTATTTATATTGCCGGAATGTAAACACATTGATCTCCAGTAAGTGTGACGGTTTTTTGAGTGAAAGAGTGGAAATCGTGGTCAAACCAGTTCCACATCGTGCGAAGACTTGGTTGATTGTCCAACTACTACTTTGCTAACTGCTTGCATGATTTACTCACATTTCTCATTGTGGATGAACTCACATGCCATAGGCCGCCAGACCAAAACCCTAATTAATATCCCCCATGTGACATGATTGATGTCTCATGATTTGCGGAGTCTGCAAGGCAGACGTGTATTTAATTAGTCAGTTGTTGACTTAATTAGACGATGGGTGTAAATAGTTTTCAGTCGAGCATGATTGCCAAATGCTCTTATGATGGATTGAACGTGTCTACTGGGATATACGCATAGTTCTCAAATGAATGTTGATAATTGAATCAACATGATGAATATTGATAGTCTGAGCAAATATTGCTCAATTAATGAATTATTAAATATTTATAGTTGAATAAATATTACTAGTCTTATCTGAGAAAATATTTCTCGTTTGATGAATTATTGAATATTGATAGTTGAATCAATATTGATAGTCTGAGCAAATATTGCTTGTTTGAAGGTAGCATGACAAAATAAAATATTAATTAAAATATTGGTAGCTGGACCGAGTATTATACAATTAATCAAGATGTTGATTGCTGGATGAACATAAAATTATTAGTGTTTAAACTTGCTCAGAATTAGGGATGGCAGAGCATTCAGTTCAAAACCCTAATTTTGATCGATTACTGAGCAATTGATGATTTGCTGAAAATCGATCACTGAGTGAAGGAGGGACCGGCTACATGGGATTATGGGTCGACCATGTAGCGCCCATATTCTCGAGTGAGCATGCACCAAAGTCCTTGACCAGTTGGTGAAAGGATGATTAAATGTTGGTTTAATCATTTATTAAAATAGTGCTCGTCTGAGAGTTAGGTAATAAAACCTAATAATGGAGAGATGAGGGACCGTCCAAGGGGTGTGAAACCGGCCCTTGGTGGTCTTGGGACCAGCGGGTGGCCGATTGAGCGAGTTCCAAGTTGATTGGAAAGAGTTTGAACCCAATATGAACTGTAGAACAATAATTAGGTCAAAATTGTTAAAGTATGTGGGACCGGCTCCTTGCAAGCCTAAGGGCCAACCTTGGTCGGTCAAGGTGGCATGCTCGTGTCACCATAGTGTCCGTGTCTCAATCCTGAGAATTTTGGTATTTTCTGACGCGCGTTCGAGCAAATTTTTGGATTTTCAGAAGAGTTTGATCTTGATTGAAACTCTTGATTTTGCTCGAATGAGCAAATAGAACTACGCTCGTGTGATCAATATTTTAAAAATATTAAAATAATACTCCCTCTGTCTTTTTTTATCTGTCTAATTTCTACTTTGGTCTGTCTTTTTTTATATGTCTGCTCTGTTTATAGACATATATTTCCCTTAAACTATCAGATATACCCTTTATTTTTTATAATCATAAAATCATTCCTAATATAAACTTAATTCAAAATTTTAAATATTGTCACTATATATATGTATCCAATATCTTTGTATTAATAGTCATTCCTTTTTTAAATAAAAACATTTATGGATAGTCATAAGATTCCTAATAAACTTCTATTTATTCTTACATAATTTTAGTTTTGGTAATAACATAACATTAAAGGAAAAAATATCGTTTATGTTAATTTCTACTTATTTTTTCAGAAATCACCTTTTATCAGGAGGTCATTCCAGAAATGAACTCCTGATAAAAACCTATATAAACCAGAGTTCATTCTAGAAATGAACTCCTGATAAAAACCTATATAAACCAGAGTTCATTCCAGAAATGAACTCCTGATAAAAACCTATATAAACCAGAGTTCATTCCATAAATGAACTCCTGAGAAAAACCTAAAAAACAGAGTTCGTTCTAGAAATAAACTCATGATAAAAACTATATCAACCAGAGTTCATTCCACAAATGAACTCCTGATAAAAACCTAAAAAACCAGAGTTCATTATAGAAATGAATAGCATATTCATCATCATTCTTCATCTTCTTCGACGTCTTCAACAACAGCAACAGAAAACATCATTGTCTTCAAACAACATCAAAAACATTGTATTCATCACGTTCATCGTCTTCATCATCTTTAACACGAGCAACAATAGATCTTGAAAGTCTTTATCGATGTTCATCGTCTTCATCATCTTTAACACGAGCAGCAACAAGTCTTGAAAGTCTTCAACATCTTCATATTAATGAGCAATAACAACAACATGAGTTTATGTAAAGAATGAACTTCTTCGTCTTCATCATCTTCATCTTCAACACGAGCAGGAAGAAATCCAAAAAAAAAAAAACGGACTTAGATTTTCAACTCCGAATCACCATTGTTACAGCATCACGAAGATGAAGATGGAGATGATGAACTCACACAATCTTCACTATCGTCTTTATCATCTCTGCAAAATCAAAAACCTAGCAGGAAGATGAAGAAAAGAGAGATAAAAACTAGATCTGAAAATATGAAGGTGAGAGAAAGTAAATCTGAAAATAATATCTCCTCTCTTGAATTGAGTATATATGTCCTAGGGTGAAGTCATGGATGATGTAATGGTCCCAAAAGGGTATATCTGCCATTACAAGATGACAATTACATCATCTATGATGTCACCCTAGGACCAAACCATTATTTCTATGACCAAACTATAATCTATTTTTCCAAATAGGACCAAACAGATAGTTTACTAAGTCAACTGGACCAAACTCATCCTAATATATTATTTCTAGGACCTATTGGTATTTCCTATATAGGTCTAGTCAAGGGTTAGTCATGACATTTTATATGATTTCCTTAATATTTTGACGAAGTCAATTAGGACAGTTTATTAAAGACGGAGTGAGTAATATTTTAATCTTTGCCGTGAGTAGCCTAGTCGGTCATGTGACCATTTGACTATTTGGCTTTTGACCGTTTGAGCAATATTTGAGAAACTATACAAAACTAGAGTTTTTTGCTCAAATGAAGGAGTTTCATGAGATGAAGGAAATAATAATAATAATAATAAGAGAATATGGGATAATAGGGTGTGGGACTGGCAACGGCTAGGGCCTGGCCGGCCGTCCAGGTGGCCCGGTCCCGTGAGTCCCTTCCCTATTATTATTTTTCATCGTTTGAAGGAAAATATTGTAGGTACTGAATATCGCAAGATAATAGTTCACGAGTATCATAATAAATAAAGGAGAAAAGAGTTATAAAATGATACGATGATAGAAGTAGCGCGGAGAAATATGAAGTTTTGCGAGGATGGAATAATTTTGCGAGTATGAGTTGCGATACTTCGCAATTCATATACAGCTGCATAAGTTTTACTATAGATAGGAGTTCAAATGTAAAATTCGAGAGGTTCTTTTAATGAGTGTAAGAAATTATCTTAGGAGAGAGAATAGAAAAAGTTGTAACTATTCTAGTTCCATTTTGATAATTCTATGTAATCAACTAAGAGAATTAATAAGAAAGTTATCATTCACCATCAAGAACTTCTTGAGTTTTTACTAATTCTATTGAGGGTGTAGTTGTAGGTTATTCTGCAACTACAAATATGGAGAAACTAAGAGTTTTGCTCAAACAAGGAAATTTGCTCGACTGAAGGAGTTTTCATGAGGTTAGGAAAGATAATAAAATAATGTTAAAATAATGGGAGAGGCGTGGGGACGGCCACGACGGCATGACCGGCCGGTGGGCCCAGTTCCCTAGGCGTCTCTTTTATTATTTTATCAATATTATTTTTCTCCTCTATTTTGTATAGGTTTCCTCGTTTGTCCATATTTTTGAGTGTTTTTTTTGTGCATTCGGGTGTTCGTTCGTGCATTATTGCTAAGTAGACTCGCACCATTTTCTCGGGGCTTACTCGGTGATGGCCCAGATGCCCGATAAGTGAGTATTTATTACTAATTCATGTAATTCAGCTAAGAATCAGTCATGAAACAGAGTAATAAAACAAATTGAGTGTCTATTACCAATCCATGGAATTCAGCTGAGAATCATCCACCGAACATAGTAATGAGATATATAGATTATTTTCTAGGAATTCAGTTGATGAATGACACGCATTAATCTATGAATTTCTATAGCATGCGATATGTCTAGGAGCGGGTTTATTCAAGAATCGAGGTATGATATAATTGAAGCATCATAGTCGCTGTGAATATTGGGGGTGTATAGTCAGGGAACAACGAATAACGTGATGTCCTGAAGGAGTTAGGCTCTATACTAGCATGCAATATATCTAGGAGCCACCTAATCATTTTGATTCTATGTAGAGGTGATGATGAAATGTGTGGAGCATCGAAAGCTCAACTAAGAGGCTTTTCGAGAAGCATATCCATCATAGCTCTGAGAGTATATTCGCTCAGTCAGAGATCATTAAATATGAATTGTCACATATATTCATGAAGCCAGGTCAGAAACATGTAATATCATGATTTTAGCTTTTGGAGAAAATCCACCATCAACAGTAGCGATCTGACTCTATGGACAGAAGTGCTATCTCTGTAAACGTACCACCAGTCTTCGATGACTCTATGGCTCCAATTACTTATGGTGGAAAATTGCAATGCGTGCCTTTCTTTAAGCGCGTGATTTTCAATCATGGGTTTATGTTTTTAATGGCTGTGATCCTCCAATAGTTACAGTAGACGGGTGTTTCTATTGCAAAGGATATTGGTAGATATGAACCTAACGATATTCTCGATGCAAAGCAAAATTCTGACGGTTTAAATGCTATCATTCATGCCATTACCCCAGATCTTCAGCACCATGTGACTACGTGCACTCGATCTAAAGATGCGTGGGATATCTTAGAAACTGTATTCGAAGGGAATACCTCTGAAAATGAAGCTAGGATTCAAAAACTAAATTCTGATTAGGAAAATATTTGTATGGCTGAATAAGAATCATTTGATGAGTTTAATCACAAAGTGTCTGAAATTGTTAATGCATCTTTTGCGTTGGATATGACTATTCCTGAAAAGGACATTGTGATGAAAATTCTCAGATCATTGCCAGCAAAATACGATTCTAAGAAACATGCCATTGTTGAAGGAAATAACCTTAATACTTTATCCAGAAATACTCTGGTTGGAAAGTTAAAGATCTTTGATTATGAGCATACATCCAAATCTGAAAAGGATATTGCTTTTAAAGCACAAAAGAACACAAAATTTCTTGACAAAAGTAAATGTGTTGTCAACTCTGTAGATGATCCTATTGAGACTGATTCGTTTGCTAAAGATCTTGATAACCCAGTCTCTTTGATCTCAAGACAGTTTAGAGATCTTCTTTTGAAGAGAAGTAAGCTGGCTTTCAGAGATAAGCCTAGATCATCAGTTAAACCTCATGACCGTGTTCCTCCTAAAAATAGGGATACAATCGATACTGATTATAAGGATATGCCTAAGTGCTTCAAGTGTAAAGGTTTTGGTCATTTTTCCAATGAGTGTCCAAATCATAGAAAATACAATGGGAACAAAGGTCTTGCTTCATCTCTTGCTGAAATGTCTGATCACTATGATTCAAATGAAGATGAAAAATTAAGTGTTGCGCTCCTTGCTAAAAATATTGATTTTGATAATCGTAGCAATACTCACATCAATCTTGATATTTTTCTTGGAGAAACTTCTTAAACTATTTTGGAGGATGAAATGGATTTTTCTTTGTCTATTGGAAATTATATTTCTAATAAGGTACCACAATTTGTCTAACAACTTTCTCCGCTATGGTTTCTGGACCATCCTCCACTTTGACATGTTCTTATTGTACTATTAAGGGTCACATACTCTCTAGTTGTTTCAAGTACAAACATAAAGTAAGATAAGTCAACAAACTTCAACGGAGAGCAAATCGATTAGCAAACAAGCTTAAACTTATCCAGAAGTCGTTTGGGGTATGTAAACTTAACTCCTATCCAAATAAGTTAATTTCTAAAGAAAAAGTTAGACCACTACAGAAAAGAACATGGTATAAACATTCTATGAAAGAGGATTCTAGGAACTCTTTCCAAAAAGTTCATGGTGGTCAGATTATTGTTCACCCCAACACAGCTGTGCATCTTGTCAAGTGCCTAATCCCAAAGAGACAAGAGTTAAGCACCTTCAGGTCTTTAGAAAAATAAAAAGTTTTCTTTGTTTCTTTTTTGTTTTGTTTGGTTTTCGGTTTATCATTTCATATCCTGGATTGGTATTGAAAAGAGGTTTCCTTGTTTGTTCTTCAAAAGAGGGGCAAAATCAACAATTTTGCCTTCTTTACGGCTGTGAGTTGTGCGTACGTGAATCTTCTTACCTTTTATAAAGGTTCCGTAACCCTACATTCCTTTTTCCTTCCTTAAAAATTCTTTTTATCCCAAGTTTGCTTGTAGAGCTTGCTTTGTGAATTTCTCTCACAAACCCATATTTGTATGGAGACTCCAAGCATTATGACTTCTGATGGAAAAGAGGTTAATATGATTGTTAAGGCATCAATCTTGAAGGAAAAAGATAAATCTCTGGTACCCTCTTCCTTGAAAAGAAAAAGGAGGAATGTGTCATGTACCTGCATAAGAGAGGAAGGTGGACCATATCATAATCAATGTGGTAGTTAGCTTCTAATATTAATTGTTAATTAGTAGTTTAATTATAGTTAATTAGCAGTATAATGGATGGTGGAGATGTAACCATCTGTGTGGTTTAGTGATCGTCAGATCAAGTGGGATAAACCTAATGTCTCTATAATGTAGAGGTTAATCAATTGATAATCAAAATATCGTTTAATCGATTAAGGCTGTGTTCCTTGTGAACCAGAAGGCTTGATCCTTTGGGATTAAGAGAGGTTTATCCTCAATTTATCTACCCTACCCTGTTATGTACTTCTAGGTACATAACAATTGGTATCAGAGCCAACCACCACGACCTATGCCCGCTCCACGGAAGGGGTGACCTATAGGCTAGATTAAAGTGTTGGGGCACCTATGTATGGGCATAGTTGTTACCCGCATTGAATACTGATAGGGGAGTGAAGTCGCCATAAGATAGAGGGTTACCTTCGGGTCAGTGTCGATAGAGTGGGACAAAGAGGACGTTGGGTCTGAAAGAGTGGTGGGATGTTGGGATCCTAGTCCCACATTGGTTTGATGGGGCTTAATTGGTAGTTTATAAGTCAATGAGTTCCCTCATCTAGTCAACCGGTTTTCGAGTTGAGTTCTACCCATGGGCTTATGACGAGTTTAGGGTCGGTACCCTAACATTTGGTATCAAAGCGGTCCAACAATACTGAAGGTTGGACCCATGTCTAACAATTGGTATCAGATTAGTTCGATCCTGTGTACCTGAATCATGATGGAAGAAGGCGGTCCAACAATACTGAAGGTTGCTGCTCAACAACAATGTCATGGTGAACGATTATCAGTTTTGGAGACACAAATGAAAGATCTCCAAACCCAAGTGAATTCTCAGTTTTCCTTCTTATGCAAGCATTTGGGAATTCCAGTACCAGTTGTTCCTTCTACAAATTTCACACCAGATCCGGGTTCAACTTATGATGCTAAGTCATCCGAGGAAACAGAACCAATTGATGAAGCACCAACTGATTCTCTCAATTTGGAATTGATTCCTCCATTTGTATTCATCGAGCATGAAGATGTTGACGCGCTTCATGGCGTGAGGTTACAAATTGAAGAAAATTCAAAATTAGGGATCAATGGATTCTCAGAGTTCTCTACAGTTACAATTGACAGAATGAAAGACCTAGAGATGCAGTTTGGTGTCAAATTTGTTGAGGAGAATTATGATATTTCTGAGAACTTGATGGAGTTGTTCTTTCTTCATAAAAAGTTACTTCGTATGGATTCTTATGGTCTCCATTTTGATATTAGTCTCTATTTCTTTGATCGAGGTAAGTGCGCCGTGATCTCTACATTCACGTATGATAAATTCCTTGTGCAATTACTTCTTAGCTTGGGGTATGACTCAGATTTGTGGTTTGTACACTCGTTTCCTCGATTCTGTGTTAATTATTTTGCAATTCTGGATGCAAAGAAGATGTTCGCTCAAATGCCTAAGAGAAGTAGATTTTCGTCACTCTTGTTTTCTAGAGTAATTATTATTCGGAGTAGCTATGAGCACCTTGCAAGATCAAAGGATATAATCATTCTCGACAACACATTGAATTATAAGGATTTTGTTACTCTACTTTTTTATCATATTCGTTCATTATTGGATCACAGAAAAGAGATCGAGCTCGGTTTCCAGACTTCTCATATTACTAAATTTTCTGAAATTGTGTCTGAAATTGATGTGTGCTTGAAATCATGGAATGGATACTCTTATTTTACTGGTGCCTATGAGTATGAGTTCAGTTTGGGTTTCACTGCTTTTTGTTTGTTTGTCCTGGATGTTTGTTCAACTGTGAGGAATGCAAACAATGGGTATTTAGTTTATATGCTGTTTCTTAGACATGGGTTTCGATTTCAGTCATTATCTTTGAATTATATCGTGTCAACATTCAAAACTGGTGATATTAGTGATGTTTTTCTGGGGTGTATTCAAATGGTTGAGATATGGAGAGAAGCACTTCTTCCTTTGCAGCTAGAGTGTGGGTTATTTCATGCGATTGCAGTTCCTTGGCAGATGGAGTGTGTCTTTAAGTTTCTTATGTTCAACATTTTCACAATACTTCACCCTGTGATATGGGTCCATCTGGATCAGGGTACTTGGTTTAACCAACTTACTGGAACTAGTGCATTTTTTAGGCAGACATCATCGCAAATGTCCCAGGTGGTCAGTTCAGCTGGTGATTTTCCTTATGAGAACTTGATTTTTGTGTTAATTCTTAGCTTGGGGTACCGCTTAGACTTTTCGGATATACAATTCATTGTTCTTATATGTGTTACTGATGCTGACATTGTTGATAAGAAGACACTTACTGTTTCAATGGCTGCCAGTGGTGGATTTTTGTGTAACTTGGCTGAGAATGTCCGGTGGAGCTTGAATTTTGGTGATACTTATTTTCTCTTGCAGCTTACATTGGGAAAAGGTTTACGTAGGGCAACTGCTATTTCAGCAACTGAGTTTTGTGTGACTACTCTAGGTGAAAGTATGCATGTATATCCATATCCAGCCGATCTTCCGCATTCGTATTATGCTGGACTTAAATCTTATGGATGTTGTCGCCTATTGAATCTAATTTACCATCCCATGAGAGGCTATATCAAGTTTGAGTTCTTGAGAGCGGTCGTGGGAACTCAAAGATGGGTCACTATGCATTATACTCCACCTGTGACTTTCTGTGCTGAATCTGCTGATGCTCATATCCTGTTGAAATTGTTTACAATCTATTTCACCAAGGTATACTTCTTCATTTACCCGCTTCGGCTTACTTCTATATGTGCTAGTTTACTTATTGCTGTATCTATGCGCCTCGTATTTTACCGTGGTAAAGAAATTGCACATGTGGAGTGGTGGTCCTCTTATGCTAGAAATATCTCCAAACTCTATGATACATCTTGTTTGATTTCTAATAATGTGTTGATATTCACGAATGATTATGATGGCAAATCTGCTCATGAACTGATTTTGGAATTTGAGTACCATTTCGTTCTGTGGTTTGGGATCTTGCATGTGTTTGAGTTTGTTATACATGGAGAAAGGTGTGATTCTAGTCAGCTGGTTCCTGAAATGCCGCAGCACGGTTATATTCTTTGGTCTATGGTGATAGTACAAATGGCAAGGAAAAAGCAGTTTGGCAGTGCACCAGAACGGTATAGCCAGTTGCTTCTCCCAGTTACGAGTCTGGCTCACATGATGAAACTTTGCACGCACAACACGTTTGGCTGGAATGATCAAGTTATTGCTGCTATAGCTGAACCATCTCTAGTCCAGTTTATCACCTATGCTACAGTTTTTAAGTGGTTATCGACTTCTCTCAAGGAACTAATTGAGCTACCTAACTCTGTAATTGTTAGTTTCCTTGTCAGTCATGGGTGGCAGCAGTTATGTGTGTTTGCAAGAAGCATACATTGTACCAAGTACTTCGTCATGGCACCTGAGTACCCGACACCATCTACTCAACAAATCTGGGCACCACTGGAAATTTCCACAAAGTCTTGGCATACAATTTCTAGAGCAAGCAACTGCTGTTTATTCAACTTTCTACACAAGGGGTCTATGGCTACAACTGTACTTGCGAGTACCACTGCCGAGGAAGAGCCATCTGTTGGCATACATGCGCTACTTTTTCTATATTGGGTCAACACCTTTTTCAGCCAGCTACCCAAGGGTAATACTTTGTGGATTTCAAGCAGCTATCTACATTGTTCCTTTGCTCCCAAGTTCAAGGATGCGGATGCCTGAGTTGTTTTCCTTTGTGCTTAACAAGCTGGCAGTTTTGAAACTTCTGTAAGTGTTGCAACCACGGATGACTCGTTACTTATGACCCAGATTTCAAAGTTCACATCCTTGAGGACAAGGATGTTCTCAAGGGGAAGGGAATGTCATGTACCTGCATAAGAGAGGAAGGTGGCCCATATCATAATCAGTGTGGTAGTTAGCTTCTAATATTAATTGTTAATTAGTAGTTTAATTATAGTTAATTAGCAGTATAATGGATGGTGGAGATGTAACCATCTGTGTGGTTTAGTGATCGTCAGATCGAGTGGGATAAACCTAGCTTTATAAGGCTAGTGTCTCTGTAATGTAGAGGTTAATCAATTGATAATCAAAATATCGTTTAATCGATTAAGGCTGTGTTCCTTGTGAACCAGAAGGCTTGATCCTTTGGGATTAAGAGAGGTTTATCCTCAATTTATCTACCCTACCCTGTTATGTACATCTAGGTACATAACAGAATGTGAGGAAACCAAGGGTTGTCCCTTCAAATATTCAGAAGTTTTCTGGTGTTCTTGAAGAGTTGAAGGAAACAAGAAAGGAGATACAACAAATAAAGGCCATTTATTTATTTTAAAGTTTATTTGGAAGATGATTTCGCACTATTAATCTTTATTAATTGGTTTTATATATTGCAAACATTGTTATGGGATATGATTTTTTAGGTTTATTATATGTCGTTATGCAATTATTGATGGAAGATAAAATGAACTTTTGATAACAAAGATTAAGTCTATGATATCATTATGCAAATATTGATGAAAATAGAATGAATCTTTGAATATTCCGCAATATTAATCTTTCCCTGATCCACTTCTATGTGAAAGTACTGTACGGCTCCATAAGTTCTCTTATGTTGATCATTTTCGATTAAATTAATCACGAGTTCTCTTGTGGTTAATTTAATTGAGTTTTCTGGATACAAATTCATGTTTCATGTAATTTGTTAATGTCCAAAGAAATCCTTCTTTTCTTGTAAAAGTAAGGTCGCACTTGTTGTTCTCTCGGGAATGACATTTTATGGGGCAGAGTTCTTAATTGAACTTGTGCTTAATTGCCAAATCTTTGTGGGGAATACGATTGTGGAACATTGTAGGGGTTTCTTATATCTTTATAAACTCCTTGATGAATACACTAAGTTTCGACAACGTGACATCATCGAAACAAAGTTTATATGTTCTCTTTTAGTCATGAAGTGTCTCTATGAGAATTTCATTATGATCCCACTAGTTTTCGTACCTTTGCCAATTTATATTGACAAAAAGGGGGAGAATTAATGTGTAGTTCACACTACAAATACATATGGTTTACGGATCATTATGTAAGGAGGAGTGGTTTTCATTGTGAGATGAAGTACTGACTAAAGGGAGTGATACATATCACCATAGTATTGTTGTCAAAGTGTGATACAATTAAACTTTGATACCGTGTAATAAAAATATAACACTGTATAACAATGATTAAGAGCTACTGTTTTCTCATTGTTATAGCTACGAATCTTCAACAACTATGATGCTGAGTTGAACATGTTCCTGGAGTACTTGAAAGTGACGAATATTTCGAGTAATGTTGAAGAACCAAGGAGATCAAGCATTTGGATGAGAAGTTACAAAGTTAATTTATATATTTTTTGTATTCCATATGTATTGATAGTTTCGTCACTAAAATTGACAAGGGGGAGATTATTAGAGCACTCATTTGTCGAACTCGCAAACGTTTCTATCTCAAGCTTGTTTGTTAATTTTAGTTGCCAAAACTATAAGTCTTGATTTCTAGTCTACTTATAGCTAAGTCTCGGATAAGGATAAAAAGTGTAGTTGAGCATTAAACTTCATGGCGTTCATCGATTGAAGATGAAGAACTACTAAGGGTAGCTTGTGGAATTTCATCAACACAAGGTATGTTGAGACTTGAACTCATCTATCACTCAAAAGTCTATCTACTCTATATCCTATTTGAGGCAAAAGTCGTATACCTATATAGACTTCGATTATACACATTTGATATTTCGAGCTGAGTTTAACTCGCTTACATATTTCTCAAAATATGTGTTGGTAAGCTTTCTCTTTAACTAAGTTCATCTTATATTCTTGATATTCTTGACGAAAGTCAAAATATGATCATGTGAAAATCGCCTGGTAACATTTTACATGATTTGTGTGAGACAATCATTTGATGTAGACTCAGAATGTTTCGTATTGATCTATCGATCACTTAAAAATTGCTTTGAAACTAATAGTTTGTGTGAGACAGCTATTGTCGCCTTATAAGAATGTTTCAATGATTGAAATAGGAGTTTAGAACAATTAAACATGATTGGATATAGCACAGTATGCATATTTGTATGCTAATTGTTGCAAGTTATTCCAAGTCCGGGAACCATGGTATGCATACCCGTATACGTAATGGTTGGTTTAATGAAAGTGCGAGAACTTAGTATGCATACTCGTATGCGTACTGGCATAAGTTCATGTCCGGAAATTCAGTCGAGTTTGGAAAGTATGCATATCCGTTCACATACTGGAGAGCCCAAACTAAGTCCTGCCACTTAGGTATGCATACCCATTTGCATACTTGAGTAGGTTATGTTCTAAAATCAGTTTTTTCATGAACTAATATATTTATATAATAAGGAATGCAATCTTTTGCAAACCGTGGCTATAATGTTCATGAATTGATTCGAGTGAATCAAAATCAATTTTGCTTCAATTGTGTCTTGTATACTTCTATGACAATATAAACAATTAAACAACTCTAGAACTAGTTTCATTTGAGTCATTTGAACTAGTTGTGTTAAGATGAACAAGGTTGATATGAAAGTGTTTATATGGCTAACTTCGGTTAATTATTGTTGAGCCAACAAGGTGTACACATTTAGGTACGGTTACCCATATCTAAATGAAGTCACTTTTCATTTGTGTGTAACAAGCTAAGTTCGATATAACGATTGAAATATATTAGCTTGAGTCTAATCATGTTTTCATCTAACGGTGAATATTGAATGCTTTGTTACCAAGGTAACTGTAGATGCATTTTACTACCAACTACATCCAAGGGATAGAAAGCTTCTACTCAAGTCAAATGAAAGTAAGCACTCAACAATGAACACAAGATATACGTGGTTCAGTATGATTACCTACGTCCACGGGGGTGAAAGGGTGAATCTTATTACTTCAAAGTGTTACAAAGGTGTTGCTCTTAGTCGGATTTCCTTACAAAGATGAACTTACTTCTCACTTTCTTCTCCTTGGTGAAAACTCGAGTTTCTCTCTCTCTCCCAAAAATTACAACCTCCTCTCTCGTGGATACAAGTCACTCTATTTATATGAGAAGTTCCATACAACCAAGTTAGGGTGTGGGTCATGTTACATCTTTTATGAAGTTCTGTGATCGGGCCTTCTTACGTCGCCCCTTCTTCCATGCACATGGCCGATGCATCTTGATTCCTTTTTCTGTCCCTTGCCCGAGCCGACCTCTTCTGGTGTTCTTTTGACACGATATCGTCCGTCTTGTCTGTCGCCTCAGCGGTGGGCCGATGTGACACGTATTTTCTTATCCTTATGACCGTTGCACCTCGTTTGACCCACCCTATCTTGTCTTGTCATCTCTGTCAGAAATCTGGGATTAAGTCTTGTCCGATAGCTGTGGAACGATCACGCCCGATCCACATGGATCCTCAAATCTCGTGCCTGCTGATCTTCCTTCTATGCTTTGCGTATCTTCGTTCTTAGGTGCATCAAGGTTTAGGATGTTGCCACTTGGATCTGTGGATATTTTACACCTACATTTATTCCCCTTCTTTCGCTCGTGGGGGAGACATGAGTAGAAGAACGTCGTCCCAACTGCCCACGTCTTCGCCCATGCCGCAAATCCCGCCATGCAATGCCCCACTAACTGCACTTTATTACCTGTAACCATCGGCGTCGGTTACAACTTTTCCCCTTTAAATAGCCCGCTTCTTTCTCTCCTTCTTTATCTTTTCTCTCTATGTTCCTTGCCGCTGCAACTTTTCTCCCAGATTCCTTCATCACTCTTTGCTTCTGAGAACCCTAATTTTTTTGATTTTCTTCCTTCATCTTCTCCTCACCAAATACTACAGTAGCCGTTGTTACAGTCTCGTCGCCTCATCTCTCTTCGTCGAGAACCAAGTTCTACATTGTTTCCGTTAATGGCTTCTTCTCCCTCCATGACTGAGAAAAGGTCTATTGATGATGTTTTTTCCGAGATTGATGCTTTTTCCCTTTCTTCATTGTTTTCTTACGAAATCCTTCCAAATACGATGTTCTTGCCATGGAATCTATCTTTCCTGATGATTCTCCTTCTGTTTCGTGAAGGTCCGAGAGAAGGGAGAAAAATCTTTCCGACGAGGAGTTCGTTCAGCAGCTGAAGGAAAAGTACGACCTTGGAAATTATGAAGTTACCCTGCTCTCGGTCCAAAACAGCCTTTTAAAGAAGTCCGATATGACGAAGCACAAGCAGTCGGCTCATTGCGTGGTCATTACTCAGGGCCAACTGGAGCTAGGCCTCCGTCTTCCCCTGTACAACCCTGATAGCCCCTTTTATTACGAAGTTCTTTCCCAGCTCAAGCCCTCCCGTGCTTTGGCTCAGTGGACTGGCAATACTTTCCGAATTATGAACGAATAGAGGGATCGCCGAGATGGTCATGGTTCTACTGCCGAGTGGTCGACCTACAAGCCCTAGGACGCTCCAGAATATACCGTTGCTAATTTCCTTGTCAATTATCGAGCTGGTACTTCCACCTTAGGAGATCTTGCTGGTTTTGCTGCTAGTCCTCATCGGGTCAAAACTATGCCCGAGGGTGTTGACAGGATGATGCTGGATTCCGATCCCATCGGCCAGGGTTCCAACAAGAGAGCCCGCCATTCTAATGATCCGATCTATCCTCGAGTTCCGCTTATCGTCCGAGGCCCCATTCTACATGGTATCTTCCCGTCGCATACTTTTCCTGTCGAGCCCTATTCTTTTTGGGTAGTTAATGATGACAAGGCTGATAAGTTATACATTTTCTCCTTTGTTGTTGTTTGCTATCTTGTTAGCCTCAGGCGTCAACTGGTCACTTGTTGTTTTTTGAAAATCTCAGGGCGATTCTACCAAGGGAGCCGGATCATCTAAGAAAATAGGTGCTGGCACAAGGGTTGAGGAAGACCGGGGGAAGGTAACAAACATGATGATTTTCTTATAAGTACATGTACTTGCCCCTGTTTTTTGCATTCACATGTTCTGATGAGACATCTTGTGCAGAAACACCCTAGGCGCGATGATGGTGATATTTACGAGGTTGACCCCCATCCTCTTAGGCGTAATCCCTTCAGAGTTAAGCAAGTTGCTAAGCCGCCGCCGAAGAGGGCCTCAGTCATTGAACTTTCCGATGAAGATGAACTATTTTGTGAGAATATCTCGGGTGACAAAGGCGATGAGCAAGGTATGGGCGACCAGCAGGATCCCTTGGAGACGCCCGTCGTAGAGAAGGTTGTTACTGATGTACCGGAAGAGCTGCTTCGCGTGCCCCGGATTACTGAGGGATCATCTTCTGGCACTGCAATTTCATTCACCGTCTCTGGTCCTATCATGAATTCTTTGGGTGCGCTCACTTCACCCGATTTTAGAGCGTATACTGAGGAAGAGATGTTGAATGCGATGCCCCTCTATGGAGATATCTCCCAGACTCTTGACACAGTGGTGAGCGGCTCGTTTTAGCATAGTGGTGCCCCCCTATGATTTATGTTCTTATTGTTGCTTACAACTTAATCGCGTTTACTTGTGTTAGATCCTGAATCGGGTACGCTTAGATGCCGCCAGTCGACACAGAGAAAAGAAATTGTTAGAGTCTCTCCAACTCCATCTACAGAACGAAAGGATCCGCGCACGCGATCTAGAAATTAAACTCGCCGACGCCCAAGGTATGCCACAATTCTGCGACTCTTAACTTATGTTGATTGAGGTTATCGTGCTATCATCCTGAGTCGGGTATCCTTTTTCTAGCCGAGGTAACCAGTGTAGGCTTAGAAGCGTATTCAGAGTTTAGGATCATGAAGAGGAAATGGGATATTTAGAAGGATTTGGTAGAGAATCTCCGTCGGCGAATGGCAAACAAAGATGACAAAATAGATCGCTAGGCTGGAGAAATCGAAGAACTCAAGGAGGAACTAGAACGGTATCGTCAGTTTGAGTACGACCCGGCTGAGATAGAAAATTTACGAGCTCATCTGGGCTCTTCCCAACGCCTTGCTGCTGAACAAAGTACTCTCGCCACGAACCTAGAGCAACGGGTAAACACTTTGCAAATACAGAACCGAGACCTTCATGAAGATCGTCGACGAATATTAAGAAACAAAGATGTGGTAGAGCGATCTAATAATGATCTGCTAGGCCGAGTGAGTGAGTTTGATAAAGTGAGGGACGAGCTAGAGTGGAATAGATCGCAGCTTGCTGTGCTCCAGGTGTCGCGCAATCGGTTAATGGAGGATTGGAGTGAGCATAAGAAATATTGCCCCAGTAACGAGTTCAACGAACAACACTATAGCGAGTTAACCATGAAGTTATCCAAGGCCGAGGATGAGTTGTCTAAGTCGGTAGAGTCGCTTCAGTCAGTGTTTCCAGCCCTTTCAGGTCTCTTAGACGATGTGTTGGGGCCGCTCCTTAGACTTAAATTACGTCTTATTCTTGCGAAATTGTTAAATCGTGTTCGACGAATAATGTTCTGTCTTTGTGGTTTTGTAGCCGAGCAAAAATGTTCTCAGGAGCTGGATCAGGAGGTCCGTCGATTGAAGCAGGTCGAGGTTGATTTGAGCTCCCAGCTAGCCGACGCCGAGGGGAACGTTTCTCAGCTCACCCAACAACTCGAGGATGAACGTGTCGCCCATGCGGACGAGATAGACGAGAAGGTCCAGACGGGTATTGAGACGTGGGTGGAGAACAAGCGGCGCGAGGTCGCACAGAAGAAGGCTGGCACCGCTCCTCCGAAGGCTTGAACTCCTCTTTTGTAGTGCTGCATCACTAAGTTGCCCTTTTTCGTCGGGTTGTAAATCGCTTTGAACACTTGTACCCTTTTTTATTTCTGCTACACTGCTTGCTTGTTTTTATGGGGGTGCTGCGTCGCTGACGTTGTTTGTTTTATTTCCGTTAAATTCTTCATTTCGTATGGTTACACGACATTTTTCGTACTTTCTTACTTAGACGCTTGACGCAATCGAATTATCCTTTGTTTCGCATGTTATTCCTGCAATTATTGTTCAAGTAAGTTAGTATTTTAATCATTTCTGTCTAACACACCCAACAAGGAGGGTCATCGGGCCCAATTCCATGTCCTGATTGGGGCATCTCATCACTATCTCTTTGGATTCAGCGGAAGGGTACCAGTCAACCTAGTTCTAGGACCGATATTCCCGAGTGGTTATCGACCAACCAGTCTCGGGAAAGTGGACACGGCCACTTGCGATGGGGGCGACCTTTCAAATGTAAGTAGGCCACCTAGCTGAGGAGACCTCGCGTCTCAACAACCTTTGGAACTGGTTTCCAACTACCAGAACCCTTAGGATACCTCGGCACTTGCACACTGCCACTGCCCCGAGTACGAATAGCCAGGCGACTGTAAGGCACCTCGACACTTCCACACTGGCGTTGCCCCAAGTACGAATGCCCATTCGAGTGTAAGCCACCTCGGCACTTCCACACTGGCTTTGCCCCGAGTACGAATGACCATTCGAGTGTAAGTCACCTCGGCACTTCCACACTGGCATTGCCCCAAGTACGAATAACCATTAGTCGCTCACGTCCTATCTCATACCCCTCACAGTTTCATAGAGATATGAGACATGTATGCTTACCGTTTTTCCATATCGCCCATCAAGGATGGTAGAGTTTCATAAACTTGATGTTCCATGGTTTTGGCGCTAGCTTTCCGCCCTTTTTGTCTCGCTCCCATTCAGCCAGAAATTTCAATACTTGTTCCCCTGGGTTAAATTCTCTTGGTAGAAATCGCTTGTTGTATTCTCGTTGTAACCTCCTTTGATAGTTTTCCATTTTTTGTAACGCTATTTCTCTTGTTTCTTCCAAATCGTCGAGTTTAGCCAAAATCAGATCGGACGAGACGTTTCGCCTCCAAGCTTCTGTTCTTGTGGTAGGGATCATGCCTTCTGTTGGTAAGATCACCTCGGTTCCGTAGGTAAGCATAAACGGAGAGAATCCTGTAGCTTCCCTTCGTGTGGTTCTGTATGCCCATAGGATGTTATATAACTCCTCACACCAGTTGCCATATTCCCCATCTAGTTTCTTCTTCATGTTATCTGCGATAGTCTTATTAGTTATCTCGGCCTGCCCATTACTCTGGGGGTAAATCGGGGTAGCTTTGCTCTTTCTGATGTTGTAAGTGTTGAACAGGAGATCGATGTTCTCGCCTTGTAGTTTCTTTCCATTATCCGAGACGATAGCTACAGGGACCTCAAAGCGGCAAATGATATGTTCCCAAATAAATTTGAAAACATCTTTGTCTCGGATATGTCTTAGCGGTGCCGCCTCTACCCATTTGGTGAAGTAATCCGTGGCCACGATTAGATACTTCCTTTGCCCTGTTCCTACATGTAATGGCCCGACAATGTCTACACCCCACTTAGCAAAGGGCCATGGGCTTATAACTGAGTTTAAAGGTACTCCGGGAGCATGGATTTTCTTTCCGAAACGCTGACATTCTTCACAAGCTTTCGCCATTTGCTTCGCATCTTCGTTCATGTATATCCAAAAGTAGCCCATTGTTTTCGCCTTAGCCGACAAGCTTCTGCCCGAGCTATGGTTTCCGGCCGCTCCATAGTGTAGTTCGTGAAGGATTATGTAGCCCTCTTCTTTACTAAAGCATCGTAGGAGCGGTCCTAGGTAATATTTTCTATATAAAATCCCTTCCCGCAGCTCGTAGGCGCCCGACTTGATTTTGATTTTGTTTATCTCGGGCCGTCCCTTAGGTAGCCCACCCGTCTCCAAGTATTGATGTATTGTCTTTCTCCAGTCGCCTTCTTTGTATCTCTCGGCTGTGTTAATGGCCACCTCGACCCGTACTTCTGGTTTTTCTGGGATAGACGGGATAAGAAGTCTCATGAAACGTATGTCTTCGATGCTTGGATCTACTAGCTGTGAGGCGATGTATGACAGAGCGTCCGAGTGCCTGTTATCTTTTCGGCAGATGTGGCAGAATCTAATGTTGGGTATTTGCTTGATGTAAAATTGAGCGAGCTCCCAATATTTTTGCAGCACATGATCATGGGTAGCATATTGGCCCGTAATTTGCCGAATTACTAATTGTGAGTCGCTAGTCAAGCGGACCTCTTGCATCCCCATCTCCACAATTATTCGTAAAGCATGGATCACCGCTTCATACTCGGTGACGTTGTTTATTGCCTTGAATTCTAGTCTGAACGAATGCACGATCTTCCTCTCCTTTGGTGTGGTAAATACTAGCCCGAGGCCCGATCCATCTTTTTTTGACGCCCCATCGACGAAGACCTCCCATCAGGTAGGCTATTGGCGGCTAATAGGTCCGGTGGTTCCTCTTGTTCCTCCATCATTCCCGGTACACCTTCTACCTCATCCTCATCACTAAGGGGGAAATCTGCCAAGAAATAGGCTACTACTTGTCCTTTTATCGCGGTCCTCGTCTCGTACACCACGTCATATTGTTTGATTATGGCTCCCCACTTGGAGATTCTTCCTGATCGTCCAGCACTATCCAACACTGCTTCAATAGGCGATTTGGTGAGCACCCGTATTTGTTGGGATTGAAAATATGTTCGGAGCTTAGAAGAAGCAAAAGCTAGCGCGAGTACCATCTGCTCCATTCTTTTATAGTTTCTCTCTGCCGGGCGTAATGTTTTACTAGTGAAATACACTGGCTTCTCCACATTCCCTTCCGATTTTACTAGCACCGCACTAATGGCATAGGGTGTCGCCCCTAAGTATAGGGTGAGAATTTCTGACGGCTCGGGCCTCTGAAGAACCGGGAGGCTAGCTAGGTGTAACTTGATATTTTTAAAGGCCTCTTCGCTAGCGTCCGTCCATTGGAATTTCTCTCCTTTCTTCAAGATGTCGTAAAAGGCCTTGCATTTTTCCGATGACCGTGATACAAATTACCCCAATGCTGCTATGCAACCATTTAGTTTCTGCACGTCTTTTACCGTCATGGGAGACGGAATTTCAAGGAATGCCCGGACCTTCTCGGGATCCGCTTCTATTCCTCTAGGGGTGATGATATACCCCAAGAATTTCCCTGATGTGACCCAAAAGTCGCACTTGGCGGGGTTAATCTTCATCTTGTGTTTTCTCATTGTCTGAAAAATCTCCTGAAGGTCTCGGACATGGTTCTTAGCGCGACGACTCTTGACTAACATGTCGTCCACGTAGACTTCTATGGTGTCGTGAATCTTATCTTCAAACATGTCGCCTAACAATCTCTGGTATGTCGCCCCCGCATTTTTAAGTCCAAATGGCATTTTGGTATAACAATACAATCCCCTATGTGTGAAGAAAGAAGTATGCTCCTGGTCCTCCTACGCCAATGGTATTTGGTTTTAGCCCATGTATCCATCCATTAAGGTCATCGCCTCGTATCCGACTATCGACTCTACTAGCTGATCTATGCTGGGGAGGGGGAAATTGTCCTTCGGGCAAGCCTTGTTCAAGTCGCTGAAATCAATACATATTATGACCCCTCCTTTCTTTTTTGGCACCACGACCATGTTAGATATCCACTGTGGGTAGTGAGATTTCCTTATTATTCCGGATTCCTGTAGCTTCTTCAGCTCGGCCTCGACTGCTGCCTGTAATTCTGGTGCGATGCGCCTCATTTTTTGTCTAACTGGTTTGAACTTTGGATCAATTTTTTAAGAGGTGACAGCAGACCTTCGGATCAATTCCCTCCAAATCGCGCACCTCCAGGCAAATGCATCTAAGTTTTCCCTTAATAACGTCGTGAGTTGACTTGCTTGTTCTTCCGATAATAATGTCCCGATCCTTACTACCTTTGGTGCCTCTACCGTCCCCAAGTTTACTTCCCGAGTCGGTTCGACCGTCGAAAAACTTGATTTGTTCTCCCGGAAGATAGCCGCTTCCTTTGATTGCTATAAAGGGTCCCACTCTTGGGTCTCATACGCCATGACCACTTGTGAAATCATTTCTTCCAATTACTTTGCAGCTTTTACTTCCTCGGCTTTACTCTTCTCTCGCCTTTGCCGAGCTCGCCGATCCTCATTAATTTTTGCATCTACTTGCATGCATTACCGTGCTGCCTGGGAGTCGCCCATAACTTCAGCTATTCCCTTGCAGGTCGGGAACCTTAATCTCTGGTGGTATGCTGATGCTACCCCTTTAATTCCAGCGATCCATGGCCGCCCGATAATCGCTTCATAAGGTGAGGCGACGTCGACCACACAAAAGGTAGTCAGTGTATCGAGGAAGCCTCCATCGTCCGAGACCCTCAGGGTTATCTCGCCCATGGGGATAGTTACTATGCCATTGAAGCCGTAGATGTGATACGTTGAGGGGACGAGCATGTCATCCGATAGTTTCATTCTCCTGAACGTGTCGTAGAATAACACCTCGACTGAGCTTACGCTATCCACAAGAATCCTTCTTAATCCCCAATTTTCGATCAGTAAGGTGATGACCAATGGGTCACTGTGTGCTTGTCCATTCGCTGGGACATCCTTGGCCGAGAACGAAATGGGTTGCACCATCCAAGGCTCCATAGGTAGGGCCTTAGCTACGCTAAATATTTCCTTTCCATCCCGGTCCCTTTTATGGATCCTAGAAGTAATTACTGGGCCGAGTGTGTAGTCTTGAATAGCCGAGTGTGAAATGGTACTCACGAACTGAGTTGTTCTATCGATGCGGATTTGATGAATTGGTGCATCAGGTGTTGCTATCGGCTGTGGTGGGTGCCAGACAAATTGCCTCAAATACCCATCTCGGATGAGATGCTGAACGATATCTTTTACTTCTCGGCAGTTGTTGGTGGAATGGCCCATATACTGATGGTAGTGATAGTACTCGGGGTGCTCCCTGGTCTTTTGGAACTGAACTCCCCTCGACGCTGGGTAGTTGATATCGTTTCTCTTCTCGACTTCCTTGAATACCTCCTCCAAAGGAGCATTTATGGGGGTATACGATCGGGCTTCCTGCCTCGGCTACTTCCCTTTAGCGATCCACTCTCTCTTTTCACTGCTTCTCGAGGGTGGATCCGATCTCTTTTCTGGTCGCCTAATAGGGTCGTCTGTGACCGCTTTAGCTTCAATACCCGCTTCAGTACTAGCTTCTTGTATTCCTCTATCTCTTGACTCGTCCTGAATATCTTCCAAAGCGATGTAATGTTCCTGCATTTTTCTCATTTCCTTTAAGGTTTTCGGCTTCTCGGAGAACATGGCTATCCAGATGGGGTCCGATCTCCCTAACGCGTTTTCAAACCCAAAGATGACCTGATCTACCGGCACCTTCCCAATGTCAGTACATAGCTTCCTCCACCTATCGGTCAGGGTTCTTAAGGGCTCCCTCAATCTTCGGGCGAGGGTAAACAACTTGTTCAATCTAGGCTGAGGTCGATTGTTGTGCATGTAGGTCTCAAGGAAGGCTTCGACTAACATCTCATACCCATTAATCGACCCAGGTGGGAGCGAATAGAACCAGTCTCGTGCCTCTCCCTCCAGGATAGCTGGAAAGAATTAACACATGACTACCGGGTTGTTCTTCCATTGGATTAGCGACATGGTGTACATCTTCAGATGCTCGATCGCATCTCCTGTTCCGTCGAACCTAGAAAGAAATGTAGGTAATGTAAACTTTGGTGGGAACGGCATATGTTTGAGTTCTTGAGAGAAGGGCGTCTTCTCGGCTTCGCTCATGATTTCTGCCAATTTGTTCTCTTCGCCTCCGCCCGAGAGCTCTTTGATTTTTGCCTCCAATTCCTTGAATTTGGCCTCTGTCGCTCGTTCCTGTCGCCCGTCTCTACCTCGCCTATCCTCATCAGTGGACGAGTCCTCGGGTGGCCCATATCTTTGTGTGGGGGGTACCGGAGGCGATGGTGGCTGTCCTGATCGGCCGGACTGATTGGGGTTGCTCGGCCCCATCATAGGTGGCGCGTGACCTGATCGGTCATCGTAGATCGATGTTCCTCGTCTGGACAAGCCTCTTGATATGGTTCGCTGATTTCTCAACTGATAGTTCTCATATTCCAAAGCGAGGTTCCATTGCTGGAGCTCTCTTAGTGCCGCTTCTTGTCTCCTTTGACTCTCCAAAATGGAAAATAATGTCGGGTCCGTGCTTTCATGACTAGAATTCCCATTTGGGTTGTGTGGCCGAGGCTGTACAGAAGGGGGTGGTGGGGGTATTATTGGACCGGTTCCGTGGACAACCGTGTGAACAAGTGTTGGGCCGATATTGCTAGCTGTTCCTCGTCCCAGCTGAATCTGGCTGAGATGCTCTTGCTCTTTCGCTAGGGATTCCTGGTACTCTACTCGCTGCCTCGCTCTTTGTCTCTGGGCTTGTGCTGCAAGCGCTACCTCATCGTCATCGGTGTCTGAAGCTGTGAGCCCATCAACTTGTTCAACTCTTCTCTGAGTCAAAATAACTTGGTCCAAGGGTAGGGTGTTATCGTCTCGCCCCAGATCGACCTCCTCATCGACAGTTGGCATTCCTCGCGCAGATGCATGAGATTCCTCGGGCGGTGGTTGTCGACTGTCTTCTTGCCTCGGCCCGATTACCCTGCCTGCATGCTGCTGCTATTTACTGTACGATTCCTCAACATCCTTCTCGTTCCTAAAGTGCTAGCCATCGGGTACTTCGCGTAGTCAGCCGAGTATCGCCCCAACCTACGTCAGCAAATACAAAGAACACCTTACTTTGATCTGACTTTTGGAACATAAGTTCAAACAAAAGACCAAAAAGTTCGACTGTGACCACAGTTACTACTACGCCTACTCTCGTTGACACAAAATTTCCTCCTATTACTTTGGTGGGTCCTCCTATCTATCCTGTTTTGGTCCTACGCTGAGTCTGCGTCAGTTTTTTCTCATTCGTCCTTATCTCTCCGTACGACGTCGCTTTCAGTAACCGACCTATGTATTTAAGTTAGTTTGTCCTTTGTTCTACATGCTCCAAATCATTGAACTTATGCACGTGATGCTTAAATGGTACGGCACGCAACCCCAAGATTCAAACTAAGTTTGTACTAGCTCTACTTTCTCGAGACCTAATCATGACCTTTCCGACAACTTATGTTACACCGCCGGCTAAATCTCCAATCGGTTAGCAGCTTATCACACTAGGAGATATCTAAAACGTGCACCCTTGGTAAATCTAAACGCTCAACTCCATACCGTATCTAGAGAATGACTTGTTTGACATCACATACCACTCAACTATTGGAAACAAACAGTCGTCCTTTCAACAGATCCTTCATCTAGCTTCTAACCCGAACTGTTAGTCGCTGGTGAGCTTATGAAGTCTCTTGGATGATCGAACTATTGACGGGCGAAGAGAATACGAGAACTGCTACTTCCTAAGACACTACTACTGCCCTAACTTTACATGCACAACAAATGACTCAAAGCAAACATTATTTCGGCCAACAGAGTTCATCGTAGCTTCAACCACAACACATTAACGTGTATTTAGGAGCTTTTGATCGTCTCTGAAGGTCCCCACGGCAAGGTATCCGAAGATCTTAGTCGTCTCCCCTTAGTCGGCGCCAGAATGTAGATGCATTTTACTACCAACTACATCTAAGGGATAGAAAGCTTCTACTCAAGTCAAATGAAAGTAAGCACTCAACAATGAACACAAGATATACGTGGTTCGGTATGATTACCTACGTCCACGGGGGTGAAAGGGTGAATCTTATTACTTCAAAGTGTTACAAAGGTGTTTCTCTTAGTCGGATTTCCTTACAAAAATGAACTTACTTCTCACTTTCTTCTCCTTGGTGAAAACTCGAGTTTCTCTCTCTCTCTCCCAAAAATTACAACCTCCTCTCTCTTGGATACAAGTCACTCTATTTATATGAGAATTTCCATACAACCAAGTTAGGGTGTGGGTCATGTTACATCTTTTATGAAGTTCTGTGATCGGGACTTCTTATGTCGCCCATTCTTCCATGCACATGGCCGATGCATCTTGATTCCTTCGTATGTCCCTTGACCGAGCCAACCTCTTCTGGTGTTCTTTTGACACGATGTCGCCCGTCTTGTCTGTCGCCTCAGTGGTGGGCCGATGTGACACGTATTTTCTTATCCTTATGACCGTTGCACCTCGTTTGACCCACCCTGTCTTGTCTTGTCAGCTCTGTCAGAAATCTGGGGTTAAGTCTTGTCCAACAGCTGTGGAATGATCACGCCTGATCCACGTGGCTCCTCAAATCTTGCGCCTACTGATCTTCCTTCTATACTTCGCGTCTCTTCGTTTTTAGGTGCATCAAGGCTTAGGATGTTGCCACCTGGATCTGTGGATATTTTACACCTACAGTAACATTTATTGCAAACCCTGATTTGAAAACTATATAAGGGATAACTCTAGCAACTGGGAAACCTAATCCCCACGCCTCCTGTGTGATACTAGTTGAGACTAGAATCAATTCTCCTTTAACCTAGGTTTTTGTAATACCATTATAGGTTAGCGAATTAAAGACTTCATTTGGATTGTGAAGCCAGACGCAACTATTTTCTCCGTAGTTGCATTTTATGAGCTTGCTATTTTCTATCATGATTGAGTACTATCTTCTCTAAGATTTGCTCGAGATTTAATCTCCGATAGTCAAGATAAAAAGTAGGGGATTTTAATAAAGTGCCACACTTCCAATTAGGTGTTCAAGAAAATGCCACCGTTTTTTTTTGAGAGTTTATATAATGCCACACACGTTAAATATTCCGTTAAGGCCCACTTGATCAGTCAATTGTCATTGACAAAGTCAAAATAATATAACATGATTACCTAACTAACCTTCTCAATTTCCTTATATTTCTGTATACTCCAAAACCAGGCCGAAGAGAATTTTTTTCTCTCTTCTTCATCCTCTCTCTTCTCCTCCTCTCCCCTGCTCTTCAATCCTAGCGAATCTGAGAGAGAATTTCGAGGTTTTGAGATCGGATAATATTAGTGGAATATTATGGAATGATTATTGGTGGTGAGGATTGTGTACAGTTGATTCAAACTCAAACGAAAAGCAAATCAAAGACTTAGTTAGGGTTTCTTGATTTGAAATTAAAAATAGAATAAAGGGAATTAGTTGGTGAACTGCATGAATGATGAAGGAGATGGAATTGTGGAGTTATGAATCGGTTAGGGTTCTATTTTTATTAAAGTGAAGTGAATCAGTGAGATTCAGAATTAGGGTATCAAACACTAATTTTGGGTTTGTGAGAAATTGATGACAGAATCGATCAATTGATGATGGGTGTTTACTGTTACGAGCAAGGGAGAAGTATTTGGTGATCGAATCTATATTTACAGTGAATATATAGGTTTCATGAGAAGAACTCAGGGAAGGATTTGAGATGGGTATTTGGTGTTGATTGAAGTTGAACTGAGCTAGCTGTGAAGATTGGTTAATTGTAAGAGGTAAGAGTTTGGGTCTAAGGTAATGGTGGCAGTGGTGGTGTTCCCTAGATTCTAAAATGGGTCGGATTTATAGATGATGGTTGATTTTGTTCTCTCAACTTGAAATGGTGGCAGTGATGGATTTGATTTCTGGAGTTGCTGTTGTGGTTGTATATGACAGTAATTTTCCCCTCAAGAGAACTTTCTAGGCAGACATATGACGTGGTGGAAGAGTTTCTAGTCCCATTGAAGGATCAAGAGTACCCTGAAATAAGGCCTTTGTTGTGTATTGGTGGCATTGATACGAGATCACAGTTGGAGGTGGTAAAATGGGGAGTGCATATTGTGGTCGACACTCCTGGGAGGTTGGAGGATATGCTGGAAAAGAAGAAAAATGAATCTTTACAACTGCAGGTATGGACTTTGAACTTAAAACAACCTTCTTCTTCTTGAATTATTTTGTGTAGCTATATATGTCTCGGTCTGTGCTTTACATCTTCGACATTTTTAATGACTGAATTGGTTTGTGCTATACAATGGATGGTTTATGGGTCATATTTTTTATGATCCATTCGAAATTTTTTCCATCATTTCAAAGAGGAGAGTGCTTAAGATTCGTTTGTTGGACATCCGTTAATTGGTATTTTTATTATTTTATATAAGATGGTCTTTAGCAGTGAGTCTTTGATCAGTTGTTCTGTAACAATGGGGACAACCTTCTGTCTAGGAAATATTGTTGCTACGAGCTAACAAGAGTGATAGTTTTCCTACCTTTAGCCACCTTAAAGCTTTTATCTTTTACTACGAGCTAACAAGAGTGATATTTTTGTTGTTAGCAAGTTTTCTTATATTATGGACAATAATAACTCCCTTTTCTTACAGTGCTACAATGAGCTGCAACTGAGATGATAGTGGAGCTTCTGGTGCATGAAAGGATTCAGTTTGTTTCAACTCGATATCAAGTCACGAGTTAACTCTCTATTCAATCACTGGTCAACTCATTTCCAATTAACTGATTCAAGGGCTTGAATGTCATTTCATATGGGAGATTTAATGACACATATGTACTAACAACAGTTAACTGTTTTCTCAAAAAAAAACGTGACGGAAAAAGTCAAGAGTGTGGCATTTTATAAACTCTCAAAAAAACGGTGGCATTTTCTTGAACACCTAATTGGAAGTGTGGCACTTTATTAAAATCCCCTAAAAAGTATTTACAAACATCTCCGTCTCATCGTTTGTGATTCCACGATATCTTGTTTCGCTATCATACAATTAAGATTATTGTGAGGTGATTGATATTACTAGGCTTTTCTTCGGGAATATAAGTCTGGTGTTTCAATTGGTTCATGTTCATCTTGATTTATCAAAAGATAGAACAAAACTCATAGTATTTTTGTGGGCGACAGATTTATCTATTCAATAGACTTTTATGTGTGAGACAAATTGGTTTATCAAGTCTTTGACTTTGGGTCGTAGCAACTCTTAGTTGTGGGTGAGATCAGCTAAGGGAATCAAGTACGTAGATTCCTACTAGGATTCAGAGGCGTAAGGAACGCGGCTGCACCTTAATCAATACGAGATTGGTTAGGGCTCAACTACATTCCAGTCCGAAGTTAACTTGAAGTAGGCTAGTGTCTGTAGAGACTTAATACAGTGTGGTTTTCAAATATGGACTAGGTCCCGGGGATTTCTTGCATTTTCGGTTTTCTCGTTAACAAAATTTCTGGGGTCTATTTTATTTCTTTTCCGTATTATATTTGTTTATATAATTGAAATATCATAGGTAGTGCGTAGTTCAATCAATTAGATAATCCAAACTTTAGTTGTTGATATAAATTGATTGACACTTGAACACTGGCCTTTGGTACCGTTCAAGTTGTTTCTCATAATAATCAGGCTCACAGATTCTATCTGTTTGATTTGCTGATTACATTAAGAAACAGAGATACAACTCTTGGATATATTTCCATTGATTGAGTCTGACTGTCTAGTTGATTCTCTTGGAATTATATTGGAATTTGTCCATATAAATTGCCTAAACGTAATATTGGGTGAGGTTGTTAGACCCCCGCTTTTTCACTATAGAACATGTAATGGTGTAAAGAAACGTTATTATGACTATAATAAGATAAGTGGCGAGACAGAAATATAATCACAAACCTGAAGGGATAACGATTAGAAAATGAAAGAGAATACCCAAACTATCATGTACCTTGAGTTGAGTATTGGTCATCGAAATCTTGAAATACAACAGATATTTTTTGGCAAAAGCACATGATCCGTAAAATGAGAATACTTCCCATCCCCTCTTTCGTAGTTTCAAATCAATACATTTCTAAGGTTTTAGAAACAAAACTACGAATTCAGTAATCGAATCTTACAATAGCATCACCAAATTCATTTCATTCTCAGAAGCGAAAATAAATGAAATGAAAAAAACAAAAAAAAGAATAGGAAAATTTTTCGACCCAACTTCTTTCCCATTTCTAAAATGGACGAAGACAAAAAGAGAAAAAAATTACAAAAAGCGCTCATTAACCAACTTTGACCATAAATCTGCAAAAAATGATCCATGATATATATGTGAAAGTATCATTGTCGAATACCTGATTTATACTTAGTAAATATGGTCAATCCACATTTGAACTGTTTACATATGATGGCTACTTTCTAGGGTCAAGTATTTGACATTGATTCATATAATTTGTTTTTATCCGTAGCAATCTACTAAATATAATGAAAGAAGATATCGACTCCGTGAATAAAAACCATATGAAAAGTTTGAAAATTTGATTCTAAATGCCCGCAACTGATTGCTAGATTCAAAAAATAACTTTCCCAGATAAATAAATAAATAATCTTACCAACTGAATTTCAATTGAAGGGGTTGTCATGATTTTGCTGAACAAATTCTTATCTAAGGTTCGACCTGGGTACATACCCTACCAACTCACAGTAGCTCCTTCCCTGCTTGGGTTTAAGAAAAATACTAAATTACATGAGATACTCTTGTAAGTCAGAAAGAGGCAAAAATATAGTCCACCAATCTCTTAATGATAATTTATGTGAAAATGATAAGAAAAATAACTTAAACGAACATAATTGAAGTTGGAACAACATCTATAAAGTATAAACTGATAGCTAGCTAGTCAAAAACAAAAAGCATGGTTGTATTTTTCAAAAACAAAAAGAACTTTATGAATATAGAATCATAGATTACGAAACTCAAGCAAATGCACCAGATCATTTGAAAGAACATACAGTGAGACACTTTACAAACGGCCAAGTTAACTGGAATGACTATTGAGAGCATAAAGAATCCCATCCATGCTTCCTTGGCATCCATGGTCTCGTTAACCCCTTGTCACGAAACATATCCCATTACTAATAAGGTTAATCAAAGTCTGAAATCTGAAGATTAGGTTTAATTTTGGCCTGATCTGGCTTAGATTGTTTTGCAATAGAAACATCCCCGTGATTCTAAGTTTTGACCATATATTACTTTTGTGCTCACATGTCAAATGCAAATTTCAGAGAGAATAAGAACTTCTCAATTATTCTTACAGATAATGGTAATTAACCCAATGGGATGTAAAAAAAAAAGAGGAGATTTGTTGAAAAAAATAGGCTTGCCCGCTGAAGTAATAAAGTTGGGGAAACCACTACGTATAACTTTGACATAAGATGAATACCTCTAAAATCCAAGGTTATCGTCTACGTTAGTGCATCCTTAGACTCCAAAACGATGTCATAAGAGGTTAACCAAAATTCATGTTATCTTCAGCTCAAATCACCATCAACATATAACATGTCATCAGAACAACTAATCACATCTAGAAAACTTAATTAGTAAATTCATATAATAAAAAAACACAAAAGGTTACCTCTAAATTCAAAACTAGTTTCATTAAAATTTCATGTTAATTGAAACCCAAAATCAGATCCATACAACAAAGAAGGAACAAACAAACCTCTTTCTAATGATGAAGATACTCAAGATAATCTTCTCTAAGAAGAGCACAACCCCATCCTGATGCCATCTCGATAACAAATCTCTCTCTCTGGAGATTGATCGATTTATTTTCTGCCCCGAATGAGTCTTATTGGTAATGTTAATGGCTGGGTTATGGAGAAAGAGTTCCATGAAAAATGGTTATTTCTTTTCGTGAGTCCGTGATCATCAATCAGTGTTTTATAACAAAATCTTTTATTTTTTCTTGAATGCCATAATATTACCCAAAATTTTGTGGCCGTCCAATTGCAAAAACCAATCCGGGATATTCCGAACACCGGATAGGGGTCCCTGTCAAATATCGTCCATCTAATAGCTTTTGTCATCATGGAGACAAACCTCATACCTTTTTATAATAATGATGATATTTTAATTTTTTTTCCAATAAATAAGGACCAAACTAAACTTCCAAAACTAACTAGGGTCCAGGACCACCTAAAATATCCCTCTCTCGGGATCTTTCCAACTAAGAGCATCTCCAATGCTAGGGGTGAAGGTCATCCTATGTTTTTTTTTTTTTTTTTGAAAATACAAAAATTTAAAATATTTATCTCTATTTTTATTAAAAAAATCTATTTATTTATATTCCAAGAAAATTAAACAGAGCTTTTGGTTGGTAGCCTAGCAATAAAATACAAATATATTGCCGAAATAGAATTGGCTAAGCATTTGATTCAGTCTCATTAGGAGCGAGCTCATATAGAGTTGTCCTGCTGATGACTGAATCTGTAAGATTAGCCTCCTCTTGAACTAATACAAGGTTTGTACTTATATTACAAGATTCATAAGCTTTGACCATGTCAAAAGTAATTGTTGGAATAAAAATAAGGGAGCTTGGTCTAACCAAGAAGTTTCAGTTGTACTTTTTCTTCCTTTCTTTGCCAACTGGTCTGCCACTTTGTTTTCTCGTCTATCTACGTACTGGAAACCCAAAAAAGAGACTATTTGTTCTACTAGATTCTTAACTTCGTCTAGAATTGTAATGCTTTGTCATTAGATAGTTGATTCATTTCCCTGTAAATACCTAATTGTTGCCATGTTATCTCCTACTATGACCAGATGTTGTATGTTATGTAGTTTGGCCCATTTAGCTGCTTGAAGAAGAACTAGAGCTTCTGCTTTTTCAGCAGTAGAAGTCCTGAAGATGCATGATTCTGCTTCTTTAAAGGTTTCTGTCCAATTACGAAGAACAAAATCAAAGCCTGCATTAGTTTTTTTAGACAACCAAGAAGCATCACAATTTAGTTTGAAAGTATTTTTGATTGGGAAGGTCCAATGTGGTATTGGTTTGATAGTTCTGTCTAGTGTTTGATTCAAACTATTCAAAGTCATTAGATGCCAGTACTCATAGTGTCTTGATATATCTAGTGCTAACTGAATTGGTGTTCTATATTTATCTTCAAATATCCCAAGACACCTTTCTTTCCAAATAAACCAGCACTTGGTTGCAACTAGTTCCATTAAGATGGAATTCAAATCTCCTGCTAACCATTTATTATATTTATGCAAGAAAGAAGTATTAATAAAATTTGAGTAGTGATGTACTCCCTGAACTTCCATT
Organism: Papaver bracteatum; assembly: GCA_023529315.1. Taxonomy (NCBI): domain Eukaryota; kingdom Viridiplantae; phylum Streptophyta; class Magnoliopsida; order Ranunculales; family Papaveraceae; genus Papaver; species Papaver bracteatum. The sequence continues at coordinate 1,405,319 of JAJJWX010003277.1, read as the reverse complement.
GGCTGTATATTCCACACAACTTTAGCATAGTCACATTCAAAGAACAGATGAAAAGTAGATTCCACATCAGTCTTACAAAAAACGCATTTATTGTCCACTGATTTTAACTTCTGTTTAGTAGGAAATGCATCTTGCAGGCATTTCCAAATAAACAGTTTGATTCTCTGCGAAGTATCCATGCTCCATAATCCTTTCCAAAACTTATTTGTTTTTTCAGGGATGATGTTAGATGGATTCAGTAACTTTGCATATAAAGATTTAACATAAATTTCACCGTTTCTAGTAAGTAACCATCTCAATTTATCTTTTTTCACTTTTCCATCCCTTTGTGTGTATAGTCTTATGTTCATTATTTCACTGACCAAAGATCTATCAAAAGTTAAAAGTAACAAAGACTCATTCCACTTATTTGTGTCATGATTTATCAAATCAGACACAAGTGTTATATTAGAGTTTCTAGGGAAAAAACTAGCTAGAGTTTGTTCCCTATTTGATAACCATTTATCATCCCAGATATTTATGGAGAATCCATTTCCTACCTCCCAAACACTATACTTTTTGATATGCTCAATACCTTGTAAAATGCATTTCCAAATCCAAGAAGTTGTTGATTTATTTTTGGATTGAAGAGCTCCTGTTTTTTTTTTTTTAAGTATTTTCCTTTTAAAATTCGAGCCCATAAATCATCAGGACTACTCACCAATCTCCAGGCTATCCTGCTAATCATAGCCTGGTTCACTTTGTTAGCCTCTTTAAAACCTAACCCCCCTTGGTCAATTGGTTTACATAAGAAATCGAAAGATTTTATGTATATACCTTTAGAGTTAGTATGTTTTCCCCACCAAAAATCTCTCTGAATATCATTTATTCTTTTGGTAATTTTTTTAGGCAAAACAAAACATCCCATGCTAAAAATTGGCATACTAGAAAGAACAAATTTATTTAGAACAATCTTACTTGATTGTGATAAGATTTTTGCTAACCAGTTCTTAACTCTTTGTTCCATTTTTTTCTATAATGCTATCAAAGGACTTAAGTTTTGATTTATCTATGAATAAAGGTACTCCCAAATGGGTGTCTCTGATATTTATTTATTTTGATTTTCATTAACCTAGAAATAATACCTTGGTGTTTATAATGAACTTTTTTACTAAAAAATAGACCAGATTTTGCAAAATTTATTACTTTCCCAAAGGCTTTACTAAAAAGATTAATAGCTTCTAGAAGATTTTTACAGCTGCCTAAATCAGCTCTAGTGAAAAAGAAAAGGTCATCTACAAAGAATAAATGAGAAATAGGAGTTGATTTTGGGGTGAGTTTGATACCTATTACCCGTTTCACTGATTCCAAATGACAGAGGAGTCTAGAAAGAACCTACATACACAAGATAAATAAATAGGGAGATAAAGAATCCCCTTGTCTTATTCCCCTAGTTGGTTTAAACTCCTTACAAGGATCCATTTAGTAAAAAAGATATGGAGGAAGTTGGTATACATTGATAAATCAATTCACTCCAATGGTTGGAGAAACCAAAGGCCTTTAGAGTTTTTATCAAGAAGTGCCAATTAACTCTATCAAATGCCTTACACATGTCAATTTTTGCTCCTATGTTTCTTGTTTTCTTTTAACTTTTGTTCATTGAGTGGACAATCTTATGAGCAAAAATAATGTTGTCTGAGATTTGTCTAGAAGAGAGGAAGGCCGACCGGAGAGGAGAAACGATTTTTCCTAAAGATTTTTTGAACATGTTAACCATTAGTTTAGCTATGACTTTGTAAGGAGTGTTACAAAGTCCAGGAGATTTTAGGCCATCCTATGCGGAGGTCTTAATAATACCTTTTTGTTGGGGGTTCAATAAAAGTTAGACCTTCTACCTAAACTTTCATCCACCAATGGTAAGGTCTTATTACCCTAAATTTGGAATATTAATGTTTCCTAATTAAGAGAAAAGAAGATTTTGGAATAAAAAATGATGATGTGTCTTTAGACCTGAGATCATGAAAAAAGTAAAAATATGACTTTCTAGTTTACCTTTTCCTATAATATGGTATGGCAGCCATGTCATCCTCTTTAATTAAGAACGCGCAATTGGGGGATATGAATTACTTCCCCCAACCCATGATTTCCGCTAAGGGATGACCATTTGGTATGAAAGTACTAAAATATCCTTCCTTCAAAATAAAAATTTAAAAACTTAAAATAAAAAATCAAAAAACAAAATCATATCCCCCATTTCCATCTCCACCTATTATTAATCTCTTTCAAATTCTAAACTCTCCCCACACCCAAATATACCCCATTCCCTTTCAAATTCTAAACTCTCCCCACTCCCTATCAAATTCTCGTCGGCTCCTCACTTTGGAAACGATTTTTTTTCTTCTTAATGCGGACGTAATGAAGATCATGCTGAAAGTGATGAATATCATGCCGGAATTGATGAAGACCATGTCGGTAGTCAAGTGCCGGCATGCTCGAGAACTTCCTATCAATGCCGGTAGTCAAGTGAAAAAAACCAGAAAAAATTCATGCCGGAATTGATGAAGACCATGCCGGTAGTCAAGTGCCGGCATGCTCGAGAGCTTCCTATCAATGCCGGTAGTCAAGTGAAAAAAATCAGAAAAAACCAGGAAAAAAAAACCAGAAAAAATTCATAACGGAAGTGATGAATGCCATGATGGAATTGATGAAGACCATGCCGGTAGTCAAGTGCCGGCATGCTCGAGAACTCCCTATCAATGCCGGTAGTCAAGTGAAAAAAAAAAAAAACTTTCTGGATACTTTTCATCCCGTGCCGGCATAGAAATTTGGGTTGAATACCATGCCGGAAGTAGTACCGGCATCCCCCGAACCCCCCAGATAGTGGCAAGCAATTTTTGAAAATTTCCGACAAATGCCGACATGGTTTTTTGGTTGAATACCATGCCGGCACCGAGTTTTTTCAGCTGCAACAATGGTGGATTCAAAGAAAAAAAAATCAAATTTTCAACCTCTTAGCAGCAATTCTCTCATCACAATCATTTTCCATTTTCAAAAAAAAATAAATTCCACTCAATTTTTTTTCCCTCCTTCTACTACTCACTCACACAAATTAAAATAAAAAATCAAACTAATCTATCCCCAAATACTTAAGAATTTATTAATTAAAATTAATCACTAATTAGGATTAGTGAGGGCTAGATTAGGAATTAAAAAAATAATTACATATGGGGTCACCCAAAATTGCTATTGAGACACCGTTTTTGTCCCGTAGATATATCCCCAATTGGTCGTTATTAATTAACCTCCACCCTAACTGTCCAATGGCACATCGTGAATGCGACCAGCAGCCAGCAGGTTAACTATCTGTCTTGGCAGCGCAGCTCCGTTGACCACTTGCCGTTTCGTATTTTCTCATCGATGTAACTTGTAAGGAACACTAGCGCAGCTCACTCCTCTAATCCGACAAAAGAGAGGGTGTTCCCCTGATGGCTTGCTTATCTCCCCCATCTACTTTCCCTCTCCAAGCTCATAATCTGGATTCAAAACCAACCCAAGAATGGTTACTATCTTCGCTCAAATCTCCAAAAACTCCAATGCAACTCAAAACATTTCATGCCCATATCATCAAAACTAATCTCACGCAAAATGATCTAATTTTTGGACAACTTTTCTTATGTTGTTCTATTTCCAATGCAATGAACTATGCCATTGATATCTTCTCAAAAATTCGTAAACCAAAACTCTTCTTCTACAATGCTATGATTAAAGGCTACTCACAAAATGGGCACCATTATAAAGCCTTACAAATGTACTCCCTCATGCGTTCTCGTTCCGTTTCTTGCGATTCTTTTACATTTCCAGTTGTTTTAAGATCAGTTTCAAGTCTTAATGAAATTCAGACTGGGAAAGAGTTGCATGGGGTTGTTATGAAAATGGATTTGTATTCAAAACTGATACTTCAAACTGCACTTATTGATATGTATTGTTCTTGCGGCTCAACGGATTCTGCACGTTTCATATTTGATAGAATTCTTGAAAGAGATGTTATTTGTTGGAATACAATGATAGCTGGATATGTTAAATGTGGGGAGTTTAATAAAGCACGAGGGCTCTTCGATCGGAGTCCTTCGAGGAATGTATCGTCTTGGAATACTTTGGTCGATATGTATTGCAAAACAGGGGATATTGAGATTGCAAGGCAGTTTTTCGATGAGATGCCTGAAAAAGATATCATTACTTGGAATGCTATGCTCTCAGGGTATGCTAAGATTGGAGAATGTGAGTCTGCTGGGAAATTGTTTGATCAAATGGTTAAGAGAAATGTTGTTTCTTGGAATGTTTTGATTACTTGTTATGTTCATAATCGACGGTTTTTGGAAGCACTGGATTTGTTCAGAATGATGCAAGTTTCAGATGTTAAGCCGAACGAAGTCACGGTTGTATCCGTGATTCCAGCTTGTGCTCATCTTGGGGCACTTGAGTTAGGGAAGTGGATTCATGGTTATATTAATAGAAATCATATTAAGATGGATGTTTATGTTAACACTTCATTGATAGATATGTATGGTAAATGTGGAAGTGTCGACGAAGCTATAGGAGTTTTTGATAATGCAAAGGTGAAGGATACGTTTTTGTTTAACACTATGATTGAAGTCTTGGCAATGCACGGGAGAGCAGAAGTGGCATTCAGGATCTTCATGTGTATGAGAAGAGAAGGCCTAAAACCGAATGAGGTCACTTTTATTGGTCTCTTGAAAGCTTGTAGTCATGTTGGAATGGTAGATACTGGACTAAAATACTTTGAGATGATGAGAGAGGAGTTTGGTCTAACACCAAAGGTAGAGCATTTTGGGTGCATGGTTGATCTTCTAGGGCGTGCGGGGCATTTGCAGGAGGCCCATGAGCTAATAATGAAGATGCCGATGGAGCCTCATCCAGTGGTATGGGGATCATTACTTGGTGCATGTAAGATTCATGGAAATGTCGAGTTAGCAGAGGAAGTAGCACTTCGTCTTGTAGAATTGGAGCCTCAAAGCTGCGGGAATTATGTACTGTTATCAAATATATACTCCAAGGCCGGTAGGTTTAACGAGGCTGTACAATTAAGAAAGATGATGAAAGAAAAGGGTGTGAAAAAGCAACCTGGGTGCAGCTCGATCGAGGTAAATCATGTTGTGAGTGAATTCTTTGCAGGAGATCGAGCTCATCCCAAGTGCAAAGAGATTTATGAACAACTGGATAAAATGGTTAAGAGATTGAAAGCCGAAGGATATGAACCTTGCATCTCATCTGCATTGCATGACGTGGATATGAATGAAAAAGAGCAGACGCTTGTACACCACAGTGAAAAGTTGGCTGTTGCTTTTGGACTTATAAGTACAGATAATAGAACTCCGATACGGATTGTTAAAAATTTGCGTGTTTGTGACGATTGCCATATTTTTATGAAGATGGTGTCCAACTATTATGATAGGCAGATGGTTATTAGGGACTGCAGCCGTTTTCACCATTTCAGTAATGGGTCTTGTTCATGTTCTGATTACTGGTAACTGGTATTGACTTCAAACCATCCAGAATGACCATTTGTACAATGATATCTGAACAATGGGTAGCCGGTAGCATATTTTATTTCCATACAGTGACTGCTGACTACCTTTATGTATTAAAATGACACAAAATGTGGACCCCGGTTTTTCTATGGGAATTTACCCAGTGTGTTTAGGTGATTTATTGTTGGACTTGGAATGATTTTTCATCAGTTTGCAGGAAGCGGGAGAAATCTCCATCAAATGTGAAACCTGTTGCAGTCCCTGAGAATATTTCTCTGTCATAGATCTTCAATATCAGTTTTGTAGCCAGATGACAATCCCCGCATGCTCTAATATTCTTTGCCACCCCTTATTGGGGAACGCCGGAACGGAGTCTTAGACTCTTACGAGTTGTACTGACAAGCCCAAGGGCAATCACTAACTTATCACTATGATGACATAAAGCTTGCCTCTTCTCTTCCTCCATGGCATCGAACAAAACCTGACTAGTTTTATGGAACATACCCAACCTCCTTCAGCTTTTCCGCAACATCGTCTAACATTGAATAAATCTCCTCTGATCGCGGGTGCCTGCCATCTCCAACTACAAACTCATGAATCACATTGTTTACCTCAATCCAACTACATCCCGGCGTCTTCAGAATCCCTCTATCTTTCATGAACCTCCTTATCTTGATAACCTTTTCCCATTGACCCTTGGAAGCATAAATATTTGACATTATAACAAAATTCCCATCATTGAACGGTTCCAATTCAATAAGTCGCTCCATGGCTATCTCCGCTAACTCAACATTACCATGAGCACTACAAGCATTAAGTAATGTCCCCCACAAGACGCCATTTCGTTTAATTGGCATGTCTTTCATTATCTCATAAGCTTCTTCCAAATGACCTGCCCTTCCTAGAAGATCTACCAAGCATCCGTAATGCTTGATGTGAGGTTCAATCTCGAAATCCCTTGTCATTGAATAGAAATGCTCCCGACCCTTTTCTACCATTCCTGAATGTGTACAAGCTGACAATACTCCAATAAATGTTATATGATCTGGTTTTGTTCCCGTCCTGAGCATATTCTTAAATCTCCCAAGTGCTGCTTCTCCATACCCATGCATTGCTAGTCCACCGATAATCGAATTCCATGTAGAAACACTCCTATCTGTTAGCTTATCGAAAACTTGAGAAGCTTTGTCGACATACCCACATTTCATATACATGTCTATAAGTGCAGTAGCCAAGGTTGGATTAAGAAAAACACCTTTCTTATGGATATACCCATGAACCCATTTCCCCATTTCAAAAGCTCCTAAATGAGCACAAGCAGATAAAACATTAACCAAAGTGAACTCATTTATCTCAATATCTTCAATTTGCATTCGATGAAATAAAGCAAGTCCTTCACTGTACTTCTTCTGTTTCACATAACCCATGATCATTGCAGTCCACGAAACGACATTTCTTTGGCACATTCTATCGAATAGTTTTCTAGCACAATCAAGATCACCGTAATTAGAGTAGAAACCAATCAAAGAAGTTTGAAAATATATATCATCGGTTTTCAAACTTGGGTTCTTGATAACAAGTGAATGAATCACTTTCCCTTGATTAAGACAAGTACAAGCTTTAATAACAAATGGGTAGGTGAAATTATCAGGTTTGAGTTCATGACATTGCATCTGAATATACATTTGTAAACTTTCATTACAAGTACCATTTAAGGTATAACCTCTAACCATGGTGTTGTACAAAAATGTAGTTTTTTCGCAAATCCCATCGAATACTCGATTAGCATACTCGGTGTGGTTTGAATTTACTAATGCTTCAACAAGTTTAGAGAGTAAAAGTTCGGTTTGATAAGATGGGTAGTTTTTTATGATTTGAGGGTGGATTTGTTTGTATTGCTTTACACTAGTACATTCTTTTAGTAGTTTTAGATGCTGAATTTTGGATTGATTAGTAGAGACTTCAGATGATTTGATGGACACTGGGATTTGGGTTTTCAAACTTAAAACTACGTTGGGATTCATGTAAGAGATCATGATGAGCTTTTCCTAAATGTAACAGATAATACAAGTTGTGATTACCGAGCCTTGAACCTTTGATGTCCTAGAAATGGCAAAGAATTAGATTGCGCGATTTTACAAAACATAATCACTTCATAATTCATATACTGGAAGCTGCTTACTAAGTTTGTTCAATTTGAGATTTTTTTTTTTGTTCATTTTCTTTTTCTGCCTTGGTAACACTATGATTCCAAACTAAAGCTATAAAACTAAGGATGAGGCTGCATATTTTTTGCCTACCATTTTTATAGGGGCGACTCAATCGCAATTAGGAGCGACAATAAAAGACAAAATAGGTTGAAAATATTTATATGACCCTTCATAATAGGGAGGTATTTTGTGCCCGATTGTTAAAACCTAATCGGAAGCTTTGTAACATCTTTGCCAACCGATTTAAAAGGATTTTAGAAAAAAACTCATTTTGGGGTAATTTATAATCGGAAGGTAATGTAACCAGTTAACCTTCCGATTATTATAATCGGAAGGTAATGTAACTAGTTAACTTCCGATTATGGCTACGTTTCAAATACGAACCAAATGGTTAGGGGTGGCTCTGCACCCAAAGCCAAATGGAAATTTGGCAATGGTCCGATGTGGAGCTACTTATAATCGGTAGCCAAATATCCTACCGATTATAGAAGATTTCAAAATTTTGGAGAAAATGGATTTTAGAAAAAAACTCATTTTGGGGCAATCTATAATCGGAAGGTAATGTAATCAGTTAACCTTTCGATTATTATAATCGGAAGATAATGTAACCAGTTAAACTTCCGATTATGGCTACGTTTCAAATACGAACCAAATGGTTAGGGGTGGCTCTGCACCCAGAGCCAAATGGAAATTTGGAAATGGTCCGATGTGGAGCTACTTATAATCGGTAGCCAAATATCCTACCGATTATAGAAGATTTCAAAATTTTGGAGAAAATGGATTTTAGAAAAAAACTCATTTTGGGGCAACCTATAATCGGAAGGTAATGTAACCAGTTAACCTTCCGATTATTATAATCGGAAGGTAATGCAACCAGTTAAACTTCCGATTATGGCTACGTCTCAAACACGAACCAAATGGTTAGGGGAAGTGGAAATTTGACAAAGGTCCGATATGGGGCTACTTATAATCGGTAGCCAAATATCCTACCGATTATGGAAGATTTCAAAATTTTGGTGAAAATGGATTTTAGAAAAAACTCATTTTGGGGAAACCTATAATCGGAAGGTAATGTAACCAGTTAAACTTCCGATTATGGCTACGTCTCAAACACGAACCAAATGGTTAGGGTTGGATCTGCACCCTGAGCCAAGTGGAAATTTGGAAAAGGTCCGATGTGGGGCTACTTATAATCGGTAGCCAAATATCCTACCGATTATAGAAGATTTCAAAATTTTGGAGAAAATGGATTTGAGAAAAAAACTCATTTTGGGGCAACCTATAATCGGAAGGTAATGTAACCAATTAACCTTCCGATTATTATAATCGGAAGGTAATGTAACCAGTTAAACTTCCGATTATGGCTACGTCTCAAACACGAACCAAATGGTTAGGGGTGGCTCTGCACCATGATCCAAGTGGAAATTTGGCAAAGGTACGATGTGGGGATACTTATAATCGGTAGCCAAATATCCTAACGATTATGGAAGATTTCAAAATTTAGGAGAAAATGAATTTTAGAAAAAAAAACTCATTTTGGAGCAACCTATAATCGGAAGGTAATGTAACCAGTTAACCTTCCGATTATAAAAGGGAACATTAGCCGAAATATCCATACATTAATCGGTAGCTAATGATTCATTTTAAACTACCGATTGTTTGTAACCTACCGATTGTGGTTTTGGCTACCGATTATATAAGGGCATAGTTGCCATTTTGAAAAATCGCGGATAAGGGGTAGCTCAATTTTACGTTTGGGTGACCTTTTTTGTCTTTTAGTGTCGCCCCTAATTGCGACTGAGTCGCCCCTAAATGTGCCAGGATTTTTTGTTCAATTTCTTTTTCTGCCTTGGTAACACTATGATTCCAAACTAAAACTATAAAACTAAGAACTTGTTATAGGGCCTGTGGCCCATGGATGTACGGTCCATTAGATGAATAGGTCTTCCCTTTCCTGTATATAAGAGAACATTATATGTATGTAATAGTTTGATGCCTCTTGATCAATACCAAGTTCTTCTCCTTCTCTATCTCTTCTAATTGTTACTCCAAAACGTTATCATGCATGATGCTATCGCAGAGCTAGATTGAATTGGGCGATTTATTTTTTACATGAACGATTTAGATCAACGCAATTATGGAATTATCATTAAGCTAAGTGTTCCTCTTCCTTTTTGATTTGATTTGATTTAATGAAGGAAATGAAATCCGTTGATTTGGTTTGATTTGTACTAATACGATTGATTTGATTTTTTTTTTTTTTTTGGCATAATCAAATTGATTTGATTGTTGGATCATTTGATCATTATTTATGTAAATCTCATCCCATAATTACTGATTACATTTCATATTATATTATTATTATAGTAGTTCATGGTGGAGAAATTCTGATCCCGTAGATTGGTTCTTCGTCACAATCAAATATGGTATCTCAAGACAAGGTATCTCTCGATCGATCCTTTTCTTTGATAATATGCAAAGGTTACAGATGGTGCCTAAGGAATAGGTTATGCATACCAACCTATCTTTTATTGCTTTGGCGATATGCAATATTACACGCATCTTACTTAATTCGTTTTTAGAACCCAATATTAGTCAACCTTTTTCTGTTTCATTTTGCGTATGTGTTTGAGTAAGAGCGAGACAACGGGAAAAAAGATTGATGATTGCGTTATCTCTCAATATGTGTTTTTAAATTACTAGATGGATTTAAGCATATCACTGACATTCATGTTCTTACGCATTTTTAGTTGCACTATATATGTGCCATTACGACTCCACATCGTACTATGACGGGTCTTCAAAACTGTTAAGTAGTTATGTTGGAAATGAGTTCCCAATAATTATCCGCATTTTAAAACTTTTTACAGGAGATCTCTTACCGCTAGATTTGCGGGTTATCACTTTAATGATACAGTCTTCCCGTCGTTAGGAGGAGATACGAAAAAGTATTTTCTAAGGGAACGACAGGAATTGTCGTGATGTGTTCCCAATGTGTCTCATATTGATTCTTATACTCCACAAATGTAAATGTGAAGTGATAAAGAATATTCGATTTTCAGAATGTACACTAATGCTGCTAAAGTGATGAGATCACACATACCAGCTACAAACCTACCTGCAAAGTTACAAATCCTCAATACGGTATATACACCATAGACTAAGGTGTTTCAACTACACTCAGTGGAAGTGTGGTTGAGGCCGTGGCTCCATAAAGGAAGTTGGACATACCATTTCGTTCGATCAATCCTCACCTAGAAAGGAATTAGGTGAGTAAGGCATAACTTATTTATATCATCAGAAATCATCTCATAAGATTGTCTCTGAATATGTCCATGAATCAAACTGGAGGACGCTCCGAAGTTTTAAATGATTCTAGAGAAAAATGAAATCCTGACGGATTATGACAATGCACATGAGTTAATGGAAGGATCATGCGTGCACATTGATGATATAATCCATAAATAGTTGCTCCATAAGTAGAGAAAAATGAGATCGAACCATGCTTTATTTTTATTAATTTCAAATAAATAGCATATTTGGCCTACACAATCCAGGTAGAACTTGATTCTTTGACAAATATACAGGTATTTGGTGTGGTAGTGCTAACCAACCAAGTGTAAAGCCTATTGGACATACATGATTAATTTGTCACAAAGAATAATGAGAAAAAAATCAGTCTTAAAGTATAAAGACTCTCCTTGTGGAGCGAGGTTTCTCAGAAATACATGGAATTGTTCTTTTGTAATGAACTTTATAGTGTTCCGCTACTTAGTTATCTTGGTAATTTCAAAAGGACTTGAAATGCAGCATATATATGTGGTTGTTACGTATCTCTGAAAGAATCAAGAGATAGAATATATATAGAAAAGTGCTTGATAGCCTTTTGTTTCCCAAATCAAATGAATCTAAACCATAGAGTGCGTTTACAATTAGATAGAACGCTCACTTATAGATTGAAGCAATCAGGCGGAAGTTGTATACCCGTCTAAGTGGCTATTTGATTTGGAGGGGATAGACAAATAAGTTATTTTTCTTGCGTATTCACAGGAAAGTTCCTAATTTGGAATTGTAGCTATTTATGTCGACGGTACATACATGATGGGTACTCTTGATGTAATAAGAGACCTTAAAAGCTATTTAAAATCCGAATTTGAGAAGAAAAATCTAGGGAAAGCTCGACCGAGTACTGAGCTTGTGGGATATTATTCCGCCAGTTTGCATATTTCTAAAGTTGTCAGGCATATTAACAAAGACTTGCATCCTGATGGCACTCCCATGATTATTCGAGGTTCAAATATAAGTAAGAGACCATTTCGTCTAAAGGAAGATGACGAATATGTGTTGGGAGATGAAATTCCCATATCTATGTACAATAGAGGCATTGTTGTACTTAGTATAATAATGTACTCGATTAAATTTTACATCCTCAGTGAACTTGTTAGCTAGATATAGCTCAGCGCCAACGCAACGTCATTGGAATGGTATAGTGAATGTAATCATGTACTTTAAAGTAACCATTGACATAAATTTGTATTATCCCTACAAAGACATTAAAAGGAATGCTAATGAAATTGCAATCCAAAAGTTGTTGATTATGAAGGAAAAATAATCTCTTCTCCAACGAAAGTAATCAGAGGGAGATATGGTAGATTATTTTCTAGGTTACCAATATTCAGTTTCGAAAAGTACATAACCAAAGAAACTGTGTGGAACAACCCTGAAAGTAATCAGGGGGAGATGTCGACATCAGGGGGAAGATCTGATAGGTGTGATAAACACATAATTTTATATCTAGTATTTATGCTTTCTTTGCGAGTTTTCATGTAAATTATGTATCTTATGTGTGTTTTTGAGTTATTAGGTACTCTGGAGTCGCACAGAAGAAAATAAGAAGAAATCACCCAATTTGAGCAAAAAGGGAAGAAAGGTCATTTCATATGCAAACACTATCGGGAGTCGAGCCAAGGTTAAGGGGCAACTATTTTGAATAAGTATTTAAGGGGCTGCCAATTTGGGTAGCCCTTATCCAGAAAATGTGTGTGTTGTTAGCACCCAAACTAAGGTATCCCTTATCATTCATGAGTGGGTGTAATTATCGGGTGCAAATATCATGGGGTGTACTCATTCAACCCCAACCCTAGATCGAGAATAGAAATCTTCTATCAATTATTTCCTCTCATTCATTTCGTCCCTGAAACAGAAATTGAGAAATAAAAGTGCAAGCAACTGTTTCTGTTTGAGAGATCGAGAATCAATTAGGGTTTTCTGTTGCTGCAATTGATGATGATGAGGTTCAAATGGATCTGAGATGGCGACGATGGTATGGGATGTAGAAGTGATGCTGTTAAAGTGGGTTTGTAAAGGTGGAGATGATTGAAGCAGCTGTTGTTGAATGGAGATGGGTTGAATCTGTTTAAAGAACATGAAATTGAAGCTGGGTTCAGTGGAGGTTCTTGAGATGAGAATCGAAGAAAGAATTTAGGGTTTGGTTTTATTAAATGGGTTTGATGTTACAATGGAATGGACTGGTGCTGAGTGAACCAGAGATTGGAGATGAATTCGGGGTTTAAAATGAATCTGCTGCAACTGGATTGAGTATGAAAATGGTGGAAACTGATATGGGTACACTGGGAATATACGATTGAGGGTTTGATGTTCATCAATTGAATTGAGAAACTAGAGTTGAAAAAAGGGTATCTGTTGTTGATAATGTTAAGAATGAAGAATTAGAGTTGGGTGTTTGAATCTGAGATCGAGAAGATGAAAAGAATCGATGGGTTTTGAGAGAACAGAAAAACCCAATTGATGTTGTTGATTTTCATGGGAATGAGGCTGAGTTTCTGGTGAATCGAGAGGAGAAGAAACTCACAGAGCTGTATGTGATTGAAGGAGGAATTCATTCAAGAGAAGAATAAGTTGAAAGTGCTGATGATGCTGCAGGAATGAAGGATGTTTAAAGTAGAAATTGTGTTGATTGAATTTCCTTAGATGTAAGCTAGGATTGTTACAGGGAATTGGCCTGAACTCGGCCTGAGGAAGGCCCAGAAATAAATAGAACTCTGTCGTATTTTGATATCGACGAGTTAACTCAGTGAGTTCGTTAAACGATCCAGTCATGTAACTCAATTGAGTAAGCCTAGTAAGACCGAGTAAGATGCTGTCTCGGAGGCTAACTCACTCTCTCCCTTTGACCCTTGACTGTTAAGGACCTTTATGTCAACAGTTAATTATAACGGAATATTATGTCGACGGCATGGAACTCAGGCGACCGGCGGTGGAATTCCGACCTGAACCCCAGTTTTCCGGCGAGCGTTTTTTTGACAAAATTTCTACACGGGTTTCTCTCTCTTGTGGGCTTGGTGGATTTCTATCTAATGGACTTTGAAGACTAGACCTAATTTTGGAAGGAGTATCCTTTATGGAAATTGAGAAACATATAAAAGAGAAGACTTTTACCTAATATTAGATATATCTCATCTTATCTTCTACTTTTGTTTCTAGGGTTTACAACATGATAGGGTTTCTCTTTCTTCTTGTTATGAACTTCATTAACACGAGTACTTAATTTTATTATTGGTTATGGATTAGTAGGATTTCACAAAGCATGATTCTTTGATATGATAAATTAGTTTTGTCTCTATATTATCGATTATGATTCACTATTTATATTGTTACATGATTTGAATGCTTGTTTGATCGAGTCATGAATCGGTTGAGTTTGTTTTCATCTCTATTGCTAGATTAGGGTTTGTTATACGTAAAAGTGATAGATTCCTGATTACAAGTATCATGAATATGGTTATAGCTTGTAGTGATGCATCCTTATGATCATATGTGAACCATAACCTTTGTTAAATCGGATTAGTGCGCTTTCCACGTTCGATTGCTTTGATTGGCCTGATTTCATAGAACTTAATCATCTAGGGAATTAAACTTGATTAGTGCTTTTACACGTTAGGTTGTTCTCTTAGATAGAACTCATAGTCGCATCTTTTAATGTGTTTGTTGATGACAAAAGGAGATTTGCGGGATATTCTTGCGGTCAAGGTATTCTAGGGCTTTTGATAAAAGTTGAGATTAAATATCAATTTTACTTATTGTTTTGAAAGCATGTTTGTGAATGAAGATGAATCCTTAACCAATATCTCTTCTATTTGATTCATTTGCTTATTTCTTTTTTTGCTTTTATTTTACTTTTACTTTACAAAAATCAGAAAAACCCCCGGTGTTTTATATAGGAATCCGAAAGCATATTGACAACCTAGTCCTCTCTGTGGGATCGATCCTTTCTTGCCCTTGCTATATTTATATTTTGAGTAGTAAGAAAGTGTGAATTATTTTTGACGCATACGACATCGATCAAATTTTGGCACCGTTGCCGGGGAGGCAGCGGTTGTCACTTGTTTTTGGTTTCTTATTTTTTGTTTTTGTTTTTCTTATTCTTTGGTTCTTAACCTTGTTTTGAGAACTCTTGTTTCAAGTACTTATTATGGAAGGAGCATATTGGAGCAATGGATATGATTTTCAACCTCCTCAACACTATGACAATTTCCCACCAACTTTGGGATGCAATAAAAACCAATTTATTGGCTATGATGCATATCCTAGAGAACCTTATGGTGATTTTCATACATACCAACAACAACCTTATAGTGGGTATGTAGGTTAAGCACCAAGGTGGGATAATTCTACTTCTAATTGGCTTCATTCGAGTTGTATGCAGATTTTGAATGGATTACAAGACATGCAACAAAAACTAGACCAACTTGACCGTGATAGAGAGAACGTCGCACAAACCAATTTTTGGAACATTTCTTCTTACCCGACTCCAGATCGTAGTTATGATCATTCACCCATTCAAAGGGAAGAGTCATGGGAAAGAGAACCTATTGTATCCAATGGTGGTAAGCGTGTGAACGTCAGGAAACTTGCACAAAATTTATACAAGTTGGAAGATGATGGAGCCTCGGAAGAGCTTGTCAATGAAATTAGTAGGACCATCCATATGGAACTCAAACGACGTCGTGATAAAGGTTGGGAAACTGACGACGATTCTGATTATGGTGAGTCTGAAGATGAAGACGAATATGATTGTGTTGAAAAGGACCAACCTTTGGATATATTTGATGACGTTAGTGTAGTTGACTCAACTCTTGATCTTTATAATGATCAAGCACCTAATCAAAAGGTTCGTGAGTATAATGAAACTAGTGTTTTACATAACTTTGCAACAAGGTTTGAGTCTAATGAAGAAGAGTATGTTGAGAATGAAACCGTTAAGACCAATATTATGGAAGACCCAATTGAGCTTGCATATGATTGTAATGATGATGTTTATGTCGAGACTTCGGTTAAGGCAGAAACGGATGAAGAATGGTTGCAAGGTTTGATAGAGGACCATGATATACAAGAGGTGAACAATTCACTTGAGTTTTTCAAGGATGAAGAGGATTCCGTTATACAAGAGATTGTGCAAGGTTTTTCTAACCCTTTGCCTATTATTTCTTCTCCTTTACCTCTTATTGGTTTGAATGTATGTGCTTCGAAAACATTATTGAATGAATTTTGTTTCTCGATATCCTCCATTAGAGAGACTTGATTCTCATACTATGCAGGTTTTTGAACAAGAAACCGTGGAAGTACCCGACTCCTATATTCTTTACTCACTTCCAAGTGTGGACAAGAATAAGTGTGGGGGAAACTTTTATCGGTTAATAGCTTCGTTTCTATTTTATAGTACTAATATTTGTGTGAAGCTAGTGTTTGCAAAAAAGGTGCTATGGGTGGATCCCCAAATTTTTCGATTGTTAGTATATGGGGAATGAATCTTATAAGAAGCTAAGTCGGTCCGTCGACTTTAAAACAAGCGTTAAGTGGGAGGCAACCCACCGTTTTTGTATCTCTTATCATTTTGTTTCGTTTATTTATTTTTCTTATTCCATATCATATTAGGATTTCCCACCTTGACTTTACTAGGAGGATTCAATTACATTGAGGACAATGTAAAGTTTAAGTGTTGGGGAGTGTTTGGATGTTTTGCATATAGAGTTTTTAACCTTTTTGAGTCGTTTTTTCAAAAAAATTAAATTTTTGCATAAAAAACCTTCGACTTGTAGAGATTTTAGAGTCATTAGAATCCTTCTAGGTATGTTTACATAGAGTATTCTGACCGACATAACTGAAATTGGAAGTGTTAGGGAACTACATTCGGATTTCTTACGAATTGGAGTGTTAAATAATGGATTTAATCATGCCGGTGATGCAAATTAGGAGCAGAGAGAAATGCATTATTAGAGTTGCTGATCAATCATTAGTGGAGACTACCCATTTTCATATCAACCAAGGCGCCGACCAGAAATTCTTCCATGACTAAAGAGCTTCTTTTGAGTGTGTGTCACCGTACGTTAATTCCGGGTAGAATGGTGAGCTACCCAACTTCGCACCAATTCAGCACTATTTTTGATCTCTTGAGTGCTAATTTTTGTCAATCATGAGGGTGACGTCTATGGATGAAAGCCTCCTTCTTGTAGTTCGATTTGCAGTTAGCACCATTCTTTCTCTCTCGAAAACAACGGGTCCATAGAAACACCACAATTATCAACAAGGAGAGATATCAAAATCTACAAGGAACACTATACCATTTTTAGAGATTCGCAACGGAATCTGGACGTTGCTGACTGGGGTTGCAACGGCAAACCCGCGTTGCAAAACACGACGTTGCATTTTTTCGCAACGGCATAAGCTACGTTGCGACTCTCGGTCAGCAACGGGGATTCGCAACGGCAAGTGCCGTTGCGAATCTATTTATTCGCAACAACGATCTGCCGTTGCTAAGCTATTTCGAATTACAGGAATATCCCTACCCGGAACTAAATGTTACTGGTTCTGGTTCTGGTTCTAATTTAGGAACAGATGGAAGACGTTGCTAATATTTTGCAACCTAAAAAAAAGTCAAGTCTTCATTGACCTGGTCAAAATCCATTTACCCCCCCTGCAATTACCCAGTTCCCATATTCATCATTTCCACAGATATACAAACTACAATGTCATTCATTCATTCAATGGAAATACAGAAAAGATTCTTCAATTGAAATTGAATTTAACAAAAAGTATAAATATTTGATACAAATGTATACCAAGTATCACAACAAAAACTTAGTTCCTAAGTTCAGTTCATAGAAACTTACGAAATTCCTAAGTTCTTCCAACTTAAATCACTACAAGGACATACTACATAAAAACTTACAAATCTTGAACTGTTAAGGGACCTAATGGCTGCAGCTTTGTTCTCCAACCTTTCTGATCTCACAAGAGAGCATCATTCAACAAACCTGCGAACAAAGCATCACAAATTCTTCCAATCAGATATCGCAGCGAGCGTTTATAGAGCCAATTTAGTGTAATAACTGGATTAACATATTGGATAAGTATATAATAAGACAAATAAGAGAATGAAAAAAAAAACTTACAGCAATTGCGAGGCCCATTTGTACATAGAGGAATAGCACCAAACAATGCAACTAAACATGTCATGAAGTCGAACTTGTTAACCCTCCAGAAGTCTGGTCTTTCTAACATGCATTGACTAGCATCTTCAAAAGCAAGATCTCCTTTGTTTAAGCACACATAGCACAAACTCTTGTTGGATAGTACAGCTGCATCACCAGATTTGATATTGATGGCCTATAAAAAAAATCAGTAGAGTGATCAACCCATTTAAGAAAGAAATATAAAAAGACAACTTGAAGTAAATAGACTGAGAACTGAAAAATCTTTAAGATCATTTTCAAAATTTAAGAATATTAAAAGATGGTGCGGAAATTGTGGATATAAGTGGTTCCCATTTTAACTCCACTACAAGAGAAACATGTGACTCGGAAACTTTATAACATCAACTGAGATGTAAGTTAATTTTCTTATAGATTAAGCTTAGACAATAATGGTTTGAGAGGAACATATAATCTTTCTTTCTTGAGTAAAACAACGCAGTTGAGCAATTCTAAATGTGACCATAATTTTTTTGAAATAAGCATATAAGGAACTGCATTGAAATATAGAAGATGCCTTTGTCTTATGATAAGACAAAGGATGGTCGATCAACCGATCAATACTAAGCATGAATGAATTTATTTAAGGAACAAAGACTGTCAGGGTCAATCTAACTGTAAACTGTGAAGATTTCCTAACTTAAACTCATTCTACTGCCCCAGATACTATCAACCGACTAACTAAACACTCAATGTCAAAGACGTAGGCCTGAGGGATACCTATATTACTAGTATAAATGTAGGATGTCCCTGCAATTCCCAAAAGATCCAAATTGTATCACGTAGGATTATATATGAATGTGTATCCCGTAGGATGATATGAATGTTTCGGAATCACTACATGATACATGGGAGGAGTATTCCTATTTCACCTTCCATTAAAAAGCTATCAATTAGATTAAAATTCATTTGAACGCCTAACAATATAGGGATTATTACAAACAAACAAAAAAAGGTACCTCTGTATACCAATATACTGCCAGCCAATACTCATTCCTCTCAAATGCACTTATTCCCTTTGATTTTGCCTCAAGAAAATGCTGCTTTGCTTTAGAAGTCATCAGCTATAGTAAGTAAGATTTCATACAACACATTAACTTGAAAAGTTTCAATAAACTACATATTTATGAGCTCCATGGCATGAAAGTTGGAAACTGCTGAATGTTAAGGGTATGACATAAATACTACAAACCTAATACTGATCCAGAACTTTTAGCAATACTTGCTTTATAGAATGCCAATGAGAAGATAGTGAAATCATTTTCATCCCCAAATGTTAAGACACTATCCAATACTTGAAAAGAGCAATACAAGTTTATAATTACCTTTTTTTGGAACTTCTCAGAATTTACACGCTTCATTATTCCATTTATGCTCCAGTTACTATATGATGGAATTGGAGAAGTCACAGGAAAAAGAATCTCAACACCTCGACGATTACCGTTAGTAGTTGCAATTTATACTAGCTTTTAGTCTGCAATTTCTATAAGAAAATGTTGACTATCATAAGCTACACAACCATAGGTGACATCAACGAATTATATCATAGTGTACCATCGCTTCTTTACATATTAAAGAATAACATAAAAACACTAAACAGACGATCAAGAAAGTTACGAGTTTCTAGCGCAAGGACACACTAATAAATTCAATCCCTTGGATCGTTTGGCTCAAATTAATGAGTCATGAGACACTCATTAAACTTTAAAGTACCATTTAATGCCAGATACAATAGGTTACATCAAGTAAATGAATAAAGACCCAAAATACAACTTACTGAATTCGTAACATTTGGATCTGCACCAGCTTAAATCAGTAGCTTGATGATTTGTGTTGCCCCTGTTAGAAAATTTAAATTTTTAAATTTTGAATCTGCAGCACCAGCTTCAACCATTTCCTCGATGATTTCTGTTGTTTCCCCCACTTTAGCTGCAAGTAGCAGAGCTTTTACTCCATCTGGTACACCATTTGGATCAACACCTTACACAACCACAAACAGACGATAAAAAATCCTTAAATGTGCATTCATGATGAATACACTATCACCGGTTGTAGTTGTGGACACCCTAAAGACCCATTCAGAAAATAGAGAGAGGGCATGCGAAATGCTATCAAGTAGGACCAACTCACCATCAATGTCCAATTGAAAGTGAAAGCAATTACAATGCATGTTTCCCCACCAATTACATAAGCTCTTCCCTCTACATGTAAGTGGATGGTGTACACTCGACGACGGTTCTGCTACCTATCAAAGGATTTGTAAGAATATAAGTGTGAAAAAGTGTATTTGAGCACCTTATATTTCAAAAAAAATAAACAATCTTTATGCAAACTTATGAGCTATTCAATTTGCTCAAACTCTCTTGCATGATGATAGGACTTTTCAGAATCAACCCTTCGAAATATCGGAAGTATTTGTATCATGCTTGCATTCATATAAAATGGATCGTCGGTCCGGGGTAAGACAATACATGAGGTATGACTTGTTCTTGTGGGATACATATACTCATGGAGAGTATGGGCCCGACTCCAAACATTCACCAATTGTCTCAACTCAGACATGTGTGTCAACAACTGAAAATGGGATTTCTAGTAGACAGTCTTGATGAATACTAACTAGACAATCAATTTGGTCATAGAAAAAATACAACCAGGGTCAAGTGAGACATCAACCCAGTATTCATTATAATTTCCTAAATCCACGAATGTACACACATACATAGAGTATTTAAGGATACTTACCCGAGAGAACGACTGAGAGTATGAAAAGAAAAATTTATCTGCATTCTTTCTCTTTGGCTAATGAAGTGGTCTAATCCCGAGCAACCTACAACAGTAAACACTCATAGTTTTAGCACCAAATGAATGAGATAATGTACAACCAAAATATTTATAAACAACAAAAGATCCCACTGGTGCTAAATGCTATAGTAGTAGTCTTATCTTATCTTATCTTATATAGGATAAAGATAACGTAACATTTTCAAAACCTACAAACTCAGTGCAGAAAGAAGATTAGATGCAAATCTATGCGACTATTGAGGTGAAAATGAAACGAAAAATGACAGAAGCTTCAATCCAAAATTATGATGAACTAAATCTTTGCTACGCTGAAAATTAAAGGAGTAATTAACTAAACTAATGAAATGATATATTACGGAATGATGATACATTTGAACTATTAATTTACCAATTAGTTCTCCATCTCATTCTGAAGCTCTTTCCCGCCTCATTCTTCTCAGCTCACAGCCATTCTGCAGCTTTAAAACTCAAATAATGCTGTACAGTACCAGCTCTTGCAACACCAACCACCTTTGGTTCCCTGTAATACAACAGTCCTAGTGTACTGTTATTCTTCCATCAACAACCACCTCTCCTGGCAAGCAATTAAATTCTTCAGCTCATCCTCAGGCTAGGCCAACAACCAAAACCCATCACCACTGGACCTAAAACATCAACTTACAATTCATTCCACCTTCATCTCATACCTTCCATTAGATCCGTAATCACTTTATTCCGCAGGTAAGCTGTCAATGCAGCTCTACTTGGTCCAATTACTTCCAATCATGCGTATAGAACTTCTTCAGGTCCATTTCAGTTTCCCTGACTATCTCTATCAATCACAGCAGATTCAATTCCATTTCCCAAACCTTCTTTGTTCATCTCAGTGCCTGAATCTTATGGAAACCCTAAACAATGGCAAATTAGACCGAACCCATCTTGTAATTCTCTTCATAACTTCAAATTGAACAAACAACAACAGCTAATCCTTTAATTCCACCAGCAGAACAACCACAAACCCTAATTGAAAAGATTAACAAAATTAATCAAGAGATCAAAGATATGATTTATACCCTTTTCTCTACTCCTTCTACAACCACAACATCAGAAGCATCATCTTCATTGTTATTTTCAACATCCACTTCACCACCTTCCTGTAAATATCACAAATCTAATTGCAATCACAATCAATAAAATCAAAAAAGTTATACCAAAAAAAAAAAAAAAATTTTGATCGATCCACTTACCATAACCTCCTCAACTGGTTCATCCTTGTATTTGTGAGTTCAAAAAACAAATCAAAAATCTCAAAATTACAGAAAATTGGGAACCCTAATTGAAAACTTTGCAGAAAATTAATCGATGAGAAAAGAATAAAAATGGATATTTACCCAATATCACCCAAATCATTTTGATTATCGTCATCCATTGATGATGATGCTTGAAGAGGATATCGTGTTCTGGGTTTAGGGTTTCTTCGTCACTTCAAACAAACAAGATGAATCAGAATAAAAAAAAATCAAAATCTAACAATAATAAGAACACGGTACTGATGATAGATTTTAGAGATTGAGAGGAAAAAAAAAAGATCGAGAAGGAGACGAGAGGAGAGGGAGGAGAGACTGAGTCTCTGTGTTTGGCGGAGAATAATGAATATAAAGAGGGAAATCGACTGGGATATACCCTAGATTGGGAATAAGGGTGAAAAAAAAACAACGAAGTCTTGACCAAAGTTTGACTGGGGCGTGTTTATAAGTCCTAGTGTTCCCGACCACGCACGTGGTTCACACGCTTGAACCCAGCGCAGTTGTGATTCACAACCTTGAGTGGGAGGTTGCAATTTACAAGCAACAACGGAACAAGAAAAGAGCAAATTTTATATTCAATTAAAGCAACATACAATGAGCAGATTTTTACATACATGTTGAAGACTTATTTACAATAGCGAAGAAAAGCAAAAGGTGAGAATTATTGAAGTTTATGATTTCGAGGCGATACAAGTTGTGAAGAATCAAGCGGTAAAGTAATTTTCCATGGCCATGGTTTATTTTATTTCTCTTGTCTATATGAAGTAAAAAAAAATTGAAAAAAAAAAAATGAGACAAGAGAAATATCTATTGTTTTGTTTTTGTTTTTATTTAATAAGCTGTGGGGAAGGAAAATCTATAAGGAAGTTTCAAGCGAAAAGGATTTTAAGGAAAAAGGTTACAAATTGTCAAGGATTTACAAAGTTCAAGAATTTATCATCAATAGTTGAAGCTGAAGACCAAGAAGATGAAGACGAGGAGCGGAAGACGTTTCTATTGGATTCCGTGAGAGTGGTGCTATCATAATTAGCAATCGGATGTGAAGGTGAGTAAGTAATCTCATCCTCGATATAAGTGGTTGATTTCCTTTCTTAGAGATCGTTAGAAAAATGGTTTTTCAAAATGTTAAAAGATGTGGGTTTTCAAAATATTTCGGAAGTTGTCCTTCCCGCCATTCAACGTGTTGCAGGAATTCTCTCTTCATTCCTACCTGCACACATGTGAGACCCATAAAAAAGCCGTCTTTTTGAGTGCAATTTCATAAAATTCTTTTGGTGAGGCAGAATTTGAGGCGAAATGCTTATTGATCGTTTCTCAAACACGCGTTTCTTTCATTATGGTGTGGTTATTTCTCACTCAAGATTTAAGAATGAATATGTTCTTTGATATTTCTAACTTCTTATTACTAGCATGCAGAAATTCTATGTCCTCATAGCTCTTTGGATGCTTGGGGACGCTGGAACGCTTTGGAGTTGGAGTAGGTTTTGTGGGTATATCTCTAGTAATCCTTCACGAGACTATAACTCGTCCACTAGGGACACCTAGGGGTTCAAAGGCTTGTTATTTATGCTAAAAGTGACCGTAGCCTCGACGACACGGAGTTGTATGTATGTTTTATAATTGTTTTGTTTGATTTGCTCGAGGACTAGCAAAGTCTAAGTGTGGGGGAATTTGATAGGTGTGATAAACACCTAATTTTATATCTAGTATTTATGCTTTCTTTGCGAGTTTTCATGTAAATTATGTATCTTATGTGTGTTTTTGAGTTATTAGGTACTCTGGAGTCGCACGGAGGAAAATAAGAAGAAATCACCCAATTTGATCAAAAAGTACAGAAAGGTCATTTCATATGCAAACACTATTGAGAGTCGAGCCAAGGTTAAGGGGCAACTCTTTTGAATAAGTATTTAAGGGGCTGCCAATTTGGGTAGCCCTTATCCAGAAAATGTGTGTGTTGTTAGCACCCAAAATAAGGTATCCCTTATCATTCATGAGTGGGTGTAATTATCGGGTGAAAATATCATGGGGTGTACTCATTCAACCCCAACCCTAGATCGAGAAGAGAAATCTTCTATCAATTATTTCCTCTCATTCATTTCGTCCCTCAAACAGAAATTGAGAAATAAAAGTGCAAGCAGCTGTTTCTGTTTGAGAGATCGAGAATCAATTAGGGTTTTCTGTTGCTTCAATTGATGATGATGAGGTTCAAAAGGATCTGAGATGGCGACGATGGTATGGGCTGTAGAAGTGATGCTGTTAAAGTGGGTTTGTAAAGGTGGGGATGATTGAAGCAGCTGTTGTTGAATAGAGATGGGTTGAATCTGTTTAAAGAACATGAAATTGAAGATGGATTCAGTGGAGGTTCTTGAGATGTGAATCGAAGAAAGAATTTAGGGTTTGGTTTGATTAAATGGGTTTGATGTTACAATGGAATGGACTGGTGCTGAGTGAACCAGAGATTGGATATGAATTCGGGGTTTGAAATGAATCTGCTGCAACTGGATTGAGTATGAAAATGGTGGAAACTGATATGGGTACACTGGGAATATCCGATTGAGGGTTTACTGTTCATCAATTGAATTAAGAAACTAGAGTTGAGAAAAGGGTATCTGATATTGATAATGTTAAAAACGAAGAATTAGAGTTGGGTGTTTGAATCTGAGATCGAGAAGATGAAAAGAATCGATGGGTTTTGAGAGAACAGAAAAATCCAATTGATGATGTTGATTTTCATGGGAATGAGGCTGAGTTGCTGGTGAATTGAGAGGAGAAGAAACTCACAGAGCTGTCTGTGATTGAAGGAGGAATTCATTCAAGAGAAGAATAAGTTGAAAGTGCTGATGATGCTACAGGAATTAAGGATGTTTAAAGTAGAAATTGTGTTGATTGAATTGCCTTAGATATATGCTAGGATTGTTACAGGGAATTGGCCTGAACTCGGCCTGAGGAATGCCCATAAATAAATAGAACTCTGTCAGATTTTGATACCGACGAGTTAACTCAGTGAGTTCGTTAAACAATCCAGTCATGTAACTCAATTGAGTAAGCCTAGTAAGACCGAGTAAGATGCTGACTCGGAGGCTAACTCACTTTCTCCCTTTGACCCTTGACTGTTAAGGACCGTTAGGTCAACATTTAATTATAACGGAATATTCTGTCGACGACATGGAACTCAGGCGACCGGCGGTGGAATTCCGGCCAGAACCCCAGTTTTCAGGCGAGCGTTTTTTGGACAGAATTACTACACGAGTTTCTCTCTCTTGTGGGCTTGGTGGATTTCTATCTAATGGACTTTGAAGACTAGACCTAATTTTGGAAGGAGTATCCTTTATGGAAATTGAGAAACATATAAAAGAGAAGACTTTTACCTAATATTAGATATATCTCATCTTATCTTCTACTTTTGTTTCTAGGGTTTACAACATGATAGGGTTTCTCTTTCTTCTTGTTATGAACTCCATTAACATGAGTACTTAATTTTATTATTGGTTATGGATTAGTTGGATTTCACAAAGCATGATTATTTGATATGATAAATTAGTTTTGTCTCTATATTATCGATTATGATTCACTATTTATATTGTTACATGATTTGAATGCTTGTTTGATCGAGTCATGAATAGGTTGAGTTTGTTTTCATCTCTATTGCTAGATTAGGGTTTATTATACGTAAAAGTGATAGATTCCTGATTACAAGTATCATGAATATGGTTATAGCTTGTAGTGATGCATCCTTATGATCATATGTGAACCATAACCTTTGTTAAATCGGATTAGTGCGCTTTCCACGTTCGATTGCTTTGATTGGCCTGATTTCATAGAACTTAATGCATCTTGGGAATTAAACTTGATTAGTGCTTTTACACGTTAGGTTTTTCTCTTAGATATAAATCATAGTCACATATTTTAATGTGTTTGTGGATGACAAAAGGAGATTTGCGGGATATTCTTGCGGTCAAGGTATTCTAGGGCTTTTGATAAAAGTTGAGATTAAATATCAATTATACTTATTGTTTTGAAAGCATGTTTGTGAATGAAGATGAATCCTTAACCAATATCTCTTCTATTTGATTCGTTTGCTTATTTCTTTTTTTGCTTTTATTTTACTTTTACTTTACAAAAATCAGAAAAACCCCAGGTGTTTTATATAGGAATCCGAAAGCATATTGACAACCTAGTCCTCTCTGTGGGATCGATCCTTTCTTGCCCTTGCTATATTTATATTTTGAGTAGTAAGAAAGTGTGAATTATTTTTGACGCATACGACAGCGATCATGATCCAAGGATATGATGTCGACATATTTTACTTCGAAATTGAAGATGTGTTGTACTCTTTTTCGCTTCGATCGAGAATAATTTTTCCCAAAGGGTTTTTCACTCGACAAGGTTTTTAACGAGACAATACTAAAAACATCAAGTATGTTGAACGTTGAAGACATAAATATCGTGTTGATATTACTGAAAATATCTGAATCAAATAAATGAAACGCGAAAGTCGGTTAAGCAACATAACTTCCAGAATCAACAACAAGATCTTATAAACATTCAAGTCACCAAAGTAGTGTGTGATAAACTCCTTTTGACTGTGTTAGACTAATGAAAATTGTCTGAAAATATCAGGAGAGCATCTAATGGTGTGTTGAACCATTTTCCTTCACCGAGTTTATTTTTCCCCACAGGGTTTTGTTACTCAGCAAGGTTTTTAATGAGACAACAACAAACACCAGGAATATAATTTCCCAGCTAAGGCTACTGTCTTTCCCACGAGGATTTTCTGACTTAGGAGTTGTGAAGCAACTAGTGAACTTCAACGGAGCAAAGTGATCATCTGCAACAGATTACCTTTACTTGCATCTATCACGTTGTACTCTTTTCCCTTCGCCAAGGTTTTGTCCCACTGGATTTTTCTTGTCAAGGTTTTAATGAGGCAACACATTCGAGTCTAAATCTGTTCTACATTTGCGTAATATTGTACTATTTTTCTTTAGTTCAGGTTTTGTCCCTTTGGGTTTCCCTGACGGAGTTTTAACGAGGAAATTAACTTAGACTCATCGATCTTTGATGATCTCCTTGCATGTGATGGACTACATGTAAAATACGAGACAACATGTGAAGAGCTATACCAAGGTTTTGTCCCACTGAGGTTTTCAAAGTTTTAATGAAGCAATTGATTTCGGCACAAGTCATCAAGTAAAGAACAACATTTGAAGAACTACATTTGAAGCACTATATATGAAGCATTATATGTGAAGCACTATGTATAAAGTTTTGTTATTGAACTGCACAAGGGGGAGTGTTATAGGGCCTGTGGCCCATGGATGTGCGGTTCATTAGATGAATAGGTCTTCCCTTTCCTGTATATAAGAGAACATTATATGTATGTAATAGTTTGATGCCTCTTGATCAATACCAAGTTCTTGTCCTTCTCTATCTCTTCTAATTGTTACTCCAAAAGAACTCTATTATTGGGGCTGCTCCCCTTTGACTTTTTGGGGGCTAAATTACTTTGGGGAGCCAAAAAATAGTTAGGGGGGGGGGATCTCAAGTGTTAAAAAGTCAGATTTACACTTTCCTAATAAATTAATTTTAAAAACAAATCTTATATAATTAAAACCTAATCCTAATTAAAACCCCAAAAATCAAAATCAAAACCATTTCATTTTTTTTTCTCTTCTCTTCTTCTCAAAAACACTCTCCAAAACCTCTCAAAAACTCTCCAAAACCTAACAATATCTCCCTTTTTTCTCCACTGATTTCTGAAAAAGCTCTAGATGGCAGCAAGATCAAGAGTGACAAGATCCGCCGATTGAACCCTGATTCTGAAACAGGGCAAGTTATTGATGTTCCTTTTAATGGAGATGTGGTGAACCAATCTGTTCAAACACCTTCGAATCCTCCACAAATGAATCCTACTAGGTAAGAATCGAAAAACCCACCAGTTATTTTGCCATTAGATTGAAAAACTAGGTTCGATTGATGGTTTTAGGGTTTCCAGAAAAGGTTTTCTGAAGCACTTACGGCTGGGAACTCATATCGTCCTGTCCGTAATTGTATATAATGGTTGGGACGTCAAGAACTCCCAGCCGTTAATGTCTTAAGCAGTTGGGAAAATTTGAAAACCAAACCGTAACTGTATTTAATGGATGGGTATTTCCCAGCCATAAGTTGTCCTGTATTTGCAGAGTAAAATTGGATGATGAGTGTTTCGGCTGGGAGTTCTTGACGTAAATGATATTTCCTAGCCGTTGTTTTTAATTTTCATCCGATATTTTGTTTACGGCGAGATAATCCGCATATTTCAAAGCCGAAACTAGGTTTACGGATGGGTTATATGTTATTTCCAAACCGTAACTTTATCACTCCTTGTGAATTGGTCGTATCTTCTGATATGTTTATCATAATTTTTAGGAGGAACTCTGAAAAGGAGAAAGAACCCTAGGAAATACCAATGTGTGATATTGCTACGATGATGGTACCAATGAGTGATATTCTTTTGTTTTTGTATACGTTGCTCAAATTATGTACCACTATTAATTGAATGGTGTGAAAACGGGTCAAGAGAGCTAAGTGGATTGCCAGGGGACTGATCCGTAACATTGAGGAGGTTCTATATTTGGATTGTGACGAACAAAGAACACTGATTAGGAGGCTTCAGGAGTTACATAATCCATCCAAGGATGATCTCTATACTAACGACGAGGATGGTTGGATCAGTCTTTCCAAAACTCCCGACAGTTCTTCATCATCTTATGAGGAAGTTCCTTCGATTGTTGGTCGTAGTGGATGATTGTAGGTTATGTACTTGTTTAAGTTAGACTTTTAGCATGTTTTAGGTTATGGATTTGGGTGGTTTACTTTTCAAACTTACTTTTCATTATGCATACTTAACTTTGAATGGATGGATACTAGTGTTTTGATTCTTAATGTATCATATTATTGTTTAAGTATAATATTATATTAATTACGGCTAGGATTTCAAGCGGTAAACCTGACTATACCCATATTTACGGGTAGGAATCCTGGCCGTATTTAAATTGAAGCTTAAAACGGCATCCGCACTTCTTCGTATTATATACTCCCTTCTTCCTTGTGGTTTTTCGTATATACTCACTACCCTTTTTCCAATGGCTCTCCTACTTTCCACTACACTCGCAAACTATTTCAAAGCGGTCGGATTTAACTTGTTTATTCTGGACTATGATGCACATCTTTTTCAACCCTTGTGCTCGAGCCCACTTCTTTGCATCTTCCTTATCTTCCCACTCATAGTTGTTTGCATAGTGAGCACTTGTGTCCTCGGAAACTTGCACAGGTTGGGGTTGATCAATAAACACCTCTTCATCTTCCATACGCACCTCTTCATCTTCCATACACACCTCTTGGTCTTCCACAGGAATGTATGGTACAATCTATAATAGAATGACATAGGTCATATAATTATTCACAAAAGAAATTAAACACTCAAAAATGTCTGGATAAACCAGTGATATTACAGCCGTCATAGAGTAAACGGTTGGGTCGATAAGTTATCTCCTAGCCGTCATAAATAAAACGGATGGGTCGAAAAGTATAATTCTGAACCGTAACATTGTTACGTCCATGTATTCCAAGACGTAAATTGTCCTGTAACTGCAAGAGTTGACCTACGGCCTAGAAAACGAGACTAAAACAGGTTACGGCCGGGTAACCCAACCGCCACCGACAGTATTAAATGCTTCCCATGCACGTAGAAAAAACTGGCCGTATTTTTTAGTAATGGCCAGGAAATTTTATCGTCCCAGCCGTAAATATTTGGTAACGGATGGGAGTTCATTAATTATGAGCCGTAAAACAGCAAAACAGCCAGGAGTTCTTGGTTTCCCAGCCGTTATTACTCCTGGCGGCTTAAAACCTAGGGTTTTCGGAAGGAAAATATCGAAAAACTGAGCTTAAAAACTGAAATTGGAGTTAGAAAAGAGGTATATCTGGTAATCTTCAGCATTGATCTCTTCGATTTCTTCTGCTTCTTGGGTTGGTCCTTTGAAATAATCGCAAGGTTCATAAGGGTTAGGTTGAGTTTGAGAAAAAAATTCTTGATTTTCTGAAAAATCAGCAAAGAACTGATCGTTGTTGATGGGTATTAATATGTTATCATATTTTGAAGATGAAGGCTCACCTACATCAAAAGTCTTGCTTGAATCACTCATTTTCCAAAAAAAAATCCTCAATTTTTTTTTCCTCTCTTCTTCTTCTCCTCCTCTTCCCTCTGATTTTTTTTTGGTTTTCATTTCATCTACACTTAACTTAAACACATGAATTAGTATTAATTCATCTCCTAATCAGGATTAATAATGTTAATCAAGTTTATTATCTAAAATCATATGGGGGCACTTTAGTCATTATATAAGTATTGGATGGAGGTAACCCAATTGCTATTTGGTGACCCAAAATAGCCCCCAATTGACCAAGACTTTTTCAGCCCCAATAATAGGGTTCAAAACTAAGGATGAGGCGGGATATTTTTTGTTCATTTTCTTTTTCTGCCTTGGTAACACTATGATTCCAAACTAAAATTATAAAACTAAGGATGAGGCGGCATCAATAACTGTCAACAAAGGTCGACTCTGCAAGCTCAACGGCTCGTACCAGCGCAGTTGCTTTGTTTTCACATTCTCGTAGTTCATCATCAGGATTACTGTCAGCTACTATGCCAGCACCAATCTGTATATGTGCAACCCATTCTCGTCTATCCGCTTACATGATAAATTATAACTGATCTAACGCAAATGGAGAAAGTTAATGAGAATTTGATGTCCATTATATGGAAACAGTCCTTAGTGACACATTTTGTACAATTAGCTTCCTGTTTTCGCTTCATATCTTAAGAGAATCTTTCTTTGGTTTAGAACGAGAACTCCCCTATATAGTAATTTATAAAGACAAGAAAATAAATGAAAGGAGCAGCAGCAATAAACCTTGGGCGCCCCACTAACTGTTCCAACTGGCAATGAAGCACGTAAAGCGTCCCAACAAGTACAATCATTAAGTAGTTCTCCAGTAATCTGTATTTGTCAATACAGAGTTTCAACCGGAATGTCAGGATAGGCCAAGAAGTTGATCGAGTTGCTATAACTAAACTTGAATGAAAATTCGCATAATGAGTTCTCACCGTGGAGCTAATATGCATGACATGAGAGTATCTCTCGATACTCATAAGCTTTTCCACTTTCACAGAACCAGGCTTAGATACCTGCAGCAGTAGTAGTATGTTTAATTTATTTTGTTGTTTGTGGCATTGCAATGGATGTCTAATGTGTTTATAGCCATAGTTACATTGACGTAAGAGTCAAGGAAAATTAAGTATTCAGGAACCTTACCTTCCCGACATCGTTCCTAGTGACGGAACCAGGAATCTATATCTGGGTGGGCTAAAAAATTTTATTAGCCCACCTAAAAAATTGTGCTCCAGGCGAACTTAAAATATGGGGTATTTATATAGATTATCAAATCAAAGACAGAGTTATATTTTCAGTTTAGGGGAAATTACATCAATATATTTAACGAGATAACTTTGAATCGTCTCGCTTAAAAAATTTCAGCCTTTTTGGTTGGATTTTGGGGTTTTAAGCTTGTAAATTAACATAAAATACGCCTAAAATGGAATGTTGATTCATAAAACACAAACTTAGTAACGGTCGTATAGATGTTTCAAAACATTTAGTAACAATTATAACTGTCACAGAATTTCTAATTATTTAAATAGCTGTAACAAAACAGTTTCGTAACACATATAATTGTCACATATTACCTATAACAACAAAAAAAAAAGATTTTGGGCCCTCAATATTTCGGGACTCTAGGTAGATGGTTGTTTTATATATCTCGAGTTGCGTTTATTTTTTGTAGAAATGTAGAGTCTTATAAGAGAAATATATTATCAAAATATTACACTTAAATTCATTGTTGTTTGGATTTTGCGGAGAAAATGACACAAATCTTGTCTGACCTTGTTCATCTAAGAGTGTCCATGGATCCTTGTTTGATAAAGAAGTAAAAATTATATGTATTTTAACCATTGAAATGAATTATAACAATATATATCCTTATATTCTTCTCCTTAGTCTCTGTAGGGCTAAAACCATCTAATATTGGATTTCTTTTTGTGGGACCGTGTTCCTATCTGTTTGAATGGCAAGATATAATATCACGGCAACAAAAGCATCAAAATGTTTTAAGATTGTAGTTGGGCTAAATTAGTACTTGGGCTAATTATAATTCTCACCTGGGCTATTTTTTTCCAAAATCTGGAAATTACATAGGCCGAATGAGTTATTGCTTCCCAAATCCACAAGCATAATGTGCTCAGCACATTGCTTTTTATCAGCCAGCAGCTGCTTCTGTGCCATCTTATCTTCCATCATTGTAGTTCCTCTGCTAATGGTTCCAGCAAGTGGTCGCATAACTATTTCTCTCTGCCAACAGAAAATCACCTAATCCTAACACACAATAGTACAAGTGAATGACAACTTGTGCATGACATCAAGTCAGTAAACATGCATGTCAAGCCCCAATGTGGCACCATTACCTTCTTCACACAAGTTAGAATCTCCGGGCTTGAGGCAACAAGGATGCATCCTCTAGCCTGATGGAGAATAGGAAAAATGGAGCTCGTGAACTTTCCTAGTATAGGAAGAATAGGCGAATTAGAGTATGGAGAATTTACTGAAAAGATAAAATACATGTAAATAAGTCATGTATGGGTTTGGATTCACAACTCTCAAAGCTTTGTATACTTCAAGGGTAAAGAGGCAAAATGCCCCAATTTCGGGGGTCACCTTGTTGAAATGTCCCGGACGTTAAAAAAAAAAAGCCTAAATGCCCCATTCCGTTATAATTCCCGTCAGACACAGTTACATAGTCAAACAGGCACACATGTGTACCCGCACGTTGTACAAATGACTTATATATCCTTCATGTCTAGATTCAACTATCTACCACATGTGTGACAAGCACGTGTAATTCAAGTTTGACGGCTTTGCCCTTAAAAAATTGTGGCATTTCCAGAAAGTCCCTTACCGTTTGATTTCTTACACGTGGGCGGGGAATTTTGAACTGACGGTGAGAGATTCCGACCGTTGTTATAACGGTCATTTTTGGAGCATAGTCTTCTATATATATTATGATGATTCACAATATTTCTTGCTCAAATCGGCTATATTTCACCTTTAATGGCAGCTAGCTCCAGCATTAAAATGGTAAGTTCAATTTTTTTTTTTAAATACTAATCAGGATTTGTATTATAGTAATGATTCTAATTATAGTTAATCAAAATGCAGGAATGTGAAATGTGTAGAGAAAAATATCACGAATCCATGGATTGTCCTTGGATTTACTCCCGGTGTAAACTAGTTCCTTGTAATGGAATTCGAAAGCTTCTAAAGATGAAAGAAAGTGTCAATTCAGGGAAGAAATTCTTTTCTTGTTCTAATCCTATGTGTTCCTATTTTGAATGGTTTGTTAAAGCTACTGATGCAATTAAATCCATGGCACCTCAGTACCAGGGAGGGTGTGAAGCTTGTGCTGGTGATCACATATTTGCTGATTGTCCCTGGTCACAGTCTCCCTGTAACAAGCCTAAATGCCATTCAATTAAGGTGAGGATGTTAAACATAGCTCAAACATCATGGAATTATGGTATTGGGTATCTAAAATGCAAGAAGTGTGAAGATTTCCAATGGGTTTCTGATGCAATCTTTATGGGAAAACAGAAGCAATTTCATAATTATGAAGATCAAATTTGTGCACAGTTTAAAGATAAAGTGAAAGTAAAGTGCAGAATTAGAAAATAATGTGATAATGTTAGTTAGTGTGCAGTTATGAGCATGTCAACAAAGTGAATGTAACAGATTTGAACAAAGTTAATGTAACAGATTGGAAGTATTTTAAATGAATTGATCATATTGTCAACACACTGTCTCCATACTACAATATATTACAAGATTCATAAATAAAAAAGCATATTGTCAACACACTGTCTCCATATTACAATAGATTGCAAGATTCATAAATAAAAAAGCATATTGTCAACACACTTAAAACAGAAACCCAACATTTCTGATATTACTGCTGATATTTAGAGTTAGGATTTCTAACCCTTTTTGATGGTGGTTCAGAAATATTGATTGTTTTCCTAGAGATATTAACAGTACCATGATAAGTTTGGTTAAAACAGGCAGATGAAGGTGTAGCAGAAGTAGATTGATGTGGTACCTTCCTTTTGGGTGCAGTGGAGGAGGATGGTGCAGTAGCAGCTGCTTTGGCCTTTTTATGGGAACCAGCTGAAGAAGTAGATGGTGCAGTAGCAGCTACTTTGGCCTTTTTCTGGGAACCAGCTGAAGAAGTAGATGGTGTAGTAGCAACTTCTTTGCCCTTTGACAATGGTGGTGGTACCTCAGCTGATTTCTTAGATGCAGATGTTGTTGCTTTCTTTGATGCAGATGTTGATGCAGTATTTGGTGCAGACAAGGCATTCATCATCTTCTTTGTTGGTGCAGCAGTAATGAAAAACTCATCCCCATTAACAGAACACTCCATTCTAACTCCTTTCTTCTTGGGGTTAGATCCAACTGGAGGACCTTGACAGGTTAGGATGTTGTGATCAATACCTTTACAAACACTACACTTTGTTACTCTTTTGCGCTGCCTGTTCTTCTCATACCAAGATTTCTTTCTTTTCACACATGGTCTTCCCTTATCTCTCAATTTGTGTGGATGTATAATGTTGATCCTAGTCTGCAAACAAAATAAAGTTAGGATTGCATCTCTCAATAAAAAGATAATGTTTAAATGCACAGATCTAGAGAATAATGAAAAAAATAATACAATAAAGTAAAAGTACAAAAGTAGATAATATAATCCCCTATTCAATAAAAAGATTCTCCAAACAAAAATAATTGAAATCAGACAATGAAAAAAGTAAAAGCATTAGAGATCCTAACAAACCTTATTTTCATACTCATCAATGTCTCCCAATGGGGTTATTGACCATGAGTAGGAGGTCCTATAGTAGTCCACAGTGTATTATTTAATGCAGTACCTGCACAACCATATTTAGGTGTAATTAGTATTCAATTTATACAAACCAACCACTATATTGATAGACATTTACTTACTGTGCCCAATCAAGATTCAATTCAAACAAGGCAACCACAACATGTATGCAAGGGAACTGCCTCAACTGCCACTGTCTACATGTACAAGTTTGTTGTTCTACTTTAACCACAAAAACTTTGCCACTAGCTTTGTTGGTCACTTCATACACTTTCAGCTCTTCAGATGGATCAGACTTATAGTTACCTCTAAGATTGGACATAACCTCAATTAGATCTTTTCTAGCAGGAACAAGATCACCCAACTTCCAAGTAGAAGCAAGCTTTCTTCTATTTGAAAACAACACCATCACCAAGTGTGTGTACATATCCACCAACTGAGTTAGAGGCTTGTCTCTCATTTTAAGGGCCATGTTATTAAAACTTTCACAAAAGTTGGAGTAGATGTGCTCACAAGCAACATCATGAGGAAACCATGACCTTGCCCAAGACTTTGGCTCTGCATCAATCAGGTATTGGTATGCCTGGGGATCTATCCCTGCCATTTCTTGCATGGACTCCTACAAAATATGTTGGGTATATAAGTTAAATCATGTAACAAAAAACATGAAAATTCATCCAATATCATGAAACTTCGTACAAACATTACCTCCCAATGTTTAAACTTGTATGCTTTTGCAGCCTGCCAAAGAAGGAATGTTAGTCTTGGATTCCTGAATCCATTGGTCATGAAATTCAAGTAGATGCCTGGAAAAAAAACAAGCCAAACATTAACAGAGATAGAATTACAAATGTGTGAATAAGGAGAGAAAAATTCAAAATAAAATTTACCTTAGGCAATATCTATGATTGGCCAAAGGAAATAACCTTGTAACTGATTAAAGTATGCCCTTCATTCTGTCAGAAATAAAATTAAGACCAGCCATATCTGGAATCCTTTTCCTCAATTTTTTCAGTACCATGAACCAGTTTTATTCAGTTTCACTTGTGGTAATCATCACACAAATTCTAAATACCCCATTCTGACCATCAATACCAGTTGCACATAGCATTACACCTTTTAACTTACCATTTAGATGAGCTCCATCTAATCCAATTACCTTTCTACAACCATTCAATAAACCCTTTATCTGTGCATCATAGGCTAAAATGACAGACTCAAATCTATTATGCTCACCATCTTTGGTCCAACTAAAATGACCAATGTTGTTTGGGTTCAATGAAGTAGCAGTTGTGACCAGTTGTGGTGCTTTTGTGTAAGAGCTCTCAAAAGTTCCCTTCAACTCTGCTAAAACCAATTTTTGTGTACACACACAAACCAAATATTAGCATTTTACACATACAACAAGTTAGACAAAAAAATAAATAAATACCAAGACAAGAATTAAAACATACTCTTGCATCATTGGCAACCCAATAAGCTATGTCAGTATTCAACTTGGGACTAATGATCTTATTGGCTATATGATCTTCCTTGTCCACTGATGATCCAACATCCATAGTATTCAACAGATACTTAGTTACAAATTTTGCATTGCATTTTCTGTTGTGGTTTGCATTGAGATTTTTACAAGTGTGTTTCATATTACAGTCTCTTACTGTGATTGTGCCTTGCTTTGGACACAGTCTTGCATTCACTTTCCATTCACATCCTTAGGAATCTTTGTTCACACAATATGCATAATGTCTAGACCTGTCTCCATTCTTCACTTTAAAATCCCTATGTTTCAACACTGAATATTCTCATAAATGATCTCTATAAGCTTCCATGGATCTAAAAGCCATACCAGAACTTATTTCCCCAGGTATAATTTCAGGAATGTTTTTATTTTTTCATTTCCAGTCTATCTTGTTCCTTTAAATGTTGTCCAAAGTCTTGTTGCCACTTAGTTTCATCCTCTTGGGTGACATCATATATAGGAACCAAATCTTGTGAAGTTTCATTCACTAGTGGATTCTGCTGTTCATAATAACCACCAAAATTGAAATCTTCATTACAATCATCAGGCTCATTACCAACATCTATACCTCTAGCACACATTGAAACCAAATCTTCATAATTGAACCTTTCTTGTGTTTCTTCATCTTCACTTTCATCTCCACTTTCATCTTCACTTTCATCTTCCTTAAACAGAACCTCAGGCCTATCATCAGGGTGACACTCATCTGAATGCACATTAGGTAAATTCATTTGGTCATCATACCCCCGTTCTTGGTTATCTGCAACAAAGGATTGTATTGAATATCTACATACCCCTGTTCTTGGTTGTCTGCAACAGATGCTTGTGTTGGAATATGATGCTGGGACATATCTTGTTGTTTATTAAGTCTTGGACTCCTACTAACCTTAACCCTTTTACTCACTAATTTCTTCTTCACTGGAGTTATGACCTCAGTAATACAACTAACACTACCAACACTAGAAGTATCACAACCAAAATCCCAATGCTCCATTGTAGGAATAATATGAGTAATCCAGAGTCTTACAAAATTGCTTTTATTTGGTTTTCCATTATTCCAGAATGATTGAAAAATTATTTCTGATTCACACTTATCATATGCATCCCCATTATTATCATCAAATAAAAACAATTCAAGTGATGGATCCATACCATGTTCATCTACCAATCTTTTCTTCAGCATAGCCATGAACTTGTCACCACTTGTACCAGCTTTACAATCATAATAATACAAGTCCTTATATGTATTACCTATATCAGTTATCCAGAAATCCCTATCTTGACTACCCATTCTGAAACAATGAAAAAAGGAAAAACATATCAATAATCATGATCAAACTATTAAACTACAAATACAAAAATAAACAAAATAAACAAAATAGAAGCAACTTCAAATTATCATGATTAAAATAGATACACAGTCTTGCATTATTAAACCCTAATTGTGAATTTTGGTATACCAAGCACTATCAGCAAATGAAATTCCCCCAATTTTGGTATAAACCCTATTTCTATAAACATAGATTCAGAACGATTGATGAAAAAAAAACCCTAATTCCCCTTTTGGTGAATCCTAATTCTACATAGATTCAGAACAACGAATATTGGAGAAACTACCGAAACTATATACCGAGTCTAAATAACGATCAAAATAAGCCAAATAACCAAAAAGAATTTAGATGATTTACCCTTTTCAGTAATATTCTTTGTCCAGTTCTTCACACCATTAAAACTTGGCAAATGATCTTGATCTGTGTATTTCAAGATCTATTACTCTCAATCGGTCTCTATCTTGACCTATCTCTTTCGATCTGTATGTTTAGGGTTTAGTTCAGTCTTCTCCCTCCATCTCTCAATCTGTCTCTCTCTCTGCTAAAAAATTTGTTTCAGCTTTTCTGTGGATGAAACTCGATGAAGAGAAGATAAGATGGTAAGTACACACGTACGGGTTCACACGTGCACTAATATGACACATTTCTTGTGATGACACGTGCATGTGATATATTGGGACACGTGGCGGCAAATGCCCCGTCATCAAGGGTGTATGATAGCCCCTCATGTGTCACCGTTAAATTTCTTCGTGATATGAATATAACAGGATACGAACACGTTTCCGTTATATGATCTTTGACCATTCATTATAGCAAGGGAAAAATCGGAAGTCAACCCCCAATTTGACCAGCAACTTGACTTATAGTGGTAATATAACGGAATGGGGCATTTAGGCTTTTTTTTTAACGTCCGGGGCATTTCAACAAGGTAACCACCGAAATTGGGGCATTTTGCCTCTTTACCCATACTTCAAATGGTGTAGCAAAAGTACGGCGTTCAAAACGTTGGCTTAACACAATCTGGAAAACATCCCCAGCCAAGATATGATCTTTCGCTTCAAGCACAACTTTCTTATATGCTTCACTTAACATGGATGATGTATTTATCTGAGAACCAAATGAAGGAGTACGTTGTATGTTCACCAAACCTGCAGCTAACCTAGGTCTAATGACAAAAAGAACACCAAAAAACAACCATACATCAGGTGAATATTCACATATGGGATCGTAGGATGCAGTTGCAAATGCAGCTACTTCAAAAAGATGTGCAGGTCGTTGGACATGATAAACTCACGGGTCGATATCGTGCACTTTAGATGTTAAAGCTTCAAGTCTTCTCATTCCATCCTTATAATCCTCTTCAACAGAAGAGTACCGATCTAGACGCACCTAGTGAATTACATGGATTCTCTGTAAAAGTTAGAATGCAAGTCAAACCACACTTAGTGCCTCATTTAAAATCATATGTATATACTAGTGTCCCAGTTAGAGTTCTGGTTATAAGATACCTAGACAAAAAAATGAAATTGGATTAGGATTTAGTTTTGAGATTGTTGAGGATAATAGTCCCACACTGTTAATGTCCCCTTAATAAACTTATAATATAATATGGAAGAACCTCTCCACTCATTGTTAATTGGTTGTGAGTTGGATGCCCGTATTCTAATATGTTACCAAGCCTTGTATGAGACGTGAGACCTAGTAAGACCCAAGAAGGCAGGGCAACCATACATCGGTCCATATAAGGCGTGGAGCTACTCCACTTATTGCCAATTGGTTGTGAGTTGGATGCCTGTATTCTAATAACTGTATGAGACGTGAGACCCAGTAAGACCCAAGAAGGCAGGGCAACCATACAGCGGTCCATATAAGGTGTGGAGCTACTCCACTTGTTGCCAA
This sequence comes from Papaver bracteatum, assembly GCA_023529315.1. Lineage (NCBI taxonomy): Eukaryota > Viridiplantae > Streptophyta > Magnoliopsida > Ranunculales > Papaveraceae > Papaver > Papaver bracteatum. The sequence continues at coordinate 1,365,165 of JAJJWX010003277.1, read as the reverse complement.
TTGGTTTTGAGTTGGATGTCCGCAGACTTTAATTGAGATAATTAGAGAGTCTTAAAAGTTGGAGGTTTTGTTAATGGTTAGTTACAGATGCAAAGATTTGAATGCCGCAAAATTTCGTTGGATATCAAGTAAGGTCACATTCAAACAGGCAAACTTGTCAAAATTCAATCAACATGCGGTAAAATACCTTTTCTACATGATCAAACACTATTACGTCATCATAGAAACCTAAATGAGTGTCTGCAAGGTTCCTATCATCCTTTGGTGCAGCTGAGAATGGAAGTTTTTTGTTCTCTAGGTACCGCACGGTGTCATAAGAGAAATAACCTACCCATAAATTAAGTTGTACCATTAGGATAGGATACATAAATTCTTGTCACCATAAAAAATAAACAAAACGTATGAGCCAAATGAAACTACAAAATTTCATGGGAAAAACTATCTCATAACAAGAAGAAATTGCACACTGTGTTTCTTAAACGTCGCCATGCCCATGTCACAAATTATCAAGACCCGAAAATGTATCTAATAATCAACATAAAAAATGCGTTTTTATTAAAATCATTGAACAAAAGCTCCTATAGTCCTATGCACAATACTTCAAAAAGAATCGAAGTATATAGATACGTGGTCAAATTTTTTTAGTAGAGGGGTCACAGGAAAACACAAGAGTGGTTAATATCTTAAGGCCATGCTTGGTAAGACGCATAATTTTGCAGCTGCGAAAAGTTACATAGAATTTCTGCGAATGCAAATTTCTTCTAATCCTTAGAGAGTAAGCTTTGCTTTTTTGAATAGTTTCGGCAAAATTTGGCCGTGGCTTAGCTGCAAATCTTGTGGGGTATTCGCATTAGGATGCCAAGCAGGGATAAGTGTCACAAAAAATGTGTAGTATATTTAACAATCCACAAGCCAAAAGTATGTTAACAAATAAAGTGGTGGTATAAACCATTTGTACCGCAAAATGCATCGGGAAGCTCATGAATAATTTGTGGAGTCCATCCTTCCATTAGTCTTCTAGGAATTACCATTGGATCTTCAACAATCTCTTCCGTCTTGCTGCCTTCTTCATGATCCATAATAGTAACAACATTTTCTTTGGCTATAATCTCCATAGTTGGTCGTGCGCCGATGATGCTATAAACGACCCTATATATATGAACACGTACCGTTAACCTTAACACCCTTAATAACCAAATAAGTCAATAAACACAAGATGAACTACCACTTACAACATTAGGAATTCGAACTTCCTGTTCAAATGATTCAAACAGAAAACTTGGAACATCTCTATCGTCTTCTTTAACTAAACATGATAAGCAAGAACCGGGGTTAAATGATCCGAAAATATGCATTTCCTTAAAGGAATTAGATTTCCAGTTTTTGATGCTTCTTTGAACTTCACTTCATCAGCAAGTTCAGGGGAAGTAGCACAGCATTTCAAAGATGGAAAACAAGTGGAAGAATTCAAGAAACTGCGAGGATTAGATAAGTTGCTCCTCATACAAAAACAAATAAATGATTCAAATAAATGAGAAAAACTTGGTGAAAACGCTATTTTTTCCATTCTGGTTTTTCAAAAGGTTTTGAGAACGCAGGAACAATTATTTATGCAGAATATCCCGAAGAAAAGGAATTATAAGCACTAGCAGAGAGCCATTGCTACCTACTTAATAGGAGATATTGTACTGGTGGTGACCAATGTAGTTAATATCGGATTATCTCGGCCGAGACCGATGAACTGGTACGACTTTATATCGGGGATATTATCGTTGAAATATGTTGGAATTAATTACAATAATCGAATGCAAATGGGAAATAATACTTAGATTACACTGATAGTAGTAACAAACAATTCAATAAACTTAGTAGAGGCACGTATGAGATACGCTGAGCTAAAGGTAATATTGCCTGCTACTCCTCTGAGATGCCATAGCAATTAACAAATTACCTCCAGGATACAACTACTGTTAGTTCTCCTCAATGTGTAGCATACACAGAGAGAACCCTTAGAACTTGGCAGAAAAAGTAAAAACAAAAACACAAATTGAAAATACAAATTGTTTCTGAGTAATGTAAAAAACAATTTTATGTTTCTGTAAACTATATTTCTGTGAACTAAAATTCTGTAAATCAAGAAGTAGTTATACAAAATTATGTTTCAAACTACAACTTGTTTCGAAAAAGAACTGAACGTTTTTCGAGTTTTAAGACAAATATTAATAAGAACTTAAGTTTCTGAAAATAATTAGAGAAGAAGGAGAAATTCAGAAGATAAGAGTTCTGAATGGTATGGTTTCAAATGAAGAAATTCATCTTGTATTTATAGCAAAAATTAGTTCGAACGTTTAAAGAGAATCCAAAGCAAAGACAAGATCCGTAAAACACGATCCGTAAAACACGCGTCTCGAACGTTACAAAAGTTTAAGGTAAAAGCAGCGTTAAAAATACAGTAAAAACGCTTTTGTCGGAATTCAAAATTTTCGAGATTCTTCTCGAGGTGCACATGTGTTACACGGGTCGGACACCCAAAACCGAGAAGGCAAAGAATAAAATTCTTTACATGTGTGGGAGAAACATGTGGAAGATTTCAGTAAAAAGAATGGGTCGGATACACCCACACCCACACCCACTCCCACTCCCACGCCCTCGCCGAGCCGAGCCGAGCCGAGCGTGCGTGCTTCTGTGCGAAGCACCGCGCGAACGGGAAAGGCAATAAGAAATGCAATAAGGTTTAGGCAACCTTGCCATAGTCTAGGGCTTTCCCCATACACAAAGGTCTAAAGACCCAAAGGGCCATACCCTTAAGGCTAAACCAATGCTATTTAAGTCTAAAACTCTTAGTGTTTTAGTCTATATGGGACTAATGTTTTATTCATTCACATGAAAAAACATCTAGGGAGCAATAGGTCTTGGGATCAAAACATGGTCCATGCATTTTTTGATTAAAACAAAACATTGTTTTTTCTAACAATCCCCCACATGAATAATAAAACATGTCGATAAAACACGATAAAACATAAGGCAACAAAATAGGCTAAGGTGTCCCAAGGATTGAACCTTAACTTAGTGAGAGGTTACCTGAATTGCTTGTTGATACGGTGAACGCAATGTCTTGAACCGCCAACAAAGAATGCAATTCGAAATAACAGCCACACTTGATGCCTCAACCAAGAAAACAAATGCCAAGCTCTTGCGGTTGTGCCCATTTTGGCCGTGGGCTAAAATCCGGACTTAATGAATGTCTCTAGAGAATCAGCTCATATTCTCATAGGAAGCGGCCACACTTCCAACATCCACAAAGGTGGGTCCATAAAGAGTGTCCTGCCACACCCCGCTTTAATCAAAGCCATGGTACCCATTAAGATCGCAAAAGATCATCCTTAATTTCTGCAGGCAGCACTATCGCACGATTACACCATAGGGAGGGACAAAGATAGTGCTTTCTCAATATCACCATAAATTAGTTGTCTCATTGAACCTTGATCTTGGAAATCCAATCACAAGGTTGAGTATCCTTCATGGTGATTTATTCAATGAGCTTAAGTCCCATCCCCCTCGATGTAAATTTAACTTTCTCTCTGGTTAAGCCTTTTGTCAAAGGATCTGCAAGATTATCTTTGGTTTTTACAAAGTCTATCGAGATAATACCAGTAGAGAGTAGTTGTTTCACCGTCTTATGTCTTCTTCGTATATGTATAGACTTCCCGTTGTATACATTGTTCTTTGCGCAACCAAGAGCAGCGCTTCACTGTCACCAATGGATGGCAATTGAAGACACATGCTTGGGCCGAGTGGAATTCCTCCCAGAAACATCGCATCCATTCAGCTTCCTCTCCAGCTTTTTCCAAGGCTATAAACTCAGACTCCATAGTGGATTTAGCTATACATGTCTGTTTGGTAGACTTCCATGAGACAGACGCACCTCCAAGCAAGAAGATGTACCCACTAGTAGATTTGCACTCTTCTCGAGTCCGATATCCAGTTGGCATCACAATACCCTTCCAAGATCAGCAGGATACTTCCCAAAACTTAAGCAATAGTTTGAGGTCCCTCTCAGGTAACGTAAAACTCGAAGAGAGCATTCCAGTGATCCCGCCCTGGTTGCAAGTATACCCTTAATCTACTCACACGAGTAAGCAATATCAGGTCTTGTACAGTTCATAAGATACATAAGACTACCAATAATGCGAGAATACTCAAGTTGATCAATACCCTCACCCTTGTTCTTTTTCAATTTACAATTGGGATCAAATGGAGTAGACGCAGGTTTAGCATTTTCATAATTAAATCTCTTTAATACGGTTTCAAAGATAATGAGATTGACTAAGACTATATCCATCGACGTCTTTCTGATTTTCATCCCTAAGATTACATCAGTAGGGCCTAAGTCTTTCATGTCAAAATTATCTCTAAGCATGCTTTTAATGGTATTAATAATATCAAGGTTGCTGCCTAATATGAGCATATCATCAACATATAGGCAAACAATAACATGAGAATCATACACAGATTTAATGTAAACACATTTATCAGATTCATTAACCTTGAAACCATTAGTTATCATAACATGATCAAATTTTTCATGCCATTGTTTAGGTGCTTGTTTTAAACCGTATAGAGATTTGTTCAACTTGCATACTTTGTTTTCACAACCTTTTACAATAAAGCCTTCAGGTTGGTCCATATAAATTTCTTCATTCAATTCACCATATAAAAATGCAGTTTTAACATCCATCTGATGTATATGCAAATCATAAATTTAAGCAATAGCAATCAACATCCTAATCGAGGTGATTCTAGAGACTGGTGAATAAGTATCAAAGAAATCTAATCCTTCCTGTTGTCTATAGCCTTTAGCTACCAACCTAGCTTTATATTTATCTATTGTTCCATCTGTTCTAAGTTTCCTTTTGAACACCCATTTGCAACCTATGGATTTACTTCCAGGAGGCAAGTCTACAAGCTCCCAAGTTTCGTTTTCTTGAATGGACTCCCATTCATTTAATGAAGCTTCTTCCCGAAAGGAGCTTCGGAGAAGTCATAGCTTCCTTGTAGGTTTGGGGTTCAGACTCTACCGTAAGAGTCAAAACATCTGGGCCAAAACTTGTTTCAGTTCTAACCCTCTTACTTCTTCTTGGTTCAGTCTCATACTCCAAAGTTGGAGTTTGACTAGTCGATGGAACATCCGAGAGGTCATCATGGACCCTTTTCCGTGGTCCAGACCTTAAAGGAAATATGTGTTCATAAAACACATCATCTCTAGATTCCAATATGGTATTCTGACCAATATTATTATGGTCAGAACTGATGACCATAAACCTGTGTGCAATTGTATGCTCAGGATACCCTAAGAAAACACAGTCGACTGTTTTTGGACCTATTTTAGTTTTCTTGGGATGAGGAATGGCCACCTTGGACAAACACCCCCACACTTTAAAGTATGCATATGAAGGTTGTTTACCATTCCACAATTCGTAGGGAGTTTTATCTGATTTTTTAAATGGAACTCGGTTCAAAATATAACATGCCGAGAGGATAGCTTCCCCCCACAAGTTCGAAGATAACCCTGAACTTGTCAACATAGCATTTACCATATCTATGAGTGTTCTATTTTTTCTTTCGGCTACACCATTCAATTCAGGTGAATATGGTGCAGTGGTTTCATGAATGATTCCATTATTTTTACAAAAATCTCCTATGGGTATCACATACTCACCGCCACGGTCAGACCTAAGAGTTTTAATCTTAACTCCTTTTTGGTTTTCTACTTCAAGTTTATAAAACTTAAAAGCCTCTAAGGCCTCATCTTTACTTCTAAGAAGATGAACCTGACAGTATCGTGAGTAATCATCTATAAAAGTGATGTACCATTTTCTACCACCTCTTGTTGGTGTTGATTTCAAGTCTCCTAAATCCGAGTGTATTAATTCCAAAGGAACTGTTCTACGTTCAACACTTTTATTAAATGGTTTTCTTGCATATTTAGATTCAACACAGATTTCACATCTTTGTTTTTTATCAAAGTTTATTTTTGGTATGCAACCTAAATTAGCAAGTCTTTCTAGCGATTTGAAATTAACATGCCCAAATCTATCATGCCAAACATGTGAGGAGTCACAAACATAAACATAAGAAGATGCATTAACATTCAATTTCAAATCAGATACACTAAGCTTAATCATGTTGTCGGTAACATAACCTTTTCCTACGAATTCACCATGCTTAGAAATCACAACAGTATTGGACTCAGCAACAATTTTAAAACCTTTTCCTAGCAGGATGGTTTCTGAGATGAGATTTTTGCATATGTCTGGGACGTAGAATACGTCATTCAATGCGAGAGTTTTTCCTGAAGTTAGCTTCAGTTCGACCTTGCCTTTCCCCACCACTTTCGCGGTGGAAGAATTTCCCATGAACAATTTCTCATCATCTCCCACTATGGCATAGGAGGAGAAAGCATTTCGAATTTGAGACATGCTTGGTGGCTCCGAAATCAAGCCACCAGTCTCTCACATTAGTCATACTAGAGACAAGGTCGACTTCGGACACCATGCCAGTGAAATATCCAGTCCTCTACTATGTTTGCCTTATTTTTCTGTTTTGGATCATATTTGATCCTTTTAGGGGCCTTACAGTCTTTAGCCATATGTCCAGGTTTACCACAATTAAAACAGTTGCCTTTGATGGTGTGCTTAGTGACACCACCTCTAGGCTTAAAATTGTTACCTCTGGGTTTTCGACGTCTGTTACGTCTATTACCCATTTTGCTGGATTCTCCAGAGTTTTCTTTGAAGCAGCTTTATCGTCCAAAACATGAGCTTTGTTGGACATGTTTTTGCTCAGCATCATGCTCTTGTCCTTGCTACACATCAGCTCCTCAACCTGGATCTTTTTGCCAAGCTCCACCATGGTGATTTCACGAGTCTTGTGTCGCAGCCTCCTCTTGTATTCGCTCCATGAGGGTGGAAGCTTTTCAATCACAGCCGATACTTGTAGAGCTTCATCAAAATTCAAGCCTTCAGCAAGAATCTCGCTGATGAGGAGTTGAAGTTCGACGAACTGTTCTACCACTGGTTTTTCGTCAGTCATGTTGTATTCTAAGAACTTAGCCATCAAGAACTTCTTACTTCCAGCAGCTTCAGCATGATATTTTTCTTCTAGAGCTTCCCATAAATCAAAAGCATTAAAATCTTCTTTTGCATTATAGAAGTCATACAAGGAGTCATCAAGACAGTTAAGAATATGATTCTTGCACAAATAATTCTTCCTATTCCACCTGTCCAATTTATCTTCATTACCACGGCGATGAAGTTTTCTCGAGGGTTTTTCTAAAGCATATCCATCTAACCTTTGGTCGTTTAGGAAGAATAGCATTTTAGACTGCCATCTCTTAAAGTCCTTACCACTGAACTTTGGTGGTTTTTCTACAGTATTCTTTCCCATGTTCTTACAACAAAGAATATTACAGTATTACAATATTACAATAAGGCAATTATTACCTTTAGATTGTTGGAATTAATTACAATAATCGAATGCAAATGGGAAATAATACTTAGATTACACTGATAGTAGTAACAAACAATTCAATAAACTTAGTAGAGGCACGTATGAGATACGCTGAGCTAAAGGTAATATTGCCTGCTATTCCTCCGAGATGCTATAGCAATTAACAAATTACCTCCAGGATACAACTACTGTTAGTTCTCCTCAATGTGTAGCATACACAGAGAGAACCCTTAGAACTTGGCAGAAAAAGTAAAAACAAAAACACAAATTGAAAATACAAATTGTTTCGAGTAATGTAAAAAACAATTTTATGTTTCAGAAACTATATTTCTGTGAACTAAAATTCTGTAAAACAAGAAGTAGTTATACAAAATTATGTTTCTGTAAACTACAACTTGTTTCAGAAAAGAACTGAACGTTTTCTGAGTTTTAAGACAAATATTAATAAGAACTTAAGTTTCTGAAAATAATTAGAGAAGAAGGAGAAATTCAGAAGATAAGAGTTCTGAATGGTATGGTTTCAAATGAAGAAATTCATCTTGTATTTATAGCAAAAATTAGTTCGAACGTTTAAAGAGAATCCAAAGCAAAGACAAGATCCGTAAAACACGATCCGTAAAACACGCGTCTCGAACGTTACAAAAGTTTAAGGTAAAAGCAGCGTTAAAAATACAAGTAAAACGCTTTTGTCGAATTCAAAATTTTCGAGATTCTTCTCGAGGTGCACATGTGTTACACGGGTCGGACACCCAAAACCGAGAAGGCAAAGAATAAAATTCTTTACATGTGTGGGAGAAACGTGTGGAAGATTTCAGTAAAAAGAATGGGTCGGACACACCCACACCCACGCCCACGCCCACGCCCACGCCCACGCCGAGCCGAGCCGAGCCGAGCGTGCTTCTGTGCGAAGCACCGCGCGAACGGGAAAGGCAATAAGAAATGCAATAAGGTTTAGGCAACCTTGCCATAGTCTAGGGCTTTCCCCATACACAAAGGTCTAAAGACCCAAAGGGCCATACCCTTAAGGCTAAACCAATGCTATTTAAGTCTAAAACTCTTAGTGTTTTAGTCTATATGGGACTAATGTTTTATTCATTCACATGAAAAAACATCTAGGGAGCAATAGGTCTTGGGATCAAAACATGGTCCATGCATTTTTTGATTAAAACAAAACATTGTTTTTTCTAACAAAATATCGATTCCAAATTTTAAGACTATAATTTTACTGCAAACATTTTTTGTTAAGAGTAATAGATACTATTAATTTTATCAAAAACACAAAAGAATAACTTCAATAACAATTAAGTTCACTACCTAAAATGATTATTAAACAAGTTCAAACTAGAAACAAGAGAGTAACTTCAACAACTTTAAAGTTTACTACCTAAAATGGTAATTAAACAAGGATATTACAATCTTAATCAAAATCATACGAGTCATTATAGACCGATATTATCGGGAAAATATCCTTAATCTTTACCTAAAACGACTAATTTACCAATACCGGATTATCGTAAATATTTCGTATCGGCTCATATCGGCCGATATTATCGGGAAGATATCGTATCTCCGATATATTTTTTCTCGTATCGCTCTAGAGCGATATCCGATATTTCGCCAATATATCGACCGATATAGCCGATATTTACTACATTGGTGGTGACTATGTTCATAACGCTCTAGCTCACGATGACGAAAATGTCACCTCCCTTAAAAAAGATTAGCAAACTTGCTTACGATGTTGTATGCTAGTTTGTACTATAAAGATTACATTTTTTATATGAATTGACATACACCTAATTTAGTTGGGAGAATTAGTACCGCGGATGGCCGTCATAATTTGAGTAACGGAGGGAAGGTAAATAGTAAAACCCTCGGGGTAATTAATGAGCTACGCTGTTCTTTCAAAAGCGATAAAAAATACTACACAATCAGCACACTGTATTTGCAAATGAACTCCAGTTAATCTTATTAAACCCGAGAAGGATGATTGATATATCAATTCAGTTGAAAGGGATAGTTTTAAAGGAGGTTATGACGTTTCAACAACAGTGGAGTTGATTTCTAATATGTGATTCATGACAGCATACATTAATGATACCAATTGGATGTACATAAGGCAATTTTAGAGTAACTTTCTTCGATTTTATAATACTCCCTCCGTTTCTAAAATTTAGCCAGTTTTTCTTATTTGGGTATGTCAAAAAAATAAGTTTGTTTCCATATGTGGAAAGTCAAATGTTATGATTTTACTACTATACCCACAGAGGGACCACTTCTCTCTCTTCTTTTTTCTCTCTAATATAAAAAGGGGACCACTTCTCTCTCATATTTCTCTAATAGCAAATGAGTGGGGACCAACGGATAGTTTTGGAAAAAACATGAAAAAATGGCTACAATGATTAGTTTTTTTAATTTTTGTGAAAACCAAACTTGCCTATTTTTTAGAAACGGAGGGAGTACAAAATAAAGCTAGGCTGAATTAGACAAAACAAAGAGCGTCTACCATTTGAAAGTTAGAAACACATCTACGGGGCATATGAGCATCTACCATATGAATGTCTAATATCACCTATAACTGATGAGGATATCAAAGTAGACACATTCCAAATGGGGGCAAAGAAATCCCCTGGACCTGATGGGTTCACCGGGTTATTCTACCAGACCTATTGGGATGTGGCGGGGAAAAGTGTAACACAAATGGTTAAGCATTTCTTTGACTCTGAGCATATCTTAACTCAATTCAATCATACTAATATTGCTTTGATTCCTAAGAACCCTATGGCTGATTCGGTTGATCAATTCAGACCTATTGGGTTATGTAACTTTGCCTATAAAGTAATCTCTAAGGTTATCGCTAACAGGATGAAGCCTTTGCTAGATAAAGTGATCTCTCCTAATCAAAGTGCTTTTGTCCCGAAGAGACAGATTATTGATAATGTAATATTAGCTCATGAACTTATTCACACTATTAAGCAAGAAAAAAGAGGGAAAGTGGGATACGCGGCCATTAAATTAGACATGTCTAAGGCGTACGACAGGCTAGAATGATCTTTCTTGGCAAAAGTTATGTCCAAGTTAGGGTTCCACACAAAATGGATAAGACTTATTATGAATTGCTTGAGCTTTGTCTCTTACTCCTTCATTCTTAATGGCAGTCCAATGGGACAGGGGGATCCCATGTCACCTTACTTGTATATCATTTGTACAGAGGCACTGTCGAATTACATTAAACATTTAGAAGATTCAAATCTGGTGCATGGAATTAAGTGTACTAGTTCTGCTCCTCCTATCAGTCATTTGTTGTTTGCAGATGATAGCTTATTATTCACTAGAGCCACCATCCCGGAATTTCATTCTATAAAAGATTACTTGCAAAAAAATTGTAATGTAAGTGGCCAAAAGATAAATTTTGAAAAGTCTGGATTGTTCTTTAGCAGTAGGGTCCATCCAAAGCATAAAAGAATCCTCGCAAAAATCCTTAACATCTCTAATCTTAGCCTTGGGGAGAAGTATTTGGGTGCCCCAATTACATTTCTTAGGTCTAAAACTCAGACTCATTTACCTCTTCTAAATGCTGTGGAGAAAAGAGTTAATGGTTGGCTAGTCCAAATTATGTCCCAAGCAGGAAATACCACCTTGGTTAAGCATGTGGGTCAAGCCATGTCACTTAATCAAATGGAAATATTCTTAATTCCCAAGAGTATATGTCATAAAATTGATTCTCATTTGAATAGGTATTGGTGGGGCGAAGACCCTAATTCCAAAAAGAGGAAATTACATATGATTGCTTTGGAAAACATGTGTAAGTCAAAAGAGAAAGGGGGACTTGGATTCAGAACCAGTGAGACCAATAACTTGGCCATGATGGCAAGAAGTGTTTGGAGACTAGTGGAAAATCCAAATTCCCTCCTTGCATAGGTGTTGAAAGCAAAATATTACCCTAACGTGGATGTGCTTAGTTCTAAGTTCCCCGAAAAAGCCTCTTGGGCTTGGAGTGCCTCCACCGTACCATGAGTAAGATTAAACCTTTTATCTTATGGGTAGTGGGGGAATGAAACTTTATTGACCCTTGGTGTGACAACTGGATACCTGGATAAGGAACCGCCACCCCAAAAATCAATACTAGTCCTGATAAAAATCTTAGAGTAAATGATTTGATAAATCATGACTCTAGAACTTTGGATACAGAAAAATTAAGTGATGTTTTTGATCAACCCTCGAAAGAGAAGATTGAAAAAATCCCTCTCAGTATTGTACCATCTAGAGATAGAAGGGTGTGGATACCATCTAAGGATGGTAACTTCAATACTAAATCTGCTTATTCCACCCTAGATGTTAGTGGCGACAATAGTAACTCTGACTTATGGATGGCTATGTGGAAATGTAAACTACCGGAAAGAATTCAATTATTTGTTTGGAAAGTTTTGAAAGGAGCTCTTCCAGTTAGATAAATTATTCACAGTCGCATCCACATATCTGATTTTAGTTGTCCAAGATGCAATTTTAAAATTGAAACAATTATGCATACCCTAGTAACATGCAAATGTCTTACTAGAGTTTGGAGACTCGAAAATGTACAAACTACTCTGTTTCAAAATTTTACCATTCAACAGTGGGTTAGATTTTGGCTTCAGCTTCATCCTTATAAGGATGCGTCTAATAAAGATGATAATTCCCATTGATTGCGTGCTTGATGTGGTCCATCTAGACAAGCCGAAATGACTTAGTCCATAATGAGAAATCAGAAGAACCAGCTGATGTTCTAGCAAGAGCAAAGTCAATGATGTTGAGCTATATTAAAAACCAGTCGTTAAAGGGCATATCTGTAATCTCTCCCCCACAACAAGCTTCACCTTGGGTGGTTCCACCAAAATATTGGACCAAGATAAATACCGATGGTACTTGGAACCCAAATTCTCCAAATGGGGGGATTGGTTTCATTTTTAGAAATTCAAAACATAAATTTGTTTATGCTCAGTCAACTTATTTAGTATGTTTTTCTGCAGAAGAAGCAGAGACTCGAGCAATTAGAGATGTTTTGATGGTGGCTTTGGAGAAGAGACTTGATCAAATCATTGTTGAGAGTGATGCATCAGCTATTTTGGAGCAAATTAACAAGAAGACCTTCATGGGAGATCAGCGAACCCATTGTCTGTTACAGGATATTAAAACCATAATTTCTAAGTTTATATCCTTTGTATTTGTTAACCGTTTTGCAAACGGAGTGGCTCATGATCTAGCTCAATGGGCTAAAACTAATGTCAGCCATATGACTTGGTATGTACCCCCTATTTGGCTCATCTCCTCTCTATGTAAGGATCATAGGGCGGATCTTATGTAATTCATTGTTAGTTGCTTTCAAAAAAAAAAAACATCTACGGTTTTTGCCTTATTATTTTTGTTAATAATTATCATCAATAAACATTAAGGATAGGGATATCCAGGAAATTTAATACATTATATTATACTAGTACAACCGTTGCCATGGTTGGAGGGCCGACCGAAGAAGAATCTGAAGATGGTGTTTGTCTGCGACTACTTTTTTCCCGTTTCATAAAAAGTGATACTTTTGCTTAATTTCAGAAAAAGTGATACTTTTGCTTAATTTCAGAAAAATTGATACTTTTGCTCCATTTTGGGAAAGTGATACTTTCGCTCCGTTTTTGAAACAGAGCGAAAGTATCACTTTTTATGAAATGGAGCGAAAGTATCACTTTTCCTAAAACGGAGTGAAAGTATCACTTTTCCTGATATTGCATACATTCTTATCAGGAATGTATGCACCTAATATTGCATACATTGTTATCGTGTTGTATGTGTTTATGCCATTTTGTTGCACTAATTTCCTATATTAATGCCAAACTATGAATTTTGTTTTTCTTGTTTGTTGCAAGTAAAATGTGTAGCAATTGTCCTGACTTTGGTTTTGTAATTCTAGGGGAATGGAAAGAATGGTCTGAACATGTGCTTTGAAGGAAGTGGAGCTACAATGCCTTATCGAACTAGATGTCAAGTCTGCGTGCAATGGAGAAGGCAGTTGGGGTGCGAGAAGATTTATGAAGTGAATGGGAGATGGTAGTGAACAATTCCTGATCTTAAAAGAATTTTATGGGCCGAAATGCAAAACTCAAATACATGGAAATGAACTCAAGCCCAAGGTCTTTTCTTGCATACCAAAAGGAGGTATTCATGCTTTACACCATAGTACATCACCACCTTTCTCATCCCCTCCTTCACGAGAAACAAGTTTCTTTCTCTGTGTTCTTCTTTCCCAGAAATTCACTCGGCTTATCTTTATCTCACAATTTTCTCAACATGTCAAATCTATCAAACCCATACCTCCATCACCATCTTTCCCCTATCAGACCACTTGCTTATTTTCTATGCTTATCTTTATACTAGATTCAACCTAGCCCTAGGTTTTGACTCCTACAAGAATAAGTCAGCTGTTTGGTGTTCAAAAGTGACGAAATTGACAAGTTAGGGATTTGATCGTGCCACTCTCAGCAAACATCAGCAGCAGCAACGCGCAATCAATAGAAATAGGGTGGATATGATAATTTAGCAATTGGCAGTAGGTCTGAATTCAAAACATCGGTCAAATTGGTGCAGTGGTGGTACATGAATGAAAAGTAATGCATAGTGGTGAGTTTAGAGAACAAAATCCTGAATTTTATATTGTGTATCTATTGGTTGTGTGAAAGGGATTTTGGGGAAGAATTCGTGTATAAATAGGGGTATTATGTTGTAACTAGGGGGAGGCAGTGAGTGAGGAGAGGAGAACTTATTTTTCATCTCTTGCTTTTGTTGTAAAGTGAAGTAATAGAAATCAGTTGAAAAGATAAGAGCTTCCATTTTATGAATATCATAACTTCATCTTCTTATATAAAAGCCATGTTCTAATTTTCTTAGCTAGGGCTTAGATGAAGCCCTTAGCTTACTTCTAGCTGTTTATGATAATAAAAATGTTCTTGTAAGAGATTAGTTGAATAGGGATCAGTTTAATCTTAATGTTGCAACTTATAACTTTAACCTAATATGTATTGCATCCTAGGTTGTTAGAACAATTATCTGTTATTGCATCAACTCATGCTTCATTGATTATTTTCAATTTGTGATTAGTTGTGCTACAGTAAGACAATTGATGCTAGGAATTGATATCTTAGTTGTGAGTAAACTATCTATTTGAGATCACCTTAGGCTAGCAATAGACTTGAATCTTAACTAATGTCCATTATAAGGAACAAGAACAATTCATAAGCTTAATAACCTAGTGTAGGTTAAGTGGTGGAATTAATATCTCTAGTACCCTCTTATCAAGCATTTAACCTTTCATTTAAATTACATTCTGTTCTTCAGTCAATTCTCATTACAAAGAAACTCGTCGTATCGACAAATATCCTCGTTTAAATTAGTATTAGTGCTTTGATTTCAGATTTGCATCAGCCAAGTCCTTGTGGGAACGATCCGTACGTGTCGTGTTTTACATTATAGACACCGTATACTTGTGGTTTAATATTGTAGGTTTCTAGTCCTGCCAGCACGTTCACCAACAAAATCTTTAGGAGTGACATGCTGAAGAGTGTATAAACCATCACGAAGCTGCCCCTGAAGTGCTACTTCCCCCGTAAGTCGATCCTTTACAAGGCAAAAATCATTAAAAAAATTCAAAAACTACATCATTGTCATGACAAAATTTAGAAATTTATAGAAGATTGTGAGACAAGTATGGAACATGAAGGATATTAGAGAGTACAAACTTACAGGTGGGAGTTTGTAAAACAACATTACCAGTATGGGATATAGAGAGATTTGAACCACTATCAGTTTTAACCTGATTAGGACCGGTATATTCATAATGAGTCTGAAGATTATCCAGATTATTTGTCATATGATTTGTTGCACCACTGTCAGGAAGCCAATCATAGGTATACACAGGATTGTGAGTAGCCATATAAGCAACACGAGTTCCAACGTGGTAGATGAATGTCTGCCTCCTCGTTTATTTCCATTCCTTGGTGGGGGACGTCGTGGGGTAAAACATTTTTGATCAAATCATTTCTAGCAATTGCGCGCATCATGATAAGGTTGCTCACATATTTGACAGATAACCGCAAGAGTCCCTTCTTGGTAAGAGGAACATCAGAGGCACGAGCAGTCTTGGCAAGGTTGACTTGATGAGGCGCAGGAGTGACTTATTTTGTGCATTGACACGAAGATCATAAACCAAAAGTATAGATTCAAACTGATCAGTGGTTATCAAACTCATAGTTGTAATGAGAGAACTGGCAATACTCTCATATGTCGATTCAAGACCTCTGAGTACATAATGATAAAATTTTGTATCTGAAATTTCATGACCACTTGCAACAAAGAAATCAACAATATTGCGAACAAATTGAATATAATCATCCGTAGATAAACTTTCTTCAGTGACAGTTTGTAGAGAAGACTTCAAATGGATAAGTGTAGCATCAGTTTTAGATGCATAAAATTCAGCAAGTTTGGTCCATACCTCTGAAGATAGTTTTACAGGATTTTACCTCTGCCAAAATTGGTGATGTGAGTGATGATAGATTCTATCCAAGTAATACCTTGTTGGTACGAGTCCAAGAGAGAAAATCAGGGATCAGAGAACCATCCTTGTTCTTCACCGGTGGACTGGAGCCATTAACAAAACCTTCAAGAGCGTAACCTTGTAAATAGGGTAAAAACTAAGCCTTCCAAAGAAGAAAATTGTGACTTGTGAGCTTTTCCAAAATAGATCCATAAAGTCTAGCGAAAGGGACGGCTGTCCATGAAGAAGAAGACTCGAGATTGGATTTGCCACGATCAGAAGACTCAGCCAATATAGTCATTCTGATGAAGAAAAAAAATGATAATAAAATAGATAGAATCAAAAAGAATTGACAAAAAAAAAATAGGCCCTTGGAAACCAAGGTGATACCAAGTAGAGACTAGAATTATCGTTGTCTCAATGGATGAGAAACACAAAAAAATCTTGTATATTTATAATATCAAAGATTACAATAGATTTTCCTTGGAATACAAGGATTACATGATATACAAAAGATATTACCCATAAATAAAACAAGCAAGGAAAGTAGAAATAGTCGTGACTTATGTCCAATAGTCTGTCTGTAGAAGTAGTGATATACTCCCTCCGTCCCAAATTAATTGAGCTGGTTGTAGTTTGCACAATTCTTAAGGAAAAAAGGAAAGGGGAGTATATTTAAGTACTTTTTACAATTATACTCTTATGGATAATAACTAGTAAAACTTAAAAAATAATTTATCTCTTAAACTATACCACGGTTTTTCGTAAACTTTATACCGTTGAAAAATATTTTAAAACATCTACGTAACGAATATAAACATGACTATCAAATTATATATATTTCTTATAATAACAATAATCAATTAAAATGGTAGTTTTATATATATCCTCTTGATTAGTGAAATAACTCAATTATTTAGAACGCGTAATTGGGGGATATGGAAACTAATTGGGGGATATGAATTACTTCCCCCAACCCATGGTGTTGGTGCAAAAATCGAGCGCTCCAACGATCTTCGAGATGCGGGAAAGTCGATCGATCCTCAGCCGTAGGTATGGTTTCTCCAAAGGTTGATCAGAAGATGGGGGTACCTGCAAAACACTCCGATGCTAAAATCAGCGGATGTTCTATGCAAGTAGTTATTGTGAAGAGAATAGTATTTTGTACCTTTTGTGTTGGGATTTTGCCTCTATTTATAGGCAAAAACAGATGTAGCTTTAGGGTTTCACCAGTTATCCTAATAACTACCCTCATCTGTATAAACCCCAAATACCGACTAGATTCGTGATAAACCCTAATGTTTATCATAATCCTATTTTTTTGGATAACTATTATCATGGATAACCATTACTACTTAAGATAATTATCCCTTTTTCCATCAGGATTTATCTTAAATAATATTTAACCATTATTTCATGAAATCTATTTACCCATGGATCTTTGGTCTTCACCAATAATCCAAGTGGTTCCTTTATAAACCGACCCGGGCTTCCATAATAAGCCCTATGGATCTTCACAATAACACTCTGGTTTCCACAATAAACCAAGTCCAGACTCCCATAATGAGCCATGCGGGCTTCCATAATAAGCCCTATGGATCTTCACAATAACACTCTGGTTTCCACAATAAACCAGGTCCAGGCTCCCATGATGAGCCATGCGGGTTTCCAAAATAAACCCTTCGGTTTCCTTGATAAACCGACCGATTTCCACGATAAACCGGATTTAAGCTTCTATTATAAGCCACGTGTGACCCACACGTACACCATTTGGGTATGGTACAAACATCGCCCCCTTCTTAGCCATCGACTTGTTCGAATGGTTAAGAACAATTGAAGCCGCGTGCACAACTTAAAGCTCCTCAGATTAAACCCAAACCCAATATGTCTGTGGGCCTTTATCGTCTTCTGGAATCTTTAAATCCATCGTACTCACGTCCCAGCCCACCTGTTTTCATTCCAAAAGGAATACTTCTTCTGCAAGTCTTTCTCCTTCTTTTCTTGTTTGAACTCGACACTTCTCTAATAAGTGTAAACTTTCTAGATAAAAACATAGTCTTATATTTGCAGCGTTTTCTTGGTTTTTCTCTTTGATAGAACAACACTCCAATTTATCTCTTTAATAGAAAAATTATCAGGATTAAATTAATAACTCAACTTCGACTTTGAGAACATACCTCACTTCGAATGTAGGTTGCTCCCATAACTTTCTAGGCACATTGGTTGCCTATTTGTCCCCGTACTAGCCTAGAATTTTCTGACTCAGCGCTCTTGTGTGAATAATGAACGTACACCAACTTCCGGTGTACAAGACATTCATACATTTTTCTTTCATAATAAGCCATAGGTTTCTACGATAAACCGAACTAGGCTTCTATAATCAGCCATCTGGGTTTCTACAATTAACCAAATTGGGATACCATAATAAGACATGTATTGGTTTCTTTAATAAACAATCGGGCTTCCTTAGTAAGGCCGGTTGGGCTTTCTCAATAATCCAGACTTGGTTTCTTTAATAAACCACCGGGATTCCTCAATAATTCCGGTTAGGCTTCCTCAATAAGCCAGACTTGGTTTCTTTAATAAACCATCGGGCTTCCTCAATAAGTCCGGTTAGGCTTCCTCAATAAGCCAGACTTGGTTTCTTTAATAAACCATCGGGCTTCCTCAATAAGTCCGGTTAGGCTTCCTCAATAATCCAGACTTGGTTTCTTTAATAAACCATCGGTCTTCCTCAATAAGTCCGGTTAGGCTTCCTCAATAAGCCAGACTTGGTTTCTTTAATAAACCACCGGGCTTCCTCAATAAGTCCGGTTAGGCTTCCTCAATAAGCCATATGAGTGTCTTTAATATTTTTTATATGCTCCTTTCGCTCCATTTTAGCTTCAGCTTAATTATGTTGAAACATCTTGTTTTCTCCTTTCTATTTATTAGAAAGACATCGCAACAACTTCCTTAATAACCAAAATACTTCGCCTTTGTCTTTCTCTTTTATAGAAAAACATTGCACGTATTTCTTTAATAAATACATACAAAAAGTGTTCTCATCTGTGATTATAAATTCTATTTATAATGTAACAAACTAGTGAGAATTTACCTCCCAAGGCGTTCGTTCGTCCAAGCCTAGCCGCCCCATTGCTTGAATTGATACTGAAAAATATGTCTTTTATTTTTCGACTTATCAAAACAAGTTGCCTTTGAGTGCATGCTTGGCGACACTTTAGCCGCCCCCAATATCTATAGAGATGTTCCCAAGTAGAAAAGACGCCCCCATGTGAAGCAGGAACTAGATCTATTATATCCGTTCCTCACTTGCTAGACGGTTCTGGGCTTATAATCAGGTATCCTTTCCGTTTCCATCTTATTTCTGGTTCCATCGTACTTTTTGTTTTTGGATTCGCCCGCGGGAAAATAAAGGAAAGAATTAGTTGCCTTGGCTCGTTCTATTTCGTGTGATACCGTTGATCGAGCAACCTTCCGTGGCCCTAGCCATCTTGTTGCATAGATGTGCCCCAACCATGGCTTCATAGTCGTAGTGCCTAAGATGCACTTTTTCCATCTCATAAACCACGATTCCTTAATCACCAAGGGCATTTTCCAACATCCCAACTATAATATGTTTCATACTTGTCTTCCCAATACCAAACTCCTTGGCGAATGAGAATTTGGTCCCGCATAAAGTTGTGAATGTGAACCCCGCGTAAAAATGGTGCACCTTTCAAAATCCACCATCTTTGATGTGAGCCCACGTGTTTATTTTTCAAAAAGAACACGTCCCCTCCAGAACATCTTGAGATGATGCAGCACAATCATTTTTCCGCGTACACCTCAGACTTAACTTCATCGATATAGATTCCTATAGAAATTAGTCATCATCGTCGCCGGGAAGAATTTAATTCTTTACAGACTCAAGAATCCGTCCATCCTTAGAACTCCAAGAAAATTCGTTCCTTCTCGAATTCCTAGTCCGTTCTATTTATTCGTCACCGCTCTTTCTCTGTATAATTGTGGATGAAATATCTCCGCAAAATCACATCTGCAGCTATCTCTCCTTCCATGCCAGCTTCTTTGGGTAAGTGATCCTTTACTCCTTTTCTCTTCCCTGGACATACAAATATATCCGTCCATCGATATAGATTCCTTTTCTCTCAGGTAAATATCATGCTTCTTCTCACAGCTATTCAGGTGTAGACCAATTCCACATTGGTTTAAGAAAGATTGCATGGTCTACTTAGCAGCTTCAGATGTAAATGCTTGAGCCGATCAATGTGTGCATGGTTGTGTGTTCGATTAGAGATTAGCCGATCATTGTTGGATAGTACATCAGGTGACTCAAATGCATGCGGTATGCTGTTCTGTACAACAGGTAACTCGCCGGATCGATCAGATGGTGCAGTGTTAGATTGACCCACGAGTGGATCACTAGCTCGAGCTCTCATACCTCTGTTTGCACTATCCTCCATTCGTTGGAGCTGAATGCTTGGATGTTGAGCGGAAGAACTCCCTTGGTGTCGAACTCTCCTGCCAGTGGCTGGAGGCTAAAATCTATTCACCAGCACGTATCTCTCCCTTGGAATACCCTCTGAACGCGACCGAGAAGCTGACGCTGTGGATGACATCGATGCCAATCGCCCATCCCTTTCGTCGAAGCTTCGGACGACAGCGCTTCTTAAGGTTCGAATATTGGCTCGCTGGTTTGACTGACCCGGATTGGTTTCACTTTTGGATCTTCCCGGAGCTGCTTGATAAGGTTCTGAAGCTTTCAATCACTTTCTCTAAGTGGTATGTTGCTGTATTTTAATGCTACTTTCACAAAGCTATGAACAAGACGTTGATTAAAACTTCCATAGTAGTTACAATCCGAATATATTCGAAACACTTGGAAATAGAATTTTTTTTTTCTCAATTTGGGGTGCACGTTCTCTTGTTTTCGTCCCATTAGCTTGAACTACAGGTGGATCGTTGGCCTGTTGAGCTGGTAGGACGCTGGCTTGTTGAGCAGATGGTCCGCTGGCTAGTTGAGCAGGTGGAATTCTGGTTCGTATAGCTGCAGTCGTGTTAACTTGACCAACAAGTGGATTGCTAGCTCGTGGTCGCACGCCTCTGCCAACAAAATCCACTTCTCGAAAGCCCTGGTTGCTTGGATGTCTTGCCGAAGACTCTCCATGATATCGGGTTCTCCTAGTGATGGATGGAGGTGGTGATCTATTTATCAACAAATATCTCACCCTTGGAGCTGCTCCTTCAGATCGTGAACGTGAGGCTGTCGTTGCTGACGAGTCCGACGCCGATCCACCATCTCTTGCGTCGTGCTTTGAACGACAACGCTTCTCAAGGTCCTATTATTGGCTTGTTGATTTGACTGGTGTGGAGGTGGTACGTCCGTACCCATCCCAAGTCGATATGCATCTGTTGACTCCATTCGTCTCTTCCTCTTGTTTTACAACTTTGGCAGAACTTCCTATGACGCTGGATCTTCCTACAACTTTCCAAAAGAGTTATGAATAGCTCCACAACCTACCTCAAAGTGTTATGAATCTCTACAACTTTATGATTTGTTGTTAGATCTCGCTGCAACTTTCTCAAGCTGGACACGAGATGTGTTTATAACTTCCAGGGAAGTCAAAAACCACAAACGTCTTCAAAACGCTCGTAAACTAAATAATTTTTTTCCTTTTGGGTACACGATCTCTTCTTCACGCTCCCTTTGAACAGCACCCCGTTAACAGTAACACCGGGAACAGTACTTCCGGGAACAGTACCCCCAGGAACAGTACTTCCGTGAACAGTAACTTTGAAACCCTAGTTTCGAAAAAATCTCGGAGAACACGATATTTTCTCGTGATCCCCTTTGTCGGCGCCAAAAGATGTTGGTGCAAAAATCGAGCGCTCCAACGATCTTCGAGATGCAGGAAATTCGATCGATCCTCAGCCGTAGGTATGGTTTCTCCAAAGGTTGATCAGAAGAAGGGGGTACCTGCAAAACACTCCGATGCTAAAATCATAGGATGTTCTATGCAAGTAGTTATTGTGAAGAGAATAGTATTATGTACCTTTTGTGTTGGGATTTTGCCTCTATTTATAGGCAAAAACAGATGTAGCTTCAGGGTTTCACCACTTATCCTAATAACTACCCTCATTTGTATAAACCCCAAATACCGACTAGATTCATGATAAACCCTAATGTTTATCATAATCCTATTTTCTTGGATAACTATTATCATAGATAACCATTACTACTTAAGATAATTATCCCTTTTTCCATCAGGATTTATCTTAAATAATATTTAACCATTATTTCATGAAATATATTTACCCATGGATCTTTGGGATTCACCAATAAGCCAAGTAGTTCCTTTATAAACCGACCCGGGCTTCCATAATAAGCCCTATGGATCTTCACAATAACACTCTGGTTTCCACAATAAACCAAGTCCAGACTCCCATAATGAGCCATGCGGGCTTCCATAATAAGCCCTATGGATCTTCACAATAACACTCTGGTTTCCACAATAAACCAGGTCCAGGCTCCCATAATGAGCCATGCGGGTTTCCAAAATAAACCCTTCGGTTTCCTTGATAAACCGACCGATTTCCACGATAAACCGGATTTAAGCTTATATTATAAGCCACGTGTGACCCGCACGTACACCATTTGGGTATGGTACAAACACATGGTATGTGTTAAGGGGTTATTTTTGGTTATGAAAATACTAAAATACCCTTCCAACAAAATAAAAATCAAAAAACAAAAAAAAAATCATATCCCCCATTTCCATCTCCACTTCTTATTAATCTTATTTAGGGGTAGAGCTTTGAAACCCAAATATTCCCCATTCCATTTCAAATTCTAAACTCTCCCCACTCTATATCAAATTCTCTTCTCCTCACTTTGGAAACGATTTTTTTTTATTCGGAAGTGATGAAGATTATGCTGAAAGTGATGATGACCATGCCGAAATTGATGAAGACCATGCCGGTACCATGTTCCGGCATATGGTCTTCATCAATTCCGGCATGGTCTTCATCACTTCCGTTTTGAATTTTTCTGGTTTTAATCAGTCCACTGCCGGCACAGTCAGTTGATATGAAGACCATGCCGGTATTGTTTTCCGGCATAGAAAATAAAGCAACATGCTATGCCGGAAAACAATACCGGCATGGTATTCATATCAACTGACCATGCCGGCAGTGGACTGATTAATACCAGAAAAAATTCAAAACGGAAGTGATGAATACCATGTCGGAATTGATGAAGACCATATGCCGGAACATGATACTGGCATGCTCGAGAATTTCCTATCAATGCCGGTAGTCAAGTGAAAAAAAAAAATCAACATTCTGGATACTTTTCATCCTGTTCCGGCATAGAAATTTAAGCAAAATACTATGCCGGAATAGGTACCGGCATGCTCGAAAACTAGATTACCATGCCGGTACCTGTTCAAAACCAGAAAAAAATCAACATTCTGAAGATCAAAACCAGAAAAACCATGCCGGAACATGGTACCATATGCCGGTACCATGTTCCGGCATATGGTCTTCATCAATTCCGGCATGGTCTTCATCACTTCCGTTTTGAATTTTTCTGGTTTTAATCAGTCCACTGCCGGCACAGTCAGTTGATATGAAGACCATGCCGTATTGTTTTCCCAAGATAGAAAATAAAGCAACATGCTATGCCGGAAAACAATACCGGCATGGTATTCATATCAACTGACCATGCCGGCAGTGGACTGATTAATACCAGAAAAAATTCAAAACGGAAGTGATGAATACCATGCCGGAATTGATGAAGACCATATGCCGGAACATGATACTGGCATGCTCGAGAATTTCCTATCAATGCCGGTAGTCAAGTGAAAAAAAAAATCAACATTCTGGATACTTTTCATCCTGTTCCGGCATAGAAATTTAAGCAAAATACTATGCCGGAATAGGTACCGGCATGCTCGAAAAACTAGATTACCATGCCGACACTGCTCAAAACCGAAAAAAATCAACATTCTCAAGATCAAAACTTAAAAACCATGCCGGAACATGGTACCATATGCCGGTACCATGTTCGAAGATATGGTCTTCATCAATTCCGCATGGTCTTCATCACTTCGTTTTGAATTTTTTCTTCAAAGTTTTAATCAGTCCATCTACGCAAGACATACGATCAGTTGATATGAAGACCATGCCTATTGTTTTCCGGCATAGAAAATAAAGCAACATGCTATGCCGAAAACAATACCGGCATGGTATTCATATCAACTGACCATGCCGCAAAGGGACTGATTAATACCGAAAAAATTCAAAACGGAAGTGATGAATACCATGCCGGAATTGATGAAGACCATATGCTTGGAACATGATAATCGGCATGCTCGAGAATTTCCTATAAATGCCGGTAGTCAAGTGAAAAAAAAATCAACATTCTGGATACTTTTCATCCTGTTCCGACATAGAAATTTAAGCAAAATACTATGCCGGAATAGGTACCGGCATGCTCGAAAACTAGTTTACCATGCCGGTACCTGTTCAAAACCAGAAAAAAAATCAACATTCTGAAGATCAAAACCAGAAAAACCATGCCGGAATAGGTACCCCCGAACCCCCCTCCGATAGTGGCAAACAATTTATGAACATTTCCAACAATTGCCGGCATGGGTTTTTTGGTTGAATACCATGCCGGCACCAAGCTTTTTCAGCTGCAACAATGGTGGGTTCAAAGAAAAAAAATCAAATTTTCAACCTCTTATTAGCAGTAATTCTCTCATCACAATCATCTTCCATTTTCAAAAAAAAAAAAATTCCTCTCAAATATTTTTTCCCTCCTTCTACTCTCACCCAAACACAAATAAAAATACACACCAATCTATCCCCCAAATACTTAAGATTTTTACTAATTATTATTAACCACTAAACCTAATTAGTGAGGGGTAGATTAGGAATTAAAATAATAATTACATAAGGGGTGACCCAGAATTGCTATTGGGACTCCTATTTTGTCTTATAGCTATATCCCCCAATTAGTTTTCATATCCCCCAATTACGCGTTCATTATTTATGGGACAAATTTAAAACCAAATAGCTCAACTAATTTGGGACGGAGGGAGTAGAACATATGGCAACAAAATATTGGTTAATTTGGAAGGAAAAATGTCTTAAAGATAGTTGAATCCAAATCAACCACTAGTCTGCAATTGGCCTTAGCAGTCTAGAGATATTTGAATTTTTGGTCCCATTAAAGGAAAATATAATTGAAAACCATCATAGTGGAGTTATCTCTACCTCTGGCCTACATAGGAACAACAACTATATTGAACAAGGATGGACAACTTCTTCCCTTAATCAATCAAAAGTGAACTTTGATGCTTCCTGGGTGGATTCTTCTTCTCCTGCTGGTTATGGTATAATTTATCGTTCTGACACAAGTGCAGCTATCCAAGCTTCAGCTGGGACCTTCAATGCCTCCAATGCAGAAGAATCAGAGGTTTTGAGCTTGCTTGAAGTGGCTAAATGGACAAAGAGTTTGGATCTCCAAAGCTTCCGTGTTGAAGGTGACGGCCAAAGACTCATTCTTTATGCTCAAAACAAGCCAAGCAACATTTTTTGGAGAAATCGAGCCATCATATCAGAAACAATGAAGATGTTAATGTCATGTAACAATTTTTTGGTATCTTTTTTAAGAATAGGAAATGCGACAAAGTAGTGCAAAGGATGCAAGAAAAAAAAACATCCACAAACATCTCTGGTTTCATATGCCAGACTGCATTTCAAATGCTTTACAGACGGGTTTTTTTATATTCAAGGTCGGTTGTAACTTCTTCTTTTTTGCTATAAGAGTTAACGATTTGTTGGTAGGTTTTTTTATATTCAAGGTCGGTTGTAACTTCTTCTTTTTTGCTATAAGAGTTAACGATTTGTTGGTAGGGACTAATATCTCAAATCACTGTCATGAGATAAGGATAACCAACACTTTGAGTAACTCTCTGTGATTTGTTTTGTTTCTTTAATCATTAATTTTCAAAAAGAAAAAAAAAGTATGGGCGATGGCCAACCTATGCACCATATGAATAACCAACCTATGCTATTAAGGGGTACTAGTTTACGTGGAAAAACCTTTTCAAAAGAAAAAAAAAACTCAAGATAATCGATGAGTCACGGTGTTCATTCAAAAGTGGTAGGAGATAACAATCATCAAATGTATATAATTATTGGGGTGTATTGTAAAAAATACTTAAAAATACTCCTCCCCTACTTGTCTTAAATTTTTTGTCTTAAATTTTGTGTAAACTTAAACTAGGTCATCTATTAGTGGGACGGATAGGTCATCTATTAGTGGGACGGAGGGAGTATACCGATTCAGTTGAATACCAGATGTTAGGATACTAATACTATAAAGAAAGAAATTTGATCGTTTATGAATCAACCACTACAATAACTTAGTTCTACAACAGAGCCTATTAGCCCAAAAGTTTCGGTGATAAAGGAAATGAACTTGAAAAGGAAACAAGAGATAAGACAGCAGAATAGAAGTCCTAAGGTTTAGATAGACAATAGTTTAGGCAGTAGAGTTGTGTTGCAACAAAGTAGTACTACTGCCTTGCAGTCCGACAAACCCTAAAATTAATTTAATTTACAGTAACCTGACTGAGAATGTTCTTAAGAAGCAATCCATGAACCTTGAAAGAGTTGCATTACAGTTCTCCCCATTATCCATTCTAAATCAGAAGACGGTAAGTTTATCTGATTTGCATTAAGAGATACTGCTTCTTTTGCTTCAACATATCCACATTCAGGAACCACAAATGGAAAGTCACTGCAATGGACATAAAAAAGAAACAAAGCAAGTGTCCAGATTAGTAAACAAACCCTAACACATATATCATAAATAAAAGGAAGTGCATGATGTATGCTATAACCAACCTGCCCCACATTACGCGGTTAGCACCATAGGTAGAGACAACTTGGGAAAGAATTTGGGATGTGTCATCATACGGGAACGACTTCCTTGATATACGGAACAAGGCACTGAACTTCACATACACCTAGCAGTGTTCCAAATTTAAAGATCCCTCAATTAGTAGATACAATTGGCTCTACTTGATTTAAAGAAGAGAAGATAAAAATGGAAATGCCTCTAAGTTTTAGCTGAGCGTCGAATGCCACAAGTAGAAACTCTACAACTAATTGTGTATATAATCAGTAAATCTCCATCTAGCATTGTTACCTGGGGAAACTTTGACAACTTAAGAAGCGCAGAAAAAACCTCCTTCTCCTCCTCGTTTCTGATAAACAAAAGAAAATGCCATCACGCCAAACTGGATCAATATATTCTAGTACAATATAAGCATTTTGACACATCATTGGCTCAGTGGTACAAAATGGAAAATAGCAAACAGGCTCACATGGGTGGCTTGCAGAAAGCAAAATGATCAAGTATAACGATGGTAGAAGGAAAATCAGTGCACAGCTCCTTGATCTCTGCAATATGTAAATTAAGACCCTGCAAAGAAAAATCCACTATAAATAGCCACTAGAGCTTACAATGCCTATGGCTACAAGATCAACGCATCCATCAGAAGAATTCTCTCTAGCGATCAATTTGGCTATGACAGGTGTATACCGAAGACAATTCGTAAGTTGAGTTGAAGATATTATAAGGTGGAACTCTGGAAAACAACTTGCTACAGGGCAAGATGCAAGTAGCATAACTATTGATGCAGCAAATTAAAAAGAAATAGAATGGCAATATATGGAGAAAGGTTTCGCGGATATTACCTTCATACACATGAATCCCACTGGTATTCCAAGTTCTCCTGCTTTAGAGAACAATGCCCTACCAACTTCGTTCGTCATCTACGTGTATAAAAATAATTCAGATCATTCCCATAATTCTGTTATTTGGGTGCTTCAACCCAGTTTCTCGAAAATTCTCAAGTTAATATTTTGCTTTGTCAATGAGCTGAAGCACACACAACAAGCAAGCTTTAGAAATTATGGCTGCCCACGCAAGAGATGAAGATGAAATTGAAAAACTACCTTCTGACCAGAAGGCCACAAATAGGGATTAAAGCGAACTGCACGATATCCATCCTATTATGCAAGAGAAGTTCGTTAGTATCAAAGAAGATTTTTAGAGACAAACTAGTAATGATGTGATGTCATCGAGGCGTTAAATGACCTTCAAAACGAGATCTTCGAGTTGTTTAATCCCACTTCCATCTGCAGGATTGGCAAGACAACACCCAACAAATTTTGACGGGTACTTTTTCAAGACACTATTCCCAATGGCACAATGAATATAGGCAAGAAAATTACCCTTTACATCTCATGGAATAAACATCATTAAATACATAAACTGAATCATAAGTTCGATTCAACACACCTTGTAACTAAAGAATGGTCAAACTTATGATTAATGGGCTGCACTATCAGCGCACCATCTACTCCTGCCTCCCCCATACTCTGCAAAGAGAATAAAGAATCACATCGTACAAACAAATTGTTACTTCAAAGTGCAACCATTTGAAAGGATATCATTAGTTCATAGAACCATGCTTTATATAGTGAACGCCTGGACCCAAAATCATCTAAGGACTGAGAGACCTAAATGCGGAAGTTGGGAATCGCGTGACGACGGTGACCCCTACTCCTAAATGATCTAAGGTATCCGAAAAATGATCTAAGGCATCCTAAAAACAGTGCTCATACTTCATTTTCTAGCAGTTCAGTTCCTATGTATACTTTCTTTAACTACTTCCTTTTGCATTATTTGACAACACTGATAAGTACCAAATTAAAACCATACGAAACTTGAGCTCAAAAGAAAGAAATTCTGATAACACAATTACCTTAAGCAAGAAATCAACATTACCAGGTAAAGTAGGTTCTTGACCAGGATAGTATGGGTATTTCTCTGCTGCCTATTAAATCGATAAAAAAATCCACTTGGAATCAGAAATTAACTATCAAATTAGGCTTTTCTTTTTGCTTTCTGGTTCGGAAATTCTCAGTTACCTCTTCTGGAGATGCCCAGACATGCAAATGAGAATCAATGACTTTAGGTTTCAACTTGAAGTTATAAGACTCATAACTAGTTGCCATTGCGGTAACAGAGCTTTGAAATTTGAAGTGTGGAAACGAAGTTGGAATATTATTTGAAGAGAAAAATGAAAAATTTGAAACTGAAATCAGAGGTTTGAGTTTCACTGCCATAGCTAAGAATATTTGGTGTTTTATTAATCGAAGAAGAGATAGAAAAGAGAAGAACCACTGTTTAGAGCTTCTCCGATGGAATGTGTAATAAAAAAAGTCTTCATACACGTAGGATACACATCCAAAATCCCTAAAATAAAGGTTCACCTAGAGGATGTCTATCCATCCTAGTCATCTTTTTTTAAGAAAATTAACAATTGAGCGGTTTCGCTATTCCATTTTTTTTTCCACGAAATTTTTCACAAACTACCCAGAAGAGTATCAATTATACCATTACTTTGAATCAATTATGTTTGATCAATACTAATAATCATACAAAACAACAAAAAAAAAAATTTGTTAGATTATATCAAGTAGATCTAAAATTTCTAGCAACAGACATTCGGATTCATTCAGGCCAACAACAACACAAAAACAAGATGTACACATTCGAGTTATCAAAACTGATGTACAGTCGTTTTAATGTTTCACAATCATGTAGTCTAGAACATGATCTCGTGCAGTGGGATTGCAACTATTGTCAAGAAAATGGAAATGAACCACATAAACCCCACAAAGCCATAAACAGTGAAGTGATCTAGTTTAGCATGTTTCCAGATAAAAAATACATAAAACCCAAACTAAAAAACCAACCCACTTCATCGTATCATCAAGCAAATGGAGAGATTATGAGCTCCATATACATACTGACGATTTCAAAAATATTCATAGTATCATTGGATTATTTTAGGGATTGGTTCCATAACAACCTACGTCATTAGAGATCAGTGAGAAGAACAATATACATTTCGAACCAAGCGAAGGCAGTGTAAAACGGAAGGTGGGTTGGAGATTAAGTTTTCTTTTTCCTAATAATTAGGAAAATTAATTGCCAGGTAAAATAGATGATGTCTTCCCATAATGACACGTATGAAGCTGACCACATAACCATTAGAGTAGCTCTTAGAGTGATATGGGTATTTTGGTCCTTACATCGTTGCGGCAGTTCCTCGAGGGAGGTACCGTACGAATCGATAGCCCTGAAGACCAGGTGGATGACGGGACCCCTGTTAACCTCATAGGGTGGGATTAAAGGGTTATAATATGTCACCTATTGGCGGACAATGACGGGATATGTAGCACTATGTCGATCTTTTGGGGAGTAGAGTTTAAAATTGGTTGTCTTTATGCAATTAGGGTCTTCAAGTATGGATAAATTTTTGGGAAAAATGACCGAATATCTATATTTGCAAACTAAACACAAAGTCGTTGCGATTTTACCAAGGTTAAGTGAGAAGTCCTTTACAAATCTCTCTTAGAAAATATATCTAATATATGTTATAGGGCTTGTGCGGCTTATTGATGTGCGGCCCAATATAATTTCTAGGGTTCTCTTCCTACTTGTATATAAAGGAATATAATTATGTAATACAGACTGATGCTAATCACATGAAACTCCTTGTCTCTTTGTCTTGCCTACTTTTCCACTACAATACGTTATCAGCACGAAGCTATACCGCAGAGCTAGATTGGATCGATCGATTGCACGAAGCTAATGTTGAAATTGTTGGAATCAAATAAGATAAGTTTCTCCTATTTTTTTATTTTTTTCTCCTTCCCTGTTTTTGATTTGGGCATACCTAATGTTAAATGGAGAAAATTAATTTGGTATGTCTCTGTTCAAGATCTGTATCCCATAACCAATTGATTAAATTCTTAGTGTAAATTAACTTGATCCGTAGAAGCTTCGTACATGGACCCCATATCAATCGATTGATCTGAATTTTATAATATTATTATATGCGTATGTTCAATCATTTGGATTCTATAATAATTGGTTTGGTTTGATTGAATTTTATAATAATATAATATTCCCATTTATGTATTATGATCGATTATATGAAATCGTCTGAAGAAGGAGAAAAGGACCGTCGACTGCAGTTTCTATGCAGGAGAAAGAGTTGACACGGCCGTTCCGACACGCCCCAGATAACTCGGCCATTCCGACTCGCCCCAACTAACTCAGCCGAGTCCTGTTCCGGTCCGGGTCCAGTTGTTGTCCTGTCCCATTCCGTTCTGGGTCCGGTTGCTGTCCCATCCAGTTCTGTTCCAACTCGCCCTGTCCGATCCAATCAGGCCCTGTCCTGTCCTGTTTCAGCTTGATTCTGGGACGTGCACGACCAAGGATGTTCTGATTTTGTGTACATACAGTGGGAACAAAATTTTGAGGTATGTAACTATAACGCGAGTTTTTATATGCATATAAAAACTGTCAATTTATATGCTAAATTTATTTACTCGCCAGCCTTATTTATTTGTTTTTTAAAATATGCCTAGTTTTGTTTATTTTTGTCTTAAAATAAGTCAACAGCATATAAACGGTCAATTTAAATTATTTTTATTGATCTTAATCATTAAGAATTTTGGTCTTAATGCTATTTGTTCTCTTGAATATGATATTGGATATAGTTGAATGGTGTATTTTGTTTAATTGGTTGTATCAACTCTATTCCAATGATTCATTTGGGGATTAGAAGTACTTGAGCACCATTATTGGATACTTGATATTTTCCCAAAAAAAAATAAATAAAAAATAGAATGTTCCGTGGAATGTATCCACTTGCTCGACTATTAATCTGTCAATAGTTTCAAAACATACGTTCAAATAAAATCACATGTATTCCAATTTTTGTGGAAGAACTCACAAAAGATGATATGATTCATAAAATTTTCATTTCTCTACTTCATCCATAATACTAACGAACCGGTATATGTTGAAGTATGACAACAAGAGAATTATCTTTAGTAATATATTCAACCTAAAGTAAGTGGTTGACATGTGTAGTGAGATTCTCTTGGCCTATTGAGATAAAGAAATTTCTCAAATTAAGCTAAACGTAGCAAAATTGAAAATGGAAAGAACCCCAAAGTAATGAGGGTTAGACGCGCATGTGAAAAGGGACATATATATCATGAGACAAAAAAATTTATTATTTTTTCCCCAACAGTAATGACACCAAAGTATAGGTATCAATTGAACATGGGATGAGCTAAAATGTAATTCTAGCTCCTATCATAAATAAAAGAGTTGGAAATGCACCTTGGTCATAGGTGTTGGTATATACAATATAATGTGTATGTGTATCATAGTAACAACCAATTTTCACATCAACTTTAATGGCAACAAGAACTTTGCCTGGCCAATTGACTATCTTATCGAGCGCAGTACTGATCATTTTTTTTCCAAGATAGAACAAAGACGTAGCAAAATCTCTAGATGTACCAAGATATAATCACACCTTGTTAAATTCCCAATAACCAGTGCAAATGGATATCATGTGGAACATCAAAATGATGAGAATGTAATTTATTGCATATTTTATAGTCTCTAATATATTTGGAAGGAAATATATTTTATAGAAACTAATGAATCAATCTAGTGCAATGTAATTCACTATAATATTTGGATTATTGAATCATATTGACTCCGACAATGAAATGTTGGAAACTGGCTCATACAGTCTTTGGGCATAACCATAAAGAAACTTTGGTTGTGACATGATGATTGTTTTGAAAGAACTCATACAAATATCACCTTATTTGAGTGAACGAAAATGGGAAAAATATTGACAGAATGCAAAGTGATGACATATCTCTCAATAAGTGTTTTCTAAAGTACCAGATGCACAACCCCCTCCTCCCTCCCATTATGCTTTTAAGTAAGAGAGCACATCACTCATTTTACAAAGTCTTCAGTAAAACAGGATCGAGACCATCCTAAGATGCAAATGGTAAACAATCCATATTACAAAGATAACAAGGTGAACTTTAGAAAAAATATTCACGCAGAATGCGGACCATTAAAGTGATTGATGGATCTGGTGAATGTTTTGACATTTTGGACTAATTATAGTTCCCAAGAAATTTGCGTTTGAAAACTCCTAGCACATATTACACAATGCAAAGTGCAAAGGCTAACCACCCTTGTTAATGCTAGAGAATTTATATCAAAAGGATATGATTAATATTGCATGTTTAATAAGATGAATATTGAACATCTTATACCCAATGGTCTCGTAGAGGCTACCATCAAAGGTGACAGATGGTGTCTAAGGAATAGGTTATGCGTACCAACCTATCTTTTATTGCTTTGGGGATATGCAATATTACACGCATCTTACTTAATTTGCTTTTAGAACCCAATATTAGTCAACCTATTCTGCGTACCAGTTGGTAACTGGATTTAAGCCCGACATTCGTGTTTTTAAGCATTTTTGGTTGCACTATATATGTGCCATTACGACTCCACATCGTACTATGATGGGTCTTCAAAACTGTTAAGTTATGTTGGAAATGAGTTCCCAACAATTATCCACATTTTAAAAACTTTTGGTAGGAAATCTCTTAACGCTAGATTTGCGGGTTGTCATTTTAATGAGACATTCTTCCCGTCGTTAGGGGGAGATAAGAAAAAATATTTTCTAAGGGAACGACATGAATTATCGTGGTGTGTTCCCACAATGTCTCATGTTGATTCTTGTACTCCACAAATATAAATGTGAAGTGACAAAGAATAATCGATTTTCAGAATATACAATGATGTAGCTAAAGTGACAAGATCACACATACCAGCTGCAAATATTCCTGCAAGGTTAAAAATCCTCAGTATGGGGTACACCATAGACTAAGGTGTTGCAACTACACTTGGTAGAAGTGTAGTTAAGGTCGTGGCTCCATAAAGGAAGATGGAGATTCCACTAGGTTCGATCAATGCTCACATAGAAAGGAAATAGATGAGTAAGGCACAACCTAATTTGTATCATTAATGAAATCATCTCATTTGATTATCTCTGACTATGTCCATGAATCAATACTGGAGGACACTCCGAAGTTTAACGATTCCAGAGAACATGATATCCCAAGTGGATTATGAGAACACACATGAGTCAATGGAAAGATCGTGTGAGCATATCAATGATTATTATTTTCATATACAGTTGCTAAAGGAAATCGAGCACGATGAGATCGAACCATGCTTCTTATTGTTTGAATATCAACAATAAAGAGCATATTTGGCCTATACAATCCAGGTAGAAATTGATTCTTTGACAAATATATAGGTATTTGGTGTGGTAGTGCTAACCAACCAAGTGTAAAGCCTGTGGACATACATGATTATTTGTCATAAAGCACAGTGAGAATAATGAAGTCGTAATGGTATAAAGACTCTCCTTGTGGCGCGAGGTATCTCACAAAGCCCTGGAATTGTTTACTTTGTTGTAATGAGCATTATAGCATTTTGCTACGTATTTAGCTTGGTAATTTCAAAAGGACTTGAAATGAAGCATATGTATGTGGTTGTTACGTATCTCTAAAAGAATCAAAAGATAGAATATATTTACAAAAGTACTTGATAGACTTTTGTTTCCCAAATCAAATGACTATAAACCACAGAGTGCATTTACAGTTAGATAGAACGCTCACTTATAGATTCAAACAATCAGGCGGATGTGGTATACCCATCCAAGTGACTATTTTGATTTGGAGGGGATAGACAAGTAAATTATTTTTCCTTGCGTATTCACAAGAAAGTTCTTGATTTCGAATTATAGCTATCTATGTCGATGGTACATACATGATGGGTACTCTTGATGTAATAAAAGACCTTAAAAGGTATTTGAAATCCGAATTTGAGATGAACATTTTGGGGAAAGCTTGACCGAATACTGATATTGTGGTATATTATCCCACCAGTTTGCATTTGTCTAAAGTTTTCAGGCAATTTAACAAAGACATGCATCCTGATAGCACTCCCATGATTAGTCGAGGTTCAAATGTCAGTAAGTGACCATTTCGTCTAAAGGAAAATGACGAAGATGTGTTGGGAGATGAAATTCCCATATCTAAGTAAAATGGATGCATGGTTGTACTTAGTATAATAATGTACTTGATAAAATTTTGCATCCTCAAAGAATTTGTTAGCTAGATATAGCTCAGCGCCTACACAATGTCATTGGAATGGTATAGTGAATGTAATCATGCACTTAAAAGTAACCATTGACATAAATTTTGTTTTATCCCTGCAAAGACATAAAAAGGAATGCTAATGAAAGTGCAATCCAAAAGTTTTTGATTATGAAGGAACAATAATCTCTTATCCAACGAAAGTAATCAGGGGGAGATATGGTAGACTATTCTCTAGGTCATTACCGATATTCAGTTTCGAAAAGTACATGACTAAAGGAACTGTCTGAAATAACTCTGAAAGTAATCAGGGGAGATGCCGACATCAGGGGGAGGATCCAAGGATATGATGTCGACATAATTTACTTCGAAATTGAAGCTGTGTTGTACTCTTTTTCCCTTCGATCGTGAATAGTTTTTCCCAAAGGGTTTTGTTACTCGACAAGGTTTTTAGCGAGACAATACTAAAAACATCAAGTATATTGAACGTTGAAGACATAAAGATCGCGTTGATATTACTGAAAATATCTGAATCAAATAAATGAAACGTGATAGTCTGTTAATAAACGTAACTTCCAGAATCAACAACATAGTCTTATAAACATTCTAGTCACCAAAGTAAAGTGTGACAAACTCCTTTTGACTGCATTAGACTAATGAAAATTGTCTGACATCAGGGGGAGCATCTAATGGTGTGTTGAACTCTTTTCCTTCACCGAGGTTACTTTTCCCACAGGGTTTTGTTGCTCGGCAAGGTTTTTAATGAGACAACAACAAACACCGGGAATTAGCTTCCCAAATAAGGCTATTGTCTTTTCCACAAGGATTTTATGCCTAAGAAGTTGTGAAGCAACTAATCAACTTCATCAAAGCAAATTGATCATATATAAAGATCACCTTTACCTGCATCTGTCACGTTGTACTCTTTCCCCTTCGTCAAGGTTTTGTCTGACTGGGTTTCCTTGTCAAGGTTTTAATGAGGAAACATATTCGATTCCAACTATGTTCAAAGTTTAGTTAATATTGTACTCTTTTTCTTTAGTTCAGGTTTTGTCCCTTTGGGTTTCCCTGACGAAGTTTTAACGAGGCAATTAACTTAGACTCGTCGATCTTTGAAGATCGTATTGCATGTGACGAACTACATGTAAACTATGAGATAACATGTGAAGTACTACATGTGAAGAGTTTTACCAAGGTTTTATCCCACTGGGTTTTTTTCCTTGTCAAAGTTTCAATGAGGCAATTGATTCCATCATAAGTCATTAAGGAGAGGACGGCATTTGAAGAACCATATTCGAAGCACTAAATGTGAAGCACTGCATATGAATTTCTACTGGACCGCACAAGGGGGAGTGTTGTAGGGCTTGTGCGGCCTATGGATGTGCGGCCCAATATAGTTTCTAGGGTTCTCTTCCTACTTGTATATAAAGGAATATAATTATGTAATACAGACTGATGCTAATCACATGAAACTCCTTGTCTCTTTGTCTTGCCTACTTTTCCACTACAATAATATATCTAATATTAGAAAACACAAAGTCGTAGCGATTAGAAAATATATCTAATATTAGAAAATATAGCTAATATCTAATATTAGAAAATATATCTTATTGATGTGATTTTCTCCTTCTTAAAGCCTTATGTCTTATTAATTATTTTCTTTTCTTTGTTAATGTGATTTCTCTTTCCATGAATAGCATGTAGTGCTTTCATCGATCGTCTGCCATCATACAAGTTTCTGCCTTCAAACGTTGGTTCCCAATTCTCCAAAGGTTGTATTTAATGGTTCGTAGTGGAAAACTGTCATCAAGCAATGAAGATCTCAAAAAATGCTGGTTAGTTACCCAAAATTTAAATTTTGATTTCCTCAATCAATTGACACAAGTAATTCATTGTCTGAATGAATTGAAATTTGGGGGGAAATCTCTGAAACTTAATACACGTTCCAATGGAAAATCATGCAAACTACCTATAAAAAAGGGATGGTTAAACCAATTTTTCAACATTACTCTGTTTTGCATTCTCTTATCTCTCTTCAAAATGTCTGATTACACTTCATATGGTGAGGTTTCTGAACTCACCAGAAAAATTAATTCAACCAATTTGAATGATGATGATGTTGTTCGTGGAGTAAGTAGATATCCTCATATCAAGCTAAGTAAGGGAATCAATGACTGTAAGAAAAGACTTACAGGGAAAGTGATAAATGAAACTCCAATATCAGCTGGGAAAGTAGAGTATGAAGTTATTATGGCATGGGGTCACAGCCATTTTAAAATCAGGCAAAGAGGAACAAACATCTTCATATTTACTTTTAGGGATTGGAGGGAATACAATGGTGTTGATTGGAGCTCCATGGAATCTGGATGGTTATCTTCTTTTTTTAAGGAGTGGAACCCCACAATGGATGCAAGGAACATCGACTTCAATATTCAACAGTACAGGATAGATATCAAAAAGCTACCAATAAAATTCTTGAAAGCAGAATTTGGAAATCAAATAGCCAGCATTGTTGGGAGAGTCATAAAGTTGGAGCCAGAAAATGGAATTCCTGTTGATACCAACTATGTAAGTGCTTTGATTGAGTTTAATATTAATAATCCAATGATGGAAGGAATTTTAGCAGAGAATGCAGCCAAGTTTACCCAATGGATTCTTATATATTTTCAGAAGCAACCAAGGAAATTGTTCCCAACTTGCCTAATTGCTAATAATGTTGAAGGTCAGTGTGAAGAGAAGGCATGTCATGTTCAAACCATTGCTGGATATATTTTCAAGTTTGGAGAAGATTTTAGAGAAGTGATTGATCCCAGAGAGAATAATCCTCAATTTGTAGTGGGTGAAGTGATCTATATTTCTCCTAAGAAGAATAATAAAAGAAAGAACAACTCAAAAAGAGCTTTTGTCATTCCTGAAGATGGACATCATGTCTCTACTTTATATTCTCAAGGTTCTTCTAATGCTCCTGATTTCTCAACTGCTAGAGGAAACAAAATAACAAGAGAGTATGGACGCTCTTCCAATTATAGTTTCACTGAGTAGAACATGAATCAAGAAGCAATGCAGAAACAACAAGATCAATATGTTTAAGAAATCTATTATCATCCACAGAAGTTTGAGAAAAATGACATCCAAAACATGATGCAAGCCGATGGAGATTGGGACAACCTTATTCCTCAACAATTAAGGAACCATGGATGGCAGAATGACCAGGTACTTATTTTAGAAAATCAAAATTCTTTTCATTCTTATAATCTTTCAATTTTAGCTCCAAACAATCCTTTTGTTTATAGTTCCCAACTTCTATTAAGTTTTTTGCATCAATAGTTTTCTTGTTTCAAACATTTTCTCTTATATAACAAAATGAAAGTACTGGCATGGAATGTTCAAGGCATAAGAAATAAAAGAACAAGACAACATCTTAGTGATTACATAAATAGTTATAATCCAGATATAGTTTTCTTGTCAGAGACCAATAACAAAGTAGATAAAGTTAATAAATATATTGGTCATATGGGATATCCAAATGTTAAGTGTCAGGACACTATATGTAGGGTTGGAGGTTTAGATCTAATGTGGAAAGATGGATTAGGAATCAAACTCATTCATACTACTAGCAATATGATGCATCTAATAGTTATCTATGATTTGCATGATTCTTCATGGTTCTTGTCATGTATGTATGGGTCAACACATAATAAAGAGAGGGAGGAACAATAGAATTTCTTAAACAATATTGGTAAATAGATTAACATGCCCTGGGTGATTTTGGGGGACTGAAATATTACTTTTCATACTTTAGGGTAGCAGAGTTTTAGTACTCATCCCTTGCCATCTTTCATGATTGTTCTGGATACTATCGATCTTCATGCTTTAAGAGATATCCCTTTTACTGGATCGTCATTCACTTGGTTAAATCAAAGAAAGTTGCAGAAGAATGTTAAATCAAGGACTGACAGAGCTCTGACAAACAATGCATGGTTCTCAAAGTATCAAGATTCAGTCATCAAAAACTTACTTCCTCGTGGATCAGATCATGCACCAATTCTCTTGCATACTCAGCCTCATAAAAAATCAAACTCAAGACCCAAAAGATTTTATCAAATTTGGTTAACAGATCAGTCTTGCAAGGAAGTTATTGAAAATATTTGGAATTCATATAATTACTCTACTTGTAATGTGGTTGAGAAGATCAAAGTCATTGCAGATGCTTTAGCAGATTGGAATCATAACGTGTTTGGTCATGTGAAATCTCAAATCTTGAAGACCCAGAAGCAGCTATAGAAAGCTAAAGATCAATCTCCTCAAGATTCAGAATTAATCAAGTCCATTGAAGCTACTTTAAATTCTTGGTATGATAAAAGAACAACTATTTTATATTAGCGGGCAAGAGAAAATATTATAAAGAAAGAAGATAAAAAATAGAAAATATTTCCATTCTAAAGTTAATTTCAGAAAAAAAAGAAATAATATTGATACAATTTTAAATGAGAAGGATGAATGGATCAGTAACAATGAAAAATTAGAGTACTTTTATCAGAGCATTTCAAGAATATATATTCTTCTTCTGATCACATTATGCATAAACGTCCAACAAAAAATACCCAAATTCTCGGGAATGGACGCACGTAGACATGGTATCCCATGCACCACCATGGCGGACTTGGCTGGTTACATGGACACCATGGACTTCCGGTCCCACATTCGTTAATCCATATTTTAGTGAATCCTTTTCCACTAGTTGGAAAATCCTCCATACACCGCCTAGACGGTCTCTCCACCACCAATGAACGGTCCTTATACCAATTGGTTAGTTGATCTCTACCCATGTTGGATAGTCCTCCATTCCCTGTACCCAGGGATCTCTAAAATTAGGGTTTTAGACTTATGATAATTCTGATAAATATCAATAATTTTCATATCCAGCTATCAATATTTTAATTAATATTTAATTTTCGAACCTGCTACCGATATTTTTTTTTTCTCGACTGCAGCATGACATTGGACGGCCATCCACTTGGTTGACCATCCAATATATCATTGGACGACCATTGAGTCCAATACTCTGATTCCTACCTTTTTATTCGATAACTCATGACATTATGTGAAAATGCGGGGGTCTAACAACCTCACCCAATATTTCGATTAGCAATCTGTATGGACAACTCCGAGTTTTTTTATAGAGAATCAACAAGACTCAATCAATAGAAAATATCTCAAGGAGTTATTATCTCAGTCTCTCGATTTGATTTACTCAATCAAATAAGATTCGCGAGTCTAATCAAAGAGAGATAACTTGGATGGTACCAAATACCAATATCCAAGTGTCAATCGATTTAAATCAACAACCAATAAGGTCGGATATTCTAATCGATTGAACAACGCACAGCCTGTATTATTTCAGTTATATAAAAATATAATGCGGAAAAGAAATAACACAGGCACCAGAATTTTGTTAACGAGGAAACCGCAAATGCAGAAAAACCCCGGGACCTAGTCCAGATTAAACATACACTGTATTAAGCCACTACAGACACTATCCTACTCCAAATTAACTTCGATCTGGACTGTAGTTGAACCCCAACCAATCTCACATTGATCCAAGGAACAGTTATGCTCCTACGCCTCTGATCCCAATAGGATACTACGCACTTGATTCCCTTAGCTGATCTCACCCACAACCAAGAGTTGCTACGACCCAAAGTCGAAGACTTTATCAAACAAATCTGTCTCACACAGAAAAGTCTACAGGAAATAGATAAATTCGTCTCCCACGAATAAACCTATGAGTTTTGTTCCGTCTTTTGATAAATCAAGGTGAACAGGAACCAATCGATAAAACCAGACTTATATTCCCAAAGAACAACTCAGTTTCATCAATCACCTCATAATAAACTTAATCGACGCAGCGAAGAAGATTATTGAGGAATCACAAACAATGAGACGAAGATGTTTGTGACTACTTTTATCTTGCCTATCGGAGATAGAAATCTCAACCCAATTATTACAATTGTACTCATATGATAGAAATAGCAATATCATATCACACAACTACAAGAAAAGTAGTATCGGTCTGGCTTCACAATCCCAATGAAGTCTTTAAGTCGTTAACCCGAATTTAGAGAGAAAACTCAAGGGTTAATGGAGATCGACTCTAGCTTAGAGAAAACTAGTATCATACAAGAAAAGTGTGTGGGGATTAGTTTTTCCAATGGCTAGAGTTCTCCTTATATAGTCTTTCAAATCAGGGTTTGCAATCAATGTTAGCTTGCTAACAAAGCATCCAATATTCACCGTTAGATGAAAACCTGATTAGATACAAGCTAATATCTCTCAACTGTTAGATCGAAAACTTAGCTTGCCATACACACATGTACTTGATGTTTTGGGTTTGTGTAACCGTACCCAAATGCGTACAATGGTTGGTTCAATACTAGTCAACCAAATGGTTAGCCAAATGATAAATTTCATATCAACCATATTCTTCTTCACCATAACTAGTCCAAATGACTCAAATGAACTAGTTAGAGGGTTGTTCAATTGCTATGAGATCTCAAGTACTACAAGAGACACAATTGAATCAAAAACGATGTGATTCACTCGAATCATTAATCATGAACTATAAATCCACGGTTGAAGTTATAAACTCCAGCAGAAATTCCCGGGTTCGAGAGCTTCCGTCAGTTCGCGGACTGCACATGAGCTACAACTTCAGCAGAAATTCTCGGGTTCGAGAACTATGCCAGTTCGCGGACTGAGTTGCTGCTCACATTCCGGTTCCACTTGATCAACAAAGTTCGCAAACTTCGGTTCAAGTGTTAAGGACTTATACATATATGTGTTACCACAACAATGTTTATATC
The DNA here is from genome assembly GCA_023529315.1 of Papaver bracteatum. Lineage (NCBI taxonomy): Eukaryota > Viridiplantae > Streptophyta > Magnoliopsida > Ranunculales > Papaveraceae > Papaver > Papaver bracteatum. The sequence continues at coordinate 1,323,081 of JAJJWX010003277.1, read as the reverse complement.
CCACAATGGTTATATAGTCTAAACTCTCATTTCAATCATTGAAACATTCTCAGAGGACGTCATATAGTTGTTATTCACGAACTAGTTTTCGTCAGAGCAATTTCCAAAGTGATTGAAACATAACATGACTTTCGTCATTAGGCAAAGATGAACTTGGATAAAACGAAAGCTTTACCAACACCCATAGATAAGAAAGATATTCTCAGCTTGAAATGTCACATGTGCATATTCTTAGTCTATATAGTAAAATGACTTTTGTCTCAAGATAGGAGATAGAGTAGATAGACCTTTGAGTGATAGATAAGTTCAAGTCTCCACATACCTTTTAGTCGATGAAGATCCACTGGTTCCTTGAGTAGTCCTTCGTCTTGTATGATGATCGCCATGGAGTTCTTGATCTCAACTAAACTTTCTATCCTAGTCCGAGACCTTAGCTATAGTAGACTAGAAATCAAGACTATATAGTTTTGATCACTAAGATTGACAAACATGCTTGAGATAGCAACGCATGCGAGTTTGACCGAGCAGTGCTCTAACATGATGGATCAAGAATGGGTCTTCAATAATAACTCAGCAATATCCGATTTCATGTCAAATACTTGACATATCAAAATATGTCATGATCCAGCAATCTCATTAGACCGACGTTCATCAATCCAAAATATCTAAGTATCATCGATGTCTCACCCGGCACAATGATATGTCACTCGACGTCTATGCATTATTTTTGTCCCAGCAGACACCTTATGCTCAATCTGTGAGTCACAGATTATATCACATTCGTCAATTTCACTCGACTCATCAAGGCTAAGACTCATGGTATATCTAGGTCAACAATTGAACAATTAAATACATGTTTGCCTTGCAGAATCCACATATATGAGACATCAATCATGTCTCATAATCAAAAATATTTCCATTACCTTGATTAAAATATATCTGAAGGAAATCAATATGTTATCCATTAGACACGTATTACTTAAAGTCTCCATTTAGACCGAAGGAACTCATAGGCCTGTAAAGAATTTCAGCTAATGGGATCAAGTGCATAGGGTCTTGAGAGATCCAAGAGAAATAAGGTGTACGACTGAATATGAAATTCTCGGAGGTTGATTTGGTTTGAACTATATTCCAGTTTGAAATCCGATGTTAGTATTTGTAGCGGCTCAATACATTGTTGTGTTCAAACTGGACTAAGCCCCGGGTTTTTTTGCTACATTGCAATTTTCCCTGTAGACAAAAATTTGGTGTTTTGCGTTATTTCTTTTCCACACTTTATTGTTTATCTGTTTAGTTAAAATATCACTACGAGTACGCTAATCAACCTAGATAATCGTATTTCAATTGTAAGAACCTACAAAACTTGTTCTTCTGAATTCATATCTTGAAAAATAGAATACAAGACTTGTTCTTATTAAATTTGATTCTTGTATAGTTCGGGTACGTACTAGGTGGACCTTGATATACAATTGGTAACAACGATCTTATTATAGATATTTAGACATATTGATTGTATAAGGATTTGTCCATACAAGTTCTCGAAATTTTGGTGGCATACCAGGTATCCACTCCTTTTCAAAAGTAGCATCATCGACCCTCACAAGAGTACCAATTATAATAGTAATCTCAGGAATCTTCAATATTCCAACCCTAGATCATACATTCTAACCTAGACTTTCCCAGAGATCGATTTCTAGGATTAAAAGTTAAGAATTTACTTTAGGATTTAACATTCTAGGTTTTGGATGAACTGTACGGGAAGTACGAACCTCTAAAACATCTACAACAATACATAATTTAAAAGAAAACCTATTTCCAAGAAGAGATAAAGTTTATTGTTGAATGAATGACTATAATAGCTTAAGCTTATCATAAAGCTCAATATAATTTGATGAGGTTGAACCCTTTGATAGATTTAATCTTCCAATTAAGTTGTGTTTGCAATCACCCACCCCTTTTTGATAGTCATCTTCCGAGATACACATTGATATTTAAGCGTAGCTTAGCTAGCTGAGACACGTTCACCTCTAATGGTTGTGAACGTTTCACAACTTCCATAAAACTTGGTTTTAGCACCTCCACGTTATTATTATCATGATAAACATCTTGTGATTGCTTGGATAAAGAATGATCCGGTAACACAACATTAAAATAATCATCAGTTAAACCCTCGAGTTTCAAAAAAGGAAAATTAATATAAAAACCTTGGAATCTCCAGGAAAGAAAACTGATATTTTTGGAGCATCCCTTAGTTACTTTGAGTTTCTTTAGTGTATCTGCCTTAATTTCACATGTATGGGGAAAGTTCGGGACGTGTATAATTCGAGTATTATTCATTTTGATAAAATAAAATTTGGTCCAAAATACAGTTGAAAAGACGAGGGTACCCAAATATACCTCAATCTAAAACTTTTCCACCTATAAGTCCTTTCACAGAAAGTGATTGTCTATGGACAGAGTCGAGACAATACAACTAATCAGTTCACACTTCGTGTGATCGTCTATGGATACGAGATCGAGACAATACGACAACAAGATAACTTGTGTGATTGACTATGGATACAAGATCGAGACAATACAACAACAAAGTATGTTTACTTGATAATAAGTTCGGACTTAACTAAACACAATAAGATTTATATCAAGTAAATAGGAATTAACGTTTGTGTATTTTACTTCTGATTATAATAAAATAATTATAATTACGGAAATATAAAAGTAAAAGACACCATAAGATTTTGTTAGCGAGGAAACTGCAAATGCAGAAAAACCCCGGGACCTTGTCCAGAATTGAATACTCTCAGGATTAAGCCGCTATACAAAATCAAAACCAACTTCATATACAAAATCAAAATCAACTAGTTCTGTGTGTATCCATGCGCCTCCAACTTGCAGTAAGTCACGCACTTGGAACAATTCATTTGGTTCGTATTCCAAATAGTAAAGGAACAACAAACCTGTTCGGTAACAACTCTTTTCAATCAAGTGATATGAGTTTGACAAAAGGCTCTTCCGTTTATCCCAATAAAATCCTTTGTCAGGTCCTTAGATCTATCCAATAACAACTACCAAAGTAATTGTCAAGATTTTGTAATCAATACTTCGAATCACAAAGAATTGTATTGATGTCGATCTACTCAACTAATCAATCAAATCTATCACAAAGATAAACCAATTATAGTTGGATCCCTTTCCAACCGAAACAAGTATTGTGCACACCAAAGATTATGAACCCAAATCAGAAATCTTCTTCGTCTTCAAATCTATTTAGATCTTCAATAAACACCTGCACACAATCAAGTTGAATCTCTTGTGATCAATCACACACAAAACGGAGTCTGTTAACAATGGATTATCACAAGACGTCTTTAGATCTACAAATAGTCTAAAGGTCTCCCGCCGAAACTTCGATCTAGTTTGAGTGAATCTTATATCAGAAGAGAATATTCTCAAGCATAAACAAACTAGGTGTAATCAAAGTTCAACAATGGTTAGTCAATTAAATCAATCAAAAACTAATGATAAACTGCAATTATCTAGTTTCCCACAAAGAAGTCTTTAAACGAGCGGTCGTAAGTGATTTTGCCTAATTAGGGTACTTTCCTCTCCGAATAGACGGCTCCACCAGTAACAACACAACTAGGTATTTTTGCTGGCTCTTAGGATTAGTTTGCTTGAAATGCAAACTTCAATATTTATAAACCAAGGAAGTTTGGACACCAAGGAATTTCCAAGACCGAATATTCTCAAAGATATGCAATAAGGGAAAAAACGGTTTTCATAATTCCTGGGAATGCACTGTCCAAATATTGACCGCAAATCTCAGTAGAAAATCTCTAACTAGTAAATGCACATTACTAATTTTTATTTTCTAAAGATATGCATTTTAATTGATGGAAATTAAACGCATATAAAACTAAAAACCTTAATTAAAAGATTCTCAATTTATTTCGATCTGGGATTCTCCTTTAGCTATTAAGGAATATCTTTGAACAACAAAGGTAAGAATTACTGCACGTGTTCAAAGCATTTCGACATCTTTTACTTGGTAAATCCTTTTTCATATTTACCATCTTGGAACCGATTTTCCACACTTCTAAACAAGTTTAGAATTGGTTCATCTGTCTTCCAAGAATTATGTGATTGATTATCATATCAAATCACCAATCATGGGTTTCACGGTTCTACCAAAACAAGTTTCGGTTTTATCTCCATGTGGGTACTAGAATTAGTCACGCTAGTTACCAAAACTTGGTTGACTAGGTACTAGGATCGGTTCTCAAAGATTTGTAATTAATAACAATACCAATAAGCCTAGCGATTTCCCTTTCGATTCATAACACAAGTTTATGAATTGTACTTCCTTTAAACGAATGTAAAAACATTGTTTCCTATGACGAAATCTTCACCCATATCCATACATAATCACAATAGCATTCATATGATTATGTAGATGTCTTATATACGAAGTTCAAAAGATAGACATTATACTTCGTATTGTAATTCCTTAATACTATGTCTAACTAGAGTATAATCATTCACAGCTTCGCACTTATGTTTTCAATACGCACGACTTGAAAGATACGTTAGGAATGAAACAATTTAGGTCAAATATTACTAACCTCAAGTGGAAGGATGATGTCGTCGTTGTAGCTCGTTACTTCTTCACATTCTTCAACTCTTCACGTAATACTTGTAACTTGTAAGTCTCATATCCTAGTAACATTCTAGCTAACCTATATGAAGTTGACTCTGGTAAATAATCAAGTGAATCTTTAAATGAGTATTGATTCACTAAAATATTACAACCAAACTTGATATATCAATGCTTGGTGGGTTCAACCGAGCTATGCTCTAACAATCTCCCCTTTCGTCAATTTTAGTGACAAAACTCTTACATCATATGGATAAACAAATTACAAGAATTCATTACACATACGCTTGATTCCCATTCAAGAGAACAATAACCTGTATACATTCAATCCATAAATACCGTTGTTGATATTATAATAACAAAGCTAATACTCCCCCCTAAAGGTAAGATAGGTAGATTTTCAATCTACACGTCTTTGTTATTTCCATCATCATATGATATGTTACTTCCCGTTAGTATATGATTTACTCTTTTGTTAGATATAACGTTAAGCACCATTGTCCTTTCCTTAGTGATACCAAATCACTTGTTTACTCCATATATTTCTCCCCCTTTTTGTCACAAAATTAAAAACGTACGAGCAAATAAAGGACAAACCGAAAGGATCTTACAAATCTCAAAAGACTTGCAACCTATAAGAGTTAAGCACGAGGGTTCCATACACCATTTTTGATAACCAATATCAAAACCGAAACTACAAAGTAATTTTGTTTTGATATGTTACCAAGGAAACAATTGCCCGAAGCAATTTTCCTTAATAGTTTAGCAAACCAAAAATCGACTAAGCACCTTAGTTTCTTTGATAAATTGATTGTACAAATACAATTGCTTGTTCGATAAGACCAAAATAAAGATCAGAATTAACTCTATTTTTCTTATCAGGCTCTAGTTATTCTCATCAATAACTTAGACCTTTCACTTTTAAACAAGACAAGTACTAGGTTAGTTAACTAGCATTTCTTGTTAAGGCATTCGATTAGACTTGAATAACCGAAACCCCCACTTTGATAAGTCTAACTAAGATCATAATTAACTTAGTTTCTCTTATCCGGAATCGAATTGGACTAAACAATTCATCCCGAAAACTCTTTTGTTAAGCCATAAACAATTATACAAACCAAATAAATCAACTTTCATAATTATTTACCTCAACCAGAAGCAATTGAAACAAACATAGACATTATAGTACCGCAATTGCACCGAAATTTTGTAAAGCCTAAACAATTGATACCAAACAATAAAGCAAGATAACAATAGTTTTTCTTAACCGGAAACAACTGAATCACACACATATCCATACACAAATAATGGAATAAACATCAACTGTACCAAAATTTTGTTAAGCAAAAACAATAAATGTATGCAATAAAATTAGTCTTTTCTTAAACAGGAAAACGATTAACTAACAAATTTGTTACCTCAAATTTCGCATCCTCTTCTTCATTTCTTCGCATCTTTAAGGGGAGGAATATCACTGTGTTGTCATCCTCTTGCAAGATAAAAGAACAACAACAAACACCAACCTTTACCAGAGAAAGGTTGAAAACCAGTTTTTAACTAATTCATAGCAAAAGTTAAAAACCCCGAAACACATATGCTTTTATGCTAAACCAAACGATTCAACATATTGTGACTTTTTCACATATTTATTTCAATCAGAACCCCTCATGATCCTTTGATAAAGCATACCAACATGGGCTAGAACTCAATCCCACAAATCAAAAAGTCACCCAAACCATAAGGGTTCACACAAATTAACATATGGTTCAATAGCTTGGTGTGTTGTCTAGCATGCATGGGTTAAGGGTTTGAATCTTCTTAGATGATTTTACTTGTATATATTATGAGCAATATGTTCAATAACCAACAAGTTTTCTAACAACTTGATATGTACTCTACCATCCTTAGAGTCACAGTTCAAATCCACTATCGTCAATTTTTGAAAATAAAATTTCTTAAGCGATTGAGTGGTCAAGTAACGAATAAAATCGAGTTGGTTTTATAAAAGAATTAAACATGAGAATAATTCGACTTTATTTATCAGAAAAAGTCTAGTTTCTTAAAAAAATAAAAAATAAATTAAGAGAATTGAATTTATCTTGAGGAAGGTTTATTCATAGTTTTGATGGATACAAAGATTTATATATTGAAAGGAAAAAAAAACTAGATAAGAATAGAATATTGTCTTGGCCTGAGTCTATGTAATATTATGCTTAAGGTGGAAGTTAAAATATGTAATACCAATTAGTATCTCGTGGTAAGTAAAAAAAAAAAATACTACCTAAAGTAAATCGGATGATAGAGATATGCATATATAATTTAATAGCATATATCTTTCTACCTTCTAGTTAAGTCGCTGAATTGAGTATGTGGACGAGTTACTTGCAGTAAATTCTGATGCATGCTGAGACATAAATATTTTATTGTAACTAGAGTAGTTAAAATAGGTATCCATGGCCTTCCAAGCGATTAATTTCTACTCGCCAAATGTCCTTGGTGATTTTCGTTCCGAAGTCAAGTTCGAATTTGGGCGATTAAAAGGTCTCCAATGCTGGTTTTTGGTGACTTTTTAACATTTTTATTGTATTTATTTAGTTAATTTAGTGCTGAATGCATGTTATTTTGAACTTATCTATAGTTTTGATTGTATGGTGTTGCTAAATCAATACATGATAATGTTAAAATTTTGATTTTAATTAGGTATAAGTCATGTTAGTATCAATATATACGACTAGTGGGACTCTAAGCCTATAATAAGTTCATCTGCGTATTGGGCCAAGTTTAGGCGAGTTCCAAGTCCGAACTCATGTCTCCAAGCCCCATAACCGAGTTGGACCTTGGAGCGAGTTAAACTACTTTTCTTGTAGCCAAGTCAATGTAGCGTTTAAAGATATGACTATTGCATGAAAGGTTGAAGTTACTCATGTCAAATCAATTATAATGTCAACATAGTCCTAAATATCAGTAGAGTAGATGAGGCAAACAAAACTCAATGTGCCATCGTGTTCTAAGAAAAATTCATCAACAATAATGAGTCACTCTGTATGCTTGCATGAAGGAGGAGGAGGGAATATCAAAGAAATAATATTGGCTTATAGTTGGACCGCAATTGAGGGACGATTGAATTTAAATAATCTCTAAGTTTTAGGAATGATATTCTGGAAATGTACAGAGTACTGATATTTTCAAATGTACTATATAATAACGTCATTAGTGTTTTGTATGTTTATTAGGTCAACTTAACTGGTTCAGTTAGAGATCTAATTTCTTATGTTAGTTGTGTAGCCAAGTCTCTTGGTATATTGCAATAAGAAAGCAAGCCAGATGATCATTTCCAGAAAGTAGGAAAGAAAAAAATAGGTCTCCATTTCTTATGCGTGTTGATCATATAAGTAACACATTGGAGCAACTAGGTTGACAAATTGAGCCAGTCAAGCAGGTGTGGGTAGCATGAAAGTTTCCAGTTTCCAAAGAAACATATCAATCCTTTGGATAACTGGGAGTTTTCATGATTATAGATCATAGATGATCGTAATTATTTTAGTTCGTCGATTTAGAAAACAAATAGTAAACATTGTTGGTGGTGCAGTAACCTATATTATAATGCTTCCATTTGGTTGTATCGTGATGCTGGGAAAAAAATTTAGGTATGAAGAATGAAGATAAGTTTTAGAGATTTTGCACACATCCCAAGACAAAATTTAAAATGAACAATTTTTTGGAAAATGGAAGGATAATTTTCAATGATAAATCTTGAAGGTAGTAGGGTTAGAATGTTAGGAATCTAGTTGTCGGACCATATCTTGATTGTTGTTCCGGATTTAATTTGTCAAACATGGTTTCCTAGTATTATAGTCAACTATCTTCTTTATTTTAGGCATTCGTCCATATCCACAATATACTTGTCCTTTTAGAATGTTGAAATGAATAGTTTATGGGTTTTGTTATCTTGTGCATCCATGCATAAGATAAGAGCCAATCATTGGCATTGGTAATGATAAACAACAATAAAAATATATGAGAGATAATGTATTTCACATTGGAGAAGGTAAAGTTTTCACTTGTATAGAGTGTGAGTTCATCGAATGTTTATTAATATAATTTTATTAAAAGACATGTATTAAAGAGTGCGTTTATTATGTGTAATCCACATTTATCCTTACCAAATTTTGAACAAGTCTTAATATAAGTTCCCTTATCACTGACTTATGGGATTATTCCACCAAAATTTTCGCCGTACTTTATTACTTTTATGGAGGGTGATCCAGGTAAGGCTAAGCGTTGTATTTGGTATGCAGGGTATGATTGAATGACAAATTCGATTTCCACTGCCTGGCCTACTCGTGATAAGAGTTTAATTTCTACCCATGAGAGTATTTTGTTTTCTTTGGAGAGGGGTTCGAATTTCTTCTTACAGTTTATGAAAATAATAACAAGGCACCAAGTTTAGAAATAAAATAAAATAATTTCAACTCGATTTGAATCTGAATCCAAAATTATGTTAGAGATGTTTTGTTTTTTGGCTTAGCATTTTCTATCAAGACTTTTCAAGTACGGAAATATTTGTTAAAATCAATCACGTGAGCATCGGCAACAAAATATAATTTATATATATTAGAACTCTAAATAAATAACCCCACTGCAACGTAAGGTGGATAACATTTTCTCTAACATTCAATGTTGTGTGACATACTATACGATTGCTATTGAACTTTTTAATATCATGCTCTATAATTTGACAAAGTTGTTTTTGTCTTAATTTAGTTATACTTTATTCACACCCATTACCAATGTGGGTTAACATCACCAAAGATGAAGATATTGTCATACTTTTATTGAATGGTTTTTTGGCAAACATACAGAAAAAAAAAAAGGAAAATAATTAATTATTAATGTTTATTTTTAAACTTCTGGATCTTCAAAACAAAGATGAAACTTTAAGGATAGAGACGTGCCAAAACTTCTGCTACCACCTCTATTTTTTATAATATAGATGAAGAGTGAATTGTCATCAGAAAAATGGAATGAGCAAATAGATTGAAATTTGATGTTATGTACCATATTTTTGTCCAAATATGTGACATAAAGAAGATCTTCCACCATGGAAAGAATGTCTATTGCAGGGTGTTATTGATTTTATCGATATCAATCTCAACACATCAAAGATTAAATTTTGATAGTTGATCTTTTATTTTGTGGGTAACAATTATTTTCTTTAGTGAAAGTTAATATATAGAGCAAATGAATAGAAAAGCAACTCATCCATCTAAGTACATTTATTTTAAAAAATTTCTTAGTTTAGCATTTGCTGTCAAATCTCTTAATTGTAAAATTAGTAGGAGTTTTCCATGAATATCGAAAAAGAAATAAGTTGTCTCGAGTTATCTCATGACCGCCTCTAACCAAGCATTCACCATGAGGAAATTGCTCAAGATCTCCATTGGGCACAACTTGTACGCTCTTAAATCGACCACAATCTACTATCAAGTTCAATATGGCGCATTTGCAGGTACTTACGATAAGAACTCTATATTGAGGTATTCCTTGATATGTAGCATCTTGTTCTTGTGTAAGTCGTAAATCAGATGTTTCACATTGCCCTATGCTTCCCCTGGTAAATAACAAAACAATAAAAGCTAAAACAAAAAACAAGAGACTAGATTTGGATGTCATTTTTTATAATAATATTGTTATATTTTTTGCTTGTGGGTGTTGTTTGAAATTAAGGTGGAATTTATACAATTAGAAAAGATTTTGATACACCTGTGCATTAAATGATACCGCTATTAATGTACTTTATTTTTAGATTACAATATTAAATGCAGGTAGGGTTTGTTTGGGAATCGTAGTTTAATTTGAAACAAGTGAATGAAAAACTGAATTAGATTCCATTTCTTAACTTGTTATATATTTTCTTCTTTGATTTTTCTTATGAAATTAAGATGTGATTGATTCAGTGAATAAATTCGATTTCCACCGACATCCATTATGCTTGATCTTGCAATAAAAAGAATTAACTAAGATTTTATACTTAATTTGACTTCATATATTAAAAAGATAGAATAATAAATCTATCTATTTTTACAAAGAGAATCTCATTTCTGGTTAAGAGAGTCTATCAGTGCGATTTTATTTTAGTTTTCAGTTGATAATGATAAAATATGACTCAACTACTCACCTCAAATAAGATGTGATTGATTCAGTGAATAAATTCGATTTCCACCGACATTCATTATGCTTAATCTTGCAATAAAAAGAATTAACCAAGATTTTATACTTTGACTTCATATACTAAAAAGATAGGAAAATAAATCTATCTATTTTTACAAAGAGAATCTAATTTCCGGTTAAGAGAGTCTATCAGTGTGATTTTATTCTAATGGTTCCTAATTGCACATTCATGTTATTAAAATTTGATCTTGTTTATAAAGGCTAGCTAAGATAATTCAATTAATGATCTCAAGTATAAAAATCTAACTCTTGGCGTTTCAACTAATAATCTCATCATGTATGATAATTTTTCTTCTAGTCATTTTTCCTTTTTAATTAGGATGATTATTTATTTATTTATTTCCTTAGATTGAAAGTTAATTGGTCTATCAATTTCTCTACATGTGATTTGTCTATAAAATAATCCCGAAAGATGTAGATACACCAAAACATATGTTTATCTATAAGTTTGGTGCAAGTTGGTGCAAAATTTCTTATTTAGCTTGCTTAGGATTGGAACCAGGTAGCGTACTGGGTGCAAGACATCGGCCCATGCCAAATATTTACTTATTTGTTGAAATAGACATAATCAAATCGTTTAGGTTACTTACTCGAATCACCACAACAATCAAGGCGTTAGAGCATTGCTCGGTCGAACTCGCATGCGTTGCTATCTCAAGCATGTTTGTCAATGTTAGTTGTTAAGTGCATATTTTGCATACATTTAGTGTCGAATCCATGCTAGTATTTGCTATATTTTCTTGTGAATTATTGTATATTACATTTGTTTTGTTTTATTTATGTTTTGCGAGGTAAATCATCCAAAAGAAGTGAATTTGCACTTAATTGTGCAATAAAAAAAGTTAGCCGCAAGCGGAGAAGGGCCAAAGACCAAGTGGAACTTATCCAAATTGATGAGTTCTTGCTATCATCTCGAAGAGGACGAAAAGACGAAGACAATGGAGAAAAAATGGATTCGATCCGATGTCGTATGAAGAAGTTACGGGCGATTGAAGCAAAGCAAAGTTGCTAAATTGTTTACGCACATAATTTATAAGGGGCGTCCATTCCGTTAAGGGGTTGCCATTTACAAATGAGATGTTAAAGGCAGTTAGGACATTTACTGAGGGGAAGCTAGAAATCAAATAGTGTTGAGAGCACCTGCTGGTTTTACTCAGGGCACCATCATCTTCTCCATCGACTTTAACAGAGAAGTAAAGCTCGAGAACATGCAATTGGATGGTCCTCAGTAATGAGGTGATGATGCAGTCTCGATGGTTGATATATATGGAGATCGACAATTCAGGGGAGAAGATCAAGGTGCTGCTTCCATTACCGATAGAGCTGCTGTTGTTGATGGAGTTTTGTATGGAAGACGGGATTGATGTGGTGTTGGTTAAATGGCTGTCTTGGACTGTCGGTGGTGAAACTGGAGAATGATGATGGGGTTCGAAGTCAGTGAGATGACAAAGGCTGGGAGATGCTAATCATGCAGTAGTTACGGTGGAGTATGTAGCTGCTGTGACCGAAATGATGGTGAAACTGTTGTTGTTGGGATTTGCTGTTGATGGAGAGATGATCATTGAGAGAAATGACCGTAATAAGGAAAATGAGGAAGTTGTTGATGGTTAATGGCAGCCATGGAGTGAACAGCGGGAGATACTCAATTCTGAGTTGGCAGTGATGAGAAGTTCGTAATGGTGACTGATAGGGCATGGAAGTGATGACGATGTTTGCTGGCAGAGAATGAAAATGGATTGCTACCATTTCTAATTGAGGTGAGATGGCTGAGTTCGAGGAGAGCATATTGCCAGGGAAGTCGAGATGGCAGAGATGATGCACGGGTTTGGCAGTGGTGGTTGACAATGGAGTTGAAAGACTCGAACGGCAATAATGATGATAGTGTTGGAAATAAGTTACAATTTCGTATGCAACTGAGAAATAATACTTTGATTACACTGATAATAGTAACTAACAACTCAAGAAACATGAGAAAAATACTTAACACTCACTGATGTGTTACTGTTATACCGGAGATGCACCGATGATAGTATTTAAAAACTTAGTAGAGGCACGTATGAGATACGCTGAGCTAAAGGTAATATTGCCTGCTACTCCTCTGAGATGCTATAACAATTAACAAATTACCTCCAGGATACAACTATCGTTAGTTCTCCTCTATGTGTAGCATACACGAGAGAACCCTTAGAACTTGGCAAAGAAAATAATGAAAACAAAAACATAAATCGAAACTACAACCAGTTTAGAGAAATGTAAAAAGTAATTTATGTTTCAGAAACTAACTATGTTTTTGTAAACGAGAAAGTAGTATTACAAAATTATGTTTCGTAAACTACAACTCGTTTTTTATGTTTCTCAAACTAAGAACTCTATTTAATGTTTCAGAAACATAAATAAAATTTCTGAAAGAATAAAAGAAGAAGAAGAATTTCAGAGAGAAGAGTTCTGAAAGGTATATTTTCAAATGAAATTCTTCTCTCGTATTTATAGCAAAAAACATTTCAACGTTCGACCAAGAATCCAATGTAAACGGACGTCCGTGATTCACGCTTCACTTTTGTCGGACGAGTAAAAAAGCATCCGTTAAAAATACAAGAAATGTTTTGTCGGAATTCAAATTTTTTCGAGATTCTTCTCGAGGTGCACAGTGTTACAACGACATTTTTTCAAAGATGCTTCACGAGGTTTTTTGCACACGGGTCGGACACCCAAAACCGAGAAGGCAAAGAATAAAATTCTTTATATGTGTGGGAGAAACGTGTGGAAAAATTCAGTAAAAAGATAGGGTCGGATAAACCCACACCCACACCCACACCCACACCCTCACCCTCGCCCTCGCCCTCGCCCTCGCCCACGCCCACGCCGAGCCGAGCCGAGCCGAGCGAGCGTGCGTGCTTCTGTGCGAAGCACCGCGCGAACGGGAAAGGCAATAAGAAATGCAATAAGGTTTAGGCAACCTTGCCATAGTCTAGGGCTTTCCCCATACACAAAGGTCTAAAGACCCAAAGGGCCATACCCTTAAGGCTAAACCAATGCTATTTAAGTCTAAAACTCTAAGTGTTTTAGTCTATATGGGACTAATGTTTTATTCATTCACATGAAAAAACATCTAGGGAGTAATAGGTCTTGGGATCAAAACATGGTCCATGCATTTTTTGATTAAAACAAAACATTGTTTTTTTCTAACAATCCCCCACATGAATAATAAAACATTTCGATAAAACACGAGAAAACATAAGGCAACAATATAGGCTAAGGTGTCCCAAAGATTGAACCTTAACTTAGTGAGAGGTTACCTGAACTGCTTGTTGATACGGTGAACGCAATGTCTTGAACCGCCAATAATGAATGCAATTCAGAAATAACAGCCACACTTGATGCCTCAACCGAAGAAAACAGGTGCCAAGCTCTTGCGGTTGTGCCCATTTTGGCCGTGGGCTAAAATCCCGGACTTAATGAATGTCTCTAGAGAATCAGCTCAAATTCTCATAGGAAGCGGCCCCACTTCCAACATCCACAAAGGTGAGTCCATAAAGAGTGTCCTGCCACACCCCGCTTTAATCAAAGCCATGGTACCCATTAAGATCGCAAAAGATCATCCTTAATTCTGCAGGTAGCACTATCGCACAGTTACACCATAGGGAGGGACAAAGATAGTGCTTTACCCAATATCACCATAAATTAGTTGTCTCATTGAACCTTGATTTTGGAAATCCAATCACAAGGTTGAGTATCCTTCATGGTGATTTATTCAATGAGCTTAAGTCCCATCCCCCTCGATGTAAATTTAACTTCCTCTCTGGTTAAGCCTTTCGTCAAAGGATCTGCAAGATTATCTTTGGATTTTACAAAGTCTATCGAGATAATACCAGTAGAGAGTAGTTGTTTCACCGTCTTGTGTCTTCTTCGTATATGTATAGACTTCCCGTTGTATACATTGTTCTTTGCGCAACCAAGAGCAGCTTTACATCACAAATGGATTGCGATTGAAGACACAAGCTTGGGCCAGAGTGGAATTCCTCCCGGAAAAATCGTATTCATTCAGCTTCCTCTCCAGCTTTTTCCAAGGCTATAAATTCAGACTCCATAGTGGATTTAGCTATACATGTCTGTTTGGTGGACTTCCATGAGACAGACGCACCTCCAAGTAAGAATATGTACCCACTAGTAGACTTTCACTCTTCTGAGTCTGATATCCAGTTGGCATCACAATACCCTTCCAGGACACAGCAGATACTTCCCAAAACTTAAGCAATAGTTTGAGGTCCCTCTCAGGTAACGTAAAACTCTAAAGAGAGCATACCAGTGATCCTGCCCTGGGTTGCAAGTATACCTGCTTAATCTACTCACAGAGTAAGCAATATCAGGTCTTGTACAGTTCATCAAATACATAAGACTACCAATAATGCGAGAATACTCAAGTTGATCAATACCCTCACCCTTGTTCTTTTTCAATTTACAAGTGGGATCAAATGGAGTAGATGCAGGTTTAGCATTTTCATAATTAAATCTCTTTAATACGGTTTCAGCATAATGAGATTGACTAAGACTATATCCATCAGATGTCTTTCTGATTTTCATCCCTAAGATTACATCAGTAGGGCCTAAGTCTTTCATGTCAAAATTATCTCTAAGCATGCTTTTAAAGTTATTAATAATATCAAGGTTACTGCCTAATATGAGCATATCATCAACATATAGGCACACAATAACATGAGAATCATCCACAGATTTAATGTAAACACATTTATCAGATTCATTAACCTTGAAACCATTAGTTATCATAACATGATCAAATTTTTCATGCCATTGTTTAGGTGCTTGTTTTAAACCGTAAAGAGATTTGTTCAACTTGCATACTTTGTTTTCACAACCTTTTACAATAAAGCCTTCAGGTTGGTCCATATAAATTTCTTCATTCAATTCACCATATAAAAATGCAGTTTTAACATCCATCTGATGTATATGCAAATCATAAATTGAAGCTATATCAATCAACATCCTAATCGAGGTGATTCTAGAGACTGGTGAATAAGTATCGAAGAAATCTAATCCTTCCTGTTGTCTATAGCCTTTAGCTACCAACCTAGCTTTATATTTATCTATAGTTCCATCTGTTCTAAGTTTCCTTTTGAACACCCATTTGCAACCTATGGATTTACTACCAGGAGGTAAATCTACAAGCTCCCAAGTTTCATTTTGCTGAATGGACTCCCATTCATTTAATGAAGCTTCTTCCCAGAAGGGAGCTTCTGGAGAAGTCATAGCTTCTTTGTAGGTTTGGGGTTCAGACTCTACCGTTAGAGTCAAAAAATCTGGGCCAAAACTTGTTTCAGTTCTTACCCTTTTACTTCTTCTCGTTCAGTCTCATACTCCAAAGTTGGAGTTTGACTAATCGATGGAACATCCGGGAGGTCATCATGGACCCTTTTTCGAGGTCCAGACCTTAAAGGAAAAATGTGTTCATAAAACACAGCATCTCTAGATTCCAATATGGTGTTCTGACCAATGTTATTATGGTCAGGACTGATGACCAAGAACCTGTATGCAATTATATGCTCAGGATACCCTAAGAAAACACAGTCAATTGTTTTAGGACCTAATTTAGTTTTCTTGGGATGAGGAATGGCCACCTTGGCCAAACACCCCCACACTTTAAAGTATGCATAGGAAGGTTGTTTACCATTCCAAAATTCATAAGGAGTTTTATCAGATTTTTTAAATGGAACTCGGTTCAAAATATAGCAAGCAGAAAGGATAGCTTCCCCCCACAAGTTCGAAGATAACCCTGAACTTGTCAACATAGCATTTACCATATCTATGAGTGTTCTATTTTTTCTTTCAGCTACACCATTCGATTCTGGTGAATATGGTGCAGTTGTTTCATGAATGATTCCATTATGTTTACAAAACTCACCTATGGGTATCACATACTCACCGCCACGATCTGACCTAAGAGTTTTAATTTTAACTCCTTTTTGGGTTTCTACTTCAATTTTATAAAATTTGAAGGCCTCTAAGGCTTCATCTTTACTTCTAAGAAGATGAACCTGACAATAGCGTGAGTAATCATCTATAAAAGTGATGTACCATTTTTTACCACTTCTTGTTGGTGTTGATTTCAAATCTCCTAAATCCGAGTGTATTAGTTCCAAAGGAACTGTTTTACGTTCAATCCTTTTATTAAACGGTTTTCTTGTATATTTAGATTCAACACAGATTTCACATCTTTGATTTTTATCAAAGTTTATTTTTGGTATGCAACCTAAATTAGCAAGTCTTTCTAGAGATTTGAGATTAACATGCCCAAGTCTATCATGCCAAACATGTAAAGAGTCACAAACATAAGCAGAAGAAGATGCATTAACATTCAATTTCAAATCAGATACACTAAGCTTAATCATGTTATCGGTAACATAACCTTTTCCTACGAATTCACCATGCTTAGAAAGGACAAAAGTATTAGATTCAGCAACAATCTTAAATCCTTTTCCTAGTAAGATGGTTTCTGAGATAAGGTTTTTGCATATGTCTGGGACGTAAAATACGTCATTCAATGCGAGAGTTTTTCCTGAAGTTAACTTCAGTTCGACCTTGCCTTTCCCCCACTTTCGCGGTGGTAGAGTTTCCCATGAACAATTTCTCATCATCTCCTACTATGGCATAAGAGGAGAAAGCATTTCTGAATTTTGAGACATGCTTGGTGGCTCCAGAATCAAGCCACCAGTCTCTCACATTAGTCACACTAGAGACAAGGTCGACTTCAGACACCATGCCAGTAAAGTATCCAGGATCATCTACTAGGTTTGCCTTATTTTTCTGTTTTGGATCATATTTGATCCTTTTAGGGGCCTTACAGTCTTTAGCCATATGTCCAGGTTTTCCACAGTTAAAACAGTCGCCTTTGATGGTGTGCTTAGTGACACCACCCTTAGGCTTAAAATTGTTACCTCTGGGTTTTCGACGTCTATTACCAATTTTGTTTGGATTCTCCGGAGTTTTCTTTGAAGCATCTTTATCATCCAAAATATGATCTTTGTAGGTCATGTTTTTGCTCAGCAACATGCTCTTGTCCTTGCTGCACATAAGCTCCTCAACCTGGATCTTTTTTCCAAGCTCCACCATGGTGATTTCACGAGTCTTGTGTCGCAGCCTCCTCTTGTATTCGCTCCATGAGGGTGGAAGCTTTTCAATCACAGCCGATACTTGTAGAGCTTCATCAAAAGTCATGCCTTCATCAAGAATCTCGCTGATGAGGAGTTGAAGTTCAACGAACTGTTCTACCACAGGCTTTTCGTCAGTCATCTTGTATTCTAAGAACTTAGCCATCAAGAATTTCTTACTTCCAGCAGACTTGAAAGATGATATTTTTCTTCTAGAGCTTCCCATAAATCAAAAGCATTAAAATCTTCTTTTGCATTATAGACGTCATACAAGGAATCATCAAGACATTTAAGAATATGATTCTTGCACAAATAATTCTTCCTATTCCACCTGTCCAATTTATCTTCATTACCACGGCGATGAAGTTTTCTCGATGGTTTTTCTAAAGCATATCCATCTAACCTTTGGTCATTTAGGAAGAATAGCATTTTAGACTGCCATCTCTTAAAATCCTTACCACTGAACTTTGGTGGTTTTTCTACGGTATTTTTTCCCATGTTCTTACAACAATTACAATATCACAATATTACAATATTACAATCAGGCAAGATATTACCTTTAGATTGTTGGAAATAAGTTACAATTTCGTATGCAACTGAGAAATAATACTTTGATTACACTGATAATAGTAACTAACAACTCAAGAAACATGAGAAAAATACTTAACACTCACTGATGTGTTACTGTTATACCGGAGATGCACTGATGATAGTATTTAAAAACTTAGTAGAGGCACGTATGAGATACGCTGAGCTAAAGGTAATATTGCCTGCTACTCCTCTGAGATGCTATAACAATTAACAAATTACCTCCAGGATACAACTACTGTTAGTTCTCCTCTATGTGTAGCATACACAGAGAGAACCCTTAGAACTTGGCAACAAATAATGAAAACAAAAACATAAATCGAAACTACAACCAGTTTCAGAGAAATGTAAAAAGTAATTTATGTTTCTGTAAACTAACTATGTTTTTGTAAACAGAGAAGTAGTATTACAAAATTATGTTTCTGTAAACTACAACTCGTTTTTTATGTTTCTGTAAACTAAGAACTCTATTTAATGTTTATGTAAACTTAAATAAAATTTCTGAAAGAATAAAAGAAGAAGAAGAATTTCAGAGAGAAGAGTTCTGAAAGGTATATTTTCAAATGAAATTCTTCTCTCGTATTTATAGCAAAAAATATTTCAACGTTCGACCAAGAATCCAATGTGCGACAGACTGTCCGTGATTCACGCTTCAGCTTTTGTCGGACGAGTAAAAGCATCCGTTAAAAATACAATAAAATGTTTTGTCGGAATTCAAATTTTTTTTGAGATTCTTCTCGAGGTGCACAGGTGTTACAACGACATTTTTTCAAAGATGCTTCACGAGGTTTTTTGCACACGGGTCGGACACCCAAAACCTAGAAGGCAAAGAATAAAATTCTTTATATGTGTGGGAGAAACGTGTGGAAAAATTCAGTAAAAAGATAGGGTCGGATAAACCCACACCCACACCCACACCCACACCCACACCCACACCCTCACCCTCACCCTCTCCCTCTCCCTCGCCCTCGCCCTCGCCCACGCCCACGCCCACGCCCACGCCGATCCGAGCGAGCGTGCGTGCTTCTGTGCGAAGCACCGCGCGAACGGAAAGGCAATAAGAAATGCAATAAGGTTTAGGCAACCTTGCCATAGTCTAGGGCTTTCCCCATACACAAAGGTCTAAAGGGCCATACCCTTAAGGCTAAACCAATGCTATTTAAGTCTAAAACTCTAAGTGTTTTAGTCTATATGGGACTAATGTTTTATTCATTCACATGAAAAAACATCTAGGGAGTAATAGGTCTTGGGATCAAAACATGGTCCATGCATTTTTTGATTAAAACAAAACATTGTTTTTTTCTAACAGATAGTGCTGTTATGGCAGTAAACAATAGACGATGTAGCTGTAATTGAGAGATCGAGCATGAAGAAGTCAGGGAAACGCGAATGGTGAGGCTGCCATTGATGCAGTTGCGAAACAGAGGAGTTCGAGTCTGTGATGTTGGCTGCTATCGGAGATGTTGACTGGTGGAGTATGAGAACACGAGTTCAAGTTTCCGGGAGAGCAAACCACGGTAGAATTCGAGTAAAAACATACAGAGAGTTTACAGATGGAAACCCAACCGTGATAGAAAGCAAGAAATTTCGTAAAACATCCAGGAGAACTTTCGGTTGGGATATCCCATACGTAATTCAAAGAAGAAAATAGGCTGTCAGTTTTGGAAAACTGACAAGCCAAATGGAAGTTGAAAATTTGGAGTTGGGATGGGCTTACTATTCATAACCTAGCCCATTAAGAGTGTTTTGATGTGGGCTACGGGAATTTGCACGAATTTGGGTTGATTTTGGCTAGTTTTTGGCAAGTTTGGCACACCATTTGACCGGGATTCGAGCACGGACACAACTACAATTGGGACACCTATATAAGAGAACTTTTAATATTTTTGGAATCAATCTTATAATCTTTAATCAAATTTTGGAGAGAAGAGCCAAGGGAGAAAAACTAGGGTTTTGGAGCGTTCTTCATTACCGTAACTATTTCTTTTCCATTTTATATAATGTATCTCATGGGTTTCATTAATCCCATGAGTAGGTAAACTTCTTAGTGATTGGGTATGAATTCTAAGTTCTAGACAATGATTTGAGTTATTATATAAATCTATTTTGAAGTTCTTCACATGATTATTGATTGTTTATACTAATTAGAATATTTATGATTAATTGATAGATTGTTTAGGTGGCCAACTGAATTAATTTATTGATTCAATCAAATGCTAGTATTGAGTTAAGAGATAAGTAATAGTTGAATAATTCATACAAAAGTAGAGAACACAAGACCTTGCAGAGGGATTCTGTGTAGTGATTGTGTGTATAAACAACACTAGAAAGTGGACCTTGAGCCAAGAGTCTAACTACTAGGATCAATCTATAATTCACAAAAGATAAAGCATTCGGAGAAATTACACCTTGAGTGAGCTACTACTAGGTGGTTTAGACGAATAAAATCTGGTATAAGAGAGCTTCTGTACTCAGTGATATAAGGAATTTAGGGGATAGCACTGAGCTAGCTGTTATTCCACAGTTGGTAATAATATGTGATTAATTGTATTAATGGATGAATATAATAAATTGATGACGGTTTAGTAACAAAGAAGGATTCCCTGATCATATTTCTCTCCATTGCTTGCAACTTAATTATTTTCAATTGCTTTATTTACTTTGTTTACAATCTAAAACAAAACCCCCCATTGTGACACTTTTGACAACTAAATCTCCCTGCTCTTCGTGGGAACGATCCTTACTTCCATTATATTACCAGTTAATTGTGTGGAAATAAGTAATTTAATTTGAGTGCACCTACGACACGCATCAAATTTTGGCGCCGCTGCCAGGGAGCAGTCGGTAGTGTTTGTACCATATTAAAATAGTGTACGTGCGTGCTGCACAAGCTATTTAATATCGGTAATCCATGGGTTTATTGAGGAAACCCACATGGCTTATTGAGGAAGCCCGATT
Organism: Papaver bracteatum; assembly: GCA_023529315.1. Classification (NCBI taxonomy): domain Eukaryota; kingdom Viridiplantae; phylum Streptophyta; class Magnoliopsida; order Ranunculales; family Papaveraceae; genus Papaver; species Papaver bracteatum. Next base: position 1,301,487 of record JAJJWX010003277.1, on the reverse strand, counting down.
GGTTTATTGTGGAAACCAACACATGGCTTATTATGGAAGTAAAATACGGTTTATTGTGGAAACCCACATGGCTTATTATGGAATCCAAATACGGTTTATTTTGGAAACCGGTGGGTTTATTGTGGAAACCCACATGGCTTATTATGGAAGCCAAATACGGTTTATTTTGGAAACCGTTGGGTTTATTGTGGAAACCCATATGGCTTATTATGGAAGCCTGGATTTGGTTTATTAGGGAAACCCGTGGGTTTATTATGGAAACCCACTAGGCTTATTAATGAAGCCCAAAAGTCTTGGATAATTATTATTCAAGATAATAATTATCCAAGATAAATGAGGATTATGATAAATATTAGAGTTTATCATGAATCTGGATGTTATTTGGGATTTATACATATGAGGGAAGTTATTAGGATAACTATCAAAACCCTAAAGCTACATCTATTTCTGCCTATATATAGAGGCATCTCAGCACAAAGGACATGGGAATTCTAGGTTTGCTAACCACACACAAATGTTGTAATCATCATATCAATAAAATCTCTCCCTATGGGATTCCATCCGTGGACGTAGGCACAACTTGCCGAACCACGTTAAATTCTTGTGTCTCTTTTATTTTTTTTTCGATTTGTTTCATAACCCTAATTTCGCAACTTCATCATCAAATCAATCGTGTTTTGTTCATAAAATTTATTTTTGGTACAAACATTGGCGCCGAATAAGGGGATTCGTGAAAATAATCGTGTTTTACCATTGATAAAAGTGTGGAAGAAATCATGCATGAGATTCCAAGCAAAAATCAACAAAAGGAAAAAATTTTAGGGTTCTTACGTAACTGTTGCGAAGTTAAAGAAACTGTTACAAACAGATGCAGAAACTGTTGTGAAAGTTTCTGAAACAGTAGCAAAAGCGTTACACAGAAGTAACAAATATATTTGTTACATAAGGCGTTGCCAAAGCTTCTCCCTTGTACAACAACAGAGGTCCAACCTCAGGTACAACTTTATATCCAAAGAACGGGATCTGTCAGATCTACCAGACCATATCCGTAGGATCTATTTAGCCCCTTATACAGCTCCAGATCCAACGATCCAGACTCGTCAGATTCAGAAGATCTCATGCGTACGATCTGTCCAGCCTCGGTATAGCTTCAGAATCAACGTACCGGATCAACAGAGTTCTTCCAATCCAGATATGACACTGTGCACTATCTCCCACGTCAGTAGAGGCTTCCCAATCAGATCTACCACGTCAGCAAACGTGAGCCATGTCACTAGGTCCCACGTCAGCTCGGTGCCATATCAGCACTGTCTGCCACATTAGCACCATCCAGTCAGCGACGTTTAACACTGACTGTTCTTCCATGTCATCATTTTTTCAGCTGCCACATCAGTGCCTTGTTAGCCGCCATGTCAACACGATCACCGCCATGTCAGCATAGTGTGCGACGCTACTTTTCAAGAAAAAGAAGAAAAATATGCATGAGTTGGGATTCGAACGCGTGACCACCATCTCGTGTTCTACACTCTTGACCAACTGTGCAAGCCATCATTTGTGCAATGAAACATGACTCACAAAAAATCCAGTGTTAGGGAAACTTTATTATGCACTTGGGACAGCAACATGATTGAGTTTGAGTTTCGTGGATAACAACATGACCAAATTCAAAGTTGTTTTGATTTATTGCTCGAGGTTCGTTAGCAACATAATCAATTGAAGATGAGCAAAGAAAGCAAAGTTGGCATGTACGACAAAAGGGTCCAGAACCAAGGGACACGCCACAGCAAAAAAACATTTTGAGAGCGATTCCAAAAAGAAAAATCACGATGGAACCAGAAATAAGATGGCAATGGAAAATATATGTGATCATAAGCCCAGAGCCGTCTAGCAAGTAAGGAACGGATATAATATATCTAGATCGTGCTTCACATGGGGGCGTCTTTTCTACTTAGGAATATCTCTACAGATATTGGGGGTGGCTAAAGTGTCTCCAAGCATGCAATCAAAGGAAACTTGTTTTGAGAAGTCAAAACAAAGAAGATATCTTTTTCAGTATCAATTCAAGCAATGAGGGCGGCTAGGGTTGGACAAACGGATGCTTTGGGAGAGAAAGACAAAGGCAAAGTATGTTTGTTATTAAAGGAATACGTGCAATGTTTTTCTAAAAAAGAGAAAAACAAAGGCAATATATTTTGGTTATCAAAGGAACAGATTCAATGTCTTTCTAATAAAGAGAAAGACCGACGAAGTTTTTTGAGAGAAGTACTTTACGGGAGTGGCCAGCATTCGAGTGAGTTTTGGTAATATCTTACCAAAGATATGGGCAAGCAATGTGACTAGCAAGATACAAGAGCAGCCTGCATTCAAGAGAGAGTCAAATTCCTATCGATCATGGTGGTAGGGACTATTTGACTGGGTGCGAAGCGTATCGTCGATGTCATACCAACACGTATGTCATTTGTTAGCTAAATGAAGAGCAAGAGGACATAACATGCCGATCTATTTAGCGTATGGATAATTATCATATGGGTTTTTAAATACATTATTGGTACTTTGAACATGTTTGGTGATTAAAGTACAATGTCTTATGAGATGATTAAGTAAATTTTTGGTGTTTTGAATTATTAAGCCGACTTTGGGGCAGATCCACACATCAAGTTGTCCAAGGCCACTAAAGGTTATCGGATAAGCAGCATGTGGCGAATTTGAACGAGCCTTTAAGGATAGTTCTTCTTTTGATCTTCTTAATTCTTCAACAAGTTGAGAATTAAGAGGGGCGATGTTTGTACCCTATTAAAATAGTGTACGTGCGTGCTGCACAAGCTATTTAATTTCGGTAAACCGTGGGTTTATTGAGGAAACCCACATGGCTTATTGAGGAAGCCCAATTGGTTTATTGTGGAAACCAACACATGAATTATTATGGAAGTCAAATACGGTTTATTGTGGAAACCGGTGGGATTATTGTGGAAACCCACATGGCTTATTATGGAAGCCAAATACGATTTATTGTGGAAACCGGTGGGTTTATTGTGGAAACCCACATGGCTTATTATGGAAGCCAAATATGGTTTATTGTGGAAACCGCTGGGTTTATTGTGGAAACCCACATGGCTTATTATTGAATCCCAAAAGTCTTGGATAATTATTATTCAAGATAATAGTTATCCAAGATAAATGAGGATTATGATAAATATTAGGGTTTATCATGAATCTGGATATTATTTGGGATTTATACAGATGAGGGAAGTTATTAGGATAACTATCAAAACTCTAAAGCTACATCTATTTCTGCCTATATATAGAGGCTAAATCTCAGCACAAAGGACATGGGAATTTTAGGTTTGCTAACCACACACAACTGTTGTAATCATCATATCAATAAAATCTCTCCCTATGGGATTCCATCTGTGGACGTAGGCACAACTTGACGAACCACGTTAAATTATTGTGTCTCTTTTATTTATTTTTTGATTTGTTTCATAACCCTAATTTCGCAACTTCATCATCAAATCAATCGTGTTTTGTGCCTAAAATTTATTTTGGGTACAAACAAGTAGCTTTAGTTGTTTCTTTTAGTTTTATTTAGTTTTTAGATTTTGTTTTTAGTTTTTAACTTTGTTTTCTAGATTTTTGTTTTAGGTACTTAATCTCTGGCATCAAAGGATTGGAATTATCAGAGGTGCGGAATTCAAACTCATAAGGGAACGGTACTACAAGCACGCCCAAAGTTTCAAGAAGAACCTTCTACATCAACAATGGTAGCCGGTACAAATAATCCACCTTCACCTCCGGAGAGGAAGAAGTTGAGAGATCTAACATCACCATGTTTAGAATCTCAACCACTGTGTATTACTCTAACTGACACAGTGGAACTTAAGTCAAATCTTCTTCGTTGGGTTCCAAAGTTCAAGGGATTACCGGGTGAAGATCCTAATCGACACCTGCAACAGTTTCAGAATACAGTAAGAAGTATGAAAAAGAGCGATGATGATGATGATACAGCTTTTATACAAGATTTTCCATTTTCATTAACGGACCAAGCAGAATCATGGTTATATTATCTCCCTTCCGGAAGTATTACCACATGGACCGGAATGACAAAGCTATTTTTAGAGAAGTATTTTCCTGCTTCTAAAGATGCAACTATTCGTAAGGAAATCAGTGGAATTGTGCATATTACTGGAGAATCTTTGTACGACTATTGGGAGAGGTACAAGAGATTGTTGGAGAGTTTCCCACACCATCAGATATCACCACAACTTGTCATTACACACTTCTATTAGGGATTACTACCGCATGAGAGACACTTTATTGATGCGGCTAGCAGTGGTGCACTGGCTAATAAAACTATCGAGGAGGCTACTAGTTTGATTGAAAGCATGGATGCAAATACGCATCAATTTTATACTAGAGATTCATCGGTGGTTATAAGAGTTAGTGAGATGGGAGATTCTTCACACATGGATCAACGAATGAGTAATGTGGAAAAAAATGGTACAACGTATAGCATCTGCAGTTGTTCCTTCATGTGAAGAGGATGCCGAGGTAAATGCTATATTTCCTAATCAGATGCCAAGGTATGATCCCTACTCTAATACTCACAGTCCTGGTTGGAAATATCATCCAAATTTTAGTAATGCGAATAAACAAGCTACAACTCCTAATCCATATGCGAGACAAGGTGGTTTCCAACAACAATTCCAACCACAACAAAAACCTCCAACTGAAGAGTCTAAGATGGATATGCGCATCTCCATGTTTCAACAAAGTCAACAGAAGTCTGATCAAAATCTGTTGAAAACTGATAACGCTATTAAAGATTTACAAACTCAAATGGGGCAATTGGCGATAAATATGAATCAAATGAAAGCACAAGCTTTGACAAAGTTGCCATCACAACCTTTTGTGGACCCAAGAGAGCACATCAATGCGGTGACTTTAAGAAGTGGGAGACAAACTGAAGAGCTACAACAACAAAAAGAGGTTAGTAACGACATCGAAAAGGAAGTAGAGGAGGAAATCGTCCCAAAGGAACATGCAACCTCAAACGGCCAACCTAAGGATATGGTTCCCACCTTTACCACACAACCTCCTTTCCCTAGTCGTTTTTCCAAATCAAATAAGCAAGCTCAAGATAAGGAGATCATGGACATTTTCAGCAAAATACAAATCAACATCCCATTTATTGAGGCCATCAGAACTGTACCCAGGTATGCTAAGGTTTTGAAGGATTTGTGTACAAGGAAGGATAGGTTGATTGCTAATGAAATTACTCAGGTGGGAGAAAGTGCAACAACTATGCTATTGAAAAATATTCCTGCAAAGTGTGAAGATCCTGAGGGTTTCACCGTGCCAATCACTATTGGTACCAAGAGGTTTGAGCGTGCTTTGCTTGATTTGGGAGCATCCATAAATGTTATGTCAGCCGATGTTTATGATTCTTTGAATCTTGGACCTTTGAAAGAAGCGAAGATTACTATTCAATTGGAAAACAAGTACAATATATATCCTAAGGGAGTCGTGGAGGACGTGTTAGTTCAAGTGAATCAGTTAATCTTTCCGGTTGATTTTTACATTGTGGATATGCATAATGGAGATAATTGTTCATCTACTTCGTTACTTCTTGGGAGACCGTTTATGAAAACAACAAATACGAAGATTGATGTGGACAATGGTACACTCACTATGGAATTTTATAAGGAGGTTATACGCTTCAATATTTTTAAAGCTATGCCTTATACTAGTGATGTGCACTCCGCTTTCTCTGTTGATGTTATTGGTTCGTTGGCACAACAGATGTTTGATTTGAACAAAGAAGATGAACTAGAATCTATGCTACAAAATAGCATTAATTTGGACATACATGGCATGACTAACTTGGACGCTGATATTCCCAAGGATTTTTTTGAGACATGTGGTGCTTTAACGTCATCACAAGAATTTAAAAAAGGTAATATTTCATATATCTCTTTACATGTAACTGATGAAGTTCCTTTACCTTATGTTGTGCAGGCACCTAAATTAGAGTTGAAACCTCTACCTGATCACTTAAAGTATACTTACTTGGGTGATGGGGAAGAGCTTCCAGTCATTATTGCAGAGAATCTCACAGCAATACAGGAAGAACGCCTTCTTCGGGTTATGAAAGAGCACAAAACGGCTATTGGTTGGACAATTGATGATATCAAAGGCATTAGTCCATCCATGCGCATGCATAGAATCCTTATGGAAGATGATGTAAAGCCAGTACATGATGCTCAGCGTAGGCTTAACCCCCCAATGATGGAGGTCGTGAAGAAAGAGATCCTAAAATTACTAAGTTTGGGGGTGATTTACCCAATTTCTGACAGCAAATGGGTTAGTCCGGTGCCAGTGGTGCCTAAGAAATCAGGTATCACTGTTGTTAGAAATCAAGATGATGAACTCGTTCTTACAAGAGTTCAAACATGATGGCGAGTGTGCATAGACTACAGAAAGCTTAATTCGGCTACCCGAAAGGATCATTTTCCTTTGCCTTTCATTGATCAGATGTTAGAGAGGTTAGCATGACATTTTTATTATTGCTTTTTGGATGGTTATTCGGGCTACAATCAAATTGTTATTGCACCATATGATCAATAGAAGACAACTTTTACTTGTCTATTCGGTACATTTGCATATAGAAGAATGCCATTTGGTCTTTGCAATGCGCCTGCCACTTTTCAGAAATGTATGGTTAGTATATTTTCTGATTACGTGGAGAACATTATTGAGGTATTTATGGACGACTTTAGTGTTTATGGCGATTCATTTGATATTTGTTTAAATAATCTTGAACTTGTGCTTAAAAGATGCATAGACACTAATTTGGTTTTAAACTGGGAGAAATGTCACTTTATGGTAGACCATGGAATTGTACTTGGCCACATCGTTTCCTCTAAAGGGCTCGAAGTGGACAAGGAAAAGATAGACTTGATTAGGAACTTACAATTCCCCACTTCGGTGAGGGAAATTCGCTCGTTTCTTGGTCATGCAGGTTTTTATAGGAGGTTTATCAAAGATTTCTCAAAAATCTCAATTCCGATGTGCAAATTGTTGCAAAAGGAGGTTTCCTTTAACTTCGACCAGGAGTGCAAGGATGCCTTTAATAAATTGAAGGAATTGTTGACTACTGCACCAATTATTAAATCACCTGAATGAAATTTTCCGTTCGAGTTAATGTACGATGCAAGTGATTATGCAGTCGGATCTGTTTTGGGTCAAAAAGTAGACAAGAGGTCGCATGTGATTTATTATGCATCAAAGACCCTAAACGATGCTCAAATCAACTATTCTACTACTGAGAAAGAGTTGTTGTCTATAGTATTTGCATTGGAAAAATTTAGAGCTTATTTGGTGGGTGCCAATATGATTGTATATTCTAATCATGCAACACTACGGTACCTATTGAAAAAGAAGGAGGCTAAGCCAAGACTCATACGGTGGATTCTTTTGCTGCAAGAATTCAATATAGAAATCAGAGATAAGAAAGTTGTTGAGAATACAGTTGCTGATCATCTTAGTAGACTTGTTGTTTCCGAAGAAGAACTTCCTTTACAAGATCGTTTTCCAGATGAACAACTTTTCTCAATTGAAGATTCAACACCTTGGTACGCTGATATAGTAAACTACTTGGTTACAAGGCAAGTACCTAGTACAATGTCTACTTTCCAAAATCTAAAGCTTAAGAAAATATCAAATCAATATGTTTGGGATGAGCCCTACTTGTGGAAATATGGTGCTGATCAAATTATCCGCAGGTGTGTACCAAACTCTGAATTTCAGTCAATTCTATCTTTTTGTCATTCTTATGCTTGTGGTGGTCACTTTGGTTCTAAACGTACCGCTCTTAAAGTCCTTCAGAGTGGATTTTATTGTCCAACCCTATTTGAGGATGCATATGCTTTTTGCAAATCTTGTGATAGATGTCAACGAACGGGCAATCTAGGTGCTCGAAATAAAATGCCACTTAATCCTATTCTCACTGTCGAGATTTTTGATGTGTAGGGCATTGATTTTTTGGGTCCTTTTGTTAATTCGAATGGAAAATTTTATATACTTCTTGATGTGGATTATGTTTCAAAATGGGTGGAAGCTAAAGCCACCCCTACTAATGATTCTCAAGTTGTTTGTGAGTTTGTGAAGGAATATATTTTCTCTAGACATGGTACACCAAGAGTGGTTATAGTGATGGAGGCTCGCACTTCAATAAATCCTTCCATGCTCTCCTCAAGAAGTACAACATTACACACAAGATAGGTACGCCGTATCACCCACAAACTAGTGGGCAAGCTGAAATTTCAAATAGTGAGATTAAGTCCATCCTTGAGAAAACCGTTAATACTACACGGAAGGATTGGAGTTATAGACTCAACGATGCACTTTGGGCGTATAGAACAGCATATAAGGCACCGATTGGTATGTCTCCATATCGGTTGGTTTATGGCAAAGCTTGTCATCTCCCAGTTGAACTTGAGCATAAGGCTTATTGGGCGGTAAAGATGTGCAACATGGAGTATTATAAAGCGGGGAAACATAGGCAACTACAAATCAATGAGCTAGAGGAGATATGTAATGATGCTTCCGAGATTTCTCGTATATATAAGGAAAAGACTAAGCTTTTCCACGACAAGATGATTTCTCGGAAGAATTTTGTTGTGGGACAAAAAATTCTTTTATTTCATTCTCGTCTTAAGTTATTTCCTAGTAAGCTAAGGTCCAGATGGATTGGACCATATGTTGTTACTAATGTTTATTCTCATGGTGCAGTTGATATCACTAGTCTTAGAGATGGGACTACTTCTAAGGTGATGTGATTTTGAAAGTTGTTGTAAAGTGGTAAGAAAGATGTTGTTTCTCTCAGACTTGTGAAGGATTTTTTAAGACTTAAAATTCAAAACTAAAATAGAAAACACACTAAAAATTATAGCAAACACTGACAAAGTTGTTATCAATATTAAAAGAACACCGAGGCTAAGATTCCACTATTTTCCAAGTTTAAAGTGATTTAATCCAATATTTATATTTATGAAATTTTCTCATTCAATTCGATTCTAAACTATTGCAACAAGTAGATTCTCAAAATAACAAGTGTAAATCCGAAGCACAGAACATCAGAAACCTATGGCCAAGCATGCTCTATCAAAAGTAATAATAATTGCTTAACAAAAATCATTCAAACAATTTTCGATCAAGGAAAATAATCATATAATAATTGCAAATAAATAGATAAAATAGAATATACCACTTTTTGTTGGAAAAATAGCTTTCTCTATCGCCTCAGCAATGGGGTTTAGCTCCTCATGTTATTCACGTGCTCAAAATAGGTGTTCATAGCTCAAAAGGATGAAAAACAAGAGAAAACTAATAAAGCAGACAATTTGCAACGTGTTATCGGTGTTACAAACTGACTGTTACAGAGGCTGTTGCAATAAAGAACTGTCGCAAGAAATGATAGAAAGGCTATGTTGTAGAATAACGACCGTTCTAGTGCATCTAATGTTCTTCGTGTTCTTCCTTCTACACCAGCATAACCCGTCTTCCTGCAACTATGATTTCTTCTCCTCTATGCCTCTGTTGGTCCCCAAACTCCGTATAAACTTCAATACCCCCTATGGAACTCGACCAAGCCTTTTATACACCTCCAAACCCTCTAAAACCCGATTAAATCTCTCATTTTCTTTTCGTGGAAGTCACGGCAATAATCTATTCCCTTACTTGTTTCACGCGTTTCTGATCCTTCCAAATCATCCCAAACTCTTCCTTAGATAGATATGTATCTTTGGAAAGAATATCTCGCCTTTAGTCTCCCTAAAAAACCAAAAACCAATTCATACATGGTCCGTGTATAACTCCACCCCTGTTTTGCTCCAACTCGATTTCAAGCCAATTTGGGTTCAATCCAAAGACCTTACCAGGCCTGTTTTGGCGTCACAAGTAAACCCAATCAATTTCATCCCTTTAATCTTCACAAAAGTAGATCAAATCCTCAACCCTAATTTCTGTCGTGAAAACAAAATTTTCCCGCCTTTTTCTGTTTTGAATTTGGGAAGAAAGTGACCTCCCCCTTATCCGTGGACGGTCTCCCTTTAGCAACTGGGGTGCAAATAGCAATTCTCAGGGTGCCTTTAACATGTTCTCAGGGAGTACTTTTCGAGCCAATTTTTCCGCACATGTTTATTTCTCCAAAAGTACCTACAAAGACATAAAATACCCAAATAAGTACAAAATCGAGCACTAACAATATATACAATTGAGATTAAAATAGACACATAAATGCGTCTATCAAATACCCCCAAACTTATTATTTTCTAGTCCCGAGCAAATCAAAACTACAAAATAAAATCCTAACTCATTGTCGCAAGCATCGTCGATTGCATTTAGCGTATGCAATAAGCCTTTAAACCCCTATGTGGACCTAGTGGCCGAGTTATAGTCTCGGGAGGGCTTACTAGAGATATACCCACAAAACCTTTATACTCCAAACCCTAACTATCTACGTAGAACCTTGGAAGGCACTAAAGAATCTCCTTGGTTGGCATACTTATTGACTACATGAGGAAGTACCCTGATGCGAAATTCCAATTGATGTACACGAGTTTGCACTCAAGCATACTAAAATTCATATATAAGTGACAGAGCTCTACTCAGATATTCTCACTATGGACATCAATATAACGGAGTCAAAACTAATCACATGGATAGATCAAGAAGATGGATATAGAGAAAAACATAGATGGTTTTGATGTTTACTAAGTGAACTGTGTTTCCTATTTCTGTCTGAAGACCTCCGCCAAAATGAACTTATCCTAATGGAATGAGACACTGGTCTGGATAATATCAACACAACTTGCATATACAAGGGAACCAGTGGTCGATAATCCTAATTCTAGATCAACTCGTCTGGCATATACAAGGGAACCAACGGTTGATTTATTCACTGAACATTAACTCTTTTTTTAACAACATGATTAGATATTGCGGATCCAAGCGCATGCTTCTTGTCAACAGATTACATGGTAATTCCCATGGATCCTGCGTTCCATGCTTGTTTAGGCGACAGAGACAGGGAGAACACACACACATATTGTTATCCAAGTGTTGATATTTATTCCGATTGGTCTAATTGGCCAGGTCTTTTTTTTTTAATTTATTTATTGTATCTCAATCACTTTAATTCACCCTAGCATTGGTAACAACTTGAATCGTGATCCCCACCTAATCACTTACAAAAAATAGTTTAAAAAGTAAACAAAATAAAAACAGAAGTGAAAAGGACTCAACGAGATATGGTGAAACTATCATGTTATTTCTAACACCTGAGCTCTGTGCTTTTATGAATATACTCTTTAGATGTTGCCATCTAATCAGATCGGTTCCTCAACTCCTACAACCAAAATGCTTCCATCCACTTAGATTGGTTAGTGCCATCCTTAATAAGCATAAATTTCTAGGCTCTGGAGTTTACTAATGCAACTAACAAGTTTCTCCCATACCCCCAAACTTAAATCTAACATTGTCCTCAATGTTCTAAAGATAAAATTAAAAACATGAAAAAGGAGAAACTGTTACCATTTGAAGCAAGAGATATAAAGAAAGATATTACCATGTCGCATGAATATTGGGTTACCTTCCAAGAAGTGCTAAGTTTAAAGTTTTCAGCCGGACGTCATATACCACAAAATGGCTAATTACCTTTCAAATCATATATCAGTAGTCGAAACAACTGTGGATCAACAAAACCAAATAAAACTGCCACAATTATGAGACAAATGCACCGAATTATAAAAATGAACAAACATAGCACAACCTGATCAAACAATTCTTGCAAGACAATTGAATTTTTCTGCGGTGCCAAATTGGGCTTAATATGAGTGTCTTGATAAACAAAGTCTTCCGAACTATGGGTTTCTAAGTTCTGGATTTTCTCTTGGACAGTATCAGGAGGATCAGGTTGTGGAGTAAAAAGAGACTCAAGTAATACCTCAGGCACACAAGGCTCGATTCCTAATTTAGGGACTTCTAATAGGAAAACTTGACGATCACTACCCCCAAAATTAGAATTTTGGGTGTCTCTAGATAGACTAGTCACAATATTCGTAATTTCTAGACCATCATGTTCCCGAAAAAGGTCAATTGCATTATCTAAGTTGTAATCAGGTGGTTCATCCTCTTAATGCATTTGAGGTATACAAACTGTAGGATTCATATCCACTATGGTCCACCCTAAAGTTTCATTATTGTCTTGAAGCACGATTTCTGGCCTAATGTCCTGAGTCTCAGATGGGCCTAAAAATGCATAATTAAGGTTAACTTAGGAAGCTCTTCAGGCTCTTCTAAATAAGGGATTAAGGTAGATCCGAAATCTAGTAATGGTTCGAACCTAGCTTTCCATTTATCATTATCTAACATAGGAATAAAATCCAACAGAGCATTTACTTGTTCAATGTTGCTATCTTCGTCGAAATCCATGCTAAAGTGGGCTAGACAACTCTCTAATGGATCTTCCGATACGATGTTTGGTAATGACTCCTGAATAAGGTTCCTATCATGTTCACCTCTTCAATACATGTGTCATCTAGCTAAGAATGTAGCTTATTGACATTAAAAATATTCAACTCAATAGTCATATTACCAAAAGATAGATTCATAATACCACTTCGACAGTTTATGATTGCATTAGACGTAGCTTAAAATGGGAGACCTAAAATCACAGGTATCTGGTTCTCTGGGTCGGGGATAGGTTGGGTATCTAAGACCACAAAATCCACAGGGTAAATAAACTTGTCGACCTCAATTATAACATCCTCTATCACACCACGAGGAATTTTATAGACCTATAAGCTAACTGGAGTGTTATCTTGGTAGGCTTCAATTCTCCAAGTCCTAGTTATAAGTACACATGGTACGGCAGTAAGTTTACACTAGATCCTAAGTCAAGTAAAGCTTTATCTACCCGATGTTTTCCTATCGTGCAAGCAATGGTAGGGGCACCTGGGTCTTTATACTTAGGAGTTGTGGTGTTCTGAATGATCGAACTTACATGACTAGCTAAAAAGGCTTTCTTAGGGACACTAATCTTGCGCTTTTGCATACACATATCCTTAAGGAATTTGGCATAAGCCGACAGCTGCCTAATTGCTTCTGATAAAGGAAGGTTTATGGTAACTTTCTTAAAAACCTCAATTATGTCATTAAAGTTGGATTCACTATTTGTTGGTACTAATAGCTGGGGAAATGGGGCTCTAGGCACAGAATCAGACCTCTCAGGAACATAATTGACATCATCGGAAACTTTATCAGCCCCATCAGCTAGTGGTCGTCCTGAGGGGTGATATCCTGAGGGGTGAACTATAGTATGTTCACTATCGGGCATGGTTACCTGATTGTCTACTACTCTACCACTCCTAAGGGTTCTAATAGAATTCAACTGATGTGACGGTTTTGCACCTACTTCATGAACTCCTTTAGGATTGGTATTAGTATGACTAGGGAACCTTCTATTATCTCTCTCACTTAAGGTCTTAGCTATTTGGCTGACTTGAAGTTCTAACTTAGCAAGAGTCTGAGCATTAGTTTGAAAGTTTTGCCTGGTTTCTTGTAGAAAACTAACTTGGCTCTTTAATAACATGTCGTGGATCTGTGCTAACATATCATGGCTCTTTCTTAAAATACTAAGAGATTCCTCTAAGCTAGTCATCCTATTCTCTGAAGAGTTTTGAAACTGACCTGAAGAGTTCTTATTTGAACCAAAACCTGGGGGAACATTAGAATTACTAAACTGGCCTTGACTCTGGCCTTTATACCATGAAAGGTTTGGATGGTTTTTCCAACCAGGATTATAGGTTTCTGAATATGGGTCAAATTTCTGACGGTTGTCGAATCTGGTGTTACTATAGAGAGCATTGGCTTGCTCTTCATTATCCTGGCCTTCCCAAAAAGGCTCCAATCTACCACTAGTGTGACCCACTTCTAAAGCTTCTAACCTTTTTGCTATAGCAGCAATTTTGGCATCTGATTCATAACCTCCTTCTACCCTATTAACGTTTCCTCTACCTAGAAGAATTGTTTTCTGGGGTCCCCTATTATTTTCCCATTGTTGGGTCTTTTCGGCAATTTTACTCAAAAATGTCATCGCCTCATCAACTGTTTGGTTTTTAAACCCACCTGTACACATAGATTCTACTGTGGTTGTAGTGGAATAGTCTAAACCCTCATAAAGGATCTGAACTAACCTAACCTTTTCTAGACCATGATGAGGACATTGGGCTAATAAATCATTGAACCTTTCCAAATACCTATACAAAGATTCTCCCTTATGCTTAGAAAATGTGCAGATTTGCGTCCTAATAGACGATGTTTTATGCCTAGGGAAAAACTTGTTCAAAAAGGCAGATGTAAGTTGTTCATATGTTTCGATTGAATTGGAAGCCAAACTATATAGCCACAATTTAGCTTTATATTTCAGAGAAAAAGGGAATAACCTAAGTTTCAAAGCATTATCATCAAGGTTTCTAATCTTTAGGGTACTAAAAATTTCCTTAAAGTCCCTAACATGGAAATAGGGATTTTCATTTTCTTTCCCTAAAAAGATTGGGAGCATCTGTAAGGTCCCAGGTCTAAGTTCATAATTTTCTTCCGTTTCAGCTAACCTGATAAATGAAGGATGAGTAGTCCTAGTAGGATTCAACAAAGTTTTCAAAGTTGCCATTTCGGGCGCTATAGGGATTCTCTCCTCAATATCTATAGGGATTCTCTCCTCAGTAAAAGACGGACGTTCAAAACTGTACTTTTCAAAAATCGGACTCTCTAAATTAAGGTAATCAAGACGCTTCGAACTGCTAGGTTTCTCTTTAACAAATCTACCTAGAGCATCTCTTTTACATTCAGGCATGCATAATAATAAGGAAGGGGATTCTATGTAATCACAAAACAAGGCTGACTCAACCAAATCAAACCTATTGATTTCTAGCAAACAAAAAGCATGATGGCTCCACTAAGATTGTTTCTAGACTAGTTTCTAATCCTTCGAAAGGGAATTCGTTACAATTTAAGCAAACCCCTCTGGAATCAATCCGTGTCAAAGTAAGTTAAATAGAGGCGGGGGAAGCTTAGTAGATCTTTGATACCCAAGGCCTCACCGATATTACAAGGCGGCGCAGTCACGCATTCAACTCACAGAAACCATCATGAACTTCGAAGTATGCTTAAAAGAGTAACCAACATTTTTCGAATGACTTTCCTATTAAGCTCGTTACCTTATCGGTCTCGTTCTAGTCAAAATTTTAAAGCTTAGGTATGCGTAGGATACGTGTTCCTAAGGCGGGCAAGAAGAGAACGGTGATGAAATCCGAACCCTTATCTTGTATGTCCAGGCCTTGCCCTTTACTAGAAAAATAAATGTCCGTATTCAGTCCTCAACATATATGCATACGAAGGAGTCCAGTAACTCGCTGACAGGGGATTCACGAGTGCTTAGAATCTTACCACCCGTTCCAGATAGGGGATGAATCGGTTGTAGTCGACTCGGGCCACTAACTCCTATGTCAGTGTACGAACCCAAGGTGCAGAGACAATATCGTAATTGTCCTCCTTCTCTGCAAACAATTTATATTTAAAGTACCCTTCCGTAGGGTAAAAATAAAAATAATGTCCCAAAGTCCAAAAGTCCAAAGTGTCCAAAAAGAAAAGAAAAAATTACAAAATAATAAACCCTAATACAATTTTCGAAAAAACCCTAAAAAATAAATAAAAATAAAAACAAAAATAAAATTCTTTGTCTTTTCCTCGTTTCTTTTCGCTTTGTCTTTGAAGTCTTTAATTAATCACCAAAATCTTTGGCTCAGCTTTCTTTTCGATCCGAGATCCAAAACCTGTAACCAAAAGACAAATACCCAAGAAAAACGTAAAATAGAACAAAAGAATAAAAACCTAAAAAAATAAATCTAAAACCCTAAAACCAAGTCCGCGTTGGCGGCGCCAAAAATTGATGTGATTTTGAAAGTTGTTGTAAAGTGGCAAGAAAGATGTCGTTCCTCTCAGACTTGTGAAGGATTTTTTTAGACTTAAAATTCAAAACTAAAATAGAAAACACACTAAAAATTATAGCAAACACTGACAAAGTTGTTATCAATATTAAAAGAACATTGAGGCTAAGATTCCACTATTTTCCAAGTTCAAAGTGATTTAATCCAATATTTATATTTATGCAATTTTCTCATTCAATTCGATTCTAAACTATTGCAACAAGTAGATTCTCAAAATAACAAGTGTAAATCCAAAGCATAGAACATCAAAAACCTATGGACAAGCATGCTCTATCAAAAAAAATAACAATTGCTTAACAAAAATCATTTAAACAATTTTCAATCAAGGCAAATAATCATATAATAATTGCAAATAAATAGATAAAATAGAATATACCACTTTTGTTGGAAAAATAGCTTCATATATCGCCTCAGCAATGGGGTTTAGCTCCTCATGTTATTCACGTGCTCAAAATAGGTGTTCATAGCTCAAAAGGATGAAAAACAAGAGAAAACTAATAAAGCAGACAGTTTGCAACGTGTTATCGGTGTTACAAACTGACTGTTACAGAGTCTGTTGCAATAAAGAACTGTCACAAAAAACGATAGAAAGGCTATGATGTAGAATAACGACTGTTCTAGTGCGTCTAATGTTCTTCGTGTTCTTCCTTCTACACCAGCAGAACCCGTCTTCCTGCAACTCTGATTTCTTCTCCTCTATGCCTCTGTTGGTCCCCAAACTCCGTATAAACTTCAATACCCCCCTATGGAACTCGACCAATCCTTTTATACACCTCCAAACCCTCTAAAACCCGATTAAATCTCTCCTTTTCTTTTCGTGGAAGTCACGGCAATAATCTCTTCCCTTACTTGTTTCACGCATTTCTGATCCTTCCAAATCATCCCAAACTCTTCCTTAGATAGATACGTATCTTTGGAAAGAATATCTCGCCTTTAGTCTCCCTAAAACACCAAAAACCAATTCATACAGGGTCCGTGTATAACTCCACCCCTGTTTTGTTCCAACTCGATTTCAAGCCAATTTGGGTTCAATCCAAAGACCTTACCAGACCTGTTTTGGCGTCACAAGTAAACCTAATCAATTTCAGCCCTTTAATCTTCACAAAAGTCGATCAAATTCTCAACCCTAATTTCTGCCTTGAAAACCAAAATTTCCCGCCTTTTTCTGTTTTGAATTTGGGAAGAAAGTGACCTCCCCCTTATCCGTGGATGATCTCCCTTTAACAACTGGGGTGCAAATAGCAATTCTCAGGGTGCCTTTAACACGTTCTCGGGGAGTACTTTTCGAACCAATTTTTTCGCACATGTTTATTTCTCCAAAAGTACCTACAAAGACATAAAATAACCAAATAAGTACAAAATCGGAGCACTAACAATATATACAATTGAGATTAAAATAGACACATAAATGTGTCTATCATAAGGTCAACATCCATAGATTGTAGCCATACTATGAAAACATCGCTTATGTGAATGTGGATGAGATAGAGCTTAAAGATTTACTCCCTCTGGAGGAGTAGCATAAAGAGAATGCCAAGTCGGGCTGACGACTTTAAACCAAGCGCTAAATGGGAGGCAACCCATAGTTTTTGTATCTTAAACTCTTCTATTTATTTATTTTTTTGTTTTTATTTTTTTCATATCATATTTGCATCCCCATGTTTTATTTCAATGAGTCCGTAATCTATTTTAGAAGAAAATTATGATGAATACCTTTTCGTCAGAAAAATTCAGACTGCACGTAGTTTAGTTTAGAGACCATAACTGTCAGATCATTTATTGAAACACTGTTCCCTTTTTTGAACTTTGTATAAAACACGTAGATGAACAACTTTTGTGAAATGGAGTTTTTCCAAATTCCTTACCAATTTGCACAGTTTTTGCGTTTTATATGTTGTTATGTCAGAATTCAGAAATTTCGGTTTTACACATTGAGGACAATGTGAAGTTTAAGTGTGGGGGAGTATTTTGCATATAGATTTTTCAAAATTTTGCATAAAAAACCTTCAACTTGTAGAGATTTTAGAGTCACTAGCATACTTCTAGGTATGTTTACATAGAGATTCTGACCGACATAACTGAACTTGGAAGTGTTAGAGTACTACATTCGGATTTCTTACGAATTGGAGTGTTAAATAATGGATTTAATCATGCCGGTGATGCAAATTAGGAGCAGAGTGGAATGCATTATTAGAGTTGCTGATCAATTATTAGTGGAGACTACCCATTTTCATATCAACCAAGGCACCTGACCAGATTTTCTTTGTAGCTGACTAATGAGCTTTCTTTTGAGTGTGTGTCACCGTACGTTAATTCCGGGTAGAATGGTGAGCTACCCAACCTCCCACCAATAAAAGCACTATTTTTGATCTCTTGAGTGCTAATTTTGTCAATCATGAGGGTGACATATATAGACGAAAACCACCTTCTTGTAGTTTGATTTGCAGTTAGCACCATTCTCTCTCTCGCCAACAACAGGTCCATAGAAACACATCATCATCAACAAGTGGAGCGACATCAAAATCTACAAGGAAAGTTGAAGAAATTTGAGGTTTACAAGCAACAATTGAATGAAGAGCAAAAAAAATTCATATTCAAGTAAAGCAACATATACATGAGCAGATTTTTATATACATGTTGAAGACTTACACATAAGGAGCGGAATTTTATATCGAAGTATGAATACTTATTTACAAGAGTGAATAAAATCAAAAGATGAGAGTTATTGAAGTTTATGATACGAAGGCATTACGAGTTGTGAAGATCAAAGAGGTAACGTACTTCTTTCATGGCCGTGTTAATTTTATTTTTTATTATTTTAGTTGCAATCTCTTTAAAAAAAAAGGGATATTTTGACTTTGGGTCACAAAAAAGTGACCAAATTTGCGTTGGGGTCATCAAATAATTTTAATTAGAGTTTGGGTCACAGGACCATCATTGACCGTCTTGACAATTAGGAAAATATTATCTTTTAAAATTAATTTATATTTATTTAACGTCGTCAGTTATGTTAGTGTTTGATTACGGGAGTCGCACGTGGTAATCCAAAATCAACTAAAATACATTTTCATAATCTCGAGTCCCGACCAAAACCAATACTTCATCTTCTCTCTTTTTCTTATCCTTGTTCTCTTCACGAGCCAACCATTCTCTGTCAAGAAAATAAAAATTCAGTTTTGTGCTTTTATCTTTTGTTCATGATTCATCACGAGGAGTTGGATACGATAATTAGTTAAAACTTTTGAAATCAGAATTAGTTTAATACCAGATTCAATTTGATGGAAATCCCTAATCGGAAACAGGAGATCAAGAAGAAGAAAAAGAAGCATGATTTGTGTTGTATAGCAGCAGAAAAACAACACAAAGAAGATAATGAATGGATGCATTAATGTTTGTTTGAATTTTATCTTTATATAGCAACAAGATGAATTCCAGTTAATTCGTTTAATTGTTTATTTTTATTTTTTGAGTTGTTTAATGATTGACGGATCAGATTGAAATCCCGTCAATTTTAGACAATGGGTTTGTGTTAATTCATTTGATGCATGCTTGTTTAAACTTAGATTGTTGAATTAGGTTTTTGAATGTTAATTTGGGAATTTCTTTTAATTAGGGTTCTTGAGAAATTTGGGTTTATTTCTTTTGCTAATTAAGCAAGAACTTGATGGGCTTCGATCCGTGTAAAGAGCATTTGTAAACGGTGAATGGAGGATTTGAAGCCGATGCTGATGGATAGATGTAGTAAATGGTTGTTGTTGCAGGAAGTGGCTAGATGTAACTACGTTTTTTCTCTATCCATAACTTCGATTTGTATCTCCGGTTTCATCTTCTTTATCTCTGGACATTCCGTTTAGTTTAGTTAGTAAAATTAAGAAACTGATAAAGGTCATTTTAGTCATTTTGGGAGATAACTGATTTTCCAAACAGTCAAGACGGTCAACAATGGTCCTGTGACCCAAACTCTAATTAAAATTATTTGGTGACCCAAACACAAATCTGGTCACTTTTATGTGACCCAAAGTCAAAATATCCCAAAAAAAAAATAGTAAAAATTAAAAAAATACAAAATATATATATATATACACAAAGAGATTTGCATTTAGGTTGTTATTTTTTCAATAAGGCCATGGGGAAGAAAAATATATAAAGAAGTTTCAAGCAATAAGGAAATTGAGGAAAAGAGTACAAATTGTCGAAGTTCTACAAGTTCAAGAGTTTATCATCAGCAGTTGAAGACCGAAGACCAAGAAGATGAAGAAGAAGAGCCGAAGGAAGGAATACGTTTCTATTGGATGCTGTGAGAGTGGTGCTTTCATCATTGCAATCAGATGTGAAAGTGGTAAGTACTCTCATCCTTGCTATGGTGGTTGATTTCGTTTCTTAGAGATCATCAGAAAAATATTTTTGTTTTCCACGATTTTGTGGAGTCTCCAGAAATAAGTCGGAAGGTTACCTTCCCACCATTCAACGTGTGTAGGATTCTCTCTTCATTCCTACCTACACACATGTGAGACCCATAAAAAATCCGTCTTATTGAGTGCAATTATCATAAAATCCTTTTAAGTGAGGCAGAAGTCGAGGCGAAATGCTTATTGATCATTCTCAAACACGCGTTTCTCTCATTATGGTGTGGTTATTTCTCACTCAAGATTAAAGAATGAATATGTTCTTTGGTATTTCTAACTTCTTATTACTAGCATGCAGAAATTCTATGTCCTCATAGATCTTTGGATGCTTGGAAAGCTGGAACGCTTTGAAGTTGGAGTAGGTTTTGTGGGAATACCTCTCGTAAACCCTCACGAGACTATAACTCGTCCACTGGGGACACCTAGGGGTTTAAAGGCCTGTTATTCATGGTAAGAGTAACCGTATCCTCGGCGACATGGAGTTGTTGTATTTTAGAATAGTTTGCTCGAGGACTAGCAAAAGCCAAGTGTGGGGGAATTTGTTAAGTTCATATTTTGCATACATTTAGTGTCGAATCCATGCTAGTATTTGCTATATTTTCTTTTGAATTATTGTATATTACGTTTGTTTTGTTTTATTTATGTTTTGTGAGGTGAATCATCCAAAAGAAGTGAATTTGCACTTAATTGTGCAATAAAATAAGTAAGCCGCAAGCGGAGAAGGGCCAAAGACCAAGTGGAACTTATCCAAATTGATGAGTTCTTGCTATCATCTCGAAGAGGACGAAAAGACGAAGCCAATGACGAAAGAATGAATTCGATCTGATGTCGTATGAAGAAGTTACAGGCGATTGAAGCAAAGCAAAGTTGTGAAATTGTTTACGCACAGAATTTATAAGGGGCGTCCATACCGTTAAGGGGTTGCCATTTACAAAGGAGCTACTAAAGGCAGTTAGGCCATTTACTGAGGGGAAGATAGAAATCAAATAGTGTTGAGAGCACCTGCTGGTTTTACTCAGGGCACCATCATCTTCTCCATCGACTTTAACAGAGAAGTAAAGCTCGAGAACATGCAGTTGGATGGTCCTCAGTAATGAGGTGATGATGCAGTCTTGATGGTTGATATATATGGAGATCGACAGTTCAAGGGAGAAGATCAAGGTGTTGCTGTCATTACCGATAGAGCGGCTGTTGTTGATGGAGTTTTGTATGGAAGACGGGATTGATGTGGTGTTGGTTAAATGGCTGTCTTGGACTCTCGGTGGTGAAACTGGAGAATTGTGATGGGGTTCGAAGTCAGTGAGACGACAAAGGCTGGGAGATGCTAATCATGCAGTAGTTACGGTGGAGTATGTAGCTGCTGTGACTGAAATGATGGTGAAGTTGTTGTTGTTGGGATTTAATGTTGATGGAAAGATGATCATTGGGAGCAATGACCGTAATAAGCAAAATGAGGAAGTTGTTGATGGTTAATGGCATCCATGGAGTGAACAGCAGGAGATACCCAATTCTGAGTTGGCAGTGATGAGAAGTTCGTAATGGTGACTGATAGGGCATGGAAGTGATGACGATGTTTGTTGGCAGAGAATGAAAATGTCTTGCTACCATTGCTGATTGAGATGAGATGGCTGAGTTCGAGGAGAGCATATTTCCAGGGAAGTCGAGATGGCAGAGATGATGCTCGAGTTTGGGAGTGGTGGTTGACAATGGAGTTGAAAGACTCGAACGGAAGTAATGATAATAGTGTTGTTATGGAAGTAAACAATAGACGATGTAGCTGTAATTGAGAGATCGAGCATGAAGAAGTCAGGGAGTCGTGAATGGTGAGGCTGCCATTGATGCAGTTGCGAAACAGAGGAGTTCGAGTCTGTGATGTTGGCTGCTATCGGAGATGTTGACTGGTGGAGTATGAGAACACGAGTTCGAGTTTCCGGGAGAGAAAACCACGGTAGAATTCGAGTAAAAACATACAGAGAGTTTACAGATGGAAACCCAGCCGTGATAGAAAGCAAGAAATTCCGTAAAACATCCAGGAGAACTTTCGGTTGGGATATCCCATCCGTAATTCAAAGAAGAAAATAGGCTGTCAGTTTTGGAAAACTGACAAGCCAAATGGAAGTTGAAAATTTTGAGTTGGGATGGGCGTACTATTCATAACCGAGCCCATTAAGAGTGTTTTGATGTGGGATACGGGAATTTGCACGAATTTGGCTTGATTTTGGCTAGTTTTTGGCAAGTTTGGCACACCATTCGACCGGGATTCGAGCACGGGCATAACTACAATTAGGACACCTATATAAGAGAACTTTTAAAAAATTTGGAATCAATCTTATATTCTTTAATCAAGTTTTGGAGAGAAGAACCAAGGGATAAAAGCTAGGGTTTTGGAGCGTTCTTCATTACCGTAATTATTTCTTTTCCATTTTATAATATGTATCTCATGGGTTTCATTAATCCCATGAGTAGCTAAACTTCTTAGTGATTGGGGATGAATTCTAAGTTCTAGACAATGATTTGAGTTATTATATAAATTTATTTTGAAGTTCTTCACATGATTATTGATTGTTTATACTAATTAGAATATTTATGATTAATTGATATATTGTTTAGGTGGCCAACTGAATTAATTTGTTGATTCAATCAAATGTTAGTATTGAGTTAGGAGATAAGTAATAGTCGAATAATTCATACTCAAGTAGAGAACACAAGACCTTGCAGAGGGATTATGTGTAGTGATTGTGTGTATAAACAACACTAGAAAGTGGACCTTGAGCCAAGAGTCTAACTACTAGGATCAATCTATAATTCACAAAAGATAAAGTATTCGGAGAAATTACACCTTGAGTGAGCTACTACTAGGTGGTTTAGACGAACAGAATCTGGTATATGAGAGCTTCCGTACTCAGTGATATAAGGAATTTAGGGGATAGCATTGAGCTAGCTGTTATTCCACGGTTAGTAATAATCTGTAATTAATTGTATTAATGGATGAATATAATAACTTGATGACGGTTTAGTAACAAAGAAGGATTCCCTGATCATATTTCTCTCCATTGCTTGCAAGTTAATTATTTTCAATTGCTTTATTTACTTTGTTTACAATCTAAAACAAAACCCCCCCATTGTGACACTTTTGACAACTAAATCTCCTTGCTCTTCGTGGGAACGATCCTTACTTCCATTATATTACCAGTTAATTGTGTGGAAATAAGTAATTTAATTTGAGTGCACCTACGACACGCATCATTAGTGAACAAAACTATAAGTCTTGATTTCTAGTCTACTATAGCTAAGGTCTCGGACTAGGATAGAAAGTGTAGTTGAGGTCAAGAACTCCATGGAAATCATCATACAAGACGAAGGACTACTCAAGGAACTGGTGGATCTTCATCGACTAAAAGGTATGTGGAGACTTGAACTTATCTATCATTCAAAAGTCTATCTACTCTATTTCCTATATTGAGACAAAAGTCGTTTTACTATATATTCTAAGATTATACAAATGTGGTATTTCGAGACGAGTATACCTCGCCTATCTATTTCTAGAAATATGTGTTGGTAAAGCTTTCGCTTTCTCCAAGTTCATCTTTACCTAGTGACGAAAGTCATGTTAAGTTTCAATCACTTTGAAAATTGCTCTGACGAAAAATGGTTTGTGAATAACAACTATATAACGTCCTCTGAGAATGTTTCAATGATTGAAATGAGAGTTTAGACAATATAACCAATGGAGGATATAAGCATTGTTGTGGAAACACATATATGTATAAGTCCTTATTCCTTGAGCCAAAGTTTGCGAACTTTGTTGATCAAGAGAACCGGAGAAGTGCTTGAGCTTCAGTCCGCAAACTGGCGAAGTTCTCAAGCCCGAGAATTTCTGCTGGAGTTTGTGAACTCCATCTGCGAACTTAAGTCCGCGAACCCAGTCCACGAACTTGAGTAGGTTATGTCTAAAAACGATGTTTGTGAACTCATCTCTATAAACTAAGGAATGTTATTGCAAACCGTGGCTATATAGTTCATGAACCGATTCGAGTGAATCAAATATTTTTTTCTTCAATTGTGTCTTGTGTAGTACATAAATATCTAAGCAATTGAACAACTCTATAACTAGTTCATTTGAGTCATTTGAACTAGTCATGGTGAAGAAGAATATGGTTGATATGAAAGTTATCATATGGTTAACTATTGTTGAACCAACGAATGTACAAGTTTGGGTACGGTTTTCACAATCCTACAAACGTGTATGTCATATGTGTATAACAAGCTATGTTTTTGATCTAACGGTTGATAAATATTAGCTTGAATCTAATCAGGTTTTCATCTAACGGTGAATATTGAATGCTTTGTTACTAAGCTAACATTGATTGCAAACCCTGATTTGAAAGACTATATAAGGGAGAATTCTAGCAATTGGGAAACCTAATCCCCACACATTCTGTGTGATACTAGTTGTGCTAAGCTAGAGTCGATTCTCCTTTAACCTTTGGTTTCTTCTTCTAAACCAGGTTAACGACTTAAAGACTTCATTGGGATTGTGAATCCAGACCGATACTACTTTTATCGTAGTTGTGTGATCTGATCTTGTTGTTTCAATCGTACGAGTACAATTGTAATAATTGACTTGAGATTTCTATCTCCAATAGGCAAGATATAAAAGTAGTCACAAACATCTTCGTCTCATCGTTTGTGATTCCACAATATCTTTTTTCGCTGCGTCGATTAAGACTATTGTGAGGTGATTAATAAAGCAGAGCTGTTCTTCGGGAATATAAGTCTGGTTTTATCAATTATTTCCTGTTCACCTTGATTTATCAGGTGTCATCCAAATATTTACTTATTTATTAGACTGGAAGAGGGACAACGGCCCACGCCAAGCATTTAAGTATTGTTTGTTGGAAAATTAACACTAAAACGGGGTGAAGAAAATAATGTTGTCTCCGGGTTCAAGGCTCTAATAATAGATTCTTTTCGACAATTATTTGACCCTTCCCAATTAGATTGTCGAGTACAAATAGGTCAATGAATATTTCCGTCAGGATACTTGAAGCCCCACAACAGTGTTGGATTCAAAGCTTGTACAACCTTGACTCAACCAAGAACACACAGGTTTAGTTTCTGATGATGCTTGTTAGAGAGAAAACGGGGAGAGTTTTGATGTGTTTTGAATGGAAAACCAGGACGCTATTTATAGAGAACATCTGTTGAAGATAACTCTTCATCCCCAACATGCATCTTTTCAGAGTGAATAGACATCTCTTCCAACAATGGTGTCTATTGGGAAACGATGTTTCTGTTCGGTTTTCTAACCGTCATTAGAAACCCTAAAACAGAAAAATTCCTACGAGACGTTGTCTCGTACTCTGTTGTAGCGCCTACAATTTAAGGGTTTGTAGCGCCTACAATTCACCATAAAAGTTTGGGAATTATAGAAGACGTGGCTAATTCTGGGTAAATCTTTAATTTTTTGACGAAAATCAGCAAGAAGCACCTTACAGGCTCTGGTACTTCAACAATTATCACACTTCATACAAATTTGAAGAACCAGAACCTGCTATGTTTTATTTCAATCTAGTAGGTTCTGCTACTTCAAAATTGAGATATGTGTCGTACTAAGTTCTTCATTATAAAATTAACTGAATGTAAATGTTTTATTCACATATGAAAACAACGTACACAGTTGGATATGTTTATACTACAACACTTGCCAAATGTAACTTCACATATTAAGGCTGAGGTTTATGGAGGGAAATTCCCTCCTCTGCAATAAGTTACACGTAAGACAGGAGGAATGCCCTGGCCTTATGGTTTTGGACCGATTTTTTTTTTAAGCGACATATCAATCCCCACTCAAAAATATTTTATTTTATATAAATTGCTAAAAGCGGGGTCAAAATCTGACAAAATGTGAGTAAAAGAAATATAAATTCTTAGCTTATAATTTTTTGGACGAGATTTCGTTTATCGTTCAAATTTTGTTTCCCCGCTTTCGAAGAAAGAAAAAGCGTCGCGATCATCATGCCGCATATCTCCATGACTTTGCCTCGAATACCATGTGTATAATCTAGCCGATCTAAAGCAAGGCTGCTAATAGGGGTATCAAATTGCTTGGGGTGTACCAAAATACATATAGGACAAAATGCAAGTAATTGGGTACCCCTGTTAGCCAGCAATCTTGATCTAAAGGGTGTTTGGTCACTAGGTATATTACATGTCTAAGGGATACCATGTGTATGACCCTATCCCATCGCATTATAGTAGTCCCTGAAAAAGTTGAGCTGCCCTAAAATAATGGCTCGCTTATTCTGGATGATAATGGCTCGCTTATTCTGGATGATGACTAATTGGGTATTGGGCACCAGTTTAGGCCAACATTGGTTGGTGTACAAATCTTAAAACTAGTCTCTTTGGAACATCCAATAAAAGTGGAATGATACCGAGAACAATTGAATGGCTCCTGCACAAGGAGGACACATACAAAATGGTCCAAAAGAATTTGGTTTGGCAACCATCGGTTTACAATGATAGCCAACCAAACGGTAAAAAAAAAAAGGATTGTTAATATTTGTTTGGCTTTATTTTAGTCCTCAGCATGTACTCTACTAGATTGTGTAGCTAACTAGATCACACATGTATCCGATGAAGAAACAGCAACATAGCATGAAACACAAGGAAGTCATTTATTAGAAGAGCAAACATGAATCCAAAATCCACACAAGATTATGATCAGCTTCTCATAGGAATTGATAGTCTTACCTGCAGTATCTGTTTTTCGCAGGACATTGTGAAACTCAAACTGCAGCACTGTAAACCTTGTAGATAAAACTTGAAATTTGTTATTAATAGCATTAGAGGTTGCAACAGAATAAGAGAACTACAGCAGGCAGCAACATAGCATTCACGGCTGTCATTTATTTCAAATATTAATTAGAAAAGAAAATCTAGGCAAGATTGTATTCAGCCACCTTCTCCCATGACTTTAGAGTCTTATCTGCAGTATCTGTTTTATACAACGCAAGCTGAGATATTGTGAAGCTCAAAGTGCCGAAGTTCTCATCAAGTGCTACCGCTTTCTCTTTAGCTCTTAGCTTCTCCCCCTCTGTTAGATCCGCGTAAAGGAGGCTCAAATGTGGCATATAAGCTGAAATACAAGATAAATCTAAGGCATAACTAAGGACATTGATAATATGACCATCATTAAGGAATATGCACCTAACTCCTAAGTACAGAAGAAATTTCCGTAACCACAAAGACTTTTTAAGGATTGAAGAGTTATTGTTTCCATTGACAGATCAGGTTGCAAGACCTATGACAGTTTGCAGTTTCTGCTTAGAACTGGTTCTCTTGTGGATGTTTAAAGACTTGTAATTCTAGGAAAGCTACAAACATTTGTTCACAAATTGTTCAACCCACACCATCATGCATAAACTCAGTGATCTTTCTTTTAAGGTGTTAGTCTTATCTGTTTTTTGTTAGGTTGTCTGAATCTGTAGCACAGTTAGATCTTAGATTTCATATTTATGCCCCACTAGAGACCAGATTCAGGAAAAATTATTCATCATATGAATCAGAACTCTTAAGTGCTCATAACTTTTTCACTTTGAGACGAAAATGCGAAACTCAGTCAAAGAAAAAACCAAGCAACCACTGCAACAGTGACAGCCAGACATCAAACCCAGAGCGTACAAAGCTGTTAAAAATAGTCCCTAATTATTTGAAATTAAAAAGATCACACAATTACACCTCGGGTTTGAATATTCTGAGTATCAATCCATATGATAGGTTTCAGTATCGAATAGGAAACACGAAATACACCCCTGTTTGAATACTACTGCATACAAAATTAAAGATTACTTACTAGTGCAAAGTGTAATTTTGTTATAATCTAGTCATTTGGACCCTCAGCTGATTGCAATCTCTTTTTCGTTTTTCTTTTTCCCATAGCTTAATAACAAATTCAATCAAATGGCAATGACATCAGACAACTAAAAACACTAACCCTGACTACACTGATTTCCTGCTTAAGTTCTTATTTTAAATTTTTTCCGATGCAAAGTGAAATAGATTAAAGCTTAATGGTTTGCTACATTTTGACCCACATCTAATAACAATTGCCTCCTAATACTGTTCAATGCTCTTCTACACCACTCTTTAGTTAATCTACGGGCATACTTAGCTAAAATATCACACACATTAGATGCATTAATTCCTAGAAAATCAAATGTTATCAGGATCTCAGAAGTGGATGATGTTACTGGCAAACTATTTTTGGTTCCTCATCTAGAATATAAACTACAATGAAGCGATCTCAATACGAAAAGGTACTAGAACACTTGATAAGAGCAAAAGGCAGCACAGAGCAGAACTCACCGTTTGAGCTATTGTACCCAAAATGGTTCCAGCAATGAATAGCTGTTTCGTTAACCTGCAATACGGAATTGCACCACCAAAACAAACAAACATAAATTATTGAATACTGGAAATAAGGATAAAATCATCGAAAGATTTAGAGGATCAAAAACAAAACAAAAGGATCAAAAAATACCTCAGGAGTGGGGTGTAATAAGAGATAAACACATTGATAAAAGAAAGTCCCTGTAGCTACTGAAATAATATTAGCAGTATAAGGTTTGAGATTTTCACAAGCAGATTTGAATTTAACAAGGGCATCGGATTCAGTGAGTTCAATAGCTCCAACAACAGTAACATGTGGTTCAAACTCTGGTCCATCAAATTCTGATCTTAAGCTTTTCATTACTTTATTCACTCTTTCTTGTACATCTGCTGGTGGGATTGCCCACACTGAATACACATGCTTTTTCTCTTCACCTTCTCCTTCCATGATTTCTTCTTATATCAGATCAATAAGAAAACCCAAAAGTATAGTATAACTTTCTAACAGGGTGTTAGTCCTCAAGGGAGTTGGGTGTAGTTGGGTTTTTTCCCGTTAGTTGTGGGGGAGTTCAAGGGAATCTTTCAAAATCCCCGTTAGTCATGGGAGAGTTTAGAAGAGTCTCCCAAACTCCCTAGAAAACCC
This sequence comes from Papaver bracteatum, assembly GCA_023529315.1. NCBI lineage: Eukaryota > Viridiplantae > Streptophyta > Magnoliopsida > Ranunculales > Papaveraceae > Papaver > Papaver bracteatum. The sequence goes on along the minus strand of JAJJWX010003277.1, from coordinate 1,271,977 downwards.
TGTTAGTCGTGGGAGAGTTTGGAAGAAACTCTTGAACTCCCTATTAGTGGTAAAACCCTAGAATGCTAGGGAGTTGATTATTATAGGGAGTTCTAGAGAGTTGATAGTGTATTTTTGCTGATATATAAATCTCTCAAAAGAGTAGAGATTTGGGGGGGAGTTTGGTCAGAGAACGGACTAATGTCGTCTGCTTTCTCTATAGTGTACGGAGTAGTGTGAACATCCTAATGATTTTAATACTTCCCTGTGCTTAATTTTTTCTCGTTCTGACTGGTTGTCTTAGCTACGGGGTAGATGACACAATTAGAATAAAACTTTCTAATAATTATTTAGTACCTTGTTGAAATATTTGTATGACCATTAGACTGTCAGATAGCAGAGACTAGTTTAATAAACACTACTAATCTGGTTATTGGATGTATGTTTCATATTACGGGATTTTTCCTTTCATTCTCGCGTGCTCACTCTTGAATATAAAGTTAAGATGCAGTATTCTATTATGGAAAATCTAATCCATAGTTCTGTTGGACCAATTGATATAAAACTTACTTGTCTAGCATGTTGTTTCAAGAACTCGTATTTAAATGACGAGATTTCAAGTGCTTGGTGAATTGAATTCGTTTAACCAATTTGTAGTAGACCATGCTGTGGTTCCAGGATGGAGCATATGAAAACTTATTTATTTTGTGTCAGCTATATGTCTTGAATTTATTTCTGCAATTAGAGGTATCAAGAAGCACAATATTTGTATTCTTGGGTCTGCATAAAATATTATGGGATATCGGATGATATGTGGGATAATGTTCGTGAACAAAGGGAGTTAGAATTGTATGGAGACCGTTAAAATGAAAAGATTTTTTTTTTTAATCTTTTTTGATCAAAGACCATTATAAGATCTTTTTTTTTTTATTAAAGATCATTTTTACTTATGAGGATTTGTTGTTTCTTAAAAGAGAATGAGTTAGGAATGAATTCTCTCAAACTCCCCCAAACTCCCTCTATTAAAATCGCTCAAACTCCCTACACTCCCCCAAACTCCCTGAACTCAAAAACACCAAACTCTCTTAAACTCCCTACACTCTCTCAAACTCTCTCAAAATCCCCAAGATCCAAAATACACTCAACTCCCCTCAAATCACTCGAGGACTAACCCCCTGTAAATGTTTGTGTTGAATTTATCACAAGCTTTGATCAAGTTATAAGAAAACCCTAAGGAATCTTATTCTTGGAAAAGGTTTATTATTCATGACTTCAGGGAAGGCTTTGGAGCTGGTGTCAAGCTGTAGCGGACACATACACAATTCAAATTACAATCGACAATATCTAACTCCTTTAAAATCCTAAATCATATAATTTCCCACGTCGCACGGTGGGAGTACCTACCCCCCTCCTACAACGGTAACCCTTACCCACTCTTGGAATTGCTCCGTTCCCCTTTTCCTTAAAGCAAAGAAAAACAAGGATTTCTCTCTCAAAGGAGAGAAAAACAAGGATTTCTCACAAAAATGCCAAATAAACATAAGATAAACTTATTCCGTTCATGAAAACCCTAAAGATTAAACACTACGAACAAAACTGTACTGACAAATAAGATCACTTATTCTATAAACAAATCATTAATCATGATACAGAGAAAAGAGAAACAACTTGCAAGGAGTCAATGGCTTTATATTTTACTCGGGAAGACGTTCTATGTGCAGATGAGATCGTCCAGACTTCGAGTGACGGGTGATATGCTTCCAATCCATAAAACAATACTGCAATCCAGAAACCGAAAACTTGCACGGAGCTTGAGACTTTCCATTCTACTGACCAAGCCATTCTATCTCCATTTGAGGTCTATCAGACTACAACATGATAACCACCCAACAAACAATGGCGTCCTGGGAATTCCCCAACCTGCTACATCGCTATGCCCTACAAACAATGGTGATTCCAGTAACCAGCCAACAAACAATGGTATCCAATAAAACCACACAGCTGCTAGAAGATTTAGAAGGAAGCAAATTATATCTCTCAAACATCAGCTCAAACATGCTTTGAAACCTAGAGTTCCTGTAGAAAAACAAACTCCAAAAAAAACAATGGACCAGAGATGCAAGACACACAGGAAAACGTTACTAAGAAGATTACGTGGTAAAAACAAGCAAAAAAAAAAGAAAAAAAGAAAAGGTATACACATTGATGATTTAGGTTCATGTACAATTTTATGACAGTTAGATTCCTATAAGGCAAAGATTAGACATATGTTTGCTTACTCACATTTGAAGTTTCGTACTAGCATTATTCCAGGAGGACCTATTCTGTTCATGAAAACCCTAAAGATAAAACACTACGAACAAAACTGTACTGACAAATAAGATCACTTATTCTATAAACAAATCATTAATCATGATAAAGAGAAAAGAGAAACAACTTGCTAGGAGTCAATGGCTTTATCTTTTACTCGGGAAGACGTTCTATGTGCAGATGAGATCGTCCAGACTTCGAGCTACATGTGATATACTTTCAATCCATAAAACAATACTGCAATCCAGAAACCGAAAACTTACACGGAGCTTGAGACTTTCCATTCTACTAACCAAGACATTCTATCTCCATTTGAGGTCTATCAGACTACAACATGATAACCACCCAACAAACAATGGCGTCTTGGGAATTCCCCAACCTGTTACATCGCTATGCCCTACAAATAATGGTGATTCCAGTAACCAGCCAACAAACAATGGTATCCAAAAAAACCACACAACTTCTAGAAGATTTAGAAGGAAGCAAATTATATCTCTCAAACATCAGCTCAAACATGCTTTGAAACCTAGAGTTCCTGCAGAAAAACAAACTCCAAATAAAACAATGGACCAGAGATGCAAGACACACATGAAAACGTTACTAAGAAGATTACGTGGTAAAAACAAGCAAAAAAAAAAAAAGGTATACACATTGATGATTTAGGTTCAAGTACAATTTTATGACAGTTAGATTCTTATAAGGAAAAGATTAGACATATGTTTTCTTACTGACATTTGAAGTTTCGTACCAGCATTATTCCAGGAGGACTTATTCTGTTCATGAAAACCCTAAAGATCAAACACTACGAACAAAACTGTACTGACAAATAAGATCACTTATTCTATAAACAAATCATTAATCATGATAAAGAGAAAAGAGAAACAACTTGCTATGAGTAAATGGCTTTATCTTTTACTCGGGAAGACGTTCTATGTGCAGATGAGATCGTCCAGACTTCGAGCGACATGTGATATGCTTCCAATCCATAGAACAATACTGCAATCCAGAAACCGAAAACTTGCACGGAGCTTGAGACTTTCCATTCTACTGACCAAGCCATTCTATATCCATTTGAGGTCTATCATACTACAACGTGATAACCACCCAACAAACAATGGCTTCTTGGGAATTCCCCAACCTGCTACATCTCTATGCGCTACAAACAATGGTGATTCCAGTAACCAGCCAACAAACAATGGTATCCAAGAAAACCACACAGCTGCTAGAAGATTTAGAAGGAAGCAAATTATATCTATCAAATATCAGCTCAAACATGCTTTGAAACCTAAAGTTCATGCATAAAAACAAACTCCAAATAAAACAATGGACCATAGATGAAAGACACACAAGAAAACGTTACTAAGAAGATTACATGGTAAAAAAAAGCAAAAAAAAGAAGAGAAAAGGTATACACATTGATGATTTAGGTTCATGTACAATTTTATGACAGTTAGATTCTTATAAGGCAAAGATTAGACATATGTTTTCTTACTGACATTTGAAGTTTCGTACCAGCATTATTCCAGGAGGACATATCTCAAAGAGCTAGGAAACGGACAAAAACATTTGCATCCAATTACATGAATGGTAACATATCTCAGCTAACTAACATTATGCATCTTTGTTGTTAGAAAGGAATGGAGTTTAATTATTGATCATACATATTTCATGAATTCATGTTGTTGTTCATGTGTAATTCATTGATTGCAATTGGTATTGTTTTCATCATTATGTGGAAAATAAGGCGAAAATAATGAAAAACAGACTGGGGATTATGAATCAGAGGAAGAGTTCTCATATACACGTAAGTGTATTCTATTGAATCTAAGAAACAACTTCATGTTTAATACAGTCTTAACATCTGATTCTTACCATCATGTCGGAATTTTATGTTAACCAGTGATGGAGTTGGCAAGCCATGATATTGGAGGGACAACTTCAACATGCTCTCACTGTCAAGCAATGATGTGGGATGAGGAAAGGGTAAACAAGGGCCAGATGAATAAACCACCAGAATTTTCCATTTGTTGTGGGAAAGGAGCTGTCAAATTACCATTGCTTAGTGAGGCACCAGAATTCCTAAAAAAATCTATTTCAATATATAGATGGGGGTCCAGAAGCATCAAATTACAGACTCAACATCAGGGCATATAATTCAATGTTTGCATTTACCTCGCAGGGAGCCAAAGTGTCAAAAGAACATAACGATGGTTCGGCGCCATGGGTATTTACAATGTATGGGCTTAATCATCATTTGATGGGATTTTTATTGCCACTTGATGGTAGGAAACCTTCATTTTTTGCAACTATACATTATAAACACTGAGAATGAAGTCAAAAATAGGATGAATGCTATTTCTAGGACGAAAAAAGGTGGGAAACAAGATGAAAATTCAGCAGCTGAATCATCAATGAGGGCGATAGATGAATATGGAAAGAAAAGTACCAGTAAATTGAATGAAACCACTGTTGCTGGATTAGCTAAAATGCTGGACACACACAAATGGCTGTGCCAAAAATTCAGGATGTGGAGGGACATGTACGAACAAAATTAATTGAGAGAGGTTGAACTACGTCTTACACGAGATTCATTATCGAAATCCATGCGTAGAAAGGTTACCATTACATCTCGAAGGGGAACAGTTAGTCTACCACAACGATACTGATTATTTAAGAGATGTTCTAGACAAGGTGGATCCAGATGCATCAAAATTCATTCAATGGATGAAATCTAATAGAGAAAATGTTCTTGCAAGACCATGGACATACGTAGAGTTTCCTAAGCATTGGAGATGGGACCAAGGGAAAAAAACATGGACAAAAATGCGGAGAGGAAACAAAATTGGACGTATCTACTATGTTCATCCAACTACAGGTGATAAATACTACCTACGTATTTTATTGAATATACAAAGAGGCTGCCAAACCTATGACGATATTAAAACAGTGGGTGGTACAATTCATCCTACATTCAAAGCCGCGTGTTTGGCATTAGTATTGTTGGAAGATGACGGCGAATGGCACTGAACCGTCCAGGAAGCAGCAGAAACACATACATGCAAGAGGTTACGTGAATTGTTCATTATAATATTGATGAATTGCAAAGTAACTGAACCTAAAAATCTGTGGAATGATAATTAGAGTCTTTTAGCAGAAGACATTAAGTACAAACAAGGGAAGTTTTATGGGGAATTAGCACGAAACCTAAGAGATGAAGTCTTGCAGAACTATACACTACAAGAAATTAAGATAATCGAACCTTAAAGGAGGATGAGTTTAAGGATATACCCTACCCAGACATGCCTGAATTAAAGGTTCCTAGCAACACCTTGATTCATCAAGATCTGAACTATGACAGGGATATTCTAATGGCATATGCAGAGACGTTGAAGAAGGGGTTAAACACAAAACAAGCATTAGCGTTTAACGAGATTTCAAAATCAGTTGAAAACAAGGATGGGCGGCTATTTTTTGTATATGGAAGTGGCGGGACAAGTAAGACTTACCTTTGGAGAACCCTTATTTCTTCGATGCGGTCACAGGGCAAGATTTTGCTAGCAGTTGCTTCTTCGGGAATAGCCTCACTGCTGCTACCAGGTGGTAGTACAACTCATTCCAGGTTCAAAATTCCTATGAAACTCAATGAAACATCATGCTACAATCTATTTAAGAAAAAACCCCTAACAGAGTTATTGTTCGAAGTAGATTTGATTATATGGGATGAAGCAACAATGATACACATAAATGGGCTTGAGGCAGTCCAAAGAGATATTGCTGATTTAATGATGGACACAAATAACGGTAAGTTATTATTCGGGAAAAAAACACTGGTGCTGGGCGGTGATTTCCGACAAATTCTTCCTGTGATTGAGGAAGGAACAAGAGAAGATATAACAAACATTGTCAAGAAAATCACATTCAAACAATAGTAGGCACCATGTATCCAGATTTTTTGAAGAAAATGAAGGATAAGAATTACCTTGCTGAACGGAGTATAATGGCGCCCACAAATGAGTGTATTCACAAAATAAGTACACATGTCTTATCATCTGTACCAGGTAAGGAATGTTCCTGCTTAACTCATAAAATCAATCTAATATTCCATCTGCACTTATATATTATTATTCACATATTATATCATGTATGCTAGGAAAAGAGCATATGTATTTAAGTGCATATTCGATTGGACCAGAATCATCGGAATATCACTCAAGTGTTGTTTTCTACGACAAAGAATTCCTCAACAAGCATGAGGAATCTGGGATGGCAAGCCACAAATTAACTCTAAAGGTTGGAGTACCAATTATGCTTCTGCGGAATCTTAGCAACGCTGATGGGCTATGTAATGGAACAAGGTTAATTACCACCCAATTAGGAGAAACAGTCATTGAAGCTGAAATACTCACAGGTCTGGGAACTGGAAATACAGTTTTCATACCAAGGATACTTATGAATACGCCTGAGACAAGTTTAACATTTATTCTACATAGAAGACAATTTCCAGTAAGAATTTTCTATGCCATGATAATAAATAAGAGTCAGGGACAGAGCCTACCAAATGTGGGGGTTTACTTGGAAGAACCTGTTTTTTCGCATGGCCAACTTTATGTGGCAATTTCAAGAACCACCAGAAGACAAGGATTAAAAATATTGATCAAGAAGAATGGGAAAGAACTTGACGGGTATACACAAAGTATTGTGTTTGAAGAAATATTTCAAACTCTCTTAAATTAATGAGATCATTTGATCCTTATTTTTAATTTTGTTGAATATTTTGGGTTCAAATTACAAATTAACTCAAATTATTTAAGGCTTTCAAAGAGCTCTCTTTCATGAAATATTACTGTTCAAATACAATTGACATATAATGCATGTTTGTTCAAATTCAAACTGCTAAACCATAACATATGACTCCAACCAACTAATTTGAAAATCATCAGTTATAGATTTGAGCAAATCCATATATTTGTTATTATATCGATTTTAATATGATAAGTATGAATTTAAATATGATAAATATATATTTAAGATAACTATGAATATAATAGGAATACAATTACCCTAAATCCATAAAAACAAAACCCTAAAAAAAAACTATATAAACATCTCATTCAGCAGCAATACAACATAAAAACTCCCCTCCTTAGGTAAGATTTTACACAAAAACTCTATGAAATTTGTGTTATTCCTTTTTCCTCTATATATCGTGTTAGTCAATATAACGGTTCAATACTTCGTGCAGGTACAATACAGATCCTGATGGATAAGAACAGAGAAAGAAACATACTAGAAGTGCGATTTAAGGAGGATACTCCAGATGAAAAGAAAAACATATCGTTGGATATGACAACAGAAGGACTGAAGGATGATCACACCACTACATGGCATGAATGGAATCAACAACAAATCGTTGCTAGAGATGAGGCACACCAGAATATGTTACTGAGACAGTTTCCAGATTGGAAGACCTGTGAAGAAAAGAAAATAGATGATGAAGCAGACTTATTCTATCAAGAATGGTCCAAAGCAATGAGCACTGAAGAGAAGAACAAAGTTATCATTGAAAAAATTGAGCATTATGGAATTTTCGAAAAACAAAAGATGCCTTGGATGGTTGAAATCAGGGAAGCTTACATATCACAGAAAGATGCAGATGTTAAAACTATGGAGGAATCAATAGATTTTGATGTGATGGAATCAATGGAGGAATTAGACTAGCTTTGATAAATCTTGATATCATAGATTTTATCTATTAGTATGAATTATCGTTTTCTTTTTGGGTTTGATATTTAGTTTAAATTATCCAACCATATGTTAAAGCGTTTTCTAGAATTTCATATCAATTAAAATAAAATTACACAAAAAATTATAATTGATACCTGATTATCAATTAAAGAATACATCCAATTCTTAATTCGAAGATCCCTCATTTTTAGCAACGATTCCATTGATCGATTAATGTAAAACCCCAAACTAACAAGAAAATAAAATAACGAAATTAGGTTAAAAATTCTTGCAAATTCTACAGATTTAAAAATATTCCAAAACATTCATAAGATGGATTGTAATATTGTAGTGTCTATACCTGATTATACAAAAGAGTGCATCCAATTCTTCATTCAGATCATGTCTTGTCGACAGATTCAATTGTTAACTCAGTTTTGATTTTCAAAAATGACAGAGAGATTATTCTAACCAAATAAGAACTTCAGAAAGGGCTTATTCTACGATAAAAAAGCATAGTCCATTTACCACGCCCGTATCCATTCCCTACACGTAGATGAAATCATAGGCCAATAATAAAATCTATTCCATAGGCCCATCTTCAACCCATTTGCAATTTAATGGGCTTTGCACGAGAATATGCGACTTAGAGGGAATACCAAGCTCTTATTCCCGCGTGACACCAAATCAAAAATCCAAAGAGAGGGGGTGAGGCATAGCCGAGCCAAACCAAATCAAAAGGCATCGCGACGGGGCAAGGCGAAGAAGAAGCCGAGCCACACCTAATAAAAAAATGTATCGCGATGGGGCGGGGTGAAGCCCTACGACACCTAATAAAAAAATGCACGACAGGGCGAGGAGAAAAGATGATTCACTCCCAAGTTCCTTCTGATTTCAATGTGTAGGAAAGGATGGCGGCAACTATTACTGACATTGATTGATATTCATCTATTATTCTCAAATTGGGGCGAGTCGAAGCCGAGCCACACCAAATCAAATCGGGACGGGATGGGGCGAGGCAAAGTCGAGCTTTACTAAATCAAAAATATGGCTACAAAATGCCCGGGCACAAAATCTAGTTAAGAAGAAAAAAAAATGCAACTAGTGGGATTCGAATGAATCATGTTTTAAGGCATACTGAAAAATTTCACGACATATCAATAGGGTCATTAGATAGTACTCCCTCCGGACCACTATTAAGTGACCTATTTGATTTTAGATTTTGTCAAACTAATAAGTGACCTATATCACTAAACAAGAAGATGTTTCTAAAATTATCCTTTTAGTTAATTATATAAAATATAAGAAATATGCATAATTTGATAGACATGTTTATATTCGTTACGTATGTGTTTTAAAATGCTTTTCAATGGTATGAAGTTTGCGAACATCCGTGGAGTAGTTTGAGAGATAAATCATTTCTAAATTTCCCTAGTTATTATTCATAAGAGTATAATTGTAAAAAAATGCTTAAAAATACTCTTTTCCTTGCTTGCCTTAAAAATTGTGCAAACTTAAACTAGGTCACTTAATAGTGGGATGGAGGGAGTAATTCTTAAAGCCCCTTATCCATATATTTTGTTTAATGACAAATCTGCTTTTATCTTTTTTATTTTTTTATTTTTATTTTATTTAAGTTTTTTTCATAATTTTTTTTTTCTTTTCTTCTTTTTTTACAACAAACTAGGTTCAGCTGATAGTTTATCGGCCGAACTTCCTGGTACGAGCAGTTCGGCTGATAACTAATCAGCTGAACCTAGGTCTTCTGGAAACATTCCTAGTTTTGGGCCTAACATGTTACTTGCCGAACTTCACTATGTAATTACCGAACTTAGGTTCGGATGATTCGAAGAAGAAAAATAGAACATCCGAACTTAGTGTTGTTTTTCATAAAGTGAAGTTCGGCTATCATTTTCGTGCTTAATTATCAGACGAACTGTTCATTAGCACTTTCAGAGTGAGAAGAAAATGAGAAGTTCGACTGATAATTCTTTTTAATTATAAGCCGAACTTCATTTTGTAACTACTGAAAAATTCATGTTTTTTTTTATTTAAAGGTAATCAAATACAAGAAATTAAATAAAAAAAACAAAATTTTTTTTATAAATGTCACAGTGTCAATAATATTCATTAAACAAAATAATAATAATAAAAAAAATTCTACAAAAAAAAATTATTTTTTTAATAAATAAATAATAATAATAATAAATCTTATTAATAAAAAATGATTACACAGAGCTGTGGGTTGGAAGCCTAGCCACAAGCTGGGCACCAACTCCTCTTTGAATAAACTATTTTAAAAAATAATTACAAAAATAAAAATAATTTATTTTAAAAAATATAATTATATTAATAAATTAATCAAGGGTAACTAAGTAATTTACCTATTTTTAGACACCCCTTATCACCCTACCCTATTTAGTTTAATCCTTTTGTATGCCCTAAAATTTTCTTGTATGCCCTAAATGGTGGTTCAATCGAATTGGGTTCTAGTTTAGTGAACATCAAAATTGAACATTGGAATGATACAGAGAAGATGCATGACCCTTGCGCGAGATGACAAGCCTAAGCCCCAAAACATTGGAACGAATAAATACAGAGAAGGGAAAATTAGGGGGAGACCAAAAAAAAAAAATTCTCATTGTCAGGCCCCACAATTAATTTTGGATACCGTGACACCCATAATTATATGAAATTATTAAAACCTACCTGCATGACGGTTTATGCATCCGCATGACGTGTTATGCATACTGTGTTTTCAGGGATAACTCGTTATGCATCCTAATTTTTCAGGGGTATAATTGGTAATGCAACTTGGATATAATATATCTAAAAATCCGCACCTTGGAATTTTACAGATTTTATATCGTTGGAAATCTTTTAAAGAGAGCTGCGCAACGAGTACAGACAACAATATCAAATTTTTGTTTTTCACGAAAAAATCGGAGGTGATTATCGTTTTAGGGAAAATTTTCGAAAACTGACTGCATATTCATTATGCAGCCTCCAAAAAAGATGCATAACACATTATGCAGACGCGTAACGAATTATGCAACCATTTTTTATATTGCATAACAAGTTATGTAGTCATTGTTTTGGTTGACTTTAGTTCGTACAGGAAAAAATGATGCATAATGAGTTATGCAACCATATTTAAATGATGCATATCAGGTTATGCATCCATTTTCTCGATGTATAAAAAGATTATGCAACAATTTTCTCGATGCATAATACATTATGCAGCCATATTTTTGATGCATATCAGGTTATGTATCCATTTTCACGACTGCATAACATGTTATACATATATTATTGTAGGTGCATGACAAGTTATGTAGCCTTATTTTTTGTTGGTTTCAATACTAAAAAAAGGTAGCTACATAACGTGTTATGCAACCGTTTTCTGGACTGCATAACAAGTTAAGCAAAAAAAAAAATGCAGAACATGTTATGCAACCAATTTCGAGAATGCATAACAAGTTATGCAACAAATTTTATAGATGCATAACCTATTATGCATCACTATTCACATCAAAAAACAAACCCATATCTCTTGATATATACATACTATGAATACCCGATGTCTCATCCATTAGTCACTTAAAAACACGACAGCAAGATCCGCATAAAATACCGAGGAACAATCAGGTGGATAACGTAACTAAATCAAAAAAAAAAAAAATCCCAACAGCTAAAAACATAAAATTTGATATCCAATCGCATGAACCGCACTATTAACGCATACAGAAGTATAGAGATAGAGACAGGTACAGACCCGTAAACTTTTATCAAGTTTCCCTGAAAGTGCTTGCAGAAATGTTGCTTTCCCTGAGGCTGGAGGTCCAAGTAGCAACGTCAATCTGCAGCCAGTATATGGAGGGAATAAAATAACATTCCACGGAAGCCATTAAGGTTGATTTCCTTTCCTTCAAATGCATGAGTTTGGATCCATGGTGTTGATGAATCTTAGGAATGGTCATTCACTTCACGAGATCAATCAAGCATCCTCGGGATTCTCCAGCTGATAAATTACTTGGTGACGTATAATTTCCACCCTGAGGAACAAGACCAAGCGAAGCAAAAGGCATAAGACTTTAATCTCTGGGCATAAAAAGGTTGAAATATTGACTAAATAGATTACAAAATAGCATGAGAGTAACAAACTCATAAAGCAGAAGTTTATATTCGCTGCATCTATCTTACTATTTGCATGCCATGGGAACAAAACAACCGGGTAGTGCACACACTATTCAAACTCAATGACTGACAGTCTATTCAAGGTAAAATATTGGGCTCTACATAATCAAGCTTTTGACACTATATACATCCTAGTTTACTGATAGAAACTAGTTAAGCTTTTGATACAAACTCCCAAACATTTCATATTGACAATCATAAAACTTCAATCTCTACTCTTTATGTTGTACAGTAGAATTTACTTGGTTATTCCGATACACCTCCCTTTCTTTCAATGCTTCATTCTTCAAACCCATTTCTCTTTTTGTCTCCGCCTTACTTACACAAAGCTGCAAAACACAAACAAACAATCCAATTTCATCCCCAAATCAAACACACCACATACTTAAACACAATTTGACTTCAATTTCCACTACCAAAATCAAACACATTACATACTCAAAAACACACAAAATGACTTCGATTCCATTAAAATTTCCAGACCCAAAATCAAATTACTTGTTCACTAGTATCTTTCAATTCCTTCTATTTCCGCTCCAAAGATTTGGTAATCCCTAAAATCTTATCTTCTAGTTTCTTTACTTCCGCACGCAAAACCCTAGGTTCTTCTTCTTCAAAACGAATTTTACTACCTTTTTCTGAATCAAATCAGCTGGATCCCCAACCGATTGAAAATAAAGACGCCCAATATTATGTTGACAACATTATTTTTTACATACTGGACATGTTTGCTTCTTAGTGTGATCATGCAAACACATTCTTAGTGTTATTGTTATTGGAAGCAACAGATTCATTTTCTCGATCTCAGATTCAAAAGCAAACCTATTTTGATTTCCCGTTCATACACAACAACAATAACACCATCGTCTTCTCCTTAATCTCGAATTCATCAGCACCACCAGTTGTTGTTTCCAATTTCCTGATCTCTCTGATGTCTCTCGTTTCTGAATTTCAGATGGCATAATAACTCATGTTCTTTCCTCGCCCTCTATGAAAAAACAAAAAAAGAAATCTCAGGAAAACATGAATTTAGAAAATAATGGGTTTGAGAGGAATTTTTTCACCAAAATGGGTGCGCCCCTGAACTTCTCCGCCCGTGGATTTCACAGTGGAGAAAAACTGAAAAATGGGTCTCCCTGTAGTTTTCACTACAGAGAAAGAAGGGTCTTGTTATTACTGGGATTTGGGAGGGAAAAATATTGGCAAAACTCAGGTCAACTCGGGTCAAAAGAAAAACATAATCATAGTAGATACTCCCTCTGTACCTATTATATAAGCGGAATTTTTTTTTTCTGTCCCACTAGATAGGTGGAATCCTAGTTTCAAAGGTGATTTTTTTTCTAAATACCCTTATTTATTGTGCATGGAAAATTGTAGTATGAATAGGACAAGGGGTAAAACAAGAAAAGGTATGAGAAATTATAAATTCAATGCAATTTTCTTAATCTAAGAGAATTATCCCCTCCGCCTATATATGTGGTACGAAGGGAGTAATTTTTTATAAAATGCCAACTCTACCCTTACTAATTTAACCGTTTATAATCACATATGTGTGATATTCTTCCCCAAAAACCCTAAAAAAAATATCCTAAAAAGCGATTAAATTTCTGAATAAAGTTTGTAGGTGTAAATTATATACAGATCCAGGTGGCAATATCCTAGACCCAGTGCACCCAAATACAAAGAAACGCGAAGTATAGAGCAAATATTAAAGAGCGTGAGATTTAAGGAAGCCACGTGGATCGGGCGTAATAATGTCGGACAAGACTTGACCCAGACTTCTGATAAAGCTGACAAGATAAGGCGGGACGGGAAAAACGAGGAGCTACAGTCAAACATGCAAGAAAGTGTGGAACACATCGGCTGATCATAAGGGCGACTATCGAGACAGCCGACATCGCGTCAACAGAGGACCATAAGAGATTGGCTCGAACGAAATACAGGCAAGGAGCCAAGATGCATCGACCGCACAAGACGACGTGAGTCGGCCCGATCACAGAACATCTAATTAGATGTAACAGGGTCAACATCCTAACTTCGTTGTATAAACTTTCTCCTATAAATAGCGGGACTTGTATTCTAGAGAGGAAGGTTGTAATTTTTGGGAGAGAAAGGAGAGAGAAACCCGAGTTAGCATTAGAAAGAAGTGAATGAGAAGTAAGTTCATATTGTAAGGAAATCCCACTAAGATCAACACCTTTGTAACACCGTGAAGTAATAAGATTCATCATTTCACCCCCGTGGACGTAGGTAATCATACCGAACCACGTATATCTTGTGTTCATGGTTGAGTGTTTACTTTCGTTTGAGAAGAGTCGTACATTTCTATCCTTTGGATGTAGTTTGTAGTAAAATGCATCTACATTCTGGCGCCGACTAAGGGGACACGACTAAGATCTCCGGATACCTTGCCATTAAAGTCTTCAGAGACGATCAACAGCTCCTCAATACACGTTAATGTGTTGGAGTAGAAGCTACGATGAACTCTGTTGGCCGAAGTAATGGTTGTTTTGAGTCATTTACTGAGCATTTAAAGTCATAGTAGTAGCAGCGTCTTCTTAGAGTCTTCAACAGTTTGCTCGACAGAGAAACTTCACGAGCTCACCAAATACTAACAGTTTAAGTTAGAAGCTACGTGAAGAATCTGTTGAAGGGACGACTATTTGTTCTTGATAATTGTGTGTTTGTTAGCGTTAAGCGAGTTGGTTTTAGCTGCGGAAAGAAGTTGGGTGCTCGGAGTTACCAAAAGTTAGCATTTTAGATGTTTCATCGTGTAATGAACTGTCGACCTTGTATAATATTTAGCCGACGGTGTAGCGTAAGTCGTCGGAAAGGTCATAATTAAATCTCGAGAAAGTGGAGTTGGTACAAGTTCAAATTAATTCTAGGGGTTACTTGCCGTACTTTCTAAGCATCACGTGCATAAGATCAATGATTTGGAGCATGTAGAACAAAGGACAAACCAACTTAAATGCATAGGTCGAGTACAGAGAGCGACGTCGTACGGAGTGATAGTAACGGGGAAGTGAGTACAGCCACAGATTCAGCATAAGACCAAAATAGGGTAGATAAACGGAACCCACCTGATAACCAAAGTTGACCCTGCATAGTGACAGAGTCGTAGAGTCGAACGTTTCGCCTTTTTGTCTCGTGCATTTTGTTAGAAAAATCAGGTCGAAGTAAGGGGTTCTTTTTCGTATTTGCTGACGCAGGGACGGGCAATACTCGGCTTATCACGCGACGTAACTAATGTCTAGCACTTCAGGGACGATAAGGATGTTGAGGAATAGCACGGTCACTAGCAAAGCAAAGATGCGAGCAGGGGATAACGGGGCCGAGGCAAGGGAACAGATCGACAACCACCGCCCGAGGAATCTCATGCGGCCGCGCGAGGATGCCCGTTGTAGACGAGGAAGTAGATTTGGGGCGGGATGATAACACCTTACCTCTCGCACCAGATTGTACTAACTCAGAGAAGAGTCGATCAAGTCGATGGACTCACAAACTTCGACACCGATGACGATGAGGAAGCACTTACGGCCCGCGAGCTCGAGGCAATCGACGAGGCGACAAATTGAACACCAGGAAGCTTTGGGAAGGGAACAAGAGCGTCTTAGGCAGATTCGGTTGGGGCGAGCAATAGCAAGTGACATCGGCCCGACAACCGTTCAAGCTGTCAATCATATAACCAATCCAATACTGCCCCCACCACCCACATCAGCACCATTACAACCTCGACCACACCAACCTAATGGACATTCCAGTCATGAGAGTACGGACCCGACGTTGTTGGCCATTTTGGAGAGTCATAGGAGACAAGAAGCGGCACTGAGGGAACTCCAGCAGCGGAATTTAGCCTTGGAGTATGAGAACTACCAACTGAGGAACCAACGGACCAGATCAAGAGGGTCGTCAAGCCGGGGAACATCGGGTTATCGTGGCCGATCCGATCACTTGCCACCCATGATGGGGCAGAGTAACATTAATCAGCCCGATCACTCAGGTCAGCCGCCATTACCTCCGGTTCCCCCAACGCATAGATATGGACCACCCGAGGACTCGTCCACTGATGAAGAAAGGTGAGGAAGGGACGAAGAAAAGATCGGACAACTAAAGCCAAGCTTAAGGAGTTGGAAGCAAAAATCAAGGAACTTTCAAGGAAGCGAAGAGGATAAGCTGGCCGAGATTATGAGCGTGAAGCCGAGAAAACGCCTTTCTCTCAAGAATTGGAACAAATGCCGTTCCCACCTAAGTGTACTTTACCTTCATTCCCCTCTAGATTTGATGGAACCGGCGATGCGACCAACACCTTAAGATGTATACCATGTCACTGATCCAATGGAGAAGTAACCCGGTAGTTATGTGTAAATTCTTTCCAGCTAGTTTGGAGGGCGAGGCACGAGATTGGTTTTATTCGCTCGCACCTGGTTCGATCAACGGGTACGATGCGCTAGTCGAGGCCTTCCTTGAGACCTATATGCATAACAGTCGACCTCGGACAAGAATGAACAAGCTGTTTACCCTCGCCCGAAGATTCAGAGAGCCATTGAGAACCTTGACCGACAGATGGAGGAAACGTATCTTAAGAAATTAAGAAGGTACCGGTGGACCAAGCCATCTTTGGGTTTGAAAACGTTGGGAGATCGGACCCCATTTGGATTGCCATGTTTTCGAAAAACCTAAAACCTTAAAGGAGATGAGAAGAATGCAAGAACACTACATCGCCTTGGAAGAAATTCAGGCCGAATCAAGAGATAGAGGGGTACAAGAAGCCATCTCTGAAGTCGTCGGACCGAAACTAAAACGGTCACGGACGACCATATCAAAGATCGGAAAAAAGATCGGACCCTCCCCGAGAAAACAAGAGAAGAGGGAATGTATGGCCAAAGGGAAGAAGCCAAAGCAGGAAGCCCGATAGTATACCCCACTAAACGCTTCTTTGGAAGAGGTGTTCAAGGAAGTTGAGAAGAGGAGCGACATCAACTACCCAGCATCGAGGGGGTACAGTTCCAAGAGACCCGAGATCATCCCGAATACTGTCACTACCATCAGTATAGGGGCCATTCCACCAATAACTGTCGAGAGGTGAAAGATATTGTTCAACACCTCATCTACGATGGATATTTGAGGCAGTATGTCCGCCACCCCCTTCGGTCGAAAGCAACACCCGATGCGCCAGTTCATCAAGTCCGCATCGATAGGGCGAACCAATTCGTAAACACCATTTCACATTCGGATATGCAAAACTACACTCTCGGCCCAGTAATCACCACTAGGATCCATAAAAGGGATCGTGACGGTAAAGAGAAATTCAGCGTAGCCAAGTCTCTTCCCATGGAACCCTGGATGACGATGCCCATATCGTTCTCGGCTAAGGATGTCCCAGCAAACAGACAGGCACACAGCGATCCACTGGTCATCACACTGTTGATTGAAAAGTGGGGAGTAAGAAGGATTCTTGTGGATAGCGGAATTTCAGTCGAGGTGCTGTTCTACGACACGTTCAGAAGAATGAAACTCTCAGACGATATGCTCGTCCCATCCACATACCGTATCTACGGCTTCAACGGCACAATAACCATCCCGAAGGGCGAAGTAACTTTAAGAGTTTCAGATGGTGGTGGATACCTCGACACACTAACCACTTTCTGTGTAGTCGACGTCGCTTCACCTTATGAGGCCATTATCGGGCGCCCATGGGTTGCGGGGATAAAGGGCGTAGCATCGGCCTACCATCAAAGGTTAAGGTTCCCGACTTGCAAGGGAATAGAGGAAGTTATGGGCGACTCCCAGGCGGCATGACAATGCATGAAAGTTGATATATAAATAAATGAGCGACGGCGAGCTCGGCAAAGGCAAGAAAAGAACAAAGAAAAGGAAGTGAAGGAAGCAAAAGAATTGGAGGAGACGATTTCTCAAGCGGTCCTGGCACACGAAACGCGAGAACAAGACCCTTTATAGCAATTAAAGGAAGCATCCCCAGTCAGGGAGACCAAATCAAACTTCTCGACAGTCGAGCCGACTAAAGAAGTAAACTTGGGAACGATAGAGGAACCTAAAGTAGTGAGGATCGGGACATTACTATCGGACGAAGAAACCAGTAAACTCACGACGCTATTAAAAGAAAACCTAGAGGCATTCGCTTGGGAAGTGCATGATTTGGAGGGTATTGACCCAAAGGTATGCTGTCATCACTTAAAAATTGATCCGAAGTTCAAACCGGTTAGACAAAAAATGAGGCGTATCGCGCCAGAATTGCAAGCGGCGGTCGAGGTCG
This sequence comes from Papaver bracteatum, assembly GCA_023529315.1. Classification (NCBI taxonomy): domain Eukaryota; kingdom Viridiplantae; phylum Streptophyta; class Magnoliopsida; order Ranunculales; family Papaveraceae; genus Papaver; species Papaver bracteatum. Next base: position 1,253,490 of record JAJJWX010003277.1, on the reverse strand, counting down.
AGCTGAAGAAGTTACAAGAATCCGGAATAATAAGGAAGTCCCACTACCCACAGTGGATATCTAACATGGTCGTGGTACCAAAAAAGAAAGGGGGAGTCCGAATATGTATTGATTTCAGCGACTTGAACAAGGCCTGCCCGAAATATAGCTTCCCCCTTCCCAGTATAGATCAATTAGTAGAATCAATAGTGGGATACGAGGCGATGACTTTAATGGACGTATACATGGGATACAACCAAATACCACTGGCGCCCGAGGACCAGGAACACACCTCCTTCTTCACGCCAAGAGGATTGTATTGTTACACCAAGATGCCATTCGGACTTAGGAATGCCTGGGGCACTGTACCAGAGATTGGTAGGCGATATGTTCGAAGACAAGATTCACGATACCATAGAATTTTACGTGGACGACATGTTAGTTAAGAGTCGGAAATCAAAAAACCACGTACGAGACCTTCGAGAGATCTTTCAAACAATGAGGAAACACAAGATGAAGATTAATCCTGCCAAGTGTGACTTCTGGGTCACATCGGGGAAATTCTTAGGTTACATCATCACTCCCAAGGGAATAGAAGCGGATCCCGAAAAGGTACGAGCCGTCCTTGACATGCCATCTCCCGCGACGGTGAAAGACGTGCAGAAACTAAACGGTTGCATAGCCGCATTGGGACGATTTGTGTCACGATCATCGGACAAATGCAAGGATTTTTACGACATCTTGAAGAAAGGAGAAAAATTCCGATGGACGGACGCAAGCGAAGAAGCTTTTAAAAGTATCAAGCTACATCTAGCTAGCCATCGGTTCTTCAAAGGCCTGAGCCATCAAAAATTATCACTTTATACTTAGGCGCGACACCCTATGCCATAAGTGCGGTATTGGTTAAAACAGAGATGGGCGTGGAAAAGCCGGTATACTTCGCCAGCAAAACTTTAAGTCCGGCCGAGAAGAACTACACTAGAATGGAGCAGATGGTGCTCGCGCTAGCCTTTTCTGCCTCTAAACTACGAACATATTTTCAAGCTCATCGAATACGGTGCTCACCAAATCGCCTATCGAAGCGGTCTTGGATAGTGTCATGATCGGGGAGAATCTCCAAGTGGGGAGCCATAATCAAACAATATGATGTGATATACGAGACAAGAACCGCGATCAAAGGACAAGTAGTGGCCGATTTCTTGGAAGACTTCCCCCTCAGTGATGAGGACGAGGTAGAAGATATACCGGGAATGACAGAAGAACAAGAGGGGTCGGCGGACCTGCTAGCCGCTAGTAGCCCAACACGATGGGAAATATTTGTTGATGGGGCATCTAACAAAGACGGATCGGGTCTCAGTTTGGTGTTCACCACGCCAAAGTGGAGGAAGATTGTGCATTCGTTCAGGTTAGAATTCAAGGCAACGAACAACGTCACCGAATATGAGGCGGTGATCCATGCCTTACGGATAATTGTGGAAATGGGGCTGCATGAGGTTCGACTGACTAGTGACTCTCAACTAGTGATCCGGCAAATTACGGTCCAATACGCTACACACGATCCGGTGCTACAAAAATATTGGGAGCTCGCCCAATTTTACATCAAGCAAATCCCAGATATTAAATTTCGCCACATCTGCCGAAAGGATAATGTACACTCGGATGCTCTATCATACATCGCCTCACAGTTAGTAGACCCGAGCATTGAAGGGGTACGCGTTATGAGGCTACTTAACCCGTCTATCCCTGAAACACCAGAAGCACGGATCGAGGTGGCCTTTAACACAGCCGAGAGATACAAAGAAGGCGACTGGAGAAATCCGATACATCAATACTTAGATACGGGTGAGCTACCTAAGAGTCGGCCCGAGATGAACAAGATCAAAAGTAAATCGGGAGCCTACGAGTTAAGGGGGGGGGATCTTATATCGTAATTCCTAACTAGGGCCACTACTACGATTCTTAAGCAGGGAAGAAGGCCATATAATCCTACATGAGCTACACTATGGGGCGGCTGGAAATCACAAAATCGGAAGAAGCTTGTCGGCTAAGGCAAAAACAATGGGCTACTTTTGGATGTATATGAACGAGGACGCAAAGCAAATGGAAAGAGCTTGTGAATAATGTCAGCATTTCGGGAAGAAAATCCATGCTCCCGGCGTACCGTTAAACTCGATCATAAGTCCGTGGCCTTTTGCTAAATGGGGAGTGGACATTGTCGGGCTGTTACATGTAGGAACGAGGCAAAGGAAGTATTTGATCGTGGCTACATATTATTTTACCAAGTGGGTCGAGGCGGCACCACTGAGGCATATTCGAGACAAAGTTGTTTTTAAGTTCATTTGGGAACATATCATTTGTCGCTTCGGGGTCCCGGCTGCCATCGTCTCTGATAACGGAAAACAACTACAGGGCGAGAACATTGATCTTCTATTTAACACTTACAACATCAGGAAGAGCAAAGCTACCCCGATTTACCCCCAGTGCAATGGGCAGGCCGAGATCACTAATAAGACCATTGCCGATAACATGAAGAAGAAACTGGACGGGGAATATGGAAATCAAAAGCGAGGAATTATATAACGTCCTATGGGCATACAGAACCACAGAGGGAAGCTACGGGGTTCTCCCCTTTTATGCTTACCTACGGAACCGAGGCGATTCTACCAACAAAAGCAATGATACCTACCACAAGAACTGAAGCGTGGAGGCGAAACGTGTCGTCCGATCTGATCTTGGATAAACTCGATGACTTGGAAGAAACAAGAGAAATGGCGCTACAAAAAATGGAAAATTATCAAAGGAGGTTACAACGGGAGTACAACAAGCGCGTTCGACCAAGAGAGTTTAATCCCGGGCAGCAGGTATTGAAATTTCTAGCTGAATGGGAGCGCGACAAAAAAGGCGGAAAACTAGCACCAAAGTGGGGCGGGCCATATAATCGAATCTAAGGCGGGCGAGGGATCGTATCGACTCATCGACTCGACGGAACAAGAGAACTCAAACCATGGAACATCCGATTCCTGAAACTCTATCATCCTTGACGGGCAATGCGAAAAAAAAAACGGTAAGCAAACATGTCTTCTATCTCTGTGAAACCGTGAGGGGTATGGGATAGGGCACAAGCGACTAATGGTCATTCGTACTCGGGGCAATGCTAGTGTGGAAGTTCCGAGGTAACTTACACTCGAATGGTCATTTGTACTCGGGGCAAAGCCAGTGTGGAAGTGCCGAGGTGACTTACACTCGAATGGGCATTCGTACTCGGGGCAATGCCAGTGTGGAAGTGCCGAGGTGCCTTCTGATCGCTGGATATTCGAAATCGGGGCAGTGGCAGTGTGAAAGTGCCGAGGTAGCCTAAGGGTTCTGGTGGTTGGAAACCAGTTCCAAAGGTTGTTTAGATGCGAGGTCTACTCATCTAGGTGGCCTACTTACATCTGAAAGGTCACCACCATCGCAAGTGGGCGTGTCCACTTGCCCGAGATCGGTTGATCGATAACCACTCGGGACCATCGGGCCTAGAACTAGGATGACTGATACCCTTCCACTGAATCCAAAGAGATAGTGATGAGATACCCCGATCAGGACATGGCATAGGGCCCGATGACCCTCCTTGTTGGGTGTGTTCGACATAAATGGTTAGAGTTCTAACATATAAAAGCAACAATTGCAGGGCATAACACCAGGAACAAAAGCGAAACAAATAACGTCGTGCGTTAATCAACAAACGGTCGGGGCAACATGCGGAACAAGAAACAAATCGATCGTGTCGTGCAACAACCAACACCCAGAGGAGCAGCATACAAAACGAAAACCACATCGATCGCATGGTACATCAATCAACAATCGCCAGAATAACACAAGAAACAAAAGCTAAATCGATAACACCAAGCGACTGATAACAAAGTACGGAAAGTATCGCGCGGACATACGAAATGAAAAGTTTAGCGGAAATGAAACAAACAACATCGGTGACGCAGCACCCCCATTAAAACGAACAAGCGAGGTAGCAGAAATTAAAAAGGGAGAAGTGTTTAGAGCGATTTACAACCCGATGGAAGGGGAAACATAGTGACGCAAAGACTACAAAAAGAAAGCTTAAACCTTGGGAGGAGCCGCGCCGCCTTCCTCTCGCGCGACCTCGAGCCGCTTCTTCTCCACCCATCCATAATGCCAGCCTGAACTTTCTGATCTAACTCTTCCGCATGGGCGACCCGTTCATCCTCGAGTTGTTGGGTAATCTGGGAAGCGTTTTCCTCAGCCTCAGCTAACTTGAAGCCCAAATCGACCTCGGCATGTTTCAATCGGCGAACCTCCAGATCAAGCTCTTGCGAACGTTTTTGTGCGGATACAAAACCACAAATATAGGATGTTATTCATCGGATACAACTTAACATTTTTGCAAGAATAAAGAGCGATCTGGATCTAAAAAATGGCCTCAACACATCGGCTAAGAGACCTGACAGGGCGGGTAACACCGACTGAAGCGACTCTACCGACTTGGACAACTCATCCTCGGTCCTGGACAACTTCCTGGTTAATTCGTTATAATGTTGCTCGTTGAACTCGTTACTAAGGAAATACTTCTTATGCTCGTCCCAATCGTTCATTAACCGATTACGCGACTCTTGGAGAACCACAAGATGCGATCTACTCCACTCTAAATCGCCCATAACTTTATCAAATTCACGCACTCGGCCCAGTAAATCGCTGTTAGCTCGCTCCACCACATCCTTATCTCTCAATATTCGTCGGCGGTCCTCGTGAAGATCTCGATTATGTAATTGAAGAGCGTTTACCCTTTGCTCCAAACTCGTGGCTAAAGCAGTTTTTTCTGCAAAGAAGACGCTGAGAAGATCCCAAATGAGCCCGTAAATTGTCCATCTCGGAAGGATCATAATCAAACCGACGATGTCGTTCTAACTCGTCCTCAAGACTTGCAATCTCCTCAGTTTGACGGTCTATTTTATCGTCTTTGTTTTCCATTCGTTGATGAAGATTTTCCACAAGGTCTTTCTCAATATCCCATTTTCTCTTCAGAATCCTAAACTCCGAAGTAGCGTCTATACCTATACTAGATACCTCGGCTAAGAAGAAGGATACCCGACTCAGGATACTGGCACGATAAACTCAATCAACACAAGTCAAGAAGAATCATATACCTTGAGCATCGGCAAGTTTGATCTCCAGCTCGTTCGCGCGACCCTTCTCATTATGAAGTTGAAATTGGAGAGACTCTATCAACTATTTATCTCGAAGGCGATTGGCGGCATCCAAGCGTACACGGTTCATGATCTAACACAAACAAACGAGTTTGCATCATAAGCGACACTAAGGACATAAATCAGAAGTGGGGCATTACTATACAGAACCGAGTCGCTCACCACAGTGTCAAGTGTCTAGGCGATGTCGCCATAACATGGTACATCATTCAACATTTCTTCACCAGTATACTTCCCAAAGTCGGAGGAAGTAAGCGCACCCAAAGAATTCATGATCGGGCCAGAAACATTGAAGCAAGTCTCGGCGCTAGAAGACGATCCTCAAGAAACCGGGGCACACAGGAAGCTCTACCGGAACACTAGTAACAACCTTCTCTACGGCGGGCGTCTCCGAGGGCTCCTGCTGGTCACCCACACCTTGTTCACCGACTTTGTCACCCGGCACAGTCTCTCCAAACAACTCATCCTCATCGGAAAGATCAATGAGGGGGCTCGTTTTCGGCGGTGGCTTAGAAATTTCTTTACCTCTACCAGGATTACGCCTAAGCGGAGTAGGGTCGACATCGTCAACGTCATCATCATCGCGCCTTGGGTGTTTCTGCATAAGTGTCTCGTCAGAACATGTGAAGGAAAAAAACAGGGGAAAGTACATGTACTTATAAGGGAATCATTATGTTTGTTACCTTCCCCTGTTCTTCCTCAACCCTTGTGCCAGCACCTCTTTTCCTAGACCCGATAGTTTTTATGGAACTGACTTGAGATTTTCAAACAACAACAAATGACTAACTGACGCCCGAAGCTAACAAGATAGAAATCAAGAAAAGCGCGTACCTTATCGGCCTTGTCATCATTAACCACCCAGAAAGAATAGGGCTCGGCGGGAAAAGTAGGCGACGGGAAGTCACCATGAAGGATAGGACCTCGGACAAGAAGCGGAACTCAGGGATAGGTCGGATCATTAGAATGTCGGGCTCGCCTGTTGGAACCATGGCCGATAGGATCGGCATCCAAAGATCATTCTTTCGACACCCTCGGGCATAGTTTTGACCCGATGAGGACTTGCATCAAACCCAGCAAGATCGCCCAAGGTCGAAGTACCAGCTCGATAGTTGACAAGGAAATTGGCAACGGTATACTCAGGAGCGTCCTAGGGCTTGTAGGTCGACCACTCGGCAGTAGAACCATGACCATCGCGGCGATCCCTCCACTCGTTCATAATTCGGAAAGTATTTCCAGTCCATTGAGCTAAAGCACGAGAAGGCCGAATCTGGGACAAAATCTCGTAATAAAATGGGCTATCATGGTTGTATAAGGGAAGACGAAGGCCTAGCTCCAGCTGACCCAAGGTGATGACCACACAATTAGCCGATTGCTCGTGCTTCTTCATATCGGTTTTCTTCAAACTACCGTTTTGGCCCGAGAGAAGGGTCACTTCGTAATTTTGAAGATCGTACGTCTCCTTCAACTGCTCAATGAACTCTTCATCGGAAAGATCTTTCACCCTTTTCTCGGACCTTCACGAAATAGAAGAAGAGCTATCAGCAAAAATAGATCTCATCGCGCGATCATCATACCTAGAAGGGCTCTCAAGCAAAAACAGAGAAGCAAGGGGGGGAACATCAAACTCGGAAAAACATCATCAACAGACCTATTTTCAGCCATGGAAGGAGAAGAAGCCATTAACGAAGATAATGCAGAACTCGGTTTTCAATAAAGAAAGATGAGGCGACAGCAGCTACTGTAACGATCGATGAGGAGAAAGGGACGAAAGAAAATCAAGAAAGCTAGGGTTTTTTGAGAAGCGTAAGATATGAAGAAACTTGGAAGAAAACCACAGCAGCAGAACAGAATGGCACAGAAGAAGAAGGAAGAAAGGAGCGGGCTATTTAAAGAAGAAACTTTGTAACCGACGTTGACGGTCACCAGTCATAAAGTGGAAATTAGTGGGGCGCTGCATGGCGGGATTAGCGGCATGAGCGAAGACATGGGCGGTTAAGACGATGTTCTTCCACTCGTGCCTCCCACACGGGTGGAAGAAGGGGCATAAATGTAGGTGTAAATTATCTACAGATCCAGGTGGCAACATCCTAGACCCAGTGCACCCAAATACAAAGAAACGCGAAGTATAGAGCAAATATTAAAGAGCGCAAGATTTAAGGAAGCCACGTGGATCGGGCGTAATAATGTCGGACAAGACTTGACCCAGACTTCTTATAAAGCTGACAAGATAAGGCGGGACGGGACAAACGAGGAGCTACAGTCAAACAGGCAAGAAAGTGTGGAACACATCGGCTGATCATAAGGGCGACTATCGAGACAGCCGACATCGCGTCAACAGAGGACCATAAGAGATTGGCTCGAACGAAATATAGGCGAGGAGCCAAGATGCATCGACCGCACAAGACGACGTGAGTCGGCCCGATCACAGAACAACTAATTAGATGTAACAGGGTCAACATCCTAACTTCGTTGTATAAACTTTCTCCTATAAATAGCGGGACTTGTATTCTAGAGAGGCAGGTTGTAATTTTTGGGAGAGAAAGGAGAGAGAAACCCGAGTTAGCATTAGAAAGAAGTGAATGAGAAGTAAGTTCATCTTGTAAGGAAATCCCACTAAGAGCAACACCTTTGTAACACCGTGAAGTAATAAGATTCATCATTTCACCCCCGTGGACGTAGGTAATCATATCGAACCACGTATATCTTGTGTTCATGGTTGAGTGTTTACTTTCGTTTGAGAAGAGTCGTACATTTCTATCCTTTGGATGTAGTTTGTAGTAAAATGCATCTACAAAGTTGTTTAGTCTAAGTTCGTGATAAACATCTCGATTCTTATTTTTGTTCATAATCACATATGTGCGATCTTCTTCTTACTTTTGTTCTTCATTTTCACGTATAAATCGCAGCTTTAAGGAAGAAATCTATACGATTGGATCATCTAAGTTCAATCCTAAGTTTTATTTAGTTGGAGCGAAGGATGTTTAATGTTTGTTGGTTCATCCCGTCTATGTTTTTTTCTTTTAGGTTGTGTCCGGGTGATGCTCATATACGATCATTTTTCTAGTACTGTACTATATGTGGGTGGGTAATCATCCACAAAATGTTTTTTCAAGAGAAGTGTTGATCATCAACAAAATGTTCTCACTTTAGGTTTAGACTTTAAGTATCTGTTTGATTAGTAAAATTAACTATTAGGATATTTTAGACATATCTTTTGAAAAGTCAATCCCTCCCCTAAATATGATTCCCTCCTTATAATTTTTCCCTCCTCAAATTGTTCTTTCCCTCCCAATAACAAGACTTACAAAGAAGATTAGCAGTAGCACGACCCTTGCACAAGATTGACAACAAGCCCAAGCCAAGCCTAGCCAAGCATAACTTTTAGGGAAAAATTAGGCTAAGGTTCAAAAAAATATAATTTATTGTCAGGACCAAAACATTTTTGGGTTTTAGTGACACCCATAATTATATGAAATTTTGAAAAATGTCGGCATAACGGGTTATGCATCCTAATTTTTCAGGGGTATAATTAGCAAGCAAATTAGAACATAACATATATAAAAAACCGGGCATTGGAATTTTACAAATTTTCCTCGTTGGAAAGCTTTTAAAGAGATCTACACAACGAGTATAAACAACAATACCAAATTTAAGTTTTTTACGAAAAATTCGGAGGTGATTGTTCTTTTAGGCAAAATTTTCGAAAACTTAATACATAACCATTATGCAGCTACAAAAAAAGATGCATAACACGTTATGCAGACCCAACAAAAAGATGCATAAAACTTTATGCAACCATATTTTGGTTCATGCATTTACTAATTTAGTTATGCAACCACTAAAACGATATATACACCTAATAAAATAACATCACAAAAAAAAAACACCCATAACGAATTATGCAATAATTTTCTCGACTACATAACAAGTTATGCATCCATTTTTTTGGTTAATTTCAGTGCTTACAAAAAAAAGTTAATGCATAATGCGTTATGCAGCCATATTTTTTGATGCATATCAAGTTATGAATCAATTTTTTCATTTCAGTGCTAGCAAAAAAAAATGGTTACACAATGCTTTATACATCCATTTTCACGACTGCATAACATGTTGTTGTTTTTTTACTCAAAAAGGGCAAAGTTTATTAAAAAATAGTGAGATTCACAAAGCAGTGAACACGCTAAAAGGAATACAAGGAGATTGCTAAACAGAGATGGATATTACATAATTGCAGCTTGCCAGTTTCTGATAGCTAAGTCTATCGAAACTCCATATAAAATAGTGAGCTTTGCAACTACTGACCAATTGAAAAGTAAACATTTAACATCATCAATCAGTCTTGCAGTTGATCTATAATTACCCATAAAAGTTCGTATATTCCTCTCTAACCATATTGTCCACCAAATTGCGAAAGGGATTAAGTCCCACAACTGCCATTTCTTAGCTCTTTTATTTCTTCTCCTCCATTCCCAAATGAAACTTTTAACAGAGTTTGTAAAAACCATCTGCACCCCATAACAACTTAAGAAGTAATTTCAAATTGATAAGACCTCCTCACAATGCATAAAAATGTGGTTATTTGACTCAACAACTCTTTTGCATAAAATTCAACCATTGATTACAATTATATTCTTCAGCTTATCTAAAGTTGGGGTTGCATTATAACATAGATACCAAGTAAAAAATACCACCTTTTGAGGGACTCTGGGATTCCATAGCGTCTTATGAGGAAAAACCAAAAACCCACCTTCCTCAAGCTGAACATAGCAACTGGATACAGAAAAACTCTTTGCAGGTCTCCAAATTTTATAGTCGGAAGCATTAGTAAATGAATTAGGATCCTGTAAAATGGATAAAAGTTCTGTAATCTCAGTTACCTTATTATTCTTCAGCACTCTTGGAAAATTAAAATTACATGCTGCAACCCCGTTTGAGTAAGATATCATATCTTTAATCGTCACATCCTTGTTTATGGAAAACTTGTATAATGAAGGAAACGAGGTACATAATTGTTTATTATTGACCAATAATCATTCCAAAACTGGCCACAATCACCACTGTGCACTTGAATAGTTGTGTTTTGCATCACAAAATCCTTACACTTTAAAATATCTTCCCAAAGACTCTTACCAACTAATTTGTTAGATGACTTTGGATGAAAAGCATTTTCATAACTGCATAACATGTGTAGATGGGGAAAAACGATTTGCTGGTTTTTACAGAATTGGAGAGTCGACTGTGTGGAGACTCCTTGAACCTAGCGAAATGTTGAACCTCACACAGATGCACTGCAAGAAGGGAGTGCTTTAAGTTCGAGAGATCAATCTGTAAGACCCCGGCCTAAACTAAGAATAATGGTCGTTCCAGAGTCGATTCGGTCACAAGATAGGATGGGTTGATCTGTAGGAGGGAAGCTGAGAAATGTGTGAGATTAATGGTGATCTTAGATTGTAGGTGTGTTGTGATTTCAGCGTGAAAATGCTCTAAATGATTGAGTTTTGCCTGATTGAGAGTGATTTCTGTGAGTTCGTGTAAACAAAAGATTGTCTGTATGAATTTTGATGAAAAACTTCTCGTTTAGGCGAATGTTCGAATCTTGTTCAATGTTGTTGTTTCAATCAGGATTCAGAGACATTTTATAATGCCGCAATTGAAAACACCATGATCCCATGAAGTGTGACAGTTGCTGGAGTCAGAGAGTGGGAAAGTGGGAAATCGTGTTAAACTAATTACTCATCGTGCGAAGACTTGGTTAATTTTCCTCCTACTACTTTGCTGATTCTTCCAACTGATTGCACGAATTGCTCACATTCTCATTGTGGGTGAACACACGCATCGTAGACTGCCAGACCAAAACCCTAGTTAATATCCCCAATTGTGACACGATTGAAATCTCGTGATTGTGGAGTCAGTTGCTGACTTTGTGGGATGATGAGTCCATGTAGTACTGAGTTGAACACGTTTTAGCAAATGTTCCAAAACTCATGAACTAAATGTATGTCTGCTGAGACGAGGTACCATTATGACCTAAAATGAGAAAACTATGTTGCTGAATTGTCGAATATTGATAGTTGAACCAATATTATTTGATCCGAGCAAATATTTCTAGTCTGAGCGAATATTGCTAATTTGAGTGAATATTGTCGGTTCGAGCAAACATTTCCTATTCGAGCAAATATTGCTCGTTTGATAAATTTATTGGTAGCATGACCGAATAAAATATTAATTTAATTTACTAAATGCTGGGTCGGAAAAATAAATAAAAATGTTAACCATGGAATCAACATAAAATTATCAGAGTGTTTGAATCTGCTCAGAATCACATTTCTGCAGAGCTCTGGATTCAAAACCCTAATTTTACCGAAATGGTGATTTATTGCAAATCAATACAGAGTAACATAAGGGCCGGCTATATGGTATGACGGATTCACCATATATCGCCCAAATGCTCGAATGAGCAAAAATACCAAAGTCTCCTGAGACCAGTTGGTGAAAGAATGATCAAATGCTGGTTTAATCATTTACCGAAATAATGCTCGTGTGAGCGACAAATAATAAAACCTGGTATTATGAAAATACAAAGGACCGACCAAAAGGTCATGAGACCGTCTCTTGGTGCGTGTGGGACCAGTGAATGATCGTTTGAGCAAACTTCCAATTGTTTGGAAAGTGTTTGAACCTAATATGAGTAGTTGAGCAAATTAGGTTAGAATCACTAAAACATGCGGGACCAGCTGTTTGCAAGCCTTAGGGTCACCCTAGGTCGGTCAAGGGGATGTACCCGTGTCACCATAACGTACTTGTTTCAGTCCTGATAATTTTGATATTTTCTGGTGCACGTTCGAGCAACATTTGGAGAAAATATGCAAAATCCATGGTTTTGCTGAAACTGGGAAAAGTACATGAGATGAGGGAAAATAAATAAAACAAGGAATTCCAAGGTGTGGGACCGGCCACGGCTAGGGCATGGCCGGCCGTCTAACACACGATCCCACATGCTTTTCCCAGAATTATGTGATTTTATGTATTTTTCTCTGATTTAAGGGAAATTCCATGAAACTGGAGAGTTTGGCGAAATTAATGAACTTCCATAAGATGAGAGACATAAATTAATAAATATAAAATAGGGAATGGGAGTATGGGACCGGCAATGGGAACGGGTCCCAAGCCACTCTTCCAAATTTTACCAAATTTTGATGATTTTAGATAATTTTCATAAAATCAAGGAGATTTGTTGAAAACCAAGATATTTTGTTGAAATTAGGGAGTTTTCATGAAATCATGAAAAAAAACACCAAATAATAATAAAACAATAGGCGTGTGGGACCATCTAGGCCATGGCCGGCCGGTTAGAACCCGGTTCCACAAGTTTTTTCTAATTTTTTAATATTTTTTTTGATTTTAGAGAAAATACATGAAATTAGGTAATTTTAGGGAAAATTCATGAAATCAAGGAATTTTCATAATTTAAGAGAAATAATAAAATAATGGGGAACATGAGGTGTGGGACCGACCACGGCCAAGGCATGACCGGACGGCCGGCGGTCCCATGACACCTTTTCCTAATTTTATTATTTTTGATGAAATCATGTGATTTAGATAAAATACATGAAATTAGGTAATTTTCATCATTTTAGAGAAAATTCATAAAATCAAGGAATTTTCATAATTTGAGAGAAATAATAAAATAATAGGGAACGTGAGGTGTGGGACCGGCCACGGCCAAGGCATGACCGGACGGCCGACGGTCCCATGACACCTTTCCTAATTTTATTATTTTTGTTGAAATCATGTGATTCAGATAATTTCTTTGAAATAAAGAAAATTTGCTCGAACGAGATGGTTTTCATGAGATCAGGAAAATAGTAAAATATAATAAAATATAAAATCGGGCGCGGGACTGGTCATGGCATGACTGGCCGGCTGGTGAACCCAGTCCACTGATGCTTTTGCTAATATTTATTATTATTATTATTCCTCCCTATTTTGCATAGGTTCCTCGTTCGTTCATATTTTTTGAAATGCTCGTTCGTGCATTCAAAATACTGGTCTGCGCATTATTTGATAATTACACTTGCACCATTTATGTCAGGGCTTATTCGATGGTCAAATGCATGTTTCGTTGAATATTTACCACTAACCCGTGGTATTCTGCTGGGAAGAACCACGAATTGAAGTGACGAAATATAACGAAGAATCGTAGAATATTGCTGGATATTCAGACGATTAAAGATGGCTCGTAGAATATTGCTGGATATTCAGACGATTTCAGATAATTAATTGATGGCTCTATACTAGAAGGGATTCCTGTCTAGGAGCATTAATCATCTGAGGGTTGAGCAATATGAACTTGTTGGATTATCATATTCCTCTTTCATAGTCGGGGAAAACCTGGTTGCATCCCGAAGACGTTGTCACTCTATACTAGCAGGCATGTTGTCTAGGAGCCGTCCAATCTTTCGATTATATACAGTATGAGATGTTCCGTGGTCTCAGCTGGGAGACTGCACATCTGCATCTTCTCTGAGAGACTTTCTCCATCAGAGGTGGCATGATCTTTCATGCATGGAGACATGAGTCTCAATACTCATCCGGTTGCCGGATCCGGAGTAATTACTGAAATTGCTCAGTATTCATGAGATGTGCGGTGGTCTCAGCTGAGAGACTACATATCTACATGTAATCTGAGAGACAGCCTTCTCAGTCAGATATTTGTGGCATGAGCTTTCATGCTTTAACGAGAGACATGAGCCTCAATACTCATTCGGTTGCCGAATCTGGAGTATAGTTTTACAATTATACCCTCTGTCGAAAATCCACTATATACATTAAGTCCCCTTCTTAGTGAAGAACAGTCATGTTCCTCAGTCAGCATTGAATGGTGATTTTCCAGGTATACATAAAAATAAGTAATTGAACTTAGTTATAAGATAAGATATTACCGGATTTCAACTGAATGAGCAAACCATAGTTTGAGCTGAAACCCCAGTGGAATAATAGAGCGTCATCTAGTGAAAATGAATTGGTGTAGAACCGCTGATTCGATGGTGAAACCTTGGTTGGTTTAGGATTCACGGGCCGGGCCCGAAAAGGAAATCCTTAAGAAATTAGGTTTTGGAAATAAAATTAGGTATAAAAGGAATTAATTCCTTTCTTTTTTTCTTTATTTCTCAGGTCCACCACCTCCTTCATCTTATTCACGTCCGAGCTCAGCAGGAGCAAAATTCTCTTCGTCGGAAATTGCCGGAGCCGCCAGCGTCCGATCACCGGCTGGCCGGCGCCGTCAGGTGAGTCAAATTTTTTTTTTCATAACTTGCTGATTTCATGAGTTTCTCATGCCTTCATCATGTAAAAACTTTATAAATATGTATATGTTAAGGTGAGTTTTGTAGAAAAACCCTTATTTTATTAAACGTATGTTCGTTCAACCGTTAGTGTTGAAAACTAATAATAATCCTTGATTTAGGAGAGATTTTTCTTTGAAAATAGACCTGTGTCCAGTGATAAAATTTTGTTTATGAGCTTTCATGGGAAACAAAATCTTATGTTAAGAGGTGTGAGCTTTCACAAAACCGAAATAATCCTCGTTTTAGAAAATAATGCTCATATGAGGGAAAATAGGTTTTCTTCATATACATAAACTTATGTTCAGTGATAAAACTTCATGTACGAGCTTTCATGAGAATTAATATATTATCACAAGAGGTGTGAGCTTTCACAAAACTAGCATAAACCTTCGTTTTAAAGAAAATGCTAATACGAAGGAAAATAGATTTTTTTTTTAATATATGCAACCGTGACATATAATGTGGGATGTGATGACATACCTTATTCACATGGATTTGTTCTCATTAGATGAATTTTTGAAAATTTTACGTGAATATATTGCACTAATCATTGTTTTGTAAAAATCAAGACGCGGGTTTTAAGTAACCTTCGAAACTGGATAATTTATTAATGATGAAATAATGTCTTGTTGTAAACTTCAAAGTTCAGTTGTGTGAACGTTCATATTATGAAAATTATGTCTATGATTTTATGAGAAAATCATTTTTTATGAACTAACGAAGTTTCGTTCGTTACTGCAGGTTTCAAGAAACGAACTAATTCATGTGCTAACTCTTGCGGCACAATCACTACTGTTAGTGAAATTGAAAGAGGCGAGAGTTAAGAATTACCGTTTTTTAGATGCTGGAATTCCTGTTTGCATGCATCCATCATCTCGCCAAATTTGCATTCATATGACTGAAAATAATTATTGTTGTGGATTTCACAGCTGCTTTGTAAGGATGTCTGATTCCCCAGCCAATGATGCTTCCAGAGATGAAATGTGTGTAGATGATGACATCTCCAGAGAAGAAACATGTATGGATGAGACTTCTGTTGGTGAAGAAGAATAAACACTTGGAGTCAAGAATGTTCCAAACATGGATGATGCATTCTTTGAGGTTCAGGAGACTGAAAATCGTCTCAAGTCCCCAGTGTATCGTCTTTTGATTAATCCCCGAACAGTTACTCAAAAGAAACTGGTGACTCTCGAGATGCTATCCGGTTTTGTCTTGAACGAGGTCTCTTCCACACTTTAATGATTGAATTCAATCTCTCTCGACGACCCTTAGAGAAGTTTTCTGGATGGTTAAGGCACATGTTGGGATTTCCTCGTGTCAGAGATATGTTGGATAGAGCACAAGTTACCAGGGCTATTCAGACAGCTGGGGACTTATATATCTTTCATGATGCACGAGGTATTGTAGATCTTCTTGCTCGCTGGTGCATCCCAACTCACACGTTTATATGCAGCTAGGGAGATTTCACTATTACCTTGGAAGATGTAGTTGATTTATTGCATCTTCCAATTACAGGTAATTTTCCTGAAGAGCTTTGGACAGCGAAGGAGAAAGCGGTTTCCAAAACTGTAACAACTGAGATAGAGAGAATTAACAAGGCTTATGGCAAAGGTTGTTATGCTCATTGGTTGACACACTGGTGGCCACGATACGTCCCTCTTGATGAACCCGACGGTATGTTGTCTATTGCTGCTTTCTTGTGCTTATGGATGTCCATGGACGTATTTGAAGACGTTGGAACCTTGTTGAAGCCGTTTGTAATCCCTTTTGCTATTAAGATGGCTCAAGGTGAATAACTTCCACTAGGTAGCTTATTCATGGGCTCTTTGTATTCTAACCTGGATTCTTTAGTTATAGATTCCAATGTTTAGAAAGGCTTCATGAAGATTGAATGCTATGCCAATACGATGTTTCTCCAAGATCTGATGTGGGAACGTTTCGAAAAGTATGCGCCTATTCCCCGTAGAATCTTGCAAGGTCTGAACTCTACTGATTCTCGACGTATTTTCCATGAGAAAGACAACACTAGGATTATGCGCTGGTCTACAAAGCAGATTCAGTCGAAAACACACTTCATTGATGTATTAGATGATGAGTCTGAGTTCAACTTCCCTCCTTAGGTGGTGATTCATCCTTACATTTCTCAATTGACCACTTTTAATACTGGAGAAAGTAAGTATTTGAAATCTAGTGTTGATTTGAGCGATGTTGAAAGATCTTTCATGCTGAGTTGCACTCCCAGTCATCTATTATCAGCTACATACATAGATTTTTCGGTGGAGGAGTATAACATAGATAGAACCGCCCGTCATATGGGTATGGACCAATGCGTCCCAAATTTGTGGAGGAGAAAACCATCGGTGG
Organism: Papaver bracteatum; assembly: GCA_023529315.1. Classification (NCBI taxonomy): domain Eukaryota; kingdom Viridiplantae; phylum Streptophyta; class Magnoliopsida; order Ranunculales; family Papaveraceae; genus Papaver; species Papaver bracteatum. Next base: position 1,236,581 of record JAJJWX010003277.1, on the reverse strand, counting down.
AACAACTTAAGACCTATTTAGATCATACACATGCTGAAGGAAGTTCTTATTGCTTCCCTTGTGCTAATCGAACCACATATGTGACTCCGGGTTACATAAAATTCTGGGACCAGCAGCTTGAGCGTCTAAATGATTATGTGATGGCCGCCCAACCTTTAGTGAAAGAACCTCCTTCTTCTGAGATGAGTGCCTCTCGTCCAAGATTGAGAAATATTTCTGGTGGTGAGAAGCGAAAGACATCTCTAGGAAGTTTATCGGTATGTATTCTTTTGTGTATTCTTCATAAAACTTGTATAATTGCCTTTAATCATCACATCAACATCCTCTTATAGGATGGTCGTGCTGTGAGATCTCGAATTGAAGTGAATTTCTCTGCTTATGCAGAGGCAAATATTCACGGTGGAGAAGGCAGGAGTAAGAATTGCAAGTTGGTTCCTAATACCATAAAGTCCCCAGTTGCGTTTCTGGTGAGTTGTTGATACTTTTCTGCTGTGACTTCTTCTACTCGCTTTACCAGGACCAATATTTGTTATTTGTTTGTAGAACTTTGCTCCGTTCGTTATTGATGGTCTTCATTTCTCTCATGGTAAAACAACCCAGGGACACAATACTGACGAGGAAGTTGATGTAAGTATCCTTTTTCGAATTAAACCAGTATAATATGCCTATGGATGATTTGATGGTGACCATTGTTGATGTATCCAGGAGGACTTTATCGTGGATGAGGAGGATGTTGATGCACCCCACTCCTCATTGAGTGATAAGGATGTGGAAATCTCCCGAAATTCTGAATCAAATGAAAATATGGAGCGTTCTCAAATCCCCAAACCGAATGGAGATAACGGAGTTGTCGATAATGATTGCAACACTGCCGAGCCTCTAAGTGGTTTAGAGATGCTCCTAGTAAGTATTTCTCTTGTAGATACTCCATAGAAGTATAAGATTTCTTATTTGTGCATGAATGAATGAAAATCCATGCGACTATGCACATAATTCCGGCGAAATACGTCGTCAGAAAATTTTAGGCTTCAGTTTTTTAATGAAAATACCGTAAACTGTAATCGGAATTTCAATATCTGCATATGCATTTTCAAGCCCAGGGAATTTCCAAGCTTTTACATAGAAGATTTTTAAGTTCTGCGCGCGTTCATGACCTGAAAAAGGCGAAATAGTAAACTTCCAGGAGACTTTCAGAACTTTTTCAGATTGCGCATTGCTTAATGTTTTGGCCACATCTCCTTGATCGTTTATCCAATCATCATGAAATTTTTACATGTTGTAGAGAACTTCCATACGAAGAGAACTGTATATAACCCAACTCAATACTCCACACTAGTTGCTCCCAGTTCGTCGTCGAACACAGGGAAGTGTAAATTTTCTCCAGCTGAGTTTCTTTGAACACGTGTTTCATGACTTTGATGCTACTTGCACATACTTAGATGCATAATAAGGAACTTAGATGATGTTATCTCACTTACTTTCCTGATTTTATGACTGTATTGGACTCACATCCTTGAATCATTCTAATCCCATGTAATCTTCGCATTAGGTGCCGAACGACGAAGTTGGGAATCATGGATCCGATGATGATTTGAGCAGTCTAGGAGTTGTTGGCAACAATAATTCCATAAATGCACCTCAAGATGATTAAGTACTGGTCGTTGATGCCGTGGAGGTGATGGAAACTCCAATTATGTCTCAGACGGTAGAACCCGAACCTGAATCAGCAGAAGCTACTTCCCTTGGAGTTGTCTCTATGATTATTGACATTGTTCCTGTAACTGAGAACCAGATGATAGTGCACGAGTATCCTAATGCGGGGATTTCCTTTGATCCTTAATTTGGTGAGTTACTCTCATATCACCAGCTTGTTTGAGGTTTTATCGTTCCCATCGGATATGATGCTATGTACAAGGAGCTGTGGGAAATATATGGACACATTGTTGTTAATCGGGATCCATGACGTAGTTATTTCTTGACGAAACAAGTAGAGGCTATCTTGCGTGTTATATATGATATCCGGGTTATCGCCAGAAATGTTGTTTCCCAAGATGTACTCTTTGATTGGGAGTACAACTTGAAGAATGCTGAAGAACTTGGCTTCAATCTGAAGTGGCTCCGTGAAAGACTTGAAGCTATTAAGAAAGCAATAAAGGGTGATTCTCCTTTCCCTACTAGTGATGTTGTGTTGAAGAAGATGAATGAAGTTGCTGAGTTAACCAAGAAGCTGGAGGAAGAAAAAGAATCCTTGGAAGTCTTGGAGAAGGCAGAGAACCAGAAATCTTTATTTGATGGATTTATTTATTTTCCTTTACATAATCTCATGAACACGAACTCTATGAGAGATGAGAGATTTTATTTGGGCTTTGATTTTTGATAGGTGTTGTGTCTATGACTGAGGATTTTCTTTTGATTTTGGATTTGATAGATTTTCTTTTAAGTAAAGTGAACTGAATTTCTGATAAATTACTGAATTCAAATACTGATTGCAAGTATTGCAAACGTTTTGGAGGAATTGAAATACAATGAAAGAAAATCCTAAATGCCAAATCCAGATATCAGGAGTACTCAAATGCCCAGTACCCCCAAATGTCTGATAATTTCAGACAAATGCCTTAAGCCAATTCTCGTGAATTACTGGCAGGGTTCTGCCATCTGTGTTAATCAATTTATAGTATCCTCAAGCTATGGACTTTGCAACCATAAATGGTCCTTCCCAATTGGAGATTCTTGCAGAATGAAGATCTCGTTTAGTTGCCTTCAGAACTAAATCTCCTTCCTCGAATCTGTTCGGCTTTGCAGTTCGTGCCTTGAATATTTTACGATGATTCCACGGTTGTGGCACGTACGGACACTCGTGCATAGGAGATTATCCAGCATAATGCATGTCGTGCTTAGATAAGTCTTCGGTAATAAACCTTTTGATGGAATGATCAACATGAAAATGCTCCGAACCCAACCATTGAGTATAATATTTCTGAGGTGAAGTCATCCACTCGTAACTCTTAATAATTGCTAAATTGTCTATGGGGAGGAGTCCCTGAATCAGAGTAACATATTTGAACATTGGTAATATTGGAGCATGAGAAGGAATAAGACTTTCCTGAGCTTGAAACCTTTTGACAAAGGCGTGTGGACTTTCTCCAGATTCTTGTGTAAGTCCTACTAAGGTTTTAGCTTCCTATAGACATTCAAATAGTGGAGCATCTTCTACTACTTCTTCTTCTGACTCAGAGTCTTTGTTGGCGGTAGAATGTGCTGAAGGCATCAGAGTTATCCTCCCAACATGGATCCAAGTCCTTCCAAGGATCATTTCATATCCAGGGTCTTCCCGGATTATGTAAAACTTGGTCTCAGTGCAGACCAAACTTTCTGTAACTTTGAGAGTGATGAAGCCATATGCGTCTCTGGAAATCCCTTCATGGTCTCTGATTTTTATGAGAGCATGAGTGGCTTCTTGTCGAGTAATGCCAGCAGCCTTGAGAGTTTTCAAAGGGATGATGTTGACAGCAGTACCAACATCAACAAATGCCCTTTTGAATTCATTTACTTTAATATGCACTGTGGTGAGCAGTCCCCAGTAATATATTTCTTTGTCGGTGGCTGAAGGTTCAGGAGGTATGTCTGGAATCAGCAGGAATTTCCCAGAAACTATATGGTTCAAAGCCGTGAACATATCTCCCATTTGCGCTTTCGAAAGATAGAGTAATTCGCAAACATGCTCTATCAATGAATGAACTGCTTCTTTGACTGGTGCTTCAGAAATGGAGAAAGTACTGACAAGAAGAGGATCTCTGTGCACTCCTTCGACTCCAAGATTAAGTTCTCCTGACTCAAACTTTTCTATGAATATGCATTTCAGAACTTTGCAACTGCTTGTTGGATGGTTCAAGAACCGGTGGAATCGGCAATAACGAGGATTTTCCATGTCTTCCTCAGTTGGGTCTATCCTGACGTATGGTAATTTGATTGCACCATCTTGGATCCAGGCATCTAATATTTTGAGTACTTCTCCACTGGGGAGAGGAAAATCAGGTGCGTCATCAGGAGCTTCTGTGCGTTGGCCAGGAGTCTTTGTCTCTGGTTTGTCCTTCTTTTGCGTCTTTGGAGGAGCTGCTGCATGCTTGTTCGAGGATTCAGCCTTGCACTTGCTCCCTTCTGTAACAGCGTTTGTAGAGGGATGCAAGTTGTACTGCTTGGTGATCATACATCTGCTTCTTCGAGTGTCGCGTGCTTCCTCAGTCTTTGTAGATTTTGCTCTTTCCAACAGAGCAGGTGCAGTGGTTGCTGATCTCTTCGCAGCTTCATGAAGCTCTGACAAAGTCTGGAATCGAAGATTCTCCAGTAGAGCTCTGTAAACCGGGAGCATGTCGTTGATGCACAAATCGACCAGCTGTTGTTCCGTGACATTTGGGTCATGACAATCCAGGGCTTGGACTCGAAATCTTTTCGCATAGTCGTTGGGATTTTCACTGACCCTCTAAAACATCCTTCCAAGGTCAGAGAGAGTGACTTGCTCTAACACGAAGAAGTATTTCCTGTAGAAGGCATTGATCATTTCTCCCCAGTTGTTGATATTCCTCGGTGCAATGTTGTTGTACCAAGTGTATGCTCTGACTTTCAAGGATTTTGAAAATTCTTTGAGCCGAACAACATGATTATGTTCATGCTCCCCCAAGGCTTCGAGGAAACGAGAGACGTGTTCCCGAGCGTCTCCAGTCCATCATACAAAGTAAAAGTTGGGGAAATATAACCTTTAGGAAGAGGATTCCTCTGCGTAGAGGCAGGATAAGGAGGTTGGTGGCGATGGATATGTGATGTATTTCCCTTTCCACGGTTCTCCAGGAGACGCTCCAAGTCTTCACGAGTAATGAAGTTTGACAACTCCTTTGCTGACGAATCACCTGCAGCTTTGCCGGCTTCGTCATTATCCACTATATGAATTGGAATCACCTCAGGATCCGCGTCTGAGGGTTTCTCCTTTTCTTTCCCTTTTTCTTGAGTTTTCTCTGACATTTTGTCAGTAAGGGTCATCAGATGGTCAAATAATTCCTGCTGTGTTGCATCCATATCTATGTGATTCTTTGCGAGAGTCTCTTGCGCTTTGATGAGATCAACAATGGTAAGTGGTGGACTTCCTATGACTTCTTCAGGGTGTCGGCCGAACAAAGGATGTCCTTCCGTGTTGGCGTGAGGAGGAGTAGTGTCACCACCATCAGTGTTAGTGGCCGGAACAGTTTCCGGGATGTTATCATTGTTGCAGGTGCTAGCGATATTTGCGTTAGGATTCGCAATTGATCCTGACCTAAGACCAAACATCTTGTGAAATTGTGAGATTGCAACCGAGATATTAACCTCCCACTGTGGTCACCAATCTGTAGATGGGCAAAAACGATTTGCTGGTCTTTACGAAATTGGAGAGTCGACTATGTGGAGACTCCTTGAACCGAGCAAAATATTGAACCTCACACAGATGCACTGCAAGAAGGGAGTTCTTTAAGTTCGAGAGATCAATCTGTAAGACCCCGGCCCAAACCAAGAACAATGGCCGTTCTACAGTCGATTCGGTCACAAGATAGGATGGGTTGATATGTAGGAGGGAAGCTGAGAAATGTGTGAGATCAATGGTGATCTGAGATTGTAGGTGTGTTGTGATTTCAGCATGAAAATGCTCTAAATGATTAAGTTTTGCCTGATTGAGAGTGATTTATGTGAGTTCGTGTAGACGAACGATTGTCTGTATGAACTTTGATGAGAATTTGCTCGTTTAGGCGAATGTTCGAATTGTTCGAATCTTGTTCAATGTTGTTGTTTCAATCAGGATTCAGAGAATATTATAATGCCGGAATTGAAAACACAATGATCCCATGAAGTGTGACAGTTGCTGGAATCAGTGATGCGTGTGGTAACCATAACAAATTAATTAATATTTACTACCTAATTAACAAGTAATATAGGGTAGTCAAGATCGTTCCCACGAGGAGCAAGAGGTTTTAGTTGTCTTATAATGTCATAAAAAGGGGGGTATTGGTTCAAGATTTTAAAAGCAAAAGAAAGTAAATAAAGCAATCAAAAGTGTAAGTTGAAATCAATAAGAGAAGTTAGATCAAGGAATCCTTCTTCGTTGCAAAACAATGATTCAAGTTATGTTCTTTTCCACTTTTTATTTGTCACAGATTATCACCAACCGTAGGATAGCAGGTTCGCTTAGCTAACCCCAAAATTCCTTATTTCACTGAGTAACAGGTTCGCTTAGTTATCAGATTCTATTCAAAAGAACCACCTTGAGGTTCGCTTACAAGATGTAATTCCCCGAACGCATTAAGATTTATGAATTTAGGTTAAGTACTAGTAGTTAGACTCGGTTCGCTTGGTCCACTTTATAGCGTTGTTTTCACACACAATTGCTCCACGGAATCCCTCCGCAAGGTCTCTTGTTTTCTACTTGTGTAAAGAGTCAAGAAACTATTATGTATTCCCTAACTTTCACTAGCTTTAGGTCAAATTAACAAATCAATTTAGCGTGCACTCTAAACAACCTATCAATCAATCATAAACATTAATATTAGTAAAAACAAACGATAATCATATGAAAAACTTCAAGATAGAATTGAAACAAAAACTCAAACCATATGTTAAGAACTAGGAATTCATCCTCAATCAATAAGAAAATTAGCTACTCATAGTTTGGAGTTCACACAATAATAATAATAAATAAAGAAGAAAGAAAAACTTATTGAAAAGATGATGGTTGCTCCTTCCTCCAATCCTTGTGCACTTTAACTCCTTCTCCAAAGTAAATGTGTGTAAAAAGTTGTAGAGAACTCCTTTATTTATAGGCTTCAATACTCTCCATATCTTTGTAGGAAAAGAATCCACATTCCATAAGAACACCACTTTCCCAATTTGAGCCATATTCCAATTCTCCAAAACTTCAAAGTTTTCATCAAATTCCCAATTCTAAGTCTTCACACACATGAGAGAAGTCCACACAAAATTCTGTAATTTTGGCTTGCCGGAAAACTGGGTTTTTGGCCGGAAATCATCCGGAATCCGTCACCGCCGGCTACCTGAAAAATCTTCTCCGTCGAGAGAATATTCCGTCAGTCCACCATTAGAGATAACGGTCATAAAGGTCAAACCGCCAATCAACGGAGTCAAGGGAGAAGAGTCAGCCATTGAGTCAGCTGTATTATTCAGGGCTGAGTGGTCTTAATCACTGAGCTAGATCAGGTCGAATCGCCGGTACTGAGTTAACTCAGTCGAGTAACCATTTCAGCAGAGCTCTGTTTGTTTATGGGCATTCCTCAGGCCAAATTCCGGCTGATTTTCTTCCCCTGTGACAACCTAACATACATCTATTCACAATCGAATTATTCAACCCTTGCACACTCTTCTATCACTTCAATCCATCAGTTCATGAACAGCAGCAACACCCTGCAGTACCCATTATATAGCACCACCATCACTCAATCTGCTAATGCAACCATCAGGCACTAGCAGCAAATCGAACCCATTTCTCTTATCACTTCAAACCACCATTCTTAACACAACAACATCCCCTTTAGCTCTGAAAACCCATTTCTCTGTTGAACTTAGAATCCAGTTCTGCTTCTTGAACTGAGTTGTAACAGTACCACCTAATCTTGGATTTCTTCATTCCCCAAATCAACAGCATCATGATCTTCTCGTTCCCAAACAAATTCAAACCCTTAATTCCATTTCAGTCATAGCAACAAACCCATTAATTCAAATCCTTCTCGATCTTCATTCATTCCTGATCTGTAGATGAAACCCCTTAACATCAACTGAATCTCGCCTCAGCCATTAACCCATCATAACAATTTAAGCTTCTTCTTCTCGACACAGATCCCTTCTCCCTGAGCTTCAGCAAATCCCAGTTCTCGACTTCTCGGAAATAATAGCAGTCGCTGCTGCTTTCTCACGTATCAAATTCAAGTGATGGAAAATGATTGAGAAGACTACTCTTCTCGATTTAGGGTTGAGAATGATTGGGGTGGATTTAAACACCCCAGGGATAGGACCACCCCAGTTTGGGTGCTAACAACACATATATTTTCTGGATAAGGGCTACCCAGTGATGACAACCCCTTAACCATAGCTGGCTGCCTTATATAATTCTTCCAAAAGTATGTTGCCCCTTAACATGTGACTGGGCTCCAGATAGTGTTTTCCCCTGAAATGACAAATTTGCCCTTTTTGCTCAAATTTGGTGATTTCTTCTTCTTTTCCTCCGTGCGACTCCAGAGTACCACCTAATAACTCAAAAACACACGTAAAATACATAATTTACAAGAAAAATAGCAAAGAAAGCATAAACTCTATAGATAGTAAATAGGATGTATTCTACACCCTATCAAATTCCCCCACACTTAGACTTTGCTAGTCCTCGAGCAAATCAAACCAAAACTTACAACTTCAAAGCGTTCCAGCGTCCCAAGCATCCAAAGAGTTATGAGGACATAGAGTTTCTGCATGCTAGTAATAAGTAGTTAGAAATACTAAAGAACATATTCTCATTCTTAAATGTTGAGTGAGAAATAACCACACCATAATGAGAGAACGCGTGTTTGAGAAACGATCAATAAGTATTTCGCCTCGACTTCTGCCTCTCTTAAAAAGGTTTTATGATAATTGCACTCAAAAAGACGGCTTTTTTATGGGTCTCACATGTGTGCAGGTAGGAATGAAGAGAGAATTCCTGCAACACGTTGAATGGTGGGAAGGAAAACTTCCGAAATATTTTAAAAACCCACATCTTTTAACATTTTGAAAAACCATTTTTATGACGATCTCTAAGATAAATCAACCACTATTATTGAGGATGAGATTACTTACTTACCTTCACATCCGATTGCCAATTATGATAACACCACTCTTACGACATCCAATAGAGACATCTTCGCCTTCTTAGTCTTCTTCTTTATCTTTTTTAGTTTCAACTATTGATGATAAACTTTCAAACTTTGTAGATCCTTGACAATTTGTAACCTTTTTCCTTAAAATCCTTGTCGCTTGAAACTTCCTGATAGATTTTCCTTCCCCACGGCTTATTAAATATATACAAAAATAAAATTTCTCTTGTCTCATATTTGTTTTTTTTTTTTTAAAAAAAAATTTGGAGACAAGAGAAACAAAATACAAAATAAAGTGAAAAATAAAACAAACCATGGCCGTGGAAAAGTACTTTACCGCTTGATTCTTCACAACTTGTATCGCCTCAAATTCATAAACTTCAATGATTCTCACCTTTTTTCTTTGCTCTTGTAAATAAGTCTTCAACTTGTATGTTGCTTTACTTGGATTTGAAATTTGCTCTTTTCTTGTTCCGTTGCTTGTGAACCTCAAACGTCTTCAACTTTCCTTGTAGATTTTGATGTCGCTCCCTTGTTGTTGATGATTATGGTGTTTCTATGAACCCATTGTTGTCAAGAGAGAGAATGGTGCTAACTGCAAATCGAAATACAAGAAGGAGGCTTTCATCTATAGATGTCACCCTCATGATTGACAAAAATTAGCACTCAAGAGATCAAAAATAGTGCTGAAAATTGGTGTGAAGTTGGGTAGCTCACCATTCTACCCGGAATTAACGTACGGTGACACACACTCAAAAGAAGCTCTTTAGTCAAGGAAGAATTTTTGGTCGGTGCCTTGGTTGATATGAAAATGGGTAGTCTCCACTAATGATTGATCAGCAACTCTAATAATGCATTCTTCTCTGCTCCTAATTTGCATCACCGGCATGATTAAATCCATTATTTAACACTCTAACAAGCAAGAAATCCGAACGTAGTTCCCTAACACTTCCAAGTTCAATTATGTTGGTCAGAATTCTCTATGTAAACATACCTAGAAGTATGCTAGTGACTCTAAAATCTCTAAAAGTTGAAAGTTTTATGCAATTTTTTTTTTTAAAAATATGCTTAACCACTCCCCCACACTTAAACCTTACATTGTCCTCAATGTAATTGAATCGTCCAAGTAAAGTCAAGGTGGGAAATCTTAATATGATATGGAACAAGAAAAATAAACAAATGCAACACAAAGAAAATAAAATAAAAATACAAAAGGATAAGAAATACAAAACCGGTGGGTTGCCTCCCACTTAGCGCTTGTTTTAAAGTCGACGGCCCGACATAGATCTTGCTTCACATTACTCCTATAGAGGTAGCACATCTCGAAGTCCAATCACGTCCACATGCTCCGTTGGAAAGTTTTCATAATATGGCTTCAGCCTATGGCCATTGACTTTCAAGGGTTGTCCTGTTTTTTCACTAACAATTTCAACTGCACCATGATCATAAACATTAGTAACAATAAATGGTCCCACCCAATGGGACTTAAGCTTACCCGGAAATAAACGTAAACGAGTATTAAATAAAAGAACTTTTGCCCCACAACAAAACTTTTCCGAGAAATCATCTTGTCATGAAAAAGCTTGGTCTTTTCTTTGTAAATCCGGGCACTCTCGTAAGCATCATTATGTATCTCCTCTAGATCATTTAATTGTAACTTTCTTTGCCTCCCCGCTTCATCATACTCCATGTTGCATTTCTTTGTCGCCCAATAAGCCTTATGTTCAAGTTCAACTGGAAGATGACAAGCTTTGCCATAAACCAATCGATATGGAGACATACAAATCGGTGTCTTGTACGCCGTTTCATACGCCCAAAGTGCATCATTGAGCTTAAAGGTCCAATCTTTCCTTATGGTATTTACCATTTTCTCAAGAATGGACTTGATCTCACGGTTTGAGATTTCCGCTTGTCCACTAGTTTGTGGATGGTAAGGCGTACCAATCTTGTGTGTTATGTTGTACTTATTTAGGAGAGCGTGGAAAGACTTCTTGAAATGCGAGCCTCCATCGCTTATCACCACTCTTGGTGTACCGTGCCTAGTAAATATGTTTTCTCTTACAAAATCACAAACAACTTGAGAATCATTAGTTTTGGTGGCTTTAGCTTCCACCCATTTCGAAACATAATCTACGACAAGAAGTATATAAAAATTCCATTCGAATTGACAAAAGGGCCCATAAAATCAATTCCCCACACATCAAAAATCTCAACGGCGAGAATTGGTGTGAGTGGCATTTGATTTCGAGCACCTAGATTGCCCGTTCTTTGACATCTATCACACGATTTACAAAAAACGTATGAATCTTCAAACAAGGTGGGCCAATAAAATACACTCTCGAGAACCTTTAGAGCGGTACGTTTAGAACCAAAATGGCCACCACAAGCAAAAATATGACAAAAGGAGATAATAGATTGAAATTCGGAATTAGGTACGCACCTTCGCATTATTTGATCAACGCCATATTTCCATAAGTATGGTTCATCCCACACATATTGATTCGCTATCTTCTTAAGTTTCATCTTTTGGAAGTTGGACATTGTACTAGGTACCTTCCTTGTCACCAAGTAATTCACTATATCCGCATACCAAGGTGTTGATTCTTCCAAGGAGAAAAGTTATTCGTCCGGAAAGCGGTCTTGTAATGGAAGTTCTTCGTGAGACATAACAAGTCTACTAAGATGATCCGCAACGGTATTCTCCACACCTTTCTTATCTCGAATTTCTATGTCGAACTCTTGTAGTAATAGGATCCACCGGATTAGTCTTGGCTTAGCTTCTTTCTTCTTTATTAAGTATTTAAGTGCGGCATGATCGGAATACACAATAACCTTTGTATACACCAAGTATGATCGAAATTTTTCCAATGCAAAAACTATAGCCAATAACTCCTTTTCCGTGGTAGAATAGTTGATTTGTGCATCATTGAGGGTCCTAGATGCATAATAGATAACATGGGACAACTTGTACACTCTTTGACCCAAAACGGCTCCAACCGCATAATCACTAGCATCACACATTAGTTCAAATGGAAGATTCCAATTCGGTGACTTGATAATCGGCGCACTAGTCAACATTGCCTTCAATTTGTCAAAAGCATCCTTGCATTCCTTGTTGAAGTCAAAAGGTACCTCCTTTTGAAATAACTTGCACATCGGCATGGAGATTTTGGAGAAATCCTTGATAAACCGCCTATAGAAACCTGCATGTCCAAGAAAAGAACGGATCTCCCTCACCGAAGTGGGATATTGTAAGTTTCTTATTAAATCTATCTTTGACTTGTCCACTTCGAGCCCTTGAGAGGACACAATGTGACCAAGTATTATGCCATGGTTTACCATAAAATGACATTTCTCCCAATTAAGGACAAGGTTTGTGTCTATGCATCGTTTAAGAACTAGTTCAAGGTTGTCTAAACAACTATCAAAATAATTGTCGTAAACACTAAATTCGTCCATAAATACCTCAATGATGCGCTCCACGTAATCCGAGAATATACTTACCATGCATCTTTGGAAAGTAGCCGGTGCATTGTAAAGACCAAACGGCATCCGTCTATACGCAAACGTTCCAAACAGACAAGTGAAAGTGGTATTCTCTTGGTCCTCCGGTGCAATCATAATTTAGTTATATCCCGAATAACCGTCCAAGAAACAATAATACAAATGCCCCGCTAACCGCTCCAACATTTGATCAATGAAAGGTAAAGGAAAGTAATCCTTTCGGGTTGCGGAATTAAGCTTTCTATAATCAATGCACACTCTCCAACCGGTTTGAACTCTTGTAGGAACAAGTTCATCGTCTTGATTTCGAACAACCGTAACACCGGACTTCTTTGGCACCACTTGTACCGGACTTACCCACTTGCTATCATAAATTGGGTAAATTACCCCCGCACTTAGCAATTTGAGTATCTATTTCTTCACAACCTCCATCATGGGAGGATTAAGCCTACGTTGAGCATCACGTACCGGTTTCATATTCTCTTCCATTAGAATCCTATGCATGCACATGGATGGACTAATGCCTTTGATTTCCGCAATTGTCCACCTAATAGCCGTTTTGTGCTCTTTCAAGAATCTAAGCAAACGGTCTTCTTGTACCGATGTGAGGTTCTTTGCAATAATCACCGGAAGCTCATCTCCATCTCCCAAAAACGCATATTTCAAATGGTCCGGAAGTGGCTTCAACTCTAGTTTAGGTGCCTTCACAATAGATGGTACAAGTAATTCATCATTCACGGGTAAAGAAATATATGAAACATTACCCTTAGCTTCTTGTAATGCCGTCAAAGCACCACACATCTCCACCAATTCCTTGGAAATTTCAACATCCAAGTTAGACAAGCCGTGGACGTCCAATTCAATACTCTTTTGCAACACCACATCACGTTCATCCTCTTGATTCAATTCCACCATTTGTTGCGCTAGTGAACCAACCACATCAATGGAGTAAGCGGAATGCACATCACTTGGGTAGCGCATGGCTTCAAATATGTTAAAATGTATTATTTCCTTGTCGAATTCCATAGTAAGTGTACCCTTATCAACATCAATCTTCATCTCTGCGGTCTTCATAAATGGCCTCCCAAGAAGTAGACGAACGATTCTCATTGTTGTCCATATCCACCACAAAGAATTCCACCAGAAAAATTAACTCATTCACTTGCACTAGAACATCTTCTACAAGTCCCTTTGGATAAATGTTAGACTTGTTTGCTAAATGGATAATAACTCTTGTCTCTTTCAACGGTCCAAGATTGAAGGAGTCATATATATCGTCCGACATCACACTAGTGGAAGCTCCCAAGTCAAGTAAATCATGTTCAAACCTTTTCTTACCAATAGTAATTAGCACCGTGAAACCACCGGGATCCATGCACTTTGTAGGCATCTTCTTCAAAAGCATAGCCGACGCACTCTCGCCAACTTTAGTAATTTCATTATCAAGCAACCTGTCCTTCTTTGTGCATAACTCCTTCATGAACTTTGCATACCTTGGAATTGTCTTGATGGCCTCGATGAAGGGGATGTTGATTTATATCTTCTTGAAGATATCCATGAGTGCCTTGTCTTGAGCTTCCTTCTTGGACTTAGCAAAACGACTAGGTAAAGGAGGTGGAGTAGTAAAAGTAGGAACCGGTTCCTTGGATTGGGCGGTTGGTGTTGAATTCTTCTTTGGTTCGGCTTCCTCCTTGTATTTGACTACCTCTTCACTAGCTTCTTCATGATTACTTGGACTCTCTACTTGTCTTCTACTTCGTAAAGTAACCGCATTAACATTCTCTCTTGGGTTCACATATGGTTGTGAAGGAATCTTTGTGGATGTTTGAGTTTTCATTAAGTTCATATATGTCGCCAATTGTCCCATTTGAGTTTGTAAATTCTTGATTGCCGAACCGGTCCTTTGTTCCAAAGCTTTGATTGCCGAATCGGTCTTTTGTTGGCTATGTTGTAACATAGAAGTAAGACCTTGCATGCTTTGCATTATCACATTCAACTTTTCATCATTCGAAGAATCTTGCTCCTTGACTTGTTGTGGTTGGAATTGTTGTTGTTGAGGTTGAAAACGTGATTGTTGGAATCCACCTTGTTGCACATATGGATTAGGAGCCGCCGCTTGCTTGTTTGCATAGCTAAAGTTGGGATGATCCTTCCAACCGAGATTGTAAGTATTTGAGTATGGATCGTACCTTGGCCTTTGATTTGGATATAAAGAATTTACTTGTTCGGTTTCATCATCCGGAATAATTACCGCGGCCAATCGTTGCACTACCCTCTCTATGTTGTTTAACCGTTGATTGGATTGTGAATACGAGTCACTAACTTCATGCACCAACTTAACCATTGGTTCACCTCTTGCATAGAATTGTTGCGAGTTTTCCGCCATACTTTCAATCAACTCTCTAGCTTCGGCCACCGTCTTGTTCACTAGTGCACCACCACCCGCGTCAAGAAGATATCAATCACTTGTTTGGAGACCTTCATAGAAGTATTGGATTATCATGGCGTCACTAAATTGATGGTGCGGACAACTTGCCACCAATCTCTTGTACCGATCCCAACATTTATATAATGACTCTCCCACATGTTGTTTCATCCCACAAATCTCCTTGCGAATTTGAGTAGCTTTTGATGCGGGAAAATATCTCTCAAGGAAAATTTTCTTCATCCCATTCCATGTTGTGATACTTCCAGAAGGAAAATAATATAACCATTCCTTACATTTCCCTCCAAAGAGAATGGAAAAGCTTTCAACATCGCTCCATCCGCATTAATATCCTGTGGAAGCATGGCCATGACTATGGTATTGAAGTCCATAAGATGTTTGTTTGGGTCTTCATTCACCATGCCATGAAACTTTGGTAATTCTCTAATCAACCCCGACTTGATCTCGAAGGTTGAGTTAGTTTGGATACACCATTGTTGTGTATCGAGCTTGTGAGAAGCTAGGTCCTTGAGTGTACGATCACCCATTGCTTCTTTTATGTCCGAATCTGCGAATTCACTTGATATAGAATGAGGAAGCGGAGTGTTAACCGCTCGAATGAAATCCTTTAGTTGAGTGACGGATCGAAGACGTATAGGACTCGGCCTGCCCTCTTTAAGCATTCACCAAAGATATAGCACCTAAAACAAGATTCACAAAACTAAGTTAGATACGGTATAGAATCTAACAAAGCAAAAAGAAAAATAAAAACAACTAAAATCGTCCGTTGCTCCCCGGCAACGGCGTCAAGATTTGATGCGTGTCGTAACCACAACAAATTAATTAATATTTACTACCTAATTAACAAGTAATATAGGGTAGTCTTCCCACGAGGAGCAAGAGGTTTTAGTTGTCTTATAATGTCACAAAAAGGGGGGTATTGGTTCAAGATTTTAAAAGCAAAAGAAAGTAAATAAATCAATCAAAAGTGTAAGTTGAAATCAATAAGATAAGTTAGATCAAGGAATCCTTCTTCGTTGTAAAACAATGATTCAAGTTATGTTCTTTTCCACTTTTTATTAGTCACAGATTATCACCAACCGTAGGATAGCAGGTTCACTTAGCTAACCCCAAAATTCCTTATTTCACTGAGTAACAGGTTCGCTTAGTTATCAGATTCTATTCAAAAGAACCACCTTGAGGTTCGCTTACAAGATGTAATTCCCCGAACGCATTAAGATTTATGAATTTAGGTTAAGTACTAGTAGTTAGACTCGGTTCGCTTGGTCCACTTTATAGCGTTGTTTTCACACACAATTTCTCCACGGAATTCCTCTGCAAGGTCTCGTGTTTTCTACTTGTGTAAAGAGTCAAGAAACTATTACGAATTCCCTAACTTTCACTAGCTTTAGATCAAATTAACAAATCAATTTAGCGTGCACTCTAAACAACCTATCAATCAATCATAAACATTAATATTAGTAAAAACAAACGATAATCATATGAAAAACTTCAAGATAGAATTGAAACAAAAACTCAAACTCAAACCATATGTTAAGAACTAGGAATTCATCCTCAATCAATAAGAAAATTAGCTACTCATAGTTTGGAGTTCACACAATAATAATAATAAATAAAGAAAAAAGAAAAACTTATTGAAAAGATGATGGTTGCTCCTTCCTCCAATCCTTGTGCACTTTAACTCCTTCTCCAAAGTAGATGTGTATAAAAAGTTGTAGAGAACTCCTTTATTTATAGGCTTCAATACTCTCCATATCTTTGTAGGAAAAGAATCCACATTCCATAAGAACACCACTTTCCCAATTTGAGCCATATTCCAATTTCAAGTCCAATACTCTAAAACTTCAAAGTTTTCATCAAACTCCCAATTCTAAGTCTTCACACACATGAGAGAAGTCCACACAAAATTCTGTAATTTTGGCTCGCGGGAAAACTGGGTTTTTGGCCGGAAATCAGCCGGAATCCGTCACCGCCGGCTACATGAAAATTCTTCTCCTTCGAGATAATATTCCGTCAGTCCACCGTTAGAGATAACGGCCAGAAAGGTCAAATAGTCAGTAAACGGAGTCAAGGGAGAAGAGTCAGCCATTGAGTCAGCTGTCTTATTCAGGGCTAAGTGGTCTTAATCACTGAGCTGGATCGGGTCGAATCGCCGGTACTGAGTTAACTCAGTCGAGTAACAATTTCAGCAGAGCTCTGTTTGTTTCTGGGCATTCCTTAGGCCTAATTCCGGCCGATTTTCTTCCCCTGTGACAACCTAACATACATCTATTCACAATCTAATTATTCAACCCTTGCACACTCTTCTATCACTTCAATCCATCAGTTCCTGAACAGCAGCAACACCCTGCAGTACCCATTATACAACACCACCATCACTCAATCTTCTACTGCAACCATCAAGAACCAGCAGCAAATCGAACCCATTTCTCTTATCACTTCAAACCACCATTCTTAACACAACAACATCCCCTTTAGCTCTGAAAACCCATTTCTCTGTTGAAATTAGAATCCAGTTCTACTTCTTGAACTGAGTTGCAACAGTACCACCTAACCTTGGATTTCTTCATTCTCCAAATCAACAGCATCATGATCTTCTCGTTCCCAAACAAATTCAAACCCTTAATTCCATTTCAGTCATAGTAACAAACCCATTAATTCAGATCCTTCTCGATCTTTATTCATTCCCGATCTGTAGAAGAAACCCCTTAACATCAACCGAATATCGCCTCAGCCATTAACCCATTATAACAATTTCAGCTTCTTTTTCTCGACACAGATCCCTTCTCCCTGAGCTTTAACAAATCTCAGTTCTCGATTTCTGGGAAATAATAGCAGCCGTTGCTGCTTTCTCACGTCTCAAATTCAAGTGATGGAAAATAATTGAGAAGAATACTCTTCTAGATTTAGGGTTGCGAATGATTGGGGTGGATTTAAACGCTCCAGGGATAGGACCACCCCAGTTTGGGTGCTAACAACACATATATTTTCTGGATAAGGGATACCCAATGATGACAACCCCTTAACCATAGCTGGATGCCTTTTATAATTCTTCCAAAAGTAAGTTACCCATTAACATGTGACTGGGCTCCAGATAGTGTTCTCCCCTGAAATGACATATTTTCCCTTTTTGCTCAAATTTGGTGATTTCTTCTTCTTTTCCTCCGTGCGACTCTAGAGTACCTAATAACTCAAAAACACATGTAAAATACATAATTTACAAAAAAAAATAGCAAAGAAAGCATAAACTCTATAGATAGTAAATAGGATGTATTCTACACCCTATCAATCAGAGAGTAGGAAAGTGGGAAATCGTGTTAAACCAATTACTCATCGTGCGGAGACTTGGTTAATTTTCCACCCACTACTTTGCTAATTCTTCCAACTGATTGCACGACTTGCTCACATTCTCATCGTGGGTGAACACACGTAATATCCCCCATTGTGACACGATTGAAATCTCGTGATTGTGGAGTCAGTTGCTGACTTTGTGGGACGATGAGTCCATGTAGTGCTGAGTTGAACACGTTTTAGCAAATGTTCCGAAACTCATGAATTAAATGTATGTCTGCTGAGACGAGGTACCATTATGACCTAAAACGAGCAAACTGTGTTGCTGAATTGTCGAATATTGATAGTTGAATGAACCAATATTCTTTGATCCGAGCAAATATTGCTAGTCTGAGCGAATATTGCTAATTTGAGTGAATATTTCTGGTTCGAGCAAACATAGCCAGTTCGAGCAAATATTGCTCGTTTGATAAATTTATTAGTAGAGGGACCGAATAAAATACTAATTTAATTTACTGACTGCTGGGTCGAGCAAAATAAATAAAAATATTAATCATGGAATCAACATAATATTATCAGAGTGTTTGAATCTGCTCAGAATCACGTTTTTGCAGAGCTCTGGATTCAAAACCCTAATTTTACCGAAATGGTGATTTATTGCAAATCAATACCGAGT
The DNA here is from genome assembly GCA_023529315.1 of Papaver bracteatum. Lineage (NCBI taxonomy): Eukaryota > Viridiplantae > Streptophyta > Magnoliopsida > Ranunculales > Papaveraceae > Papaver > Papaver bracteatum. Next base: position 1,217,788 of record JAJJWX010003277.1, on the reverse strand, counting down.
AACACAAGGACCGTCTATATGGGATGACGGGTTCTCCATATATCGCCCAAATGCTCGAATGAGCAAAAATACCAAAGTCTCCTGAGACCAGTTGGTGAAATAATGATCAAATGTTGGTTTAATCATTTACCGAAATAATGCTCGTGTGAGCGACAAATAATAAAACCTGGTATTATGAAAATACAAAGGACCGACCAAAAGGTCATGAGACCGGCTCTTGGTGCGTGTGGGACCAGTGAATGGTCGTTTGAGCAAACTTCCAATTGTTTGGAAAGAGTTTGAACCTAATATGAGCAGTTGAGAAAATTAGGTTAAAATCATTAAAACATGCGGGACCAGCTGTTCGCAAGCCTCAGGGTCACCCTCGGTCGGTCAAGGGGATGTGACCGTGTTACCATAACGTACTTGTTTCAGTCCTGAGAATTTTGATATTTTCCGGTGCACGTTCGAGCAACATTTGGAGAAAATATGCAAAATCCATGGTTTTGCTGAAACTGGGAAAAATACATGAGATGAGGGAAAATAAATAAAAACAGGGAATTACAAGGTGTGGGACCGGCCACGGCTAGGGCATGGCCGGCCGGCTAACACATGGTCCCACATGCTTTTCCCAGAATTATGTGATTTTATGTATTTTTTTCTGATTTAAGGGAAATTCCATGAAACTGGAGAGTTTGGCGAAATTAAGGAACTTCCATAAGATGAGAGACATAAATTAATAAATATAAAATAGGGAATGGGAGTGTGGTACCGGAAATGGCCACGGTTCCCAAGACACTCTTCCCAATTTTACCAAATTTTGATGATTTTAGATAATTTTCATAAATTAAAGGAGATTTGTTGAAAACCAAGATATTTTGTTGAAATTAGGGAGTTTTCATGAAATCATGAAACAAAACACCAAATAATAATAAAACAATGGGAGTGTGGGACCGGCTAGGGCATAGCCGGCCGGCTAGAACCCGGTTCCACAAGTTTTTTCTATTTTTTAAATATTTTCTATGATTTTAGAAAAAATACATGAAATTAGGTAATTTTAGGGAAAATTCATGAAATCAAGGAATTTTCATAATTTGAGAGAAATAATAAAATAATGCGGAACGTGAGGTGTGGGACTGGCCACGACAAAGGCATGACCGGCCGGCCGGCGGTCCCATGACACCTTTTCCTAATTTTATTATTTTTGATAAAATCATGTGATTTAGATAAAATACATGAAATTAGGTAATTTTCATGACTTTAGAGAAAATTCACAAAATCAAGGAATTTTCATAATTTGAGAGAAATAATAAAATAATGGGGAACGTTAGGTGTGGGACCGTCCACGGCCAATGCATGACCGGCCGGCCGGCGGTCCAATGACACCTTTTCCTAATTTTATTATTTTTGATAAAATTATGTGATTTAGATAACATACATGAAATTAGGTAATTTTCATGATTTTAGAGAAATAATAAAATAATGGGGAACATGAGGTGTGGGACCGGACAAGGCCAAGGCATGACCGGCCGGCCGGCGGTCCCATGACACCTTTTCCTAATTTTATTATTTTTGATAAAATCATGTGATTTAGATAAAATACATGAAATTAGGTAATTTTCATGATTTTAGAGAAAATTCATAAAATCAAGGAATTTTCATAATTTGAGAGAAATAATAAAATAATGGGGAACGTGAGGTGTGGGACCGGAAACGGCCAAGGCATGACCGGCCGGCCGGATGTCCAATGACACCTTTTCCTAATTTTATTATTTTTGATAAAATCATGTGATTTAGATAAAATACATGAAATTAGGTAATTTTCATGATTTTAGAGAAAATTCATAAAATCAAGGAATTTTCATAATTTGAGAGCAATAATAATATAATGGGGAACATGAAGTGTGGGACCGGCCAAGGCCAAGGCATGACCGGCCGGCTGGCGGTCCCATGACACCTTTTCCTAATTTTATTATTTTTGATAAAATCATGTGATTTAGATAAAATACATGAAATTAGGTAATTTTCATGATTTTAGAGAAAATTCATAAAATCAAGGAATTTTCATAATTTGAGAGAAATAATAAAATAATGGGGAACGTGAGGTATGGGACCGGCCAAGGCATGACCGGCCGGCCGGCAGTCCCATGACACCTTTTCCTAATTTTATTACTTTTGATGAAATCATGTGATTCAGATAATTTCTTTGAAATAAAGAAAATTTGCTCGAACGAGAGGGTTTTCATGAGATCAGGAAAATAGTAAAATATGATAAAATATAAAATCGTGCACGGGACTGGTCATGGCATGACTGGCCGGCTGGTGAACCCAATCCCCTGACGCTTTTTCTAATATTTTATTATTATTATTTCCCTCCCTATTTTGCATAGGTTCCTCGTTCGTTCATATTTTTTGAAATGCTCGTTCGTGCACTCAAAATGATGGTTTGTGCATTATTTGCTAATTACACTTGCACCATTTTTGTCAGGGCTTATTCGATGCTCAGATGCCGGTTTTGCTGAATATTTATCACTAACCCGTGGTATTCTGCTGGGAAGAACCACGAATTGAAGTGACGAAATATAACGAAGAATCGTAGAATATTGCTGGATAATCAGACAATTAAAGATGACTCGTAGAATATTGCTGGATATTCAGACGATTTCAGACAATTAATTGATGGCTCTATACTAGAAGGGCTTCTTGTCTTGGAGCATTAATCATCTGAGGGTTGAGAAATATGAACTTGCTGGAGTATCATATTCCTCTTACATAGTCGGGACAACCTGGTTGCATCCCGAAGACGTTGTCGCTCTATACTAGCAGGCATGCTGTCTAGGAGCCGTCCAATCTTTCGATTCTATACGATATGAGATGTGCGTGGTCTCTCGGGAGGAGACTGCACATCTGCATCTTATCTGAGAGACTTTCTCCATCAGAGGTGGCATGAGCTTTCATGCATAGAGACATAAGTCTCAATACTCATCCGGTTTCCGGATCCGGAGCAATTACTGAAATTGCTCAGTATTCATGAGATGTGCCGTGGTCTCAGCTGAGAGACTACACATCTACATGTAATCTGAGAGACAGCCTTCTCAGTCAGAGATTTGTGGCATGAGATTTCATGCTTTAACGAGAGACATGAGCCTCAATACTCATTCGGTTGCCGAATCTGGAGTATAGTTTTATGGTAGGCTCGGAAAAAGTACCTACAGTGATACTGCAAGTGCAAAGTGTCTTATTTTGTAATGTGCAAGTACAGGTCGATCCCACAGAGACTTGTGGAGTTCTATGTTGATTCTAAGGTCTTTACTACAACTGACTTAGAACAAGATTGTAACCAAAAGGGGAGTTGTTTGTTTTGCCGAAACGGCTAGATGATTTTCAAGTGACTGAAATGGTAAAACTGAAAGTAACGCAGATTGTAATCAAAGCTAGAGAGCACTAGGGCCTTTGAATTCACCTCCTAACCCTATGCTAAGGTAATATAATTCAACCTATGTTCTTGTGCCTTCCCTTTAAGGCTGCAGGTGGATGAACGATCAATTGACTTCACTAATTCACCCCTAGTATCAACTGTCTTCTTACAGTACAATTGATCACAGGCTAATTAGCTCACCTCTAGTATCAACTAATTTCACTAGCTCACCCCTAGTATTAATTGTCTTCTTACAGTACAGCTAATCACAGGTTAACTTGCTCAATTAACTAACTAATCATTCCTAAAACCATGAAGCACAACAAGAACACAAACATGAATATGAATTAACTCAACATAAAATTAGGGGTTTCATCTACACCCTAGCAAATTGAATTAGAACATGCTAAAGATGATTAAAACACAATTTATATTATGAACACAATTCAAAACAGATGAAATTGGATGATAAATTACAAAGCGTCAAACCCTATTTATACAAAATTCTCCCTATTCTTTTTCAATTCGACAACTATCATTAATCCACTTACCCAAAACGTGTTTTCTTATCTTCAATTTGTCCAAAAGCTTGCTTTCCAGCTAACTCTAATCTTATCTCTCTCAATCTTAGCTTCTAGGTTTACAGTTCTTTAATAAAGGAGAAGATAAGATGGAGAGAGATAGAGAGTGAGAGTTTGATTGTGAGGTGGTCGGGAAGAAGAAGGAATGATGAAAGCTTCATAGTGATGTTGTAAAGAATGGAGAAGAAGATGGGAAGAACATGGGTTCTGTTCTTGGTCGGGAAGAAGAAGGAAGAAAAATGTAGAGGAGCGTTTGGATGTTGCTCGGTTAGGTGAAGGGGATAGATGACTAGGGTGTAAGGCGGGTGTAGCAAATGTTGATGTACGGCAAGGCAAAAACGTTGGATGCATCTGCTAGATCAAATCCAAAGGGTCAGGATGGAGTGGGCTTGGATTCGAGTATGGGTTCGGATATGGATAGCTCAAGCCCATGTACTTGTAAACATGTTGCAACGGATGCGCACGTGGGTTGCAACTTCTCTTCCACAGCCACTAGTCTCCAATTTTCTGCTCTTTTGGCTCCTCAATTCATCCAAGCTTTATTTGGTACCTAAAAACACAAAGTTAATTAATACAAATATTTATTTTTGAAAACAGAGAAAATACAGAATTTGGGATAATATCTGATTTTAAAGCGCAAAAGATGAGTTAAATGCCAATAAAAAGGTGTAGAAATATGCAATATTTTGCACTCATCATTTTACAATTCTACCCTTTGTCGAAAATCCACCATCACAACATGTTATGCAAATATATTGTAGGTGCATGACAAGTTACGCAGTCTTTTTTTTTTTTTTTTTTTTGATTTCAATACTAACAAAAAAATTGTTGCATAACGTGTTATGCAACCATTTTATGGACTACATAACAACTTTTGTAGATGCATAACAGGTTATGCAACCATTTTCATAGTTGCATAATAGGTTATTCAACCATTATGACCAACACCAACACCAATACATCCGTAGTATCCCAACCAATAACACCAACTAGAAATTAGATCTCTAAACATCAACAGCTGAAATCTGTAGACAACTAGCAATTGCTTCTCGTCAATACCAAAATTCTTCGTACGAACCAGCCACTTATATACTCAATTCAGATATAATGGATGAATGAATTAAGACTACAGAAAATGTGTAGCATATGACACAACAGTAAACAAACTTTAAACCTCCACCCAATTTAGATACTTTCAAAGCTCAAACTGCAGAAACATAGCTAAGTATAGGGGAAGAAAGGAAGCATGTGTAGGTGGTGTGGTAGGATATCTCTGGTAGTGCATAGTCATCCAGTCCACCCGCAACACTACCACTTACGCTACCAATACCACCTCGTGCAATAACACTATCTGCATCATCCAAGTTTCTTCCGACCAAACAAACTAAATTCTCTACAATCTCTGACATTGTCGCCTTGAACCTTGCTTCTGGCTATAATGTTAAGTTGCCACAATCATTACCATGCCTACAAAAGACATCCAAATAAAAGCAAGATGGAATGTACAGTTTTAAAAGCTGCATATATCCAACTAGCAACCATTTTCTTAAGAATTTCATAGGTGCTTCATATAGTTTTAAATCCAAATTCTCCATCTCAGTTGCAATTTTCATACTTCTCAAAGCTGCATATATCCAAATTGATGATGATTCTCAATATTTATCCAACAAAGGAGTGTAAGAAAAGAACAGTAACACTTGCAACGAACTAGTGGGATCTTGGAAGCGAAATTAAAACCTTAAGCCGCTTACCCTCCCTTGAAAAAGAACTTGGAGAAAGAGAGATCAAGAAAGAGTATTACTTTTTAGATTTCATTAGAGGGACGCTAACAGAAACTTCAATTGATGACCACATAAATTGTACACATGGCGCAACAAAGATGCACCTCAAATATGCAAACACCGCAAGAAAACAGTAGATAATATGTCCATATAAAAAGGCACCATATACTGTAATTAGGAATAGGCACCATATACTGTAATTAGGAATTTACTCGAACAACATATGTGTACAGATACAAGAACCAGAAGAAAAAAAAAACTACAAAAAAATTGGTAATAAATACAAGTTTTAATGTATCTAAAGAATATAGACTATGTAATAAGCTTAATTGGTCAATTCTTAGCGCCTACTGTTACCAGTTAATGATAAAACTCAAGTTTAAACCTAAAAAACGCACCAGCTAAATCTATCATTTTACTATCCAAATTTCACAAAACTACTTCAACTTCAATCGCAATGCTACACTAACCCCGTAATATACTAATTACATTGTATTTTCCAAACTCAAATGATAAGGCTTAAGTTTCCAACAACTAATCTACTAAGTACCATTCACACATAGCTAAACCATCTGAATCCACCATTCCTTAATTCTCGAACTCACATAACATACACAGACATAGAAACACTCTGATAAAACCTAGGGGCTATAGTATTTGTTGGAAATTTATTGGGCTGCAATGGAGATGAAAACAGAAACAGATTGTGGTTCTACTCTAAAACTTTCAAGGCTCTGAATGATTTCTTTTAGAGAAATATTTCTACCCTCCCAACGAATTGGCGATTGCAACAGGTATGTGAAATACTGCCTTCAGAATACAATGAAAGCCCTACAACCGGAAATTGGATTCAAGGTTTGCACCCCTTGACCCAATCAAGAACACATGTAAAACAGATTCTGATGATGCTTTGTTTAAGAAAGAAAACAGAAGAGATTTTCGAATGATTTGAAAACGACTCTGGGAGATGCTACTTATAGGGTTTTTCACGTCTGTTGGAAACAGACAAGTTTCTCTTCACGAAACGTTAGGTCCCTTCATCAACAGACATTAATGGTGTCTGTTGGATTTAGAATTTTCTGGAAACGTTTTCTAACGGTCCAAACAGTTACGTATCAAAAATTTCTTCCGGGGGCGTTGCCCCCTAGACCCCCCACCAGGGGCGGTCTCCCCTGGACCCCCACGACCTGACATGTCAGGTCGACCACATCCTGGGAGGCTACGCCCCCCAGGACCCCCTTCGAAGCGCAATTGAAAATATTCCAACAATATTCACACAAATTCAATTGAATCACTATCTAATACAACTGAAATTTCATAATAAAATATACTAAATGTTATGGGTTTGCTCGATTCGACCCATAATGGAATTTATCCATAAAAATGATCTGAAAACTATGAAATCGCCTTTTAAAACAAAAATCGAAATTACGATATGGGGAAACTCACAAGAAGAGTAATGAGAGTAACTTCCACAAACCGATAAATCCAAAAATCTTATGTCCCTTCTCTCTACTTGCCTCTCATAAATTGGAAAACCAATGAAAGAAAAATTAGATCATCTTTTTTGTTTTCGCCTTTATTTCTTCGTCACCACGAAAATGATAATTTCAACAAGGCAAATGTTAACCTCTACATATAGGGTGGTTAACAAGGGTTAGTCAATTGAGATTTATAGGGAATTACGGAGACATTCCAAATCTCTTGTTAGTCGATAGGGAGTCTTTGTAAATCTATGAGAGTTTCTGTTATTGGATAGTGACTTTCTGAAAGTCTTTAGAATTCTATGTTATTGGATAATGACTTTTTGAAAGTCACTAGAATTCTCTGTTATTGGATTTGGATTTCCAAATCAATGATTTAAGGTTATGGGAGACTTTTGGAGACTTTTAAGTGAAAATATACCATAAAAAGCTTAAACAAAGTCTCTCCAAAATAGGTGATATTTGTAGAGACTTTAGGATATTCAAAAAAAAAAAAACAAAAAAAAACAAATAAGCTATAATGAATTTCATGCATATAAAAAAAAAACTATTATTTTCCAAAAACTCCATATTATGCGAAATCTCAACTCATGCATTATAATGTTCATGTTCAATTTGGTTTAATTTTCGGTTGACAAAATAGTCACGATTTCTAAATTTACAATTTTTCATTGATTTCTTCCATTTTTTTTATATTAATAAATAAATTTATGAATTATTTATTATACATTAGTTTTATACAATGATGATTTTTGAATTATTTTTCCTTCTAATTTAAAGTATATGTAAGATAAAATTCCTATATATTTGTCCCAATGACTCATTGAGATTTCCTAAAAATCACTGAGAGAGTCACCCAAAATCAATAGACTTATAGAGAGTCTCCCCAAATCTCTTACAAAAAAATTCTCTCGATATCTCTAAAAATCTCAATTGACTAACCCCCTGTAAGTAGCGGTTAATGCCAACCTTTGCTTTGGTGTTTGAGAAACTTTACTACTCATTAATACTTTTATTACATAAACGTATAGTTTTCCATTATTGCCCTTATTGAACAGTTTTTTTTTTCCTCTCTCTAGATATTTATTCCTTTGAAATCGAATTTTGTTTCTCTTAAAATCTCCATCAGTATCTTTTTGACACAGGTAGCCCCATCTATATTTACATTCCTTGATTTTCGGGGCTCTCTTAATTTCCTTTCGAAATTCTTAACCCTATATATACTCTAAAGTTCATCCAATTGTATGTAGGATATGAAATCTGCTACAATCTCTACAATGGTTAAAATGGTTTTTTTGGATTTTCTGAATGATAAAATTAAATGGTTACGGACGCATGTTTTTACCCAAAAATATATTTAAAAAAATCAAAGAGTTTCAAAATCGAAAAGGAAAAAACCCCTTAAAAACAAGAATATGACAATTGAATTTGTTTCTGGATCTAAAATTCCAAGAAGATGAAGAAGACGAAAGAAAGAAGAAGACGATGAAGAAAGAAGATGAAATTTTACCAGAGAACTGAATTTATTAGCTTAAGGGTAACAACGGAATCTATTAATTTATGAAACCCAAACTTGTTTTTTTAGTATTCCGATATACACTCCACGAAACCCTATCTAAAATATAATTAGTAATTAAGTCATATCCTATGCGTGGGTGCATAGGATAACATGACCCTTTTTCAGTTTTTGTTCATCCAAAAACCCACCGAAGGAAAACTTACATTCCTTGATTTTTGAGAATAATTTTCTCCCAGTAAATGGACGCGCGCCTTAGTTTTCCTTCGATGGGTTTTTGGATGAACAAAAACTGAAAAATGGGCTTGACAATAGTTTTCACAAATTAATGTTCATTTTTCCTTTTGAATACTTGGAGTCAAGTGAAATAATGTAGGTGTTTATTAGTTATACCCGCCAAAGTAAGATGTGTCCATTTAAAACAGGGATTGGAGTCCGGCTTTGAAGCTTAAAAGATTTCAGCTTACTTGTGGAAAAATGAGCTTAGGTTTATCTCATGCATAATTTGGGATGTTGTACAAGAAGGAAGATGAGTTATCTTGTGTGGCAGACTATGAGGTTGGGAGTGCAAGCATAATATTGGGTTCCTTCTGGCTAGACTAGTCTTGACATATAAAATTTGGGTTAGGGACGAAATTCGCACCTTTACCGTGTAGCACGCTAATAGATATTTTCATATCTCTCCAAATCATCGACATACTGAATGGAAGGCAAAGTTAAGTTATTACTTTAGGATTTTATATGACTCTTGAGGAATTTTAACAACATTCATCTGTTAAATGACCAATGAGCCTTTGGTGTTGTGTGATATATTCAAATAAGGAAACGACGTCTTCTTCTTGTTCTCGTATATACAATTTGCCTAATATAGGTTGTTAACATCCAGTACATATTCAAGATTCATAGGAATTAGTTTATATGTTAAATTGTGAACAAGATATAAAGCTTAGTGAAAATACATGTGTGTCTACTTTGCTTATTTCCATTTTCTTGCCTTTTGCTAAGGATTTCAGACCTTTTCCCCTATTGTGTGTCATTTTCTTTTGAAATTCGATTTTAAGTTCTGCAATGAATTAAAACCATGAAAATCATGTCTAGTATAACATGTTCCTACTTTGGTTCTTGAGATTATGCACAACTATCTTATGTCTTAACAATGATTATGAATGTTAGATCAATGCTCGGTTGAACCCACAAGTTATGTTATCTCAAGCTTGTTGTCAATGTTAGATGATCAAAATTGTATCTTGATTTCTAGTTTACTATGTCAAGTCTCAAACTATGTTAGAATTTGGTAGTTGAGTATCAGATATCACCCTCGAAGACTGAAGATCGACGAATAAGAATTTGGAGAACTTCTATGTCATGTATGTGAAGACTGAACCATTCTATTTTACTCCCTATCTTACCAATCTATCCGTTGAGACATTTTCATATGAGTTCTAATAGATTTGCAAAGAATAACTTTCGAGTCAAGCTTGTCTTGTTAAAAATCTCGAGATATGATTCTAACAAAGTTTTTCAACGATTCTTAACAATATTAGTTTTTAACAATTTTTTGTTGAACTAATTTGTGGATCAATTGAAAATTTTCCATGCAAATGATTCTCTCACGTGAAATGTTCCAAACATCATAAGAGATAAATATTGAACTATCTGATATTTCTGCTCAGGGTAGGTTGGCGAACCATTTCGCAAACCGTGAATTCAGTTGGGAACAGTTTACGAACCGTTGTGAATTAATTTCTTGAAGTTGGTACTATAGGTTAGCAGATGGCGAACCCGGTTCATGAACCGTAGTCAACTGAGTTCGGTAGTCTTCGGTTCACGAACCATTGTACCGTGATTTGTGAACAAGCCTAACGGTTCACGAACTATTGTACCAACTATCCCATCAGTTTTTAACAGATGCTCAAAGATTTATTTTTAAAATATGTTTAGCATTGTTAGAACTCCCAAATACTTCTAAGACTTCATTGATCACTCAAACACTTATGTGTGTGCATCATGATTAAATTCTTAGGTATTTAAATGAACATCAAATTGCTTTAGTTCTTTAGCATACTTGCCAAACCGAACAATTATTATACACGGTTCCATAATCGGTTCCTAGTGTATATTCTTATATTGTACTTTTCAAGACGTAAAAGTGTTTGCTTGATTCCCAAGTTATCTTAACTTGAATTATAAGCAACCCCTGGTATTTTAAAACTATAAACAGAGATTCTCTTTCAACTCGGAAATTCAATCCCTGTCACTTTGTGTCCTAGTTGATTTTATAGACCTGTGTTTCCTTTGAGAAACATAATTAGGTCTACGACTAAAAGACTTCGCTTTGGGGATTCGTGAAGCCGGGTCCGATTAACTTTACCTTGATAGTTCATGAAACCTGATCTTGCTTTTATGTTATTGAGGTTTTCGTAATCTCTTTCAGGAAAGCTAGGAAGTAATCGCAAAGTTTTTTTCATCTCAGACTTTGTGATTCCTTAAGATAGATATCTGAAAACTGATGTTAACTGATCTTTTGAAGATTGTTCTTGAGAGTTGGTCAAGAATCTAGGCTGCTCTTCGGGAGTCGTAAGTTCCGAATATGTGAGGTTTTCTAGCTTGTCTATGGAAAATATATTTCCTCACCTTGATCTTTGATCTAAATGGAAATCAAATATGCTTATCTGTTAGAGGTAGATTGGTATCAAAAGTCTTCACTTCAGCTGAAACAACTCTTAGGATGTAAAGGATGTCAGCTAAGTGAATCAATTGCATGGAGCCTTGTGAGGTTCAAGATACGTAAGGAACGGGACTATAACTGAATCACTTGGAGGGTGGATTCGGTCTTAACTACATTCTAGTCCGAATTCTGATAGTATGATAGTGTCTGTAGCGGCTGATACATTTTGGTGATCAAATATGGATGAGGTCCCGAGGATTTTCTACAGTTGTGGTTTCCACGTTAACAAAACTTCGGAAGATTTACGCAAGTTGTACATATTATGATAGTGTCTTGTGTTTTTCCTTTCCCATATTTTTTTTTTATCTGTATCAATATATTTACGCAAGTTGTACATATTCAATCTTAGTAGATACGTCCATATAATTGGAAGATTATTTGAATATGACTAGATTTGATCTTGGATATTGATTTTTGAGATCGTCCAAGTACTCTTCTTAACAATCAGGTTCACGGACTCTTGTATATATACATACTCATTAATAATAGGTTAGCCATATAAACTCTATATACATATTGTCAAGGATCATTCAGTTAGTCTTCTTGAAATTATATTAGGTTTTGTCCATACAGGTTGTCGAACGAAAAAGGTTGGTGGTGTACTTGGCACCCCTGTGTTTTCAATGAATGGCTGGTAAATATTATTGGAGAAGTGTACCATTCTTGAAGAGAATTTGGGACATGCAGGGAAACTTTTCGTTTGTAAGTAACAACTACCATACTTGACTATAACTTTACCCACTATTGTATAAAATTTCCTTTCATTATTGTTAGTTTACATTGTAGATTGCTATCATGCGACGTTTGTCAATGATGCATGTGTTAATGTTGTGGATATTGAAATTGGGTTGCCTTTCTCTTTTTTTGGTGACTGGATTTGGAATATTTTCTTTCGTTAACACATTTGGTATTCATACTGCCTGATCTGGTTTCTGGGTTGTTTTTCAGTTGTCCAGATGTTTGTTGAACATTTTAATTTTCTTCTTTTATTTGATGGAGTGTATCAAAATTAAAATATATGCTCATATTTTAATCTTCATCGACATTTATTAGATAAGGACTAGTCTAATTATTCCATTTGTGCATATCAATATACACATGCACATACATGGTCATTTAAAGTTGAAGTATTCTCGCTAAGATTGCCAGAAATTGGAAACGAGATTTTTTGTATGCGCTCACCTTTATGGATAAAAAGGAAAATGAGGTAAATAAAAGTTTGAATTATGCCATTGTTGAATGGAAAAGTAATTCTCGTTATTACTTCTATAAGAAAAGTAACAAAATTTATGTCATTTATGTGATTCTCAATTGAGGAAGAGATGAAGGAAGGGAGAATGGTATTCATTAAAGATTATTCAAGAAAAGTAATTGCTAGATATTTTATAAATGTATCTTTGTGACAATCATGTGTACTAATTATAGCATCGTTATAAAATTTTATTCTTAAGCATAAAATGGATCACAATTTATTACTTTTAAAAGCCAAAGAAATTCAACGACATCTAATGTCAAGGGAAGTTATTCGAATCCAACATAGTAGAAGTGGATAATATAGCCTGGAAGGGTTGCAAATCCATGATTCACTAGACAGGTTCCAACTCCGAGTGGTTGAAGATATATAAGATTCACATATGTCTTCAACAAGTATAAATCGGTGCAATCAACAATCAAGTTAAATTAATAAAACTGACAGTTATTGGTCACATCGACTATGTACCCGGTCATACGATTATTCCTCCACACATGTTGATTTATAGTTATATCCGAAGTTGAACAGATGCTATAAGATATATAAATGAGAACTCACTGAAAGAATTACTTGGTGCAAAAGGATTAAAGGCAGATGATACACACATATAACATAAGTTATATCGAAACAAATAGTACAATGTAATGCTCTTACCTCATTCTACGAGGCATGCAGCAAAAAGAAAAACATACAACACCATTAAAATTGATACCATGCTTTGGACCTCTTTTAGTTTGGAAGCTCTTTATTTTTATGATATAGAGGCATAAGAAGATGGAAAAGAATTATTTTATGATAAGCCAACTTACCTTATTTGGAAAGATTTTAAGAAATAATAACTTGTGATTATGGATGCCCAAGTAAATTTAGTTTCTAATTTTATCGAGATCAAAGAATAGTTTGTTGAAAATCTTTAATGTTTCTTTCTATAATGCACGTTTTTACATTTGAGATTAATAACTAAACTCAGTTTCTCTCGATGTGCAAATATTTTTGTTGATTGGTTTTATGGATGCTTCAATGAAGATTTTTTCTCCAGCAAGTGGTGAAGTCCAAGGAAAATTTTGAACTCAAATGTACTTGTCCAAATTAAGGTCGCATAAACTTTGAAACACAACAAGCATAAATGATGGATAATTTATGATTATATATCTTTATTATAAGATTGTAAAAATACGATCACAAAATACATGTGAAAAAGCAAATTTAACACTAATTTTCAAAGAAAATTTTATTCATTAAACATAAATTCATCAATTTATTCAAGGACATCTAACGTCAGACTTCTTGGGAGTTAGGGAAAATTTAGTTGGACCAACGTAGAAGAAACCAATATTGAATCCCCTAATAATGGCATATCCATTGTTTACTAGACAATTTCCACCTCCGACTGGTTTAAGCCATCTTTGATCAACATGTGTGTTAGAGTTGAATCCATCACATGTAACAATCAAGTTAAATTGAGAACAAGCACAATTATTGACAACCTCAACACTGTATTCTGCACCTTTTGGTCCTGATCTTCCAGTAGGATTTTGTCTGAGTATTATGTCTGATTTCTTACAGTTATAGGCCGTACCTGCATATATATATAAAGAATTAAAAAAAATCACACAATCGGGGAAATGCTAGTAGATAATTTCTTTTAAAAAAAGTGCACAGTACATGAGGCAAATGATAAACAAGTAATGTGTTGGTGATACATGTGTGATATTCCACAAGTTAACGTAGATAATTGTCTATTGTAACGTGGTTACCTCCTTCTACTAGGAATGCAACGACTAGAAAAAATGATAACACCTTGATGATCGATGCCATGTTTTTTCCTCACTATTATAGAATTTAAGGATCGATAACTATAGAACCAAATTGCTAGACACGAATATTGGTTTCTTCCTTAATGAGAAGAGGCTAATGATCTTCTTATTTATATTATAGTAGTACAACAAAACTTGGAAAGATTTGCCTGAAGAACAAAATACAATGAACGTAATTAATATATATAAATCTTAATTTATATCAACATGATTATAGACAATTAATAAGCTTGATACAATATCTTCTTCGCACTCTTGAATATATCTTCATTCCATCTCTGAAATACAATCTTTTACAAAGATTTTCTTAACATCAAAATAAAACATGTAAAGTGGTTGAAATGAAAATTACACATAAGTAATTTTCAATGGGAACAGATCCATTGACTCATGACTTAATCTTTTTACTTAATTTCTTCACCATCGGATACAAGTGGATGGATAGTCAAGATCAAAATGATATTAATAAATCAATAGAAGTATTATCAATCACCCATCCACTTTTATATGATTGTGGAGAAATTAAGTTAGGAAATTAAAATCAAAGAATTCGTTTTGTTTTCAATATAGACAAAACATTTCACTTGGGCGTGACAAAAAATTATGTTTATAGTTGTTGGCAAGGGGCAAATTTTGAACCAAAAAATGGAGCATGCAATTCACCTCTCTATCCATGCATACACCTTTTTTTTTTTGCCAAATCTTCTTTTTCACCAAACCAAATCTACAAAAGATACAGATGAACATGTAGCACAATAATATCTCACCCAAGATTAATGTAGCACAATAATTGCCCATCAAAGACTTTCAAATCGTAAATTGTGATATAAACCGTTCTATTATTTTATGAGTCATCAAATATTGAATTATATTATTTATTTTATTTCCTGTAAATTCACAATTAACAATCATTCACAATTCACAATTAACAATCATTCACAATTCACAAAAGTTTTATTTTCCCGAAGTTTTGATTTTGGAAAAAAAAGAAAACTTATATCAAGTGGATACCTTTAAGATCCTACCATCCTCAATTTAAACACCAAACCCACCTGAAAATTTTAAAAACCTAAATAAAATTTTGTTTTTCATTAAGGAAAAAAAAACATTTCACAAAAGTTTAGGCTTATAATTGATTTGGGTTATAGAGTTCAACGATGATATCGTCAAAGACTAAACTGGAATATGAGAGAAGTTGATCTTTCATCCAATTTTCTTTGGCTGATTTATATTTTTGATTCGTGGTTAATTGTGTCTGAATTAATTTCTGTTAGTTTCTTAACCTTGAGTTATCAAACTAGGGATTCGTTCAAGTATGTGCAGCAGATTGGTGACTGAATCTAGGTTTCAATTAATTAATTTGTATGGTTTTATGTTGTAGAAAAAATTTGCAAGAAGAAATTGAGATTTATGTTGCAAAGGTTTTATGGTTTGGTTTGGGAATCTCAGTATCTTCCTCAAGAAAGGATTGGTGAGTGGAAGAATATCTCAGTATTCTTTATCAAGAAAGGATTGAGCATGTATGTTTTCTAAATATCCTCTTCGTGAACCAAATGTCTTGGTATTAAGGCTGCATATGGGCCAGTACAGTCCGGGTTTCTTAAGAACCCGGTAGTTATACCTCGTACTGACCGGTTCCACGTTATGGCTACATGTACATGTACCTGTGATACCGGTCCGGTTCAAGGTACACCATAGCAGCAGGATTTTCCTTCTTCATATATTCCATATGTTCGTGCATACACAAACCATAAACATATTAACATATAATAACATATATACAAACTATAAACATATCAACATATAGTAACAAATAAAAATAATATGAGATATTTGTATGTAATATGTGTTGTTAGATAGAAATATTTCTTCTTGTAGCATTTGGATGCATTCCGCAATAAGCCATACAACTTTTATCCCTTTAAGTGTTTCTCTAAATTGTTATACAAGTGCCTGAAACAACAAAAACTTATAAGTAGCTAGCAAACTCTAATCAAATTTTTGTTCAAAGAAAATATACAGTTGAGAAGCTCATCTCCAATAATATTTATGATGTGAGTCTGGGAACACACCAGGGACAGCTTCAAGTAGCCATTTTTGTCTTCTAAAATGAATGTCAATGGGTTTTGATGGCTTAAGAGTAATGGCTTCAAGTCAACGAGGAACATAGTCCAATTCTCAATTGTTTCAGATGGTAAAACACCAATTCCTAATGTGACTAATCTTGACCATCTAACCCTGTTGCAGCCATCAACACACCACCATATTTACCAGTTAGATGACAAGAATCTAACCCAATAGATGATCTATACCCTTCATGCCATCCGTTGATAGCTCCAACAAAACTTTTGGTATTGACTCAAATGACATGTCAGTCTTACAATATGAGAAACTAGCAACTGAATTCTTGTTGGAGTCGCACACCATCTTACAAAACTGGGGAACAAGTTTGAAACTCTCTTCATAACTCTCATATTTAACTTTTATTACTAAGTTCCTAGCTTTCAGTGCAGTATGATAAGTAATATCAATAAGATAGCAAGCCTTGAAATCCTCTTGAATTTGTCTTGGTCTTGGAATTACATTTACAGAGCTATTCTTCAACTTGTCTTGTATAACTTCAACTACCAATTGAGGGTCTATAGATCTATTCATTATCTTGTCTTCTATAATCCTCCCCTTGTAAGTATGGTCTAAGTTCACACCCTTCACTTTAAATGTAAACTGATGTTGTAGTTTTGAAGCAAAAAACAAAACAGTGACACTCAACATTTCCTTTATGGTTAAACCTATTTTCACACTAAACCATAAGTCTTTTCCTATCATTCTTTTAATCTTTATACTCACGTTCAATTAATACATATGAATGCATTTTTATCAGTAAATTTAGTACCTACAATCATTTGTGAAGGATCCAGTGGTTGAACAAGGTCTGAGTCATCAAACAAATCTTCAGGTTCATCCTAAAACTCAGGATTATCATCTTGGAAATTCTTGTAATATTGAGGGTCTTCTTCACCCTCTTTACCTAAACAAGAACAAACCAAAATAATTAGTTAGTTCTACACCATCATCATTCACCTAAACAAGTATAAGCCATAACAAACAAGAATAATAATATGATACAACCATAAAAAAACAAGAACATTTAAATGTAATTACATCTTGTACCTTGGTCATTTACTTCTACACCATCATCACTTGAATTATCATTATTTGCATAGCACTAAAGTGTTATGCAAATATTAAATGCACAAAGGTACAAAAACAGTAAATCAAGTGTGAAGGTTATAAGCACCTTCATCTGTACTTTTATTTTCAGCATCACTTGCATCTTCATTGTCTTCATCACTATTATAAACAGCCGCAGCTTCAGGATTTTCTACAGGATGGCACTCATCAACTTCTTTGTTCTCAAGTTGAATTCCCAACTTATCATTTTCTTTCATTTTGTTTATAACCAATATTCTTCATCAACTACAACTGGTTCCTCATCTACTAGAACTAGTGTACTACTTGATCCTCCTCTCAAGTTATCACCAACAATACTTGCTTGAGTAGGTTGTGAAATGCCCTTCCCAAACAACGTTTTAGCGCTAGAACCACCTGCACTTTTGTTCTTCTTACCTCCAAGTCTTGGGCTTCTTCTTACTTGAGGTGACTTTGATGTTGTTTTCTTAGGTGTGACCTCCTTGTTCCATTCAAGATCTTTAACCTTGACAATCAAATCAATAAAACCATTGCCATGTACTACAATATTCTCCCAAAACCAAAAAAAAGCATGATCATTCTTTAGTGTCCACAAAACTCCATGTTCAGACATCCATAATAAATAAAAAAAAACTATCATCTAGATCTTCCAAACATAACTTCTTGTGAACCATTTGCTCAAATATCCTCAGACTCATCATATCTCTTTTTAACTGTTTGAAAGAACACTCAATGCAATATTATATCTCTAAACTTGGTTTTTCCCTTGTCAATATTGCCACTGAAAAATACATAAACACAAATATATTAGAAACCACTCTTACAAATACAGACACAAATTTTCTAAAAAAAATAAACAATTAATTTCTTTTTTTGGGGATTATTATTATAAGTTCTTTGATTTTATAAAATTATTCGATTTTTATACAAAAGTACAGACCCAATGGAGATTCTTCACAGAAAAAACAAAACAAAAACATAAAAAATGATGCAAAAGTTAGGGTTTCAAAAAAATAAAGTTAGGGTTCACTGTATATTGACGGAAAGAGCTTTGAAATCATTATGTTTCATCATTCAAACACAGATCTAACAAAATCAAAAGTTAGGGTTTCCAATATTGTTACTTGGATATCCCTTTCTCCTTTCCAGTCGTCGTCATAGACGATATATTTTCATTCATCTTCAGTTGATTCAATTGATTTGATTAAATCATCAAACACACCCAACTATCCTCTCATGTCAATTGAATCGCCAATTTTCCCCCTCTTTTTTGAAACAGAAGAGAATGAGGAAGATGTCGGCTGCGAAATGAAAAAGATAGATTTACTTTCTTTAACTAGATTTAGGTAAATTGTAGGGGTTTATGATAATTATACTCATTTTTTGGCTAGGTAAACGACTGTGGACTCAATATGTGGGCCCAAGACGTGAAAATAAACTGTAAGGGCATGTTAACAAGTTTTAAAAAAACAGGGCAAATATCGGGGTACTTTATCAAAATTGCCTTGTAACTTTCACACATAAGTTTTAATCGGTATCTCTTTATGATCCTTTGATACAACCTAATTAAAAATGTTAGAATCTAATCTTGTTATATTAAAAAGTCACACAAATCATAAGAGATCGCCATAATATGGGATCGGAAATTAGGGTTAGTGAAAACCAAAATAACATCTCATAAACCGAAAGCAAAGCATAAAAGATATTCATTCACATAAGCAATACAATCGATACTATCAAAACGAATGACACAAATGATTTAAAATAAAAGCTTAATCGTTCATATTGTTGATAGTTTGAATAGACTTTACACAAATATTGAAATAAATCAACAATTGATTAGTCTATTAAGAAACTAACTTAATCTATAGTGGTGCTATGGTTGTTCACTCGGGTTTCTTTAGTGTTCAAACTCTTGAAGCATGTCTCGATAGACTTATCAGCAACCATCTCTTGTTTTTCAAGTTTCTCAACTTGCTGTTTCAACTCTGCAAGATCGGTTATTATCTCTTCAATACTGTCTTTTAACCAATCTTGATTTTGAACTATTATTATGAGAATGGTTCTCAGTTCTTCAAAACCAATGATGAACTTCACCATACTATCAGTAGGTATCCACTTGGTTTCTTTCAGATCTTGAAAATTAAAAGCAAGTAGGAAGGACTCCTCTTGAGATCCAGAAGGACTATCATAATCATAACCAGACATGGCTTTTGAGACAATCTTCTTATTTATTTGTGTATTGATTCCTTGACACTCCTTAACTCTTCGAGCTTTCTCCTTATTTGCCTTAGTAACACTGTGAGTTATTGGAAGCATGTTCAAAAATTTAAATAAGGATTCTTCAACGCATATAAGAGGAAATATCCTTAAGTTACTAAGGATTTATCAGGGTTTCTCCTTTTTGGAGATTCTTTATGCGCTCTCATGGTGAGTTTTTTGTGAACTCATTGGAGATTTTGGGTGGAAGTTCAAGTGTGGTTATCAAGATTCAAAACTTTGGGCTTATACTCTCATATTCTACCTAAAAAGGTTAGAATCTAATCTTGATATATCAAAAAGTCACACAAATCATAAGAGATCACCATAATATGCGATTGGAAATTAGGGTCAGTGAAAACCGAAATAACATCTCATAAACCGAAAGCAAAGCATAAAAGATATTCGTTCACATAAGTAATACAATCGAGACTATCAAAACGGATGACACAAAAGATTTAAAATAAAAGCTTAATCATTCATATTATTGATAGTTTGAATAGACTTTACACAAACATTGAAATAAATCAACAATTAATTAGTCTATTCTCAAGATCAAATATTATAGAAACTAACTTAATTTTTAGTGGTGATCTGGTTGTTCACTGAGGTTTCTTCAGTGTTCAAACTCTTGAAGCATGCCTCGAGAGACTTGTCAGCAACCATCTCTTATTTTTTAAGTATCTAAACTTGTTGTTTCAATTCTTCAAGATCGGTCATTGTCTCTTCAACTTTATCTTTTAACCAATCTTGATTTTGAATTGTTATTATGAGATTAGTTCTCAGTTCTTCAAAACCAGTGATAAAGTTCACCATACTATCAGTATCTACCCGCTTGGTTTCTTTCGGATCTTAAAAATTAAAAGCAAGTATAAAGGACTCCTCTTGAGATCCATTAGAACTGTCAGGCTCTTAATCATACATGGTGTTTGAGACTACCTTCTTCTTCCTTTCTGTATTAATTCCTTGACACTCCTTAACTCTTCGAGCTCCCTCCTTATTTGCCTTAGAGACACTTCGAGTTATTGGAGGTGTTAGAGCATTGCTCGGTTGAACCCACTAGAGTTGTTATGTCAATCTAGCTGTCAAATTTAGTTGCCAAAATGCATTCTTGTTTTAGTATACTAAAGTTAGCTTTGGACTAGATTAGGTCTAAGAAGTAGAATCGAAGCTATCCTTGAAGGATGAAGATTGAAGACTAAAAGAAGACATCAACAAGGACTTCATCAAAAAAAGGTATGTGGTTATTGATTTCATTTGGATTCTTGTTCAATTATACCTTTCTAATTTGTCGAAACAAATGCTCGCTCTATGGAACAATTCCTATGACGGAAAATATACATTTATGTATATTTACTCGAGGTTATTTGAGCCACTACTTTTGTGACAATAACATTTATCCATGGAAAGGTTCTCATGTTATAGTTAATAAACTTACGAATTCAACGAGCCAATAATCACTCAATTCTGAGTTATAACGATGAAGTTATGAGTGATTTATTAAAGTAATATTTATAAGTGTTGTATAACTGTTGCAGTTCGTTAGTAGGAAACAATCCACGAAATGTTTGTAACGGTTCACGGACTTGACCCCAATTACGTGACTAGAGGCCTTTTTTAGTCATGTTTTTTATGTTTCCTTATCTAGGCAAGATAGCTATTACTCCAAACATATTTGATTACCATATTAAAGTGTTTGTGATATCTTTTAATTCCTTCCTAAGATAAATTGTGATTTAGTCACATAAATACAATATTAGCTAAATTAATTAATTATTTAATTATTTTGGCAAGAGTTGTAACTTAGGAAAGACTTCCAAAATTAGGAGAGTCTTGAAAAAGTAAAATAGCTTTGCTTAGTTTTCAATCTACCTTGTTAACTATAAATAAAGGGTTCATAAATACCATATTTTTCATCCCTTGGAAAATTGGTGTAAGGTTCATAAGGTTGTTTCCCATGTCTTCTGTTCTTCGTGAACAAGAGTGAGATAAAAATCTTTTCCTTGGGGATTACAAAGTCGAGTTGATAATAATCTTCATGATTGTTGCAAAACTTGTAATCCATGCTTTTCAACTCTTGCCTATTCTAAGGTCTTCTCTTCTAATATAAGACCATTCAAGAGTTGTTGATCATAAACCCTAGGATTTGATAAATCTCAGTTCTCGATCATATACCGACACTAGTTGGTTGAAATCGTAACTCGAAAGAAAACATCGATTAAGGTATCTCGTAAAAATCCTTAAGAAGTTTTAAATAAGATATCTCTAGATTTATTCTAGTTGTTATTGTTATATAATAATTAGGTTTCTCTTCATTTTTGATGAGTATAATAAACCCTAATCAACAATTTTTTTTTTATATTACTTTTGTTAGAGAACTTCTTGGTCGAACTCGCAAGCGTTGCTATCTCAAGCTTGTTTGTCAAGTTTAGTTGCCAAAACTATAAGTCTTGATTTCTATAGTATACTTATAGCTAAGTCTCGTACTAGGATTGTAAGTGTAGTTGAGCTCTAGACTCCAGGGAGTTCATCAGGCAAAAACGAAGAACTACTCAAGGAACTGGTAGATCTTCATCGACAAAAAGGTATGTGGAGACTTGAACTTATTTATCACTCAAAAGTTTATCTACTCTATCTCTCATCTTGAGATAAAAGTCGTATGGCTATATAGACTTCGATTATACACATTTGATATTTCGAGCCGAGTTTATCTCGCTTATCTATTTCTCGAAATATGTGTTGGTAAGCTTTCATTTTGGCCAAGTTCATCTTTACTTATGACGAAAGTCATGTTGATCATTTCAATTTCTTGAAAATCACTTTGATGAAAAATAGTTTGTGAATAATAATCATATGACATCCTCTAAGAATGTTTCAATGATTGAAATGAGAATTTAGAATATATAACCTTGAATGGATATAAACATTATATGTGAACTCATACTTGTGTAAGTCCAAAATCCTTGAACCAAAGTATGCATACTTTACTGGTTATGATGTCCGGAGCTAAGTCCACGTACCCATACTCGTACTTCGGGAAGTTCAAATCCTATGAATTTTTGCTGGAGTTTGTGAACTAAAAACAAGCTCAATCCATGTACTTAAGTATGCGTACGAGTATGCATACTTAAGTAGGTTATTTTCTAAAAACGGTTTATTCATGAACTAAAATTTTATATATATATATATATATATATATTAAGGAATGCAATCTAATAAAACCGTGGCTATAATGTTCATAAATCGATTCGAGTGAATCAAAATCATTTTTGCTTCGATTGTGTCTTGTATACTTCTATGTGATCTAACCAATCGAACAACTCTCTAACTAGTTCATTTGAGTCATTTGAACTAGTTATGGTGAAGATGAATAAGGTTGATATGAAAGTGCTCATACGGCTAACCATTGGTTAACTATTGTTGAACCAACTAGGTGTACATGTTTAGGTACGGTTACTCAAACCTAAATGAAGTATATTTTATTTGTGTATAACAAGCTAAGATTCGATCTAACGGTTGAAAGATATTAGCTTGAATCTAATCAAGTTTTCATCTAACGGTGAATATTGAATGTTTTGTTACCAAGGTAACTTAGATTGCAAACCCTGATTTGAACACTATATAAAGGAGAAATCTAGCAACTGGGAAATCTAATCCCTACACCTCATGTGTGATACTAGTATAGTTGTATAAGTTAGATTTGATTCTCCTTTAACCTTAGGTTTCTCTCTAGACCCTGTAGGTTAACGACTTAAAGACTTCATTGGGATTGTGAAGCCAGACCTAACAATTTTCTCTGTAGTTGCGTGATATGATCTTGCTATTTCTATCGTGATTGAGTGAAATCATAAGATTGGATTGATATTTATATCTCCGATAGGCAAGATAGAAAAGTAATCACAAACATCTTCGTCTCATCGTTTGTGATTCTATAATATCTTGTTTCGCTAGTCGATTAATATTATTGTGAGGTGATTGATAATTCTAGGCTGTTCTTCGGGAATATAAGTCTGGGTTATCGATTGGTTCATGTTCACCTTGATTTATCAAAATACAGAACAAAACTCGTAGGTATTTCTGTGGGAGACAGATTTATCAATTCCTGTAGACTTTTGCGTGTGAGACAGATTTGTTTATTAAAGTCTTCGACTTTGGTTCATAAAAACTCTTAGTTATGGGTGAGATCAGCTAAGGGAATCAAGTGTGTAGTATCATGCTAGGATCACATACGTAAGGAGCACAACTTTACCTTGGATCAGTGTGAGATTGACTGGGGATCAACTACAGTCCAGATCGAAGTTAGTTTGTAGTAGGTTAGTGTCTGTAGCGACTTAATACAGTTTATGTTCAATCTAGACTAGGTCTCGGGGTTTTTCTGCATTTGCGGTTTCCTCCTTAACAAAACTTCTGGTGTCTGTGTTATTTATTTTCCGCATTATATTTTGTTATATAATTGAAATATCACGGGTTGTGCGTTGAATCGATCAATTGGTAAATCCAATCTTTGGTTATTGATTGAAATTTATTGATCCTTGAACATTGATTTTTGGTACCGTTCAAGTTATTTCTCTTGTATTCAATCAGGATCGCAGATTTCTATTTGTTTGAGTAAGGATTGAATCAAGAAATTGAGATATAACTCTTTGATATACTTTTTATTAAGATTGAGTCTGACTGTCTAGTTGATTCTCTTAAAAGTATATTGGAGTTAGTATATACAGATTGCTAAGCGAAATATTAGGTGAGGTTATTAGACCCCCTCTTTTTCAATTGGTATCAGAGCAGACAAACACGTTTAAAGACCTCATAAGTCTGTATTTGTAAGCGATCTGACTCTATGGACGACAGTAATATCTCTGATAAACGCGTCACCAGAAACAAAAGTTATGTTTGACAATGTCTATTAAAGGGAAAGATTCGTCAATCTCAAATATAGATGAACCTAGTGTTCTGACGAGACAGACATACACTGACATGTGTTATCGCAATTACCCTTCAAAAGAGTCTATCTCCGTTAATAAAAGGGAATCAGCTAAAAAGAGTAAACTTATTCTAAATCTTGTTAGAATCCAAGCTGATATATTTAATCGGCTGAAAAACAATGTCAATGTTCTTCTCGGTATAGTAAGAGATTGTGAATCTAAAGAAAAAGATCTTTGCAAAGAGAATGTTGAAGTTCAGTCTTCACGTATCTTACTCGAGTCGAGCCTCAAAAAGGATGTTTTGGAAATTGAACATCGCTTGAGTAAACTCTCAATTCAAGGATGTTCCAAAAAGTCTATTATACCATCTACTTCTATCACAACTGAAAGAGTTCCAGTTCCATAAGTAAAACCAGAATCCCTTCCTATTGGAAAAGATGTGCTTATAGCCTCCTCCAATCGAGGATGTTCCACATCACATGGAAGGAAGAAATCTCCAAACGATGACGTTAAGTATGTATTGTCTAATCACCCTTGTGATCAAAAAGTATATCTCTTTTATGATTCAAAAGGGCTTGTTAAGCAGAAGAAAAACTCTTGGTTGAATAACAATTCCATTGTTCGATTTCAATACACCTTATATTTAATCCTCAAAGGTGTAACTGACATTCGCATATCTAAACTGATTGGGTTCAGTACTCACCCTGTGTATTCTACCAGGAAAGTCAGTTTGATGAGTTCCTCGAATACTCAAAAGCATAATAGACGTCTTAAGAAAAATCTTCCAAGAAGAGATCAGGAATTCTCTCCTGTAAAAAAGGGATATAATGCTACTTTTAATGTGAACAAAGTATCAGGAGATGGGTGAAAAAATGATGATATGAAAAATAACCTAAAGGTGATAATTGAAGGTTGTAAAGAAATTGTCAATAGGCTGTCAACTTCCTCTAGTCAAGATTCTTCTGGTAAGAACTCAGACTGTGTCTCGTATTTTGATGACAACAAGTTTTATGACAATTTCTCACATGAAAGGGAATCATTTCCTAGACTCAATAGAAAAAAGAGACTCAACCGTGAACACATTTCATCTAATGAGATTAGGGCTCATACTTGTGATAATTAATCACAAGGGTTGAGAACTTACTCATAATAACCATGTTGAGTAAGATGTGTTAATAATCAGGTATAATGTTGGCAAAATTGTTTTATGTTTAGTTGAGCAATTTTCTTATCGTTCATAGCTAAGATATTGTCCGCAAAAAACTTTTCTTAAGTATTGGTTGTGTCTGATGTTGTTTTTCTCTCTCAAAGAAGTTTTTCGTTGCAACTATGTTTCCTGTTACTTTTGTGCTCTAAATTGTTACTCTCTGAAGATATAAAATTTATTGAGCCAAAAATCTTGTGATATTTTTCACATAGCAAAATTTCTGTCTTGTCACAAAAATACGATCTTTTGCGTGTTTTTGTTATTGGGTCAAGTTGTGTTCGTACGGGTGCCGGTGTTACTGTTACGAATCAATTTTGGAAACCCTAAAAGTTACCTTTCCTAAGAAACCATTTAAATACCAAACCCTTGAGTCACATATGCATACTCTGGTTGTTTTGTTCTGTCAAGAATGTCATCATCTTTTCACTATGGTGATTTTGCAAGAGGATTTCTTGTTAAAGGTATTGGTTTCGAGTCCAAAGGGAGGAAGAAAAGAACCTTAGTAGAAGATGATCATCCTAATGCATCATGTTACTATGCTTATACACATCAGGATATTGAGAATGAGGATATGGTTTCTGCTGAGGTGGTTCATTATTTTCTTAAATACTTTGAGAATGCAAAACTGCAACTCGTTGATACTTTGAAGAGTCTTGATGTGTTAAGAACTGGGTTGAAAAAGGTTAATTATGACATTGTTCTCATGAAGACACATGTTAAAGAACTTCTCAATGAGGATATCTTCTCTAAAAATGTAGTGGATATTGTCAATCACAAGCTCAAAGATCTCAAGGCTCGTGAGGATTCCGAAACGTCTATTTGAATTTAGTTCGTGTTCGGTTTTGGTGGTTTAGGAGTCTCTCTTTGTTTATTAGCTTGTTGATTTTATTTTGTCCAGGAAACTTCTTATGAGAATTTATTCTTGTGTTTTAAGAAGGATAACTAGGGTTTGGAAAAGCCATTATTGTGATTACACATAGCTATGTCCAACGTTTTTCATCTTCAATGTTTTTAGATTTATTTATTTAAATTCTAAAGTTTGTTTGGAAGATGATTTTGCAGTATTAATCTTTATGGTTTTATATATTGCAATTTGTTATGGGATATGTGTGTTTGCGTCCGTGAACTATGATTTTCCCATACATGGTCAAAAGTTAAGTTTTTCATATATCGATATGCATGTATTGATAAAATATTGAATGAACTTTTGACAAACAAAAGTTAAGCCTATTATATCATTATGCAAATATTGATGGAAAATAGGATGATCTTTTGTTTACAAAGATTATGGCTATTATACGTCATTGTGCAAATAGTGATGAGAAATAGAATGGGTCTTTGTTTATTCCGCAATATTGATCTTCTCGGATCCATATTTTTTATGTATATATTGTGCGGCTCTGTAAGTTTTCTTATGTGAGCATTTCCGATTAAATTAATCATGGGTTCTCTTGTGGTTAATTTAATTGAGATTTTTGGATACAAATTCATATTCTTATTTGATTTGTTAATGTCTAAAGAAATCCTTCTTTTCTTGTGAAAGTAAGGTCGCTCTTGTTGTTCTTTCGGGAATGACATTTTATGGGGGAGAGTTCTTAATTGAACTTGTGCTTAATTGATAAATTTTTGTGGGGAGTGCGGCTGTGGAATATTATAGGGGTTATCTCGTATCTTTATAAACTCCTTGATGAATGCATTTAATTCCGACTATACGATTGCATCTAAAAAGTTGATATGTACTTTCTTTTGGTCATGAAGTGTCTCTATGGAAATTTCATTAGGATCCCACTAGTTTTCGTACATTTGCCAATTTTATTGACAAAAAGGGGGAGAATTAATGTGTAGTTCACACTACAAATACATAAGGTTTTCGGATCATTATGTAAGGGGGGGTGGTTTTCATGTGAGACGAAGTATTGACTAAGGAGGAGTGATACATATCACCATAGTATTGTTGTCGAAGTTGTGATACAATTGAACTTTGATGCTATGTAATAATACTATGAGACTGTGTAACAATGATTGAAAGCTATTGTTTACTCATTGTTATGGCTACGGATCCTCAACAACGATGATGCTGATTTGAATATCTTTGGAATCATTGGAGTACTTGGAAGTGACGAAGATTTCGAGTAATGTTGAAGAACTAAGGAGATCAAGCATGTGGATGAGAAGTTGCAAAGTTTATTTATTTTGTATTTCATATGTATTGATATTTTTGTCACTAAAATTGACAAAGGGGGAGATTGTTAGAGCACTGCTCGGTCGAACTCGTAAGGTTGCTATCTCAGGCTTGTTTTTCAAGTTTAGTTGCCAAAACTATAAGTGTTGATTTCTAGTCTACTTATAGCTAAGTCCCAGACTAGGATAGTAAGTGTAGTTGATCTCTAGAATCCATGGCATTCATCATGCAAAGACAAAGAACTACTCAAGGAACTGGTGGATCTTCATCGAAAAAAAGGTTTGTGGAGACTTGAACTTATCTATCACTCAAAAGTATATATACTCTATCTCTTATCTTGAGACACAATTCGTATTATTATATAGACTTCGATTATACACATTTGCTATTTCGAGACGAGTTTATCTCGCTTATCTATTTCTCAAAATATGTGTTGGTAAGCTTTCGCTTTGGCCAAGTTCATCTTTACTCGTGCCTAAAGTCATGTTGATCATTTCAATTTCTTGAAAATCACTTTGATGAAAAATAGATTATTAATAACAACTATATAACATCCTCTAAGAATGTTTCAAAGATTGAAATGAGAGTTTAAAATATATAATATTAGTGCATAGCTCGGTTGAACCCACCAAGCGTTGGTTTGTCAAGTTTGGTTGTCATATTTTAGTGAACCAAAACTCATTTAAGAGTCGCTTGATTTAAATGACTAGAGTCAACTTCGTATAGGTTAGCTTGAAAGTATTAGGATGTGACATTACAAGTATTGCGAAGACTTGAAGAAGTGAAGAAGTACGGAGCTACAACCACAACATCATCCTTCCACTTGAGGTTAGTGATATTTGACTTGAACTGTTTCATTCCCTAATGTATCTTTCAAGTCGTGCATATTAAAAATATAAAACTGCGAAGCATGAATACTCTAGATAGACATAGTATTAAGGAATACAATATAAGGTTTATTGCTTAACCATTAAACTTTCTATATAAGACATCAACATGATCGTATGAATGCTATTGTGATTATGTATGAGTATGAGGTGAGGATTTCATCCTAGGAAACAATGTTTTTACATGTGTTTTAAGGAATTAAGTTCATGATATGTGTTGTGAACCGAAAAGGAAATCGCCAAGCATTATTGGGGCTGTTCTTCATTGCATGTCTTATGAATGACCAATATGTGTGATTAGTATAACCGCTCATGACTTGTTTGTGAAACGATGGTACCCCAAATATAACTCAAGCTATTACTTTTCCTTCCTATAAATCATTTCCCCGAAAGTGATTGTCTATGGACTGAGTTAAGACAATACAACAAATTGGTTCACACTTTGTGTGATCGTCTATGGATACGAGATCGAGACAATATAACAACAAAGTGTGTTTACTTGATACAAAGGTTCGGACCTAACCAAACTCAATAGGATTCACGTATCAAGTAAATAGGAATTAACGTTTGTGTAATTTACTTTAATTATAATAAAACAATTATAATGCGGAAATATAAAGTAAATGACACAACAAGATTTTGTTAACGAGGAAACCGCAAATGCAGAAAAACTCTGGGACCTAGTCCATAATTGAATACTCTCAGGAAAGGAACAAGTCACGTACTTTGACCAATTCCTTTGGTTCGTATTCCAAACAGTAAAGGAACAACAGATCTGTTTGGTATCAACTCTCTTCAACCAAGTGATATGAGTTGCGGAAAGGTTCCTGTTAGAGCACTGCTCGGTCAAACTCACATGCGTTGCTATCTCAAGCATGTTTGTCAATCTTAGTGATCAAAACTATAAAGTCTTTATTTCTAGTCTACTATAGCTAAGGTCTCGGACTAGGAT
Source organism: Papaver bracteatum (assembly GCA_023529315.1). NCBI lineage: Eukaryota > Viridiplantae > Streptophyta > Magnoliopsida > Ranunculales > Papaveraceae > Papaver > Papaver bracteatum. The sequence goes on along the minus strand of JAJJWX010003277.1, from coordinate 1,187,613 downwards.
AGAAAGTGTAGTTGAGCTCAAGAACTCCATGGCGATCATCATAAAAGACAAAGGACTACTCAAGGAACCAGTGGATATTCATCGACTAAAAGGTATGTGGAGACTTGAACTTATCTATCACTCAAAAGTCTATCTAATCTATGTCCTATCTTGAGACAAAATTCGTTTTACTATATAGACTAAGAATATGCACATGTGACATTTCGAGCTGAGTATATTTCGCTTATCTATTTCTCGAAATGGGTGTTGGTAAAGCTTTCGCTTTAGCTAAGTTCATCTTTGCCTAACGAAAGTCATGTTATTTTTTCAATCACTTTGGAAATCGCTCTGACGAAAAATAGTTTGTGTATAACAATTATATAACGCCCTCTGAGAATGTTTCAATGATTAAAATGAGAGTTTAGACTATATAACCATTGTGGGATATAAACATTATTGTGGCAACACATATATGTATAAGTCCTTAACACTTGAACCTAAGTTTGCGAAATTTGTTGATCAAGTGGAACCAGAATGTGAGCAGCAACTCAGTCCGCGAACTGGCGTAATTTCTTGAACCCGAGAATATCTTCTGAAGTTGAAGCTTAGGTGTAGTCCGCGAACTGACGGAAGTTCTCATCCCGAGACATTCTGCTGGACTTTATTAACTTTAACCGGTTAGCTTGATTCCGCGAACTCAAGAGGTTATGTCTGAAAACGTTGTTCGTGAACTTATTTTAAATTACTAAGGAATGCTTTTGCAAAACGTGGCTTTATAGTTCATGAAATTATTCGAGTGAATCACATTGTATTTGATTCAATTGTGTCTCTTGTAATACTTAAGATCTTGTAGCAATTGAACAACTCTCTAATTAGTTCATTTGAGTCATTTGGACTAGTTATGGTGAAGAAGAATATGGTTGATATGAAAGTTATCATTTGGCTAACCATTTGGTTGACTAATATTGAACCAACCATTGTACATGTTTGGGTACGGTTACACAAACCCAAAACGTCGAGTACATGTGTGTATGGCAAGCTAAGTTTTCGATCTAATGGTTGAGAGATATTAGCTTGTATCTAATAAGGTTTTCATCTAACGGTGAATATTGAATGCTTTGTTAGAAAGCTAAAATTGATTGCAAACCCTGATTTGAAAGACTATATAAGGGAGAACTCTAGCAACTGGGAAACCTAATCCCCACACATTCTGTGTGATACTAGTTTGCTAAAGCTAGAGTCGATTCTCCTTTGACCTTTGGTATTGTTCTTCTAAAACTAGGTTAATGAATTAAAGACTTCATTGGGATTGTGAAGCCAGACTGATACTACTGTTCTTGTAGTTGTGTGATATGATCATGCTATTTCTATCGTACGAGTACAATTGTAATAATTGGATTGAGATTTCTATCTCCGATAGGCAAGATAAAAGTAGTCACAAACATCTTCGTCTCATTGTTTGTGATTCCTCAATAATCTTCTTCGCTGCGTCGATTAAGTTTATTGTGAGGTGATTGATGAAACTGAGATGTTCTTCGGGAATATAAGTCTGGTTTTATCGATTGGTTCCTGTTCACATTGATTTATCAAAAGACGGAACAAAACTTGTAGGTTTATTCATGGGAGATGTATTTATTTATTACCTGTATACTTTTCTGTGTGAGACAGATTTGTTTATTAAAGTCTTCGACTTTGGGTCGTAGCAACTCTTGATTGTGGTTGAGATCATCTAAGGGAAGCATGTGCGCAGTATCCTGCTGGGATCATAGGTGTACGAGCATAACTGTACCTTGGATCAGTGTGAGATTGGTTGGGGGTTCAACTACAGTCCAGACCGAAGTTAATTTAGAGTAGGCTAGTGTCTGTAGCGGCTTAATACAGTGTATGTTTAATCTGGACTAGGTCCCGGGGTTTTTCTGCATTTGCAGTTTCCTCGTTAACAAAATTCTGGTGTCTGTGTTATTTCTTTTCCGCATTATATTTTTATATAATTGAAATAATACAGGTTGTGCGTTGTTCAATCGATTAGAATATCCGACCTTATTGGTTATTGATTTAAATCTATTGACACTTGGATATTGGTCTTTGGTACCATCCAAGTTATCTCTCTTTGATTAGACTCGCGAATCATATTTGGTAGATTAAATCAAATCGATAAATTGAGATAATAACTCCTTGAGATATTTTCTATTGATTGAGTCTTGTTGATTCTCTAGAAAACAACTCGGAGTTGTCCATAGATATTGCTAATAGAAATATTGGGTGAGGTTGTTAGACCCCCGCATTTTTAATTGGTATCAGAGCAGGCAAGCACGTCAAAGACCTTAAAAATCTGTGCTTGTAGCGATCTGACTCTATGGACAGAGGTGCTATCTCAATAAACGTACCACCATTCTTCGATGGATCTAATTACTTATGGTGGAAAATTGCTATGCGAGCTTTTCTTCAAGCACGTGATTTCAATCATGGGTATATGTTGTTAATGGCTGTGATCCTCCCGTTGCTGCAGAAGGAGAAAATTTTCCAAAGAATATTGTTGAATATACTCCTACAGAGATTCTTGCTGCAAAGAAAAACTCCGACGGTTTGAATGCGATCATACATGCCATTACCCCAAATATTCAGCACCATGTGTCTAATTGCACTAAGTCGCAAGAATCTTGGGATATCTTAGCAACTGTATTCGAAGGAAACTCCAGTGAAAAGGATGCAAGGCTTCAGAACCTTAATTCCGATTGGGAAAACCTTCGTATGATAGATGGAGAAACATTTGATGAGTTTAATCAAAAAGTGTCTGAAATTGTTAATGCATCTTTTGCATTGGGTAAGACTATTCCTGAAAAGGACATTGTGATGAAAATTCTCAGATCACTTCCATATAGATACGATGCTAAGAAGCATTCCATCGTTGAGGGAAATAACCTAGATACTCTTTCCAGAAACACGCTGGTTGGAAAGCTTAAGATCTTTGATCACGAACTTTCATCCAAGGCTAAGGATGTTGCGTTCAAAGCACTAAAGGACACTAAATTACTTGATAAAATTAAAAAAGTGTATATCTCTAAAGATGATCACTCTGAGTTAGATTCATCAGATGAAGATCTTGACAAATCGGTCTCGATAATCACAAGACAGTTTAGGGATCTTCTATTGAAGAGAAGTGAACGGTTCTCCAGAGATAAGCCTAAGGCATCAGTCAAACCTCATAATCGTGTTCCTCCTAAAAACAGGGATATTGATGAAGTTTATGATGAGGATATGCCTCAGTGATTTAAGTGTAAAGGATTTGGTCATTTTGCAAACGAGTGTCCAAATCGGAGAAAATACACTTGGAACAGAGGTCTTGTTACAACTCTTGATGAAATGTCTGACGACTATGATTCAAATGAAGATGAGAAATCAAGTGTTGCGCTTCTTGGTGAAAATATTGATTTTGATAATTGTAGCAATACACATATCAATTTTGATATTCTTTCAGAAGATAACACAACCGTTCTGGAAGAAAAAATTGACCATTTTCTTGGAAACACTATTTATAATGTCTCAGAATCCACTATGTGCCTAGCCACCTACACAATTCAGAAGCCTGATTATTATCCAAGTGTGACATGCTCATATTGTTCATTAAAAGGTCATGAACTCTCGAGGTGTTACAAGTTCAAACACAATCAAAGACACGTCAACAAACTTCAACAAAGAGCAAATCATTTAGCAAGAAAGCTCAAACTTGCTCAGAAGACCGCAGAGGTATGTAAGATTTTATCTTCGTCTAAGAAGTTAGTTCCCAAGGAAAAATCAAGACCATTTGAAAAGAAAATATAGTCAAACCGTTTCGATAGACAGAGGTCTGTGGATTCCTCTCAAGAGGAAATTGGTGGACAAATTGTTGTTCACCACAGCACAACTTAATTATGTTGTGTCTAAAATCTTGTCTCATGTTCCTGATCAAAAGAGACAATGATTTTGTACCTCTCAGGCTTTAGGAAAATTTTTGTTTCTTCTTTTCTTAGTTTTGTCTTATTTTTGTCTATCAAACAAAAGAAAATGGGTATTATCGACAATTCTGCTCTTTATAGGGATAAGAGTTGATCGTCCATGAACCTGTTTTAGGTTTCGAACCCTACAATTCTTTTCCTTCTCTAAAACCTCTCTTTATCTTAAGAATACTTTTTGAGATAATTGTGAATTCCTCTCACGAATCCATATGCTTATGGACGCTCCAAGAACAATGTCTTCTGATAAAAAAGAAGGTAGTGTGATTATTAAGCCATCAATCATGAAGGAAAAAGAAAAATCTCCATTGCCTCCAACCTTGGAAAGAAAAAGAAGGAATACGAGGAAGCCAAGAGATGTTCCTTCAAATTCTCAGAAGTTTTCTAATGTTCTTGAAGTGTTGAAGGAGCTGCGAAAGGAGATTCAACAAATAAAGGCTTTTGTGTATAAGACTCATGAGATTCAGAAGGCACTGGTTCGACAACAACAACCAAGAAAGTTCATCGATATAAACTCCTTTCTTAATGAACCTTATGTTCCCATGGATGTTGACGACAAGGAGTTCGGGGACGATAATGAATTATTCAAAGGTCTTAATGTCTAGTTAATCTTCTACGTTTTTTTGTTTTATTTAGAAGAATAACTAGTGTTTTGGAATAGCCATGATTGTGATTACACATAGCTATATCCAATGATTTCATCTTCTTGTTTTTAGATTTATTGGTTTAAATTCTAAAGTAGTTTGGAAGATGATGGTTTCAGCATTAATCTTTATGGTTTTATATATTGCAATATTTTGATGGGATATGTGTGTTTACGTCCGTGAACTTGATTGTCCCATATTTTGTCAAAAGTAAAGTCGTTCACATATTGGTATGCAAATATTGATAAAGGAATGAATGGACTTTTGGCAAAACACAAAAGTTAAGCCTATATTGTCAATCTTTGATGTAAGATAGGTTAAAATCTTTTGTGATTCAAGGATAAAGTCTATTATGTCACCTTGTGATGAAAAAATAGAATAGGTCCTTGTTTTGTAATCCACGGTTTAGAGCTTAATTGTTCCATATTATTATGTATTGCCGTGAAGGTTCCATCTTGTATCTTCTGTTGAGCATGATACGACTAAGTCGATTTCTTATTGGCATGGTTGGTTGTTCCATAAAGATGCAAAATGTTGAGCATTAAGAACTAAATTAATCAACTTGTGTGGTTATTTAGTTTGTATTCCATGAGTTCTCTCATGTTGAGTACATATATGATTAAGGTTGTCATTTCCTTTGATAATCTTAGTCGGGGTTCCATAATCTCTTATGTTGAGCCCAAATGAACTAAATCAATCATCTTGTGTGATTATTTAGTTAGCACTCCATAGATTTTTCTCATGTCGAGTGTGGACAATTGAATTGATTACTTTGTGATTAGTTTAATTATGTAACCCGGTTAGAGTATTTATGGGTTCTCTTGTGAATAATCTAATCGATGAATTAAGTCTCCATAAGTTTACTTGTGTTGAGAATATTTAGTCAAATTAATCTTGGTTTCCTTTGGTTAATATGATTGAATATTTTGGATTCCAAATTCATACTTGTATGCAATTTGTTGAGTCTAAAGAAATCCTTCTTTTCTCTTGAAATTAAGGTCGCTCTTGTTGTTCCTTTGGGAATGACATCTTATGGGGGAGAGTTCTTTTGAACTTGCGCTTAATTTCCAAATCTTTGTGGGGAGTTCGGATGTGGAATTTTTAGGGGTTATCTTGTATCTTTATAAACTCCTTGATGAATGCATTTAGCCTCGGCTTTATGATTGCATCTAAACAAGATGATAAAACATTTACCTTTGGTCATGAAATGTCTCTTACGGAACTTTCATTAGGATCCCGTTCTTGTACCTTTGCCAATTTTATTGACAAAAAGGGGGAGAATTAATTGTAGTTCATACTACAAATATATATGGTTTTCGGATCATTATGTAAGGGGGAGTGGTTTCCATGTGAGTTGGAGTATTGACTAAGGGGGAGTGAAGTATCACCCTAGTATTGTTGTTGAAGTTGTGATACAATTGGACTTTGACGCTATGTAATAATACTATGACACTGTATAACAATGATTGAGAACCAATGCTTTTCTCATTGTTATAGCTACGGATTTTCAACAACGATGATGCTAAACTTACAACCTTTGGGATCATTGGGACTACTTGGAAGTGACGAATATTTCGAGTATTATTGAAGATTAGGCATGTGGAATAGGAGCTACAAAGTTTATTTATATAATTTTTGTATTCCATATGTATTAATAGTTTTCCCACTAAAATTGACAAAGGGGGAGATTGTTAGAGCACTGCTCGGTCAAACTCGCATGCGTTGTTATCTCAAGCATGTTTCTCAATCTTAGTGATCAAAACTATAAAGTCTTGATTTCTAGTCTACTATAGCTAAGGTCTCGGACTAGGATAGAAGTGTAGTTGATCTCAATAACTCCATGGAGATCATCATACAAGACGAAGAACTACTCAAGGAACCAGTGGATCTTCATCGACTAAAAGGTATGTGGATACTTGAACTTATCTATCATTCAAAAGTATATCTACTCTATCTCCTATCTTGAGACAAAAGTTGTTTTACTATATAGACTAAGAATATGCACATGTGACATTTCGAGCTGAGTATATCTCGCTTATCTATTTCTCGAAATGGGTATTGGTAAAGCTTTCGATTTAGCCAAGTTCATCTTTGCCTAGTGACGAAAGTCATGTTATGTTTCAATTACTTTGGAAATCGCTCTGACGAAAAATAGTTTGTGAATAACAACTATATAACGCCCTCTAAGAATGTTTCAATGATTGAAATGAGAGTTTAGACTATGTAACCATTGTGGGATATAAACATTATTGTGGAAACACATATATGTATAAGTCCTTAACACTTGAACCGAAGTTTGTGAACTTTGTTGATCAAGTGGAACCGGAACGTGAGCAACAACTCAGTCTGCGAACCCAGTCCACGAACTGGCATAAGTTCTCGAACCCGAGAATATCTGCTGAGGTTGAAGCTCAGGTGCAGTCCACGAACCCAGTCCGTGAACTGACGGAAGTTCTCATCCCGAGAAATTCTACTGGAGTTTATTAACTTCAACCGGTTAGCTTGAGTCCGCGAACTCAAGAGGTTATGTCAGAAAACGTTGTTCGTGAACTCATCTTAAATTACTAAGAATGCTTTTGCAAACCGTGGCTTTATGGTTCATTAAATGATTCGAGTGAATCACATCATTTTTTATTCAATTGTGTCTCTTATAATACTTAAGATCTCATAGCAATTGAATAACTCTCCAACTAGTTCATTTGAGTCATTTGGACTAGTTATGGTGAAGAAGAATATGGTTGATATGAAAGTTATCATTTGGCTAACCATTTGGTTGACTAATATTGAACCAACCATTGTACACGTTTGGGTACAGTTACACAAACCCAAAACATCGAGTACATGTGTGTATGGCAAGCTAACTTTTCGATCTAACAGTTTAGAGATATTAGCTTATATCTAATCAGGTTTTCATCTAACGGTGAATATTGAATGCTTTGTTAGAAAGCTAAAATTGATTGCAAACCCTGATTTGAAAGACTATATAAGGGAGAACTCTAGAAACTGGGAAACCTAGTCCCCACACATTCTGTGTGATACTAGTTTGCTAAAGCTAGGGTCGATTCTCCTTTAACCTTTGGTTTTCTTCTTCTAAAACCAGGTTAACAACTTAAAGACTTCATTGGGATTGTGAAGCCAGAAAGATACTACTTTTCTTGTAGTTGTGTGATCTGATCCTGCTGTTTCTATCATACGAGTACAACTGTAATAATTGAATTGAGATTTCTATCTCCGATAGGCAAGATAAAAGTAGTCATAAACATCTTCGTCTCATTGTTTGTGATTCCTCAATAATCTTCTTCGCTGCGTTGATTAAGTTTGTTGTGAGGTGATTGATGAAACTGAGCTTTTCTTCGGGAATATAAGTATGGTTTTATCGATTGGTTCCTGTTCACCTTGATTTATCAAAAGACGGAACAAAACTTGTAGGTTTATTCATGGGAGACGAATTTATCTATTACATGTAGACTTTCTAATGTGAGACAGATTTGTTTATTAAAGTCTTCGACTTTGGGTCGTAGCAACTCTTGGTTGTGGGTGAGATCAGCTAATGGAATCAAGTGCGCAGTATCCTGCTGGGATCAGAGGCATAGGAGAATAACTGTACCTTGGATCAGTGTGAGATTGGTTGGGGTTCAACTACAGTCTAGACTGAAGTTAATTTGGAGTAGGCTAGTGTCTGTAGCGGCTTAATACAATGTATGTTTAATCTGGACTAGGTCCCGGGGTTTTTCTGCATTTGCGGTTTCCTCGTTAACAAAATTTTGATGTCTGTGTTATTTCTTTTCCGCATTATATTTTTATATAATTAAAATAATATAGGTTGTGCGTTGTTCAATCGATTAGAATATCCGACCTTATTGGTTGTTGATTTAAATCGATTAACACTTGGATATTGGTCTTTGGTACCATCCAAGTTATCTCTCTTTGATTAGACTCGCGAATCATATTTGCTTGAGTAAATAAAATCGAGGGATTGAGATAATAACTCCTTGAGATATTTTCTATTGATTGAGTCTTGTTGATTCTCTAGCACACAATTACTTGAATCTCTTGTGATCAATCACACACAGAACATAGTCTATTAACAATGGATTATCACAAGATCGTCTTTAGATATAACAACAGTCTAAAGATCACTGTCGAAACCTTGAACTAGTTTGAGTGAATCTTATATCAGAAGAGAAGATTCTCAAGCATAAAAAAACTAGGTGCAATCAAAGTTCAACCACCGTTAGTCAATCAAATCAATACAAAAACTAAAGATAAACCGCAATATCTAGTTTCTCACCAACGGGTCGCGCTATAGCTTCTCAATCCCAAAGGAGACTTTAAAGAGCGGCCGTAAGAGATTTCACCTAATTAGATTACTCTCCTCTTCGATAGGCGGCTTCACCAGTAACAAAGACAAAAGAGTAAGTCTAATGTTACGCAAGATTAGTTTGCTAGAAATGCAAACTCAAAGTATTTATAGACAAGGAAGTTTCGACACCAAGGAATTTCCAAAACCGAAAATATACACAAGATATTTTTCCATATTAACCCAAATTCGGTTTTCATAATTCCTGTGAATGCACTGTCCAAAAATATGATCGAAAACTCCTTGGAAAATCTTTAACTAGTAAATGTACATTACTAATTCTTATTTTCCATATATAATTAAAAACCCTTAATTAAAATGATTCTTAACTTATTTAAATTCGATCTTGGGATTTACTTCCTTCTTAGCCGTTAAGGAATATCTTTGAACAATATAGAATAAGCATTAATGCACCATGTTCAAAGTGTGTCGACATCTTACTCTTGCAAGTCTTTTCCATGCTTGCTCACTTGAAACCGATTTACTACACTTCCAAATTTGTTTAGAATTGGTTCATATGACTTTCAAGAAATATGTGATTGATCAAGTACCACTCAATCACAACTCATGGGTTTACGGTTCTACCAAAACAAGTTTTGATTCTACCTCCATGTGAGTAATGTGTATAGTTACACTAGTACTAGGATCGGTTCCCTACATATATTTGGTATCTAACTTGTATGCACTGTACATGTCCATAGGATCGGTCCCCCCTTCCCAAAAACGTGTTGCACATGTTCATAGGATCGGTTCCCCTTTCTTCCATAAACCTTGATGCACCTCATACAAGGATCGGATCCCCTTGTGATGCACTGCACCTCTTACTAGGATTAGTTCCCCTTCTCCCAGTAATAAGTTCAGACACCCACAACCCAATCATACCCCCGGTGATTACTTAAGATCGGTTTCACTAATAAAAGTCATACCAATACATAAGTCAAGCCTCGTGTGAATAGTTTTACCAAGAACACAAACAAGTCATGGGCGTTTATACTAATCACACATTTTGGTTGTTCATAAGATATGCAATGAAGAACATCCCCAATAACGCCTGGCGATTTCCTTTTCGGTTCACAATACATATCATGAACTTACTTCCTTAAAACACATGTAAAAACATTGTTTTTTAGGATGAAATCCTCACCTATTACCCATACATAATCACAATAGCATTCATACGATTATGTCGATGTATTATATATAAAGTTTAATGGTTAAGCAAGAAACTTCATATTGTATTCCTTAATACTATGTCTATCTAGAGTGTTCATGATTCGCAGTTTTATGTTTTCAATATGCACGACTTGAAATATATGTTAGGGAACGAAACAGTTCAAGTCAAATATCACTAACCTCAAGTGGAAGGATGATGTTGTCTTTGTAGCTCCGTACTTCTTCACTTCTTCAAGTCTTCGCAATACTTGTAATGTCTCACCCTAATACTTTCAAGCTAACCTATACAAAGATGACTCTAGTATATTTAAATCAAGCGACTCTTAAATTAGTTTTGTTTCACTAAAATATGACAACCAAACTTGACATACAGGTTCAACTGAGCAATGCTCTAACAATCTCCCACTTTGTTATTTTTAGTGACAAAACTCTTACAATCATATGGATAAAAAAATTACAAGAATTCATTACACATACGCTTGATTCCCGAATTCAACAACACATAACATGCATCAATTCAATCCTTAAAATTCCGTTGTTCAACAACACATAACCTGTATCAACACATAACCTGCATTATAATAACAAAGCTCATACTCCCCCTAAAGGTGAGATAGGTATATTTTCAATCCCCACGTCTTTGTTATCCCAATCATATGATATGTTACTCCCCCTTAGTCTATGCTTTTCCTCATTCGTTAGATAAATGTTCAAGCACCATTGTACACTAAGGGCCGGGCAAAAAGAAACCAACCTCGAGGAAGAGCGGAGAATCGTGAGGTTTCTGATGAGACGTGGAAGAGGCAGAAGAAGACTCGGAGTCACTCGTAGAACCTACAAAATGAAAAATAAGTGACATTGCAAAGAAGAACTCGAATATATATGAAAAAAACAAGAGAGAGAGAGTTGGAAGACAAAAGATGTCATTAAATAAAGATACACATATTAATGAGTAGTCACCTTCAGAATGATCTGGATGGGGTGCCACGTGAGCTGTGGACCCACCTTGAATTGACCGATTCGACCTGGAAGGACTCAGCGAATATAGCACGTCACTAGGGGACTCCAAAGCTTGGACCCTGACACGAAGGGTCTCTGCCCGCAAAGGATTTCCAGATGATATGTGAAGGCGCAGAGACATCCAATCAGCCCCTTTAGAAAACTTGACGCCAAGATTTTGCACAAGATCCACAAATTAAGGGGTAGGGCTACCACCAGTACCTCGCTGGAACCGTGATAGACTATTTGGCCAAACCTGTATGAGATGCAGAGACAAAACATCAGCAGAAGAGCAGGGGAGGGGAATATTCGACTTGGATGCTTCCCATATGGCCTTCTTAGCAAGACTCTTCTTGGACCAATCACTCATCGGGAGGTTGAGGTATTCCTCCATCAAATAAGAAGGCGCCCTCCACCCTACGGGATTGGACAAATGAGCTTCCTGAGATCATAGGATTTTCCACTTTCTTAATAAAATAAAAAGATGATGATGAATGAATGAAGAAGGAATAAATTACCTGGGATGCCGACGAACTAGCAGCAGACTTATAAATATGGAATCGAGGAGCCTTCCGATGAGAAGAGGGATTCGCCCATTTCTTCTTCCTGATAGGCTCGTGACCCTCAGGAGGAACCCAGAAAGTTACCAAAGGATCCAACGGACGACCTTTAGTGCCTGAAGTAAGACCATTATTTTGGGCTATCGCCTCATCGAGCTTACCCCGACCAGACGCGTGAAAAATCTAGAGATCTTTAAAAGATAAGTCAGGAGGAGAAGATGGATCACTAAGAAGAAAATTCAAGGCTCGGCGACGAATGCAGAGTTGATACTCATGATCCATCTCAGTAATCTCCAAAGGGCGCTCATGCATCGGTTGTTGAAAAGAAAAGCTAATCCCTCGGTCGATTAGGCGTGTCGGTTCCTTGAAGATAAAACGATCGAAACTAGAAATGATATATGCGTCCTCAGATTCGCTCCAATGAGGGAAGCTAGAAGGGGCCTCTTGATCAAACCCAACATGACGAGCCGCACAATCAGGATTATAAGACATGACGATGAACTTACCAGCATAAAAACCAGGAAGATAACCAGGAAACACCGCCATCACCGAATCAAAATCGGATGCCGATAAGGCATGCGCTGAATCAACTCCGCGCCCTCTAATGGCGAGGTAAAATCATAGTACCCAGGACCCGAATGGCCGGCATGATAAGGAAAGGGCTCGAAGTTCTTCGCCACATCCATAAGCTTAGCTATATCCTTTTTAGGCACTTTTCATTTACCATTCCAAAGAGCCATCCGCGTATAAAGATAGACTACGTCGAATGTGCGGACAATACTATCGTCTTGCTTGAAATCCTCTTCACGATAAAATGCCATGACATGAGGATCGGGGGCATACTCAAGAAGATGCTCCCAGGACCACGCCTGCGTAAAGGAAGCAGGAATGTAGGTCTCAACCTTGTGAGTTGCATTAACTATACGAATGTCGTGGGAAAATAAATCTAAATAACGGTATAAGCCGCCCAAAAATATCAACGCAAGAGGAAAAGAGATGCCCCAAGATAGCAACACAGCCAAGGGCATAAGTTCGCTCTTGATGGTATTCTGAGGACTATACTCGAACACATCATGACAGAGCTAGAACAAAATATAAGCATCCAACTCAGCACGAGCAGCCAACGCAACATGAGGTCGAATCTCTTTCCTCCGAGGAGGAATAATCTTTCCATCCACCACTCGCGGGGCCCAATACTTGATCCAAAAAGTAAAGGAGACGTGAATATGACGTTTAACAAACGACTCAGGGCTGGTTCGCGCTGAGGGAGCCGATGATCCATGAATGGACTCAAAAGCGCAAGTATAGATGGTTAGCAATCGTTCCGGTGTGAGGTGATGAGGAAGGTTTCTTACCCTCGACCACTTTAGTCTTTCCATGGAAAGGATGCGCTGATCAGCACGAAGACCTCGCAGTTTTAACGCACGCTTCAGTTCGGAATTGCCCATGATTTAAGAGATTGTATATGCTTCCCCATCTGCTGGCACTGGTATACACAATTCTTCCTGGTCCATATATCCCGCCACATCGGAGTCGGTGCTCATCAGTTCCTCGGATCCTTCTTCTTCTTCATCCTCAGTGGATGAACTACTACTGGTAGAGTCGCTGGACATGACACATGTATGATATGTCTGGAATGAGATGACATGGAATGAGGGAATAAAATTGAGGAGAAGAATAGTTCAGAATGTCTATATATAGGCTACATGGAGAACCGAACGTGACAGTTGTGAGGAACTGAAAAGTTTCTTTGCACGAAATGGGAGACCAAACGTCACATGAGGATGTGGGAATGGAAGAAATATTTTTCCCTTAGTAGAAGGAGAAAGACGTACACTTGGGAAAACAATTGACTACCGGGTCATTTGACAATTGACCCAATAGTCAGGGGACTAATGTTGATACATGAAAATTATTACCCCCTAACAAGGCTAGGGAGCTCCTAAATGGGTGTCAAACCCAACATGAACAAAGGGGACTTGGGGATTAAGTCCCAAGTCCACTAAGAAGTGTACATACGGAGAAAATGATAAGGAGGGAATTAAGGGAAAAGAAAGAGGTTGGATTAGAGAATAGTGGCATTAGTAGTAATTAAAGAGGTTTGAGACATGTGGCATAATGTCACAAAAGGAAGGGCTTTTGGGAAAGTCTATAAAAGGAAGTACATAGTACAATGGAAGGAAAGTTCTCTCTCATATCATTCCTAGAAAGTGTAGTCATTTGGTGTAGATATGACGGGTAGGACCAAAATCATATCCACCCCTCAACAACTGTCTAGTTGATTATCTTGGAATTATATTGGAGTTAGTCCATACAGATTGCCTAATGAAATATTGGGTGTGGTTGTAGTACCCTCGTTTTTTTTAGGAGGCATGCTCAAAGATTTAAATAATGATTTATCAGGGTTTCTCAATACATATATAAGAGAGAATTTCCTTACGTTACTAAGTCATATTCACCCCTCAACAACTGTCTAGTTGATTATCTTGGAATTATATTGGAGTTAATCCATACAGATTGCCTAATGAGATATTGGGTGTGGTTGTTGTACCCCCGTTTTTTTAGGAGGCATGCTCAAAGATTTAAATAATGATTTATCAGGGTTTCTCAATACATATAAGAGAGAATTTCCTTACGTTACTAAGGATTTATCAGGGTTTCTCCTTTTGGAGATTCTCTAGGCGCTCTCATGGTGTGTTTTTTTTTTGTGATCTCAATGGAGATTTTGAGTGGAAGTTCAAGTGTGGTTATCAAGATACAAGACTTTGGGCATATTACTCTCATATTTTTATGAGAAGATCTGTTTTTCAAGAAAGAAAAAAACCTATAAAAATGGTAGTTCGGTACTTCTCTTCACGAATTACTCTTTGTTAATACCTTTTAATTGTATTTCGATTTTTGATCTTGATGTTCTTGAAATCCATGTAATCTCTATTTTACCATGAATGAAATTTTATGAGATTTATCAAAAAAAAAAAAAATCATCAAAAATGATTGAAAACGATTACTCGCATAAATTTTTTGAAACCCTAAAAAAACAAGCAAGAAAACTGGAAATTATTTTGCTCTAGCAGTGCTAGAGCATTTTTTTGAACTAGCAGCGTTTGCGGCCGTTGGATGGAAGAAATGTGATGTCTGTAGAAGACAAAAAACATGCAATGACGCCACATTCACATGATCTAATGGTTAGAATCGCTGCTAGAGCAAACTCGTTCCCAAGAAAACTGGGAGCAATTTTTTATCGCTCTGATTGAAGATTGCATTGAAGTACCTACCCTGTTAGATATGTTTATATGGTCCACGAAAACTCCTCAAACTCTTAAAGAATATTCTACATTGCCCAAAAAATAGCCTAGCGACTTGTAATCTTTACAGACTCGACGAGAGGAACTATTCACTCCCATGGACGTGGGTGATCATGACGAACCTTGTAATCTTTACAGACTCGACGAGAGGAACTATTTACTCCCATGGACGTAGGTGATCATGACGAACCATATGTATATGATTGTGTATTTTTTCCATGTTTTTCTTTACTTGTCTTAGTCTTTTATTTATCGTTTTGAAAGATGTAGGATGTTTTTCTTTACTTGTCTTAGTCTTTTATTTATCGTTTTGAAAGATGTAGGATGTTAGATTTTCTACAACCACACAAGTAATAACCCTTCTCTGGCTTTAACGTATCTTTTCTATTCAATCTAATTCTTTACATTTGCATAATTATTTACACCATTCTACAGATTTACCCTTTTGGACAATCACAAGTTTTTTTTTTTTTTTTGAAGCATCAATCACAAGTTTATGTACACTGTAACACATTTATACACAATTTAAAGTGTTTTTTCTTTTTGTGGACATTTATATTATTACAATCGACGACTATTCACAATGTAACTACAGGACCATAACTGTATGGACAACCTATTCTTGTAGTGTATCTAACTGAGTGTAGTATTTTACATTTTGTACAGCTTCTGCGGAGTACGAACATGGAGTGCTAAGAATAGGATCTGATTAGCCTGAAATTTTGAAACGTGCGAGCTTTAAAGAGATTCCCGAAAAAGAATCCTATTGTTTCCGGTGGGGACTTCGGACACAAAGTTGAGTTCCTTTTCACTCGAAGAACGGTTACTCCAATTTGGTGACAAATTGAGTCCACAAGCTTGGGGTCAACAGCATTACCAGACACATCAGTGACAAAGAATGTATCCTTAGCTTTACCTCCCTTTGTTGAGATTTCTGCTCTCTTGATGCACAAACTGTTCTCTCTAAAAATCCTTGTAATGTCAGAGAGAAGTCCAACCCGATCTTCCGTGCATAGCTCAAGTTCTAATCCTTCAGAGACTCTTCTTTCAATAGCTGCTTCAAGACATTGAGACACACGTTGCCGTTCTGCCTCGGAGCTTATAGGCAGGCCATCAATGTGCCGGATATAGTATTCCTAAATTAGGAAAGCAAAACAATAGAACGGTTCATTTACAAACTTTTCAAATTAGAAATAATTCATAGTTGATACCCATTAAGTTATAAAATTCTCTCTGACTAGAAATTACCTGATAAGCTTCCATCCGGCTTGTTTTGACAGTTCCATGAAACACAACATACTGCATATCTGTTAGTGTACACAAAGTATCAAACAAGAGTTTCGGACGATCTTTGGACCTCATAGTAACAACAGTGTAATCTTTCTCGACGCAATCCAGTAAAGTAACTTCAGGGCTCAGTTTATTATCATCAGCCCTCCTCATCCTGACCATATTGCCCTTGTCATAATCCCTGTCATCGAACATCATCTGGTGCAATCTTCTTTCTCTATGAGTAACACCCGGTGCTGCTACCATCATTTTTGCTGTCCTTGTGTCATTATTACCTGTGAGAACATAGCACAGGAGTTCCTTAATTGTAGAAAGCTGTTTTGCATCTTCAATTGCACAACCAGTGTATTGGTCTGTAACATGAACCACAGCTGCCGCTCTAGCGTTGTGCGTCCATATCTCTGCATTTACGACATTACAGCGAAGGTCTGCAAGCACACTACATATTTCGGAAAGTAAGCCTGGTCTATCAGTCCCCGTTAGCTCAATTGATGTGTGGTCTTCAGACGGCATTACGCCGACTGTATCTCTCAAAGACGGTAAGAAGCAATCATTGGCTTCTAATGTCTGCAAATTAGACAAAAACATATGAACTTCAAATATTGCAAAATTGTAACAAAAAATTGAATTCCACTAGACCAAATTAGACCAAGAGTAAAGAAGCGCTATTACCATTTTTATGTAACTGATCACTCCTTCATCTTTGAGTTTATTCCCATCTTGGTCGGTAACATTAAAGACTGAAAACATTGAGATTTCTGATGAGAAATATGAACAAAGGGTTCAATTTATATAAAATTATAGAGAATTAGGCAATCATACCATCCATGAACCATCCCCCATCAGATGATATGTAAGCTTTAGTTATGAGTAAGTTAAGATCTGTTAGAACTTGAACCACTTCTAATAATATCCCATGTTTCTTCATACTATCAACCTACATACATGCACAATCACCCAAAAAAAGAAGAATAGAGAAAATTAACAACTGTTTCAGTAGATATATCACCACAATTAGTTAATTGAAACAATATGAAACACTATACAATTTTCATTTAAGACCATTCACCTGGATTACAGTGGCTTCTTCACAAGCATCATTGTCAATAACAACTCTGCAAGAAGTAAAACAGTATCAAGAGTTAATCAGGTATCGGGTTTCCCCCTTGAGGAGACAGAACCCCTTTATAAAAAAAAATCAAAACAAGAAAACTTTGAAATAACCAAAAATCTAAACTGAGAAGTGAGACTAAGAAAAACCCAGGATTGAAAACATGAATTAAACAAAATAGGATTGGAAATTTCAACTACCTTGGTGGGTTCATTCTCCTGATAAACTTTGCATACTCATCTTCCATATTTCTTTGAAGATAGGAAAGTAGGTGATAATAAAAATAACCCGGACTTAAAGATATTTAAAGCATGTACACTGGCTCAAGTACTTCCTAGTTAATTCCTACTGTTTTGGAGAATATATGAGAGCAGAGAATCACTCAACTCATTTATCACTATTAAGTAGAAGAAGAAGAACTAATTTAAGTGAGATAGCAGAGAAGGAATCTGACGAATTGATGATATCATTGATACGACCCTAAGTGACCTCCAGGTAGGAATGAAAGTCACAAAGCTCTTCCCATGCCGTGTTTTACGGTGACAAAAAGAAGTATTCAACTTTAAAATACAAGCTTGGTAAAGTAGCGTCACATAATGGCAGAGGAACGGCACCCTAATAAGACAAAAAGGTCATTACAAGTAATTTTCAAGTGTTCCTTATCAAATAAAATCTGAAAATGACTAATTAGCCCTTATTGTTGATAATCAAGATTAGTAATGATAATCAAGATTAGTGTTGATAATCAAGATTAATGTTGATAATTAATTTTCACTTATCATATGATTCATAACTCTAAATAGGTTATAAAAAAAAAATTAGAGAAGAAAAAAAAAAACTTTTGTGATATTTGTGAAGGTCAACCTCAACCAATTGAAGAAATTAACCAACAAAGTGAAAAACCCAAAGATTGAAAATGACTAGGTATACTTCAAAAGTACGTAACAAATCAAATTTTTTAAAATTTCGGAAGAACATACTGGTTGGAATTGAGCTCGTTACCAACAGTAACTATATATTACTATGCGTAATGTATCAATTACCAATCAGACCGGTTCAATTTTGGGAAAACCCAAAATTTCGAAGAACATACTATTGGAATGGAGCTCGTTACCAATCAGTAACTAACCTACGGTTGGTAACTAATGAATAGAAACCAACCAGTAACTAACCTACTGGTTGGTAACTAATGAATAAAAACCAACCGTAACTAACCTACGGTTGGTAAGTCATCTTAACTTTTGAACCGTACATAACTATTTGATAAGTTGTTAACCTTCAGATAATTTACGGTTGGTTAGTTTAATTGAGTTTCAAACCGAATCGAACATATTCTCAAAACTAAGAACTTACGGTTGGTATTTGAGTTTAAACCAACCGTAACATCAACCCAATCAACGATTCTGTTCAGTATTTGAGTTATTACCAACCGTAACTAGCATAAACCTTAAATTTCAATTTCAATTTTCATTCAAAACCCTAATTTTTGATACAAAATTAACTTAAATCCAACACGATAAACTAAACCCTAACTGGGTTTTTCCAAATATTTTTCAAATCGCCGATTAATCGAAGACGATGACATTTTCGGTTTTAATGGAGGTTAGGGTTGATGGAGGAGAAGAGAAGATGAAGAAGAAGATGAAAAAAAAAACTGATTTGATTTTGGTTAATTAAAAAAAATTGATTTGATTTTGGTTAATTTAAGGTGAAAGGGTAATCTAGTCAATCTACACCCCTATAGGACATCCCCTAACCAATAAGAGGGACATTGCTATCACACTTGACGCCCCTTTACCATTTCATGAAGCCCCTTTACCAAGCTTGTTAAAATAGGGACGTTATAACGGTATAAGGTTTACAATTTTAGACTATGGAATTTTGAACAGGAGGATAAGGTGCAATAATGCGTATAAGGTGTTAGAAAGATTAAGTAGTGAACATCAAGATTGATGATCGAACTTCAGATAATTGTATACATGTGGGGAACATCTTATCCATAAATCCTGGGAAGTTTTGACAGATACTAGATTGATACACAACCTACAAACGTGGACCTCGTACAGATGATACAAGTGTACAATTATACCCTCTCACTTTATAGACAAGAAGAATTCAAATTTTCAAAAATAAAAAATCAGACTGTATATTTTCTTGGACAGATTTCGGTGATGCTTACCACTTTTGTCACCAATTTTGATTACGTATAAGGCCTAAATTTTGCAAATAGAAACAAGAATAAAGTGTATCGATTCTGTTGTTATTCATCCACTTTTTACTCTTCACTTCTTCAAGAGGCAAAAATAAATAAAAATCTCCAGATTCAGCTGTCTGTCACAATACAAACCTAATCAGTTCATTCATTATTCGCAAAGTCAAGACACGTTTAACTCCACTTGTACTGGAGTCGACCGTCCACTTGCATTCGATTCGATCATGTATGCCACGCAAGAAAAAAAATATCTCATTCGCGTGGGAATAAATAATATGTCATGGTCTCGCTGTGATGGGACCTGAGAAGCCTAACTACTAAATGCAAATTCTACTTCTGGAAGCAGAATGATTTTTTTTTATTTTTATTCTAAGCAGAACAGCGTAATTGCGTAGAGGCAACAGCGTGTTTGGAAGGCAGTTCAAATTCAAAGTTGATCGTACGGAATCATAAAGCAGCGCAGCCGCCCTTGATAAAGTAAGTGCCACTCACACCCAGTATGATTCAATATGGAAGATCTTTTGAGGTATTATTGGTTGGTGGTGGGGTACCTAAAATTTGATGGGATAAAACAACTATATATTGGTCAAGATTATAATGCTATAAGAGCAAGTCTTACGGTGGAATCTATCCATCTTCCACGCCACCTCAACACTTGAAATTGTGGATGAAAGCGCAAGTGTAATGGTGGAATAGTAAAAACGATATTAAGAATGGCGTAAAACACCAATCTTAATGGAGCTAAATCTACAGTAAAAAATGCCAATCTTAATGGAGCTAAATCTACACTAAAAATGCCAATCCTAATGGAGTTTTTTTCTCAGCCGTTAGATTCTCAACAACTCAGTTTAAATCTACGGATAAAAAAAAACGTCATTCTTAATGGCATAAAACGCTATTCTTAATAGCGTTTTTTGTCTTTTTTACGCTATTCTTATTGGCGTTTTACGCCTCTTATTAATGGATTCCACGCAACGTTCCACCAAACCATAGAACCTTGCTTGGATTTTGCGTGGAAAACACCAACTTGGAAGCCACTAGACTTGACATTCCATGAATTTTCCACACTTGGAATAAGATAGATTCCACCATAAGACTTGTCTAATCTACTAACTACTAATAATTGGGCCGACCGACCGGAGGGTCCGTAGGGAGGGAGACCCTTTTATGGCCGATTTTCCGTAGGGACCGAAATCCTTTTATGTGAGATCCTTTTATGGCCACTTTTTTTTTTATCAATTTCCAATTTTTTTTAAAGATTGCAATTCCGTGTCTTTTTTTTGGTTACTTGACGAATTTGTCCCTCCTCCTTACGGAACACATCTCTTTCTTTTCTTTTCTTCTTCACTTTCGTCGCCTTCACCGATAGCTCTCCACCACCAGCTGCACCAACACCATTCATCACTTCACCACCAAAACTAACACCATCATTACCACCGCCACCACTAACCGGCACCACCACTGAAGTAACCCTCCATGTTTTTTACTTATATTTTCTCCATAACCCTCGTTTCCTTATTATTCACTACCACCACCACTCTCCTTCACAACTTCTACTGTGACCACCACAACCGACACCAGAGCCACCACCAAACCATTACCTCCAGCAATAAATCGTTTTTTCATTTTCTAAATCATAAATCGGAAACCAAGATTCTTTTAAAACTTTTGAAATTGATTCCAACTTACTTTTCACCATCACCAACCTCCAGTATTTCAAGTGTCACCACCAGCGCCACCACCACCAGTGAATCTTTTTTTCATTTACGGAATCTACAATTAGCTTTAAAATTTCAAGTTTGATGATCTTTATCAACTAATAATCAGATCAAATATTTGGTAACCAACATCCATATCAACAAGGAATCCTTTGAGAAATCCCATTTTTCTCAGGTATTTAGTAATCACATGCAATTACAGAAAATACCCTATTTTTTCAAAGAAAAAAACAAAGCAGAAATTACCCTGGAGCTGTTGGATTATTATTCTTATACATTTATGAATATGGATCTAATTTTTGATATCTAGGGAAAAAAATCAATGTAAATTTCGGGTCTTTAGTTGCAGAGAAAGATGGAAGAGGGGAGGAGACAGAATTGTTACGATTTCATCCAGAAAATAAGAATCTTTGCACGTGTTTTAGCATACGTGACGTGTACTTCATTTTGAAGAGTCAAAATTCTAGATTAACTCTAATGCTTTGGGCTTTGATATGTCACCCTATTGCCTACTGAAGTTTGCATACAACTTTCCTTTTTAACTTGGTTTCCATGCAACTGTTTAGATGCAAGTTATATCATTGTATGCATGTAATTTTTACTATAGCTATTCTCCGATGTCCGACAGTCCGAGTATTATAAAAAATTACTTTTCACCAACGTTCGAATGTTATACATGAACGTGCTAATGACTAATGATATATCAATTTAAAATCTCTAATTATACGTGATTTTTTCTACCTATTTTTGTTACTTGCCTAAGTGAATGTCATTTTGATGTCACTAAAATATTAGAGCTCTATGTAAGAATTATGTTTTACTCGGCGTTTCATTTTCTTTTTCACGAAAAGTAAAAATTAGTTTTTTTTCTGAACATTCATGAACTAAACAAACTGTTAAGAATGTTTTTTCTTCGAAAATTTTTGTAGGAAAAGAAAAACAGGTTACATCTGCTTTCGAGGATCACAAAATTTCTTTTACGGTCTCATTAGAGCGGTGTTTCAGTTTTCTTCGGTCGGCCCTCTGCACCGTGGTATCAGCGTTCTAGTCTACTAACTAGGTTTTGAGTGGGGAGTTGGAGAGAGAATAAAACACAATCTAGGGCATAAGATTTGGAAATTGACATTAGCTGCTGCTATTGGTACCACCAGACTTTGATCTTTGTTTTCTCCTTTCACAGCATGGGAAATCAAAGTTTTGATAGAATCTAGTATGGGTGGACTCTTGACAGAGACAAGTTTTTAAGTTCCAATAATTTGTTGTGGAACTCGGAAGAAATTCATTTCATAATTGTGGGGTTGGTTAGAAGGAAACTAGTTGGAGATTAGCTTGAGAATGCATTGCGATATGATGATAGGGCCAGTTCAATTGAGTGTGTGACTTGTTAATTTTGTGCTCTTTCCAGATATTTATTTCATCTTCGGGGCAGTGGATTGGATTGGCCTTATCCTTCAGCCTTGGCAACACCTGCACAAGTAATACAGTAAAACATCTATAAAATAATAGGATCGGGACCACCCAAATCCTATTATTTTAAAGAGATATTACTTAATCGATAAAATAATAATTTATTATTTTATACATATAATAATAGTATATTAATTTAAAAATAATTCTTAATTTAAAAAAATTCTTTGGAGAAAATGCGAATTTCCATATTAAAAAAATAAAAACAAAGTATCATAGGATAAATATCGAAATAGATTTTTAAAAGTGGAAAATATAGAAAAAGATAAAAAGAAAAAACATTAACAAAATTCATTTTAGAACGGGATGCATTTGTTTTTAAAGTAATAAATTTTATTAATTTCCAAGAAAAAAGATTTTTATACATATTTTTTTTTTGTATTTAACATACAATTCAATTTAGTCATAAACAATACAAGTTTCTAAATCACTGAGATGTCTTCTCATCTCAAAGGTGTATGAAAATTATTTTTTATTTTCTAATGGAATTATTATTTTATATAATATTTGGGACCTATTAATATTTAAGAGAAACTTTTGAAATATATTATATTATAATTTTATCGAATTTATTATTTTAGCATTAAGGGCCCGAGCAGGGATTGGAAAATTTTATTATTTTAGCTAGATTATTATATTATCGAGTATTATTTTAAAAAAGTTTTACTCTAATAGGCATTGATTCTCACCGTTAAAAAAAGGGTGTTCCTTCGTATACCCCTAAAAACACTAATGGTACCCCTTTATCTGCCTACCTTTAGACCAATCTTCCTACCCATCAAAAGCATTAACCTTTTTGTACCCCGAATTTATATTACCGATACATTAAACTTTCCATCCACCGATGTTTTTTCTGAGAAACGAAATTTCTTTTATCATCACCTTATGAGTTGGATTCAGTTGGGGTTGCTTTGTTAAAGTTGGATTCTTGCCGTGTCAGTAAGGATGTGCCATGAAGGTAAACTTGCTGCCTTGGTCGTGAATAAATGAGATTTTCTTTCAAAAAGAAAAAATGGTGAGAGATTAAGAGTTGAATTAGCGTTTAAATTGAATTAGGAACGTGGTTCTCGTTTGAATTCGAAATTGCAGGTGAACTTAGCTAAAAAGGAAGAATAACGGCCTTGACAAACAAAAACCATTAGCCTGCTCTTCACCTGTTTGGAAAATCTCCTAAGAGAGGAGCAATCCAAAATCAGAAATACATTTAGCAAACTTAGTTGCTAAAGAAACTCCTAGCGCCTCCCGCATCATCTTCCAATGATCCACATCTTCCATAAACCAATAACGCCACCACATCATTGTCCAGTTCTCTCAATCTTCCATCGACCAGCAAGTACGTGATTTGGAAAATGAAAAATACTTTCAAGATTGTTCATAGATCACGCCTGTTTAAGAGTGCAGACGTATATTTTCACGTTTCAAAAACATTTAGTTCTGAAATCATCAAATCAGAGAGAACAATATGAAGCAAATTTTATATTGTAATTTTACTTAATTGTCTGTGTCTTGTTACCGTTTGCGCAAAGTATATAAATGATACGGGATAATAAGTCTTGAATTTTGGTTAATTGAGAACTAGCGAAGAGTAAAATAATAATAACAGAATAAAAAATAATCCAAAAACCGAAGCAAGTAGATGTTAGCTTTTCAAACTGATGTGTTTAACTTCTTTTAACACAAAACTAATAGTACACCATTAGTATAAAAAAAATAACGATTCCATAGTTGAGATGGGGGTATGGATATAAAAAATCTCAAATAATTTTAAGATTTTCATATTAACTGATTTATAACTAACTTAACTACCGTTTAGGGGTACTGTTAGTGTTTTTAGGGGGTATATAAAGGAATACCCTAAAAGAAATCAATGGACACTTCTTCGAGAAAAACTCGCTTATTAGCAATGGCAACAACTCTGACTAAAGACTCATGCAGGTAGAGCAACCATGATAAAGCATGTTCTGAATTCTATACCTGTTTATCAAATGGGAACTTTTAAGTTACCCAATAATCTCATAAAGCAACTCACTACAATTGAGTGAAGATTCTTCTGGGGTCATAAATTAAACAGTGACTTAAATCTCATTGCCTGGAAAAATGTTCGTAAACCTAAAGATATTGGAGGTCTTGCTTTCAGGGATTTGGAAAAGCTTAGTCTAGCTTTACTCACTAAGTTGGCATGGAGAATCTGCACAGAATCAAGTCATCTTATGGTTCAAGTACTGGGGGTAAATACTTCAAAACTGGAGATATTTTGCATCAACATATTGAAGCTAAAAATTGTTCCTATACCTGGAATGGTATCACAAAAAGGTTACACATTGTTCAACAAAATTATTTCATGGAGATTAATAATGGTGTAAAAACTAAAATCTGGCTGGAAAGATGGATTCCTGGTATGTCAGATCCTCCTTCTCCAATTAATGATTTATATAGATTCTATGAGGTGGTCTCTGAACTAATCATCCCAAATACTGGCATGCAGAATGTTGATCTGCTTAATAAACTCTTTGATGCCAATATTTTTAGTAGAATACAGAATATGTTCATTGACCCTTTTAAAGAAGATGTGATGTTGTGGATGCCTACTAAGGATGGAAAATTCTCTGTCAAAAGTACTTATAATATTCTCACTAAGTGCAACAGAATGGTTCAATTGAATGGCACTAATATAGATCCTGCAGTCTGGAAAAAATTATGGAAGTGTAATGCAGCTCACAAAATCAAACTCTTTGTTTGGAAGTGCATTAAAGAGTTACACTCCACCAATATCAAGCTGGCTTCTTTCAACAGTGACCAAGAGGGATGGTGCAATATATGTGGACAGCATGAAGAAACAATGTAACACTTATTATTTGCTTGCATGCATGCTAGAGGAGTATGGAGAGGAGTCAATATTGATATTGATTCAGTTAAAACTAATTGTAACAGTGTCTCAGAATGGGCTATAAGTTGGTTCAGTCACTCTAATAACAATCTTGATGATAAATGGCTTCTCACTGTCATGATTGGTTATTGGGTTCTATGGAAGGATAAATGTGATGCGGCTTTCCAGGGAGTATCTCTTAATCATCTCACCTCTGTGCATAAAATAAACTATCACTTAGCATCCCACTTGCATGATGTCTGCATAACACTTTAAACTTGAATGTTGATAGAGTTTCTGGATGGTTACCTCCTATAGATGGCATTTTAAAGCTTAATGTTGATGCCTTGGGAACTGGTGTTGTTTTACGTGACTTCAGAGGTAGATATCATGGAATCAGGGGAACTTACACAAATGGAAAACTAAGTTCGGAGGAAGGGGAATGTTGGGCTGTGCGCGAAGCACTGAGATGGGCAAAACTAAAGCAGCTTACAAAAATTCAAGTTGAAGCTGATGCTAAAAATGTCATTCAATCCATTACTAGTGACACACTGCTTATTCAATGGGATAATAGGAATATTATCAAAGAAATTAAGCATTTAACTTTAAGCTTTTCGTATTGTAGTCTTGAATTTATTAGTAGGTATGATAATCAGGTTGCAGATCATATTGCTAAATCTGTTAGAGAGTCTACTCTTTCTGTTGAAGTAGCCAACAACTTTTCAGTTGCTATTTGTAGAGATTAAAAACCCCTGGTTAAATCAAGAGATAAAAAATATTTGGTTTACAATAGAACCTCTGTAAATTAATACTCGCTAAAATAATAAAATTTCTTAGTCCTTTCTTGGGCCTATAATACTAAAATAATAATTTCGACAATATAATAATTTAATACGTTTCAAAATTTTCCCTTAAGTATTTATAGATCCCAAATATTATATAAATTAATAATCACTAATAAGAAAATGGAAAAGTATTTTTATATATATCAAACTTTAGGAAAATATGAATCAATATTTACTTGTTTTTCTGTGAGGTTCAAATCTAATTGTATTTCGTCCCTAATAGTTCATAATGCACTCAATAGTAGAATAGTTCCAATTCCAAATCGTCCAAATTAAATGAATCAAATTCAATTTATTGACGTTATCAATAGTAAATATTTTCTAAATTAATATATTATTAATTTATCTTTAAAATAATAAATTATTAATTTAACTATAATTTAATATCTCTTTAAATTAATAAAATTTAGTGGTCCCAAAGCTATTAAATTATAGAGGTTTAACTGTAATCAAAACCCTTGGTTGGATAAGATCACACTGCTGCATCACTGCACAGTGTAAATTTGTTTTGTTTCAAACAAATTTGGTCTTTTATGACACTGTTACTTAATTGGATTATGGGATAGTTGAAATGTTTGAAATCTTCGAACTTTTAGTCAGGAATTAGCGGAGTCTCCATAGCTTTGATGATTGTAATTTGATCCTTGATCACCCCTGTAACAAATCCTACTTTCAATCGTTTTATCTTATTATTAATATACGAGGTTTTCCCTCTTTTCCCGAAAGGAAAAAAAAAATCACACTTTAAGTCAAATTCCAAGTCATGGTCCATTTGAATTTTTTTAAAATACTTTTTTTTAAAAAATTCTATTTGGAACACATTATACTTGTCTGGCCAATTTGAGGATTGACGAGGGGTGAATGTGATTTTGGTCCTACCTGTCCTAGCTACACCAAATATTTCCACTTTTTAGGAATGGTACGAGAGAGTACCTCCTTTCCATTGTACTATGTACCTCCTTTTATAAACTTTCTTAAAAGCCCTTCTTTTTATGACATCATGTCACATGTCTTAAACCTCCTTAATTACCATTAATGGCACTCCCTCTCTAATACAACCTCCTCATTTTCCCTTAATTCCTTCCTTATCCTTTTTCTCCTTATGGATACTTCTTAGCGGACTTGAGCCTTAGTCCCTAAGTCTCCCATATCTCATGTTGGGTTTGCCTCCCTTTTTGGGTCTCCCTAGCGCTTTTTAAGGTGTAATTATTTTCATGTATCAACATTAGTCCCCTGACTATTGGGTTAATTATCCAATAACCCAATAGTCAACCAGTTCTTTGCACACATCTATTCCTTTTGGATGGATGGAGGGGGGGGGGGGTTGTTCCTTTTCTTAATCCCACGTATTTTAAGTGACGGTTGGTTTCACGCGACATGGGAGAAACTTTACAGTTTCCTTCAGTTTTTCCTGCCCATTATAAAGGCCATGTTCAAGTCTCAAGGTCGCCTATATATAGACTTGCTGGGTTATTCCTTCCTCTTGTTTTACCCCGTCATTTCTCTTTTCACTTCATATTTAAACATACCATTATACGCGCCATGTACAGCGGTTCTTCCAGCAGTAATTCATCCGAGAAGGATGGGGCGTAGTCCGAGGAAGTGATGAGCGCTCTATCCAAGGAGACTGAGTACGCGGCTCAGGAAGAATTGTACCTACAATAGCCAGCAGAAAAAATATCATACACAATTAGCGAGATCATGGGCACCCCATTTTGAAGCGCATGTTAAAACTGAGAGGCCTTCGCGATGATCAACGCGTTTTTCTCCTAGACGACATCCTGGTTCCACGCTTTCTCAATCCCTTTGTATTACCCTACCCCGCGTCTCCTGGATGGATCATATATCCCGAGGATGGTTTGATCACTCCAAAGTTCAGGTTCCATCGTGAGTCCCTGAATATTTTCCATTCTTTAAACATTACCAAAATCTTGCCTAAATCCGACCAACATCAGCACCTCAAATGATTGTTTGCTGCCAAGTCAAATACTGCCATCTATTTCTAAATCCAACTCTAGCTATAGTATCTCCACTTCCTTGTTAAACCTGACCCCAACACCAGCAATAACAGCTCCTAAAACTCATGAAAACAACCATTAATTTGGATCAAAAACTCATCCCCATTGTAGACCATCAAACCAACCACTACTGACACAAACCCATTGCAATCATTGACTGACTCTTTGCACCTGAATTTTGGCTCAACAAAGCCTCCATTTTTCATCTGAGCATAACCTCCAATTTCAGGCCACATCAATCATCACTGCCTGCAATTTGCGCTTCAGTTCAAATCCAACCAATAAAACAAACCCCGTCGACATATCATACACAACACCACTGATTTCCATCAAATTAGCTATCACTCATGCCCATGGAATGAACCCCCATATATGTTGCCGTGTATGAGAACTGCAGCACTTGTTGTTCTCTCGTCATCTACAGAATCAGGTCAAATACAACCTGAATTCCTTAACAACTCGAACTAATAATTCTCTATTCTCTTGTCTTCACAGTTTTCTCTTCACTCACTTTCATTCATCGATCACTAGTTGCAAGGCAAACCCAAACTTAGCTGCTAACTTCTTGAGAATAAAAAACTCACAGTAGACCTACTCCCATGTAAACAGATCCATCTCCAATCAATTCATCTTCAAAATTCAATCCCCAAAATTATAGCACCAACATCATACATCACGAACAATCAAAACCCTCTACCAACAATGTGTTGTTGATGAAAATGAATCAAATACTCAGAACAATTACATACCACACAACTCACTCACTTTCAGACAGAAAACAAGAACTATATAAAGACAGCAAAACCAAATGAGAATATGACCGACATTACACACGTGTGATGACAGGTAGATGACAGCCTGTCTTTGTATTAACCTTCACCACATAAGTCTTTAACCTGCACCGCATCATGAACATCATGTGCACTGTCATGTGCACTGTCTTTAGCCCCCCTCAAGCTCATGGGTAGTGAAGCAACTGTGAGCTTGGACCGAATATCAGAAAAGCGCGGACCATGTAGGCCTTTAGTGAAAATATCCGCCAACTGATCTAAAGTATGAACATAATAGACATCAAGAGACTTTGACTGCACGAGTTCCCTTATAAAATGATAATCCAGATGTACATGCTTCATCTTGGAATGTAGGACTGGATTTGAGGCAAGTGAAATTGAACTAATGTTGTCACATCCCAGCTTGGGTATCCCATGAAGTGGAAAATGCAAGTCTTGCAGAATATAGTAGATCCAAACCATTTCTGCAGCACTGTGAGCTAAAGTCCTATATTCAGCTTCTGTACTGGACCTGGCAACTGTTGTTTGCTTCTTAGAAGACCAGGACACTATGTTAGATCCCAGAAAAATGCAATAACCTCCAGAGACCGTGATCATCAATGTTCCCAGCCCAATCAAAGATCTGAGAAACCCAATAAAAAAGAATCACCCTTTATAAAATGAAGACATACTCCAAAGTCCCTTTTAGATATCTCAGAATTCTCTTGGCAGCTTGAAGGTGCTCAGATCTTGGATGTTGCATATATTGACAAACCTGATTTACAGCAAAAGAGATATCTGGTCTTGTCCAAGTAATGTATTGCAAAGCTCCAACAAGACTCCTATACTCAGTGGGATTATCAAGAAGTGTACCAGACTGAACACTAAGTTTATGAGTGGGTGAAATAGGAGTATGACAAGGCTTGGCTCCATCCATATCATGCTTGTGCAGAAGATCTACAACATACTTAGTTTGAGTAAGATACAAAGAATCTGCAGTCCTGGTAACCTCCAAGCCAAGAAAGTAATGCATATCCCCTAAGTCTTTTAAGGGAAACTGGGTTTGTAACTGAGTGATAACAAACTTGAGAAAAGTAGAACTTGAACCTGTTAGTAAGATATCATCAACATAAATCAAAGCAACTGAGAGTTGAGAACCCTGAGTGTGTACAAAGAGAGAAGGATCTGCCACTGAATTAACAAAGTTGAGAGCCTTTAAAGCTGTACTGAGCTTGTCATATCAAGCTCTGGGAGCCTGTTTGAGGCCATAGATGGCTTTATGAAGAAGACAAACATGGTCTGGTTTAGTTGGATCAATAAAACCAGGAGGCTGAGACATGTAAACCTCCTCTTGCAAATCTCCATGAAGAAATGCATTACTCACATCAAGCTGATGCATTTTCCAGTTGAACTGTACTGCCATTGAGAGAATAATTCTTATTGTAGCAGGTTTAGCTACAGGACTGAAGGTCTCATCAAAATCTAAACCTTGCTGCTGATGAAAGCCTTTAGCAACTAGCCGTGCTTTATATTTGTCAATAGACCCATCTGGATTGTATTTGATTCTGAAAACCCATTTGCAACCAATAATATTGTGAGCTGAATCAGGAGGAACTAGAGACCAAGTACCAGCTTGCATCAGTGCATTATACTCATCTACTGAAGAAGATCTCCACACCTGTACCTTGTTAGCAGCACCTATACTCTTAGGAACATGACACAAAGAAAGCGAAGGAAGAGGATGCTTAGTAGCAAAATAGGACTTAGGTGTGTATATGCCATGTTTGCCCCTAGTAGTCATGCAATGATCATTCTTAACAAGAGTAGGAGTAGAAGAAGAAATACCCTTTTGCAAGGCTGAAGTAGATGGCAGTAGGGATAAGTCCTTGGATAAGGAAAGAGAGATAGATTCAGGTGTATCTTTAATATTGGAGACAATATCAGCATAAGGAAATGATGTTTCATTGAAAGAAACATGTCTAGAGATGTAAATTGTTCCAGATTTGGGATCTAAACACCTATAGCCTTTATGTTGTAAACTGTAACCTAGAAAGATGCATAGCTTGCTCCTAGGTTCAAGTTTATTAGATGCATAAGGCTTCAACCAGGGATAGCATGCACAACCAAACACCTTTAGAAAATGATAATCAGGTTGTTTGTGAAAGAGTGTCTCAAAAGGAGTACAGAAGTCAAGAGATCTAGTGGGTAGCCTGTTGATCAAATAATTAGCAGTTTGTAAGGCCTCAACCCAATACATGTTATGCAAACCAGATTGAAAAAGAAGAGTTCTAGTAATACCTAGAAGATGTTTATGTTTGACCTCAAAGAACACCATTCTCGCTCGGTGTATGAGGACAACTGAGCTCATGAGAAATACCTCTTGACTGACAATATGAGGCTAAAGTGGAGTTCAAGAATTCTCCACCATTATCAGTTCTAATGGTAATAACTGACAGTGAGAGAAGTTTCTCTATTCTAGTGACAAAAGACACAAAAGCATGCTTGAAATCAGCTTTAGTAGATAATGGAATGATCCAGCAATATTTTGTACAATCATCAACAATATTAGCATAGTACAAACTGCCAGATACAGAAGCAACATGACAAGGACCCCAAAGGTCCATATGTAACAGCTCAAGTGGTTTAGTAGCTATTGTAGTAGAAAGTTGAAATGGAAGTTTTTGAGATCTACAAAGCTTACATTCATTACAGCAAAAGGATTTATTGGAAACATTTACTAATTTCAATGTTTTACAAAGTTTTTGAAGTGTTTGAAAAGTAGGATGACCAAATCTTCTGTGAAGTAGAGAGATGTCAGTTATTGAAGCTGAGTAAGCATGATGAGATGTTTGAAAATTGATTGGATAGAGTCCATTTCTATGTGGTCCTTGGAAGATAATCTTCCCAGATGTCTGATCCTTGACAGAAAAACCAGCAGAATCAAGAGTTAGAGAACAATTATTATCAGTAGTGAATTTGTGAGCTGACAAAAGATTATGTGCAGCTTGTGGAACTAGAAGAACATCATTTAGACTGAAAGAATGATCATGTACAATTCTACTAGAGTGTCCTGTATGAGTGATAGGCATACCTTCTCCATTGGCTGTGTTAATGATCTCAGTACCATCATAAGGAGTAGCTTCTTGAAGTAAAGAGGCATCAGCTGTAATATGATTGTTAGCGCCACTATCCACAATCCACTCATCTTTGTCAAAGATATCTGCTGCAGCTAGCATTGCATTGAGATTTGATGGTGGTGCTCTACCTTTGTAGGAGAAATTCAATCTTTGAGGACAATCAGGAGCAAGATGTGTTTCAGATAAGCAAATCTGACAAGGAGTAACTGCACTAGAAGAATTTCCTCTACCATAAGCAGGTTTTGAAAAGAATGCAGGATTTGGAAACCTTCCACCAGTTGAGAATCTTCCACCACCAGAATATCTACCTCTAGAAGCACCTCTACTGAAGGATCCTCTAAAAGCACCTCTAGAGTTGTGAGTTGCGAAAAAAGCCTTAGCATCCATATCAAGTTTAGTAGCCTTAAGGCGATCACTGACCACAGATTCTTCACTAAGAAGATTGTTATGCAATTCAATACTTGAGATGGGAGGATTTCTGTGTCGCATGGATGTAGCAAAAGGAATGTAATCTGAGTTTAATGCCTTTAGTGTAATCACAACAATTTCTCTATCAGATACAATTTCTCCAGCAGCAGCTAATTGATCTGACAACAGTTTGATTTCATTAATGAGTGCAGGAATTGATTTGTCACCTTGAGCAATAGAGAGGAGCTTAGTGCGCAACTGAATGGAATGTGTAGAGGAAGCTCTTGCGAATCGATCTTCAATACTCTTCCAAAGAAGATGAGATGTTGTAGCTCGTGAAAAATAAGCAATCACAGAATCAGAAATAGTAAAATTGATCCACATAATGATGGTAGAATCTTCTTCAATCCAATCTATATAATTCTGATTTTCAATTCCATTGAGTTCATTTCTTGGAGAAGTAAATTGTACAGGACAAGGATATGATCCATTAAGAAATTTTTGCAGCTTATAACGTTGAATAACTGGATTCATCAAATTTCTCCATGTGTAGTAATTATCTTCTTTCAGTTTAAGATGAACAAATGTGGTGATCTGATTTAGGGGTACCTTGGAGAAAGAAGAAGATGTCGGATTTTCCATTGTAGTAGAGCCAAATTCTTGAATCATAAAAGCAATCGGAGATTCAAGAATGAAGATAAAAACCAAAAAATTGAGATGTGAGGTATCGAAGAGCTAGAAGACAAATCTGAGTGAATGAGAATCAAGAAGATGATAAGAAATTAATCAAAAAATCACCAAACAACACTGTGAATTCTTCTGTAGAAACAAGAAAGATGGATTGAACAACAGATTGAGTTTCTGTTGTAAAAAAAAATCGGATCAAAAAACGAAGATTAGAAAACAAAAGAATGAAATCTAACCCTAACCTGTCTGATACCATACCAACATTGTGTTGTTGATGAAAATGAATCAAATACTCAGAACAATTACAGACCACACAACTCACTCACTTTCAGACAGAAAACAAGAACTATATAAAGACAGCAAAACCAAATGAGAATATGACCGACATTACACACGTGTGATGACAGGTAGATGATAGCCTGTCTTTGTATTAACCTTCACCACATAAGTCTTTAACCTGCACCGCATCATGAACATCATGTGCACTGTCATGTGCACTGTCTTTACCCTCCTCAGATTGATGCCGGCAACCTGAAGATTGACGAATTTAGGAACCCCTTTCCAAAGAACTGCTACCATGAATTACCTCTGTGACTCCCAACATCAGATCCCATTGCCGTGTTATCTCGATCTCACGCCATAGAAAATTTTAGCAACAGTAGTTAGGAGAAATGAGAAAAACCCTCCAACGAATTAAGTTCAGATCCCCTTTCTTTCGATAAGAACATCACCATCTTCACTGAGAAATGAGACTTCCCTTTTCTTGTTTTCATATGAAACTAGATGTGGTAGTGGAGCAAGACACGTATCCCACTTTCATTATTCCACCGTTCGCTCTGTCCGTGAAATGAATGAGCCAAGCAAGTGGCTCGAGTGGTTAGCGGCATGAGCATACAAGGTAGACCACCAAATTCCCGGCCTCTTTTTTTGATTTGGGTTTTGTTGTCGCAACCGCCATTCAGCTCATCCTTTAGCCATTTATTTTCCAAGTAACAGATTTCACTCGCAATTCCTGTAACAGACTTAAAACAGTATTATTAGCCAATAAACGAGACCTATCTAGTGTAAATATGGGTGTAAAATTGTAGCACATACGTGCTTATCATGGTTCTTTTTCTTAATCCCACGTATTTTAAGCGACGGTTGGTCTCACGCGACGTGGGTGAAACTTTACAGTTTCCTTCAGTTTTTCCTGCCCATTATAACCGACATGTTCAAGTCTCAAGGTCGCCTATATATAGACTTGCTGGGTTATTCCTTCCTCTTGTTTTACCCTGTCATTTCTATTTTTACTTCATCTTTGAACATACCATTATACGCGCCATGTCCAACGGTTCTTCCAGCAGTAATTCATCCGAGAAGGATGGGGCGTAGTCCGAGAAGGTGATGAGCGCTCTATCCGAGGAAACTGAGTATGAGGCTCAGATATAATTGCACCTACAATTTCCAGCAGACATAATATCATACAGAATTAGCGAAATCATGGGCACCCCCATTCTGAAGCGCACGTTGAAACTGAGAGGCCTTCGCGATGATCAACGCGTTTTTCTCCTAGACGACATCCTGGTTCCTCGCTTTCTCAATCCCTTTGTATTACACTACCCCGCGTCTCCTGGATGGATCATGTATCCCGCGGATGGTTCCTTTTCTTAATCCCACGTATTTTAAGTGACTGTTGGTCTCACGTGATGTGGGAGAAACTTTACAGTTTCCTTCAGTTTTTCCTGCCCATTATAACCGCCATGTTCTAGTCTCAAGGTCTCCTATATATAGACTTGCTGGGTTATTCCTTCCTCTTGTTTTACCCCATCATTTCTATTTTCACTTCATATTTGAACATATCATTATACGCGCCATGTTCAGCGGTTCTTCCAGCAGTAATTAATCCGAGAAGGATGGGGCATAGTCCGAGGAGGTGATGAGCGCTCTATCCGAGGAGACTGAGTACGCGGCTCAGGAAGAATTGCACCTACAATTTCCAGCAGACAAAATATCATACACAATTAGCGAGATAATGGGCAGCTCCATTCTGAAGCGCACGTTGAAACTGAGAGGCCTTCGCGATGATCAACGCGTTTTTTTCCTTGAAGATATCCTGGTTCCACGCTTTCTCAATCCCTTTGAATTACCCTAACCCGCGTCTCCTGAATGGATCATGTATCCCGAGGTAAATACCTTAGATACTTTTTCATTTAAGAAGGTTTCGCGTGCAGCCTTTCACCGTGGAGATTATGATCTCCCAGTTATTGAGATTTTCTCCTCATTCGCGATGCCTGCCATGGCCGCATTGGACGTCTTAGATCCGATTCAACCCGGACCATTCAGCTAACATTCGCTTGGCGGGTACTGATAAGGCTATAAACTTGTCTTTTAAGCGAGAAGTGGTTAGATGTAGGCGCGACATGACGCGAATTTTTTGTCATTGGTTATTTGCGTCGGGGGAAGTCACTGTGGTTCTAGAGGACGTAATCCCCCTCACGGGACTTCCCATCTGTTAGAGCATTACTCGATCGAACTCGCATGCGTTGTTATCTCAAGCATGTTTGTCAATGTTAGTGATCAAAACTATAAAGTCTTGATTTCTAGTCTACTATAGCTAAGGGCTCGGACTAGGATAGAAAGTGTAATTGAGCTCAAAAACTCCATGGAAATCATCATACAAGACGAAGGACTACTCAAGGAACCAGTGGATCTTCATCGACTAAAAGGTATGTGGAGACTTGAACTTATCTATCACTCAAAAGTTTATCTACTTGTTCATGGTAGATTTTAGTTCAGGGCTAAAATTGTAAAACCAAATTTTGTATCACTGTCCTGTAAAGGATAAGACCATTTGATAAGTGATGAATACTTCTCCATTTTATTAATTCACCTAGAACGGAGCATGTAGCAACAATCCCCAAGTATTCTGTGACTTTTAGCATTACCAATTAATGCATGAATAGCCTTGTATTTCCTGTGTTTTTCTCAGCAGAACTCTCATTGTTGGTGCAGCATGATGATTGATTGTTACTCTCAGCAGAGTAATATGAATATCCAAGTATTCGTAGTGAGGCATGCACGGAATACCCGTACAAGCTATAACATTATCTAACAAAGAGAATCATCTCTCAGAGTGTTATACTATCCCTATTGAGTATCCGGACTGTCTATATCAGTCTCAGAAATGATTACGACCATCCAACTTCACCAACATGATTGGATGGCCCAGATCGAATCCATATCCCCCAAGCAGGTATGGAGTATTCACCACCGATCCAATACGGTCCCGCATGGCCGGCTTCCCCAAAACCATAACATAACTTGCTAATATGTCCAGCCAAAGCAGCGCCGACATGAAACCCTAAATTAGGGTTTGTGGCACATTACATGTGTCGCAAAACAGTCTCAACCATCCATCTTCGCAGGCATAGATGGAGGGTGTAGTTGTAGATTAAAAGGGCCCAGAGCATGTCAACACAAACACCATGGGATCGCCTACACACATGACTAATCGGTCAGGACCAACTATGGTTGGTCGTCCCAAATTCGTTCGCCCAAACAAGGCATGACACACGGCCGGTGAAACCCTAATTAGGGTTTGTATCGATCATGAGCGTCCATCTTCTCCTGCACGAATGAAGGGTCCAGGATTATACTAAGCAGGTCCGGTGCGCATCAACATGACTACCGTGGGCCCATCCGTCTCCATACCCGATCGGCTAAGGCATATCATGCCTGGTTGTCTCGATTTACACGCCCAAACTAGGCGTGGTCACACCTCCCAATTACAAACTAATCTCGACCACTCAATTTTTCCGGACAAATTGAGTGGCTTAGTTCACGTTTCCATGGGATAGTAAGGTATATGTGTGAACATCAGCCTATCACCTACTCGCTGAACCAATCGGCCAAGACCGACCAAGCTTGGTCATCTTGAAACGCGTGCCCGAATTTGGCATGACGCGCAGCTTTTGCGGCACCAGATTCCTGTCGCAAATTGATCTCGACCACTCAACTTCGATGGAAAAATTGAGTGGCCCAGATCACACTTTCATAAGACAATGAGGTACAGGCGCCCACACCATCATGCCGTCTACACATATGCACGGTCGACCCTGCCAAAGTTGTATCCCAAACTTGAATTCGACCAAGCTGAAGAGTGATGCATGCGCACCTCTTCAAAAAACCCTAATTCCACTAACGGTCGCAGATGAGTGTCTCAAAGATCATCTCGTCCGTTCCACTTCACCTTCTTGGTTATACGACCCTAGTCATGAGTTAATTGGTCAATGAGGCGTCATGATGATTACCATCCGCCACTCTACCA
The DNA here is from genome assembly GCA_023529315.1 of Papaver bracteatum. Taxonomy (NCBI): domain Eukaryota; kingdom Viridiplantae; phylum Streptophyta; class Magnoliopsida; order Ranunculales; family Papaveraceae; genus Papaver; species Papaver bracteatum. The sequence continues at coordinate 1,149,763 of JAJJWX010003277.1, read as the reverse complement.
CACCATGTGGACGGCCAAGGGAGGATTTGCTTGCGCAGCCTCCAAACTATCATATGAAGTAGGCTGGGCGTGAAGCTATATTTAGACGTTCCAACAACGATGCTTCATACGTGCTAAATATATTCGATGCAGTACATGCATAGAATACATACGATACTTCACAAGTATCAATTTCCTAAATAACTTAGTTATTTAATCTAGCATTACATGCTACCTTCTGTGGGTCCCATGATCCACACACTCAAGATATCAATCATGTCACAAACTGGGGGATACATACCGGAGTATTGGTATGGCGGTTTACAGCGTGCAATGCGCCATCACAAGAACGTGTCAGGAAGACATGGACGGTTAGTGATGATAGGAGAAGTGGGCAAGATTGATCGTGTGACACTAACACACAACTCCACAACTCCATCACTCCACTTCCCATGAGAGACGTGAATAGGGCTCAAATGAATTGTATAAATAGGTTTTCCTCCCTATTTCAAAAACAAGAACACAACACAGAAACCAAGTGTTAATACGAAACGTATTCAAACACCCCATGCATGCTTGCATTAATCTTAAGCCTGCTCACCTTTCTGTTACAAGTCATAAATAAGCTTACACCTTCACAATCTCAACACCTTCTTCACTTCCCTCCCTAAGATCAACCCCATCTCCTTCACTTTGTGACCGAAACAACTCTGGAATGGCCATTTCTTGGTTTAGGCCAGAATTGTATAGATTGATCTCTCGAATCAAAAGCACTCATGTACAGTGCATTTGTTAAGGGTTTAGATTCATTTCTCATCCACACACCCCAAATTACCAAAACCGATAGAAATAGTTTTCAGAGAGGGCTTCAATGAACCAAGGGACATTGAATTCGAAGTCCACGCATACATCACGATGGAACTTCCAGCTTGAGATTATATCCTCAAAAACTGTATGATCAGTCACGTTGCACATATCATCGATCGAAGACAAAGCTTCCTCCACCCGCTTGACCAATGCATGTCGACTAGTAATATCTTGGTATACAATGTTGCATGTTTAGCTGGCACGCTAAATCCACCGATCAACACATGACCCGGGAAAGGGGCCAGATACAGAGGATTGAAGGTGGCACCTACAACTGAATCAACAACCGGCAACAGATCCCTAACTACAATTTCACCAGCGTGCCCCAGAGTGCTTTCCACCATCTGAGTCGTGGCAGTGTCTTCGGGATGATGATTTTCAATGTCCAAGTCACTAGCTGGCACGGTTTATGCAATTGGAAGTATGGCTATGTCTTCACTCTGGCGGGTTTCCACTTCAAGACCATTCCTAGGAACGGTTTCCTCCTAAAATATCAAAATTTAGTTTTACTTCAAAAAAAAAAACATGGAGAAGACTCACTGATTCAGTTTCAGACTGACTAGAGGAAGATTCAACACTGTTATCGGAAGAACTACTCTCGCCATCGCTGGACTCTGAACTTTCATCCTTTTCAGAATCTCCATCATCATAGATAGGCTCGGCACCGCCGCCCTCCGTCTCGAAAAACGATGTTTTCTGATTACTTGCGAGTTTGGCAAAGGCGTTCGTGCTGCTGAAACCCTGGATGAGATACAAGGACACATTCTCAGAGAGAAACAAGGATATAAACGATCCATCCAAAGTCAATAGGAAAGTCATACATACCCGCATATTGGAAGAAATAAAAGTTGGGAGAACCGTCGGGCCCGACTGAAAACCACTGGCACGGCTTTTAGATCTTCGCTCCTTCACTTGGGGACTATCTGCATTCGGGATAACGGATTTTCGCTTGGTATCCCTCAACAACGGATGTTCCGCTAAAACCGCAGGAGAAGGCTTGTCGCGATGATTCTCTACCACACCGTTCATGAATCCATGAATAGCAAGAAACTCGTCCTGCCAAAATCTGTTATATTTGGAGGTTGTTGATGGATTTATTTCCGCAAGCAGGAAAGGGAGACTTTTACCCGACACGAGAGCACCAGCATCAAGAACAGTTGAAAACGGGACTTCTGGAACAACCGGTTGACTAATGAGTGGGACCCCTTGGTCAAATCCCATATGTCGAGCCGCCCTATCAATATTGTAAGAGATTGTTTTGCAAGATCCTCGAAAGAAAGATGGCACATGACCGGGAGTGCATCTACGCGTGAAAACCATTTCTCTAACGTTCAGACCCTCATTATCAGAACATAAAGACATGTTCAAAGCAGGACAAAAGGTACTAATCTGAGTTATAGACGCGTGCACCGGATCCCATGGACGAAAATCGACTGCGTACGAGTTGTTAAGAAATCTAACCAGGTTCTAACCAGTCTTCGGCCGCCTGTTCGACCAGTGCAGTATTCTGGAGCCAACCCAAGACTCGGGAAGTATACCTAACGGTTTTGGGGCATACTTCTCGAAATGCTCCCACAACCACGCTTGGAGAAAGGCGGCATGAACATACGAATCCACTTTCATGTAGCTGTTTGAGGCGCGCATGTCCGAAACCAGCTGATCCAAGTGCGCATACAGCGAACCGAGAAACAAACCACAAATAGGGAGAACGACACCTTTTGCCAATTTTATGGCAAACTTGATAAGTTCCTGCCTTATCTCCTTCTTGCTCGATCCGTCGTCAAAAATATCTCTGGATAGCCAAAGAGCCAAGAACGCCGCGACATGAAGTATACTATTCTTCTGGTTCGACTCCAACTCGTCAGGAAACTACTGAGACACCCACCAGTCATAGAAGCACTTCGTCTCATTTTCTTTCCGAACGAATCCATTTGACTTCGCAACCAGGGCAGTGTGCATTTCTTCTTCATCTGCAGACAACCTAACGTCGAGGTTTCCAATTACGGAATATTTAGCAACACAGCCACGCTCTCCAAGGAGATAGTCATTTCACCCCACCTACATACGGCCGTGTGGGTGTCCGGATACCATCTGGAAACAAAAGCAACTAAGCCTGGAATATCTTTCCTAATATGAAGCACTGCCGAAGCCGCAACAGCATCAACGATCTGCGCCCTGGTCAAATTGGTTTTTACATGCTCCTGGCTTATCATGAATCGCATCCACTTATTAAAGGAACGCAACGGACTCACAGAGATTTTAAAATCGATAGGAGAGGGGTGATATTCTTTTCTCCGAAGGAAAAACCTTATTACGCTTCCTTGACGAACCGATCGGTCATCTCCTTCACTTTCCGAACCAGTCAGAAGGATCGAAACGTATTTGGAATGGTTTCTCTTAACCGTGGCTGATGTCGTAAAGAACTCATCATCTACGTTTGGCTTGGAATCACCTACATCCTTTGGTATGGCAGAAATTGTTGACATCCTAACGAAATTCTCTTACCCTGTTCTCACTGCCGAGATAACTACAATAGAGCAATACGAAGAGAAATTATTACAGAAAGTACGCGGAAATTATTTTCTCATGAAAATCCATCCTGGACACAAGCCAATTTATTTCGAAGTCATAAAATGCACAGGCAAGAAAACAGGGAATGACAGCTACCAGCCCATGCCTACTTTATGCAGTAAAAGGAGACGGTCAACATTGCTACGATATTCATGCCTAAATGCTACTACAAGCTCGTGCAAAACATACCTACGTCTAGGATTCACACCAACATTTTCTACAAAGTCGTGAAAAAGGTACGCCTACAACTAGGGTTTTCACCAACACAATAAAATAAAAGAAAAGCAAGTTAAATAGGAAGTACTGGAAGACATACCTAGTCCGCTCATCCGCTTCACCGCTACCAAAAAATAACAAAAAAATAATATAATGAAAGCGTGAATTAAAGTGAGAGGTCGGCCACCCTTTTATAGGCGTGATACTTGGGAGTTTGAACACGGAAATGATTTCCAATTTTGATCCAAGAAAGGAAAAGAGGAAACCGGCCCCGCAAAATCCAATTTTCACGCCAGACAGGAATGGTATGGGTGTTGGATACCATCCAATTTGGCTAGATAATCAGATTCTCGACAAACAGGGGCATGGACTTTTCTCGGGTATTTGATTGAATTTCAGGCGAGAATTTAAATGAGTTCTAATCGGATTCTTTATTGGATATGGACTGTTATGGGTTTGGTACGATTAAACAGGCTTGGTAATCGGGTTGATCTTGGAATCGAAAGAACTGAGTTGTACATAGGCCCCACCACGTCTATCCATCCGTGTACACCTCGCCTTGACCAGGCCGCCTGCACCACCGTCGCGGACCTATCATCCACGCGCGGTTGCCTTACCAAGACCACGTCACCCCTTGGCCCCACGAGCCAAGCCGTCCGCTTGCTTCGCCTTCCAAGATCGCGCCCCCTTTACCTCGGAGATGTACGACCAGACCAAGACGGTAACTTTCGTCTCACCACTGCACGGTCTGCATCCCTAGTACAACTTACGCAGGACCGCCAACATGGGAAGCCAAAACTCTCTTCGCCCCTCAAAAAGGTTAGTCGAATTTTCCTGAACATCTTTGTAATGATTTACGTCTAGATTCCGTCCTTATTTGCCACCATCATATGCTTACCTCGCAACAAGGAACATATTCCGAGCTAAGCAGGGACTTAATGTTGATGGTGGTTTTTATCCTAGGGTTAAAATCGTAAAACCCTAAACCCTAGTAGACAGTTTCGTCACAACATTTAAGTAAAAAGCATTTACTAGGCGCATTTATTGAAATCTTTAATGTGTCTGTAAATAATTACCGGGGTATCTTTTTCAATTAGGGTTATGACAAGCCAAACCCTAATTCCCACGTGTGCCAATGCCAAACAATGCCAGCCACACTAACCACGCCAAAGCATTCCAACAATTCTAGACGCACCTCTGTGCCAATGGAAAAACAGCCAGCCACACCAACCGCGCCAAAGCATGCCAACCATGCTAGTCGTACCTCTATTCCAATGGAAAACCATGCCAGCCACACTAACCGCGCCAAAGCATGGCAACCATGCTAGCCACACCTTTGTGCCAATGGCAAACCATGCCAGCCACACTAACCACGCCAAAGCATACCAACCATGCTAGTCCCACCTCTGTGCCAATGGAAAACCATGCTAGCCACACTAACCGCGCCAAAAGCATGCCAAACATGCTAGCTGCACCTCTGTGCCAATGGAAAACCATGCCAGCCACACTAACCACGCCAAAGCATGCCAAACATGCTAGATTCACTCTGTGTCAATGTCAAACCATGCCAGCCACACCTACCGCGCCATGCCAAACACACCTCGCCATGGCCCCATGCCAATTTAGCCGCGCCACCATGCTGGCCTTCCCTACCAAAATGAAGGCGTGCAACAATCAACGGTTTCCCTTCATTCCCAAGAGAAAATCCTGGCTGTCTAAGGTTACCAAACGACCTTTGGCCCAAAACCATAGCTTGGTCACGCACCTAGCCAAAGCTAGCCACGCCATGCGCCCATGGAAAACCCTTGGACCCATACGCCAAGCCAAAACCGCACCTAGCCAAAGCTAGCCACGCCATGCGCCCATGACAAACCCTTGGCCCCACATGCCAAGCCAAAACCGCACCTAGCCAAAGCTAGCCACGCCATGCGCCCATGACAAACCCTTGGCCCCACATGCCAAGCCAAAACCGCACCTAGCCAAAGCTAGCCACGCCATGCGCCCACGGAAAACCCTTAGCCCCACACGCCAAGCCAAAATCGCACCTAGATACGCCATGCACCTATGGCAAACCCTTGGACCCACATGCCAAGACAAACCACGCAAAGGCATGCCATGCCAACCTAATTGCGCCAAGGCATGCCATGCTAGCCTAGCCGTGCCACCATGCTAGCCTTCCCTACACGGCTACCCAAAACGAAGGCATGCGATAATCAATGGCCCCCCCTTCAATCCCAAGAGCAAATCCTAGCCATTCAGGGTTACCAAATGACACATGGTAACCTTTAGCTCGAAACCCTAGTTTGGCCACGCCAAGGCATGCCATGCTAACCTAATTGCGCCAAGGTATGCCATGCTAACCTAGTCGTGCCACCTTGATGGACTTCCCCACGCGGCTACCAAAACAAAGGCATGCAACAATCAACGGTTGCCCTTTATTCCCAGGAGCAAATCCTAGCCATCCAAGGTTACTAGACAACGCATGGTAACCTGGCCCAAAAACCTAAGTTTGGTCACGCCAAACCATACCATGCCAACGGCATGCCAACCCAGCCGTGCCACCATGCTGGCCTTCCCTGTGCGGCCACCAATAAGCGAAAGCGTGCAACGATCAATGGTTACCTTTCCTCTTAAGATGCAAAATCTCGATGGTCGAAGGTCACCGAGCTACCAAGTCTCCCAAACTCGACTTTCCAGGAAACAACGACATGCCGCATGTTTTCCACAAAACATTCGAGATATCAAACACATATCACAAACTGGGGGATCCTCTTTGGGTATTGGTTTGGCGGTTTACAGCGTGCGGCGTAAACTACGCCCATCATAAGGAAATTCCATAAGGGTGAGGCGGTTAGTAAATACAGGGAGTTAAAGGTGAAACGTTCACGGGACATCAATTCCATACGTTAACAGTTTTATGGAACATAAATTCCATGCGTTAACAATTTTATGGAACATAAATTCCATGCATACGGTTACCACCTCCTCCCATTTACTTCCCCATTCATTAATGAGACCAGAGTACGTTTCACTCTGACTTGTATAAATAGGTCTTACCTATTTCCAATGAACAATAAGTTCATTTGGGAATATACAATACTTAGAAAATACTTGCTTGCTAGATTACCATTTGTTAGCCTTCCTACTTTTCTGATACAAGTCGTAGTAACACAACTACTCTTCCAGAATCAACTATTCTAGTCTCATCACTTTCCTTGCTTCCCTCCCCAAAACCAACCCATTCTCCTCCACTTTGTGACCGAAGCAAGTCCGGAACGGCCATTTATTGGTTTAGGATGGATTTGTACAGATTTATCTCTCGAATCTAAAGTACTCCCTTGCAGTACATTATTTAGGATTTAAATTATTTCTCACCCGCACACCCAAAATTAACGAAATCAGCAGAAACCATTTTTACCTATAAACAGTTGGTAAAGCTTTCGCTTTAGCCAAGTTCGTCTTTACCTAGTGACGAAAGTCATGTTATGTTTCAATCACTTTGGAAATTGATCTGACGAAAAATTGTTTGTGAATAACAACTATATGACGTCCTCTGAGAATGTTTCAATGGTTGAAATGAGAGTTTAGACAATATAACCACTGGGGATATAAACATTGTTGTGGTAACACATATATGTATAAGTCCTTAGCACTTGAACCGAAGTTTTCGAACTTTGTTAATCAAGTGAAACCGGAACTTGAGCAGTCAACCCAGTCCGCGAACTCAGTCCGCGAATGTGCGTAGTTCTCGAACCCGAGAATTTCTGCTGGAGTTTGTGAACTCCAACCGGTTAACTTGAGCCTGCGAACCCAATCCGCGAACTTGAGTGGTTATGTCTAAAAAATATGTTCGTGAACTTATCTAAATTATCTAAGGAATGCTAATGCAAATCGTGGCTTTATATTTCATGAATCAATTCGATTGAATCACATCGTTTTTGCTTCAATTGTGTCTTGTATAGTACATGATATCTCATAACAATTGAACAACTCTCTAACTAGTTTATTTGAGTCATTTGGACTAGTTATGGTGAAGAAGAATATGGTTGATATGAAAGTTATCATTTGGCTAACCATTTGGTTGACTAATAGTGAACCAACTATTATACACGTTTGGGTATAGTTACACAAACCCAAATTGTCAAGTACATGTGTGTATGGAAAGCTAAGTTTTTGACCTAACGATTGAGAGATATTAGCTTGTATCTAATCAGGTTTTCATCTAACGGTGAATATTGAATGCTTTGTTACTAAGCTAACATTGATTGCAAACCATGATTTGAAAGACTATATAAGGGAGAACTCTAGCAACTGGGAAACCTAATCCCCACACATTCTGTGTGATACTAGTTTGCTAAGCTAGAGTCAATTTTTCTTTAACCATTGGTTTTCTTCATCTAAAACCAGGTTAACGACTTAAAGACTTCATTGGGATTGTGAAGCCAGGCCGATACTACTTTTCTTGTAGTTGTATGATCTGATCTTGATGTTTCTATCGTACGAGTACAATTTTAATAATTGGCTTGAGATTTCTATCTCCGATAATAAAGATATAAAAGTAATCACAAACATCTTCGTTTGTGATTTCTATCTCATCGTTTGTGATTCTACAATATCTTTTTTCGCGGCGTCGATTAAGACTATTGTGAGGTGATTGATAAAACTAAGCTGTTCTTCGGGAATATAAGTTTGGTTTTATTGATTGGTTCCTATTCACCATGATTTATCCAAAGACGGAACAAAACTCATAGGTTTATTCGTGGGAGACGAATTTATTTATCTTGTAGACTTTTCTGTGTGAGACTGATTTATTTGCTAAAGTCTTCGACTTTGGGTCGTAGCAACTCTTGGTTGTGGGTGAGATCATCTAAGGGAATCAAGTGCGCAGTATCCTGCTGGGATCAGAGGTGTAGGAGCATAAATATACCTTGGATAGTGCGCAGTATCCTGCTGGGATCAGAGGTGTATGAGCATAAATATACCTTGGATCAGTGTGAGATTGATTGGGGTTCAACTACAGTCCAGACCGAAGTTAATTTGGAGTAGGCTAGTGTCTGTAGTGGCTTAATACAATATATGTCTAATCTGGACTAGGTCCCGGGGTTTTTCTGCATTTGCGGTTTCCTCGTTAACAAAATTCTGGTGTTTGTGTTATTTGTTATCTGCATTATATTTTGTTATGTAATTGAAATAATACAGGTTGTGCGTTGTTCAATCAATTAGAATATCCAACCTTATAGGTTATTGATTTAAATTGATTGACACTTGGATATTGGTCTTTGGTACCATCCAAGTTATCTCTCTTTGATTAGACTCACGAATCACATTTGCTTGAGTAAATCAAATTGAGAGATTGAGATGATAACTCCTTGAGTATTTTCTATTGATTGAGTCTAGTTGATTCTCTAGAAAATAACTTGGAGTTGTCCATACATATTGCTAATCGAAATATTGGGTGTGGTTGTTAGAACCCCGCTTTTTCAATTGGTATCAGAGTAGGCAAACATGTTCAAGACATTACAAGTCTGTGTTTGTAGCAATCTGACTCTATGGACGAAAGTTCTGTCTCAATAAATACACCACTAGATCCAGGGATTTTCGAATACTCTTCCATGTCTAAGTTTTCCCTGAGTGTTGAAAAGTTGCTTTCAAAGCCATTAGGTGGTATGAAGTCCTTGGAAACTCTTTCAGAAACTAAAAATAAACTTGAGTGCCTATCATCTGAGATTGATCTATGTATTATGAATAAGCAAGAATCTCTTTACATGCTAGATCAAGTTATGTTTAAAAATCGTGCCATGGTTGATATTGATGTAATAATTAAAGAGGACTATACATCTCTTGAAAATTATTATCTTAGTTGCAATACACTAACAGAATGTTGCAAAGAGTTTCCTTATCCAAAATCAATAATGAAACATTGATTAATTGTTGATAGTTCTCGTAAAGCTTTCAGTGCTGTTAATAATTCCAAAATTCCTTACGTTTTCAAAACTAGCCTGTGTCATACTAGTAATTTCTATATGAGATGGAAGAAAAGAAATCAGAAAAATTCCTGGATTCTGATTATGCACTTCGATAATGTTATAATTATAATGGTGCTCTGGGATGTTGTCAGTACCTCATGATATAAGAGTTGTTGGAAAGAAACCCTCTCTTGGTGTTATGTTGTGCAAAGATAATTCATGATCCATAAATATTAATGGATTTTGAGCCCTTGCTCTTGGACCACTCCAAACAGGTCCTTTGTCTGCACACATGACTGTTCACACACTTAAGCCATCACCGACTCGTGAACCAACCAAGTCCATGAACGTGTTTTTTAGATTCGCTCAACACATAAAAAGAGGAAAAGAACACTCTTCGATTCTTTCCCTTCTTCTTCTTCAGTTCGCGGATAAAGGAAAAACCTAAATTGTTCCCATACCCATGTTCCTCTCTCTCTCGTTTTCAAACCAAATCCTTGTTGGTATATGTCATTGAAATCAGAAGATGTTCGCATACATTGGGTCACAATCGTTTTTCAAGGGGGCTTTCTGGTTGTGGTTCTACCATTAGAAATAGTCACGAACCAAGTAAGTACCGACTTCGTTTTAGTTCGTATACTTTACCAAAAATGAGTTTCAGGAAGAGGTTTAATCGTGGTGAAAGCTCAAGTACTCAACCCGCTCATGAAAATGATTGTGATGTAGAAATTGAAGATGATGAAATGGGTCTAGATATTTCCCAGCCTTATTTTGACCCTGATCTTAGTATTAGCTTCATTAGTATGCTTGTTAGGAATAAATATGTTAAGTTTATAAAAGGAAATTTTGTTGTTGAAAGAATTTATGATCGAAATGTTAACGAACCTGAGTTTCACCATTTCATGAACAAGCATGAGTGGGGTGATATTCATCATGGTCTAGGGTCATCATGTCTTGAGATGACTTGTCATTTCTATGCTAATATTCATGCAGTAGACAAAACCAGGTGTTACTTCAAGACAATGGTTGGGGGTACACCAATTGAGGTAAATCGTGAACTTATTGCATATTTGATGAACTTGTCTCTTGATCGTACTCTAGTTGTACCTCAACTAGAAAAGGTTAGACCAAAACAAAGACAACTTTCTGAATGGATTCTTAATAAAAATGAGTCTTGGTCTGGTAGAAAATTGTGTGTTGACAACATTAGTTTTCACCTTAGAATCTATAGTAAACTTATTGTTGCTAACTTGATTCCAAGCACTCTAGATAGGAATCTTTGGAGCAGAACTCTTGCAGAATTAATGTGATATCTAATTTCTGGAGAAGAAGTCAATTTCTACGGGTTAATTATTTGTCAGATGATTCACATAGTATCTCAGAAGAAAAACATGGGGTTTCCATGTCTTATTAGTCGGATTTGCAGCCAGTTCAAGATCAAGACCATTGGCACATGCACTGCTTTTCCTTCTTCTCTATCCCAGACAGATATCAAAAAGATGAAGAAGCCAGTTACTTTTGGAATGTCTGGAGCTCATGGTGTCACCTCTAGAGATCCTCGTGATATAAGAATTCAGTGTCTCCAAGAACAACTGAGCTTTGTGCTGGAAGCTCATCCTGAACTCTCCGAGCCAGTTTGCAAGATTGGTGAGAAAGATTATCACAATCAAGCTTAGTTTGTTTTTCATCTTTGCAGAACAAGTCACAATTTATGTTTTGAATGTGTCTTTGCTAAAAAGAATGACTGAATTCTATGTTGTCATAATTGTTAACTCATTCATCTATCAAAATAGCACATATTTTAGAATGATTAACTCTTGACAACATATACAAAAGTTATATCTATGCAATCATATAGTTGATGGAAAATAGGACTAAAACTTTTTGTTGAAAAAGGATAAAGTCAATTATGTTGTTATGTATTTACCGATCGAAAAGAGAATAGATCATTGTATGGTTATCCATGGTAGAGATCCTTATTGATTCATTATGTTAGGTATTACCATGAAGGTTTCATTATGTATCTTATGTTGAGAACGATACGACTAAGTCGATTTATTATTGGCATGGTTGGTTGTTCCATGAGATGTTATTTGTTGAAGAATTTTATACTAAATCAATCATCATGTATGATTATTTAGTTATCACTCCGTAAGTTTTCTTATGTTGAGCATCTCTCGACTTGGTTGGTTATTCGTGATTAACTTAGTCATTACTCCATAGAAGTTCTTATGTCGAGTATGGCCAATTAAATTGATTACTCTTGTAATTAGTTTGGTTGAGTATGGCAATTAGATTATTTGCGAGTTTAATTGTGATTAATCTAATTGATTTATTAAGTCTCCATAAGTTTACTTGTGTTGAGCATATTTAGTCAAATTAATTTTGGTTCGCTTTGGTTAATTTGATTGAATATTTCTTGTTGGATTCCAAATTCATAGTTGTATGCAATTTGTTGAGTCTAAAGAAATCCTTCTTTTCTTTTTGAAATTAAGGTCACTCTTGTTGTTCCTTAGGGAATGACATATTATGGGGGAGAGTTCTTTTGAACTTGTGCTTAATTGTCAAATCTTTATGGGGAGTGCGGCTATGGAATATTAGAGGGGTTATCTTGCGTCTTTACAAACTCCTTGATGAATGCATTTAGCTTCGGCTTTATGATTGCATCTAAATAAGATGATATACATTTACCTTTGGTCATGAAATGTCTCTTACGAAAATTTCATTAGGATCCCGTTCTTGTACCTTTGCCAATTTTATTGACAAAAATGGTGAGAATTAATATGTAGTTCACACTACAAATACATATGGTTTTCAGATCATTATGTAAGGGGGAGTGGTTTCCATGTAAGATGGAGTATTGACTAAGGGGGAATAGTATTGTTGTTGAAGTTGTGATGCAATTGGACTTTAACGCTGTGTAATAATACTATGACACTGTATAAAAATGATTGAGAACCGATGATTTTATCATTGTTATAGCTACGGATTTTCAACAACGATGATGCTAAACTTACAACCTTTGGGTTCATTGGGCTACTTGGAAGTGACGAAGATTTCGAGTATTATTGAAGATTAGACATGTGGAATAGGTGCTACAAAGTTTATTTATATATCTTTTGTATTCCATATGTATTAATAGTTTTGCCAATAAAATTGACAAAGGGGGAAATTGTTAGAGCATTGCTCGGTCGAACTCGCATGCGTTACTATCTCAAGCATGTTTGTCAATGTTAGTGATCAAAACTATAAAGTCTTGATTTATAGTCTACTTTAGCTAAGGTGCCGGAATAGGATAGAAAGTGTAGTTCAGCTCAAGAACTCCATGGCAATCATCATACAAGACGAAGGACTACTCAAGGAACCAGTGGATCTTCATCGACTAAAAGGTATGTGGAGACTTGAACTTATCTATCACTCAAAAGTCTATCTACTATATCTCCTATCTTGAGACAAAAGTCGTATTACTATATAGACTAAGAATATACACATGTGATATTTCGAGTTGAGTATATCTCGCTTATCTATTTCTCGAAATATGTGTTGGTAAAGCTTTCGCTTTAGCCAAGTTCGTCTTTACCTAGTAACGAAAGTCATGTTATGTTTCAATCACTTTGGAAATTTCTCTGACGAAAAATAGTTTGTGAATAACAACTATATGACGTCCTCTGAGAATGTTTCAATGGTTGAAATGAGAGTTTAGACAATATAACCACTGGGGGATATAAACATTGTTGTTGTAACACATATATGTATAAGTCCTTAGCACTTGAACAGAAGTTTGTGAACTTTGTTGATCAAGTGAAAACGGAACTTGAGCAGTCAATCTAGTCCGCAAACTCAGTCCGCGAACGTGCGTAGTTCTTGAACCCGGGAATTTCTGCTAGAGCTGTGGATCAGATTCAGTCCTAGAACTCACAGAATTTCTCGAACCCGAGAATTTCTGCTGGAGTTTGTGAACTCCAACCGGTTAACTTGAGTCCGCGAACTTGAGTGGTTATGTCTGAAAACGATGTTCGTGAACTTATCTAAATTATCTAAGAAATGTTATTGCAAACCGTGGCTTTATAGTTCATGAATCGATTCGAGTGAATCACATCATTTTTGCTTCAATAGTGTCTTTTGTAGTACATGAGATCTCATAGCAATTGAACAACACTCTAACTAGTTTATTTGAGTCATTTGGACTAGTTATGGTGAAGAAGAATATGGTTGATATGAAAGTTATCATTTGGCTAACCATTTGGTTGACTAATATTGAACCAACTATTGTACACGTTTGGGTACGGTTATACAAACCCAAATCATCAAGTACATGTGTGTATGGAAAGCTAAGTTTTTGATCTAACGGTTGAGAGATATTAGCTTGTATCTAATCAGGTTTTCATCTAACGGTGAATATTGAATGCTTTGTTACTAAGCTAACATTGATTGCAAACACTGATTTGAAAGACTATATAAGGGAGAACTCTAGAAACTGGGAAACCTAATCCCCACACATTCTGTGTGATACTAGTTTCCTAAGATAGAGTCGATTCTCCTTTAACCATTGGTTTTCTTCTTCTAAAACTAGGTTAACGACTTAAAGACTTCATTGGGATTGTGAATCCACGCCGATACTACTTTTCTTGTAGTTGTGTGATCTGATCTTGCTGTTTCTATCATACGAGTACAATTGTAATAATTGGCTTGAGATTTCTATCTCCGATAGGCAAGATATAAAAGTAATCACAAACATCTTCGTCTCATCGTTTGTGATTCCTCAATTTTTTTTCTTCGCTGCGTCGATTAAGACTATTGTGAGGTGATTGATAAAACTGAGCTGTTCTTCGGGAATATAAGTCTTGTTTTATTGATTGGTTCTTGTTCACCTTGATTTATCAAAAGAGGGAAAAAAATCATAGGTTTATTCGTGGGAGACGAATTTATCTATCTTGTAGACTTTTCTATGTGAGATATATTTGTTTGTTAAAGTCTTCGACTTTGGGTCGTATCAACTCTTGGTTGTGGGTGAGATCAGCTAAGGGAATCAAGTGCGTAGTATCCTGCTGGGATCAGAAGCATAGGAACATAACTGTATCTTGGATCAGTGTGATATTGATTGGGGCTCAACTACAGTCCAGACCGAAGTTAATTTGGAGTAGGCTAGTGTTTGTAGCGGCTTAATATAGTGTATGTTTAATCTGTACTAGGTCCCGGGGTTTTTCTGCAATTGTGGTTTCCTCAAAAATAGAATTCTGGTGTTTGTGTTATTCCTTTTCCGCATTATATTTTGTTATATAATTGAAATAATACAGGTTGTGCATTGTTCAATCAATTAAAATATCCTACCTTATAAGTTGTTGATTTAAATTGATTGACACTTGGATATTGGTCTATGGTACCATCCAAGTTATCTCTCTTTGATTATACTCGCGAATCACATTTGCTTGAGTAAATTAAATTGAGAGATTGAGATAATAACTCCTTGAGTATTTTCTATTGATTGAGTCTAGTTGATTCTCCAGAAAACAACTCGGAGTTGTCTATATTGATTGTTAATCGAAATACTGGGTGTGGTTGTTAGACCCCCTCTTTTTCACCATCCAAGGCAGTCATTCATACGAGGAGGTCGTCATCTACGCGGCTCTAAATGATGAAGACAATAAGTTGTGGGCTTATCTGTTAGATTGTAAAGATGACTCTCGCAATGAGTGGGTGAAAAAAGATCAACTTCCAGTTAGGCGGGGAAGTAAAGGAAAATCCGCGAGTGCAGGCAAGGAGGAACAGTTATCATCTGCTTCCAAAGGAAAAGCTAAAGTGGTCCAGGGTAAGAAATTTCCTTCATCACGCCCCGAATGGGAGCGCTTACTTTTCAGTTATACTCGTGCTTATGAAGCAATTCATGGTTTGACGATTCCTTCGGCGCGGACAAGTCCTGAGATGGTTATAAAACGCAACCGACATGCCTCCTTCCCTTTTTGGATCAAGTATTGGGCTCCGCAGATGGTTGATAAAAAGGTTATGCCTCCCCTTAGGAAAGAGGAGAATCTCCGTGTTGAGTTGGCGGCATATATTTTGTTCTGGATTTGTCATGATGTGTTCGAGTATAGTCCCCAGGATACCATCAAGAGCGAACTTGTGCCAATGGTCGTGTTATTGTCTCGGGGTGTTGTTAAGTGCATATTTTGCATATATTTAGTATCGAATCCGTGCTAGTAATTGCTATATGTTCTTGCGAATTATTGTATATTACGTTTGTTTTCTCTTATTTATGTTTTGCTAGGTGAATCGTCCAAAAGAAGCGAATTTGCATATAATTGTGCAATAAAAGAAGTTAGCTACATGTAGAGAAGGGCCAAAGACCAACCAGAACACGCTCATCTCTAAGAGTTCTTGTTATTAGCTTGAAGAGGGCGAAAAGACGAAGCAAATGGCGAAAGAATGAGCTCATTCTGACATCGTATGAAGAAGATATATGCGAAATAAAAAATTAGTCTTGTCAGTTCCCCAGAACTGACAGCTTACCAAGAATGAAGTAGGAAAGGTTAAAGGCACCTTAATTATTGATCAGGGCACTTTATCTTTTTTATTGTCATCACGACCAGTTTTTCTGCTTCAGTATAGATGAAGCTCTGCCGATGGGTTTTGATGGAGAAGAAATTCAAACAAACTGCCATTATCGCTGACAGAGGGTATGAGAACGTCTAGACAGTGTTTGACCGAGAATGTTGGCTACATCCAATGCCGAGTAAAGATGGAAGAAAGGATGAGAACAGAACACGAGCTGCCATTGTTCACGGTGATGCTGAGGTGATTCGATGAGGAGTTGTTATCAGTGATAAGGGTGGAGTTGCAGATTGAGTTCGAGAAGAACGAGAAGGTGGATGAGCTGGTTACGTTGTTGGTTGATGACAGTATTGCTCGGAGTTTGTGACACAGACTGTTAGTTGATGCTCGAGCTTGGCAGTGAAGTGGCAATGGTGGTGATCATCGGAAGAAGAACGAGATATGCAGCTGACCGTTGTTCACGATGAGAACGAGCTTGGCGACGAGTTTATGATGAAAGATGAGCTGCTGCCAGTGATACAATTAATACTCGACATGGACTGAGCTCGGCAGTGATGGAGTTTTGCAGCTGGTGATGAATAATAATGAACAGTTGTTGGAGAGTGATTGAATGGGATAAAGTCGAGCTCTAGGTTGTTGAGAAGATCTGGGCAGTGACAACGAGAAGAATAGAGCTGTGAACATATGGACTGAAGGTTAGAGAGAGCTTGAGTCATGAGAAGCTGCTGATAGTATTGGTGGAGCTCGAGATGTGGTTTAGACTAGTGATATAGGTTGTTGTTGTCGCTGGATGGAGATGGAGTCTGGATTTTGTACTACTTGGTGTTGTTCCGGTGATTGAGAGAATATCAAACAAAGTAGAGGTGATGGCAGGGAAGTCTTGGAGCTGTGGTTAGATGGGAGCGACGGTGGAGCTCAGGTCATATCAAGATTGAACCAAAATAGAGAGATTCATTGATTGAGTGTTTAGATAACAAGAATACAATGTTTTTGATATTTTTGGATGATTACAAATGATACTACAAATGCCTATTTATAGGCTTATAAAGAGAAGAAGAGAACTATGCCTATGGAGGCTAACAACTATGCCTTTGGAGGCTAACAACTATGCTTATGGAGGCTAACAACTATGCCTTTGGAGGCTAACAACTATGCCTATGGAGGCTTACCTTATATTCTTTGTTTCTAGAATAATCTACATGTTTAGAACATGTTTAGAGGTAATTCTAACACTCCCCCTCAAGCTGGTGCATATATGTCGCTCATGCCTAGCTTGCCAACAAACTTCAGAAATATTTTACTTGGAACTGCTTTAGTTAGAATATCAGCTACCTGTTCTTCCGATCTAATTCTAGGTAACTCCACGATCCCATTATCCAACTTCTCTTTAATGAAGAACCTATCTATATCCACATGTTTTGTGCGATCATGATGAACTGGATTGTGTGCAATATCACACGCCGCTTTGTTATCGCAGTACAAACGAATTGGTTTGCTAGGAGGATACCCCAATTCAGTTAGCAGACGTTTTAACCACATAACTTCGCAGATACCCAGCACCATACCTCGCCATTCAGCCTCTGCACTTGATCGTGAAACAACTCCTTGTTTTTTGCTTCTCCATGTAACAAGATTACCCCAACGAAGGTAAAATATCCTGAAGTAGACCTCATATCATCACATGACCCACCATAGTCAGAATCAGTATATGCCTCCATACTTTTGAAGTCTTGACCTTTCTTAAACAAGATCCCTTTTCCTGGGAGCAGACTTCGGTATCTTAGGATTCGCATTACCGCATTCATATGTGGTTCTCCAGGATTATGCATGAATTGACTAACAATACTCAATGCATATGCAAGATCGGGTCTTGTATGTGCCAAGTACATTAGTCTACCCACGAGCCTTTGGTATCTTCCTTTATCAACAGGTACTTGGTTGCCATCCGAACATAATTTCAAACCTGGCTCTACTTTGGTGTATCTACAGGTTGACATCTTCATCATACTGTTTCCTCCAACAAATCAAGGGCATATTTTCTTTGTGACAAGAATATTCCTTCTGTTGATCGAGATACTTCAATTCCAAGGAAGTATTTTAAAGAAGCAAAATCCTTCATCTGAAATTCACTTGATAGATAATTTTGGAGAGCCTTTCTTTCTTCTGGATCATCTCCTGTAACTATCATGTCATCTACATATATGATTAAAGTTGTAATCTTACCTCGATTTCTTTTTAAGAATAAAGTATGATCTGAATTTGCCTGGCGATAACCAAATGCTCTCATAGACTTGGTAAATCTTCCAAACCACGCTCTCGGAGATTGTTTCAGACCATACAATGACTTGTTTAACCTACAAACTTTTCCGTTATGCAACTCTGACTCCATCATTCCTGGTGGAAGCTGCATATACACTTCTTCGGACAAATCTCCATGTAAAAAGGCGTTCTTGACATCAAACTGTTGCAATGGCCAACCCAAATTTGTAGCAAGAGACAACAAGACTCGCACTGTATTCATTTTATCTACAGGTGCGAATGTCTCATTATAATCTACACCATAAGTCTGGCTATACCCTTTAGCAACCAATCTTGCCTTGAAGCGTTCAATTTCACCATTTGCCTTGTATTTGACTGTAAAAACCCAAATGACATCCCACGACTTTCTTTCCTTCGGAAATTCAACCATGTCCCAAGTATTATTTTCTTGTAAGGATTTCATCTCATCGATCATAGCTTCCTCCATTTCGGATCAGATAATGCTTCCTCGCATCGCTGTTAGGAATAACTACATGAGATAATTGATTCACAAATGACTTATTTGATTCTGTCAGACGGTGATTAGAGACATAATTACTCATGGGATATTTAGCTTTTGATGAAATATCAGGTTCATACATAGTTTTAGGGATACCTCTATTCCGACGTTCTGGCAATTGTTTCTTTGCAGGTTCAAGAACATCTTCAGCGAACGGTTGGATTGGGGTTGGTGATGTATCATTATCTTCTTCAACTTCATCTGCATTATCTTCTGATCCATCTGCATTATCTTCTTCAACTTCATTTATAGCTTCAATTTCACCATCTGTGTTAATTTCTTCCCCACTAACTTTCTGTTCTTTTGGAATATGAAGAACAACATCTTCTTCGATTATGTCTTCTTCATAGTCAAGAGTCTGAATTTATTTTTCATACTCCCCCTGAAGTTCAGACTTCGAGTAATACATCACGTGTTCGTGAAACTTAACATCCAATGTGATGTACATTCGTTTAGTTGGAGGATGGTAGCACCTATACCCTTTCGACTTGCAAAGATATCCCACGAAGACACATTTTAAAGCTCGGGAGATAACTTGCTCCGTTGGTTCTTGTGTAAGTGCACAAATGCTACACAACCAAATATGCGTGGTGGCAAGTTTGGAACTGTTGGAAAACTGTTGCCTCAGTGAGAGCTTGAAATGGTGTCTGAAAAATGATAGTGCTGGAAGGTGTGCGGTTGATCACATATGCTGCAGAGGTAAGAGCTTCACCCCAATAAGTTAACGGCATATGAGCTGATATTAATGAAGCACGCACAACTTCAAGAAAGTGACGGTTTTTTCTTTCAACTACCCCATTCTGTTGAGGAGTATTAGGACAAGTTGTCTGATGAACAATACCACATTCTCTTAAATAATGTTGAAAATCAGTACTTAAATATTCTCCTCCGTTGTCACTTCGAAGAACTTGAATCTTTTTATTGTACTGTGTGTTGACTAATTTGTGAAACCTCTGAAATAAATTATTCACTTCATCTTTTGATTTCATCAAGCAAACCCATGTCATCCTAGTGCAATCATCAATAAAGGTGACGAACCATCGTGCGCTTCCAAGAGTGTTAACTTTAGACGGCCCCCAAACATCAGAATGAATAATCATGAATGGAATAGGACTTTTATTTAAAATTGATGGAAACAAAGTACGATGGCTTTTAGCTAGTTTACATTCTTCACATTGAAAACTAGAAACATCAACCTTTGAAAATAGACTAGGAAATAGCCTTTTTAAGTAGCCAAAAGAAGCATGCCCTAACCGTCTATGCCATAACCAAATTTGCGATTTCTCCTTCTCCCCCTGAGTACCATTCACAGCTAAAGCATTAGATAATATTTCTGAAATTTTTGACGCCAAATCTAGATAGTAGAGCTTTCCTCTTATAACCCAAGATCCAATCGTTCGCCGTGTTCGGATGTCCTTAAACACACAAGAATTAGGCCAAAAAATAACAACACAATGTAAGACTTTAGTAATTTGGGAAACTGATAATAGATTATAACTTAAAGAGGGAACGATTAAAACCGAATCTAGATTCAATGTATCAGTAAGATTTAATGATTGTTCTCCAATTACTGGAGCCAAAGATACATTTGCTGTGCAAACGGAGTTGTGTATGGATGTTTTAAGAGGAGAAACCTGTCTGGAATCAAAAGTCATATGGTCTGTGCAACCCGAATCAATTATCCATGAGTTATTAGGAACAACTTGCGAAACATTAAAAACCTTACCATTGGTTGTTTCCATAGCAGTTGCAACGGAGTTCTTTTTCTTGGGATCGCGCTTATCCCACCAATCTGGATACCCGACAATCTCAAAGCAGTTGTCTTTGGTATGACCACGTTTATTACAATGAGTGCAGGTGGCGGACTTATCTTTAATGTTGTATTGACGACGGGTTTCCATTGCAGAAGTATCAACTTCAGTTCCTTTGTTCATTGTAGTATGCCGGACAGATTCACGTCGTACCAAAGCATAACAAGGTTCTAATTCAAGTATGGGATCATTCCTTAGAATCTCCCCACGTATTTGTTCAAATTCACTGTCTAAACCAGCAAGAAAAATATGCACCCTCATACGTTGAACTGATTTTCGATATAGTTCAACATCTTTTTCATTTTCCATAATCACCTTATCACGGTGATCTAGCTCACTGAAGATTTCTACTAATTCCCCATAATAGACCGGGAGTGGTCTACCATTTTTCCTGGCAGAGAAAGCCCTTTGATTTAAGATATAAATTTGTAGTTCATCTGCTCCATCATAGAAAGCCTTAGAAACAGCATCCCAGATCTCACGAGCAGTAGGTAAACGAATATATCGTTTCATTATTTCTGGTGACATAGACATTAATAGCCATCTCTTGACCTTTTGATTTTCTGCGTACCATTTATCATACTTGTCATCATTTTTAGATGGAACTGGAGACGTACCGCGAATAAAGGAGATCTTCTCCTTCTCAGCAATATGCATCTCAATAATTTGAGACCACTGATCATAATTTGATTCATCCAAAGTAATTCCTGCCTTGAACGATGACCCATCGGATTGAAAAATAATTGTGTCGGAAGGTTTTGTGGTTTTAGAATTTTCTGTATCTGAATCTCCCATGGTTCAATACTAGATACAAGGATCCTTAACCTTGATCTGATACCATATCAAGATTGAACCAAAATAGAGAGATTCATTTATTGAGTGTTTAGATAACAAGAATACAATGTTTTTGATATTTTTGGATGATTACAAATGATACTACAAATGCCTATTTATAGGCTTACAAAGAGAAGAAGAGAACTATGCCTATGGAGGCTAACAACTATGCCTTTGGAGGCTAACAACTATGCTTATGGAGGCTAACAACTATGCCTTTGGAGGCTAGCAACTATGCCTATGGAGGCTTACCTTATATTCTTTGTTTCTAGAATAATCTACATGTTTAGAACATGTTTGGAGGTAATTCTAACAGGTCATTGGGTTTCTGCCAGCGATAAAAGATGATGGAAAGTGGAGTAAGAGTAAAACATCCAGGAGGAGTTTCAGCTAAAAATCCCAGACATAATTGAAAGGAGAAAAACCAAGAAAAGTTCCAGGAGAACTTACGGATAGAAATTCTTGGCCATGACAAAAGAAGAAGAATAGCCTGTCAGTTTCGCAAGACTGACATGCCAATTTTGATAAATGGACTGGGCTTCTAGGATTAGACACGAGCCCATTTGGCTACTCGGGTTTCTTAATCCGACCAGTTTGTGGTCACAGACTTGGACGTGAGTTTTTGGAGTGATTTTGGCAAGTGGTCGCTACCTATTTTGACCGGGACTAATGCAGGGAACTTCTACAATTTGGAGACTATATAAGAGATACTTCTTAACCTAATATATCACATATCTCATAATACACTTTTGTTCTTCATTAATATTTTAGGGTTTACCCCTTTTGGGGGAAACCGGGAAACGGTGTAACATGAGAAGCTAAACTTTATTGATTAGGATGAATTCTATGTTCAGGGCGTGAAGCTTAATTATTATACAAGTTTATTCGAAGTTTTTATCATATTATCGATTGTCTTTTTTCTATGTCTAGGGTTTATGATTGATTACTAGATTGTCCAAGTGTACAATTGGATTAATATTTTGATCATTCTAATGCTAGTAGAAATTGGGTGATAAGTGTAATAGTCAAACAACTCTCTACACAAGTAGAAATCGCGAGACCTTACAGAGGGATTCTGTGGAGCAATTGCGAGTGAAGACAACATTAGCAAGTGAACCTTGAGCTAAGAGTTTAACTACTGGGATAAACCTAATTCACAAAGCCTAAAGCATTCAGTTGGATTACACCTTGAGTGAGCTACTACTTGGTGGTTCGGTTGGATAGAATCTGATATTGGAGAGCTTCCGTATCCGTGGTATAAGGAGTTTTGGGGATAGCACTGAGCTAGCTGCTATTATACGGTTGGTGATATATGATTCTTACGAAAGGTAAACGAGTATACTATGCAAGTCAACGTTTGATAACGGCGAATGACTCCTAATCATCTTTTCTTCTTATTGTTTTCTTTTTATTTTACTTTAATCAAACAATCCCCTTTGTCTTTTATTATTTTGGCTGAACTAAATAACATATCAATTACACAGCTCTCTGTGGGAACGATCTCTTACTACCGCTATATTACCAGTTAATTAGTGGAAAATATCTTAATTAATTTGTTGTGGTTACGACACGCATCAAATTTTGGCGCCATTGCCGGGGATCGGTTGTCAATTGATTTGTTATTTGTTTAACTTGTTTTTATTTTCTTTTTTTTCTTGTGAGTCGTCATGTTTCCTTACGGACATAACATGTACAAAGCACAAGACCAGTCATCATATTATAGTGGTAATCTATTTGGTTTTCAATCTCAATATTATGACAGCTACCAACCATTCCATGGGTATAATCAAAACCAGTCTTTTGGATCAATATCCTACAGAACCTTATGGTTATTCTCATGCATATCGACAACCTTATGACGGGTATGTAAGTGAAAACCCACTAGGATGGGGGGATAGTTATGCTTCTAATCACAATTCTTCTAGTATTACAGATCTAATGCACCGATTTATGGATAATATGGATCGGGAAAATCAAAAGTTGGACCAGCGCATTCAAATAATGGTTGAACGCAACCAGACTATGGACAGTTATGCTCCTAAAGATAGTTCTTCTACTCTCGAAGATCTAATGCACCAATTAATGAATAGTTTGGATCGTGAAAACCAACAGCTGGATGAACACAACAAAAAGACTGAAGATACACTTCAAGAACTTCAAGAGGTTATTGACAACCTAAGAAGAGGAATGGATCAAATTAAGAAAGAAATAACTAAGGAAGAAGTTTGGCCTCAAAGCCAAATCAATTCCGACGTTCCCATGATCAATAATGGATATGCGATTCATGAGTATCTTGAAGATGAGCAACCTTTGGAAAATCCTTGCAATAATGGTAATGTTATTCCAACTCCAGATCATTATAACGATCACTCGCCTATTCAAAAGGAGGAGAATGGATATGACATAACTGTTGTTATAAATGGTGTAACGTACCCAAACAATAATTTTAGGATTTGCACCAATGAGCTAAAGTTTATAGGAGATGATTCTGATTCCGATGACGAGGTTGTTGAAGAAATAGAGATTGGGAATGAAATCAAATTGGTTGAAGTTGTGGAAGACCCAATTGAGCTAGCCAAGGATTATAATGACGCTGAGATTTTGATTGAAGCACAAACTGACGAAGAATGGCTAAATATTTTGATAGAGGACCACGATACAAATGAGATAAATAATTCATTGCAATTCTTTAAGAATGATGAGGATCCTGTAATACGAGAGATTGTTGAAGGTTTGATTAATCCTTTGCATATTTCTAAATCTTTTGATTCACATCACTTAGGATTGAGTATTTGTGCTTCTAAAATTCTAAAGGATTATTTTACTTCTAATTATCCACCACTTGATGTGTTTAATTCTAGCACAATGCAGGTTCAACAAGAGGAACGTATAGAAGTTCCCTTATTTTATGTTCTCTATCCACTTTCGAGTGTAGATTGAACTAAGTGTGGGGGAATGATAGGTGTTTAAAAACACCTCTCTAAGTATAGATTGGTTATGCTTTCTTAGCTAGTTTTCATGCAAAATTGTATTATTAGCTTTCTGTTATACTTTATGGGAATTTTGGAGCTTATTCCCGAAAAGAACAAGAACTCGTCCAATTGGCCATGAAAGAGGCAAAATTATCATTGCATGGGAAACCACTACTGGCAGATGTGTGGATGTTAAGAAGCAACTACGAATCCAGAGTTCAGAGCAGTACAACCACAAGCTAGGTGGTTTTTGAGCTTCACTGTACGAACGTTTAGTTATGGGCTTACATAGATGGGATCGGCTGTCTATCACACTTGCAGGAATAAACATAAGGCCTTGAGTAGATGGTGGAACTCACCACACAGGTCGTGCACATGTGTGCTAGACTTCACAATAAATGCCATCTATCTTTCCGACCAACTCTCAGCCATGACTGCCATTAATTTAGCAGTGGGGTTTGTGTCTGTTCAGCAGAGATGGACTTACGAGCTGTGAATGGCACCAAGAAAGATTGAGAACAATTAAGGAATACATGGAATGGTAGAATAATGGAGCTTGGCCTTGAAAGATGCTGCTTCCATATTTATTTCCCAGCAATGATGATCTGGCGATGATGGCAGAAGCTGAGAGGTACTGATGCTGCTCATATATTAATGATGTTGGAAGCGATGATGCTTTAAGCTCGATCTGCTGGTTAAGCTATGGGTATTTACACAAGGGATAAGGCGAAGTTCGGCTCGGAATATGGTCGATGGAGTTCTGTGATAGAAGAGAATGGGTCATTGTTGGCAGGGAGGAATAATAGGATGATAAGGAAGACTTGGTTCTCGCCGAGAGATGAGTTCGCTGTGGAACAGAGATATAGTGATGCTCGTTAATGGTAGTGACTGCTGCTGCTACCATGAAGACGAGAAAGAGATGCTGCCAATGCCGAGTAAAGATGTGTAGAAAGGAAGATCGATGATGCTGTTAATGGTATTAACGAGAGAAGTTTGGAGCTCGAGAAGGGATACTGGCGATGGCAGCGATGAGACTGAATGATTATTAGAAGCTGCTGGTGTTGGGTTGCAGCTAACGGTTGGACTGACAGAAGACGAAGCTAACTTCAGTTGCTACCAGCGATAGAACGAGATGGAAGTGTTGCTCAAGTTTCCTGGGACTGTTGGGAGTGGAGCTCGGGTTTGGCACTGATGAAGGGTTGATGCTCGAAGGTCAGGGAAGAGATGCAGTCACTGAGAAGATGAAGTTTGCTGTCACGGTGATGGCATGAAACTGATGATTGAAAGAATGGAGTTTTTTTCTGCTGCCGTGATTAATGACTGTCGGTGATGAAGGGCGTTGTCTGTGATCATTGTTTCAATTGAGATGGACAGAGAAGATTAATGGGTTTGTGGTGTTAATGGAGTAGCTTGAGTTCGGGTAGGAGAAACAAGAATCCAGGGAGAAGTTGGCCGTGAAAGAAGAGGAATAAAATTTACCCTGTCAGTTCCACGGAAATGACAGGCTATTTACATGCTAATGGTGTTTTGAGCTGGACTTTGCAGACCCGTTTGGATAATTGCAACTATTTTTTCTCGACCAACCTTGGACGTTTGAATGGCCAGAGTTTGCAACTTACTTTGCACGGGGTGTGATGCACGGGACACAATTTTAAGGAGGTGCACTTTCCTATTTTTGCTAGGTTTTCTAGTTTCTACAAGAAGAGGTTACAAAACTCTATATATAGAGAAGCCTAGATACAATTTGATATATCTTTTTTTCACCGTTTTTCTCCCCCTCAGGGGGGGGGGGGAACTATCTCTTTTCTATGTTCTTTTTATTATTATGGATGAATTCAAAGTTCTAATTGTGAAGATCAATTATTTACAAGTTTATTTCAAGTTTTAAAGTTAATCATTGTGGATTGTTTTTACTATATCGAAGGTTTATGATTGATTCTAGATTGGTTCGGGTGCGCAACTTGATTAGTTTATTAATCATTCTAATGCTAGTAGAGAGTTGAGTCGATCCGTAATTTTCGCTTATCTCCTACACAAGTAGAAATCGCAACACCTTGCGGAGGGATTCTGTGGAGAAATTGCGAGTAAAGACAACACCAGTAAGTGGACCGAGCGTACCGAGTTTTACTGCTGGGATCAAACCTAAATTGACAAACCCTAAAGCATTCGGTTGAGTTACACCTTGTAAGCGTACCTCGGGGCGGCTCAGTTGAATAGAATCCGGTAGTCGAGCGCTTCCGTATCCGGTGATACAAGGAGTTTTGGGGATAGCTAAGCGTACCTGCTATTCTACGGTTGGTAACAATTGATTCTAACAAGAGATAAACGGGTACAATGTTGAGTTAACGGTTAGCAACTGCGAAGGAATTCTTCAATATCTTTTTCTTATTATTCTTTTTATCCTTCTTTTATATTTTCGCTGATTTAGATAACATATCAATTTCATTACTCTTCGTGGGAACGATCCTTACTACCGCTATATTATATATTTAATTAGTGGGAAATATCTTTTTATTTTGTTGAATAAACGACGCTCATCAAAATTGGCGCCGTTGCCGGGGAGTAATTGCTAATTGGTTTTTATCCATTTTGGCTTAAAGGTTTTGTGGGTATATCTCTCGTAAGCCCTCACGATACTATAACTCGTCCACTAGGGACACCTAGGGGTTTAAAGGCTTGTTATTCATGCTAAGAGTAACCGTATCCTTACGACATGGAGTTGTATTTTACTTTTGTTTCTTTTTGTTTGCCCGAGGACTAGCAAAAGTCTAAGTGTGGGGGAATTTGATAGGTGTTTAAAAACACCTCTCTAAGTATCGATTGGTTATGCTTTCTTAGCTAGTTTTCATGCAAAATTATATTATTAGCTTTCTGTTATACTTTATGGGAATTTTGGAGCTTATTCCCGAAAAGAACAAGAACTCGTCCTATTGGCCATGAAAGAGGCAAAATTATCATTGCATGGGAAACCACTACTGGCAGATGTGTGGGCGTTAAGAAGCAACTACGAATCCAGAGTTCAGAGCAGTACAACCACAAGCTAGGTGGTTTTTTAGATTCATTGTACGAACGTTTAGTTATGGGCTTACATAGATGGGCTCGGCTGTCTATCACACTTGCAGGAATAAACATATGGCCTTGAGTAGCTGGTGGTATTCGCCACACAGGTTGTGCACATGTGTGCTAGACTTCACAACAAATGTCATCTATCTTTCCGACCAACTCTCAGCCATGACTGCCGTTAATTTAGAAGTGGGGTTTGTCTCTGTTTAACAGAGATGGACTTACGAGCTGTGAACGGCGCCAAGAAAGATTGAGAATAATGAAGGAATACAAGGAATGGTAGAATAATGGAGCTTGGCCTTGAACGATACTGCTTCCATATTTATTTCCCAGCAGTGATGATCTGGCGATGATGGCAGAAGCCGAGAGGTACTGATGCAGCTCACATATTAATGATGTTGGCAGCGATGATGATTTGAGCTCGAGCTGCTAGTTAAGCCATGGGTGTTTATACAAGGGCTAAGGCGAAGTTCGGATCAGAATATGGTTGATGGAGTTCTGTGATAGAAAAGAATGGGTCATTGTTGGCATGCAGGAATAATGGGAAGATAAGGAAGACTTGGTTCTCGCCGAGAGATGAATTCGCTGTGAAATATATATGTAGTGATGCTCGGTAATGGTAGTGACTGCTGCTGCTACCATGAAGACGAGAAAGAGATGATTCCAATGCCGAGTAAAGATATGAAGAAAGGAAGATCAATGATGTTGTTAATGGTATTAACGGGAGAAGGTATTAACGAGATGAACGATTATTTAATGAAGGTTGTTGAGAAAATTGGGTTGGTCCAAAAACCCGACTAATCCTCTAGTCCAGTTGGATCGAAAAGTAAAATTACTAAGTCAACCCTAACAACATGCGTGTTAAGACGAATTCAGCTAACTTCGGTTGCTACCAGCGATAAAACAAGATTGAAGTGTTGCTCAAAGGTTGATCTCAAGGTCGTTTATGCTTAAACAAGGAAGAGATGCGATGATGGCATGGAACCGGATAATTCATGAATATTATAACCACTTATCAAGATGTAGTGGTCCATAAGTAGCATTTGCAAAATATTGCATTCCTTACTATATAAATGTATTAGTTCATGAAAAAACCGATTTTAGAACATAAACTACTCAAGTATGCAAACGGGTACGCATACCTAAGTGTCCAGACTTAGTTTGGGTTCTCTAGAAAGCGAACGGTACGATACCAGAACGTATCAATATGAACGATTATTGGAAGCTGCTGTTGTTGGGTTGATGCAGCTAACGGTTGGACTGACCAAGTTAAGAATGTATTGTAATCCAGAAGCTAACTAAGTCATTCAATTTGATTTTGACTTAATTGAACAGTGTACATATCAGAATGTACTGTAAAAAAATACATTTAGATGCAATTACTAAATATAAAAATAAACATAATTTTATTTCTTTTTGGTTGCTTGTATAAAAATTCTTGAAAGGATCACCAGTTGTATTTCCATTCCTAGATAGAACAAGATTGAAGTGTTGCTCAAGTTTCCTGGTACTGTTGGGAATAGAGCTCGGGTTTGGCAGTGATGAAGGGTTGATGCTCGAAGGTCAGGGAAGAGATGCAGTCACTGAGAAGATAGAGTTTGTTGTCATGGTGATGGCATGGAACTGAAGATCGAAAGAATGAATTCATGAATATTATAACCACGGTTTGCAAAATATTGCATTCCTTACTATATAAATGTATTAGTTCATGAAAAAACCGATTTTAGAACATAAACTACTCAAGTATGCAAACGGGTACGCATACCTAAGTGTCCAGACTTAGTTTGGGTTCTCTAGAAAGCGAACGTGTACGTATACCACCAAACTCAGTTGAATTTCCAAACCTTGAAACTCACGCCAGTATGCATACCGGTATGTGTTAGAGCACTTCTCGGTCGAACTCGCAAGCGTTGCTATCTCAAGCTTGTTTGTCAAGTTTAGTTGCCAAAACTATAAGACTTGATTACCAGTCTACTTATAGCTAAGTCTCGGACTAGGATAGTAAGTGTACTTGAGCTCTAGACTCCACAGAGTTCATCATCCAAAGACGAAGAACTACTCAAGGAACTTGTGGAACTTCATCGACAAAAAATTATTACATCTAGTCTGAATAAGTAGTATGAAATTGGTGTAACAACTTATAATCAGTGTGTGTTTATTCAGTGGTTTCCTCGTTAACAAAATTTCTGGTGTCTGTGTTATTTCTTTTCCGTATTATATTTTATTTATATAATTGAAATAATACAGTTTATACGTTAATCAATCATAGTTGTTAAATCCGACCTTGTTTGTTGGATAAGACTTGATTGATCTTGAACACTTGATTTTGTTATTTTCACAATGTTAGACCAGTCCAGACTAACCCTGTTTCAAGTGGACACCATGTTGAAATATTCCTTTAGTGATTGTTTCTTTAAGAGGTTTATACAAGGTGGATATTGAATAGGTTGTGATTAACACAAAAGATTTTGGTTCAAGAACTTCACACTAAAATCAGGTTTACGGACTTGCTTCTGTTTAACGATTGATTGTGTTGAGTAAGATATAAACTTTTTAGTATTATTCTTTGATTGAGTTTTCACTCTCGGAATATTATCGAGGTTTAGTCCATACAGATTTCCAAACGAAATATTGCGTGTGGTTGTTAGACCCAGCTTTTTCAGTCCCTCCCACTTCGGTGCGAACTTTGAAGCGGACATGTCTTTTTGAATGTGCTTGGTTGTTTTTAAGAACCATGTCTCCTACTTGGAACATTCGTGGCTTTAATGCTTTGTCGTATGCTCTGGAAATCCTTTGTCTATAGATTTATGTGCATTTTAATGCTTTATCCCTTTTTGATTCAAGGATATCTAATTCTGTTATCCTATAGTGGAGCATCTAAGATTCCTCCCAATAAACCCCACTTGCTGCTGCAATCCTGGATGACGGGATCTTAATGTTAGAGCACTGCTCGGTCGAACTCACAAGCATTGCTATCTCAAGATTGTTTGTTAAATTTAGTTGCCAAAACTATAAGTATTGATTTCTAGTATACTTATAGCTAAGTCTCGAACTAGGATAGTAAGTGTAGTTGAGCTTTAGACTCCACGACATTCATCATGCAAAGACGAAGAAATAATCAAGGAACTGGTGGAACTTCATCGACAAAAAGGTATGTGGAGACTTGAACTTATCTATCACTCAAAAGTATATATATTTTATCTCCTATCTTGAGACAAAAGTCGTATTGTTATATAGACTTCGATTATACACATTAGCTATTTAGAGCCGAGTTTATCTCGCTTATCTATTTCTCGAAATATATGTTGGTAAGCTTTCTCTTTGGCCAAGTTCATCTTTACTCGTGACGAAAGTCATGTTGGTTATTTCAATATCTTGAAAATCATTTTGATGAAAAATAGTTTGTGAATAACAACTATATAACATCCTCTAAGAAAGTTTCAAAGATTGAAATCAGAGTTTAGAACATGTAACCACGTTTGGATATAAACATGGTGTGTTCTCACATTTGTGTAAAAGTCCAAAACCGGGAACCCAAAGTATGTGTACCCGTACGCGTACTGGCGGTTGTTGGAAATCCGGGTAAGTATGCGTACCCGTACGCATACTGGAGGAAAGTTCACGTCCGTGAATTCATGCTGGAGTTTAAAAGTGAAAAAAAAAATCAATTCGGTTACTTAAGTACGCGTACCCGTATGCATACTTAAGTAGGTTACTTTCTAAAATCGGTTTGTTCATGAACTAAAACATTTATATATTAAGGAATGCATTTTTTGCAAACCGTGGCTATAATGTTTAAGAATCGATTCGAGTGAATCAAAACCGATTTTGCTTCGATTGTGTCATGTATAATTCCATAAGAAATAAAAAAAATTGAACAACTCTCTAACTAGTTCATTCGAGTCATTTGAACTAGTTATGGTGAAGATGAATAAGGTTGATATGAAAGTGCTCATATGGCTAACCATTGGTTAAATATTGTTGAACCAACTAAGTGTACACGTTTAGGTGCAGTTACTCAAACCTAAATGAAGTTACATTTCATTTGTATATAACAAGCTATGTTGGATCTAACAGTTGAAAGATATTAGCTTGAATCTAATCAGGTTTTCATCTAACTGTGAATATTGAATGCTTTGATACCAAGGTAACTTAAATTGTAAACCCTGATTTGGAGACTATATAAAGGAGAACTCTAGCAACTAGGAACCTAATCCCCACACCTCCTATGTGATACTAGTTGTATAATATAGAGTCGATTCTCCTTTAACCTTAGGTTTCTCACGAGACCCTGCAAGTTAACGATGTAAAGACTTCATTGGGATTGTGAAGTCAGACCTAACTATTTTGTCTGTAGTTGTGTGATCTAATCTTGCTATTTCAATCATGATTAATTACAATCATAATATTGTCTTGGGATTTATATCTCCGATAGGCAAGATAAAAAAATAGTCACAAACACCTTCGTCTCATCGTTTGTGATTCCACAATATCTTGTTTCGCTAGTCGATTAAGATTATTGTGAGGTGATTGATATTTCTAGGCTGTTCTTCAGGAATATAAGTTCGGTATATCAAATGATTCATGTTCACCTTGATTTACCAAAAAACTGAACAAAACTTGTAGGTATTTATGTGGGAAACAGATTTATCTATTTCTATAGACTTTTATGTGCGATACAGACTTGTTCATCAAGTCTTCGACTTTGGGTCGTAGAAAATCTTAGTTGTGGGTGAGATCAACTAAGGGAATCAAGTGCGTAGTATCTTGATGGGATCAGAGACGTTAGGAGCGCAACTATACCTTGAATCAGTCTGATATTGATTAATATAGTGTGGTGTTCAATCTGGACTAGGTCTCGTGGTTTTTCTGCATTTGCGGTTTCCCCGTTAACAAAACTTATGGTGTCTATGTTAATTCTTTTCCGTATTATATATTTTTTATATAATTGAAATATCAGAGGTTGTGCATTGAATCGATCAATTGGTAAATCCAACCTTTGGTTGTTGATTAAAATTGATTTATTCTTGAACATTGGTCTTTGGTACCGTTCAAGTTATCTCTCTTATATTCAATCGAGCTCGCAAATTATTATTTGTTTGATTGTGGATTGAATTGAGAGAATGAGATATAACTCTTTGATATACTTTTTACAAGATTGAATCTAACTGTACAGTTGATTCTCTTGTAAGTATATTGGATTTAGTCCATACATATTTCTAATCAAAATATTGGGTGAGGTTGTTAGACCCCCGCTTTTTCAGTATGCATACTAAGTTCTCGGACTTTCATTAACCAACCAGGACGCATACGGGTATGCATACTATGGTTCCCAGACTTGGAATAACCTGCAAATGTTAGCATACAAGTACGCGTATTGTGCTATATCCAATCATGGTTATTTGTTCTAAACTCCCATTTCAATCATTGAAACTTCTTGGAAGACGACAATAGTCTTACACAAACTATTAGCTTCAAAGCAATTTTCAAGTGATCGAATGATCAATACGAAACATTCCGATTCTACATCAAATGATTGTCTCACAAAAATCATGTAAGATGTTACCAGGCGATTTTCACATGATTATATTTTGACTTTCGTCAAGAATATAAGATGAACTTGGTTAAAGCAAAAGCTTACCAACATATATTTCGAGAAATATGTAAGCAAGTTAAACTCATCTCGAAATATCAAATGTGTATAATCGAAGTCTATATAGCTATACGACTTAGTCTCAAAAGGAGATGGAAAAGTTCAAGTCTCCACATGTTCAAAATTTTACCCAACATAATATGTGCGCCCCAATTCATTTGCAATCTTTACCGCATTTACTAGTGCTTCATGGTGAGGATGCACTTCCAACATAATTAAGTTGTGTTGAGGTGAACAAATCTTGCTCACCATAGGTACTTGAAACAAAATCATGCATATACTTTAGTAATTTTAAAAAATTCTTGAAACTTTCAATAACTGTTCCATACCTTATTAAGATGTTTTCCCTTTTCTTACTCTTGTCTGGGAGTGTTAATACCCAAAAAATCGCTCAAAGGAAAAATAATGTGCTGTCAAAGTACTTTCTTTAGGTTCGAAGATCAAAATCATACAAAACGAGCCTAAACCAAGAAGTTGGCCGTTCATATTTTGCTTCAGTAACATAGAGAAGAAATGGGTTGATCTTAGGGGAGGGAAAGCAAACAAAGTTTGAGGAAATCAATGGTGATTGAATTGGGTATGAGTTTATTATCTATGGAAGAATAAGAGCTTGGGAATGATAAGCTTGTTCTGTCTTCTGAATAGACAAAGTTGTATATTTATAGATGTAGGGAACACTCACTATTTCCTCGTAAGAAATGGAGATTGTGGAGAGATGGAGAGATGGGAATAGTTAAGATAATGGTAAGATTACGCCAGAAGTTTCTGGAAACCCGTAAACCATCACTCTATTACTTAGTCACTTCCTTTAACTGTTCACCACTACTTGTAACTTCCTTATCATAGGATGTTTCCATGCCGCACATTGCTGTAAACCACCGTACCAATACCCATAAATAATTCCCCCATGTAACATGTTTTGATTTCTCGTAGGAATTAATAGAGTCATGGACTTGCTTCTAGTCTTTCCTAGACTAACACGGTACTTGACTGAGTAATAGCCTAAGCTAGCTAGACTTTGTCGAAGTGGCATATCTTGAAGAGACAACTTGACTCCAACGTTATGTGTGACTAATAATGTGTTTTACATAAGATGACATTGTAATTAGCTAGCCATAATAATACACATAGATAGTATAGTGCACCAAGCTATCCAGGTCGGTGCGTCCAAGTCGATAGCCAGCTGAGTCGGCATGGATATGGGTACTAGGATTGGAAAAATGTAGTTGTGGACATATGGCTAGGCTAGGCCAAGCTAAAACGACTATCAAGGAGGCCGCGACTAGTCAGATGCTATGCTAGGCCAAACTAGGAAGCAAGGAGGTTGTATCCATATGGCTTGTCTAGGCAAGACATGTCTAGGCCAGTCCTGAAGACAAGGTGGTCGTGGATAGCCGAGCCAGTAGACAGGGAGGCCATGTCTAGATAGGGATAATGTGGTCGTGGCTAATAGGTAGGCCAATTCGTGAGATAGAGAGGCCGTGGCCTAACTATCTAGTTGGCTATCTATGAGCCAAGAAAGCCGTAGCCATATGGCTAGCTAGGCGAGAAATGGCTAGGACGGAAGACAAGGTAGTCTGGATTGTCAAAAGAAAAGGATGTCGTGGCTAAAGACATGGCCAGTCTAAAGAGCAAAGAGGTCGTGGCCAAGACAAGGTGTCCAAGGACGATTGGGGAAGACTAAGAGGCCGTGGATAGTTAGAGAACTGGTGGCTACGACCTTGGATAGTTGGATAGCTAGGGATAAGAATCCTGTGGCCAAAGATTTGGCCAGGCTAAGAGATAAGAAAGTCATGGACTGACTATCTAGTTGGCTAATTAGGGAGTTAATGTCCATGGCCTGGTTATGGAGCGCGGCCATGTTGGCTCTAGGACTTTGTTTGTAGCATATGGAACATACTCGAGGAATTATGTCGTGGAAGTTTTGCAACTCGAGGTAATATTCCAAATACTATGCTTTTGGTAATACTTTTATTCAAAATAGCGTAGTAGCTTATTATGAATACTTATAATTTGCACCTTCAGTGTAGATTGACTAATGCATGACAATTCATATGGCCGTGCATATATAAGATAATAAGAGTTCAGCCGAGTGAAGCTCTAAAATCTTGCAGGCATGTCGAGGACCACTGTGGCCATTAACAAGCTACGCATTCTGAATTCTCTTGCGGAATATGATATTAAAACATGATTTTATAATTCTGATGTCGGGTCAGAAACTTATACATATTTATTTAGTACTTCTGGCGGAAGTAAAATTACAATTTTCTCCCTTGTCAAAAAACCACCATCAACATTAAGTCCCCTGCCTAGCGCGAAACAGTAATGTTTCATGGTATGCACTAGATGGTGACATTGACTTTTACAAAGTCTCAATGATTTTTAGAAGAGAAAACCTTAATATCATTGTAAGTATACTTTTATAATTTATAAGAAAGTTAAGAAATTTTGTCTTAGCACGAACAGGTCATACCTGAAAATGCGGGGGGTCTAACAACCACACCCAACAATTAGTTTGGCATTCTGAGAGGATTTACTCCAATACACTTTCTAGAGAATCAACTAGCACTAGTGGAAATGAGGGTTAAAATGACCCATAACCTCGACCCTCATTGACAGTTAACGGACCACGGACCGGTCAAGATGGTTGAGAAATTCTTTAGCAGCTAAACATGGTCGTTGAATGACAAATTTTTATTATTATATTAACCCTCTTCAACTACCGATGCCGCGACCGCTGAGCCTAGATGATTCTGTGGTTCGATTTTCTCGAGATTGAGTCCACTCATTGACCTACGGCTGTGATTTAAGTATCTTCTCTCCACATTAAAACTTAGGCTATGTTTGGTAGGAATTAATTCCATGGAATTAACCATCTTTCCATGGAAATAACATGTTTCCCATCGTTTGATCAAAAAACTATTTCCATGGAATTGTAAAAAAAAAATCATGACCTAAAGTATGTTTTAAACTCAATTCCCTGAAATTCCATGTAAAGTATTTCCTTGTCTTTCGGAGGAAACTGATTCCACGGAAACACTTTCCATGGAAATGTTTCCTTTCTCTATTATCAAACACAGCCTTAAAGAAACTTATCTCTTTTATCTCTTTATTTATTTATTTTCTCTCTCACCTCTTTGCAGGGGAGTTCCTCATCTACATCCTTTCATTATATCAACATCCATCGTCTTGGTTTTTTCTCTGTAAGTTTAATGGATATTGAGTCTGTTCATTGGCTTACTCTCTTACCTCTTTCATTATATCGACCTCCATCATCTTCTTCTACAATATCTCCAGATCCGGAAGGAAGAGTAAAAGTCAACACCCTCAAACAAATAATCAATTTCAATAGTAGTATGTTCTTTCCATAAAATCCTTTTCGCGATTAATTAGTTAATTATCTACGAATCATTCTTTTTCATCAGCTTCAATAGATCTTTCATTATAATATATTTATTTTGTGATAAATCTCTGTTTTTCAATATGATTTTCTACTGTATTTTCTTGTAATTGATCGTTATTTTTTAATGAGGGTTTTATATACTTTAATGGAAGAATGGATATATTATTGTAATTGGGTTTTGGTTGTTTTGCTGATTTCAGGGATTCACCAAAAGAAGAAGAAGTATCAACTGATTTACCAGCAAAAGGTAATTTAATGGTTTTTCTATGATTACTTCAATTCCTACTTTTGGTTTTGATATATATCATTCGATTTTGTTTTCATTTTTGGGTTTTTTCATGAAACATGAAACCTAGGATTTTAATTTGGGTTTTTTTAATTTGATTTTTTCTATGATTCACAAATAGAAGCTGGCTTAAGCTGATCTATTTTGGGTTTCTTTTGATTTTTTTGGCTAAGGTTTAGGGATTTATTTGATGATATTTGTTGGTGATGATTTGGGTATTGTAGGGTTGGAATGCAAAGACATTTTTAGTTCAAGCTGGAAAAGGTTCAGGTGTTGTTCTTACTGCTACTAAGACTGACTAACATAAGAACCCTCCAAGAGCGGTGCACAGAACTGTCATGAAGAAGGAATTCAGTAGAATGGCCAAGGTTGTTGCCAACTAGGTAATTTAACAAACCCTTCTCTTATTTATGATATTGCAATTCTTAGTGTATGAGTTTGTCGTACTTCTTAGAATGTTGCTGTAACTCTAATGCAATCGTTTGGGTGCTCTTTTTTCAGTGTACTTACAACAAACAAAAAAAAGAACTAAAGCGGAAACCTTAAACTGATAAATTGTTGTGCACCTGAATTATTTTAAAATCTAGTGCATTTCGAATTTTACATGTTACGGTTTGGTATTACTTGACTGCAATGCAGGCAGGGTTGGCAACAGAGGAGACATTTGCTCGCACATATTTTTATTCATTATTCTTAGTTTGCAAACTTGTTGCTCATACTTTTCAGGTATCCGATTATTCTCAAGGTACTAAGTCAACAAATATCTTGCTTAATGCAGATTATCAAACTAAGGTAGCAGCTTTTGGAACTCCAAAAGTTTATAACAAAAGAAATTGACTATGAATGAACTTTGTGGTAAGTATGAGCATGGAGTGAGAATGTTATTTTGTAGTGACATTCCCTTTACAGCGAGAAAAGTATTATTTGTGTTTATATTGCTTCAAACAGCTCAAACCTCCAAGAGACTTTTAGTTTGACACTGCTAAGCTTTGTTATTTATTCTGATTTAGTCATTCTTTTTAGTCGCTTACGCTGTGCTTCTTATTTAATTAGCTAAAATTCAATTTATAAGAATAGGGCAGGCGAGCTCAAAAGATTTGTTCGCCTAAAGCTGGAGGACCTTGAGCTATTTAAAGTGAAGGTTGTATGATAGAAATTGTTGAAGGATATGGATGTCCAGAGAGAGAGGAAGAATGGGTCAGGTAAGAACAAAAATTCTATTGTCAGCTAATTGCAATTTGGGATTGAGAAGTATTTGTAGAGATTTTTAACACCCGAGACATCACAGTTACTCTACGACTTTGAATTGGGCTGACATAATTGAGTAAAAGAAACTTACACTTAGTTATAACAACGTGTGTCCTCTCTTTTCAGAAAACATTAGTGTTTGTACCCTATTAAAATAGTGTACGTGCGTGCCGCACAAGCTATTTGGAATGGGTAAAATACTGTTTATTGTGGAAATCGGTGGGTTTATTGTGGAAACCCACATGGCTTATTATGGAAGCCAAATACGGTTTATTATGGAAACCGGTGGGTTTATTGTGGAAACCCACATGGCTTATTATGGAATCCAAAAACGGTTTATTGTGAAAACCGGTGGGTTTATTGTGGAAACCCACATGGCTTATTATGGAAGCCAAATACGGTTTATTTTGGAAACTGGTGGGTTTATTGTGGAAACCCACATGGCTTATTATGGAAGCTTGGATTTGGTTTATTGTGGAAACCGGTGGGTTTATTATGGAAACCCACTAGGCTTATTATTGAAGCCCAAAAGTCTTGGATAATTATTTATTTATAATTATTAATATTATTTAAGATAAATGCAAGATCCTAAACAAAAGAGGATAATTATCTTAGATATTTATAATTATTATTCAAGATAATAGTTATCCAAGATAAATGAGGATTATGATAAATATTAGGGTTTATCATGAATCTGGATGTTATTTGGGATTTATACAGATGAGGGAAGTTATTAGGATAACTATCAAAACCCTAAAGCTACATCTATTTCTGCCTATATATAGAGGCTAAATCTCAGCACAAAGGATATGGAATTCTAGGTTTGCTAACCACACACAACTGTTGTAATCATCATCATATCAATAAAATCTCTCCCTATGGGATTCCATCCGTGGACGTAGGCACAACTTTCCGAACCACGTTAAATTCTTGTGTCTCTTTTATTTTTCTTCAAGTTGATTCATAACCCTAATTTGACATCATCAACATCAAATCAATCGTGATTTGTGCCTAGAATTTATTTTGGGTACGAACAATTAGTAAAGAAACTATAAACCCGAGTCCATGAATATGAAGTTTCATTTTTGTTGGACAAACCTTATTATGTTTTCTATAATCTTTAATGTTACTTACACAGTCTTAGTGATTAGGTTGAATAAAATAGATTGTAGTACTCCACTTATTATCACAAGTATATTACAGTGGTAAAATAGTTCATTTTACCAGAGACCCTGATTTTTTCGAAATTTTATTAAGTTGCGTTGTTATTGTTATTAAGCTTAGCACTGATAACTCTGATTGTGATTCCCAAATTTTTGTTTTATTAAAAATGTTTGCTTTTAGGTAGCTTAAAGTTGGTAATTTAAGCTAACTATTCTTGAAACATTTCATTTGGGGCTACGTATTGAACTAAAGGACTTGCAAATGACACTGTCATTTGAAGTGACAACCTGAAAAATATGATCAATTAGTTTTATGCTGATTTTTTCAAAACTAATATGGTTAATCTGTTCATTCTGTAAACACTAAGTATTAGACTCCTCTAAGAACCAAAGAATGTAATTACTCTTGATGATTGATCTTCTTTTAATGATCCCGAATGTTTCGCAAGCAAGTAAAAGCATGGGTGAATCCAATACGTTAGTTTAAACATATCCAGACATAATGGTTCTGTGGAAATTTAAAGATAATAATAAAAAAAAAAATCTTCGGTTTCGTTTGTACTTTTTAAGCTTAATTGACTCCTCCTTTGATTTAGGTACAGGTTTTTACATTTTGTGTGGCGATACCTAATTTTGATATACGTCTGCGCTATATCAAAGTGTTTGCAGGATAATCCCTGAGAACGGTGATTCTTCTTATCTAATGGTTTGCAATCTTTACATGTTCATCTATATATTTTTATGGTATTTTTGGTAATGAAGAGAGGTTGTAACTGACGTATCAGTAATGCTGACAGTGCTTGCTGTCTCTAGCTTCTTTGTTGGAATTCAATGTATTCTTTTCAAGGTTTGTGTGCTACATTCTTATTTATGGGTGAAAACTATTTCTGCCGGTTTTGGTAATTTGAGATGTGTGGATGAGAAATGAGTTTAAACCTTAAACAAATGCACTGCACGAGAGTGCTTTTGATTCGAGAGATCAGTCTATACAATTCTGTCCTAAACCAAGAAATGGCCGTTCCAGACTTGTTTCGGTCACAAAGTGAAGGAGATGGGGCTGATCTTAGGGAGGGAAGCGAAGAAGGTGTTGAGATTGTGAAGGTGTAGGCTGTTTTATGACTTGTAACAGAAATTTGAGCAGGCTTACGAATAATTAAAGGAGGCTCTGTATGTTTCGAATACAATTTTATTAACACTTGATTTCTGTGTTGTCTTCTTGTTGGAAATAGGGAGGAGAGCCTATTTATACAAGTCATTTGAGCCTTATTCACGTCTCTCGTGGGAAGTGGAGCAAGTGAAATGATGGAGTAGTGGAGTTGTGTGTTAGTGTCACACGATCAGTCTTTCCAACCTCTCCCATCATCACTAACCGTCCATGTCTTCCTGACATGTTCTTGTGACGGCGTGTTGTATGCTGCACGCTGTAAACGCTAGACCAATACCCTAGTATGTATCCCCCAGTTTGTGACATGATTGATGTCTCGAGTGTGTGGATTTTGGGACCCATAGAAGGTAGCATGTAATGCTAGTTAAATAACTAAGTTATTTAGGAAGTCGATACTTGTAAAGTATCGTGTGTATTCTATGCATGTTATGCATCGAATGTATTCGGCATATATGAAGCATCGCTATTGAGCATTATGCCCTGCCTACTTCATGTGATCGTTTGGAGGCTGCGCTAGCAAGCCCTCCCTTGGCCGACCACATGGTGTGGTAGAGTGGCGCATGGTGACCATCATGACGCCTTATTAACCAATTAACTCCTGACTAGGGTTGTATAACCAAGCAAGTAAAGTTAAACGAACGAGATGATCTTTGAGATGCTCATCTGCGACCGTTAGTGAAATTAGGGCTTATGAATAGGTGCGCAAGCATCACTCTTCAGCTTGGTCGAATCCAAGCTTGGGACACATTTTTGGTAGGGCCGACCGTGCATGCGTGTAGACGGCATGACGTTGTAGGCGCCCATACCTCATTGTCTCGTGAAAGTGTGATCTGGGCCACTCAATTCGTCCGGTGAAGTTGAGTGGTCAAGATCGATTTGCGATAGAAATCCAATGCCGCAAAGGAATTGGAAACCGCGCGATATGGCTACTTCAGGTGCGTGTTTCAAGACGTTCGGCCATGGTTGGCCTTGGTCGCTCAGTCATGCGTGTAGATGGGCCCATGGTGATCATGTTGACATGCTTGGGACCTTTTAAGTCTATATCTACACCCTCCATCTAAGCTTACGAATATGGATGCTCGTGATCGATTTTCGACACATGTAACATGTCGCAAAACCCTAATTAGGGTTTCGTATAGTTCACGCCCATGCAACTTCACCCGATCGGTTTTGTATGCTATGCTTCTCCCTTGGGGAGGCCAATCATGTGGGGCCTACATGGGGAAGGTGGTGAGCATGTTGGTACCTGTTTCATATCCATAGGTTTGATATAAGATATCCAAACATGCCGGTGAAGTTGGATGGTGTGAACAAACTGTGACACATAACCCTTTAAAGCATCACGCCAGCCTTTTTTTTTGAGTAAACGTTTATTGCTCTATGGATTTGTTCGTGAGAAGGTCGGTCAAGTATGTAGGAAGGGGCCCCGCCGGTGTGCAGGAAAAGCTTGTCCGACCGGCTATAGGATGATCCACGCCGTCCGATCGCGCCGACGAAGTTGGACGGCCGTGGCTGATTTTAAGACCGCTGCTAGCAGTCTTGCTCATTCACGCTTCCTTCAAGCTGCTTCACGACCATCCTCCTTTAGTCTGGATTTTGGTGGCTTTTGGGAGATGCGATATATGTTCGACCAATCAGGGCATAAATGGGCCCGCTGGTGGTCATTGTGGTGATAGCCTTCTCTAGCTAGGGTTCGTCTAGGCTGGTTAAATCGTGCGGACAACTTGCGTGGTCGTGATTATTTTTGAGACTGCTATGGATAGTCTGGATGCTCAATCGGGCTAGTATAGCACACCGAGAGGTATATGCTCAATCGGGCTAGTATAACACACCGAGAGATTATGTTCAATCGGGTAGTATAACACACCGAGAGTGACAGCCTATACGGGCATTTCGTGCATGCATCACTGTTGGTACTTGGATATTCATGCTACTCTGCTGCGAGTAACAATCAGTGATCATGCCGCACCAACAATGAGAGTTCTGCTAAGAACAACACAAGAAATGTAAGGTATTTATGCATTAACTTGTTACGCTGAGATTCACAAAATATTTGGGGATTGTTGTTACATGCTCCATTCTAGGTGAATCAATAAAGCGAAGAAGTATTCATCACTTATCAAATAGCCTTATCCTCTGCAGGACGACTGTACAAAATATCGGTTTTACAACTTTAGCCCTGAACTAAAATCCACCATCAACATTAAGTCCCATGCATAACGCATAATGGTTACACTATTGTGGGGTAGGCATTAGATGGTAACAAATAAAGATAAAACTTTTGAGACGAAGTTTAGATATTACTAGAAGAGACGGGTCTTCCTGTCCTTGGAGCATGTCACGTTCAAGAGGCGTCCAGGCGAGCGTTCCCCTAGCATGATATCGGTCTTGCCCACTTCGATCGACCTTGCTATGCCTGCTTCGGTCGAGAGACTGCTTCGTGTTTTTGCCGCTCGAATGTCGGTCTTGCCTGTTTCGATCGACCTTGATATGCCTGCTTCGGTCGAGCGTGGGACCTGATGTGAGCATGCTTGCTTCGAATATGGGCAGCTGTGCACGCTTCGATCAAACATGGGTCCACCGTGTACATGTTTCAGACGTCGGCCCTGTTATGTGCCTTCTTTGCACGTACGTTTAATGTGCTTGCTCGAGCGACATCCTTAAAACACCGACCCTGCTATCTTGACCAAACACCGGCCTTGCTGCCTTGACCTTGCCACCTTCTTCGCTCAAACGTGGGACCCACTGCATGCTTGCTTGTCTCAAAAATGATCCTTGTACGCTCAAATATAGATGTGGGTCCTGCAGAGAGCGTTGCAGCAGCTTCTGAATCGAACAGGTCCCGGAGAGTGTTGAAGTATCTTCTGGAGCGAACCGGTCCCGGAGAGTGTTGAAGAAGCTTCTGGAGCGAACCGGTCCCGGAGAGTGTTGAAGCATCTTCTGGAGCGAACCGGTCCCGGAGAGTGTTGAAGTAGCTTCTGGAGCGAACAGGTCCCGGAGAGTGTTGAAGCAGCTTCTGCTGGAGGGAGCGTTGAAGTGTTTAAGCAACTTCTTATTCTGGAGAGAGAGCTGAAACGCCTTCTTCTAGAGAGAACATTGAAGAGGATTGGAGGGAGCATTTGAAGCGGCTTATGCTAGAGGGAGCGTTGAAGCGGTCTCTTCTTCAGTTTGGTTTCCCCTTGCAAATTACTTGCTTCTTGATTGACCATCTCTCTTGTGTTGAAGAAGTCCTTGATTGACGGCTAAGGAATTTCATGTTGAGCCTCAGTCCCCATGCATGATTTATATGGTTCTATCTTGTATGGTCGGTGAGTTTACCATAATAAGATATCGCCATCTCTTCTCCGTGAATCTATTACTTCTCCATGGGAAAATAAAATATGCAGAAGTTCAGATTACCTATGTCCATAGTGGTTGCTCCTATCGTGAAGCTCGGGCACTGGTATCAACAAATGAACAACGGTTCTTAGATGCAGCTGTGATGATAAGAGACTGGCATTAAGAGGCGTGATAGAAACTTGCATGAACTTGGCACTCTTCATACAATGGTAGAGATCATCTCGTTATTAGAGGGATACGCTGGAACCGATATCTTTCTTGATGTTTCTTCATGGAATAGAGAAGAGGGAGACAGTCCCCTGCCCGCGAGTATCCATGGCTCTCGACTTGATAGATATTGCCACGCTAGGTTCACGAGGCCGTATTTACATATTCTCTCTAGAGTATATCCTCATCTTTGGCCATCTTGAAATCATAATGATAGCGTGCTTGCATCTCTCTAAATTCACCATCTTTGAGATGGGCAGTGGTAAGAAGTCCCCGGTCATACTCCTTTGGTAACGAAACTACTTCTTCTACAGAAGACAGATTCTGAAAGCGTCTCTCATTGACGTAGCTACCGTCAATCCAGATATGGAATATCTTGGACGTTGTTTCACCATTGTGGAAGTCATGCATATGGTACTGGAGTCCGGAGTTGGTGATTTTGGACGTACAGGATGTTGTATCTCGGTGGTCTTCCTCTTGCTGCTTCAGCGAAACTGCTTACAAAAGGTTGAAGCTTGCACTAGCTGTTGGTGAGATGTATGTTTCCACGAACATCATGAGCGTCTTTACGACGGGTAGGCTTGTTCTTTCTAGCAGGGAAGGTGTTGTTAAAACCTAAGCGTTTAGCAGCTTCACGG
Organism: Papaver bracteatum; assembly: GCA_023529315.1. Taxonomy (NCBI): domain Eukaryota; kingdom Viridiplantae; phylum Streptophyta; class Magnoliopsida; order Ranunculales; family Papaveraceae; genus Papaver; species Papaver bracteatum. Next base: position 1,105,015 of record JAJJWX010003277.1, on the reverse strand, counting down.
AGTTCATAGGGTGTCTGAAAGCACAGGCTCTTCGACAAAGCATGATTGACAGGTACCATCTTATTGATGCACAATTACTCCACTTGTTATTCAGTCACATTTGGATTGTTACCCTTCAGTGTATGAATTTGGGACCTCTTGACAATCATTTGGATGTTCACTGTTTCGCTGAAGTATTCCTCTTAATTCTGACAGAGTGATTCACCCAAGTTGCAGATTCTTTCTCGACATGACGATGCCTATCTTCTTGAGGCTGCTCCCTTGAGTTGTTGGATACAGTAGATCTGAAGATGTCCCGGGCTCACTCTTCTTCCGGACTGACATAATAGGCGAACCCTTTATGATGATTTGGAGATGACAATATTCGTTGAATCTTCTGAAACGCTTCCCGCTGTAGGGTCTAGACAAAACTTTCTCCTTTCTTACCCATGAAGATCTGGAATTTCTTTACAGTTTGCGGAGGAGGCATCGTAAGGATATATTGGGTCTTATATGGGTCCACTTTGATCCCCTCAGCAGTCACCTGGAATCCCAGAAATTTTCCTGAAGAGACGCCGAAAGCGCATTTCAAATGATTCATCTTCAACTTCTATTCACGGCACTCGAACACTTGTCGTAAGACTCCTGTGTGGGCCACCCGAGCTTTTGATTTGAGCACTATATCATCCACGTAGTCTTCAACTTGCTTATGCATCATGTCATGGAAGATTCCCGTCGTAGCGCGTTGGTACGTTGCACCGACATTTTTTAAACCAAATGGCATTACAGTATAATAAAATTTTTGAGTGGAGTTCGAAAAGTTGTCTTACTCGCGTCATGCTCATACATCCTTATCTGATTATAGCCACTATATCCATCCATGAAGGAGAACATGTTGTGTCCGCTGGTGGCATCTACTAACATGTCGATGTTAGGTAAAGGAAAATCGTCTTTGGGGTAACATTCGTTCAAGTCTCTGGAATTCGCGCAACACCTGATCTCGTGCCTGAATTGCCTCCGAGATTATTTGACTGGCTTGGATCAGAGATTGTATGAATGCCTTCACAAGGTCGAGCTGATGGAGATTGGCCTAGGAAATTCCTCATCGTCGAGCTCTTCAATCGTGGAGTTGGTACCGTCTTGCATATGTCGTGGAGAATCCATCACCTCTTCTTGTGGCTCGTCGTTCTTGTAGCATTCAACTGGGCGGGGAGACTGGGCATCAGTCTCCCTCTTAGTGTGAACGTGGATCACTGCTTCACTGGATGAAGAAGAACGCCTTGTCAGCAAAGATGCATCGTGAGGATATGCAACTCGGTCCTCCTCCTTAATTGACGCCCACATGGGGAGTGGGATGCAATGAACTTTATCTGGTTCTTCCCACGGAGCTTATATTGGTTCAAATAACTCCACTCCACATATCGGTGCGTAAGGAGACAGCGATGCAGGAATACAAATGACTTCTTTATTCAGCATAGTCTTCGGGAACTGATGATACATCGAAGGGAAAATCCTATTGCCATGAATCCACGGTCTCCCCAGTATCATATGGTAGTCGAGGTCCTTTTCTATGACTTCAAATTTAACCTTTGATTGGACGGGACCTACAGATAAATTTAGATTGACATACCCGTACGTGTTGGTTTGGTTTCCTTCAAAGTATGTCATAGTGGTAGGCTTCCATACGATCTTGTTCGGGCAAACCTTGGATGTCCTGAGTGTCTTGAGGGTAATCACATTCGAAGACGCTCTTGTGTCGATGAGGGCCCTCTTAAACTCTGAATTCTTGATACGAGCAGCAACGTGTAGGGCCTGATTGTGACCTTCTTCTGCCATCATGTCTTCTTATATAAATGTAACGTTATTCACAGACATCTCCGGTGCTCTGGAGGCTTGTGGACGCGAAGGAATTAACTATACGTCCAAGGCTATCTGATTGATTTCAGCAAATGTCCCCGCCCGCTGATTCTTCGAGAGGTGTAAAAGTTCGCACAATCTTTCCACTAGAGAAGCCTCTTCCTGGTCTACCGGCCTCTGATTTATATTAAAACTGTTGACTTGAGGAGGATCGTTGTAAGGATCAGTCCCCAGTGTAGAAATCTCTGTGGACCCATGTCAAGTATGTCGTTTGTCGCTTGTCGTTTGTTGTTTCTTTGATCAGGTCCATGTTCTTTGTGTGAATCTTTTGTACTCGTGCTAACTCGATCAATGTTTAGATTCTTCTAGTTACACCATCAGACACGTCATTGGGAGGAGGAGCATCTTCATTGGAGGAACTTCGACCAGAATTTGAAACTGTTTAGTGAGTCCGAAGACCAACCATATTGAGATCAACCAATGAGATTGGTTATTGATGAAATGATTTTACAACCGAGAGATTAATCTCCCACAGTGGTCGCCAATTATTTATGGGTGAAAACTATTTCTGCCGGTTTTGGTAATTTTGGGTGTGTGGATGAGAAATGAGTTCAAACCTTAAACAAATGCACTGCACGGGAGTGCTTTTGATTTGAGAGATCAGTCTATACAATTCTGGCCTAAACCAAGAAATGGCCGTTCCAGACTTGTTTCGGTCACAAAGTGAAGGAGATGGGGTTGATCTTAGGGAGGGAAGCGAAGAAGGTGTTGATATTGTGAAGGTGTAGGCTGTTTTATGACTTGTAACAGAAACGTGAGCAGGCTTACGAATAATGAAAGGAGGCTCTGGGTGTTTGAATACAATTGTATTAACACTTGATTTCTGGGTTGTCTTCTTGTTGGAAATAGGGAGGAGAACATATTTATACAAGTCATTTTAGCCATATTCACGTCTCTCGTGGGAAGTGGAGGAAGCGGAATGATGGAGTATGGGAGTTGTGTGTTAGTGTCACACGATCAGTCTTGCCAACTTCTCCCATCATCACTAACCATCCATGTCTTCCTGACACGTTCTTGTGACGGCGTGTTGTACGCTGCACGCTGTAAACCGCCAGACCAATACCCCAGTATGTATCCCCCAGTTTGTGACATGATTGATATCTCGAGTGTGTGGATCGTGGGACCCACAAAAGGTAGCATGTAATGCTAGTTAAATAACTAAGTTATTTAGGAAGGCGATACTTGTAAAGTATCGCGTGTATTCTATGCATGTTATGCATCGAATGTATTCGGCATATATGAAGCATCGTTGTTGAGCATTATGCCCTGCCTATTTCATGTGATCGTTTGGAGGCTGTGCTAGCAAGCCCTCCCTTGACCGACCACATGGTGTGGTAGAATGGCGCATGGTGATCATCATGACGCCTCATTAACCAATTAACTCCTGACTAGGGTTGTATAACCAAGCAGGTAAAGTTGAACGGATGGGATGATCTTTGAGACGCTCATCTGTGACTGTTAGTGAAATTAGGGTTTATGAAGAGGTGCGCAAGCATCACTCTTCAGCTTGGTCGAATCCAAGCTTGGGACATGTTTTTGGCAAGGACGACCGTGCACGCGTGTAGACGGCATGACGGTGTAGGCGCACATACCTCATTGTCTCGTGAAAGTGTGATCTGGGCCACTCAATTCTTCCGGCGAAGTTGAGTGGTCGAGATTGATTTGCGATAGAAATCCAATGCCTCAAAGGAATTGGAAACCGCGCGACATGGCTACTTCAGGCACGTGTTACAAGGCGTTCGACCATGGTTAGACTTGGTCGATTTTTCATGCGTGTAGATGGGCCCATGGTGATCATGTTGACATGCTCGGGACCTTTTAAGTCTACATCTACACCCTCAATCTAAGCTTGCGAAGATGGACGCCCGTGATCGATTTGTGACACATGTAACATGTCGCAAAACCCTAATTATGGTTTCGTATAGTTCACGTCCATGCAACTTTACCCGATCGGTTTTGCATGCTATGCTTCTCCTTTGGGGAGGCTGATCATGTGGGGCCTACATTGGGCAAGCGGTGAGCATGTTGGTACCTGTTTCATAGCCATAGGTTTGAACTAAGCCATCCAAACATGTCGGTGAAGTTGGATGGTTGTGATCAAACTGTGACACATAACCCTTTAAAGCATCACGCCAGCCTTTTTTTGAGTAAACGTTTATTGCTCTAAGGCTTTGTTCGTGAGAAGGTCGGTCAAGTATGTAGGAAGGGGCCCCGCCGGTGTGCAGGAAAAGCTTTTCCGACCGGCTATATGATGATCCACGCCGTCCGATCGCGCCGACGAAGTTGGACGGCCGTGGCTGATTTTAAGACCGCTGCTAGCAGTCTTGCTCATTCACGCTTCCTTCAAGTTGCTCCACGACCATCCTCCTTTAGGCTGGCGTTTGGTGGCTTTTGGGAGATGCGATATATGTTCGACCAATCAGGGCATAAATGGGCCCGCTGGTGGTCATTGTGGTGATAGACTGCTCCTGCTAGGGTTCATCTAGGCTAGTTAAATCATGCGGCCAACTTGTGTGGTCGTGATTGTTTCTGAGACTTCTATGGACAGTCCGGATGCTCAATCGGGCTAGTATATCACACCGAGAGATATATGCTCAATCGGGCTAGTATAACACACCGAGAGATGTATGCTCAATCGAGCTAGTATAACACAGCGAGAGTGATAGCTTGTACGGGTATTTCGTGCATGCCTCACTGTTGGTACTTGGATATTCATGCTACTCTGCTGCGAGTAACAATCAGTCATCATGCCCCACCAACAATGAGAATTCTACTAAGAATAACACAGGAAATGCAAGGCATTTATGCATTAACTGGTATTCACAGAATATTTGGGGATTGTTGCTACATGCTCCATTCTAGGTGAATCAATAAAGCGAGGAAGTATTCATCACTTATCAAATAGCCTTATCCTCTGCAGGACGGATGTACAAAATATCGATTTTTCAACTTTAGCCCTGGACTAAAATCCACCATCAACAATTCTACATGTACACGTGCTTTTGATGTTTATAACTTTAACAGTAAATATTTGTTAATTGATCGCGCAAATGGCTCTGCTTTAGAGACTTTTGTTAGCTCTTGCTTCAATTTTTTTTGTTGAGTATATAAACTAATCTCCGAGCATTATCTTAGGCACCGCTAGAAGATGAGGTTGCAGAAGATTGGGGGAGCACATAATAATAGGCTAATAGCTAGCATAGGTAAATGCTTAATTTTGTTTTAATAGCTTGCAGAGTTTAATTTATGCCAAGCCGCACGTATACTACAACTACCATTACATATTTGTAAAAATCCTTTTTTGGATACTTTCTTGAATACTTTCTTTTCAGATCCGTTATAGCATAGCATACAAATAAATTCACAACTATGAATGACAAGGAACTGAAAATTATCCTCTTAAAAAAAGTTTTCAGAAAGTTCACGCTGCTTATGAATGCAAAATTGTTCAAGGTGTGCTCAACCATCAACTCAAGCAGTTTGGAAACAAGGTTGTACTCAGTGTTCCTGAAACCAGAGTTGATGATGCAGAATTCCAGGAGAATGATGTTTATGCAATTTCTATGGAGTAAATCATTTTGCTAGTTAACTGCATTTGTCTCCCATCTTTATTGTCAGTTAGGACCTAAACTTATATTGGTATGAAGTCAGAATTCAAATCATTTTTTGTGTAATTTGAACCTAATGAATCAATGAATGCTAAATGGAAAAATTATTTGAGCTTACCAGTGCAAGTTTGATTTGATTCTCATTTGATTTGGTTATTGTTTTGAGTTTGATTTGAGATTTAGTCAGATTCATATCTATGACTGAATCAAAAAAAATAGATTCAGATTTAGTCAGATTCAGTCAGGCTAGACAGCCAATCTGAATCTATTTTTTTCTATATTCAGATTTATATCTATGACTGATTGAAGTCGATAATAAGTATTAACAGTTGACACCGGTCGTTGATATGAGATTTTCATCAACCCCCAGAGACACGTTATAGTTGAAAACGACGCTCAAACAGCGACCCTTTCTTCGATCGACAAAGAAAATCATAGATACGAGTTAAATAACTTGCTTTGTCGGTGGCGAAACTGTTGATTTCCACTAGTAGACAGTCAGACTCAATCTAGAATAAAGCATATTAAAGAGTTTATTATCACCAACTCTTAATTCAATCCGCAATCAGCAAATAGAAATCTGCGAGCCCAATTGAATATAAGAGGAATTACTTGAACGGTACCAAAGACCAATGTTCAAGTGTCAATCAATGTAAATCAACAATCAAAGGTTGGACATTCTAATTAATTGATCTTAACGCACAACCTGTGATATTTCAATTATATAACAAAATAAAATGCGGAAAAGAAATAACACAGACACCAAAATTTTGTTAACGAGGAAACCGCAAATACATAAAACCCCCGGGACCTAGTCCAGATTTAACACCATACTGTATTAATCCGCTACAGACACTAGCCTACTACAAAATAACTTCAGACTGGACTGTAGTTGAACCCTAATCAATCTCACATTAATTCAAGGTACAGTTGCGCTCCTTACGTCTCTGATCCCAGCAGGATACTACACACTTGATTCCCTTAGATGATCTCACCCACAACCAAGATTTGCTACGACCCAAAGTCGAAGACTTGATAAACAAATCTGTATCCCACATAAAAGCCCAAGAGTTTTCCGTCTTTTGATAAATCAAGGTGAACATGAACCAATTGATAAACCGGAATTATATTCCCGAATAACATACCTAGTATTATCAATCACCTCACAATAAACTTAATCGACTAGCTAAACAAGTTATTGTGGAATCACAAACGATGAGACGAATATGTTTGTGACTACTTTTATCTTGCCTATCGGAGATATAAAATCTCGAGTCAATTATTCCAATTGTACTCAACACTATATAAACAGCAAGATCAGATCACACAACTACAAAAAGAATAGTTGGGTCTGGCTACACAATCCTAATGAAGTCTTCAAGTCGTTAACCTACAGGGTCTCGAGAAGAAACCTAAGGTTAAAGGAGAATTGACTCTAGTTATGCAACTAGTAACATACAGGAGGTGTGGGGATTAGGTTTCCCAGTTGCTAGAGTTCTCCCTTATATAGTTTTCAAATCAAGGTTTGCAATCCAAGTTACCTTGGTAATAAAGCATTCAATAATCATCGTTAGATGAAAAACCGGATTCAACCAAGATAATATATTTCAACCGTTAGATCGAACTTAGCTTGTTACACACAAATGAAATATACCCTCATTTAGGTTTATGTAGCCGTACCTAAACGTGTACACCATGTTGGTTCATAAACAGTTAACCGAGATTAGCCATATGATTACTCCCATATCAACCTTATTCATATTAACCATAACTAGTTCAAATGACTCAAATGAAACTAGTTAAAGAGCTGTTCAATTGATATATTCTCATGAATTATACAAGAACATAATTGAAACAAAATCGATTTGATTCACTTGAATCAATCATGAACATTATAGCCACGGTTTGCAAAGATTGCATTCCTTAAGATTTAAATGTTTAAGTTCATGAACAGACTGATTTGATAAAAATAACCAGCTTAAGTATGCGTATGGGTACACGTACTTAAGCAACCGGATTTTGAGTTTGTTAAGTTTCCAAACTCAGCAGACATTCTCGGTTCGAAAACTTTCGCCAGTATGTGTACGAGTACGCATACTTAAGGTGACTAGTTTAGGAGTTTGTAATTCCCAAACCCAGCAGATATTTTCGGTTAGAAAACTTCCGCCAGTATGCATACGGGTACGCATACTTATATAGTCTCCTTCACCAATTTCGGATACACACATATGCATACACTTGGCTCTCGGTTTATGGATTTATACACTAATGTGCGAACACACTATATATGCTTATATCCAAAGATGGTTACATTATCAACTCTACATTCCAATCATTGAAACATTCTTTTATAATGACAATAGCCGTTTTCACACACTATTAGCATCAAAGCAATTTTCAAGTTATTGAAATGTCAACATGACTTTTGTCATGAGTAAAGATGAACATGGATAAAGCGAAAGCTTTCCAACACATATTTCGAGAAATATGTAAGCGAGATATACTCAACTCGAAATCTCAAATGTGTATAGTAGAAAACTATATCGTAAAACGACTTATGTCTCAATTATAGGAGATAGAGTAGAAATAGACTTTACAAGTGATAGATGAGTTCAAGTCTCCACATACCTTTTGTCGATGAAGTTCCACAAGTTTCCCTTAGTAGTTCTTCGTCTTCAAATGATGAAAGCCGAGAAATTTAAGCTCAACTACACTATCTATGTCCTAGTCAGAGACATCTATAAATAAGCTAGAGATCAAGACTTATAGTTTTGATCACTAACATTGACAAACATGCTTGAGATAGAAACGCATGCCAGTTCAACCGAGAAATGCTCTAACAATCTCCCCCTTTGTCAATTTTAGTGACAAAACTATCAATACATATGTATTACAAAATAAATAAAAATTGTAGCTTCTCATCCACATGCTTGACCCCTTAGCATCTTCAACATGACTTGAAATCTTCATCACTTTCAAGTACTCCAATGATTCCAAAGTTTGTAAGTTTGGCATCATCGTTAGTTTAAGATCCGTAGCTATAACAATGAGAAAACAAATGCTTTCAATCATTGTTATACAGTGTCATAGTATTATTACATAGCATCAAAGTTCAATTGTATCGCAACTTTGACAATAACACTATGGTGATATGTATCACTCCCCTAAGTCAATACTTCATCTCAACATGAAAACCACTCCCCCTTACATAATGATTCGTAAACCATATGTATCTGTAGTGTGAACTACACATTAATTTTCCCCCTTTTAAATTTTTTTTTGACAAAGGTACGAAAATTAGTGGGATCCTAATGAAACTTCCACGGAGATACTTCATGACCAAAGGTATTAACATACCTACCAATTTAGATGCAATCATATAGCCGAACCTAAAAGTATTCATCAAGGAGTTTATAAAGATACAAGATAGCCCCTCTAATATTCCACAGCCGCACTCCCCACAAAGATATAGAAATTAAGCACAAGTTCAAAATAACTCTCCCTCATAAAATGTCATTCCCGAAAGAACAACAAAAGTGACCTTACTTTCACAAGAAAAGAAGGATTTCTTTCGATAAACCAAATCACATGAAAACATGAATTTGTATCCAAAGTTTTTAATTGAATTAACCACAAGAGAACCCATGACTGATTCAATCGAAATGCAAAACTAAATTAATCACAAGAAAATCCATAATTAATTTAGTCGGATCACACAACTAAACTAACCACAACGTGATCAATTTAATTGGTCATGCTCGTCATAAGAGAACTTACGGACCAACAACTAAACTGACCACAATAGAATGATCAATTCAATTGGTCATGCTCAACATAAGAAAACTTATGGAGCAACATAGTATATGCATAAAAAATGTGGATCGGAGAGGACCAATATTGCGGAATATACAAGGATTCATTCTATTTTCCATCACTATTTGCACAATGACATAATTGACTTAATCCTTGTAAACAAAAGTTTTATCCTTTCTTTATATCAAAAAGATGACATAAAAGGCTTTAATTTTTGTAATGTCAAAAGTTCATTATATCTTCTGTCAATACATTCATATCGACATAATAGAGATAACATTTGAACAATTATGGGACAGTGAAGGTTCACAGACGTAAACAACATATCCCATAATAATTTGCAATATACTAAATCATAAAGATTAAAATTGCAAAAACCATCTTACAAAATACTTAGAATTTAAACAAATAAATCTAAAAACATGAAGATGAAAATCCTTGGACATAGCTATGTGTACTCACAATAATGGCTATTCCAAACCATAGTTAATCTTCTTAAAAAAAACATGAAATAGAAGATTTACTAGACATTGATACCTCTGAAGAATTCGTTATCATCCCCGAACTCCTTGTCGTCAACATCCATGGGAACATAAGGTTCATGGAGAAATGAGTCAATTCCAACAAACCTTCTAGGCTGATGATGTCGAACGCCTTCTGAATTTCGAGAGTTCTCATAACAAAAGCATTTATTTGCTGAATCCCCTTCCTTTCTTCCTTCAACTCTTCAAGAACATCATAAAACTTCTGAGAATTTGAAGGAACAACTGCTTCCTCACATTCCTTCTTTTTCTTTTCAAAGTTAGAGGCAACTAAGATTTTTTTTTCTTTATGATTGATGGCTTAACAATCATATTAACATCTTTTTCTTCATAACACATGATGCTTGGAGTCTCCATACGTGTATGGGTTTGTGAGAGGAATTCACAATTTAAACTCAACAGGAAGTCTTAAGATGAAAAGAGTTTCGGAGAAGGAAAAAGGAATGAAGGGTTACAGAACCTTTTAACCACACAGGTTCACGCACGCGCAATTCACGACCCTAAAGAGAGTGAAATTAATGAGAATAACCTTCTTTTATTGAATACACAGGGAATGCTCTTCTAATATCAATTGAAGAGAAGGAATTCCAAATCATACAACAACTCTAAGAAAAAGAAATTTCATTTAAGCATGAGGTGTGCATAATATTGTCTCTTTTAATCAGGTACATGAGACAAGATGCACAAAAAAAACACAATTAAGTTATGCTGTGGTGAACAACATTTTTTCCACCATGACCTTTATGAAAGGAATTCATAGACCCATGTCTATCAAATTGTTTAGACCATACCCTTTTATCTAGAGGTCTTGACCAATCTTTGGAAAACAACTTCTTTGAAGAGGATAAAATATTACATACCTCAGCAGTTTTTTGAACAAGTTTAAGCTTATTTGCTAGCCAATTTGCTTTTCGTTGAAGTTTCTTGACATGTCTCACCTTGTGTTTGTACTTGAAACACTTCGAAAGTTCATGACCTTTAATTGAACAATAAAAGCATGTCAATGGATAATATGATTCAGACGCCCGAGATGTGCAAGCTGCTGGGCACATAGTGGAACCTGAAAAATCAGACAGAGAGTTTCCAACATAAAGGTTAATTTCTACATCCAGATTGGTTGAGTCTCTTTCTGGAAGAATATCAAGATTGGTATATGTATTGCTACAATTATCAAAATCGATATCTTCACAAAAAAGTGCAACACTTGATTTTTCGTCTTCATTCGAATCATAGTGATCAGACATTTAATCAAGAGTTGCAGCAAGACCTTTGTTCCCAGTGTATTTTTTACGGTTCGGACACTTATTTGCAAAATGACCAAAATCTCTACACTTAAAGCATTGTGGCATATCCTTGTCATCAACATCCCTGTTTTTAGGAGGAATGCGATTGTGAGGTTTAACTGACGACCTAGGTTTGTCTCTGGAAACCGTTTACTTCTCTTTAATAAAAGATCCCTAAACTATCTTGTGATCATAGAGACTGATTTGTCAATATCTTCATCTGATGAATCAGTCTCAGAAAGATCATCCTCAGAGACATAAACACTTTTACTTTTATCAATTAATTTTGTGCTTTGAAGGCAACATCCTTTCCGATTTTGGATGTATGCTCATGATCAAAGATCTTTAGCTTTCCAACCAACGTGTTTCTGGAAGAGCATTAAGGTTATTTCCCTCAACAATTGCATGCTTCTTAGAATCGTATCTAGATGGCAGCGATCTGAGAATTTTCATCACAATGTCCTTTTCAGAAATAGTCTTACCCAATGCAAATGATGCATTAACAATTTCATACACTTTGTGATTAAACTCATCAAATGAATCTTCATCTTCCATACGAAGGTTTTCCCAATCGGAATTAAGGTTTTTAAACCTAGCTTCCTTTTCACTTGTATTCCCTTCGAATACAGTTTCTAAGGTATCCCAAGCATCTATAAACCGAGTGCACGTAGTCACATGGTGTTGAAGATCTGGGGTAATGGCATGTATGATGGAATTCAAACCTTCGGAGTTTTGCTTTGCAGCAAGTATCTCAGTAGCATCATATGCACCAATATCCTTAGGAACGGTCGCATTCCCTACTATCATAACGAGGAGCATCATAGCCATTAACTACATATACCCATGATTGAAAATCACGCGATTGAAGAAAGGCACTCATAGCAATTTTCCACCACAAGTAATTTGAGCCATCGAATATTGGCGGTACGTTTAGAGAGATAGCACCACTGTCCATATCTGATCGCTACAAACACAGACTTGTAAGGTTTTTAACGTGTTTTCAAAATCTCATACCAATTGAAAATGCGGGGGTCTAACAACCACATACAATAATTCATTTGGCAATCTGAGAGGACTTACTCCAATACAATTTCTAGATAATCAAGTAGACAGTCAGACTCAATCTAGAATAAAGTATATCAAAGAGTTTAATATCTCTAACTCTTAATTCAATCCGCAATCAGCAAATAGAAATTTACGATCCCGATTGAATATAAGAGGAATTACATGAACGGTACCAAATACCAATGTTCAAGTGTCAATCAATGTAAATCAACAACCAAAGGTTGGATATTCTAATTGATTGATCTTAATGCACAACCTGTGATATTTCAATTATATAACAAAAAATATAATGCAAAAAAGAAATGACACAGATACCATAATTTTTTTAACGAGGAAACTGCAAATGCATAAAAACCCCGGGACCTAGTATAGTTTGAATACCACACTGTATCAAGCCACTACAGACACTAGACTACTACAAATTAACTTCGGACTAGACTGTAGTTGAACCCTAATCAATCTCACACTGATTCAAGGAACAGTTGTACTCCTTACTTCTCTGATCCCAGCAGGATACTACACACTTGATTCCCTTAGATGATCTTACCCACAACCAAGAGTTGTTACGACCCAAAGTCGAAGACTTGATAAACAAATATGTATTACACAGAAAAGTCTATAGGATTGAATAAATCTGTCTCCCACAGAAATACCCAAGAGTTTTTGTTTCGTCTTTTGATAAATCAAGGTGAACAGGAACCATTTTATAAACCGGACTTATATTCCTGAAGAATATCCTAGTATTATCCATCACCTCATAATAAACTTAATTAACTAGCGAAACAAGTTATTTTGGAATCACAAACGATGAGACGAAGATGTTTGTGACTACTTTTATCTTGCCTATCGGAGATATAAAATCTCGAGTCAATTATTCCAATTGTACTCAATACAATAGAAAAAACAAGATCATATCACGCAACTATAAAGAGAATAGTTGGGTCTGGCTTCACAATCCCAATGAAGTCTTCAAGTCGTTAACCTATAGGGTCTCGAGAAGAAACCTAAGGTTAAAGGAGAATTGACTCTAGTTATGCAACTATTAACACACAGGAGGTGTGGAGATTAGGTTTCCCAGTTGCTAGAGTTCTCCCTTATATAGTTTTCAAATCAGGGTTTGCAATCCAAGTTACCTTGGTAACAAAGCATTCAATAATCACTATTAGATGAAAAACCTGATTCAACCAAGCTAATATCTTTCAACCGTTAAATCGAACTTAGCTTGTTATACACAAATGAAATGTACCCTTATTTAGGTTTATGTAACCGTACCTAAACGTGTACACCATGTTGGTTCATAAATAGTTAACCGAGGTTAGCCATATGATTACTCTCATATCTAGGGCTGCACAAAACCGAACCTAAACTGTGAACCGAACCGAAGTGAAACCGAATCCAACGGTTTAGGTTTTAGTTGTTAGTTTCACAAAACCGACACCCTCGGTTTCAGTTTAGGTTGTTGTATTAAACCGTACCGAGAAAACCGAATAACCGATTGATAAAACTGCAGTTGTTATTCATTATATTTTGCATCATTTGACCAGGACCGTCAATCTTAGGTTAGGTAATACTTGATCACGTCCGTTAATCTTAGTTTTATGATGCCTAACCTAAGTATCTTCTCACATTTCTCGTACTTTCTTCTGTTTTCTACAACTCCTATGGAACAACCACCGCCCTCTACCAGACCAAATTTTTCTTCTTCAACTTCATCTTATGGAACACCACCACCACAAATAGAGCCTACTACTCAACTACTAGTGCTTCTCATATTCTCTTTTTTTCCTTCTTAAATTAGAGAATCACCACCAGGACAATCAGATCTATCATTTATTTTTCTTTCTTTATTTAATTGATCATGGAAGTTGAATATGAAGGTTTGTATACGTAGGTGTCTGCATAAGGTAAGTCAGATCTTCTTTTTCAAGCTTTCAATTTTTAATTTCTATTTGAAATATATATATTCAACTGATTTTTTTTTCTGTATCTATGATCAAAGGAAGTATACATTAGATCAAATATAAGAAGTGTTAAGGCGGATAGATGTTGAGATTGAAATCAGAGGTGAGTTTGGGTTTCAAGGAAATTGATTTTGTAGCATGCAGGTTTTTTTTTTTTTTTATGAAATCTGTCTATCTCCCTCTGTGAAGATTTTAGTTCTATCTATCTCTCTCTGTCTGTACATTTCATTTTTTTTAAATGAACAAATTGTTCATATTGATCTATAGACACATCTGTAAATTTATTTAGTTCTCATATTCATTTTGCAAGTGTTTTTTTCTTTTTGTTTGCAATATGGATCTGTAAATGGTTGAATAATAACACGCTAATATTATTGAGAATATGTTTCTCATACTGAATAAAACAATCCAGTATGTCTTGCTTGATTTTTAATGGAGGAATAACTTAGAGATTACTGATAAGTAAAAGAAAAAGTTGTTTCTTCCGGTTAACCAAAACCGACCAGTTTTTTAATGAAACCGCAAGGATCAAAACCAGATGAAACCGACTAAGCTAAATGGTTTCATCGGTTCCAATATTAGATAACCGAGTACTTCGGTTTCGGTTGTTTTTTTGCCAACAACCGTACCGAACCGAACCATGTGCAGCCCTACTCATATCAACCTTATTCATTTTAACCATAACTAGTTCAAATGACTCAAATGAAACTAATTAAAGAATTGTTCAATTATTATATTCTCATAAATTATACAAGAACACAATTGAAGAAAAATCGGTTTGATTCACTTGAATCAATCATGAACATTATAGCCACGATTTGCAAAAAAGATTGCATTCCTTAAGATTTAAATGTTTAAGTTCATGAACATACCGATTTGATAAAAATAACCAGCTTAAGTATGTGTACAGGTATGCGTACTTAAGCAACCAGATTTTGAGTTTGTAAGTTTCCAAACTCAGTAGACATTCTCGGTTCGAAAACTTCCGTCAGTATGCGTACGAGTACGCATACTTAAGGTGACTAGTTTAGAAGTTTGTAATTCCCAAACCCAGCAGATATTTTCGGTTATAAAACTTCCGCCAGTATGTGTACGGGTACGCATACTTATCTAGTCACCTTCACCAATTTTGGATACACACATATGCATACACTTGGCTCCCGGTTTATGGATTTATACACTAATGTGCGAACACACTATATATGCTTATATCCAAAGATGGTTACATTATCAAATCTACATTCCAATCATTGAAACATTCTTCTATAATGACAATAACCGTTTTCACACACTATTAACATCAAAGCAATTTTCAAGTTATTGAAATGTCAACATGACTTTCGTCACGAGTAATGATGAATATGGATAAAGCGAAAGCTTGCCAACACAAATATGTAAGCGAGATATACTCAGCTCGAAATCTCAAATGTGTATAGTAAAAAACTATATCGTAAAACGACTTATGTCTCAATTATAGGAGATATAGTAGAAATAGACTTTCCAAGTGATGGATGAGTTCAAGTCTCCACATAACTTTTGTCGTGAGGTTCCACAATATCCCCTTAGTAGTTCTTCGTCTTTGAATGATGGACGCTAAGAAATCTAATCTCAACTATACTATCTATGTTCTAGTCCGAGACATCTGTAAATAGGCTAGAAATTAAGACTTATAGTTTTGATCACTAATATTAGTGACAAACATGATTGAGATAGCAATGCATTCGAGTTCAACTGAGCAATGCTCTAACTAAACCCATGGTTTTTGAAAGACATCCTCAATCATCATGACCTGGAGATAGGAAGACCACTTGTACGGGCACAGGCATTGGCTGTAATTGGTGTGGTCATTTACCGGAGTAAGGTATCTGCAACCATGAGCTATAGAAAGGACATGATCAACACAAAAGGTATAACCGGTCAGTCGCAACGAAATCCTTATACCCAGTCACGTTTTTATAACCGTCTTGAAGTCTTTGATGACTACGCCTTGATATATCCTATTTTGAATTCTCAATTTTTGAATTCTAGAGTTTCTAGTCTTGCCTATTTAAGTAGGTTGACACTCTCTAACGGTCCTCATACTTTATTCTGCTTTGGATTTTGAAATATCGTTTTCTTGACCCCATCATGTCTGTCAACGGTGCTGCAAATAGCTCCCTTATCAAACGCAATTCCTGGATTGACAGCCCAGTAAAATTCTCTCTGTGTTCACATCTTCGTTGATTGTATTGATAACCACTTAACCAAAAAATTATTGGTGTTGTTAGGTTTCCCGAATCAAGAAGGAACCAAAGCGACGTATGATGACTAGGAGATTCAAAACAATAGTAATCAACCTTTCTATTCCATTTGTTCTGACCCCCTTCTTTTTGTTATATATGCTTACTTGTCTTGTGTTGACAGGAGATGAACATTGTGCATGCATAAGATGAGGAGGGTGAAGGGTCTGTACCAGCTGTGAATGAAGAAAATGTCGATGCGAATCCCAAATCTCCTAGTCTCCTTCTCGGAGATGCTGATCCAGGATCAATTGATCATGACTATACCGACGTTGGCATTCCTTTTGAACTAGAGATAGAGTCTGTATCTCGGAATATGGCATGGTGGGACGGTTCGCAGTACCTCTAGGTTCCTTAGAACTTTATGCTAAAATTTGGAAAAAGTACGGCTACATTGCTACAACAGAGTTGGTGAAAAGTTATTTTCATATCCTTGTGACAGCTGTTGCAGGACTCTTGCCCATTATTGCTGAGATGGATAATACATCTCTATATGATGTTACTAATTCGAAACTACAGG
Source organism: Papaver bracteatum (assembly GCA_023529315.1). Taxonomy (NCBI): domain Eukaryota; kingdom Viridiplantae; phylum Streptophyta; class Magnoliopsida; order Ranunculales; family Papaveraceae; genus Papaver; species Papaver bracteatum. The sequence goes on along the minus strand of JAJJWX010003277.1, from coordinate 1,088,048 downwards.
AGTGTGAGTAGATTCTAGATGTTTGTGAGGGAATGTGCTTTAATGTAAGATGGATCTATCGATGTTTTGAGAACATCAAGGAAGATCATGTCGCAGCTTGCGCGAAAAAAGCTTTTTCGTCAAAGGCTGCTTTAGCAGAGGAGGAAGATCTGAAGGAGGAATCAGCTAATATTGAGGAGATGTGGAAAGATCTGGAGGCTCGCTCTGAAAGGTATCAAGATAGGATGGAAAGATTGCATGGACGCAATTATCTCATGTTGAAATATCTATTCTAGACCAGATAGATTATAGTGGAAGTATGGGCAGTTTTTTTTTGTTGTTGAAATAATCAGTAATTCGATTAATGACTTAATTTGAATTGATGTAATGAATTCTAATCTTAGAATTTAAAGAAAATGTTGGTTTCTCGGGACTAGACCTGTCAGGCGTAGTATGCTTTAAGCCACTTGCCGTTGATTACAGTCCCCACGGCTCCTCTGTTCATGTTGACAATTTTGTAGTTCCCACTAGTCATGGCTTTTGATACCACATAAGGTCCCTGTTAGAGCATTTCTCGGTTGAACCCACTAGCGTTGGTATGTCAAGTTAGTTGTCAATTTTAGTTGCCAAAATGCATTATTGATTTAGCATACTAAAGATAGTTTCGGACTATATTAGATCAAAGAAGTTGAATCGAAACTATCCTTAAAGGATGAACATTGAAGACTACAAGAAGACATCAACAAGTACTTCATCAACCAAGGTATGTGATTGATTTTATTTGGAGTCTTATTCAATTCTACCTTTCTAATCTATTGAGATAAATGCTTACTATATGAAACAATTCATATGACGGTAAATGTACATTTATATATATATATATATATACTTGAGGTTATTTGATTCATGACTTTGGTGACAATAACCTTTATCCATATAGAGGATCTCATGTTATAGTAAATGAGCTTACGAATTCAACGAGCCAGGAATCACTCAATTCCGAGTTATAACGATGAAGTTATGAGTGATTTATTAAAGTAACAATTATAAGTGTTGTTGTAATTGTTACAGTTCGTTAGTAGGAAACAATCGATGGACTGTTTGTAATGGTTCACGGACTTGGGCCCAATTACGTGACTAAAAGGCATTTTTGGTCAAGTTGGTGATGTTTCCTTATCTAGGCAAGATGGCTATTAATCCAAATATATTTGATTACCATATTAGAGTGTTTGTGATAACTTTGAATTCCTGCCTAAGTTAAAGTGTGATTTATTCACATAAATATAATTTTTGCGAATTAATTAATTATTTAATTATTTTGGCAAGAGTTATAACTTAGGAAAGACTCCCAAAATTAGGAGAGTCTTGAAAAGGGAAAATAACTATGCTTAGCTTTCAAGCTACCTTTCACTATAAATAAAGGGTTCGTGAGTGCTATACGTTTTCATCCCCTTTGGAAAATTGGTGTTAGCTTCACAAGGTTGTTTTCCATGTCTTCTGTTCTTCGTGAGAAAGAGTGAGATAAAAGTCTTTGTATTGGGGATCACAAAGCCGAGTTGGATTTAATCTTTGTGATTGATTATACAACTTGTAATCTAGGTTTTTCACCTCTTGTCTATTCTAAGGTTATCTCTTCTGATATAAAACCATTCAAGAGTTTTTTATCATAAACCTTAGGTTTTGATAGATTTCAGTTTCCGATCGTATACCAACACTTTTTAGTCGAAATCGGAAGTTAGAAAGAAAACTTCGATTAAGGTATCTCGTAAAAATCCTTAAGAAGTTTTATACAAGAAAACTCTAGATTTATTCTAGTTGTTCTTATTGTAGAATAAATAATTAGGTTTCTCTTCTTTTTCTTGAAGAGTGTAATAATCCCTAATCTACAAGTTTGTTTTGATATTACTTTTACCTAGTAATTGTTTTTATCAAAATAAACACAAGACCTTGATTTACATCTAAAGGGAAATCAAACCGGTGTTTTGTGCAAACAAAATATCGAGTCGTATCAATCGTGTTGTTGTATCTTCTAAAGAGATCCTTGGGTTCTGCTAGAAGATTTACGAGAAGAATTACTAAAGAGAATAGGTGTTCTGCTAGGAGTTCTATAAGAATACAACTAAACCAGGTATTACATCTAGTCCGAATAGGTAGTAGGAAATTGGTGTAACAGCTTATACTTAGTGTGTGTTTATTCTGCGATTTCCTCGTTAACAAATTTTTTGGTGTCTATGTTATTTCTTATCCGTATTATATTTTATTTATATAATTGAAATAATACAGGTTGTACATTAATCAATCATAGTTGTTAAATCCGACCTTGTTTGTTGGATAAGACTTGATTGATCTTGAACACTTGATTTTGTTATTTTCACATTGTTAGACCCGTCTGGACTAACCTTGTTTCAAGTGGACACCATGTTGAAATATTCCTTTAGGGATTGTTGCTTAAAGAGGTTTATACAAGGTGGATATTGAATAGGTTGTGATTAACACAAAAGATTTTGGCTCAAGAACTTCACACTAAAATCAGGTTTACGGACTTGCTTCTATTTAACCATTGATTGTGTTGAGTAAGAGATAAACTCTTTAGTATTATTCTTTGATTGAGCTTTCACTCTCGGAATATTATCGAGGTTTAGTCCATACATATTTCCAAACAAAATATTGGGTGTGGTTGTTAGACCCCAGCTTTTCCAGTCCCTCCCACTTCGGTGCGAACTTTGAAGCGGATGTCTTGTTGAATATGCTTGGATTTTTTAATAACCATGTCTCCTACTTGGAACATTTGTGGATTTACTGCTTTGTCGTATGCTCTGGAAATCCTTTGTATATAGATTTCTGTTCATTTTTATGCTTTGTCCCTTTTTGATTCAAGGATATCTAATTTTGCTATCCGAGAGTTGAGCATCTCAGATTCTTCCCAATGAACCCCACTTCCTGCTGCGATCCTGGATGATGTGATCTTAATGTTAGAGCATTGTTCGGCCGAACTCGCAAGTGTTGCTATCTCAAGCTTGTTTTTCAAGTTTAGTTGCCAAAACTATAAGTATGTATTTCTAGTCTACTTTTAGATAAGTCTCGAGCTAGGATAGTAAGTGTAGTTGAGATCTAGACTCCACGGCGTTCATCATGCAAAGACGAAGAACTACTCAAGGAACTGGTGGAACTTCATCCACAAAAAAGTATGTGGAGACTTGAACTTATCTATCACTCAAAAGTCTATATATTCCATCTCCTATATTGAGACAAAAGTAGTATTGTTGTATAGACTTCGATTATACATATTTGCTATTTAGAGCCGAGTTTATCTCGCTTATCTATTTCTCGAAATATGTATTGGTAAGCTTTCGCTTTGGCCAAGTTCATCTTTACTCGTGACGAAAGTCATGTTGGTTATTTCAATATCTTGAAAATCGCTTTGATGAAAAATAGTTTGTGAATAACAACTATATAACATCCTCTAAGAATGTTTTAATGATTGAAATGAGAGTTTAGAACATGTAATCATCTTTGGATATAAGCATAGTGTGTTTTTCACATTTGTGTAAAAGTCCAAAACCGAGAACCCAAAGTATGCGTACCCATACGCGTACTGGCGGTTGTTGGAAATCCGGGATAGTATGCTTACCCGTACATGTACTGGCTGAAACTTATCGTCCGTGAATTTCTGCTGGAGTTTGGAAGTGAAAACAAACTCAATCTGGTTACTTAATTACACATACATATTCGCATACTTAGGTAGGTTACTTTCTAAAATTGGTTTGTTCATGAACTGAAACATTTATATTTATTAAGGAATGCAATCTTTGAAAACCGTGGATATAATGTTCATGAATTGATTCGAGTGAATCAAAACCGATTTTGCTTCGATTATGTCTTGTATACTTTTATGAGATCTAAGAAACTAGGTGTACACGTTTAGGTAAGGTTACTCAAACCTAAATGAAGTCACTTTTCATTTGTGTATAACAAGCTAAGTTCGATCTAACGGTTGAAAGATAATAGCTTGAATCTAATCAGGTTTTCATCTAACGGTGAATATTGAATGCTTTGTTACCAAGGTAACTTAGATTGCAAACCCTGATTTGAAGACTATATAAAGGAAAACTCTAGCAACTGGGAAATCTAATCCCTACACCTTTTGTGTAATACTAGTTGTATATGCTAGAGTCGATTCTCCTTTAACCTTAGGTTTCTCTCGAGACCCTGTAGGTTAACGATTTAAAGACTTTATTAGGATTGTGAAGCCAGACCCAACTATTTTCTTTGTAGTTGCGTGATCTGATCTTGTTGTTTCTATCTTGATTGACTGCAATCATAAGATTGGCTTGAGATTTATATCTTTGATAGGAACGATATAAAAGTAGTCACAAACACCTTCGTCTCATCGTTTGTGATTCCAAAATATCTTGTTTCGCTAGCCGATTAAGATTATTGTGAGATGATTGATAATTCAAGGTTGTTCTTCGAGAATATAAGTCCGGGTTATTGATTAGTTCCTATTCAAATTGATTTATTAAAATATGGAACAAAACTCGTAGGTATTTCTGTGGGAGACTGATTTATCTGTTTCTATAGACTTTTCTGTGTGAGACATATTTGTTTATTCGAGTCTTCGACTTTGGGTCGTAACAACTCTTAGTTTTGGGTAAGATCAGCTAAGGGAATCAAGTGCGTAGTATCCTGCTGGGATCATAGATGTAAGGAGCTAAACTGTACCTTGGATCAGTGTGAGATTGATTTGGGTTCAACTACAGTCCAGACCGAAGTTAGTTTGTAGTAGGCTAGTGTTTGTAGTGACTTAATACAGTGTGTGTTCAATCTGGACTAGGTCCCAGGGTTTTTCTGCATTTACGGTTTCCTCGTTAACAAAACTTCTGGTGTTTGTGTTATTTCTTTTTCGCATTATATTTTGTTATATAATTGAATTATCATAGGTTGTGCATTGAATCGATCAATTGGCAAATCCAACCTTTGGTTGTTGATTGAAATTGATTGATCCTTGAACATTGGTCTTTGGTACCGTTCAAGTTATTTCTCTTGTATTCAATCAGGCTCGCATATTTCTATTTGTTTGAGTAAGGATTGAATTGAGGAATTGAGATATAACTCTTTGATATAGTTTTTATTAAGATTGAGTCTGACTGTCTAGTTGATTCTCTTAAAAGTATATTGGAGTTAGTCCATAAAGATTGCTAAGCGAAATATTGGGTGAGGTTGTTAGCTCCCTGCTTAATCACTTAATTTTTTGCAAGGAAAATGTCAACCGTCCAGTACAGAATGAGTATGGAGAGGTGCCGGTGGAGCTTGTCGGGGAGGTATTATATGCCCATAGTACCATAGGTAGTTGTTTATGCCATGTTCTTGGATGATCGTATACTGTGCGGCTCAGAATTCAGATTAACGTTTTGTTAGTACTTTCAACTTGTTCATTTCCTTATGGAGAATATGGAGTGGAGAATATTTGTCTGACGCCGTATTCTTGGAGCAATTCCCGGATATCTTTGTTTGCGAAGGGAGTACCATTGTCTGTCACAATGTGCTTTGGTATCCCAAACCTGCATATGGTGTGCTTCTTGATGAAGGCTGCTATTGTTACTCCGGTTGTACTTATGAGGGGTATCGCTTCGACCCACTTTGTGAAATACTCTGTAGCGATAAGGATGTACTCATGCTTCTTTGACAAAGCTGGGTTGATCTTTTCGATAAGATCCAGTCCCCAACTGTAAAACAGCCAAGGACTACTGAGTGACTAGAGATAATGGCAATGAGTATGGATGAGGTTGCCGTGAACCTGACATTGGTGATATTTTTGGATGAACGAAGCTGCATCGTCTTCCATGGTCCTTCAGTAGTACTTTTCATGGACTTGAAGGAATAGTTTCCTTTTACCCTGGTGTTTTCCTTCATGCATTTCCTTTAAAAAAATCTGGATGTCATCTCCAGCTAAGCATCGTAGTAGGTTTCCACCAAAAAATTTCCGATAAAGTATTCTTCGTGGAAGACGAACCTTTTGGATTTTCGAATTAGCTATGCTACTTCTCGCTTCTTCATGGGTACAGTCTTATCTTGCAGATATTTAACATACGGGTTCCGCCAGTCCCCATCATAGTGTATGATTAACCTTTCGGATTATTTTGGAGGTACTTGGCAGTTAGAGCAAGATTCCTGTAGTGCTCAAGACTGGGTCTCCATAGTGGGCCAGTAATATCTGAGGCATTGAAGTCGCCTATATAAGGTTACTACCAATGTTTGTACACACATCTAGCGGTGGACTTGATTAAGCCTTTCATATATTTCATCGTCTCCTAGACACCTTGATAGAGATACATCTGGGTTTCTATGATATAATATCTTGTGAAGCAGAAAGAATTTTTTTAAGTATTTTAGACTAACCTTTCTTTGACCATGCAAGTCAATGAGATCCTAAATGATAGGCGCTCTGCAATCGTTTGTTTGCTCCTCGAGTTTTTACATCCAAGTTGAGGGCATGGTGTGTTTCCATACTGTAAGGGTCGTTTTTGAGTCTTCAAATTGCAATTTGGAGGCTAAAGTTGATAATAAATCAACATGTCGGTTATTGGCACGCCCTGTGTGTATGACTGTTGCTTCAGCAAAATAAGCCAGTAACTTTTACGCTTCAGCTCTGTACGGAGCTAGACTTACTTCTTTAAGAGAGTGTATTCCATTCATTTGGTTTACTAACAACTTTAAATATCCTCTTATCTCAAGACTTGAAACACCGACTTGCTTAGTTGCTGACAATTCCAACAAGAAGGCTTCATATTCGGCCAAGTTATTAGTGCATTCGTAGTCTTATTTGAATGAATGTGAGAAAACTTCACCTGTGGGGGATACTAAGACAACTCCTGCTCCTCCGGTCTTATTGCTGGGCGTGGCCGACTGTTTATGGGTGAAAACTATTTCTGCCAGTTTTGGTAATTTTGGGTGTATGGATGAAAAATGAATCTAAACCCTAAACAAATATACTGCACGGGAGTGCTTTTGATTCGAGAGATCAATCTATACAATTCTAGCCTAAACAAAGAAGTGGTTGTTCCATACTTGCTTCGGTCACAAAGTGAAGGAGATGGGGTTGATCTTAGGGAGAAAAGTGAAGAAGGTGTTTGAGATTATGAAGGTGTTGGATGTTTATGACTTGTATCAGAATACCAAGTTGGCTTGCAATAATATAACCAATCAGCTCTGGGTGTTTGAATACGTTGTATCAACAATTGGTTTCTGTGCTTGTCTTGTCTTGTTTTTGGAAATAGGGAGGATAACCTATTTATACAAGTCATTAAGCCTAACCCACGTCTCTCATGGGAAGTAGAGTGATGGAGTAGTGGAGTTGTGTGTTAGTGTCACACGACCAGTCTTGCCCACTTCTCCTGTCATCACTAATCGTCCATGACTTTCTGAGCCTGTGATGGAACGTTGTGCGCTGCATGCTGTAAACTGCCAGACCAATACCCTAGTAAGTATCCCCCAATTTGTGACACGTTTGATGTCTCGAATGTATGGATCATGGGACCCACAGAAAGTAGCATGTGATGCTGGATTAAATAACTAAGTTATTTGGGAAATCGATATTTATGAAATATTGTGTGTATTCTATGCATGTAATGCATTGAATATATTTAGCATGTATGAAACATCGTTTTTTTAAGGATTGACGGAGTAAGTCACGATCAAGCGTTTTAAAACAGCATCATGTCCAACCATCTTCGAGTGATCGTTTGGAGGCTGCATGGGCGAGCCATGCTTTGGCCGATCACTCTATGTGGAAGAGTGGCGGACGGTGATCATGGGTATGCCTCATTGGTCGTTTAACTCCTAACCAGGGATGCTTAACCAAGCTGGTAGAGTTGTAAGGACGAGATGATCTATGACGCTCATCTGCGACCGTTGATGAAGTTTTAGGGTTTTGAAGAGGTGCGCAAGCATCACTCTTCAGGTTGGTCGAATCCAAGCATGGGAGACTTTTTTGACGGGACAGACTGGGCATGCTTGTCGATGGATTTCCGGTGTACACATCCGTACCTCACTATCCCATGAAAGTGTGATCTAAACCACTCAATTTTTCCGGCAAATAGGAGTGTCTGAGATTGATTTGCGACAGATATCCCATGCCGCAAAGGAGTTGAAGACCGTACGTCATGCCAACTTCGGGCACTCATTTCGAGATGCCCAGCCATGGTTGGCCTTGTTCGATCAGTCAGGCATGTAGATGGGCCCACGGTGATCATGTTGACATGCTCGGGACCCTTTGAATCCACATCTACACCCTCCATCTATGCTTGCGAAGATGGACGCTCGTGATCGACTAACGACACATTAATATGCCGCAAACCCTAATTAGGGTTTTGGATCGGTCGTGTCTACACGACTTCAACCTAACAGTTTGGCAGGCTATGCTCATCCTTTGTGGAGGCCGACCATGTGGGGCCCATATTGGGTCGGTGGTGAACATGGTGATACCTAACTGACGGTCCTAGGCCTGATCTAAGCCATCTAAACATGCTGGTGAAGTTGGATGGTCGTGATCAATTTGATAATTTAGTGGAATTTCCTACGACCCTTTAAGCATTACGTCGGCCATACTTTGGGAAAACGCACGTTACTCTATGGCTAGGTCAAGAGATGGTCGACCAGGCAGGTAGAGATGGGGGTCGCCGGTGTGCAGGACAAGCTTGTCCGACCGGTGATGGGATAATCCACGACGTTCAATCATGCCGGTGAAGTTGGAAGGCCGCGGTTGGTTTTGAGACTGTCGTTGGCGGTCTTGTACGCACAAGCTTTTCAAAGCTGTTCTACACCAGTCCAACCATCCTACTTTAGGCTGGTGTTCGGTGGTTATTTGGGAGGCATGGTATGTATTCGACCGACAAGGGAATAAACGGGCCCACTGGTGGTCATCATGCGGCCAACTTGCGTGGTCATGATTGTTTCTGAGACTGATATGGACAGTCCAGATTCAAATATGCTCAATCAGGCTAGTATAACACACCGAGAGATGTAGCCTGTACGGGTATTTCGTGCATGCCTTATTATTAACACTTGGAGATTCGTATTACTCTAGTGAGAGCAACACTCAGTCGTCATGCCGCACTAATAATGAGAGTTCTGTGGGAACAACACAGGAAATACAAGGCTAATAATGCTATAAATTCATAGGATATATGGGATTGTTGCAACATGCTCCAAACTGGATGAATTTTGTGTATTTAATTCACAGAATACTGGGATTGTTGCCACATGCTCCATTCTAGGTGAATTAGTAAAGTGAAGATGGCTTTTATCACTTATCAGTGGCTTTATCCTTTGCATGATGTCAACGCATAAATTTGGTTTTACAATTTTATCCATGAACTAAAATCCACCATCAATATTAAGTCCCCTGCCTAGCACATAATGGTTGCATCATTGTGCGGTATACATGAGATGGTGACGAATATAATCATAAAAATACAAGATAAAGGAAGTTTACCTGGAGGGACTCTGGCCGGCCATGTTGGAAATCATCCGCGTGAGTACGCCAGGCATGACCACAGACCTTGGTGGGACCAGCTTCCTCCTTCGGGTATTTGAGTCAAGAAGGGAATCCTTCTTCTACCAGAGTTCTCCAATTACTTGTGTATAAAAGAGGATCGATCATTTTTTTTGTTCGAACAGTTTCTCCCGTTCGTGACTTTGGCTCGCCGAGCATTGATGTCGCTGCCACCGGTGCGGACGCCGCCGAAGCTTGCTGTTGTTCGTCCATAGAAAACTGTATCACGTCGCATGCATGAGCGAATATGGTCCCCACCTGTGCATGCTTCGACCAAATGTGGGATTTGTTGTGCCTGCCTTGCTCGAACGTGGGACCCGCCGCATGCCTGCTTTGATTGGGGCCGATTGTGCCTGCTTCGACCAATTTGGGGATGGATGTGCCTAATCAACGTGGGACCCGTCGCGTGCCTACTTTTCTTGGGACCGGTTGTGCCTGATTAGACCAGACACCAAACCTGTTGCCTCACCGAACACCATACTTTCCCCTTGACCAACACCGGCCTTGCCTTGACGAACACCGGCCTTGCTGCTGTGACCAACACCGGTCTTGTTGACTAACACCGGTCTTTCTAACCAACATCAGTCTTCCATTTTCTCGAACGTAGGACCCAGGCGTGCTTGCTTTTCCCAAACGTGAACCTTGTATGTTCGAACGTGGTGTGGATCCTACTGTGTTCATGTCCTCCTACGGCCAATGGAACATGCTTCACTTCTCCTATCGACTTCAAGGTTTGTCATGTTCTGATGGGCCCTTATGAAGGATGGATGAGACGCATGTTGAGAAATGAGTACATTAAAGATAACTTTACCAAATCGCATATTATTGATGCAACTTGCGTATTGAAACGGTTCGAGAGGATGTTAAAGTGGCTTCTGGTGCGAACGTTGAGGTGGATCATGGAGAGAGTGTTGAAGCGGCTTCTGCTGAAGGGAGCGTTGAGGCTTCTTCTTCTGGAGAGATCATTGTAGTGGCTTTTGCTGGAGGGATCATTGAAGCGGCTTCTTCTTCAGTTTGGTTTCCCCTTGCGAATTACATGCTTCTTGATTGACCATCTCTCTTGTGCTGAAGAAGTTCTTGACTGACGGCGAAGGAATTTCATGTTGAGCCTCAGTCCCCATGCGTGGTCTACGTGGCTCTATCTTGTATGCCCGATGCGTCTTTTGTATGTAGTGGTCGTTGATATGGTGAAGCTCTGGATGGTATCAATCGACGAGCAACAACGGTTCTTGACAGCAGATGTGATCAAAAGAGACTGGCAGGGAGAGGCGTGGTGGCAACTTGCACGAACTTGGCACCCTTCATACAATGGTAGAGATCGTCTCGTTATTAGATAGAGAAGCTGGAACCGATGGATTTCTTGATGTTTCTTCATGGAATAGAGAATAGGGAGACAGTCCCCTGTCCACGAGTATCCGCCGAGATTTCGACTTGATAGATGTTGTCACGCTGGGTTCATGAGGCAGTATTTACGCCTGCGTTGCGCTTCATAGACGTCCAGGAATATCACCGGCCTTTGATAATACGTATGCACTCTTGAGTATATCCTCGTCTTTGGACATCTTGAAAATATAGGGTGCTTGCATCTCTCTAAATTCACCATCTTTGAGATGGGCAGTGCTAAGCTTCATACCCCTTTGCCATTATTATCTTTGGATAGTGTCTTTGAGGAGTAAGGAAGTTCCTTCATGCGAATGACTTAACTAATGATGAAGTTCTTGACATGGAGAATTTGTATGTACCTCTTAAGACCCATGTGCAATCTCTTTTGGTAACGCATCTACTTCTTCTATGGGAGACGAAATTCTGAAAGCGTCTCTCATTGATGTTGATGACGTCGAGCCAGACATGGAATATCTTGGACGTTGTTTCATCATTGTGGTGGTCGTTCATGTGGTATTAGAGTTGGAGTTGGCGATCTTGGACGCACAGGATGTTGTATCTCGGTGGTTTTCCTCTTGCTGCTTCAGCAAAACTGCTTACAAAAGGCTGAAGGTTGCATTGCCCGTTGGTGAAATGTATGCTTCCACTAACATCGTGAGGCTCTTCATCACTGGAAGGCTTGCTGTTTCTAGCAGAGCAGGTGCTGTCGCAACTGAGCGTGGAGTTCAGAGGATGTCTGAAAGTGCTGGTTTTTTAAAAAAGAAAAATTGACATGTACCGCCCTATTGATGCACAATTACACCTTGAGCTGTCGGCTCAAGTAGATCTGAAGATGTCCCAGGCCCGCTCTCGTCCGGGTTGACATAATATGCGAACTCTTTATGATGATTTGGAGATGACAATATTCGTTGAATCTTCCGAACGCTTCCTATTGTATTGCGGTCCAGACGAAACTTGCTCCTTTCTTCAGCAAGGGGATGAATGAAGCAATGATATGGGCTAAACCAGGTATAAAACGTCGAATGTAGTTCACCTTTCTTATGAAGCTTTGTAAATCCTTCACCGTTTGTAGGGGTGGCATCGTAAGGATAGCTTGGGTCTTGGGTCCACCTTAATCCCCTCAGCAGTCACCAAAAATCCAAGGAATTTGCTTGCGCCATGTTCATACATCCTTATCTGGTTGTAGACGTTATATCCATCCATGAATTAGAACATGTTGTGCACGCTGGTGGAATTTACTAACATGTCGATGTTAGGTAGAGGAAAATCGTCTTTGGGGCAGCATTCATTCAAGTCTTTGGAATCCGCACGACACCTAATCTCGTGCCTGAATTGCCCGAGAGATTGTTTGACTGGCTTGGATCGGAGATTGTACGAATGCCTACACAAGGTCGAGTTGATGGAGATAGGCCTAAGAGATTCCTCTTCGTCGAGCTCTTCAATTATGGAGTTGGTGCCGTATTGCAGATGTCGTGGAGCATCCATCACCTCTTCTTGTGGCTTGTCGTTTGTGTAGTATTCAACTGGGCGGGGAGACTGGGTATCAGTCTCCCTCTTAGTGTGAACGTGGGTCACTGTTTCACCTGATGAAGAAGAACGTCTTGTCAGCAAAGATGCATCGTGATAATATGCAAGTCGGTCCTCCTCCTAGATTGACGCCCACGTGGGTAGTGGGATGCAATGAACTTTGTCTGGTTCTTCCCGCGGAGATTCTCTTGGTTCAAATAACTCCACTCCACATATCGGTGCGTAAGGAGACAGCGATGCAGGAATAAAAATGACTTCTTTATTCAGCATAGTCTTCGAGAACTGATGATACATCGAAGGGACAATCATATTGTCATGAAGCCACAGTCTCCCCAGTATCATATGGTAGTCCGGCTCCTTTTCTATGACTTTGAATTTCACCTTTGACTGGACGGGCCCTATAGATAAATTCATATTGACATACATGTACGTGTTGGTTTGGTTTCCTTCAAAGTATCTCATTGTGGTAGGCTTCCATACGATCTTGTATGAGCGAACCTTTTCCGTCCTGAGAGTCTTGAGAGTAATCACATTCGAAGACGCTCCCTTGTCGGTGATGGCCCTCTTGAACTCTGAATCCTTGATGCGCAGTAACATGTAGGGCTCATCTGTAACCTTCCTCCACCATCATGTCGTCTTCTGTAAATGTGATATTATTCACAAACATCTCTGGTATCTTCGAGATTTCTGGACGCAAAGAGGCTAAATATACGTCTAGGGATATCTGGTTGATTGCAGTAAACGTCTCCACCCGCTGATTCTTCGAGATGTGTAAGAGTTTGCATAAACTTTCCACTAGAGAAGATGCTTCTTGATCCACCAACCTCTGGTTCATAGTGAAACTATTGACTCGAGGAGGATCGCTACGAAGATTAGTCCCCAGTGTAGAAATATCTATGACAGGAGAACTTTTCGTATCTGATGTCATCTCGATGAGGAGATCGAGTATATCGTTTATCGCTTCTTTGATCAGGTCCACATTTCTTTCCAGAACTTCTTGCCCCGTGCTAGTTCAACCAGCGTTGGGATTTCTCCATCGGTTGAAGCCACAGAGATAATGGGGGTATCGAAATATGAAAATTTGTTATAAACAGAATTGTTCAAAGGAGGGTGAGAAACATTACCATTTGAGGGATTCTAGCTGAGATCCTTCGCAGTAGAATCATCCCTGAGGCCAACCATCCTTTTTAAAAATCTTGAGATTGCAACCGAGAGATCAATCTCCCACTGTGGTCGCCAATCGTTTATGAGTGAAAACTATTTCTGCCTGTTTTGGTAATTGGGGGTGTGTGGATGAGAAATGAATCTAAACCCTAAACAAATGTACTGCATGGGAGTACTTTTGATTCGACAGATCAATCTATACAATTCTGGCCTAAACCAAGAAATGGCCGTTCCATACTTGCTTCGGTCACAAAGTGAAGGAGATGGGGTTGATCTTAGGGAGATAAGTGAAGAAGGTGTTTGAGATTGTGAAGGTGTTGGATGTTTATGACTTGTATCAGTATACCAAGCTGGCTTGCAATAATGTAAGCAATCAACTCTAGGTGTTTGAATACGTTGTATCAACACTTGCTTGTCTTTCCTTGTCTTGTTTTTGGAAATAGGGAAGAGAACCTATTTATACAAGTCATTAAGCCTAACCCACGTCTCTCATGGGAGGTGGAGTGATGGAGTAGTGGAGTTGTGTGTTAGTGTCACACGACCAGTCTTGCCCACTTCTCCCGTCATCACTAACCGTCAATGACTTTCTGAGCTTGTGATGGCGCGTTGTGTGCTGCACGCTGTAAACCGCCAGACCAATACCCCAGTAAGTACCCCCCAGTTTGTGACACGTTTGATGTCTCGAATGTGTGGATCGTAGGACCCACAGAAAGTAGCAAGTGATGCTGGATTAACTAAGTTATTTGGGAAATCGATATTTATGAAATATTGTGTGTATTCTATGCATGTAATGCATTGAATATATTCAGCATATATGAAACATCGTTGTTTTAAGGCTTAACGGAGTATGTCACGATCAAGCATCTTAAAACATCATCATGTCTAACTATATTCGAGTAATCGTTTGGAGGATGCATGGGCGAGCCATGGTTTGGCCGATCACTCTATGTGGAAGAGTGGCGGACGGTGATCATGGGGATGCATCATTGGTCGCTTAACTCCTAACCAGGGCTGCTTAACCAAGCTGGTAGAGTTGGAGGGACGAGATGATCTGTGACGCTCATCTGCGACCGTTAATGAATTTTTAGGGTTTTGAAGAGGTGCGCAAGCATCACTCTTCAGGTTGGTCGAATCCAAGCATGGGAGACGTTTTTGACAGGACCGACCAGGCATGCGTGTAGATGGATTGCCGGTGTACACGTCCGTACCTCACTGTCCCATGAAAGTGTGATCTAAACCACTCAATTTGTCCGGTAAAGAGGAGCGGCTGAGATTGATTTGCGACAGAAATCCCAGGCCGCAAATGAGTTGAATACCGCACGTCATGCCAACTTCGGGTGCGCGTTTCGAGATATCCAGCCATGGTTGGCCTTGGTCGATCAGTCAGGCGTGTAGATTGGCCCACGATGATCATGTTGACATGCTCGGGACCCTTTGAATCCACATCTATACTCTCCATCTATGCTTGCGAATATGGCCGCTCGTGATCGACTAACGACACATGTAATATGCCGCAAACCCTAATTAGGGTTTTAGATCGATCGTATCTACACGACTTCAACCTAACGGTTTGGAAGGCTATGCTCTTCTTTTGGGGAGGCCGACCATGTGGGGCCCACATTGGGTCGGTGGTTAACATGGTGATACCTAACTGATGGTCCTAGGCCTGATCTAAGCCATCCAAACATGCTGGTGAAGTTGGATGGTCGTGATCAATTTGAGACCTTAGTGGAATTTCCTGCGACCTTTTAACACCGGCCATACTTTGGGTAAACGCACGTTGTTCTATGGCTATGTCAATATATGGTCGACCAGGCAGGTAGTGAGGGGGCCCGCTGGTGCGCAGGACAAGCTTGTACGACCGGTCATGGGATAATCTAAGCCGTACAATCATGCCGGTGAAGTTGGACGGCCGTGGTTGGTTTTGAGAATGTCGTTGGCGGTCTTGTACGCACAAGATTTTCCAAGCTGTTCCACACCAGTCTAACCATCCTACTTTAGGCTGGTGTTCGGTGGTTATTTGGGAGGCATGGTATATATTCGACCGACTAGGGTATAAACGGGCCCACTGGTGGTCATTAAGGTGGTAGCCTGCTCCTTCTGTGGATCATCTAGGATGGTTAAATCATGCGGCCAACTTGCGTGGTCGTGATTGTTTCTGAGACTGATATGGACAATCCAGATTCAAATATGCCAAATCGGGCTAGTATAACCCACCGAGAGATGTATGCTCAATCGGGATAGTATAACACACCGAGAGATGTAGCATGTACGGGTATTTCGTTCATGCCTCACTATTAATATTTGGAGATTCGTATTACTCTGCTGAGAGCAACACTCAGTCGTCATGTCGCACTAATAATGAGAGTTTTGTGGGAACAACACAGGAAATACAAGGCTAATAATGCTATAAATTCACAGGCTAATAATGCTATAAATTCACAGGGTATATGGGATTGTTGCCACATGCTCCAAATTGGATGAATTTTGTGTATTTAATTCACATAATATTGGGATTGTTTCCACATGCTCCATTCTAGGTGAATTAGTAAAGTGAAGATGGCTTTTATCACTTATCAGTGGCTTTATCCTTTGCAGGATGTCAACGCATAAATTTGGTTTTACAATTTTAGCCATGAACTAAAATCCACCATCAACACCGACCCCTCAAAGTACAGTAGACATACTTCTTCTTCGATGAATGAGATTTACGGAAGCTCGTCGGGGATGTCTCCATGTGTTGTGGTGTCGTCGTCTCCTGGAAAAGTTGTGAGCAGATCTGCAACCGGTTGCCCTTTTATTGCCTTTGGGGATATGCAAACTATGTCGAACTCCGACATCTGCAGTAATCATTTTGATGTTCTCCCCACAAGTGTTGGCTTTGATAGTAAGAATTTTATGGGATCATTTTTTGCCATTAATATTACTTTGTTGGCCAACAAATAATGCCGAAACTTTTGGATGGAGTGGATTAGTGACAAACATGCTCTTTGGACCTTGGGATATCGTTGCTCGGCGTCCTTTTGTGTATGGATGAGGTAGTATATGGGCCATTCAGTCCTTATGTCGTCTTCCTTGGCTTCAAGCGCTCCTACGGAAACATCACTGGAAGCGGTGTACAAGAGTAGTGGTTTACTCGGCATTGGAGACTTCATTACAGCTGGTGATAACAATATCTGGAAAATTTTATGAAATGCTTCTTGATGCGTTGTTGACCATATAAAACTCATTCTCTTCTTCAACAGAGGTGTGAATGATGCTATAAACTGAGCCAGACCCGAAATAAAGTGTCTGATATATGACACATTCCCCCATGAAGCTTTTAAGTTCTCTTGCGGTTTGCAGTGACGACATGGTGGTGATAGCTTGGGTTTAGCTGGATCCACCTTGATTCCTTCCGCAGTTACCTGGAACTCGAGAAATTTCTCGGAAGATACACCAAAAACGCATTTGAGAGGGTTCATCTTTAGTTGATACTCACGGCATCTTTCGAAAACTTGTCGCAATATTAAATGACCTACCTTAGTTTTTGACTTCACCACTATATCATCAACGTAATATTCTACTTGCTTGTGCATCATATCGTGGAATATCGCCGTCATGGCTCGCTGGTAGGTTTCTCTAGCGTTCTTCAATCCAAATGGCATCACTGTGTAGTAAAAAATTCGGATTGGAGTCCGGAAGGCTATTTTGATGGCGTCGTACTTGTACATCTATATTTGATTATACCCACTATAACCATCCATGAAAGAAAACATACCATGTACATTGGTGGCATCTATGAGCATGTCAATGTTTGGGAGTGGGAAACCATCCTTAGGACAACACTTGTTCAGGTTCCTGAAATCCACACAACATCTTATCTGGCCGTTCTTCTTCTTCTTGACATGAACAATATTAGCTAATGTAGGGTATTGTATCAGTTTGATGAAGCCATCCGCCAATAATTTCTAAATCTCGGTCTTGTTTTGATCTTCAACTTCATGCCTAAATTGCCTGGGTTGTTGCTTAAATGGCTTGACCCAACAGTGATATGCTAATGATGAGTGACTAACTTACCATCTAGCCCGGGCATTTCATCGTAAGTCCAAGCGAAGACATCTTGGTATTTTTTGAGCAAGTGAACAAGTTTTTCCTTCTCTTCTGGTGACTGGGCATAGATGATGGAGATAGGCCTCGGTGTCTCTTCTGATCCCAAATTGATGGTCTCCAACATGTCAGTGGTAGCATCTGTGCCGTCTTGTAGTTTTCGCGGTGCATCCTGAATTTTTTCGTCAAGTGATCCAGTACTATTAGCGCATATCTCTGGGCGGGGAGATCCTTTGTTGATCTCCCTTGCTAATTACTATAGCTACGGCGGAGATAGACTAATTTTCCTTTACCATCATAACTGGTCATAAAATTGCGACTTCTCTTGATACAAGTTGACCCTAAAATATCAATGGATCCTTGCTTGGAGGGGCCGGCTTACTTTGTATCGTGGACTGGCGACTCATTCATGATTGACGCCCAATCAGGTAATGGTGTGATGTAAACCTTGTTTGGCGAGGTGGGATCGTCGTTCCCTGGATGGAAGAGCTCAACATCATATATTGGGGCAAAAGGTAACGAGCATGCTGAAATACATACCATTTTCCCATTGAGCACTGCTTTCATACACTGATGATAAGTTGAAGGAAATTCCTTATTATCATGGATCTATGGGCGTCCCAATATCCATGATAATCGGGCTCCTTCTTGATCTTGTGGAATTTCACTTTAGACATAATTGGCCTAATATGCAATTCTAAATGAACATGCCCATTGTAGTAGTAGGAAATCCCACATTACACCCCTCACAAGAATTCATACAATCAAATAATTTTTAGATCAACAATCATAAATTTTATTGATTAATCTCACAAATTTTACAAAATGAAAAGGAAATAAATCTAAAGAATTAACAACCGCTCTGGACTTTCTCTCTCCTAATGACTTACTCAACGCTCAAAAAAGATCTCTCTCTTCCTTACGCCTGTTCAATTCTTTATATAGGGATTTACATAGTGGATGACAGCTAATATGTCCTTTAATTTAGGATCTGACTCGCGATATTCTCGCAAGAGTTATATTGTTAATCTTCACAAACACTCTAAACATCGCAGAGTCATCACACTTAACTCATGTTTCTGCTATCGTCATCTATTACGTCATTCTTCAAATCATCCCGCGACGCTCGCAATGTGTTATTGATCAAACTTCGCAAATGTGTCCTTCTTGCGATATTCAGATCCTACATCTTGCCTCTTCTCATGTCTTCACTGTGAAGGGGAGAATGTCATGAGATATTATTTTTCAAAATGCCGCAACTTTTTATCTTTCCATATTCCTCTATACCGACACAACTCTGTATTTTACGTAAATTTTGTTACACGTATCTTTTCTTCCATCCATATCTTGACACGTCTTCTCTTCACATTAAATGCACTTATCCTCTCGAGAACTTCTACTCTCTATTTATATTCTCCATATTATTCTCTTCTCTTCTTTTTACTTTCTTCTCTGCTTCTCTGCAATTTTACCGTTCTTCCGTAAATTTCGTTTCTGCTACTGTAATTTTTCGTGATTCTCCTTTTTTTGATTTTTACTTCCTTCCTTCATTCCCATACTAAAAATGCCTCCAACCGGTCGTAAAAATGAGATTGTTTTTGAAGAAATTCGAAAGAAACTTCAAACCAGAGGTTTTGATTTATCTCCCATTCTTAGTCAAAACCCTAAATCTGAGCTTTCTATTAATCTATTTTCTGATCATCCTTGCAATCATGAGGAGGTCATAATCTCGCAAGGTCATCTTCTCGCTGGCCTTCCCATTACCCTTTATGATCCTGAACTTCCCTTATTTAATGAAATAATTTCTCATGCGAAATTCTTGCGAGTTGTATATCAATTAAGTGGGGATTGCATTCGTCTAATGCTTGAGTTCGCCAATCGTGGTGCTGGCAAGGGATCTCTTTATCCTGATGAGGTTAAAAATCCTAGGTTCGCTGACGTTGTGATTGTTCCTGCGAACTATACCGTAGAAAATTTCTTTGCGAATTATGAGATAATTCCTATGAAGAAAGATAGTACTTGCTGGGGAATTCGTTTAAAGAAGAAGGATGATGTTGCTGATGACAAGATACTTATGCAAGACATTGATTGGCATCCTGGCAAAAATATATCCCCGCGTTACTCCAACGATGATAAGTGGTGTATCTTCCCTTTAATCCTAAAGGGTCCGTACATCTCTGGATCTCATGTTTTACCTGCGAATCTCGCAGCGTATCTACCCTAGGTATTCAGCTGGCCGGAAAGGGAAGTAGAGGTGTATCCGCGAAATTATCAGGTTAAAAGATTGAAACTGAGCTATAACAAGACTGGGAAAATCAGTAATTTATCAACTCTTCGATCATTCACAGATGAAGTAAGAAATATTATTTTATGATTCTTCACAATATATTGTTGCCTCTATTTCTTATATTTATCTGTGTGTGTAGGTTATTGCTGAAGTGGAAGAACCTGTCAAAGTTATGAAGAATAGGGGTAAAGGAAAGAGTATTTCTCGCAAAGATAAATCCGCTGCCCTTCCTTCAAAGAAACGAAAAGTCCAATCTAGCGAAAATTCTAGTGATCATAGCGATGATGATGATGATGTTTCTTCTGCGAAGGAAGCTTCACAACCTGAGTCTTCCGTGGCCCTATTATCCAGTATTTTTTCTAATTCTTGGCAAGGAATTGGTGATACTCCTCTCACTAATGCCTGCCAATCCATAGCTGCTATTTGCGATGCTCCTCTCTTAGAGGATAATGAATCTCTTCGCGGGGTTTCAAGATCTATTCCTCCCAGTTTCTTACATTCACTCAATAGTTTGGTAAATTTTCATACTTATATTTGTATTCTTTCTATTTTTGTCTTGAGTTCTTAATTTATTCTGAAAATTCGCTGCATTATTTCGCAGGTTGGGAAAGCTTCTTATGTTGTTACCGTAGATTTGGAAAAGAGGCGTGCGACCTTCAAAAAGAAGTATCTTGAACTTCGCAAGAAGAATGAGAAATTGGAAGCTGAAACTGTTAGTCTTCGCGATAAGAACAACCAGTTAGAATCTGAGACTGATGATCTTCGCAAAAAGAACAACCAGCTAGAATCTGAGACTGCTATCCAAAAGAATAAAATCTCTGGTCTTCAAAATGCCAATAAGCAACTCTATGGTATAGTACTTTTTCTTTCTTTTTCTTCATTTCGTTTTCTCATTACCCTTTCTTATATGGTTCACCATTTCGCAGACGTTTATGGTCTTTTTGATGCTGCTATTCTTCTTCATACATTTCCCAATCTTATGGATGATGACACCCTTCTTAAACACCTTAACGATTCTTTAAATGACTTTCTAAATGATGAAATCAACTCTCTTTCCATAGATGAACTTAGATCCAAAATCCATCTCTTAAAAATTGAACATAGATCCAGTTTGGCATTAGCCAATAAGTTTAAACGTTTTTATGTTGACTCAAAAGAAGAAATTAACAAATTAAGAACTAAGATCAGTAGTCTTATTGATGATAAAGACCGTATCACTAAGCAAGGTGCTCAATCTATGGAGGATTTCCACAAGACTCTTCTTGAAGTTCAAGTTGAAAGAGATAGACTTATCCGCGAAAATGCTACTCTTATTGAGAGGGAAAATCAAGTTTGCTCCCGCCTTCTTATAAATCATGATGATGAGTTTGCTTGGTGTTGATGGTGGATTTTCATTTAAGGGCTAAAATTGTAAAAGCCAAAAAATTATGCGCTAACATCTTGTAAAAGATAAAGCCATTAATAAGTGATGAATACTTCTTCACTTTACTAATTCACCTAGAATGGAGCATGTGGTAACAATCCCAGTCTGTGAATTAAATACAACATTATTAATTTATGCATAATCAGCCTTGTATTTCCTGTACTCATTATCAGTGCGGCATGACGATTGAGTGTTGTTCTCAGCAGAGCAACACGAACCTCCAAGCACTAGTAATGAAGCATGTACAAAATACCCGTACAGGCTGCATAACCAGCCTTGTATTTCCTGTACTCATTATCAGTGCGACATGACGACTGAGTGTTGTTCTCAGCAGAGCAACACAAACCTCCAAGCATTATAATGAAACATGTACGAAATACCCGTACAGGCTGTAACTCTCGGTGTGCTATACTAGCCCTATTGAGCATATTACTCTCGGTGTGCTATACTAGCCCGATTGAGCATATTCAAATCTGGACTGACCATGTCAGTCTCAGAAACGATCACGACCATCCAACTTTACCAGCATGAATTGGATACCTCAGATCATATCCATGACCCCATTAAGGTATTGGAATATTCACTACCGAACCAACGCGGGCCCCGCATGGTCGGCCTCCCCAAAAGGTTGGCATAACTTGCCAAAAAGTCCAAGCCAGAGCAGTTTGGACGGAAAACCCTAAATTAGGGTTTGCGGCACATTACATGTGTCGCAAAACAATCTCAACCATCCATCTTCACATGTATAAATGGAGGGTGTAGATGTAGATTAAAAGGGCCCAGAGCATGTCAACACAATCATCGTGGGCCCTCCTACATACCTGACCGATCGGTCGGCCGTGAAACCCAAATTAGGGTTTTGAACATCACGAGCGTCCATTTTCTCCGGCACGAATGAAGGGTCCAAGATTAGATTAAGCAGGTCCGGTCATACCAACATGACCACCGTGGGCCCATCTATCCCCTTACCTGATCGGCCAAGGCATACCATGCCTGGTTATTCCAAATCGCATGCTCAAACTGGCGTGGTCACACTTCCCAATTGTAAACTAATTTCGACCACTCAACTTCGCCGGACAATTTGAGTAGCTTAGATCACGTTTTCATGGGACAGTCAGGTATAAGCGTGAACATTAGCCTACCACCTACACGTCAGACCAATCATCCAAGACCAACCATGGATGAACGCCATGAAACGCACGCCTGAAGTATCCATGTCGCGTGGTTTACAATTCCTTCGCGGCATTGGATTTATATGGAAAATCGATCTCGACCACTCAACTTCACCGGAAGAATTGAGTGGCCCAGATCACACTTTCACGAGACAATGAGGTATGGGCACCTACACCGTCATGTCGTATACACGTGTACATGGTCGGCCCTGCCAAAAACGTGTCCCAAGCTTGGATTAGACCAAGCTGAAGAGTGATCCTTGCGCACCTCTTCATAAACCCTAATTTCACTAACGGTCGCAGATGAGCGTCTCAAAGATCATCTCGTCCGTTCAATTTTACCTGCTTGGTTATACAACCCTAGTCAGGAGTTAATTGGTTAATGAGGCGTCATGATGATCACCATTCACCACTCTACCATACCATGTGGTCATCCAAGGGAGGGCTTGCTAGAGCAGCCTCCAAACCATCACATGAAGTAGGCAGGGCATAATGCTCAACAACGATGCTTCATATATGTCGAATACATTCGATGCATAACATGCATAGAATACACACGATACTTTACAAGTATCGACTTCCTAAATAACTTAGTTATTTAACTAGCTTAACTAGCATTACATGCTACCTTCTGTTGTTCCCACGATCCACACACTCGAGACATCAATCATGTCACAAACTGGGGGATACATACTGGGGTATTGGTCTGGCGGTTTACAGCATGAAACGTGCAACACGTTATCATAAGAATGTGTCAGGAAGACATGGACGGTTAGTGATGATGGGAAAAGTGGGCAAGACTGATCGTGTGACATTAACACACAACTCCACTACTCTATCATTCCACTTCCGCCATTTCCCATGAGAGACGTGAATAGGGCTCAAATGACTTGTATAAATAGGTTCTCCTCCCTATTCCCAACAAGAAGACAACACAGAAATTAAGCGTTAATACAATTGTATTCGAAACACCCAGAGCCTACTTGCATTATTCGTAAGCCTGCTCACCTTTCTATTACAAGTCATAAAACATCCTACACCTTCTTCGCTTCACTCCTTAAGATCAACCCCATCTCATTCACTTTGTGACCGAAACAAGTCTGGAACGGCCATTTCTTGGTTTAGGCCGGATTTGCACAGATTGATTTCTCGAATCTACAAGCACTCACCGCGCAGTGCATTTGTTTAAGGTTTAGATTCATTCCTCATCCACACACCCCAAATTACCAAAAACGATAGGAATAGTTTTCACCCATAAACACTTGGGATGCGAGAGTTCTAGATAACGCCAGGAATAATTTAGGTGTAGATGTTAGTCTTCAAGCTGAGCAAACGGCTTTGATTAGAGATATGATTTCTAACAGAGAAGGTTGTTAACTGTTCTTCCTTATTTAATTGTTTGTTTTTCATAAACTTCCTTCAAATTGTTGATTTACTGTTATATTTTTGCAGAAGCTGAAGATACATATCGCCAGAGGATTAAAGAACTTGAGAATGAGAAATCGAAGCTCGCGAAAGATTTATCTTCTCGCAATGAGAGATGTTCAAGATTGAAGACTCAAATGAAGATCACTATTGTGAATTTTGTGAATGATGCAATTTATTTCCGTAATGACACCATCAAGGAGATCTATCATGTGAAAATAAATAACATTTAATTTATTCTATGCATTCCCGTACTTGCCTCTGTTATTTGTATTTAGATGCTTGATTGAGCATTTTACCTTTGTTTAGTAAGATAATTTGCGATAAAATCACATTTTCCTCTACATAATCTCGCAATCATAAATTGTAAGATTGCATTCTTTCTTGTATTCTGATGTGGTCTTATTTTTCCTTCCTAAGTAAAGGTATTATTTTGCCATCTTTTTTCATTGCGACAAAATCGCAGGACGTCTCCACACTTTCATGTAGAAACCTATTGATTTTGCCTTAAATTTTTGTTCTTTTGTAATTTTTGATGCGACAATATGACATGCCTAAATTTTCTTGCGAAATTAAAACCCCATGACATTGCCGTCTTGCGACGAAATCGCAGGACGTTTCTACAGTTTCATGTAGAAACCCATTGATCTCGTCTTAACTTCTCTTTTGTATTATTGCCTCTTCAAGACTGTTGCAAAAATATGACAAGTCTTAATACTCCCGTGAGTAAAAAGCCTCATGACATTTGCGTCTTAAGACACTTATCAGCTCCCTAAGGGAGGGTTCCGTCCTTATCTTCCCCCTGGTTGCTCCTTCAAGGAGGGCACATCGGCCATACAAGACTAGCTCCTCCCATCCAGATTTACCAACAACCAGCTATTTTCGCAGCCTCTTGTCCTTTATGCCTATATGGCTTATAGTTACAAGACTGCACCCTAAGTGGGGTTTTCTTCAGTCCAAATGCATCATACCCAAGACTTACCAAGAATGGCAAGGGAATTTCGTACGCCCCGGGCACTCTTGGCTCAACCGTGTACCTCGGCGCCTTGGTCATACTTTGCACTTCTTGGAAGAGATTCTAGGTCGTCCAACCAGGGTATAACCATATATAGTTGGAAATCCAAGATCTCTCTCCCGGATAGGTTTTCTTTAACCCCAACATCTGCATGACTCAGGATCCAGCAGCAGTATAACCTTACCCCTGAATCATGTCAAGAGATACCCCCTCATATGACGCGCTATTAGGTCTTACATTTGCCTCTTGCGAAATTTTATTCGCGAACTAGGGTGCACGCCATAAAGGTTCGTCCCATTTTATTAATCTCTGCGAAATTTTATTCGCGCTTCTCGTGAGTATTGTAACTCTGATAAAATTTCACAACTTTGATCTTCTTTCTTTTTGTAAAATCTTGCGATTCATTCAAGCAGAATACTCTGTTCAATTACATACTCTTCAAACAAATCATTCATAGAGTTTTCTTGATCTCTTCCCATATCATTTTTTGACTTCCTAATCCTATCTGATAATTTTGTCTTTGTCCTCGATAGTTTTCCTGCGGCTGATCAAGTCTTTGAATTTTGTTGTTTCCACCTTGACTATAAAAATTTCTTTCTTTTTTGAATTCTTCTTGATCTCTGCTTCCCATAGCTACCAGTTTCTGTTGATTATCATTCTTTTCTTCTTGTTGTACCTGCGAAGTGCTCGCCACTGTATTTATCAATTTAGGCAATAAGCTTGTATTCGCAATGGGATACGATTCCATCTCATTCTGTTTTTCTTCAAGGGTAATGTACACTTCATGTAGCTCCTGTAATTCAGTCATTGTGATTGTATTCTTGATTCTAAAAATTTGAATGTATAGTAGATTGGTTGTGAACATTGCATTGATGAGTGATAAAATGAGATATCTCTCATCCACACGTCCAGCCATCTCGCTGCACATTTTCTTCCACCTTATGGTTAGATGCTTCAAACTTTCTCCAATCTCTGCTTTAATACAAACACATCTTCTATTCCTGGTCACGAGGAGTTGCTAGTTATATACGCCCCTAAGAACGTAGTCTGCAAATGGTTGAAAGATGTTATGGTATTCATGGGTAGACCTTCGAACCACTTTAGCGCCTCTCCTGTTAGACTTGATGCAAAATACTTGCACAACACAATATTATGATTCTCCCACTGTAACATACATCTCACATAAGCTTTAATATGTTGAATTGCACAAGTTGTTCCATCAAAGATGCTAGTTAACGCAGGCAAACTGCACCTTGGCGGTATTCCTCCTAATTGTACTTCTTGTGTGAATGGTGTTTTCGCAGCTTCAATGGCCTCATCTAATTTCCTTTTGCCTCCCTTTCTCCTATTATTCATCATTCCTCTCATTTTTTCCAGTTCTCTTAAGATTTGTTCATTTACCACGGACGCTGATCCCATTGGTCTCTTTAATTATGCTTCCCTTCTCCTGCGTTCTTGCCTGTTTTGTGTTGCGAAATATTGATTTTCTTCCCCATCATTTTCTTCTTGTCTTTCTCTGCGATCTTCTCTTTCATTTCTTTCATGAATTCGCCCACTATTATATCTCTCATTTTCTCTTCTGCGATTTTGCTCACTCCTTATCAACTCTCTTTGTTGTCTTTCGATTCTCCTTTGTATTCTATCATATTCTTCATTGATATTACCATTGTTGCGGTTTTTCTCACGTCTTCTTTCTCGATTGTCATGATTGTTCTGACGTATTGATTTTTGGAGTTCTCTTTCCTCCATTTCTACTCTCAATCTCTCTCTCGAAGGAGAAACGTGCTTGTTCAGCATAATGTCTCTCGATTTCTTCTTCAATTACTTGCTCATTTCTGCGATTTTCTCTCCCATGTAATATTCTTTTTCCTTCTTCTTGGTTTTCTTCATCACTTTGGTTATTTCGTTCTTGACGCTACTTTTTTTGAGAAATTTCGCCATGTAGAATATATTGATCTTCAATCATTTCTCTATTTTCGCAACGTTCTTCATCTAGATTTTGCACCTCCTGTCAAATATTTCCATCAACATTTTCTACAAGTGAGTTTCGTCTTTCTTCCCTTCTGATTGATCTTGAACTTGATCTTGTAGTACTTCTTGACCTTCTATTTTGTAATCTCATATTCTCCATTCTCAACTCATGATTTTGCCTTGTCAAATTAGCACGTTCTTCTGCTTTTATTCTCTTTTCTTCGTGTATTCTTTGTCTCAATGCTTCTAATGCTTCAATCTCTTCGTTTCCATGAATTATCCTCCAAATGATTCTTGATCCTCCTCTACTCGTCTATCATTTCTCAATTGTCGTTTTTCTTCCGTTTCATCTACTGAATCTGACTGCCAGGTTTGTACACTCACTTTATCATAATCCATAGCTTTGTTTTGCGCTGGTGTATGCTGAATTGGTTGTTGAATTTGATTTTCTCCATCATTTCTTGTATTCATTCTTGATGGTTCTCCAGTTTCATTTCTTCTTTCTCCAGCAAGTTTCTTACTCCTTCTCACAGTTGTTGGTTGTCTTGAAGCATTTTTTATTCTAGCCATCTCTTTAATCTTAATGAATTGTTGAAAATTATATGAAACTTTTCGCCAACTACTCCAAATTCTTTCAAATCACAATATTAATCTTCATACTATCAACAAGGAGTCCCTGTTTCTAGATCCAATATGTAGTAGTAGGAAATCCCACACTACACCCCTCACAAGAATTCATACAATCAAATCATTTTTAGATCAACAATCATAAATTTTATTGATTAATCTCACAAATTTTACAAGATGAAAAGGAAATAAATCTAAAGAATTAACAACCGCTCTGGACTTTCTCTCTCCTAATGACTTGCCCAACACTCAAAAAAGATCTCTCTCTTCCTTACGCTTGTTCAACTCTTTATATAAGGATTTACATAGTGGATGACAACTAATCTGTCCTTTAATTTAGGATCTGACTCGCGATATTCTCGCAAGAGTTATATTGTTAATCTTCGCAAACATTCTAAACATCGCAGAGTCATCACACTTTACTCATGTTTCTGCTATCGTCATCTGTTACGTCATTCTTCAAATCATCCCGCGACGCTCGCAATGTGTTGTTGATCAAATTTCGCAAATATGTCCTTCTTGCAATATTCAGATCCTACACCCATATGTGTATACACAGTTGCCTTCAAAGTCTCTTAACATTGTAGAATGACGCGTAATCCTACTTCGTAGAATCTGAGCAGTCTTGAGTATCTCGAGAGTGATGACATTGGCCGTCGCGCCTATATAGACAAGGGCTCTCTTAAACTCGAAGTCTTTGATGAGAGCGGTAACATACAAGGGTCGGTTGTGTCCTTCATCAAAAATCATGTCTTCTTTAGTAAAAGTGGCATTGTTTACAACTGGGTCGAGTGTTGCAACCTTTTCTGTCTCCATTAGGGATGATGCCAGGTGTATATTGACATCTGCACGATTTATTGCAGAAAATACCTCTGCGTGTTGCTCCTTTGAGAAGTGTGGAAGTTCACATAATCTCTCAATTCGAGATATGGTTTCCTGATCCATTGGCTTTTCGACAGTGGTGAAACTATCTATATGGCATAGAGAGGTGTCGGAAAGATCTATCCCTGGTTACATGGACTCCGGGTCTCGCATAAAAGGGTCATGGCAACCTATTTCCTCTATTATCTTAACAAGAGAATGAAATAAATCATTTACCATTTCATGGAGCCTAACTAGGCACACGGCTTGGGATCCTTGTCTTCGTGCCAATTCAGATAAGTTGATTTCTTTGATAACTCCATTCGTGGGGCTTGTACCGACAACTCCGTTGGTGAGGCTCGAGTTCATGGTCCCATTGGCTGTTGGAACATGACTGGGTGCACCTTCCGAGAGAATGTTAGTAATGTTAGAAGGTGGTGTACTGGTGTTATCGGCAAAGAGAGTAGCGCCAGAAGTGTTATCCGTACTGGTATTATCAGGGTTATGACTGGTCATTGATGACCTAAGACCAACCATTTGGAATTAGGTAGGCTAAAGATAGAAGAATTTCTAAGCTAAAAAACTGATTTTGTAACCGAGAGGTTGATCCCCGGCTGTGGTCGCCAATTGTTAATACCCAAAAAAAAATGCTCCTAGGAAAAATAATGTACTATCAAAGTACTTTCTTTAGGTTCGAAAATCAAAATCATACAAAACGAGCCTAAACCAAGAAGTTGGTTACAGAGAGAAGAAATGGGTTGATCTTAGGGGAGGGAAAGCAAAGAAAGTTTGAGGAAATCATTGGTGATTGAATTGGGTGTGAGGCTATGATCTATGAAAGAAGAAGAGCTTGGGAATGATATGCTTGTTCTATCTTCTAAATAGGCAAAGTTTTCTATTTATAGCTATAGGGAACACTCACTATTTCCTCGTAAGTAGTGGAGATGGTGGAGAGATTGAGAGATGGGAATAGTGGAGATAATGGTAAGATTACGCCAGAAGATTCTGGAAATTCGTAAACCATCACTCCATTACTTATCCACTTCCTTTAACTTCTTACCACTACTTGTAACTTCCTTATCATGGGATGTTGCGATGCCGCACGTTGTTGTAAACCACCAGACCAATACCCATAAACAATTCCCCAATGTAACGTGTTTTGATTTCTCGTAGGAATTAATAGAGTCATGAAATTGTTTCTAGTTTGTCTAGACTATCATGGTACTTGACTGAGTAATAGCCTAAGCTAGCCAGACTTTGTCGAACTAGCATAGCTTGAAGAGACAACTAGACTGCAAAGTTATGTGTAACTAATAATGTGTTTGCGATAAGATGGCATTGTAATTACCTAGAGATAATAATACACGTAGATAGCATAGTGCACCAAGATAGCTAGGTCAGCGCGACCTTGTTGATAGCCAGTCGAGTCGGCATGGACATGGATACTATGCTTGGAGCAACATAGACGTGGCCATATGGCTAGGCTAGGCCAAGCTATAACGATTAGAAAGGAGGTCGCGACTAGTTAGATGCTATGCGAGGCCAAATTAGGAGGCAAGGAGGCCATAGCCATATGGATTGTCTAGGCGATACATGTCTAGGACGGGCCTGAAGAAAAGGTGGTTGTGTCCATGGTTAGCCGGGCGGGCCGGTAGACAGGGAGGCCATGGCTAGCTATGCTAGGGATAAGGTGGTCGTGACCACTAGATTGGCCAAGCCGTGGCCTGACTAGCTAGTTGGGTAGCTAGGAAGCTAGGCTAGGATCCAAGGAGGGCATAGCCATATGGATAGCTAGGTGAGACATGGCTAGGCCAGAAGACAAGGTAGCCTGGATTTCCAAAAGAAAAGGATTCCATGGATAAAGACATGACCAGGCTAAAAGCAAAGAGGCCGTATCCAAGAAAAGGTGGCCATGGCCGGTTGGGCTAGACTAAGAGGCAGTGGCTAGTTAGAGAACTGGTGGCTATGTCCTTGGCTAGTTGGCTATCTAGAGATAGAAATGTCGTGGCCAAAGATATGGCCAGGCTAAAAGATAAGAAAGTCGTGGCCTGACTATACTAGTGGATTCAACCGAGCAATGCTCTAATAATATTTATTCGAGAATTGAGGTATGAGATAGTAGAAGCATCATACTCGTTCTGAACATTTAATATGCATAGTCAGGAAACATTAACGACATTTTGAAGATGATACCGCTCTATACTGGTGGTGAATTCATTTAGAAGCCCTCAAATTCTTAAGATTCTATACAAAGTTGAATACTGAGCCGGGAGTATGTAAAAATATATAGAATATCGGGGGATCAGTCGGGGAGGTCTAAATATTACTTTCATATTTTCATGTTTTGAGAAGGTTACATGATCAGTCGGAGATCGCCGTAACATGAGCTTTCATGTTTAAATTATAAAATATGAATTTCATATATTCGTCTGAAGATAGGTCAGAAATATACAAAAAAATATAATTTTAAAATTCTATCCCTTGTCAAAAATCCACCATCTACTAGTTCGCGAGCTGACCAGTTTAGTTCGTGTATGCGAGTTATTTGAGAAACTAAAAATCAAGTCCTTATATTTGTTAGAGCATTCCTCGGTTGAACTCACAAGTGTTGTTATCTCAAGCTTGTTGTCAAATTTAGTTGATCAAAATTATATCTTGATTTTTAGTCTACATTTAGTCAAGTATTAGATTAAGATAAAAGTATGTAGTTGAGTACCAGACATCATTACATTCTACCATTTGAAGGCGAAGGTCAACCAACAAAAGGTAACTGAAGACTGAACCACCTATTACTGAAATTGTCACCTTTCTATCTATGAGACTAAGTCGCATGACTAAAGTGAACTTTACATGCACAATGGAAATTTCGAGTCAAGTTTATCTTGTTAATTGTTCTCGAAATATGTATGACTAAACTTAAGAACATTTGTT
This sequence comes from Papaver bracteatum, assembly GCA_023529315.1. Lineage (NCBI taxonomy): Eukaryota > Viridiplantae > Streptophyta > Magnoliopsida > Ranunculales > Papaveraceae > Papaver > Papaver bracteatum. The sequence continues at coordinate 1,056,641 of JAJJWX010003277.1, read as the reverse complement.
CATACTTTATGAATTTGGTTAACAACAATTTATTGAAATCTTTGCAGACCTAAATGCAAAGATTGCATTCCTTAATTTATAAATGTATTTGTTCATATGTGTTTGCGTCCTTGAACTATGATTGTCCCTTATGCGTCAAAAGTTAAGCATATTATGTCATTATGCAAATATTGATGAAGATAGGATGAACTTTTGATTGCAAAGGTTAAGTCTATTATATGTATTTATGTTAGAGCATTACTCGGTCGAACTCACATGCGTTTCTATCTCAAGCATGTTTTTCAATGTTAGTGATTGAAACTATAAAGTCTTGATTTCTAGTCTACTATAGCTAAGGTCTCGGACTATGATAGAAAGTGTAGTTGAGCTCAAGAACTCCATGGAAATCATCATACAAGATAAAGGACTACTCAAGGAACCAATGGATCTTCATCGACTAAAAGGTATGTGGAGACTTGAACTTATCTATCACTCAAAAGTCTATATACTCTATCTCATATCTTGAGACAAAAGTCGTATTACTATATAGACTAAGAATATACACATGTGATATTTCGAGCTGAGTATATCTCGCTTATCTAGTTCTCGAAATATGTATTAGAAAATCTTTCGCTTTAGCCAAGTTCATCTTTACCTAGTGACGAAAAGTCATGTTACGTTTCAATCATTTTGGAAATCGCTCAGATGAAAAATAGTTTGTGAATAATAACTATATAATGCCCTCTGAGAATGTTTCAATGATTGAAATGAGAGTTTAGAAAATATAACCATTAGGGGATATAAATTTTTTGTGGTAGCACATATATGTATAAGTCCTGAGAACTTGAGCCAAAGTTTGCGAACTTTGTTGATCAAGAGAAACCGGAACTTGAGCAGCCAACTCAGTCCGCGAACGTAAGTAGTTCTTGAACCCGAGAATTTCTGTTGGAGTTGTAGCTCGGTTTCAGTCTGCGAACTCGGTCCACGAAATGATGAAATCTCTCGAACCCAAAAATTTCTACTGGAGTTTGTGAACTCCAACCGGTTAACTTGAGTCCGCGAACCCAGTCCACGAACTAGAGTGGTTATGTCTAAAAACGATATTTGTGAACTTATCTTAATAAACTAAGGAATGCTATTGCAAATAGTGGATTTATAGTTCATGAATTGATTCGAGTGAATCACATCATTTTTGATTCAATTGTGTCTTGTGTAGTACATGAGATCTCATAGCAATTGAACAACTCTCTAACTAGTTCATTTGAGTCATTTGGACTAAGAAGAATATGGTTGATATGAAAGTTATCATTTGGCTAACCATTTGGTTAACTAGTATTGAACCAACTATTGTACATGTTTGGGTACGGTTACACAAACCCAAAATCGTCAAGTACATGTGTGTATGACAAGCTAAGTTTTCCATCTAACGGTTGAGAAATATTAGCTTGAATCTAATCAGGTTTTCATCTAACGGTGAATATTGAATGCTTTGTTACCAAGCTAACATTGACTGCAAACCTTGATTTGAAAGACTATATAAGGGAGAACTCAAGCAACTGGGAAACCTTATTCCCACACATTCTATGTGATACTAGTTTTCTAAGCTAGAGTCGATTCTCCTTTAACCTTTGGTTTTCTTCTTCTAAAACCAGGTTAACAACTTAAAGACTTCATTGGGATTATGAAGCCAGACCAATACTACTTTTCTTGTAGTTGTGTGATCTGATCTTGTTGTTTCTATCGTACGAGTACAATTGTAATAATTGGCTTGAGATTTCTATCTCCGATAGGAAAGATATAAAAGTAATCACAAATATCTCCATCTTATCGTTTGTGGTTCCTCAATAATCTTCTTTGCTGCGTCGATTAAGTTTATTGTGAGGTGATTGATAAAACTGAGTTGTTCTTCGGGAATATAAGTCTTGTTTTATTGATTGGTTCCTGTTCACCTTGATTTATCAAAAGACGAAACAAAACTCATAGGTTTATTCGTGGGAGACGAATTTATCTATCTTGTAGACTTTTCTGTGTGAGAAAGATTTGTTTATTAAAGTCTTCGACTTTGGGACGTAGCAACTCTTGGTTGTGGGTGAGATAGCTAAGGGAATCAAGTGTGCAGTATCCTGCTGGGATCAGAGGAATAGGAGCATAACTGTACCTTGGATCAGTGTGAGATTGATTGGGGTTCAACTACAGTCCAAACCGAAGTTAATTTGGAGTAGGCTAGTGTTTGTAGCGGCTTAATACATTGTATGTTTAATCTGGACTAGGTCCCAGGGTTTTTTGCATTTGCGGTTTCCTCGTTAACAAAATTATGGTGTCTGTGTTATTTATTTTCCGTATTAAATTTTGTAATATAATTGAAATAATACAGGTTGTGCGTTGTTCAATCAATTAGAATATCCGACCTCTTTGGTTGTTGATTTAAATTGATTGACACTTGGATATTGATCTTTGGTACCATCCAAGTTATCCCTCTTTGACAAAGACTCGCATATTCTATTTGCTTGAGTATAGATCAAATTGAGAGATTGATATAATAACTCCTTGAGATATTTTCTATTGATTGAGTCTGACTGTCTAGTTGATTCTATAGAAAGTAACTCGGAGTTGTCCATACAGATTGCTAATCGAAATATTGGGTGTGGTTATTAGACCCCCGCTTTTTCAATTGGTATCCGAGCAGGAAAACACGTTTAAGACCTTATAAGTTTGTATTTGTAGCGATCTGACTTTATGGACGAGTCTATCTCTAATAACGTACCAGTTCATAAATCACCAGATGATTTTCAAATCTTGGATTCACCTGAGAGAATAGTCACATCGAGGTTAGTATATAAACACTCTCTTAATGTAGAACATGTTGAAGTCTGGGAAATACGCCTAGAAGAACAGTTGGATGAACTTTCTGATGAAGGTGATTCAGATATTGATAGAGATGTTGATGAGGAAGTCTCGGAGTATGTTAAGGTTTTGAATTCATTGGAAAAGAAGAAGATGACAACTTCTCATGTCACACCTCTTCTGACTCCCCTCTGTCGAGAAAACAAGAAATTGAGAAGATGTTACGCAGGTGTTTATGTTTCGAATCGTTTTAACGAATCGATCCTCAAGGATTCTAAGGAAAACCTGCGTATAAAGTCACTTGAATGTGACCGTGTATATCAAAAATACTTCTTGTTGGAAGAGAAACTTGCAGCAACTGAAGGAATGATTAACTCTCAGCAAGCAAGTTTTGATGACAGAGAGAGCGCTTTTCTCGCTCGAGAAAAATGCCTTGAGGCTGATTTAGCTGTTTCTCTTGATAAAATCAAGATGTTGGAAGATGACTTGAAAAAGTTCAATACTAGTTCAAGCAAATTAACCACCATGCTAGGAGCAAGTAAAAATCATCGTGATACACGAGGATTGGGCTATAAGGGAATAGATGCTCCAAGTATTAGCAAAGAGGTAAAATTTGTCAAGGCTAGTAATTCTTCTCAACAAAAGGTTTCCACTAATGGAAAAAGTGAAATACCTTCACCGGCAGTTAAGGTTCGAAAGAGCAAAGTATATCAACCTCCAAAGTCAGCACACACGGATCGAGGTAAGAACATTCCTTATGTTTGCCACTATTGCGGAAATAAAGGTCACCTGGAAAGGAGATGTCGTTTCTGTATAAGGAATGAGAAACTTCATGATGTTATTGTTTGGGCATCACAAGAAGTTGTGAAACCAAGATCGTATGTTAAGACTAATCCCCTTAACGTTACAGGTTGTGAATGTCCAACCTTTAGGCAAAGAAATCAGTGCGGTGATATACCTAGTTTTGCCTATAAACGTCATACAAATCCTTTTCACAATCGTAATGGTTATCAAAAGGATAACTTTGTAAAGACGAAGACAAGATCCGATGCTCCCAATTGGCGAAATACTAACTTGCAAAAGAATAGTCAATCCAATTCTCTTCCGATAAATCTTGAAGAGAGTAATGGGAAGAAGGTTCTGGTTGTTCCTAAACACACTCAGAAGTGGGTACCAAAGAAATCCAATGATGCTTTGAGTGTGAAAAGGAATAATCTTCCAGAAAATTCCATGACTATGGAGAAGGCAGTATCCATGATGTTGGAACTTAACAAGTTTTTTAGAAAAATGGAATTGGATGTGAAAGGTTCTAAAAGCGATCTCTTTCATGATAATCCAAAGATCACTTGTGGTGAGCAAGACATTGTTCACCCCAACACAACTTAGTTGTGTTGTAAGTGCATCCTCACCAAGGAATGCCCTGCTATGTATACGGTGAGGGAAGCTAGAGAATTGGGGCGCACAGATTATATTCGGTAAGGCTGGAGAATTCAATTGGACTTTTCTAAAAAGGTATGTCTATAAACTTGAGCAAGTTTTGCGTTTTTATTACTTGTTTGAGTACTTATAATGATTCATGTACCTTGATTATCGTTCATTTCTACCTAACTTGATATGTGTTTAAGGTTTTTAAATGTTTAGGTTTGAAAACATTAGTTCGGGATGTTTGGACTTTATGGTACGCATACCAAGTGTGCATAACATCATTTAAAACCAAAATCCAGGGGTTTAAGCTCTCAAACCCCATTTGCATACTGCTCCAGGATACGAAAATTCGTTTGAAAACCCGTATGCATACTTGACGTTGATATTCAGTAAACTTGTTTTGGCCATAACTTCTTCGTCCGAACTCGGATTGACCTCATTATTTTTGAAATCTCTTCCTATTTGAATTCTCTTCAAAATAAAGATGAGAAAAATTGAATTTGGAGGAGTTAAGATTGGTATTTGTCCTGACTCTTGTTTTTGAGTATTTTGCTCCGTTTCGTTACAATTGTTCCACTTCTCTTGAACTTGGGCACTTAGATTCATGGAGTACTGCTCTTATAAGCTCATTTGTAGCTTTTATAAAAATGTTGTTGGTGAATCACAAAGAAGGAAGTTCAAGAATTAGCAGTAATACGCATTACTTTGGGATTCTTGAATGTTCACAATCGTGAACTATGGTGCATGGTCGTTAATGACTTTATATGTTCTTCTTTGTTAAGAAAATCTTTTTATATGCATTTGGTAGCTTTTCTTGGTATAAATCCGGGCGAAAAAGATTGATTCTACCCTCTAAGGACAAATCATCTTATATGTGCATTACAAGTTTGTCTTGATGCCTAGGAAACTTCTTATGAGAATTTATTCTTGTTTTTGAGAAGGATTACTAGAGTTTGGAATAGCAATTATTGTGATTACACATAGCTATGTCCAACATTTTCATCTTCATGTTTTAGGTTTATTTGTTTAAATTCTAAAACTGTTTGGAAGATGATTTTTGCAGTATTAATCTTTATGATTTTATATATTGCAATATTTTTATGGGATATGTGTGTTTACGTCCGTGAACTTAATTGTCCCATATTTTGTCAAAAGCAAAGTTGTTCGTGAATCGATATGCAAGTATTGATAAAAGAATGAATAGACTTTTGACAAACACAAAAGTTAAGCCTATATTGTCAAATATTGATGTAAGATAGGTTAAAATATTTTGTGATTCAAGGATTATGTCTATTGTGTGTCATTATGCAAATAGTGATGGAAACATAGAATGAATCCTTGTGTATTCCGCAGTAATTGATCTTCCTTGATATTTTTTTTGTGTATTACTGTGAGGCTCCGTATTGTGTCTTATGTCGAGCACTAGACAACCAAGTTGATTATTATTGTGATTAGCTTAGTTGTGTTCTGTAAGGTAATTTACGTCGAGTATTTTGAACTAAATTAATCATCTTATGTGATTATTTAGTTATGACTCCGTAAGTTTGTCTTATGTTTGAGCATTTTTTACTGGGTTGGTTGTTTTTATGATTAACTTAGTCATTGCTCCATAGATTTTCTTATGAGAGTATAAACGGTTAAATTGATTACTTTTGTGATTAGTTTAATTGTGTATCCCGGTTATATAAGTTATGGGTTATCTTGTGATTAATCTATTCGAGTTATTAAGTCTCCATAAGTTTACTTGTGTTGAGCATATTTATTCAAAATTAATCATGGTTCGCTAACGGTTAATTTGATTGAAAATTTCTTTTTTGATTCCAAGTTCATATTGTATGTAATTTGTTGAGTCTAAAGAAAAATCCTTCTTTTCTCTTGAAATTAAGGTCTCTCTTGTTGTTCCCTTGGGAATGACATATTATGGGGGAGAGTTCTTTCGAACTTGTGCTTAATTGCCAAATCTTTGTGGGGAGTGCGGCTATGGAATAATATAGGGGTTATCTTGCGTTTTTATAAACTCCTTGATGAATGCATTTAGCTTCGGATTTATGATTGAATCTAAATAAGATGATATACATTTACCTTTGGTCATGAAATGTCTCTTGAGGAAATTTCATTAGGATCCCGTTCTTGTACCTTTGCCAATTTTATTGACAAAAAGGGGGAGAATTAATATGTAGTTCACACTACAAATACATATGGTTTTTTTGATCATTATGTAAGGGGGAGTGGTTTCCATGTGAGATGGAGTATTGACTAAAGGGGAGTGAAGTATCACCATAGTATTGTTGTTGAAGTTGTGATGCAATTGGACTTTGACGATGTGTAATAATACTATGACACTGTATAACAATGATTGAGAACCGATGATTTTCTCATTGTTATAGCTATGGATTTTCAACAACGATGATGCTAAACTTACAACCTTTGGGATCATTGGACTACTTGGAAGTGACGAAGATTTCGAGTATTGTTGAAGATTAGACATGTGTAATAGGAGCTACAAAGTTTATTTATATATTTTTTGTATTCCATATGTATTAATAGTTTTTCCACTAAAATTAACAAAGGGGGAGATTGTTAGAGCATTGCTCGGTCGAACTCGCATGCGTTTCTATCTCAATCATGTTTGTCAATGTTAGTGATCAAAACTATAAAGTCTTGATTTCTAGTCTACTATAACTAAGGTCTCGGACTAGGATAGAAAGTGTAGTTGAGCTCAAGAACTCATCATACAAGACGAAGGACTACTCAAGGAACCAGTGGATCTTCATCGACTAAAAGGTATGTGGAGACTTGAACTTATCTATCACTCAAAAGACTATCTACTCTATCTCCTATCTTGAGACAAAAGTCATATTACTATATAGACTAAGAATATACACATGTGATATTTCGAGCTGAGTATATCTCGCTTATCTATTTCTCGAAATATGTGTTGGAAAAGCTTTCACTTTAGCCAAGTTCATCTTTACCTAGTGACGAAAGTCATGTCACGTTTTAATCATTTTGGAAATCGCTCTGACAAAAAATAGTTTGTGACTAACAACTATATAACGCCCTCTGAGAATGCTTCAATAATTAAAATGAGAGTTTAGACGATATAACCATTGGGGGATATAAACATTGTTGTGGTAACGCATATATGTATAAGTCCTTAGCACTTGAACCGAAGTTTGCGAACTTTTTTTATCAAGTGAAATCGGAACTTGAGCATCCAACTTAGTCCGCGAACGTGCGTAGTTCTCGAACCCAAAAATTTCTGCTGGAGTTGTAGCTCGGTTTCAGTCCGTGAAATGACGAAAGTTCTCGAACCCGAGAATTTCTGCTGGAGTTTGTGAACTCCAACCGGTTAACTTGAGTCCGCGAACCCAGTCCGCGAACTTGAGTGGTTATGTCTAAAAACGATGTTTGTGAACTTATCTTAATAAACTAAGGAATGCTATTGCAAACCGTGACTTTATAGTTCATGAATTGATTCGAGTGAATCACATCGTTTTTGATTCAATTGTGTCTTATGTAGTACATGAGATCTCATAGCAATTGAACAACTCTCTAACTAGTTCATTTGAGTCATTTGGACTAGTTATGGTGAAGAAAAATATGGTTGATATGAAAGTTATCATTTGGCTAACCATTTGGTTAACTAGTATTGAACCAACTATTGTAAACGTTTGGGTACGGTTACACAAACCCAAAATCATCAAGTACATGTGTGTATGACAAGCTAAGTTTTCGATATAACGGTTGAGAAATATTAGCTTGAATCTAATCAGGTTTTCATCTAACGGTGAATATTGAATGCTTTGTTACCAAGCTAACATTGATTGCAAACCCTGATTTGAAAGAATATATAAGGGAGAACTCTAGCAACTGGGAAACCTAATCCCCACACATTCTGTGTGATATTAGTTTGCTAAGCTAAAGTCGATTATTCTTTAACCTTTGGTTTTCTTCTTCTAAAACCAGGTTAACGACTTAATGACTTCATTGGGATTGTGAAGCCACACCGGTACTACTTTTCTTGTAGTTGTGTGATCTGATATTGTTGTTTCTATCGTACGAGTACAATTGTAATAATTGGCTTGAGATTTCTATCTCTGATAGGCAAGATATAAAAGTAATCACAAACATCTTCGTCTCATCGTTTGTGATTCCTCAATAATCTTCTTCGCTGCGTCGATTAAGTTTATTGTGAGGTGATTGATAAAACTGAGCTTTTCTTAGGGAATGTAATGTCATGTCCCTTGACATGACTGTTCTTTGCTTGTTATGTTATAGTCTAACCATTGGGTGCCCTTAGTATTTCGTTAGGTGTAGTTAGTTATTAGCTGGCAGCATGTGTATCGCACTCTGGCCTAACTAATGTGGTTCTTTTATTCTTGTGGCTGTTGTTGAGAGGATATTCAGTGAATTATGAAAATTGTGTTCTACTCTACTCTCATCTCTTCTCAACTCCAACTCTTCTCTCATCTTAATTCTTCTATTCTCATCCCATTCTTCATCCTAATTTGAGTTGTTTCTGTGTATCAATTGTAGTGTAATCACTACAAGTGGTATTAGAGCACTTGATTCTGAGTGACTGTAACCATGGTAAGTAAGGCTGAATTTGAAGCTCTTACTAAATAGTTAACCACCGTTATCCAGTATAATGAGAAACTAGCTAAAGAGGTGTTAGAGATTAATGCAAAATAAGATTCTCCTTCCCCAGTACTACTCACATCTATGTTAGATCTGTTCAAGGTTGAGTCCAGGAAGTTATTGGAAGAGTTCAAGAAGAAAACAAGTCGAACTGGTGGTCTGATCCTCAATAATCCATTGATTCATAACACACATGAGAGAACTATTGGTCCTCTTCTACCTGGTGAGAACTCTAACTTTGCCCATACACATAAATTTAAGGTTGATTTTCCTAAATTTGATGGGGTGAATCCTAGATCTTGGATCAGAAAGTGTAACAAGTACTTTCAGTTGCACCATATAAATGAAGAACAAAAGGTACATATAGCTTCCATGTACTTAGAGGGTAAAACACATATATGGTTTCAGGATTATCATGTGGGGAAAGATGTTATTAGGTGGGAATCATTTTTGAGAGACATTTGTGCTCTCTTCCAAGAATTAGGTCATGATGACATAGTTGGGGAGTTTAACAAATTGAACTAAAGTGGTACTGTGTCAGAGTACCAGTAAGTATTTGAGGAACTTAAGGCACTCATGTTGGCTAAGAATAAACACCTTACTGAAGAATACTTCACATATAGTTTTATTAGTGGGCTGAAAGAGGAGTTAAGAATTGTTGTGCAAATGTTTTCACCAACTTGCTTGGAAAAGGAAATTTACTTAGCCAGAATGCAAGAAATACTTATTCACATCTCTAGCAAGAAGGCCAAGATTAACAGACCACCACCATTGTACATTCCCCATAGCCATAGAAGTATGGTGCATAGCCCTAAATCTACATCTCCTTCACCTAAAGGCACAGTTCCTACTAGTCCAAAATTCCCTCCTATAAGAAGACTAACTTATGCTGAAATGAACGCTAGGAAGGATAAGGGATTATGCTACAACTGTGATGAGGAGTTCAAGGCTGGTCACAAGTGTTAGAGACAACAATTATTCATGTTGGTGCCTGAGGAAGAGGAACCACAACTTTCTGGAGAAGATTCACCTTCTAGCTCTCCCTTAATACAAGAAGTAACAGAGGATGATGTGGAAATATCAGTCCATGCCCTCTCAGGTAATACATCCCCAAGCACCATTAAGATTCATGGTATTACATTAAATAAACATCCTATTACAATTTTGGTGGATAGTGGAAGTACACACAGTTTCTTAGACCCTGAAATTGCAAGAGCAAGTGGGTGTTTAGTAGAACCAACTGCTAAGTTCCATGTAGCTGTAGCAGATGGAAACAAGATGGTGAGATCTTCCAAGTGTCCTAGCTTCCAATGGGAAATTCAAGATAATCAGTTCCAGTTTGATATGAGGATTCTTCCTTTAGGGGTATGTGACATGGTATTGGGAGTAGATTGGATGAGGGGGCTCAGCCCTATAAAGTTTGACTACAAGGATTTAACTGTCTCCTTCAGCAAACAGGGTAAAAATGTGGTATTGCAAGGTATTACTGAGGCAACCATCATTTCTCTCATGACTAGCAAGGAGTATTCTAAGTACCAAGAGGAAGCACAAGCATGGATTCATGGGCCATTTATTCTCTATTACTGGCGAGGAGAAACAAACTTTAACCCCCCCCTTATCTTCAACCATTACTATCTTCTTTTCAATCTGTTTTTCAAGAACCTACTAACCTTCCCCCCACCATAAGCCATGGCCACCATATACCCCTGCAACCAATGTCAGTACCACCAAACCAAAGGCCTTACAGAATACCTTATATTCAAAAAGAGGTGGTGGAGAAACTAGTTAGAGAAATGTTAGATTCTGGTGTCATTAGGCCAAGACATAGCCCATTTCATCTCCAATACTCTTGGTCAAGAATAAGGATGGCAGTTGGAGATTTTGTGTTGATTATAGAAGGCTAAATGAACTCACCATCAAGAATAAATATCCAATACCAATCATTGATAAGTTACTTGATGAACTTAAGTGTGCTAAGGTGTTCTCTAAGATAGATTTGAGAGCAGGTTATCATCAAATAAGGGTCTCTCCTGCTGACATTCAAAAGACAGCTTTCAAGACACACCAAGGGCATTACGAATTCTTAGTTATGCCATTTGGTCTTACAAATGCTCCAACAAGTTTTCAGACTTTGATGAATGATATATTTCAGCCCTATTTGAGGAAGTTCATTTTAGTGTTCTTTGATGACATACTTGTGTACACTCCTGACATGGACACTCACATACAACATTTGAAGTTCACAATGAAATTACTTCAGAAGTATTCCCTCTATGCCAATCTCATCAAGTGCTCTTTATGGCAGCCAAAGATTGACTACTTAGGTCATATCATATCCAGAGAAGGAGTGGCAGCAGATCCTGAGAAAATTACTTGCATGATAAAATGGCTAGTTCCCACTATACTCAGAGATCTCAGGGGATTCTTAGGACTTACATGATACTACAGGAAGTTTGTTAAGGATTATGGTCTCATCTGTAAGCCTCTGACTGAGTTACTCAAGAAGAACAAATTTCAGTGGAGTGAATCAGCTGAGTTAGCCTTTCAACAGCTGAAGGAAGCAGTAACTACCACCCCTGTGTTGGCCTTACCAGATTTCACAAAGCCATTTGAGGTTGCAAACCCTGATTTGAAAGACTATATAAGGGAGAACTCTAGCAACTGGGAAACCTAATCCCCACACATTATGTGTGATACTAGTTTGCTAAGCTAAAGTTGATTCTCCTTTAACCTTTGGTTTTCTTCTTCTAAAACCAGGTTAACTACTTAAAGACTTCATTGGGATTGTGAAACCAGACCGATACTACTTTTCTTGTAGTTGTGTGATCTGATATTGTTGTTTCTATCGTACGAGTACAATTGTTATAATTGGCTTGAGATTTGTATCTCCGATAGGCAAGATATAAAAGTAATCACAAACATCTTCATTTCATCGTTTGTGATTCCTCAATAATCTTCTTCGCTGCATCGATTAAGTTTATTGTGAGGTGATTGATAAAACTGAGTTGTTTTTCGGGAATATAATGTCATGTCCCTAGCCATGACTGTTCTTTGCTTGTTATGTTACATGCTAACCATTGGGTACCCTTAGTAATTCGTTAGGTGTAGTTAGCTGTTAGATGACAGCGTGTGTGTCGCACGCTGGCCTGACTAATGTGGTTCTTTTATTCTTGTGGATGTTGTTGAGAGGACAATCAGTGAATTATGAAAATTGTGTTCTACTCTCATCTCTTCTCAACTCCAACTATTCTCTCATCTTAATTCTTCTCTTCTCATCCCATTCTTCATCCTAATTTGAGTTGTTTTTGTGTATCAATTGTAGTGTAATCACTACATATAAGTCTGGTTTTATTGATTGGTTCCTGTCCACCTTGATTTATCAAAATACGGAACAAAACTCATAGGTTTATTCGTGAGAGACGAATTTATCTATCTTGTAAACTTTTCTGTATGAGACAGATTTGTTTATTAGAGTCTTCGACTTTGGGTCGTAGCAACTCTTGGTTGTGGGTGAGATCAGCGAAGGTAATCAAGTGCGCAGTATCCTGCTGGGATAAGAGGCGTAGGAGCATAATTGTACCTTGGATCAGTGTGAGATTGATTGTGGTTCAACTACAGTCAAAACCGAAGTTAATTTGGAGTAGTCTAGTGTCTATAGCGGTTTAATACAGTGTATGTTTAATCTGGACTAGGTCCCAGGGTTTTTCTGCATTTGCGGTTTCCTCGTTAACATAATTCTGGTGTCTGTGTTATTTATTTTCCGCATTATATTATATAATTGAAATAAATAATACATGTTGTGCGTTGTTCAATCAATTAGAATATCCGACCTCTTTGGTTGTTGATTTAAATTGATTGACACCTGGATATTGGTCTTTGGTACCATCCATGTTATCTCTCTTTGATAAAGACTCTCTGATTCTATTTGCTTGAGTATAGATCAAATTGAGAGATTGAGATAATAACTCCTTGAGATATTTTCTATTGATTGAGTCTGACTGTCTAGTTGATTCTATAGAAAGTAATTCGGAGTTGTCCATACAGATTGCTAATCGAAATATTGGGTGTGGTTGTTAGACCCCCGCTTTTTCACTTTATGCAAATATTGATGAAAAATAGAATGAATTTTTTAATATTCCGCAGTATTGATCTTTCCCTGATCCACTTCTATGTGAAAGTACTGTGTGGCTCCGTAAGTTCTCTTATGTTGAGCATTTCTGATTAAATTTATCACGGGTTCTCTTGTGGTTAATTTAATTGAGTTTTATGGATACAAATTCATGTTTCATGTAATTTGTTAATGTCCAAAGAAATCCTTCTTTTCTTGTAAAAGTAAGGTTGTTCTTGTTGTTCTTTCAGGAATGATATTATATGGGGGAGAGTTTAGAGCTGCACAGGAACCGAGCCGAAATCCCGGACCGTCCCGGAACCGGCGGAACCGTACCTGTTTTTGTCCCGAACCGAGGAAGGGGGTACAGGTACCGGTCCAAAAAATAGGAACCGGGCTGAGGAGGTACGGGTACAGTCTGCCCTAATACCGTCCCGTCCCGGGACCGTCTGCCTTATTACTACCAGTAGTTAGATTTAAGGAATATCGATGGTGGTGCGTATATATAGAAAAATTAATAGGGTTTTTTTTTTTTTTTCATCTTCTTTGCGAACAAACACCCACACGGCCACACCTCTCTGAGTCAAGAGCGATCAATTCTACGAGGTACTTGAATCTCGATCTTTTTCTTTCTTCTTTTTGATTGTTTATGCCTTCTAGACTTTGGGTTAACTTAATTGATTTGTTTATTGATTTGTAGCTGGTAGACGTCTTCTGATTCAACCCGATCTATAAGTTCAAGTGTTCTTCAACCAATCCTCTTTGATTAATTTTACTACAGGTATTGTTCTAGAAATTTACTTTGCTCTTTTGATTTGGTCTATATCAATCTGTTTCTTGTTACTTTGGTTTGATTTCTTATCTGATTTCTTATTAGGTTATTCAAAATTTGTTTTGATTTTGACCTAATTATTAGTATTTTGATTTGGGTAATTTGTATTATTGAATATGTAATGTATTGTGATTCTGTGAATAACTTGGGCAGGGCTGAACTTTAGAGAAGAACAATGAATGATTACGGAGTGAGAAATAATGGTGACGATCAACAAGAGCGCTACACCACTATGTTAAACCACATAAGTGGCTTCTTCTTATAAGAAATTAACCAGCAGAAAGTTGAGAGTTTGTATGAATGATTACGGTTTTGTCAAATTTGGTTTTGGATTTAACTTCCCACTTTTTTACTTCTAACAATTTAGAAAATATCTTTTGGCGTTGTACCCAAACACCATTTTATTGCTCGTAGAACAATGAATATTTTGTAATTTAGTTGCAACTTCCAACTCACTAGCTGCACCTTCTTAATCGTATTCGTTTGATTTTTGCAGGTAATCTTGATTTATGCTTGTTGATTAGTTGTTGTCTTGCTGATGTTTGGAGCTCCTGAAACTCTGTTATTGTGAATCTTTCGGTTGTTGACTTGCTGTTGCAGCCTTCTTAGACTTAGTTCTTAACTTCTTATTTCTTAAGATTTTCCAGACTTTGGTTGTTTGTGACTTTGGTTTGCTAGTATTATTGCTACTTGGTAGTTGTTATTTTGTTCTTTGATTGAGATATTGCTTAATGTATTGAAAAACATGTAAAACAAGTGCTTAGTAAAATGACTAAAATCTGTCTGAAATTATGACAGAAGGAACCGAGACTAGGACCGGAACCGTACCTGGTACCGCACTGTACCGAATGGTACCGGAACCGAGGTACCCGGTACAGGTACCGGTCCAAAATTTCATAACCGAGCCCAGGGAGGTACAGGTACTCGGTCTCGCCAAGAACCGAGCCGAACTGTACCGTGTGCACCCTTAGGAGAGTTCTTAATTAAACTTGTCGTTAATTGCCAAATATTTGTATTTTTATAAACTCCTTGATGAATGCATTTAGTTTCGATTATATGATTGTATCTAAACAAAGTTGATATGTTTTCTTTTAGTCATGAAGCATCTCTATAAAAATTTCATTATGATCCCACTAGTTTTCGTACCTTTGCCAATATATACTGACGGAGAATCAATGTGTAGTTTACACTACAAATACATATGGTTTACATATCATTATGTAAGGGGGAGTGGTTTTCATATGAGATGAAGTATTGACCAAGTGGGAGTGATACATATCACTATAGTATTGTTGTCAAAGTTGTGATACAATTGTACTTTGATGTTGTGTAATGATACTATGACGTTGTATAACAATTATGGAGAGATATTGTTTTCTCATTGTTATAGCTACGGATCTTCAACAACTATGATGCTGAGTTGAACACGTTCATAATCACTTGAGTACTTGGAAGTGATGAAGATTTCGAGAAATGTTGAAGAACCAAGGAAATCAAGCATTTGGATGAGAAGCTACAAAGTTTATTTATTTTGTAATCCATGTGTATTGATAGTTTTGTCACTAAAATTGACAAAGGGGAAGATTGTTAGAACACTGCTCGGTTGAATTCACAAGCATTTCTATCTCAAGCTTGTTGTCAAGTTTAGTTTCCAAAACTATAAGTCTTGATTTCTAGTCTACTTATAGCTAAGTCTCGGATTAGGATTGAAAGTGTAGTTGAACATTAGAACTGACGGTATTTATCGATTGAAGACGAAGAATTACTAAGGGGAGCTTGTGGAACTTCATAAACAAAAGGTATGTGGAGACTTGAACTCATCTATCACTCAAAAGTTTATCTACTCTATCTCCTATTTGAGACAAAATTCGTATAGCTATATAGACTTTTACATTATACACATTTGATATTTCAAGCCGAATTTATCTCGCTTTTCTATTTCTCGAAATATGTGTTGTAAGCTTTTTGTTTTAGATATGTTCACTATTGTTTTTCATTTAAGGATGTTTCAATGATTGAAATAAGAGTTTAGAACGATTACCCATGTCTAGATACAACATGGTATGCATACCTAGTATGCGAACTATATTGTGATGATTCCGGTCCTGAACTCTTGTTTGTGTACCTAGTATACGAATTCAGGTCCGGAACTCTTTGTTTGTGTACTATGCCAAGGTCCAGAGCTGTTGTTCGCGTACCCCATTTGCGAACATAGTGGTTAAGTTCTAAAATCGGTAATGTATGATTCGCATACTCATGAACTTAAACATTTATGATTTAAGGAATGCAAATTAACTTTGCAAACCGTGGCTTAATGTTCATGAATTGATTCTTGTATAAGTACTTTGTATAATCCCGAATCAAACTGATTTCTTTTTAATTTTTTCATGATTATTTCTATGAGATGGTGAATAATTTAACAACTCTATTTGAACACAATTAGATTCATTTGATTATCTATCATGATAAACTGATCATCATATTTGATCTAGAAGTGTTAGATGAATGTGGTGAAGTCAAAAATGTTCATATGACTAACTTCAGTTAACTGTTATTGAACCAACCCAATATACACGTAAGGTATGGTTACCCATATCTAAATATAAGTATATTTCATTTGTGTGTAACAAGCTAGGAACATCTAACAGTGGAGATTAATTGCTTAATTTCTAAGCAGACTTAGCTTGAATCTTAAATCAGGAGATCATCTAACAGTGAATATTAAATGCTTTGTTACTAAGCTATCTTAGCTTTGATTATAAGCAACCCTGATTTGAAAGGTTATATAAGGGAGAACTCTACCAACTAGAAAACCTAATCCCGACACTTCTGTGTGTCCTAGTTGCAAACTAGAGTCGATTCTCCTTTAACCTAGGTTTTCCAAAACCATTATTAAGTTAACGACTTGAAGATTTCATTTGGGATTCATGAAGCCAGATCCAACTATGTTTTCTGTTGCGTTTTCTGATCTTACTTGTTCCATCGTATTGAGTTTTGTCATCTCTAAGATTTGCTAGAGATTTATCTCTGACAGGTAAGATATAAAAAGTAATCACAATAGTTCTTCGTCTCAGACTCTTGTGATTCCGCAATAACTTCTTATGTTAATCAGTTACGTTATTGTGAAGTGACTAATATTTCTAGGCTGCTATTCGGGAGTATAAGACCAGATTATTAGTTGATTCCTGTTCACCTTGATTTTTGTATATCAAAAGACTAAACAAAAAGAATAAAGGATAGACATATCTGTGGGAGACATATTTGTTTATAAGTCTTCGACTTTGGGTTGTAGGAACTCTTAATTGTGGGTGAGATCAGCTAAGGGAATCAAGTGCACAGAATCCGGAGTGGTTCTAGAGGCATAAGGAACACAACTGTTCCTTAATCGGTGTGAGACTTGGTTAGGGCTCAACTACATTCCAGTCCGAAGTTAACTTTTAGTAGGTTAGTATCTGTAGCGGCTTATTACAGTGTGGTATTCAAAGCTGGACTAGGTCCCGGCTTTTTCTGTAATTGCGGTTTCCTCGTTAACAAAATTTCTGGTGTTTGTGTTATTTCTTTTTTCGCATTATATTGTTTATCTTTATGATTGAAATATCACAGCTTGTACATAAATAAACCAAAGTATATTTTTCCATCGTAATTGTTGGATACGACTTGATTGATCTTTGGAATCTTCCAAGAAATCTCACGGCATAATCAGGTTCACAGACTTGTTTCCGTTTATATATTGATTGTGAGAGAAACATATATAAACTCTTAATATAATTCCTGATTGAGATTCATTAAGTCGTAACTCTCGTTATTGTATTTGAGTTTAGTCCATACATGTTGCCTAAGAAAAAGTTGGCGGTGTATTTTGGTACCCCCGTATTTTCAATATTTAAAAGTTCAAGTCCGTGAATTGGTGAACCAGTTCGTGAACTTTAAGAACTAACTTGACTACTCCATATAACTTTCATTCTTCTTCGCAATGCTCAACATAATACTAAGTCATAGATAGAATGGTAGATAGTATGAGTAAATAGGATAGTCAGTCTTCATATACCGTTGTTAGTGAAGTTTCCCTTGACGCCTCCTTCAGTATTCAATTCTTCAAGGTCGATTGTGATTTCTGTCAACTATTATGCTCTAATCCTAATCTGAGACTGACTTTAGTAGACTATAAATCAAAACTTAGTAGTTAATGTGATTATTAGTTAGTGTAATGATCAATTGAATGATTAATTTAAGTTAATTAGTGATTAGTAAGGTTAAATTAATAAAAAAAAAAATTATAAGAAAAAGAATTATAGAGAGTAAAGTACTAGTAGAAGAAGAACAAGGAAAAAAAGTCATTTTTTTGGAGACGGGGGAATGTGAATTGAGTGATTCGAGTGATGATAACTCCTCCGAATTATAACCTTCATCGCCTATAATATTCATTAATGTTGCTTGAATTTGCCAAAACTTTCCTAAAAATGTAAAAAAAAATTAAGTAGATTTCAGCTAGGTCAAACAAGTTCGGCTATAATATCTGAAGAACATGTAGTTGAACTTATCTGGAAATGCAGTTAGTCTAATGTTTCCGAAGATGTAGGTAGCCTAAATTTGCTTTAATGAAGTTTTTGCTTTGTTCGGCTATTGGGTTCCGAGACAGGTATCCGAACTTTTATTCTAGAATATACAGAGTAATGTTCGGTTTCTAACATAAATTTTCGACTAAACCGAATTGAACACAAGAGTTCCCATAGTGAAGTTCAGTTAGGAGAAAAAAATCTCGAATAAACCGAACTCAACATATGTGTTTGCAGAGTAGAGTTCGGATAGGGGAAAAAATTTCCAACTAACCTAACCAATTGGATTTCGGAAAAGATTCGGTTAGCAAAAAAATTTGCGAACCAACCAAACTTAGCATTTGTTATTATATACAAGAGTTCGGTTAGGGGAAAAAAATTTCCAACTAACCTAACCAACTGAACACAACATATTGGTTTTCAGAAAGGAATTTGGTTATATTTTTTCTTTTGCGAACTGATAAGAGCCTAAAATACATCTTTTGAATGTCTATTTCTTTTGCTTTTCTTTGTTATTTCTCTTGTATTTTTGTATATTACGCTTTGTTTTGCATTTTGTAGGTATTTTGTAGTCATTGGAGTAAAAAAAGAAGAAACAGGTGTGAAAGGAGCAAAAATTGTCATTTCATAGGAAAGTGTTATTTGGATCCCAGCTGAAGATAAGGGGTAACCTACTGATAGAATTGCTAAAGACAGGATGCAGTACGTTAAGGGACACCTTCCCCTTTATAACACTAGGTCGAGATTTTATTCATAATTCAGTCCCATCCCAGCTCAGTTATGAAGACCAGCTCTGCACCAGGATATGCCTCCGATTTCTACAGTATGGATGAGTACCAAGGGGGGAGTGTGTGTACGAGCTGTAGCAAGAGTCCGAGTTCGAGTTTTTAACTAAGGGAAGAAGACAACTCCCTGTCATTCATCACATCGGGATAATGAGATGAACACGGAAAGCTGGGTTTTATTTGGATTTGAATTGGCAGGAAAAATGTGGGAATTTACTGCTACGGTTTCAAACCAGGAAAAGGCAGTGAAGAGAAGACAAGCTAGTGATGAATGATAGAAAATTGAGCTGGCTTGCGTGTTTGTGAATTTTTATGTGGATTGTCTATGAATGTGATTGTTACAGGGAAGGAAATATTGAGAGCTTTAGAATTACCAGCAAACTGAACTCTATAATATCAGCAGAACTCACATCAACTACTCGATACAATGCCTGAACTACACCGCTCTTGCAAACATCAACGGAACCAGTTCACTGCTCCAAGTATGATGGTAATTTTCTGAGGTTTAGGACATTAACTCGAAGCCAATATAGAAACAGAGGTTGGGTATGAATTTTTATGGCTTTTGGGTTAAGTTCTGGATGAATTACAAGCCGAGAAAACATCAGGAGAAACTGAGATTTGCCAAGGAGTGATTGTCTGTTAAGAGTTAGAGTTCGTTTACGAGCCAATATAAGGAGGGGACCGGGTGCTCATGGTGCAACCATGATTCACTAATCTAACTCTTGTAGTGAGCTATTATGCCCTGGGTTGTGCATCTATTAGGCTTGGCCGTATGAGCAGTGATATGTGTCTGGCAAAGGAAAAATATTATTTTAGAAGTCTGAGATAAACAAGGAATTTGGGTACCGATCTGTTCCACTATTGGATAGGGTTTCCTGCCGGAAAAATAGCCAAGTAACATAGATGTGACCGCTAAACTGATGAGATGAACAGAGTAGATTGAAGACGTGTTTTAGAAGCTATGAATGAATGGAAAACTTGGGTCGTAGTCCACGAATATACAGGGAAGAATGGAGCTATAAAAGGTGAACCTAAAGCCTACACGAGCATCATCATATACCCGCTCTGTGACTGCCTTCACCATCACCAACATAGAGGAGCTCTCTGCTCCTCTCCAAACTTTCATCTCCATCACTATCTGCATAGTCACTCCATTCATACCACCTGCACCCTACCATCTCATATCCACTGCATTCATCCATCATATCTCCACCAGCATAAGCACCACTTGCATCCACAGCATACATCCATCTCCATTGCATCCAGTTCATCTGCACACCCCTGCATCAGTCCATCATCCTTGCAACTGCACCTGCATACATGACAACATCAGCTGGAGTTCAGTTCCATTATCTCCATTCACAACAGCAGCCTCCATCACCAGCACTCCACCTGTTTGCAGAAACTTCAACTCGCACCAACGGCAAAACAGCAGACCACCTCCACAGTTGCAGTTCACACCATCAGTCCACAATACCATTCCACCAGTCCACATGTTGCTGCCTTGGTTTGCTAGTTTGGTTTGCTGTTTCAGATTCATATATTTTGTTGTGTATGCTATAAACTCTACTGTTATGTGTAGCTAAGCATTATTGATTAGGGACGATTTCGACGTCCGAACATGAATTCGAATTGATATTTAAAAAGCCTGTTTCTTGCAATTTATTTTGTTATTTCTTATTTTCTACCGTGCAAAAAGTGTTTATGAATTATTCTTGAATCGTTTAAGTTGCAAATTAAATTGGTTTATGGATGATTCGATTCCTAATTCGAGAAATCTTCGACCCGTAATTGTCTAGATGTTCCGAATATAAGTAGTAATATGTGGTTATTGACGATGGGATTTTTTTAAATAATCATATGTATTGAATGACACTAGTAGATGAATCGATCTTATGTGCTTGTCACTAGGAATAGCCTATCTCACGGAGCTTAATGCATTTGTTTGAGTCACACCTAGTAAGCGTACCTCTAGGAAACTTGGCAAGTAGAATCCGGTAGTCGAGCGCTTCCGTGTCCGGTGAATTAGGAGATATTGCGGGATATTTGAGCGTACTAAATATTCTAGGGTTATTAGTAATGGGTACTTTGCAGAAACTAGCTATATCATTAAGATTCATGTTTTGTGACTTAGAAGAAGTCCTTGATCATTCACATCCTCATTTGCACTTTTCTCATTCAGAAATTGAATCGACAACTTAGACTCAACTCTCCCTGTGGATACGAACTCGACTTGCCTCACTACTTCTTTATAGATTTGTGTAGCATAAGAGAATTATTATTGATAGGTTGACACCCTCGTAAAAATTGGCGTCGTTTCCGGGGAGCGGTCGCTAGTTTGAGTTGTTATTTAGTTTTCTGTTTTTGCATTTATTTTCATTCTTTGCATTTTCTAATTTATCTTTTTAGAATTTTATTTTCAGGTACCAAAAAATCATTCTTTTTGCGTGTGCACAATTGGAACAAGAGGTAAGTCTCTAAACTAGTTGTGTGCAAGATGAATCCTTTTGCGAACAATATATATGGTTCAAGAGACCAAGCATACTATGGTGATAATTCTGATTTTCAATCTCACTCTTACAATAACTTCCAACCATATGCCGGATATAATCAAAACCAATCTTTTGGATATGATGATTATTCGACAATACCTTGTGATTATTCTCATACATCGCAACAACCTTTTGGTAGTTATGTAAGTGGACAATCACAAGGATGGGGGGATAGTTATACTTCTCATACGTGGCAATCTAGTTTCTCGCAGATGCCTAATGAATTCATGGATTTGCGACCTGCATGGAACCAGATTAACTCAACTCCCAACATGCCGAGTTTCGTACCAAGTAAAAAATATGATAGTGTATATAGACCCGCTCTAGATCGTATTTATGATTCTTCACCCATTCAAAGGGAAGAGGCGTGGTCTAGAGAACCTAGTAGCGGAAAACGTGTTAACTTAAAGAAACTCTCTAAACTATATGAGCAGTTGGAAGAAGAGGGAGCAACGGAAGAAACTCTTCAAGCAATTACTAGGGCCGTACATGATGAGGTTAACCGCCGTATTTATAATGGAGAAGAGCCCCAAGAAGAAGATTCCGAGGATGATGAACCCTTGGAAAATATTGATAATGATAGTGCTACTAGTTCAACTCATGATTTTAATGATCATTCTCCTATTCAAAAGGAAGAAGTTGAGTCTAGAAACACTACCATTATTGATGGTAAGACTTATGTTGTGTATGAGAGCGATGATGATTATGACTTCTTTGTGCACCGTACCCCAAATTCAGAGATCGCCGATACTTTGAATGAGAAGTCAACTTGTGAAGAACGTAAGGATTACGATAATTTGCTTTTGGAAGATCCTGATTTATTTTCCGATGAGGAGGACTTGGTTATAGAAGAAACCAATGAATGTCTTGCCAAGAGTGCGAGTGAAAATGATGATACTTATAACGCCTGGTATTTTTTTATGAACCCGGGCTTAAAGCCCGTTTTCAACTCATTAGAGTTGACATAGCGTTTTGTATATATGTGATGTACAAATCCTAGTTTATTTAGTATTTTTGTGTGTGATGGTTTTTGGGGTGCATATAGCTCAAATTAGTGGGTGGCTAGAAGGAATAGTTAGCCCATGAAATGATAGGGTCACTACCTAGTACATCACAGGATTTTTTTGTGTGGCTAGTAATACGTGTGAGAAGAAGAATAAGTCTTTTTCTCTCTCTTTGGATTTACTTTTAGGGTTATAATTATTATATATATTTTTTTTGTTATTTTACTAAAACCCTAGAAAAGATAAATAAACCATCTCTTTCTTCCTCTTTTCATCTCTGCTACTTTACAAAAAGAAAAAAAAGGGGAATCTGTTTTGTTACTTTATCTGCCTGGAATACTACTTGCTTGGATTGCTAGGATATCAGGATTTTCACTTGGATTGCGTAAGAGGTAGGGGTTTCTACGTAATATTAAAAACTAAAATAATTTTGGCATTGGGTTTTATTTGCATCAAAATCTTCTTCTTTTGATACGTATGATATAAGGGATTTCTACCCGATACGAACAAAAATATATTTGAGCATTATATCTACATTTTGATATGTTTGTGTTTTATTTGATTTGTATGAACTGTTCATGTATGTATGTATATTGATTTTAAATAAATGGGTTTACTGATATTTGGTTTAAAGGTCAAAAAGATTTTGTCTGCATCTATCTCACCTATCCACTTACGTATTCCTCGTATGACTAAATTTTGATTTTAAAATCTCAAGCTAAATCCATACAATGGATGTTTATGTAAAATAAATAGATACTAAGCCTATGCTTATATCCCTAATTATTTATTTACTTCTTCACTTTTTCTTAAAAGAAGAAAAGAGACAAAATCCATAATTCCCTTTAGCTCTCTATGTACCGTACACATCACTTTTCAATCCTCTAGCATTTCTGTACCCTGTGAATTTTAGCCAACTATTCATAGAACTAAACAATTATAAAATTTAGTCTCTTGACTTTTAGAATTTGTGTTAGGGTGAAGTCTCACATCAGTTCATCCACCTGTTTCTTTATTTTTTTTTTACATCTCACCCTGTTTTCCTAGTTTGTCTATACTCTATGTCTCGGTGTGCTACAAAATGTTTGAAATGTCTACCCAATAATTTTGGAAATGAAAATATGTGCAACCTACTCATCTCTAGTGTGAAGTATCATTCCATTTTATTTATCTCGTTTTATTGGATGATGTATATCACTGTTCATACCGTTTCGGCTTAACATTGATTATAAATGATGGTTTTTTGTCTTGAAATGATTTCGTTTTAAAAATTCTTGTAAAAAATTATACTACATTATATAAATGTATATAGCCTTGAATTGCAGCGGGGGTAAATGTTGGAATTGGAGAGGTAGATCTGGATGAGGTTGTCGAGGCTCCGTAAACCTTCGACTAATGCTTTCCACAAAAAAAATTGTGCTTTTGATGGACATCGTTGTGTCCATAAGAACTTGGATGCGAATATAGTCATGCTTTTGAATCCTTATGTTGCGGGCATTGTCCAACACTATCTCATCTCTGTCTTTGTTGTCCGGCTTCATCCATGACTTGGAAGTGTTTTGAAGTAAAATCAAAACTCCGCCCCTGAAGATTTTAGTACTACTAGTACTACTACTCACCCTGTTTTCTTATTTGTTTATTTGTTTTTTACATCTCACCCTGTTTTCCTAGTTTGTCTATACTCTATGTCTCGGTGTGCTACAAAATGTTTGAAATGTTTACCCAATAATTTTGGAAATGAAAATATGTTTGAAATGTTTACCCAATAATTTTGGAAATGAAAATATGTGCAACCTACTCATCTCTAGTGTGAAGTATCATTCCATTTTATTTATCTCGTTTTATTGGATGATGTATATCACTGTTCATACCGTTTCGGCTTAACGTTGATTATAAATGATTTTTTTTTTTGAAGCATGAAATTTTATTAAATTACTACAGGGCTATTACAAGAGGGTATGTGATACCCAAATGATGAAAGTACAGTTAGATCGGTATCCCAAGAATCTCCGTTAACATGGCAGCGAAGAAAAAAGCAAGTAGCTATCTCCGGATTTGAATTGCAGCGGGGGTAAATGTTGGAATTGGCGAGGTAGATCTGGATGAGGTTGTCGAGGCTCCGTGGACCTTCGACTAATGCTTTCCACACAAAAAATTGTGCTTTTGATGGACATCGTTGTGTCCATAAGAACTTGGATGCGAATATAGTCATGATTTTGAATCCTGATGTTGCGAAGTACTGTCCGAACACTATCTGTCTCTGTCTTTGTTGTCCGGCTTCATCCATGACTTGAAGTGTTTTGAAGTAAAATCAAAACTCCGCCCCTGAAGATTTTAGTACTACTAGTACTACTACTCACCCTGTTTTTTTATTTGTTTATTTGTTTTTTACATCTCACCCTGTTTTCCTAGTTTGTCTATACTCTATGTCTCGGTGTGCTACAAAATGTTTGAAATGTTTACCCAATAATTTTGGAAATGAAAATATGTTTGAAATGTTTACCCAATAATTTTGGAAATGAAAATATGTGCAACCTACTCATCTCTAGTGTGAAGTATCATTCCATTTTATTTATCTCGTTTTATTGGATGATGTATATCACTGTTCATACCGTTTCGGCTTAACGTTGATTATAAATGATTTTTTTTTGAAGCATGAAATTTTATTAAATTACTACAGGGCTATTACAAGAGGGTATGTGATACCCAAATGATGAAAGTACAGTTAGATCGGTATCCCAAGAATCTCCGTTAACATGGCAGCGAAGAAAAAAGCAAGTAGCTATCTCCGGATTTGAATTGCAGCGGGGGTAAATGTTGGAATTGGCGAGGTAGATCTGGATGAGGTTGTCGAGGCTCCGTGGACCTTCGACTAATGCTTTCCACAAGAAAAGTTGTGCTTTTGATGGACATCGTTGTGTCCATAAGAACTTGGATGCGAATATAGTCATGATTTTGAATCCTGATGTTGCGAAGTACTGTCCGAACACTATCTGTCTCTGTCTTTGTTGTCCGGCTTCATCCATGACTTGAAGTGTTTTGAAGTAAAATCAAAACTCCGCCCCTGAAGATTTTAGTACTACTAGTACTACTACTCACCCTGTTTTTTTATTTGTTTATTTGTTTTTTACATCTCACCCTGTTTTCCTAGTTTGTCTATACTCTATGTCTCGGTGTGCTACAAAATGTTTGAAATGTTTACCCAATAATTTTGGAAATGAAAATATGTTTGAAATGTTTACCCAATAATTTTGGAAATGAAAATATGTGCAACCTACTCATCTCTAGTGTGAAGTGTCATTCCATTTTATTTATCTCGTTTTATTGGATGATGTATATCACTGTTCATACCGTTTCGGCTTAACGTTGATTATAAATGATTTTTTTTTTGAAGCATGAAATTTTATTAAATTACTACAGGGCTATTACAAGAGGGTATGTGATACCCAAATGATGAAGTACAGTTAGATCAGTATCCCAAGAATCTCCGTTAACATGGCAGCGAAGAAAAAAGCAATTAGCTATCTCCGGATTTGAATTGCAGCGGGGGTAAATGTTGGAATTGGCGAGGTAGATCTGGATGAGGTTGTCGAGGCTCCGTGGACCTTCGACTAATGCTTTCCACAAGAAAAGCTGTGCTTTTGATGGACATCGTTGTGTCCATAAGAACTTGGATGCGAATATAGTCATGCTTTTGAATCCTGATGTTGCGAAGTACTGTCCGAACACTATCTGTCTCTGTCTTTGTTGTCCGGCTTCATCCATGACTTGAAGTGTTTTGAAGTAAAATCAAAACTCCGCCCCTGAAGCTTTTAGTACTACTACTATTACAAAGGTACCAAATTGAAACACAAATACAGATGGACTCAAACTAAAGACTTAACCCAAAGTAAACTATGGAGAAAAGGAAAAAGACTATAACCTTGCTTGGAAAGTAAACCACAGTAGAAACTAAAGAAAACTGTACCTAAAAAAAAACAAACTACTATGAGTTACGAGGAAAAAATAATATGACTGAGAATAAACTCTAAGGCTAATCGAAGTATCGAACTGGAAATCAGTTTGCCGGCCCAAAAAAAACATCATTTAAGCTTCTTTAATAGATATTGCTGAAGTAATTTCTCATCCACGCGATCGAAAAGTGCTGCTATTGCCGATTATTTTGCTGTTGATGTTGCGAAAGTTACTAACGTTTTCAAGTTTTATTTCTTCGTTTTCTAAGCGCAGTGAAAACCCATACGTAAACTTTGATGATGAATATTGATGAGGTTGAAGAATGCATGAAGAGCAAGCACTATTTACACCTTGCAAATAGCTCTGGAAAATCCCACTTCCCTTCCCTAGCCGAGCATGATGAGGGAAATATGAGGTAGCCTATGTAACTCCGAAAATCTCCGTTCCAATGTCAAAATGTGTACCAAAAACATGTATAGGTTGAAGAAAACCCATAATTCTGAAAAAACTTATAGATATCACTCCATAAGAGCTTAGAGGAAGTATCAAAATAAGAGCTGCAAGTCTTCCCAACTGTGCCAAACAATTCTTGATGACGAAGTAGCTGCAAAATGTCTACTTCTCCAAAATAAAATTAAGACCCCTGTAATAAGCACCGCTTTCCTGGATCTCACACCACATCAATGAAGTCTCTCCAAACCAAATTTAATAATTCTAGCAACTTGGCAAGCACACAGACTAAAAAGAAAGTCTAAACCTGGTTGAGAAGTAAAATAGAACAAAAAACTTCTGACAAGGCAATAAACGCCTTTCATAGCTTCAAATCAGGGAGCAAAAGAGAAAAAGAAAAATGAAAAAACACCACCATTTCTAAAAGAGGACATGGTGCACAAAAAAGAGTGTCAAGACTAACGCAACACACAGAGACTTTGTTAGGGTTCTAGACCTTTAGCACTGGAGAGATGAATAAAAACACACGAAAAGAGCCGGATAAACCCTTTGAATTGTGGGTCAGCCACCAGCTTAATGAAAGAAAACTAGGTTTAACTGAATTTTTGTATTAATTGATGATCCTTACGTAAAATATGTAGCATAACTTGTTACCCAAGTTGTAGTAATTTAAAGGAAACTAAAAGACTTCTAACTAAACTAGATGAATTAAAGGGAACTGTCTAACTAAGGAAAGTAATAACTAAACATGGAAATACTAAATAAGGCAGTAGAGAGTAAGGTGTTGGTCTTTGCAACATCCCATCCCGCCTGAAAAACGACTTTTCCTCAAGTCTGAAAGTCTGGAAAACGATCGATAATCCATCCGCATCTTCCCAAGTTGCTTCATCACTTGAATGATCTTTCCACTTGATAAGCCATATAGTACCAGCAATATTCCCTCTTTTGAACATCTTTCGATCCAGAATTAACTCAGGTTCCCATTTTTCATAATCCACAGTAGTTGGTAGATCAGAGTTGACAATAATGGAAGAACCAAGTTTCAACTTTAATTGAGAAACATGGAACACTGGATGTATGCGACTAGATACCGGCAGTTCCAACTTATATGCCACCGTGCCAATTTTTTCAATAATACGAAATGGTCCATAGAATTTTGGAGATAGCTTAGAGAATGACTTGTCACGAACTGTTGTCTGACGATAAGGTTGAAGGCGAAGGAAAACCCAATCACCAATATCAAAAGAACGTTCAGTCCTATGCTTGTCTGCATAGTTTTTCATCCTAGCTTGAGCATCATGTAAATTAGAGTGTAGAATTTTCAGAATATGATCTCTTGCTCTTAACAAATCATCCACAGCATGCACAAGAGTTGTGCCAGGTTGATAAGTTGAAATTGTTGGTGGAGCACGACAATACAAAGCTTGATAAGGATTCATCTTTATGGCTGAATGATAACTCGTGTTATACTACCATTCAGCCCACGGAAGCCATTTAAACCAATCTGTTTGTCTGATTCCAGTAAAGCATCGCAGATAACATTCTAAAGTTCGGTTAGTTACCTCAGTTTGGCCATCCGTTTGAGGATGATAAGCTGAACTTTTACAAAGTTGAGTATCTTGTAAAGTAAAGAATGCCTCCCAAAAATTACACATGAAAATAGGATCTCAATCACTAGTTATTGTTTTAGGCATACCATGAAGGCGAACAACTTCTCGTACAAAGACATCAGCAATGGTGGAAGCAGAATAAGGGTGTGATAATGCTATAAAGTGAGCATACTTAGATAGACGATCCACGACCACTAATACAGAGTTCTTTCTATTTGATAATAATGGAAAACCATCGATGAAATCCATAGAAATATCAATCCAGACATCATTAGGGATAGATAATGGATGTAGTAGTCCAGGAGGAGCTGAAGATTCATACTTATTGCGCTGGCAAATATCACAGTGTTGTATAAATGTCTTAACCGAAGATTTCATACCCTTCCAATAAAAGTTTTGATGAAGACGTTTATATGTTCTTAAATAGCCAGAGTGTCCACCGACTGGAGTTGAATGGAACTCATGAAGGAGTTTATTACACCACGCAGAATTAGATGCCACAACAACACGATTTTTAAAGCGTAAAACTCCATCAACATATGAGTAATTACGTTTATATCTTGGATCTTGACGTAATTGCTGAATAAGAACTCCCAATACAGCATCTGCATGACATTCTTGAGTAATTTCATGGATTCCAGAAAAAATGGGAGTTGAGATGGACAATAGTTGAGTGTTAACCATTCTCGATAAAGCATCTGCAGCCCTATTTGCATCTCCACATCTATAGATGATTTAATAATCATACCCCAACAATTTAGACAACCATTTTTGTTGTTCAAGAGAAGACAATCTTTGCTCAAGGAAATATTTAAGACTTCTATGATCAGTGTAGATTTTGAAATGTCTCCCAAGCAAATAAGGTCTCCATATGTTTAATGCAGAGACAATAGCAAGCATCTCCTTATCATAGATCGACAAATTCAAATTCTTACATGTTAATTGTTTGCTGTGATAAGCAACAGGCTTGTTAGACTGCATCAAAACTGCTCCTAATCCATTGCCAGAAGCATCACATTCTAAACAAAATTATTTTGTAAAGTCTGGTAATGCTAAAACTGGAGTGCTTGTTAAAGCAGACTTAAGCTGATTAAATGCTGTTGTAGCTTCTTCGGACCATTTGAAAGAATCTTTTTTTAACAACTTAGTGAGTGGAACACAAATTTTGCATAATCCTTCACAAATTTGCGATAGTATCCTGCCAACCCTAGGAAGCCTCTAAG
Source organism: Papaver bracteatum (assembly GCA_023529315.1). NCBI lineage: Eukaryota > Viridiplantae > Streptophyta > Magnoliopsida > Ranunculales > Papaveraceae > Papaver > Papaver bracteatum. Next base: position 1,026,675 of record JAJJWX010003277.1, on the reverse strand, counting down.
ATCTCTAATTGTGGAAGGAATAGGCCAATTCTTAATACTTGAAATCTTGTCTTTTTCGACAGCAACACCATCAGCTGAAACTGTATGACCAAGATATCCAATGGATGACTTTGCAAAGTCACACTTAGATTTCTTTAGAAATAACTTGTGTGTGCGTAGTAAATCAAACACAATCTCCAGATGCTTAAGATGTTCAGATAAGGATTTATTGTAAATCAATGTGTCATCGAAAAATACCAAGACAAATTTTCGAAGGTAAGGACGAAACACATCATTCATCAAACTTTGAAATGTTTCGGGTGCATTAGATAATCCAAAGGGCATTACTAAAAATTCGTAGTGACCATCATGTGTTCTGAAAGCCGTTTTATGAATATCTGCAACAAATAATCTGATTTGATGAAAACCAAAACGCATATCCACTTTAGAAAAAATTGTAGCTCCGTTCAGTTCATCAATTAACTCATCAACAACAGGAATTGGAAACCTTTCCTTCACAGTAACTTTGTTAAGTGCCCTGTAGTCAACACACATACGCCAACTAGAATCCTTTTTCCGAACTAATAACACAGGAGAAGAATAAGGACTAGAGCTTTGACGAATGAAACCATCTTGTTTGAGTTCAGATACAATTTTCTCAATCTCAGCCTTTTGAAAGTGTGGATATATATATGGTCTAACATTTATTGGTGATGTGTTAGGAAGCAAAGTTATGCGATGATCATGAGCTCGACAGGGTGGTAAGGATGTAGGAGACTCAAAAATATCTGAATAACGCAAAAGTAATTCTAAAACAGCGATAGGTACCTCATCAGAAGTTGATGATGACAAAGTAGGAGTAAGCTGAAGAACAAATCCATTGGGTACACAATCCAGAAATTTTTGCAGTGGAGAGCTGTCCAGTAACATAATGGAAGATGAAGAATTTCCAACCAACAAATAGTCAGTATTATTTAGCTGAAATCGCATATGTAGTTTGGTAAAATCCCACATAATTTGACCCAAAGTTTGAAGCCATTGAACACCAAGAACAACATCGCAGCCACTAACAGGCAAGAGATAAAAAATAGTAGTGAATTTGTAGTCTTGTATCTGAAGATATATATCCGTACAAGAACCACAAGTGTCTAGAAAACCACCATTACCAACCATAACTTGTAACGCAGCACCACTAGATTTAGGAGAAAAACCATGTTTCTTAGCAATTGATGGATGTAAAAAATTATGAGTTGATCCGGAGTCAATGAGAACTGTAAGGGGTTCTCCCTGAATATAGCCTGTGACTCTCATAGTTTTAGGAAAAGAAGAGCCTAGAAGAGAATGAAAAGAAATTTGAGAATCCTTAAGAACCTCAACGTCATTGTGAATTTCTTCTGTAACCTGGAGATCGTCTTCCTCTTCAACAATATTGGTAATCTCATCCATGTCAGAAGCCATATCCAAAATTAATAATCTTGGTTTATCACATAAGTGACCCGGTGTATAGAGTTTATCACAATTGAAACATAAGCCTTTTGCTCGTTTTTCCCTTTGCTCTTCTATAGATAACCTTTTAGCTCCTGGAGGTAAAAAAGATTTATTGTATGGGGTGGGTTGTAAAGTGGCAGCGGGTCTGAACTGAGGAGGTCGATAAGGTTGCCTTGTAGAAGCCTTATTAACTGCTGCATAAGCTTCTTCTTGATTAATGGATTTAGTAAAGGCCTCAATTAAGGTTTGTGGTGCCAATAATTTAACCATAGTGCCAATGTGAGGTTTCAAAGAATGGATAAAATAGTTGATCAAGAAATCCTCAGGAAAATCAACTAAGTTCAATAAATTTTCGAACTCAGGGATATGTTCACGGACAGTACCTTTCTGTTCAATAGTGCTTATAGCTAACCTAGCATCCACGAATTTTGCTGGAGAAAATCTTTCACGAACCAAAGTACAAAATTGGTCCCATGTAGTAATCACAGTTTGAGTTCTTCTCCATCTAAACCACTGGTTTGCCTCACCTTTAAGGTGTGCAGCGGCAAGAGTAAGTTTAAGAGCATCAAATGCATTGTAAACATCAAAATATTGATCAAGATTGAAAATCCAATATCGGGATCGTCACCAGAAAAGTTAGGAAACTTGATATTAGGGCGTAGCTGTTGTTGTTGACCATGATTTGGCGGCGGTGGTGGTGGAGGAGGTGGTGGAGGGTTTGCAGTTTCAGGATACTGTCGGAGTAGGGGGACAATTTCTCGAAACATATTGCGGAAAGAGTTTTCTATGGTTGTAGCGAGAGCAGTACGGTCTTGAACCCGAAGTAACGACTTCTCTATCATCTTCTTCTTATGAGTTTCTTCATCGCGGGCATGAAGGTTAGTAATAGCTTCAACAGGATTGTCAACCTTGTCTGCTAAGACTTCAATACTTTCGTTCATGGTTTTCAGATTTTCGGTGTAAGACATTGGAAGGAAAAGAAGAACCCTAAAAAAAAAATTGGTGGATTTTTTTGAGATTGAACTGAACCTGCTCTGATCCATGTTTTAGGGTTCTAGACCTTTAGCACTGGAGAGATGAATTAAAACACACGAAAAGATCCGGATAAACCCTTTGAATTGGGGGTCAGCCACTAGCTTAATGAAAGAAAACTAGGTTTAACTGAATTGTTGTATTAATTGATGATCCTTACGTAAACATGGCTAGCATATTTATATGTAGCATAACTTGTTACCCAAGTTGTAGTAATTTAAAGGAAACTAAAAGACTTCTAACTAAACTAGATGAATTAAAGGGAACTGTCTAACTAAGGAAAGTAATAACTAAACATGGAAATACTAAATAAGGCAGTGGAGAGTAAGGTGTTGGTGCTGCAACAGACTTCGCGGCCGCAGGAACCAATTACAAACCCAATAAAACCACTAGAAACTTGGAAAGACGGGTTGTGTTTAAGAGTTGGGCTAAAAGTTGAGAAACATCAGATTTAATTGAAGTGGTATCATGATCAAAGGATTTATATGGAGATATCAACAAAACAGAATCTGCTGAAAAATCGTCAATACATAAGGATGGGGTTCTGAATTGAAAGGGGTTTAGATGTTTAAGCTTCAATCATGGGGTTGGAAGCAGTAAAGATTCAAAAAACTCAGCAACTTCGGATATATAAAGAAAAATAATGGCAATATGACTTCTGACTATCAATAAGTAAATCAACAGTTGTAGTCAACACAGCATCATGATTACCTAATTGAAATTGAGACTTAATCCCGAAAGAAAATCGCAGCCGCAACCATGTAGAGGAGATGATGGCCAATGAAGGAAAAGCGTTCTCATACTTCTTTACATATCACAGAACAGCCGAGAAATTAATGAAGAAATCCCGTGATAAATCAAAAAAGAAGAATAAATCTATCAATCGAAGCATTAAACGAGTATACTTAGGCCGGCAAACCAGGAGATTTAGCCGAGAATCGTTGAATCAGGCATGATAAAATTTAGGGTTTGAGATGAACTAGAAGAGAAACTCTGAATCTCTTAATTAAACTACCAAGGATATAAGATTTAGATTAATACTACTCAGATCTATTTAGATCTTAGAAGATCCAAGCAGATCTGAGCAGTAACGAATTTGCTGAAAAAAAACTTCTGCTAGAAAAAAACCAAAAGTTTATCTGGTGTGAGAGCCTTGATTATAAATGATGGTTTCTTGTCTTGAAATGATTTCGTTTTAACAATTCTTGTAAAAAATTATACTACATTATATAAATGTATTTAGCCGAGTATTTTGAATTCTGAAAATGAGTTTGGTGTTTGTGTGCGGACAAATTGTAGTGATTAGAAATGGAATACACACACATGTATATTTCTGCTGCTGAAGTGTCAGGCCTTTATGGCATCCCACCATTGGTGGCTACCCTGGGAAGACTGTTCGGGGAACAGTATGGTTTGTAACCGGATTAACTCTGACAGTAGACTAGGACCTACAATTATAGGTTGGCTTATGTGAGTAAAATGAGTAAGTAATTTCAGAGGATTTTGACTTACGTGGATTTTATTTATTTTTATCGGCTGCATGGTTTAATTTTCGTTGCACTATATTATTTTTTTGAAATTCATACTGGGCTGTGGTTTGCTCACCCCAAATTCTTTTTCCTCTCCCAACAGAGTTTGAGGAGCAGTTAGCATAGTAAGCGGACTCGGAAGCTTACGGCATAGTACTTAGATGTTAGTATTCTCGCAAGACACTACTATATGATATCAGGGGGATAATGGGTACTTCTATTGATTATCATTTTTATTACTTTGGAGTTTTCAAGTATTTTAATAAGAGACATTTCTAGTTAAATGCTTTTTAAATTATTGTTCTTACTTTATGACTTTTGGAACATCTTTAATAATTATTATTTGGAACCTTTTTATTTATTTATTTGGACTTGAATTTGAAAGCAAAATAAATTATGAAGTCTTTATTTATTTTGCACTTTATTTACTATTCAAGAAAAAGAAAAAAATAGCATGTTCCATAGTCATGACTCAAGAATCCGGTCTTGCTAGTTGGGTTGGACTCGATCCATCGGGTCAAATCCGACTCAATAGAAGCCTGAATTTTTGCGGTCGTGATAGTTTGGTATCAGAGCATGGTTCCGATTTACTTGGACCATGCATGTGGACTTACTAGTTTTGAAAGTTGGTTTTAAAAAAAAAAATTTACAGTCTGATTATTTTGATTTATTTATTTATCGACTTATGATCTGAAATGATTTTGAGAGTTAGGTTATGTTTTTCCTTATTCTTTTTGGAAAATTAAATTTATTTAGTTTTTATCAAGTTTTTCTTTTCATATTTAATTTACTTTGGGGTTGGGGTAAATAACTAAAAGCCTTATAATATACAATGTTGTGTGTATTAGTTAATATAGGATTTCGACTTAGATATTAACATTAGTGCGCGTTTCTCTCTATTTAGAAGATGCCGCCTCGTCGTGATGCTACCAACGGTGCTCAACCAAATGGAGAAGAAGGAGAGGACAGAAGGGAACGCATGGAAGCTACCCTTGACCGAGTTGTTGGGACATTGGGAACACTGGTACAGGTTGTTGAAACCCAACGCCAGGGTAGAGTGGACTTAGAAAAATTCTTGAAGGTGGTTGGAAGGAAAGAATTTAAGGGGACTGAAGAACCTCTTGAGGCTGAAAGGTGGTTAATGGGGATACAAAAGGAGTTTCTAGCCTTGAGAGTGGAAGAGAATGACAAGATCCGTTTTGCTACGTACCTTTTCACTGGATCTGCTGATTTTTGGTGGGATTCGATAAAACGAGTCCGAAATGTCACCGTTTGGGCAGAGTTTGAAATGCTTTTTTTTGACAAGTATTTTCCTGAGACGGTTAAAGCCCAAATGTGTGATGAATTTGCAACCTTAGGCCAGGGAGACATGAAAGTTTCTCAACTAGACAAGAGGTTCGTTGAATTGGAACGTTTTGGGGATAACTTGGTCAATACGCCGTTATGAAGAGCAAGAAAACTTCAGGATGTACTGAAACCTGCCATCCGTGCTAGGTTGGTACCATGTCGCCTTACCACTTATGAGGATGTTCTTGATACTGCACTAGCTATAGAAGCGCATCGGGTCAAGAACCGTAAAAGGGAGCCGAAGGATCAGAAGAGGAACCAAAAGACGGACTCATCAAAAGCGTCCGCGTACGGATAACCCTGGGAAGGTAGTTGCACCAAAACCTTGCTTTCATTGTGGAGTTGTGGGTCACTTCGCTAGGGATTGTCCTAAATCGAAGCCACCTGGACAACTGAATGCAATCTTGGGGTTTTATCGTTGTGGGAAGGAAGATCATTTTGTGATGGAGTGTCCTTTACCTGCACCACCTAGGCCTCCAACTCATAATCAGTTTTAGAATGCTCCAAGGCCGAATTTCCAAGCACGACAACCATACCAGCCGCGAAACAATGCACCACCATTCCAGCCAAGGCGTCAGCCAAATGTTCCGGGGCAGCTGAACCATATTGCTACTGTTGAGAATAGGATAGAAAACTCTGCAATAGAGGGTAATTTCTTGATCTTTAGTTCTCATGCTAAAGTTTTATTTGATTCTGGATCTACCCATTCGTTCATATCTTTACATTTTGCTGCTTATCTTGGTTTGAAACCAGTACCCATGGGGTTTACTTTGAACGTCTCTTCACCGCTAGGAAATGTAGTGACCCTTAGTAAATTTTGCAAGGATTGTGAAATAACTTTTGGTGATTATAGAGTGAAAATAGATTTGATACCGATAAGGCTCCAGGATTATGATGTCATTATTGGTATGAACTTGTTGTCGCAAAACCAAGCTATACTGGAATGTTTTGAGAAGAAGGTATCTTTCCAATCATCGGATGGAAGTCGAGTGTCTGTTCAAGGAGAAAGGTAGAAATATATAAATCCATCCTTACCCGGGATGAAAAGGAGGGATGAAACCGAAGAACACATAGCTTATCTTGCTAATTTGAGTGAAGAAGATGATACCAAGGTAGTAGATGAAGAGTTACCGATAGTTCGAGATTTTCCGGATGTCTTTCCAGAAGCATTGCCTGGATTACCACCAAAGAGAGAGATTGACTTTGAGATTGAAGTGCAACCGGGAAGTATGCCAATATCGATGCACCCATACGGCATGACACCCAAAGAGATGAAGGAGTTACGGAAACAACTTGATGAGTTGGAAGAGCTGGGATTTATTCGACCAAGTACCTCACCGTGGAGAGCTCCTGTTCTTTTTATGCTCAAAAAGGATGGATCAATGAGGATGTGTATTGACTACCGATGACTGAACAAAATTACAATCAAGAATAAGTACCCCTTGCCGAGAATTGATGATATTTTTGACCAGTTGAAGGGAGCGTGTTACTTAACAAAGATTGATCTTCGATCTGGACACCATCAGATGCGGGTCAGAGAGGAAGACATTTGCAAGACCGCATTTGGAACTTATTACGGTCATTATGAATTTCTCGTGATGCCGTTCGGGTTAACAAATGCACCTGCAGTATTCATGGATCTGATGAACCGAGTTCTCCGACCTTTTGTGAATAAGTTTGTGGTAGTGTTCATTGACGACATTCTCATTTATTCCAAGACTAAGGAAGATCATGAGGAACATCTTAGAATGGTTTTACAAACTCTAAGAGAGAAAAGTTGTATGCAAAGTGGAGCAAGTGTGAATTCTGGATGACGAAAGTTTTATTTCTCGGACATGTTATTTCCAAGGATGGCATATCTGTTGATCCCGAGAAGATATCGGCCGTAACGAAATGGCAACCTCCAAAGAGTATTTTTGAGATTCGCAGCTTCTTACGTTTGGCTGGCTATTATCGAATATTTGTTGAGAATTTCTCGAAGATAGCAGTCCCTCTTACTCGTTTGACCAAAAAGGGTGTGAAGTTTGAGTGGACTACTGAGTGTGATAAAGCATTCGAGGAGTTGAAGCGACGATTGACTACGGCACCCATCTTGGTTACCCCAGAACCAGGATTAGGTTATGATGTTTATTGTGATGCTTCAAGGAGTGGTTTGGGTGGAGTTCTTATGCAGAAAGGGAGAGTAGTGGCTTATGCTTCTCGACAGTTAAAGAATCATGAAAAGAACTACCCAACTCATGATCTGGAATTAGCAGCTATAGTGTTTGTGCTAAAGCTTTGGAGGCATTATCTTTATGGAGAAAACTTTATGGTATTTTCGGACCACAAAAGTCTAAAGTACATCTTCACTCAGAAGGATTTGAACTTGAGACTGATAAGATGGCTCGAGCTTCTTACGGACTATGAGTTTAAGTTGGAGTACCATCCTGGGAAAGCGAATGTTGTAGCGGATGCACTCAGTAGAAAGGAATCTGGATCCATAGATTTATTGAGGATGGTCAAGGTTGTGGAAAAATATGACTTTGTTTTTGAGTGGAACGATGAAAGGGCATACCTAGCGCATGTTGTTGCAGTACATGAGATTGTGGAGAAGGTCATTCAGGCGCAGACGTTAGACGACGGTTTGCAAGAAATCAAAGGAAAGATGGGTACTATGGATCAACAAGAAGGATGGACACTGGGATTCAATGGGGCTATACGCTATAAGGGACGGTTGTGTGTACCAGATTTTGAAGAATTGCGAAAGGAAATTTTGACGATGGCTCATAAGTCCAGTATTAACAAAGACATCCGGAAGCACAAAGATGTATCAAGACTTGAAGCGCCAGATTAAGTGGAAAGGTTTGAAAAGGGATGTTGCATTATTCGTCTCCAGGTGTCTTACTTGTCAGCAAGTGAAGGATGAACACCAGCGACCAGCAGGACCTCTTCAGCCTTTACCAGTAGCGGAGTGGAAATGGGATTTCATTGCTATGGATTTCGTTATAGGATTACCCAAGACCCCACATGGGAAGGATGGTGTATGGGTGATCATAGACCGTCTCACCAAGTCGGCCTATTTTCTTCCGGTGAATCAGACAGATACTGTACCTATTTTATGTAATTTGTACATCAAGGAGATAGTTAGGTTGCATGGAGTTCCACTATCGATCGTTTCCGACCGAGATCCTCTTTTTACATCCAAGTTTTGGGGAAGTTTTCACCAGTTGATGGGAACAGGATTGGATATGAGTACTGCTTACCACCCTCGGATCGATGGTCGATCCCGAGCGAACGATTCAGATTTTGGAGGATATGTTAAGAGCATGTGCGATTGACTTCAAAGGTAATTGGAACGATCATTTACCCCTTGTTGAGTTTGCATACAACAACAGTTATCAGTCCAGCATCGATATGGCACCTTATGAGGCGTTGTACGGAAGACCGTGTCGAATACCATTATGTTGGGCTGAGGTTAGCGAAAGAAGTGTTATAGGGCCCCAAATGGTCAAAGAAACAACAAAGAAGATAAGGATCATCCAAGACCGTCTGAGAACGACACAAAGTCGTCAAAAGAGTTATGCAGATGTAAGAAGGAGACCATTGGAGTTCCAGGTTGGGGAGAATGTGTTTCTAAGAGTTAGTCCTAGACCAGGCATTAAACGGTTTGGGAAGAAATTTAAATTGGCGCCACGCTATATTGGGCCATTTGAAATTCTTCAACGGATCCTAGAAGTAGCATATCGACTAGCTCTACCAACACAATTTGCAGACATACACAATGTGTTTCATGTATCCATGCTTCGTAAATACAATGCTGATCCGTCCCACGTCATCGAATGAAGAGACTTACAACTGAACGACAATGTTTCTTATGAAGAGAAACTGTTGCGCGTAATCGACTCAAAGGAACAAATCCTTCGGAGGAAAACTATCAAAACCGTGAAGGTGCTCTGGCAACATCATGGTTCCGAAGAGGCAACTTGGGAGCTGGAGTCTGAGATACGAGACAAATATCCGGAATTACTGAGAGGTAATTCTTAAACTTAGCTATGCCTCGAATTTCCGGAGAAATTCTTTTTTTAGAGGTTAATAGTATAACGCATGGTATTTTTTTATGAACCCGGGCTTAAAGCCCGTTTTCAACTCATTAGAGTTGACATAGCGTTTTGTATATATGTGATGTACAAATCCTAGTTTATTTAGTATTTTTGTGTGTGATGGTTTTTGGGGTGCATATAGCTCAAATTAGTGGGTGGCTAGAAGTTAGCCCATGGAATGATAGGGTCACTACCTAGTACATCACATGATTTTTTTTTGTGGCTAGTAATACGTGTGAGAAGAAGAATAATTCTTTTTCTCTCTCTTTGGATTTACTTTTAGGGTTATAATTACTATATATATTGTTTTTGTTATTTTACTAAAACCCTAGAAAAGATAAAGAAACCATCTCTTTCTTCCTCTTTTCATCTACTTTACAAAAAGAAAGAAAAAAAGTGAATTTGTTTTGTTACTTTATCTGCCTGAAATACTACTTGCTTGGATTGCTAGGATATCAGGATTTTCACTTGGATTGCATAAGAGGTAGGGGTTTCTACGTAATAATATTAAAAACTAAAATAATTTTGGCATTGAGTTTTATTTGCATCAAAATCTTCTTCTTTTGATACATATGATATAAGGGATTTCTACCCGATACGAACAAAAATATATTTCAGCATTATATCTACGTTTTGATCTGTTTGTGTTTTATTTGATTTGTATGAACTGTTCATGTATGTATGTATATTGATTTTAAATAAATGGGTTTACTGATATTTGGTTTAAAGGTCAAAAAGATTTTGTCTGCATCTATCTCACCTATCCACTTACGTATTCCTCGTATGACTAAATTTTGATTTTAAAATCTCAAGCTAAATCCATACAATGGATGTTTATGTAAAATAAATAGATACTAAGCCTATGCTTATATCCCTAATTATTTATTTACTTCTTCACTTTTTCTTAAAAGAAGAAAAGAGACAAAATCCATAATTCCCTTTAGCTCTCTATGTACCGTACACATCACTTTTCAATCCTCTAGCATTTCTGTACCCTGTGAATTTTAGCCAACTATTCATAGAACTAAACAATTATAAAATTTAGTCTCTTGACTTTTAGAATTTGTGTTAGGGTGAAGTCTCACATCAGTTCATCCACCTGTTTCTTTATTTGTTTTTTACATCTCACCCTGTTTTCCTAGTTTATCTATACTCTATGTCTCGGTGTGCTACAAAATGTTTGAAATGTCTACCCAATAATTTTGGAAATGAAAATATGTGCAACCTACTCATCTCTAGTGTGAAGTATCATTCCATTTTATTTATCTCGTTTTATTGGATGATGTATATCACTGTTCATACCGTTTCGGCTTAACGTTGATTATAAATGATGGTTTCTTGTCTTGAAATGATTTCGTTTTAACAATTCTTGTAAAAAATTATACTACATTATATAAATGTATATAGCCGAGTATTTTGAATTCTGAAAATGAGTTTGGTGTTTGTGTGCGGACAAATTGTAGTGATTAGAAATGGAATACACACACATGTATATTTCTGCTGCTGAAGTGTCAGGCCTTTATGGCATCCCACCACTGGTGGCTACCACAGGAAGACTGCTTTGGAACAATATGGTTTGTAACCGAATAACTCTGACAATAGACTAGGACCTACAATTATAGGTTGGCTTATGTGAGTAAAATGAGTAAGTAATTTCAGAGGATTTTGACTTACGTAGATTTTATTTATTTTTATCGGCTGCATGGTTTAATTTTCGTTGCACTATATTATTTTTTTTTTGAATTCCTCTTTTGGCTGTGGTTTGCTCACCCCAAATTCCTTTTCCTCTCCCAACAGAGTTTGAGGAGCAGTTAGCACAGTAAGCGGACTCGGAAGCTTACGGCATAGTACTTAGATGTTAGTATTCTTGCAAGACACTACTATATGATATCAGGGGGATAATGGGTACTTCTATTGATTATCATTTTTATTACTTTGGAGTTTTCAAGTATTTTAATAAGAGACACTTCTAGTTAAATGATTTTTAAATTATTGTTCTTACTTTATGACTTTTGGAACATCTTTAATAATTATTATTTGGAACCTTTTTATTTATTTATTTGGACTTGAATTTGAAAGCAAAATAAATTATGAAGTCTTTATTTATTTTGCACTTTATTTACTATTCAAGAAAAAAAAAATATAGCATGTTCCATAGTCATGACTCAATAATCCGGTCTTGCTAGTTGGGTTGGACTCGATCCATCGGGTCAAATCCGACTCAATAGAAGCCCGAATTTTTGCGGTCGTGATAATACTTGTGATGTGAGGATGGAAGTGTCCAGCAGTACTAAGGATCCCGAAATACAAGAGGTTTTGCAAGGTTTGTCTATCCCTTTATGTGAATCTCTATCTAATGATGATCCTCCCAAAATAGTAGTAGTTTCTCAAAGAGTTGTTAATCCATCTTTTAGGAAAATACCTCATTTGGGGCTGGAATTATGTGCTTCTAAAGTTTTATCCGAATTTCTTGCATCTAAGTATCCACCATATGTGTTGGAGTCTAACACCATGCAGATTTGTCAAGAGGAACCAATAGAAGTGCCTTCCACTTACGTTTTGTATACACTTTCGAGTGTAGAAGAGACTAAGTGTGGGGGTAACTCTCGTGGGATGATAATCTCATTTTTCCCACAATTTTCTAACATTCTTGTTAAGCTTTTGCAATATATGCAGATTGTTTTGTGGGTGGATCCTCAAATTTTCAGATTGTTGATATATGGGGAGTCTATTTTGAATGCTTCTCGTATGTGTCAATCAGGTGCACAATTCCAATTCTTACTTCCTTATCTTTTTCAAGTATTCCTCTTATTCTTTTTGCAATGGTTTGAAACATTGAGGACACTGTTTGATTTAAGTGTGGGGGTAGGGTATAATATGAAAAAAAATAAAAAAATGACGTATACAAAACTCTAACTTTTAGAGATTTTTGAACAATTTAGAATAAACACTAGCCTTTCTAAGTAGATGGAATTTTTTTTCTTGGCAATGAGGTATATATATTGGCTGAGTCAGGGTTAAATTCCAACTAAATAGATAGTTTAGTGTTTATCCTCTATTGTTCAGAAAGAGTTATGAGTTGGAGTATCATTTGTAGTTATGTAATTTGTATATAATTTTTAGAGTTTGATGCTTTTAGTTAAAAAAAATAAAAAAGCCAAAAAAAATTGCATGATAAACTCTGAAATCTAGAAACTTGTGCATTTAGGATGACACTACCAATATAAGTAAGTGGACGAAACCATCTTGATTGCAGGAGTTGAGGAACCTATTAATTGAAAAGACGAACATAGCTTAGAAATTATGAATTATATGATAGTTGTTACCATATCTCGGAATATCACCATATCACATTCTATTTTTATTTTTCCATATTTATCTATTGTTTTCTAAGTGTTTTGGTGGGTCACTAAACATCGAGTTGTTATTACTGCTAGGATGAAATAGAGTGATTGAGTTACTAAAAAAAAAAAAAGAGAGACTGACCAATTAAACCAATCGGAATAAAAAAGACACTTGGATAAAGCAGTATGTGTGAAACGTTGTCCCTGTCTCCGTCGCCTAAACAAGTGTGGAATGCAGGATCCAAGGCAACTATCATGTACTTGCTGACAAGAATCATGCGCTTGGATCCAAAAGATCCAATCATGTTGTCTAGAAAAAAAATTTATTATTGTGTTGAATAAAGTCGACTCCTGGTTCCCTTGTATATACCAGTTGAGTTGATGTAGAATTAAGATTATTGATCGCTGGTTCCCTTGTATATTCCAGTGTGTTAACACTAGAATTCAGACCAGTAGCTCAATCCAATAGGATGCATATGTTCATTTTAGCGGTGAACTTCAGACAGATATGGGATACATCGATCACTTGTGAATATTCGCCACATCTACCTCTTTATTCATCTTCTTAATCTTTTCATTGTGATTGTGGTTAGTCAGATTCCGAGTATTGTGGTTTGTTCGACTTTCTAAGAAAAACTTTATGCACTTATATATGAACTGAATTTGCACAAGGTACCTCCTCCTGTAATCATTTTGGATTCATTCATAGACTTTTCACATGTAGCTGGAATTTGGAGTAAAAGGTTTTGTAGTTATATCTCTAGTAAACCTTCACGAGACTATAACTCGTCCACTAGGGATACCTAGGGGTTTAAAGGCTTGTTATTTATGCTAAAATTAACCGTAATCTCGACGAGAAGGAGTTGTTGTATTTTAGTTTTATTTTGTTTGCTCGAGGACTAGCAAAGATGAAGTGTGGGGGAATTTGATAAGAGCCTAAAATACATCTTTTGAATGTCTATTTCTTTTGCTTTTCTTTGTTATTTCTCTTGTATTTTTGTATATTACGCTTTGTTTTGCATTTTGTAGGTATTTTGGAGTCATTGGAGTAAAAGAAGAAGAAACAGGTGTGAAAGGAGCAAAAATTGTCATTTCATAGGAAAGTGTTATTTGGATCCCAGCTGAGGATAAGGGGTAACCTACTGATAGAATTGCTAAAGACAGGATGATGTACGTTAAGGGACACCTTCCCCTTTATAACACCAGGTCGATATTTTATTCATAATTCAGTCCCATCCCATCCCAGTCATGAAGACCAGCTCTGCACCAGGATATGCCTCCGGTTTCTACAAGATGGATGAGTACCAAGGGGGGAGTGTGTGTACGAGCTGTAGCAAGAGTCCGAGTTCGAGTTTTCAACTAAGGGAAGAAGACAACTCCCTGTCATTCATCACAGCGGAATAATGAGATGAACACGGAAAGCTGGGTTTTATTTGGATTCGAATTGGCAGGAAAGATGTGGGAATTTGCTTCTACGGTTTCAAACCAGGAAAAGGCAGTGAAGAGAAAACAAGCTAGTGATGAATGATAGAAAATTGAGCTGGCTTGCGTGTTTGTGAATTTTTATGTGGATTGTCTATGAATGTGATTGTTACAGGGAAGGAAATATTGAGAGATTTAGAATCACCAGCAAGCTGAACTCTGTAATATCAGCAGAACGCACATCAACTACTCGATACAATGCCTGAACTACACAGCTCTTGCCAACATCAACGGAACCAGTTCACTGCTCCAAGTATGATGGTAATTTGTTGAGGGTTAGGATATTAACTCGAAGCCAATATAGAAACAGAGGTTGGGTATGAATTGTTATGGCTTTTGGGTTGAGTTCTGGATGAATTACAAGCCGAGAAAACAGCAGGAGAAACTGAGATTTGCCAAGGAGTGATTGTCTGTTAAGAGTTAGAGTTTGTTTACGAGCTAAGACAAGGATGGGACCGGGTGCTCATGGTGCAACCAGGATTCACTAATCTAACTCTTGTAGTGAGATATTATGCCCTGGGTTGTGCAACTATTAGGCTTGGCCGTATGAGCAGTGATATGTGTCTGGCAAAGGCAAAAGATTATTTTAGAAGTCTGAGATAAACAAGGAATTTGGGTACCGATCTGTTCCACTATTGGATAGGGTTTCCTGCCGGAAAAACAGCCAAGTAACATAGATGTGATCGCTAAACTGGTGAGATGAACGGAGTAGATTGAAGACGTGTTTTAGAAGTTGTGAATGAATGGAAAACTTGGGTCGTAGTCCACGAATATACAGGGAAGAATGGAGCTATAAAAGGTGAACCTAAAGCCTACACGAGCATCATCATATACCCGCTCTGTGACTGCCTTCTCCATCACCAACCGAGAGGAGCTCTCTGCTCCTCTCCAAAATTTCATCTCCATCACCATCTGCATAGTCACTCCATTCATACCACATGCACCCTACCATCTCATATCCACTGCATTCATCCATCATATCTCCACCAGCATAAGCACCACTTGCATCCACATCATACATCCATCTCCATTGCATCCAGTTCATCTGCACACCCCTGCATCAGTCCATCATCCTTGCAACTGCACCTGCATACATCACAACATCAGCTGGAGTTCAGTTCCATTCTCTCAATTCACAACAACAGCCTCCATCACCAGCACTCCACCTGTTTGCAGAGACTTCAACTCGCACCAATGGCAAAACAGCAGACCACCTCCACAGTTGCAGTTCACACCATCAGTCCACAATACCATTCCACCAGTCCACCTGTTGCTGCCTTGGTTTGCTAGTTTGGTTTGATGTTTCAGATTCATATATTTTGATGTGTATGCTATGAACTCTACTGTTATGTGTAGCTAAGCATTATTGATTAGGGACAATTTCGACGTCCGAACATGAATTCGAATTGATATTTAAAAAGCCTGTTTCTTGCAATTTATTTTGTTATTGCTTATTCTCTACCGTGCTAAAACTGTTTATGAATTATTCTTGAATCGTTTAAGTTGCAAATTAAATTTGTTTACAGATGATTTGATTGCTAATTCGAGAACTCTTCGACCCGTAATTGTCTAGATGTTCCGAATATAAGTAGTAATATGTGGTTATTGACGATAAGATTTTGTTAAATAATCATATGTATTGAATGACACTAGTAGATGAATCGAGCTTATGTGTTTGTCACTAGGAATAGCCTATCTCATGGAGCTTAATGCATTTGTTTGAGTCACACCTAGTAAGCGTACCTCTAGGAAACTTGGCAAGTAGAATCCGGTAGTCGAGCGCTTCCGTGTCCGGTGAATTAGGAGATATTGCGGGATATTTGAGCGTACTAAATATTCTAGGGTTATTAGTAATGGGTACTTTGCAGAAACTAGCTATATCATTAAGAATCATGTTTTGTGACTTAGAAGAAGTCCTTGATCATTCACATCCTCATTTGCACTTTTCTCATTCAGAAATTGAATCGATAACTTAGACTCAACTCTCCCTGTGGATACGAACTCGACTTGCCTCACTACTTCTTTATAGATTTGTGTAGCATAAGAGAATTATTATTGATAGGTTGACACCCTCGTCACGAACCGACCGAACTCAACATTTTTTGTTCTATATAAGAGTTCGGTTACGGGAAAAAATAATCGTAATAGCCGAAATGTTGTTCGTGTTCTTGGATTTTGAATGTTCGGTTAGCAAACTATGATCTTTTTTAAACTATTCCTAACCGAACATGCTACTGTAACTCCCATTTAAACCCTATTTTGATGATTTCTACATAATTTTTTCAATAAAAATAAATAAAAAGTGATGGGTTTTTCAACCGAACGAGGAACGTCACGAAAATAGGGAAGAATTACAAAACTAAAAATATCCGCTGCCCCTCTCCTCTCTCTCACTTTTTGTTTTTGATTTTAGTTAATGATTTATTTAGATTATATGTATATTATTAGGTTTAGGTGATTAAAGGGTAAGTTATAATTTACATTATGATAAAAGGTAAATTAGTATTTTCCTAACTTTAGGACACCTCTTATAAATTTAGGAAAACTGACCTAATCAAATCATGGCCCCCTCAAAAAAGCATGGTCCCAAATAGGGCTGCACAAACCCGACCCAACCCGCCGACCCAAACCGCACCCGCCAAAAAATAACCGCACCCGACCCAACCCGCCTAGGCGCGGGTCGACTATGGGTCACAACATCAGAACCCACCATATGTTGGGTCGGTTGCGGGTGGAAACTTCTTCCACCCGACCCTACCCGCCCACCCGCCTAAACTACCTTATCTCAGATTATCTAATCTTAACCGTTCAATTCTCCTAAACCTAATCGCTATCACTTTGTTTTTATTATCTTCTTTACTCATCTTCGGACTTCCAACTCTACATCAGAGTCTCTGATTGACTGCTTCATTCTTCGAAAGAAAAAATTCACTTCAAGTTACCACCAGTAGCATCATCAAATCGCCACCATCACCACCAATAAGGAAATACAAAAACGTCAATGAATTCATGATTAAATTAGGGTTAAGGATCTTCAAATTTCAGGTAAGATTCAATTAGGGTTTGGTGATTCTTTTGGTCCGTAATTTGAGATTGAGGTAAGGGGTTGCATTCCCAATTTGAGTTTGATGATTAAATGTTTTTTTTTCTTCTGTTCATCATTCCAATGGAAGGTTAAATGTTTGTGAAGAAATTCATTCATTGATTATTATTTTTATTTGTGGATATGGAAGTGGGAATATGATCGGACTAGTAAAAGAGTTTGTTTGGGGGATATAGAAAAGAGTATTGATGAAACCAATTAAGAAAAGAATTGCCAGTACCATCTTATTTTGATGATGATTATTATTACGAAGAAGAAGAATCCAGAAAGAAGAGGAGGATGAGAGGTGGTAGAAAAAAATAGAGATGAGATTTGGAGATGATGAATTAGCTGGTGGCTGTGAATTTTTCTCACGACTTATACAACAAAAAAAATAATTTGGAGTCGAGTCATGGATGAAACTGAGAAGGGTTCGGAGGAATTTGGGAATAATTTACTCAGAAACTCAGGATGAAATCAGTACGGGTATACCCTCCACCCACCCGATCCAACCCTCCATAATGTGGGTCGGGTGAAAACCGACCCGTTGTAATGGTGGGTTGGTTGCGGGTGACAACTCCTATTACCCGCCACCAGTGGGTTGGGTGGTGGGTGAGGCCAAAACCGACCCAAACCGACCCATGTGCAGCCCTAGTCCCAAAAAATCTATATTATAAAAAGAAGTATTGTTTGTCTTGGGTAATAGACGGCTATTGATTTCGGCAATCCAGCGGCTGGAAGTATGAGTTGGGGAGATATCTATCCGTCCGTCCGTTGGCTATAAGAGGTATCTATTGGTCCGTCCGTTGGAGTTTGCAAGAATTGCTAACTTTCCTTATATGACCCGATTTCTTAACTAAGAACAACCCACACATGTTCCATTCGGTTTCCTAATTTAAAAGGTTTCCTTTGCTAATAATAAATGCATCCCCCTTTCTCTGGGGAAACATGGTATACTACTTAGCCCATACTTTGATGTGACTATACGTACAAGACAAAGGATGAATTCAATTGCCACCGTTAGCTTTATTCACGGGAAACTAAAGGAAAGTCAGGCTACTAACGTAACTATGAAAGAAAGATTACTTCCTCCACATAATGGGATTGAGAACTTTCGTATGGGAAACTGGACATGTTGGACGAAGTAAGGGCAAGGATAAATATTAGAATTATTGGCCTCTGTGTTTTTGCAGAGCTTTCCTTTATAATCCCTATTTTTGCAATAAAGAGTGCACTGGTGGTAAAGAACATGTCCCCTCCCAAGAAAACATTTTTTTAATCCTGCCATTATCAATCCTGGCATTTTTAGGGGCCACTCCAAAGGATTTAGGGGCCAACAATAAAACAAAATAGGGTCACCCAAACCTAAATTGAGTCACCCCGGCCCCATCCGGCTAATATGATCCGCCTAACTAACATGCTATAATATGACACGTCTAACTAAATATCGGGGTCATTTTGGTATGACCAGACTAACTAAATATGCTCCCGACTAATATAGACGGACTAAAATTGTATGGGAAGATAGACGGACTAAAATATGGGAAGATACTGGCCGACCGACCAAACAATAAACAAAACTCTAAAAGGTTGAGCCCGGCCGTACGCCGGGGTGATACCTAGTCATTCTTTAATTTTCACAATTATGGTGTTAACTTTTGGGGCTTGGGCCTATTGATTATCCCTAACAAAAACTCGTAATTAACTTAGAAATTAGAAGGGTAGAACGTGTAATTGTCGGTATCACTATACCATTTAGTGGAAAACCTCGCTCTACAATCCCCCAGTTTCTCAACAATGGCGACTTCACTTGCTCCTCTGGTAAATTTATCCCTGTAGATTTCTCGCCTTCCATATTTACCCTTGAATTTTCATCAAGTTTTCACTAATAACAGATTTCATTTTTCTCTGTTTCTTTTTGCAGATGAAAATTAGCTTTGCAAATGTTACCAACAAGGCCAAGTTCCTAAACCCTAGTTCTTGTAATTCTCTCAGATTAAGAAAATTATCTTCTTCTTCTTCTAGTTTCTCTGGTTCCTTATTGCGCCTTACATCTTCATCTTCATTTCCTTCTATTCAGAGAAGAAATGGTTTTGTTACACATGCTTCTTCTCAGGTTTGTGTTTTCATTTTCTCAAATTAAAGTTTTGTGAATTTGAACAATTCAATGTCTACGGTTTTGATTAATTTTGTTTTTTTCAATTTTTTTTTGTATTAAATTATGATTTTGGTGGGAGGTACAGCTACCAAGCGCCTGACCTACACAGTTTATGTTATATCCCATTTTGTAATTCATTGTCTACCCTGGAATTTTCAGGAAGTGGCATTGCAATCAAAAGTTACACACAAAGTATATTTTGATGTAGGAATTGGTAATCCTGTTGGTAAGGATGTCGGCAGGGTTGTCATTGGTTTGTTTGGTGACGATGTCCCGCAAACTGTAGAGAACTTCCGGGCTCTTTGCACAGGTTTATCTTGTTGTTTAACCATTTCTTTTTTGTGGTTTGTGTGTTAGTGTAATATTTGTGCTTCTTGGTAGGAGAGTTTTCGAAACTGTTTATTTTTGTTTGTGGATTGGATTTTTGACTATATTTGTGTCTTAACAGGAGAGAAGGGTTTTGGGTACAAGGGTTCAGCATTCCACCGTGTTATTAAAGATTTCATGATTCAAGGAGGAGATTTTGATAAGGGAAATGTATATATTTATCCTCTTAAACTCTTGATATGCTAACCAGTATTCTTGTGTAGCATGGTGTAGTTTATATTGGTATTGTAAGTTGTCTGATAATTCTTAAACAAAGGGACTGCTCTTTGAGTCCTAAAACACAAACTATTCACGAATTAAGAATTAATGAAGAAATAGGCGCCTAACATGTAATTTGATCTTAATTGATATCATACAAACTGTTGCTAGAACACATGTGGAAGATGAATTCTCTGTGTTTATAATATTACAGACTTTATCTTTTACACTGTACTTATATTAGCTGAAAACTGTTAGTTATTTGCTAGGTTTTGTATGAAAATGAAAACAGGAGGTTTCATCTGTTAGACTGATATGCTTATATATGCAACTCACCCACTTTGGAAGGAACTATCTTGCACAATATTATGTGTGTCTGTATAGAATAGGTTAACAGATGAAACTAACAGGCCGATGGAAGTTTTCATCTTTTATCTTTGGTCTGTACAAGTCAGTGAATGTGATCCCTTTGGCGATTTAAAGTTTATCATAATCTGCACGACAAGCCCTCTATTGGATTCTAATTCCTTCATGTGCTGATTAATTGCAGGGAACTGGAGGTAAAAGCATCTATGGTCGTACATTTAAGGATGAGAACTTCAAACGTAAGTTTGACTCAGATCTTCTGTAATTGGTACTAAATGTGAATTTGTTTTCTCAAACATATGTGATGTTTATCATTTAGAGCTGAATAAGCAATATATTTTGCATAGCAAACTGCACTCTATATGTTTACTATTATTCATTTTTATAGTTGCCCATTTATGCAGTGGCTCATGTTGGACCAGGAGTTGTTAGTATGGCAAATGCAGGACCTAACACCAACGGAAGCCAGTTTTTCATTTGCACTGTCAAGGTAATAACCAACGCTTATCTCATTGAATCCCGTTGTTTCTTGTCGTTTGAATGGCTATTGTAATTGCTCCACTTTTTTTTTGTAGAAATTTCCACTCCAAAGCATTAGCAACTTGATTTGATAACTGAAATAGTCGCATTACTTTATGATTCCCAATAAAACTACTTTTAAGAACCTTGTCAGTTGTCCCCAATCAGATAGCTATGTTTGTTAGCTTAATAGATGTCAACTGGTCTAGGCATTTTTAATCTTGGGTTATACAGTGTTAGTGCTCTCTGTTTGAAGGCAAGGTTTGTTAACAGGTCATCCTCCTGATAGCACTCTATTAGCTGCGTAGGAAGTGTCTATCTGTAGCTGTTATCTAGTACTTGTATATAACAGCTAGCCAGCGTCCACCACATCTTTTGGATATTTTCCTCTTACCTTGGTTGTGCCACTAATATGTTATGGATCCTGAGTTCATGATAAACTACTTGGGACATGGCTTTTGAATGCTGAAAGGAAACAGGTCAGTGCATATGATAAAATAACTCATGGCAACATTGATAATCCTCGGTTCATGACCATTTAAGACATAGCTTTAGAATGCTGAAAGGAAATAAGTCATTGCACATGATGGTGAAAACTGATGGTTTTCACTTCCCAGACCTTCGGATGATTCAGTTCACTTGTTTGAGGGACCTGACCAACACTTGAAAAGAAACAACCTATTTCCCGTTATTACTACCTGCTGTAGAAGTAACAAGGGAGACAAAATGTATTCTTTATTGAATGTGGTAGATTCATTGTTGGAGGAAGTATCCATTGATTGGATAGTTAAAAACGTCAAAACCAACTATAATATGTAGGCACAAGGCAGCTAAGGGACATATGAATCGTCCGAGGAAGCAAAGAATTTCCACCACCCCATATCGTTACCCCTTTACTTCTTGAAGGGAGAACATTTGCACATAGCGAGTACTAGTTTTTTACTAAATTAAAGATTTGCATGAAATGACAATAATGTTAAAATTTGGTTGTTTGCATGGATGCATGCAGACTCCGTGGTTGGATCAAAGGCATGTGGTGTTTGGGCAAGTGTTGGAGGGGATGGACATTGTAAAGATGATTGAGGCCTCAGAGTGCGACAGAGGTGATCGTCCTAAAAAGAAAGTGACCATCAATGAATGTGGCGAGCTTCCAATTGTTGCCTAAAAAGTTTGAAAGCCATTTAAACTTTCATCCGTTTAGAGATCTAATTTCTATCATCTGTTGCATTGCCAAAGGAAAGGCTTTTACCTTTATCTTTTGGAGTGAGAGTGCATTTTGTTTGTGATGACTTGATATAAGCCCTCTCTTCCCAAGTGTTTGAAAAGTTAAACCTTCCTTCCTCCCTTACTAAACCTGTTTTATTGATAAGAGAGTTATTCTAGCTGAAGCTGATACTAACTGGTAATGGTGTATGGCTTGCTACATATGCTGTGAAACTCTTATTCCAACTACTTCAATCAGATACTATATCTGCAACAATTGGCCTTTGGCTCAACACCCTTCAGTTACCACTTTCAATAGTCAAAGAAATAAAGTCCTTATCCATTTCATCTCTGAGGAGGATTTCAACAGATTCAATTCTCAAAAATCAGGTGTAACGGTGGTAGAGAATGATGAGAACGAACTTGTCCCAACTCTTGTGCAAACTGGTTGGAGGGTTTGTATTGATTATAGGAAGTTGAATGCCACTACTAGGAAGGATCATTTTCCTTTACCCTTTATTGATCAAATGCTTGAACGTTTAGCCGGACATGCTTATTATTGCTTCCTTGATGGTTATTCAGGGTACAATCAGATTGTAATAGCACCGGAGGATCAAGAGAAAACCACTTTCACTTGTCCTTTCGGCACTTTTGCTTATAGAAGGATGACTTTTGGCTTATGCAATGCTCCAGCTATTTTTCAAAGGTGTATGGTAAAGTATCTTTTCGGAATATGTTGAAAACATCATTGAAGTGTTTATGGATGACTTTAGTGTCTTTGGTGATTCGTTTGACCTTTGTTTGAACAACTTATCTTTAATCCTTGAACGATGTGTTGAAACAAACCTTGTGCTTAATTGGGAGAAGTGCCATTTCATGGTAACTCATGGCATAGTTTTAGGCCATATAATATCTTCTAAAGGCTTGGAAGTTGATAAATCTAAGATAGACCTTATTCGTGCTCTAACCCCTCCCACTACGGTGAGGGAGATACGTTCTTTTCTTGGTCATGCATGTTTCTATCGTAGATTTATCAAGGATTTTTCCAAGATAGCATCACCACATTGCAATTTATTGCAAAAAGATGTGGTTTTTAACTTTGATGAAAAGTGTATGGCGCCATTCAATCGTTTGAAAGAACTTTTGATTTCAGCCCCTATCATTAAACCACCGGATTGGAGCAAGCCTTTTGAGCTCATGTGTGATGCAAGTGACTATGCGGTTGGTGCGGTGCTTGGGAAACGTGTGGGGAAGATACCTCATGCTATTTATTATGCTTGTAGAACGTTAAATGAAGTTCAACAAAACTACACAACCACTGAAAAAGAGTTTTTAGCTATTGTATTTGCATTGGAAAAGTTTCGCTCTTATCTAATTGGTACAAAAGTTGTTGTCTTTTCTGACCATGCAGCACTTAGATACTTGCTAATGAAGAAAGAAGCGAAACCGAGGCTCATACGATGGATTTTACTCTTGCAAGAGTTTGATATTGAAATCAAAGACAAGAAAGGAATTGAGAACACCGTCGCGGATCACTTGAGCCGTCTTGATGTGGACAAGGAAGCTATCCCATTGCGTGAAAATTTCCCGGATGAGCAACTATTCTCAATTTCCTTTGGAGAACCATGGTATGCAGATATTGTGAATTACTTGGTAACTAAACAAATCCCAAGGAACTTGTCTCGTGCTGAGAGGGACAAACTTAAGAGGTTAGGAAACCAATACATATGGGATGATCCATACTTATGGAAACATGGCAGCGACCAAGTAATAAGAAGGTGCGTTCTATTGGCCAACCTTGTTTAAGGATGCGAGTTTAATTCTATATTGTCATTTTGTCACTCCTATGCTTGCGGAGGACATTTTGGAAGTAAAAGAACCGCTCACAAGGTACTTGAAAGCGGTTTCTATTGGCCAACCTTGTTTAAGGATGCGTACACATTTTGTACAACTTGTGATAGGTGCCAAAGAATAGGCAATCTAGGTGCCCGAAATCAAATGCCACAAACTTTTATTCAATTTATTGAAGTTTTTGATGTATGGGGTATTGATTTTATGGGTCCTTTTGTCAACTCTCATGGGAATTTTTACATCTTACTTGTTGTTGATTATGTCTCTAAATGGGTGGAAGCTAAGGCCACCCCAACTAATGATTCCAAGATTGTTTCAGATTTTGTGCAAGCTAATATTTTTGCAAGGTTTGGAATTTCAAGAGCCGTAATTAGCGATGGGGGTTCTCACTTCAAAAACAGGATTTTGCAAAGCTTGTTGAAGAAGTACAATGTGTCGCACAAGATTGCAACACCTTATCATCCTCAAACAAATGGACAAGCCGAGGTTTCCAACCGGGAGGTGAAATCCATTCTAGAAAAGACGGTGAATCCAATAAGGAAAGATTGGAGCATGCGGCTAAATGATGCTTTGTGGGCTTATAGAACCGCATACAAGACACCTATTGGGATGTCTCCCTTTAGGCTTGTGTATGGTAAACCTTGTCACTTACCCGTGGAGATTGAGCATAAAACGTTTTGGGCGATTAAGCAATGCAATATGGAGATGGATGGGGCTGGAAAGCAAAGGAAGCTGCAACTCCAAGAGCTAGAAGAGCTTCGCAATGATGCATTTGAAAGCTCGCGGATTTACAAGGAGAAAACAAAGGCATTTCATGATACTATGATTTCTAGAAAACAATTTTGTGTTGGGCAGAAAGTGCTTTTGTTTAATTCTCGCTTGCATTTATTTCCGGGTAAATTAAGGTCACGTTGGATCGGACCTTTCATTGTTACTAATGTGTTTTCTCATGGTGCAGTAGAAATTCGTAGCATAGCTACATGCAAGGAACTTAAAGTTAATGGGCACCGGTTGAAACCATATTATGAGAATTTCACTTCTGAAGTGGTGGAAGGAGCCAATTTTGTGGATGCACTCCCTTTGGAGGAGTCATAGAAAACAAGGAGCAAGTCGGGCTGACGACTTTAAACCAAGCGCTAAGTGGGAGGCAACCCACCGGTTTTGTATCTTTACCTTTATCTTTTTATTCTTTAAGCATTTTATCTTTATTTTCTTGTTTTTGCATATCATTTGCGAAATTTCCCACCTTGAACTTTCTTTGGACGATTCAATTTTACATTGAGGACAATGTAAAGTTTAAGTGTGGGGGAGCATTTATATGTTTGTTTTAGTTTGTTTTATCCCTTTTAAAAAAAATAAAATAAAAATAAAAATCAGAAAAATAGAAAAACCAAGAAAAAAATTTGTGCTTTTTGAACTCCGAAATCTAGAAACTTGTGCCTTTAGGATGACACCATTAGTGGATGGAACCATTTTGATTGCAGGAGTTGAGGAACCAATTAACCAAAAGGGACGAATATAGCTCAGAAATCACAAATAACATGATAGTTGTTACCATATCTCGGAATATCACCATATCGCATTCTATTTTTATTTTTTCCATATTTATATATTGTTCTCTAAGTGTTTTGGTGGGTCACTAACATCGACTTGGTATTACTGCTAGGATCAAATAGAGTGATTGAGTTGCTAAAAAAAAAAAAAAAAAAAAGACCGACCAATTAGACCAAACGGAATAAAAATGACACTTGGGAATAGCAGTATGTGTGAAACGTTGTCCTTGTCTCCGTCGCCTAAACAAGCGTGGAATGCACGATCCAAGGCAACTATCACATACTTGCTGACAAGGAAGCATGCGCTTCGATCCAAAAGATCTAATCATGTTGTCACAAAAAAAAAAAAAAAAAAAATAAGAAAAAAAAGTGAAAAAGAAAAAGAAAAGAAAAAATATTATTATTGTTGAATAAAGTCACTCCTGGTTCCCTTGTATATGCCATTGAGTTGATGTAGAAATAAGATTGTTGACCACTGGTTCCCTTGTATATGCCAGTGTGTTGACATTAGAATTCAGACCTAGCTCAATCCAATAGGATGCATAGGTTCATCTTGGCGGTGACCTTCAGACAGATATGGGAAACATCGATCACTTGTGAACATTCACCAACATCTACATCTATATCCATCTTCTTAACCTTTTCATTGTGATTGTGGTTTGTTAGTTTCCGAGTATTGTGGCTTGTTCGACTATCTAATAAGAGCTTTATTTACTTAAATATGAACTGAATTTGCACACGGTACCTCCTCCTGTAGTCATTTTGGATTCGTTCATTGATTTGTCACAAATAGACGGAGTTGGAAATTTAGGTTTTGTAGGAAGACTTCTTGTAAACCTTCACGAGACTAAAACTCGTCCACTAGGGACACCTAGGGGTTCAAAGGCTTGTTATTTATGCTAAAATTGACCGTAGCCTCGACGAGACGGAATTGTATGTATATTTTAGAATAAGTTTTGTTTGATTTGCTCGTGGACTAGCAAAGTCTAAGTGTGGGGGAATTTGATAGGTGTTGTAAAACACCTAATTTTATATCTAGTATTTATGCTTTCTTTGCTATTTATTTTGTGAAATATGTATCTTATGTGTGAATTTGAGTTGATTAGGTGGAATGGAGTCCTTTGGAGCAAAAGCAGGAGAAATTTTCCTTTTGGAGCGTAAAGGCAAAGAGGTCAATTCACATGCGAGCTATACTTGGAGCAGGCCAGGTTGCGCAAGCAGGAGGTGAAGAATGAACCATCACTTTGCCATAACTGACAGTGGAGAAATAAGCAAATGGGTTGTCGGCTATCTGGGACCGACAGGCCATGTGTAGGTTGGTTACCCCTTAACCACTAAAGTGGGTAGTCAACATGAACCCATTTTCCTACACAAACCTAAAAATCAGAGACACTCATGATTAGAGTTTATGTCTCCAATTTGGCCTGAGTGAAATGGCGGCAGCGTTATTCAGCCAGAAAAGAAGAGATATCAAGAGAGTTAATCAGAGAAGAAGACGTGTATTTGTCAGTTGGTAGTGATCATAAACTCAGGGAAGAAAAAAAAAATAGATTTGTTCTGTTATGGAATCTGAGAAGAATGTTAGGGTTCGATTTATGAAGAGAGGGTTCAGTTCTAAAGAAGATTCAGAGATAATTGAGTTTAAATGAACCAAGAAGAGATTTGAGATGATGGGTTCGATTCCAATGAATCAATTGAATTCAGATGACCTCATGGGAGAAATTATACTTAGGGTTTCTAAGATTTCAACACAAAGAAATTGAAGATGTGTTTGTCCCCAATTACAGGGAAGAAGAGCTAAATTGAGTTGCTGAGTGCAGTAGTGAATTGGGGTTAATCTTGGCTCAAGGTTGTAGTTCAATTTTCAGAATGATTTGAGGTAGTAAAGGAGCTGTTGATATCATAAGTTTTGGGGTTGTTTTGTGTTGGTGTTGTGGAATTCTGGTGGTTGAATCGTTTGAAGCAAGGGTCTGTTAATTGAGGTAAATGGTGATTTGATGGGGTTGAGATCAAAATCATGGATTGAGAGGGAGGAACTGTTATTGGGTTATGCAGTTGGTGATTGTTTATTTCCAATGGAAGGAGTTGGTGTTGGATATGAAGTTGGGTCTATTTATGAACTCAGAAAATGTGAAGTGAAGTTGCAGGTACTGGTGGTTACTCTCAGTTGGGTTGAGGTGAACTGAGAGATGATATGAACTGATCCAGCTCAGGTGAAGTACATGAAATGGCAGATGTTGATGCTATGGGGAGGATGCAACTGAGTTAGCTGAGGTTGATTTGGTGATGGCTGAGAAGGTGCAGTAAGTAAGTTGCTGCTGGTTTGAATTTGAAGTTGTTCTTGCTGTTGGTTCAAGAGATTGCAGGTGTATGCAAAAGCTACAATGGGTATAGATGAGAAGCTTGAACTGGAGGGCTGGAATTGAAGTTCTTGAGCTGAGAAGAATTGACAGAGCTCAAATGGAATTTGCTGCTTTGTTGTGCAGTAATGGAAGTGGTAGTTAGGGTTACAAGGAATGCAGCTGTAGTTAAGATGTGTGGCTGTGCTTACAGGATTATAGCCGTTGTAGCTGCAGAGAAGATGCATTGCAGGCCTGTAGTTCAACTGCAGTTTGTGGTGATATGAAATTGCAGGTGGAGGAACTGAAGTGAAGCATAGATGTATGCCTAGGATACAGGGAAAGGTGCAGTGCAACTGGTGATTGAAATGCTCATGGAATGAGGAACTTGAGTTAAGAAGAAGCAGTGAACTGGTAATGCTGCAATAAGGTGGAACTGTGCAGTTGCAGCTTTTACAGAGGTTGGAGATGTGGCATGGCACTGCAACAGTGGTACTAGTGGTTTGGAACTGGTTTAGATGAATATGTAGGGAGTTCAAAGGATTGAAGCAGGAAACGTCAGTATATGAATTGGTTCTGCTGCAGGACTGTGTAGTTGTAATTATGTTGACAAGCAGCTGTTGATGTTTCAGATTGCAGGTGCAGTGGTACTGAGGTTGCAATGGAATTGGATGGAAGCTGCAGAGATGCTTTGAGCTGGTATTGTAAAGTGAATGAGCTAAAGGTCTGGTTGGAATGAGAAATTGCAGATGGAGCAAAGAAGTAATGCAGCTGAAACAGTGCAAGGTTAAATGCTGAGCTAGTAGTGCAATTTTTATGGTGGTTTTGGCTTGAGGCGATGTTTGTTGTCGGTGTAGGTTTGAGAAGTTACTTGTGCCATGGGTTTTGAAGAATAATAGCAATTGAAGGTATGAAATACAAGTGATGGGTAGTGATTGAAGCCAAGCCATTGCAGGTGAACATGGGATTTGAGTTGAAGGGTGAAGCTGTAGATGTTGAGTTAGTGGTGATGAAACAAGCTGTCGACGCTCAGGGAGATGGAAATTGCAGTGATGGATGAAATGGTTTGTGATGCTATGTCTTTGGAGTTGCAGGTGTTGTATGTTTGGTGGTTTATGGGCATATGAGCTAATGGGGCCATTATGGCTGAACTGGAGCTGCGAAGTGCAATCAGTGCGCAACAAAAGCATGCCAGTGCAAATGGCTTAGGTCATGGAAACTCTGACCAGTTAGCCTACTAGTCAGCTCATCTGACTTTTTCCTTGACTCTCTAACTCGCATTGACTCAGTGAGGTTGACCGGGTGGACTTTCCCGGTCACCTAAGCGTCGGTCCGGTGCCGGATTCCGGCCATATTCCGGCCAAAAACACAGTTTTCCGGCGAACAATTTTTGGGTCATATTTTCACATGGGTTTTTCACACACATGAGTTTAGTGGACTTCTTGGTATTGGACCGTGGGCTTTGAAGACCTAATTTGGAAAGTTGGAAAGTTATAAAAGGAAGAGTTTCTATTCTTTTAGGGGGATCACGTATTTTTTTACTGGAGTTTTGGAGGAGAGCGATTCTACTAGGGTTTGCTTTCGTTTATTTTTCATGTTCTTCATTTTATTTTTGATAACAATTATGTTGAATCCCAAAACTATGAGTAACTAAATATTTTTATTGGTTATGGGATATAAAGTGGATTTCACAAATAAGATTTGATTCAATGTATTAGTTTTGTCTCAATAATTTACTGTTTATGATTCATGGTTCATATTGTTATATGATTGATTGTTTATTTGGTTGAGTTCGGAATCAATCCGATTTGCTTTCATTTCTAGAGCTATATTAGGGTTTTCAATACGAAAACGTTGTTTATCCCTGATTTTAAGTAGCATAAATGTGGGTAGTGCTTGTAGTGATATATCCTACTAGTCACATATGAATCATAACTTGGGTTAAATCGATTTAGTGCTTTTACACATTTTGATTGCCTTGATTAGTCTTATTCCATAGTACTTATTGCTTTTAGGGGGTTAAATCTAATTGTGCTTTTACTCTTTAGGTTGCTTTCTAGGAAGAAGTCATATATGTATCTTTTAATGTGGTTGTGATGAAATCAGGGAATTAGCGGGATACTCTTGCGATCAAGGTATCCTAGGACTTTTAGTAAATGAGAGATTAAAATTTCAATTCTAGTCATTGTTGAGAATTCGAGTTTGTGAATGAAACTATCTCGTGACCAATATTTTCTCCTTATTGATTATTTTTATTATTACTTTGCTTTCAATTTATTTCTATTGCTTTGAAATATCAAAACCCCCCCTTTGGTTACTAAGAATCTGAAAATTTGAATAACAACAAAAGCCTCTCTGTGGATATGAACTATTTCTTATCGCATACTACATTTATTTTAGTGAAGTAAGAAAGTGAAATTATATTTGACCGGCTGAAAACCGACCAGATGGGTCCCTTTGTCAATATATCATCTGCTTTGAAAACCTTTGATGTTGGCCCTGTTCAAAAGCATACTTCTCAGATGGACAATGGCTTGCCAATTATAGTTAAACAACTCACCACACAAAACATTACTGTAACTGCCTCAGTTATTGGTTCTGAGTCAACTCCTAGTGGGCCGATTCGTACTACCAACTCCTCAAGAAGATTCAAGACTGCTGCTTTACCAAATATTTGCCCTATTGTCACTGGAGGAGCTATTAGTTCTACTGAAAAGGATGCTATAGAAAATCTCAAAAGAAAGATCAATCCCAGGGCTGACTTGAGGAAGCGTACCAGAGCAAATTCAAATGTAGTTGGTCTTGAAGCTATCTCTGAAGATCATACTTCCAGTGAGCCGGATTATGCTCATCTATGCTCTCCAATCACCAATCTAGGTGAATTACCAGACATAGACTTGTATAATTGCTCTCTCAACACCCAAACTAGATTCAACTCCTTTGGCACCTTCACAGTTCCTGCTGATACCTCCCCAGTAAGCAATGGCGTCTGCAATAATTCCCCTCTCAATGCTGCTAATCCTAATCTGATTACTTCCCAAAGTTCTACTCAAAGTGGTGATGGCTCCAATTCTTCTCTTCGCAGTGGTTCTGGCAACCCCACCCAGGTAAATTCCAATCCTAATAAACCTATTCTTGATAATTATAATATGATCCTTAATCAATTCCCTGTCAACAATATAAATCTTATAGCATGGAACATTAGAGGCTTTGGAAAGAAATTAGCTAATAAAGAGCTTAGCTTGCTTTGTAAAAATGTTAACCCTGACATTATATTTCTATCTGAAACCAAAATGGGTAAAGATTTGGCTGATAGAAAATTAAAAAATATGGGTTTTCCCATATGTAGTCAATTTCGGCCATCTCGGCCGGAATTTCGGCGGAATTTCGGATTTCGGTTTTGGAACATACGAAAACCGAAATCTCGCCTAAACGAAAAGTCGCCGGTTTTTTCGGCCGGAATCAATATATTTCGGTCAAAATCGGTGTGTCTCGGCCGGAATTGTTCTTTTATATTATTTTTTTTCCCAATTTCAGATCCAATTTGTAATTTTCACCATAAATATGATATTAGTGTAAATTTTAAACCGAAATTACACCGAAATTTGGAACCGAAATTCCCCCGATACAAAGCCGAGACACTCCGAAATCCGAAATTAACTACCTTGGTTTTCCTTGTACCTTTAATGACCCTAGTGTTGGTAGGAGTGGAGGTCTGGTGTTGGCTTGGAAAAAAGAAATTCATTTGAATGTTATATCTTCTAGCTTAAGGGGCATCTATGTGAATTCTATTGACATCATCCATTCTAAAACTTGTCACATTCATTTTGTTTATGGTGAACCTGATAGATATCTTAGAGCTTCTTTTTGGGAACAACAATGTCAGCAGCTTACTTCTCCCATTGGTGAACCAGTTTTTGTTATTGGTGATTTTAACACTCTTTTAGGAACTGAGGATAAAAATGGTGGTCTTGAAGTGAATGATACTGATTTTGAGCTTTAATTTTTTTTTTTTGCTAGCCAACTGGTTAAGAAAACATCTATCAAGTTTTTCAAGAATTAGATCAGGTCCTTGTTGCATATTAGACCAAGTGAATCTTGGGCCAGGAAACCCAGGATCATGTAGACTGTGATTAGAGGAGAGCTGTCCTAAATTATGTGTTAACAATATCCCAAGGGACTCTTTTGATCATTGTCTTATGCATATAGGCTTTAATTATGAGGAAAATAGTATGCCTATGCCTTTTCATTTTATGGCTATGTGGATTGAGGATCCTACCTGTAGAGATATCATTGCTAATTCTTGGTCTGTCAATGTCATAGGCTCTCATGCCTATAAACTAAAAGCCAAACTTATGAACACTAAGAAGGGTCTTAGAGATTGGAACAAATCTTATTTTGATAATATTCAATCTGATATATCTACCATTAGAAAAGACTTGTTAAATTTACAGATATCTAATCCTACTGATACCCCTTCTACCTCTAGACTTAAAGCTAGATTAGAGTATCTCTATACCCTAGAGGAACTCTACTGGAAAGATAAGTCTAGAGAAGTCTGGCTCATTGAAGGAGATAGAAATAATCCTTATTTTCATAGAGTTATTCTTTTCAGAAGAAAGAGGAATGCTATCAGCTGGATCAAGGGTTCTAACAATGCTATTCTAACTGATAGAGATGGTATTGGAAATTCCTTCTTAGATTATTTCAAAAAATTTTACTCCTCTCAACCCCAACAATTTCAAGAAAAAATCCTAATTGATCTCCCTGTTAAGTTTACGGCTGAGGATAATGATTTGCTGAATATCCCTCTCACTGCTGAGGAAATCAAAAATGTTATTTTTCAAATGGGAGGCAAAAAAGCTCCTGGACCAGATGGTTTTACTGGTATCTTCTACCAAAAACACTGGGACATAGTGGGTGAAGCTGTGGTGGATATGACCCAGACTTGCTTTAGAACTGGTCACATTGCTAAAGTTTTCAACCATACCAACATAGCTCTCATTACAAAAGTCCCCCTGGCTGGTAAACCAGTACAGACCAGTTGGTCTATGTAACTTCATTTATAAAATTCTCTCTAAAACTCTTGCTAACAGACTCAAACCTTTTATGAACAACATTATATCCCAAAATCAAAGTGCCTTCATACCTAAGAGGAGTAATTCATGATAATATATTTCTTGCCAATGAATCCATATATTCAGTCAATCATAATTATAAAGTTGAGGGCAATGCTACTATTAAACTTGATATGTCTAAGGCTTATGATAAATTGGAATTTGGAATGGGGTTTTCTAGAAAAAGTTCTGAGAAAAATGGGCTTAGCTGAAAACTGGATTAAACTCATGAATCAATGTGTGTCTATTGTTTCTTATTATGTTCTTCTTAATGGTAGTCCTACTGGGTTTTTTCAACCTGAGAGAGGTCTAAGGCAAGGGGATCCTTTATCCCCTTACCTTTACATTATCTGTGTTGAGGATCTATCTTCTTATATAGCTAGTAACCAAAGAAATGGTTCTCTTAAAGGTATAAAGATTTGTAAAAATGCCCCTGAGATGACTCATCTCCTTTTTGCTGACGACTCTCTTCTATTTTCTTCTGCTACTACTGAAAATTTTAATGTTATAAAGAGTTATCTTCAAAAGTATTGTCTTGCTTCTGGTCAGGAAATAAATTTTGAAAAGTCTGGTATTCTTTTTAGTAGAAAAATCCCTGAACATAGGAAATCCATTTTAGCCAATATTTTGGATATCCAAAGCAGGGATTTGGGGGAGAAATATCTGGGTACCCCCACTGTCTTTCAATCTTCTAAAATTCAAACTCATATGAGCATTTTACAAGCTGTTGATGCCAGAATAACTGTTTGGCTCCATAAACTTCTTTCTCAGGCTGCTAGAACTACCTTGGTAAAACACATTATCCAGGCTATTCCCCTCTACCAAATGGGAGCTTTTCTAATCCCTAAGCACCTTCGTTGACAGATGGATGCCCATCTCTGCAAGTTCTGGTGGGGAGAATTGATGCGTGGCGTAGGTGCACTCAAATTAAATTACTTATTTTCACACAATTAACTGGTAATATAATGGAAGTAAGGATCGTTCCCACGAAGAGCATGGAGTTTTAGTTGTCAAAAATGTCACAATGGGGGTTTTGTTTTAGATTGTAGAACAAAGTAAATAACAAAGCAATGAAAATTAATTAAGTTGCAAGCAATGGAGAGAAATATGATCAGGGAATCCTTCTTCGTTACTAAACCGTCATCAAGTTATTATATTCATCCATTAATACAATTAATCACAGATTATTACCAACCGTGGAATAACAGCTAGCTCAGTGCTATCCCCTAAATTCCTTATATCATTTGATCGAAGCTCTCCAATACCAGATTCTATTCGTCTAAACCACCTAGTAGTAGCTCACTAAAGGTGTAATTTTTCCGAATGCTTTATCTTTTGTGAATTATAGATTGATCCTAGTAGTTAGACTCTTAGCTCAAGGTCCACTTTCTAGTGTTGTTTATACACACAATCACTACACAGAATCCCTCTGCAAGGTCTTGTGTTCTCTACTTTTGTATGAATTATTTGACTATTACTTATCTCCTAACTCAATACTAGCATTTGATTGAATTAACAAATTAATTCAGTTGGCCACCTAAACAATCTATCAATTAATCATAAAAATTCTAATTAGTAAAAACAATCAATAATCATGTGAAGAACTTCAAAATAGATTTATATAATAACTCAAATCATGTCTAGAACTTAGAATTCATCCCCAATCATTAAGAAGTTTAGCTACTCATGGGATTAATGAAACCCATGAGATACATATTATAAAATGGAAAATAAATAGTTACGGTAATGAAGAACGCTCCAAAACCCTAGCTTTTTTCCCTTGTGTTCTTCTCTCCAAAACTTGATTAAAGATTCTATATTTCTTTTTAGAAATTATAGAAACATCTCTTTTATAGGTGTCCCAATTGTAGTTGTGCCCGTGCTCGAATCTCGGTCGAATGGTTGCCAAAACTTGGCCAAATTCTCATAAGAAGGTCACGACCAAAGTCTGTCTCGTGGAAAGAATGGCTATACATCCAAGTGGGCTTGCGCAAATGGCAGAGGCCCAGCCCAAATAATCTTCCTTAATCCTTGTTAGCCTGTTAGTTCCGTGGAACTGACAGTATAAACTTCCAATGACCCTCCGAAACTTTCACGGACACTACTCTGTCCGCGAGCGAAATTTTCTGTTGGATTTTGCTTTCCCTTCGTCAAAACCACGGGCACTCAAGCCACCGTGAGTTTTTAAACTCCCTGAATTCGTAAAACTAGACCAAATCTCTCGGATATTCACCCCTCCGTGATAAGTCCAATTCCATGAATTTTGGTTTTTGTTTCTCAACCTCCTTGATAACTTATCCCAACGTGAAAATATTCTTCTTCTGAGTTTCAAATTTTCCGGCGATCTTCTCACGTATACCAGGTCCTCACCAGCTCAACTCAATTCGAATCCTCACTCGAGTTCTGATCTCCTGCAGCATCATTAATCTTTGGTAGCGAACCATCATCATTTCCAAACAACACCTATATCACCCTATTCTTCAACTGAGCTCGAGAATAGATATTAATGCCTCATTGCTGTTGATGATCACCAGAAGCAACTTTTATCGATTCTTTCAACTCCAACAAAAATCCAATGATCTTCCCGAGCTCCATCACCAGCCACTGCTCTTAATCGAGCTTAACAACTCCATCAATGATCACTTGAAATCTTCATAACCACTGCCAATATTAGTAGCAGCTCAACCCATGCATATTGCTAACCAGCTCCATTATCACCTAACTCGCTCTCACTGCCATTAAATCGAGATCTTCCGTCGTCACAGATTGTAGGCAAGAGCAGCAACCAACTCCTCCGTCCATACGCTGCTCCTCCTTTCTCTCCGGAACTTCATCTATCCTCCTCATCATACTACAATCATGAGACTCGATCCAACACTAAGCTTCAACGCTGCCATGAACCACCAACTAACTCCTCCTTTACAGAATCGAGCTGTCTTGATCAGAAGCTCCATCATCGTCATCTCTGCCTACTGCCAAAGCTTCCAACATCATCACAGTCAAGTTCATCTCCTTCCTGCCATTCGAGTCCCATTCAACGGATAATGACAGTAGCACGTTGTTCCCAACTTCTCCATCGAACTCCTCTCTGCCAGTAACACCCATAATCGATCACTGCCAAAAGATACTGGTAGCAGTTCAACTGTCAGTCACGTCCACAGCATTACTGCCGTGATGTACTACCAATATATGCAGCAACTCCATCAATACACAGCTCTGACCTTCTCCTCATTCGCTAATATCACAGCCACCAACTTTTCTTCTCATCACCGAGCATCATCAGCTGCACCACCAATTATCATTCATGACCACTGACATCTAACAACATCTCCCAGCACCGAGCTCGAGTTTTTCCATTGCCATCCAACGTCATTAATGGCAGCAAACCTCTTCTTTCCCTGTGTTCCCGTGATACTCCAGCATCTTCTCTATTTTTTTATCAACACATTGAATACCAACTCAAGCAGCAAACTTTCATTGGTTCAGAAGCATCACCAGCTCGATCCAAAACTCAAGACAACCAGATGATCACCATAACCCAAAATATTACCATTTCCATGGTCATCAGAATCGCTGCTTTGTGCATGTGAAGTAGGGTGAAAGATATAGGTAGCCCCAAGTAAAATATCCGGGTGCCGTTAACAGTTCTGTGCGTTCACAATTCTTGCAACTTTGACTCGTTTCAATCGCCCATAGATTCTTCATACGATGTCGGATTGACACCATTCTTTCGCCGTTGGCTTCGTCTTTTCGTCCTCTTCGAGATGATATCAAGGACTCCTAGGTTTGAATGAGTTTCACTTGGTCATTGGCCCTTCTTCGCTTGCGACTAACTTTTTTTATTGCACAATTAAGTGCCAATTCGCTTCTTTTGGATGATTCACCTAGCAAAACACAAATAAAGAAAAAAAAACGTAATATACAATAATTTTGCAAGAAACTAAACAATTACTAGCATGGATTCGACACTAAATATATGCAAAATATGCACTTAACAAGAATCCTTAGATCCAAAAGATAAAAAACTTCATCTTTTGGGGTGGGATACTCCCTGCTCCCCTAAATCTGAAGGTGGTCTGGGATTTAGAAAAGCTGAGCTAAATAATCTAGCTATGCTAGCCAGAAATGCCTGGAAAATCATTGAAAACCCTGACTGTTTGTTAGCAAAAATTCTAAAAGTTAGGTATTTTCCTAGGACTGATTTCCTCAATGCCAAGTGTCCTCCCAATTGCTCTTGGACTTGGAAATGTCTTCATGCTATTAAGGAGTTGATTAAACCCTTTGTGTCCTGTATTGTAGGAGATGGAAAATTTATTAACCCTTGGTGTGATAAATGGATACCAAGTATAGGGTCTGCTATTCCTAACCCTTGTATTCCTTTAAATCCCACCTTAACTGTTGATTATTTTATTAATAATACTACTAGAACTTGGATTGTTTCTAGGCTCACTACTCATTTTGATGATGCTTCTGTTAAGAAGATTATCACAATTCCCTTAAGCCAGCTTTGCACTCCTGATAAGAGGGCTTGGGACCTCTCGAAGAATGGGAATTTTTCTTCTAAATCTGCTTATCTGGGACTCAGAGGCTCTTACCCCTCTCCATATAAGACTCTTTGGTTACACATCTGGAAAATTAGAGTTCCCTACAGAATTCAACTTTTCCTTTGGAAAGATGCTAAAAATGCCTTACCAGCTAGAACTGTTCTACATACTAGAATGCCTATGCATTCTGTTGATTGTACCAGGTGTAAGGATCCTCTTGAAACTATTATGCATGCTTTGGTTCTGTGTTCTTTCTCCTCTAAAGTTTGGTTTTTGTCTAAGTTTTGTATTAATATTGCTTTCTTTACTCAATTTTTTTTTTCAGCAGTGGCTTGTTTTCTGGTTACTGGACAAAAACTCCATATTGCATGATGAGGATCAACAACTCTTTGTTTCTATTCTATGGTCTATCTGGACTAGTAGGAATAAATTGGTTTTCCAAAACTTGTCTGAAACTCATAATTCTGTCTTAGAAAGAGCTAAAGTTATGCTTCTTACTAGAAAGAATTCTGTTGTTACCACTCTTTCTAGTCCTGTTGTTTTGAATCACAAATGGATGCCCCCTATGGTTGGATGGTTCAAATGTAACACTGATGGAGCCTATGATGGCATCTCTGGAGACAATGGTGCAGGTTATGTGATGAGAGATCATTCTAGTAAAGCTTCCCTATGTGCTTCCTTGGTCTTTGAAGTCCGGTCAGCTGAAGAAGCTGAAGCTAGAGCTATCTGGGGAGTACTAAAGAAAGTTGTGGAACAGAAGATTACTCATATCATTGTTGAAACTGATGCAAAAAAGTTGGTGGAACAATTCTCCTTAGGTATTTTTGAGGGAGATGCTAGGACATATGCTATCTTTAAAGACATTCAACATTTTGCTTCTAGTTTAATTACTTGTAATTTTACTTTTCAACCTAGAATTTGTAACTCTGTTGCCCACGAGTTAGCTCTTTGGGAAAAACAGAAAAAAAACATCTATGTTCTGGTCTATGCCTCTTGGTTGGCTAGCTCCAGCGTTTGCACAGACCTTTAGCCTGTTCTAAGGCCTTTGATTATAATAAAAAGAAAAAAAGAAATATGAGGGTTATGATATTGGACTCTTTGAATTTCAAAGAAACTTGAAATTAGTATTAGGGGTATATTAATTATATGTCCCTACTTTTGACACCCAATAAATATGTCCTTATACAACAATAAATATGTCCGTACTTTTTTATAACATTATCCATTTAATATTAGATTACTTTAATACCCTCACCCATATAATATTTATTTTTATTTCAAAATACAACAAATTTCTTCCTCTACCACTTCACCACCACCACTAGCACCACCACCACCAACATTCAACTACCATTCCACCACCACCGTTCAACAACCACCACCTACCAACCGCCACCACCACTAATATTCCACCACCACTCCTTCACCACCACCATTACACCACCAATAGTCCTCCTCCACCACTAGTCCGTCGTCGTCGCCACCACCACGCTTACTGTACCGTTTTAGATATTTTTAGATATTTTTGGATCAACAACAGTAGTTGATCCAAATAAAAATAGAACCAACAACATTTGATCAAAAAAAAAAGAAACAACAGTAGAAGTTGATCCATGTAAAAAATTGAATCAACAATGAAAGTTGATCCATATAAAATGGAGTGAACTTGGAGTGAGTCGAACACGCATCATATGAATTGGAGTCAGTCATGCTACCATTGCACCACAAGTTCAACATTGGAACAAATTCACATGATTTAAACTACAAAACATGAGTTCAAATGATCAACAACAGTAGTTGATCCCATATAGATGGATCAACAACCATAGTTGATCCAAAATCACCAACCATAGTTGATCCAAAATCTTCAACCCAACTAACCACCATATTTCATTACATGTAGCTTCATAAACACCAACAGCTCCAAGACCAGCTTCAAAACCAATCTTAGTTGAATCAACAATGGATGTTTATCCATTTCAATTGGATCAACATTGGATGTTTATCCATTGCAGTTGGATCAACAACCATAGTTGATCCAATATCACTGCCTGACCACCATATTTCATTCAACAACATACTTCAATCTCTGTAACAACAACTCATACCAACACTACCAACAACAAAATCACACATCTCCAGCACCACCACCACCACTACCAAACAACCAAAACCAAAATCCAACACCAATTTTATCATCACATAGTTCTAAACTATTCGCATCTACGTCACAATCACTTACAATACCACCCGTACCGAAAGAAAATTAGATTCAAATACATACCAAGAATGATAGGAGGTGGTGGTAATGGATTTGAAGCCGAATTAAATCATGTTTATCCTATTTGCACAAAGGCTTTGCACCACCGACCAAGCTAGAATTTGGGATCAATAATTAAATTTGAAGTACATGAATTGTAAATAAACAATGCAAAGACATTAAAAAAGCTACACCTATAGAAGAATTCCTATAACTAATAAAAAGCTTCAAACTAAAACACCACCTAAGAACTTTTCTTGACAAATCCTCCCGATCCACATCCATAACTACTTCATCAACTCGAGAACAAATCCAATTGTCGTTAACCCGTTCTAGATGAGCCCTCAATTCCCACTTACGGTTTTCGATTTCATCTCCCCGACAAAGGAAAGTATACAGAATATATAGAACGATCTTCCCAAGTACCCTTACTTCGAATAGGATCTCTACCCGTAATTATCAAGGAACAACTTCTCTTAGCAAACACTTTTTATCATCTTCTTCGTATAATTTTGTGTATTCAATTAAGAACTCGTCTTTTTCCGTTTGCTTGATTATTCTAGTTGGAAATACGAACCCAAGAATCCTTCTTCTTTACTGCTTACTTCGACTAAATCACCATGATGGTGAAATTGTTGGTAGTGGTCCAGGAATAGATGGAGATTTTTGTTTCTCTCAAATTTGAGATCTGAGATAGGAAGGAAAGAAGAAGAAGAAAGGACCAAAAGGTTAAATGTGGAATTATAAACATTATTTTTTCACACAAAATTTCAAATATGCCATTAGGGATATTTGTAAAGTTTCATAAAGATATTTGTGTAGATCCTTCAAAAGGAAGGACAATAATTCAATTACCACTTAGTATTATTGTGCTGTTTCACTTGGATGTTGACGTTGTAAGTGGGCTGTGCATACGCCGGCACTACAAACAAACTAGGAAGGCCACCAAACACTGTGAGTTGTCTGATTCTCTCTCTCTCCCCGTCTCTCTCTGTACATTCAATACTGTGATTCTACAAGGATCTTCTCACATTATGGGATATTTTCATTTTATGGTCCGCACCAGATGCGCATCCAAGACTGACAATGAACACACTAAATCTATACCGTATCAAAAGTTACTTTCATTCTAGTTTGCGGGAATTCTATTGCGCCAGGAACGCTACGTTTGTGACATCGTGCCCCTTAAAACATTGATTTTTTCTTTGTTTTTATCATCTCCTACAAGGACTGATTAGTAGTGTTGTGTATAAATTGGTGTTCTTACAACTTGGTCATTATACTTGTAACTTGTATTGCAGATCAAAATTTTCACTATTAACCGAACTAGGATTAGCTCAGTTGGATATGACCATGAGGCTGCACTAACCGATCAGCAACAGAAAAAAAAAATTAAGATTAATCATATAAGTGATCTTTTTTTACTGAAAGGCCAATCATTTTCTGGAAATAAAAAATGTCAGGTGACCCAATTAATAAACATCGCGGAAAAAAATCAGTGTTCTTCTGGAAATGATATCCTCCGCCCAATTTTTTTATTTTATTTTAGAGTCCCTTTTATATATATATATTTTTTTTTGAACAAACTAAATTTTATTTATGTAAAATTTCGACAACATAGAGTCATGCCCAAATTGGCTATAATCTTGAGGACCATGCCTATTCTTAACATTGTTGGTATTCATTAAATTCCATTTTTCCACTTCTATGCTTGAGCCACCTTTCTCATTAACTGGATTCATGAAGAGTCCCCTTTTTGCGCCATCCTTTGCAACACTGTTGATTTCAGCTTCCTTCATACCTCTCCAAGATCGATCAAGATACTCTGTACCACCTTTACCAGACATGTTGGTCTTAAAGAGAACTTCCTCATCATATCCACCCATCATCTCCCTGCCTGAACCATTATCCCTATTTATGTCTTCCATGTCCGTACCTTTTCCTTCATCCAGAGAGAAACCTAAAGTAGAACTTGAAGCATCTATATGAGATAGTTTCTCTCAATTTTATTTCTTTTTTGTATTGGAGATAGTTGGGAGTTCTCCACGAGAGTGTGATCCTCTTTTGGTTTAAACAAACAAAAGAAAAACTAAAGGCATGGTGTGCCAAATGCAAAAGTGGTGGGGCAACAGAATCACCCGACCAAATATGTTGGTTGGATTCGGGTGCCGAATCGGGGTCCAAAAAGTTTCCTCATTGGGGTTAACACAGGTCACAAGACAGCTATATAAGGGAGGGCACGTGATTCTGTTAATTAACAGTCATTAAAAGCTCTGGGACAGATCTTCCACAACTTGGTGTCTGTGACTGTGGGAGCTAAAATATCAAATTGCCTCTCTTAGCTGCAAAGAACAAAGATCTCTGCATATAGACCCAACTTGAAGCTGTAATTGAACATAAAAGACGGCAAATTTTGTCCTGCTTTAGAATGGGAGAAAAGGATATCTCACTGTGTTTGTTTTTTCTCGATGTCTATGCAGATTCTGTAATATATTGGGTATGTTTTGGTGGAAGTTGAAATCTATCGGTTACGCTAAGTCTTATGGGCTAGATTGAGTTGATGGATTAGCCAAAAATGTTGCAGTTCAAAAATAATAATAAAATTGTCTATTTGTTAACACTAGTTATTTCTTAGCATTTGCTCGAACTTGAACTAGCATCGAGATACTTGCGCTGAATTTTATAA
Organism: Papaver bracteatum; assembly: GCA_023529315.1. Lineage (NCBI taxonomy): Eukaryota > Viridiplantae > Streptophyta > Magnoliopsida > Ranunculales > Papaveraceae > Papaver > Papaver bracteatum. The sequence goes on along the minus strand of JAJJWX010003277.1, from coordinate 984,132 downwards.
GTTCAGCGCCACAAAAATCACCTTTTCACTGAACCAAACATCGCACTAGATTTATTTTTGATTTGACGGCTGAGATTGGTTGCACCGAACCAAAAAGCGTTGGCGCTGACGTGGACTGCTAATGCCATAGGACTTAGGAGGTTGGCCTAGCTGTCGTGGACTGCTAATCTAGCTGCTAGATTAGCACACCATATGACTTAGCCTCATAAGGCCTATTCATATGCATGTTGGGTAAAAGTTTTATTTGACATAGCAGGTGGAATGGAAAATAAACTGTGCTACTACGATGAAAGGGTTAAGCGGTTGAGTTGCTATGGACCGTTATTGTGAATACCGCCACCGATATTAGTATTATCGCTGACGACATTCACTGTAACGTTCGCCCATTACTCTATCGTTAACCGCCATTTTATAGCGGCTATTTGCCCCCTGTTGCACTTCTATATATACGCCCTTTACTTCATCAAATTACTCACATCTACATCTACAAATATTTTACCCATTTCTTTATCTATATTTTCGAATTTAAATTTCATAATCATAATCATCAATGTCGAGTTTTGACGAAGAGAGGGATATTCATATCAATAGGTTTAAAGTTCAGCAACAAATGCATCAACGGAGGTTGCAATAACTTTATGATGATGAAGAAGAAGATAGAGAAATAATGGAAACTCTGATGCTCGCACATTCGGGCCAAATACCTAGAGTTCCAGAGCCTCAAGAAGTATTCTCAAGAAGATATACATATCGAGGGAGAGAATTTCAGCACCAGAAGCTAATGGACGATTATTTTCTTCCCAATTGTGTGTACTCTGACCAAGATTTCCTATTTGGTTTTTGCATGCCTCGCCACCTGGTGATAAAGATTATGTCTGAGCTTTGTCGAGTAGAACCTACATTTGATTATCAGTTTGATGCACTAAGTATTAGAGGTCATAGTCCTGAATAAGAATTTACTTCGGCTCTACGGAATCTAGGTTATGGAAAACCTGCGGATGCTATGCATTGGGTATGGCAGGGATGCCCTAATTATTGGGCGAGTCAATATAAGGGTCACTACTAAAAACCAACCGTTATCCTTGAAGCTGCTGCTTCTTATGATGGTTAGATATGACATGCTTTTTTTGGTATTCCGGGTTCACAAAATGATATTAATGTGTTGCACAAGATGCCACTGTTTGAAGATCTTAAGTATGGAATTTTTCCCCAAGTACGTTTCTTAGTCAACAACAATCAATACACTCATGGTTATTATCTTGCGGATGGGATTTATCCAAAATGGTCAACATTGGTTTAATGTTACCGTCAGCCCTCTTCTGGCGACTTGGGTCTTTCATACCGACATTTTAACGATTGCCAAATGGCGTGCAGGAATGATGACGAACGGTCTTTTGGAATTTTGAAGAGGAAGTTCGCTATTATTTGTGGGCCATATCGTGGTTTAAGTCCTCGTGAAATGCACAAGACTATGCTCACTTGCATAATTCTACACAACATGGTAATTCAGTAAACCCGTCATAGTAAGGAGTTGACTAACTATGAAGATAAATATTTAAGGCCCGAGATTCAACCAGCAAGAGGCTTGCCTGCAAAAAACTATGGGAAAATGACTAATTACATTCAGAACCCGAATATGTATCAAAGGTTAAGAGAAGATCAGAGAGTGAATCTTTGGGCAGAGTATGGAAGAGAAGGTGGGCGTAATTATTAAGTTTTATTTTATGCTTAGTTTAAATATTTATTAGTTTGATTGTTATATTAATTAAGTTAACTTATTACGTAGAATGTAACTACGTTTCAAATTAAACAACTTTTCATTTCAAATTAAAATTCAACATTTCAAATAAAAAATAAAAATAGTATATCAATTATCTAGAGGTATTACTACATCGAACTCATCATCCTCATCATCATCACCAGCTGGGTTGTGATTATATCCAAATTATTTTTTAACATATGCTTGTAGCTTGTGAATTTCGAGTTTTCACACATGTTTTTGTCCGACATTCATAATTGAAGTGTCTGCACCAAGAATCTTATGCTTGTAATAGTCATTGACAAATTTTTATTGAGAAAGACGACTTTTTTCGTCTCCCGGTTTTGAAATTTCCGATCAACCGCTCTTTGCTTCTCGATGGCCTTCTGATGTTCCATAAACTCCGCCATGCTAAAATCATCTGAGCTCTCCCCTTCTTGAGCTAATCTTTTAGCAAGTTTTGCTTTGTTTCTTCCAGTAAATTTGTTATTCCCATCATCATAAACAACTAAATTGGCATTTCGGTTTCTTGTAATATCTGATGAAAAAGTTTGATTTGATGTATCTGGTGAAAATGGTAAAGAATTTGGTGTTGAAGGAGAAGAATTGTATGGTGGTATTTCAGGTACTTGCTGTGGAGATGCTAACACATCTGGATTATATTTGTTCAACACTTTAAAAATATGATAACAACTTTCGAATTGGATTTTTTTTTTTTGTACAAACCTCTCTATCAACACCAGGTTCCATAAGACTGCTCTCCCGGCCTAGCTTGGCTTGTATTATCCCGACAATATGTAAGGCGACTTCCCTATTGATCACAATGAATCATTTTGGGACTTAGCCCTTAGATTTAGATTGATCTTGAGAATCCATATTACAAGAAATGAGGAAGGGCAGAGAAGGAGTGATTAGTTTATATTGTTTTAAATTAGAATAGTATGATAGATTAAGAAATTCTAGTGTGAGTTGAAATGAATTTGAATATTGAGTATTTATAAGGGAGGGAATTTATCTTCGTTGAATGATCAGCCGCTGACAACTGATCTTAGCATCGGTCGATCTAAAGACCAGCGTTGGAACCTCTATGACCAGCGAGCACTGGAAATACCATGGGGGGATGGAGTCTCAATCACCCGATAGAAACTCCATCTCATATACCTAAGTGCTATTCCTGACACTTAGGCAGGTGAGTTTGACACTTTGGCATACCCATAGTGGGTGAGAAAGTGCCAAATGATGGTGTTTGACATATGCATAGGAATATGCCTAATGCCTATAAGCATACAAATTTACATACCTTGATCGAATATCTTTTTGAAAGAAATCAAATATGTTTTCTAATAGAGACAAAATAGTCATAAAAGTATACACTTAGGTTGAAGCAACTCATAGGATCGTAAAGGACGTCGGCTAGAGGAACCGTGTTACGTAGGGTATGTTAGAGCATAGCTCAGTTGAACCCACCAAGCGTTGGTATGTCAAGTTTGGTTGTCATATTTTAGTATTAAAACTCATCTAGGGACGCTTGATTAAATACTAGAGTTAACTTCGTTCAGGTTAGACTAAAAAGTCTAGGAATGTTGAGACATACAAGTATTACTCCGAAGACCTAAAGAATGTGAAGAAGTAACGAATACAATGACGACATCATCCTTCCACTCGAGGTTAGTAACATTGACTTGATATTGTTTCCATTCCTAACGTATCTTTGAAGTCGTGATATATTGAAAACATAACATGCGAAGCTGTATATATTGTATATAATACTCTAGTGATGTGAGTTGGTCATAATAGTTGATCAAAGTATCAAGGAGAAACATATTACGAAGTATAAACGCTTATCTTTTGGAACTTCGTAAATTCGATATCGACATAATCTATTGTATATAGTTATTTGATTATGTATGCATTATATATGAATGATTTTACTCTAGGAAACAATGTTTTATAATATTTGTTTAAAGGAAGTACATTTATGAATTTGTTTCATACTCGAAAGTAAATCATGATTGGTCTTGTTATTCATTGAATATCTTTTGTATGACCAATGGAAGATGACTTTGGTAGAACCTATCTTAACTTGTTGAGATTTATGGTATAACCGGTCATAGCCTATATAATATAGTTTGTTGTAATGGGTCATGATATTCAATGGAAATCAAGGTGTAACCGATCAAAAGCTATATTGGAATGCAAGTTGTAACCGGTCACAAGTTAATTTGGGACCCAAGGTATAACCGATCACAAGATGATTTGGGAATTTAGTTGTAATCGATCACAATCTACCTTTGGGAAGCAAGGTGTAACTGATCACAAGCTAACTCAGGAAGTAAGGTGTAACCGATCACAATCTACCTCTGGAAATCAAGGTGTAACCGGTCATAACCTGGTTTGGGAAACATGGTATAACCGATCACAACTTACATTGTGAGGTTGGTACAACCAATCCCAAGATGAAAAACCGAGTTTCCAATATTCACATATATTTGTATGTTTTATGTGGAGCTTGGAATTAGGGTTTGCTAAGAAACTTCTAGATGTCGACATATTTGATGTACATAACTCTTATCATTTATTGCTCAAAGATATTTCTTGATACTCAAGGTGATCCCTGGTCTGAAAAAGTGAAAATCATTTAATTATAATTTTCATCATATATGTTTTAATTACCAGCAATTAAAGCATATCCTCCGGAAAATATTATTAGTTAATGTGCTAGACTAATAATAAAAGTTTTTCCATGAGATTTTTTCGGAAATATTGGTTAAAATTAATTGGGAATAGGAAAACCGAGTTTAGGTACTTTAATGCATATCTTGAGAATATTTTCGGTTTTGGAATTTCCTTGTTGTCCAAACAACCTTAGTCTATAAATACTTGAGTTTGCATTTCTTGCAAACTATCCCAAGAGCCAGGAAAACTTCATTTCTTGTTGTTTCTGGTGGAGCTGTCTATCTGGAGAGGAAGGCACCCTAATTAGGCGAAATCTCTTACGACCGCTCGTTTAAAGAATTTTGTGGGATAGCTCTACGAGTACCGTTGGTGGGAAATTAGATAATTATAGTGTTATTAGTTTTCGAATATTGATTTGATTGAATAACGATTGTTGAAACTTTGATTGCATCTAGTTTGTTTATTATTGAGAATCTTTTCTTTTGATATAAGATTTACTCAGACTAGATCAAAGTATTGACGGGATATTTAGAACCATCTTTGGATCTAAAGACATCTTGTGATAATCTATTGTTAGCAAACTCCGTTCTGTGCATGATTGATCACAAGAGGATTCAAGTGTTGTTGTGCAGATTATTGAAGGCAATAGAAGATTTGAAGACGAAAAAGAATTCTTATTAGTTTTCGTAACCTATGGATTTAGTGCACAAACCTTGATCAGATGGGATCCAACTAGAATCAGTTTATCTTTGATAGACTTGATTGATTAGTTGCATGAGATCGGCATCGCTTTATAATTTCTCTTTGAGATCTGTATTGATTGATTGCAAATCTATAGCTTGAATATTTCGGTAATCAAAATATGATTGATCTAACCAGACAAAGGAGTTTATTAGATTAAATATAAAAGCCATTTTCGACGACTCACTTATCTTCTATCAATATTGATTAGAGTGGTTACCAAACATATTATTCCTTTGTTTTTTGGAATACGATCCAAAAGACTTGTTATTCACGTGCATGACTCTCGAAATCAAAGGCACATGGATACTAGCAAAACTAAGTAGCTAGAGGTAGTCTGCTTGGTATCAATTATACGAAGTTGGTATTATATTTTGTATAGCGTCTTAGTTCTGAGAGTACTTAAAACTGGACTAGGTCCCGGGGTTTTTCTACATTTGCGGTTTCCTCGTTAACAAAAAATTGTTGTATCATTTACTTTGTTTTCCGCATTATAATTGTTGTTATAATTAAGTAAATTACACACGGACGTAAATTCCGTAACACTTGATATTGATCATATAGAGTTTCGGTTATTTCCGAACCTATTATCAAGTGCATACTTTGTCGTCGTATAGTCTCGATCTTGTATCCATAGTCAATCACACAAATGATCTTGTTGTTGTATTGCCTCGATCTCGTATCCATAGATGATCACACGAAGTGTGAATCGAATCTGTTGTATTGTCTCGACTCTATCCATAGACTATCTCATTCGGTAAAGGAATTATAGGTGGATAATCAAAAGATTGTGGTGTATTTGGGTACCCTCATCTTTTTAGGGTCTTAAGATATCTAAGAGACGTAAAGGTGCACACTGAAAATAAATTGGTCGTACGGTTGATTCGGTCTTAATTACAGTCCAGTTCAAGTTCTGCACTAGGTCACGAGAGTATTCTCCACATTAGAGTTTTCCTTGTTGATTTTTTTTCTTCTAGTGTCTTGTGTTATTTTTCCTGGCTTGATTGGGGTATACCAAGATTTAACTTCAATACCCTTGAACTAATTAAATGCTAAAATTAAAAACTAAAAAACTCTTAATCTTCCCTAGTCTCTCTTCTCTAATCTCTTTGCTCTTCCCCTTCATCTTCTTTCATTTCTTCCATCAACCGAAAATATTCAACATTGATTTTCCAAAAAAATGGTTGATTCTACCGGCGAAAAGAAGACTCTAAGTGATGTCTAAACTCAAACTCATCATTGTGTTGTGTGATTTGGTTGTTATATTAGGTTAGAAATCGAAAATTATGATTTATGTGTCTTTAGTCGGCAAGGTCGTAACATGCATATCTTGCCGACTTTTCATAATAGCCATGGCGACTGTAAAAAAATTCAACCAGACTGCATGGTATTTTCATTCAACAGCCGGTGGGGTATTTTCCTCAACAGCCGGCGGGTTTTTTTTGTTGTTGTTGTAGAACTTGCCGACTAATATTAATCGTCTCATGTGTGTCAAAATAATAAAGTCGACATTGTTATTTAGAAAGAACCTTGCCGGCCAAAGTTAGTCGGCATGGTCTTCATTCATCGACCTTGCCGACTTTTCATACTTTTAGAACTGAAAGTGTTGATTTCTGATCTAATTTTGAGTATGATTTCATAAAACATCTTTCCAATCCCCTTTTTAGAAGTGTTTGGGTAGTGTGCTTTTATTTCCATTGCAAAATATTTTCTCAAAATAATTTTTTTTTCCTCAAAAATCTTCCCAAATAAGTTCAATCAAAAACAAAATTTCATTTCATAAGTTTTAATCTACTCAATTAATCAATCTAAACTCAATTAATTAAGCTAATCAGATTATTTTAGTGTTAATTAAACAAGGGTATATTAGCCATTTAGAAAATACATGGTTAAGGGTGTATTCTTTTACTTCAAAATGACCCTATTTTGTCTTATTGGGTATACCCCAATTAATCTGGGTATTTCCCAATCAAGCCAGGTTATTTTTTTTTCGCATTATATTATTTATCTTTATAATAGAAATATCACAAGTAGTACGCTAAATGACCTAGACAGTTTTTAAGCCTAAAATGTTGTATACAACCTACAAGATCTACTTTTGAGAATTCATATCTTGAAAGAAATATTACAAGACTTGCAGGGGTTTACTCAATAAATACTTTTATCGATTTCCAAAGAGTTTAATGGATTTACAAAGTATTGTGTTATTGGTTGTATACTTTAAAAATCTCTTTCAAAGTTTATGTTACTCGTTGTGGATTGTCAAAAGGTCTTCTAAAGTTTGTGTTACTCGTTGTAAACTTAAAAATTCAAAGACTTTGCATACTTATCTATTTTCAAGACTTTGAGTGACTTTTGGGTATATATTTGCCTTGGTAAAAGTCTTGCAAAATATGTAAGATTTTGGAAGACTTCCAAATTTTTTATAAAGATGTTTTTTACTCTATCTTATTTTTTTTCATGAATACACAATCTACTAAACTCCTATTATAGATGAGTATAAATTATATGATATGATTAAATATTTTTTTAAGTTTAATTATTATGTACAATAATAATTTTTTTAATTTATTGTTACACTTTATTGTATTTCATTGAACCAAAAAAATAAGTTATATATATAAAATAATAATAATTTAGTTTAATATAGTTGAAGTTACTACAATAAATAAGCTACAATAAATTTTATATTTATGTCTATCATGCATATTTCCATATAAAATTTGTTTATACAACTCTTCAAGACTCTACAAATGTCTGCAAGACATTAGACAACTCTGCATAACTCCGCAAAATTTTGCTCAATTCTGTATAATTCTCGCAAAATTATTAATTTTCATGACTCTTTTTAAATCTCTACAAATCTACAAATGTATTTATTGAGTAAACCTCCGTTGGTCTTGATGGAATTTGGTACTGTAACAGTTCGATTACATACTAAGTTATTGCTTGGATATTGATTTATGAGATCATCCAAGTTTAATTTGTCTTCATATGAGGCATTAATTCCTTATTGTTGATCTGTGTTGCTAATTGTGACAAGTTCGTCCATTCATGTTTCCCTTTTAAAATTTGGTGGTGTGATTGGTACCCATCTTTTTCACACTCTATTGAGGACCCAAGCTGTAAATTTAGAATAAGCAAGTAGCACAACCCGGAGATCCTTTGTCGAGCTAAGACCTAAGTGTATGAAATCAAGGACATATGCAACAAGCATCGAACATGAGAGCATTTAGAAGTAACATAACATGTTTTCTAGCTATTACATCATATCATTGTGATTGTTGTTCACGTAAGGTAAATTGTACGCTTATATGTCTAATAATTCCTAGTAACGAATAAAATCCTTGTATGCCACTGGGGTTTTTACTCTTCTCGACAAATAGGGGATCGATGTCTAGATATCGTCGGATGGTTATAAGGTGAGTTACGCATTTTTTTCCCGGAAGAGACTATAGGCGCCAACATCATTTGAACGAGATAATTGAATTAAAATCAGTTGTGGGTTGCATTCCATAAATGAGTTGGTTAGTGTAATTTGTTTTAAAAATGAATTAACATTGTGGACTGGTTCCCGGGTATTTTTCGCTAGATGGTAATTTCATCTTTAACACAATCTGCATGTGATTATCTTATTTCCGAATCATATTATTTTATCTGTATAGTTAACGTAGATCATATGAGTTATTAATATTTGTATTACTATTTCTCTATTAAATCCTAAAATTGTCCGTAGGAAAAAAAAAATCCATGGTTTCCAGGTCTCCATAGATTTTCATGCTATTATAAAAACTCAAAATTGGTTAATTAGTCCTAAAACAACAATTTCTGGTTGAAAAAGACGTGTAAAATTTGATACTGTTTAAATTGACGAAAATTAAAAAGATACTTTTCTATTAACCATTTTGGGTAATCTATCCAGAATTTTACAAATTAATATTTCACAATGGGATAAAATATCCCTATCTAATTATTAATATATTACAAAGTTGCTAATAGACGTCCCATTTTCTCCAAACTTTATGTCTAACTGCACCATCAGTTCCACTCGTCTTTAATCTTCTAATGGATTTTTTTTTTTTAAAGAGAAAAAAGATTACTGACTGAGGCAAAGCATACACAGATTTGGTGCTTACCAAGTTTGAAGACTTTGGTTCTTGCTACCCATTAAAGCTGATTGCCTAAGATCTGGGAAGTTAATGGACTAAATATCCTTACATATGACTCTTTCAAAAGTATTTAATAAAGACATCAGGTGATCAACGGTAGAATTTGTCTTCCAAGTTGTCGTTCTGTTTCCCCCTTTCAAAGTGATATTTAGGTTTCTGTTGGTTCCCAAAAGCTTGAATATTCTGCACTTCAAAACGGACACCCACTCTAGAGCATCTTGAGCAGCTAATAAGCAATCTCCTTCCTCTTTGCCGTGGGTTCTAACTCCCCTAGTTTTCCTTCCAATTGTATCTCCCGTTGGACCTGTAATAGCCACACTTATCCATGTTAGCCCCGTAGCAATGTTATAATTGGATAAAAAAGCAATGGAAATATTATGACAAAGGTTATTTTCGGTGTAGCTAACAGTTCTAATAACAGGGCAAAATTGGTTCCTAGGTGTAGAATTCTGAATTAATTTTAGGTGGTTCATTATCAGAGTTGCAGTGTTTTTGGGATTTGGTTTTATATCTTGGAAAGCCACATCACATCTGGCTTTCCAAATGAACCAGCACAAAGTAGCACAAATGTTTTCCCAAGGTCCCCAAGGGGTTTGGGGATGGTTTCCAGAGAACCATGAGTTGCACCAGTCAATCAGGGTTCTGAAATCTAGAATTGAAGCATTTAAGTTTAGATAACATAGAGCCCAAACAATTCTAGTGAAATTGCAATGCATCAAGAGATGTTCTCCGGTCTCTACATGATTCCTCCTGCACATTACACAAATTGGGTTAATATGAGAGATATAATTAAAAATACGCCCACTGAAAGGTAAAATGTTTTGTTACATTTTCCATATAAAGAATCTGATTCTTGGTATTACATCAAGCCCCCATATTTTCCCTGCCAAAGAATCATCTTGTTGAAGATTTTTCTTGTAATGATATCATAGAGGGATTTACTAGAAAAAATTCCTTGTGGATTATCCATCCACCTTAGTATATCATCCTTTCCCTTAATGGGATGAACTATGAGAATCATGTTAACTATTTCACAATCAAACAGAGTTTCAAGAGATTGAATGTTCCACCCTGAATCAGATAAGAGATCAACAACCAAAACAAACCCACTATCCCCACCATCTCCCGCCAAATACATAGAATTTTCTTCTAAATCTGTGATCCACTTGTCCTTCCAAATATGCACACTCTTACCATTACCTATCTCCCATATGTTATTCTCTTTTATCAACACCAAACCTTTGTAAACACCTTTCCAAGCCCAAGAAGAATTGTCACCACAAGTGGCATGGAAAGGGTTAGATTTAGGAAAATACTCACCTTTCATCGTTTTAGAATATACAGAGTGAGGTTGATGGAATAGTCTCCATCCATTTCTGGCAATGAGAGACATATTAAAGTTAGTTATATCCTTGAGACCATTACCACCCTTATCTTTATTCTTGCACATACCTCTCCAATTCTTCATATATAAACCCTTCTTACCATCATGCTTTCCCCACCAAAAGTCTCTAATAATAGTCGTGGCTCTTTGGGTAGTTTTCTAAGGGAGAATAAAAGTTGACATGCTATAGACTGGGATTGTATCTAACACAAGTTTTGCCATAACACCTCTACCAGGGGGGGGATAAGGTTTTTCCATCCCATCCTTTAACTCTACCAACCATTTTCTCTAACAGATTATCAAAACATGCTATTTTAGATTTATTTGTAAATAGTGGCCCCCTAGGTGTCTATCATTTAGACTTATCTTTTTCACCTGCAAGATGTTTATGATTTCCTTACCAAAACTATTACTGACATGTGGCATAAAGATTATGCCAGACTTAAAGAAATTAATCATTTGGCCTGAAGTTTTACCATAATCCTCAAGAACTTTTAATAAATTTCTACTTTGCTCTATAGAATCCCTAGTAAAGACTAGACAATCATCCGCAAAAAGTAGGTGATTGATAGAGGGGCAAGCCTTATTAATTTTGAAACTAGAGATTAGGCCACAAGACTCAGCATTAGAGAGGGTCCTAGAGAATGATTCCATGCAAAGAATAAAAAGGTAAGGAGACAGAGGGTCTCCCTGACGCAGACCTCTAGTAGTTTTGAAACTCTTACTAGGAACACCATTAATGAGAATAGAGGAAGAACTAGTACTAATACATTGAAAAATTAGGTTGCACCAACCATCACAGAAACCCATTTTCTTAATAATGACAATCAAAAAAATCCCATTCAACCCTATCAAACGCTTTCGACATATCAATTTTAAGAGCCATATAGTTGTCTTTTTTTTTCTTTTTCCTCATCGCATGGATTATCTCATGAGCAACAAGAATGTTGTCTGAGATAAGCCTTTGCTTGACAAAAGCCGATTGATAAGGTGAGATTAGTCTATCTAGAAAGGGTTTTAACCTATTAGCAATGACTTTCAAAATAATTTTATACACTATGTTGCAGAGACTAATGGGTCTATAGTCACCTGGGCTAGAAGGATGAAGCACTTTTGGTATTAAAGAAATGAAAGTCCGGTTGAGTTGAGTGAGCATGTGCCCACTCTTAAAGAAGGTTTGGACGCTATTGACAACATCATTACTGACCGTGGACCAGTTTTTCTGGAAAAAAAACACGCCGGAAACCCTTCTGGTCCGGGACTAGAATTAGGAGGCATTCCAAAAACAACATCATGAATCTCAATAATAGAAGGACATCTCATGAGTTGGGCATTCTCAGCATCATTTATAGAAGTAGGCACAAGATTTATAATATCATAATTTAGAACAGGGGCAGAAGTAGTAAGCAAATATTCAAAATAAAGATTCAAACAATTAGCAATTTTATCTTTTCATTCTATACATCTATCATTACTATCATAAAGACCATCTATCCTATTTCTTCTTTGACGTTTCACAACATTTTGGTGGAAAAAATGTGTATTTTTGTATCTCCAAGAGTTATGTACTTTTCATTACCTTTTACTTTCCACATTTCTTCTTCATAGTCTTGAAATTTACAAATTTCATTTTTAGTATCCTGAATGCAAGAGTCATCTATCCTGATGTTAGGAGTAGCTAAAAGGTTGTCAAGCTTTTTGGTTTAGATAAGCCAAATTCAGTTCTATTCCATTTTCCGACCTCTTTTTTAACCGTTTGAAGTTTGTTAGAATGAACAAAAGCATGAGAACCATTAAAACTTTCCCCCCCAAGAAGATTTTATTATTTCTCTACAAGCACGTTCCTCTTGGTAGAAACCAAAATACTTGAAAGGTCTAGAACCACTATGGACCGGAATTTCAGTGTTTAGTAATATCGGAGAATGGTCAGACCCTATCGGAGCGAGGTGCCTAATACATGAGTTAGGAAAGAGGGTTAGCCAAGTCCCATTAGCCATCCCTATATCCAGCCTCTTTTCAACAAAATTAGAACCAGTCTGGTGATTAGACCAAGTGAAAGGATAACCTAAAAATCCTATGTCATGCAGTCCTATATTGAAGTCCGTGTTGAACTTCCTTATTTGGTTCCCATCAGACAGTTTCCCCCCTCTCTTTTCTTCATGATGGAGAGTGATATTTGGGTCCCCTAAAACAACCTAGGGATTTACCATATTTTGGTCCATATAATTTACCATTCTCCAAGAGTTGTCTTTCCTATAGTCTTTGTAAGGACTACCATACATGCAAGTGAGAACCCATATAGATTTAGTTTTTTCATTCCAAACATTACAGTTTATTTGGTTATCATCCTGGTAAGTGATAGAGAGTTTAGTAGAGTTATACCAAGCTACAACAAGACCACCAGCAATACCAATTGGTACCTGACAAACATGATTATAATATAGAGACTTGCATGATGTTTTTCACATATTCATTAGGATTTTTTTGTCTCAGACAAGAAAATAATGTTAGGTTCATGATAGTTTACTAGTTTCATAAGTTGTTGTCTGGTGGCCTTAGTTCTCAGCCCTTGAATGTGTCATGAAACAATTTTAATGAATTGCCAAAAATATGATATAGTCGGATAAGAAAAATTTGGAAAGATTAAGGTTTGAACATAAAATTTAATCACCAATTTCATATGCAGTAATTGGATAACAATAGGGAAAACCCATAAAAAGGAAAGTAAAAGGGGTTTTGAGCGAACCTGATTTGTATCCTCTAGAATTTCCAGAGTAGGTGATTCCAAGATCTTACCCGCAAGACTCTTGTCAGTTTGAATGTGAATGTATTCACTAATAGTCTCTTTGGAAAAATTAAATAAGAAAGGATAGAATTTTGTTACCATCCAAGCTTTAGTTGTCCTGCTACTTTGCTCTCCTATATTATACTTGATTGTGTTGTTTTCTGCTGCTTCATATTCTTGCATCTGTACACTGATGTTAATTGATGATCTGCGACTAGTTATAAGACCAAATGTTTCTCTAGTAATAAGAATGTTATTATTGATATTGGTTTTAAAGGAGGAGATTAAAGCATTTTTCCAGAATACCGCACGAATCGATTTCCATTTTCTTCTACCTCTCCATCTATTACTATCATATCTGATACAAATCCTCAATCATTTCTTGTCTTTAGTATAGGTGGAGTTTCTTTTACTCTTACAGGACCAGAACATGGTAATACTTGCCATCGACACCAATTTTGAGCATTTCGTCATTTTAACAAACAGGTAGAGTTAAAAAGTAAATAGATTAAACAAATTTATACTCAATAAAATTAAGCAGGAAACCAAATAAATAGAAGAACCAGAGGGGAAAGATCAGAAGCAAATAAGAAAAAAAAGATGAATTTCGTCGACTGAAAAGAACTACGATCCAGCAGAATCAGAAACAATCGAATCACCAAACGGAATCACCAAAATAGAATCATCACAAAATACTCACCTAACAAAGAATCACTGAACTAGAATCACTGTAACAAGAATCCCAAAGAACTGACAAGAATCAAACATAAAATCAACACAAACGTAAGAATTTCCGGTCACTTCCGATCTAAAGTCACCGAAAAAGATGACTAACGGACGTAAAAGGATAACGTAGCGGATAGAAAATGGCTTTTCAGACTCTTCTCGTGAAAAGATCCGAGGACAAGAGAGAGGAATATAATAGGAGTCAAGTCTCATGTTCGGCTAATCCACTGGTCTCATGTTCGGCTAATCCCTTCTAATGGAGTTTCACCTGCTTGATATAACAAACAAATTCCTTTGTTTCCCTTGGTTGTTTTCTTTCCATGTATTGTAACCAAATTAGCTTGACATCTACAGTTAACGGAGCTGTCTATTCCTTGTGTCTTACAGGTGTATGCAAAACCTGTGCACCAGCTTTTGGTGCTGACCAATTTGGATGAGCTAAATCCTGTCGAACCCAAGCCCAAGAGAAAGTGTAGGCATTGGGCCTAATCCCACTTGGTAAAACAGAAAGAAACACATATGAAAATACATAAAGTATATGCAAATAAAAGTATAACGCTTTACTTAAAATTATGTGGAAGAGTAATCTTCAAACAACTAGGGATGACAAAGATGAACCATATCCAAAAACAAAAAATGGCAGCACTACTAGTGTGTCTAATGCAACATGTTCCAGGCCATAGCATAAAGATGATCAAGCCGTAGCCGGTAGGTGCATCATTTCTAAAAAAAAATGAATTTAAATTTACCAAGCAAGGAAGAGCCATTTAAAACCTCTCAAGAAAGTTTGAGAACATCAACCATGCTGATTGTTTCAATAAACCACATGTTCAAATGATAAAAATAAACAATCACGTTACATGTTTCACGCCATACACAGAAATTTGTCACTTGATATGCTCGTACACCTACTTGGTTCATTTGCAGGATGTACCTAGTTTCATCGTGCATATTTTGATGAAAATCCAGGTATATCACAGTTTAAAACTGGATGAAATTGATCTACATCCTTCATATTCCGATGAAAATACAATTATTCATAGTCTATAACTAGATGAAATTGGTTTCCTCCTGCATATTTTAACAAAAATACAGTTATATTACAGTCCACAACTAGATGAAATTGGTTTTATCCTGAGTATTTTGACAAAATTAAGTTATACCAATGTATAAACTGTGTGAAACTAGTTTCATCATGCATATTTTAACGAAAATACAGTTATATTACAGTCTACAACTTGTTTTATCCTTGTATAAACTTCAATGAAAAAAATTTCAACTCAATCCAAAACAGGATAAAACCAGTTTCATACAAACCAAATTAAACCAATTTCAAACTAGATTTTACATAAGATGAGCCCAGATGCAACTAGTTTCATCCAAACAAATTTTAATGAATTTTAAACTAGATATTGCAAAAGTTAAACCAAATAAAAGATGTGATGAAACTGTATAAACATGGGTGAAACTGTTTTAAACCCAATCTAAAAACAGGATAAAACTGGATGAAACTATTTTAAACCCAATCTAAAGTTTCATCCACATCAATTATAAGTCAGTATTTCAATCATAAGAATTTCAACATTTCAATCTAAAGAAATCAAAGATAAAATAGTTACATCACTCAGTTACATCCATTTATATGACAACAAAATCAACCAATTCAACAATCAATTCATGTTATTTTGAAAATAAAATAAAAAAGAAATTTAGGGTTTTTGAACTTACAAATTTTAGGACTATCGAGAGGCATTTCGTAAAATATACTGATTGATTCAAACCATAATTAGTCTATCAATCTTTCATGGTGGCGGAGTTGGTGCTTGCAGTAGTTATCGTTGATGATGCAGACTGTGATCAAAGATTATGATGGTAGATACTGTTGAGTCCATCGAACGGAGTAGACGGTGGAGAAATTAATTTCAACTACGTTGTTTAAAGATGATGGTGGTAGTTCCTGTTGATCGTGGAGAGGAGAAAGATGATGGTAGAGAAATAGAAACGAGAATGGTTGCTGATATTTTTTCCTTTTGAGATAATGGATAAAAAGAGAACATCATCGTTGTTTTCTAGAAAGAAATAAAGGGTATTTCTGTCCATTTTGGATTTTAATGTTTCCCGTCCATTTCACCCATGACGATACTTTGCTCGTCCAGTTAAACCATGAATAACGCTTTTCTAGTCATATGACCCATTTTCTCTAATTTTTAAGAGAAGTGACACGTTTTGAATCACGAGGTGAATCTTAAGTTGCCGAAATTTTTATGATTGACATAAAAATTTAGGTAAGGTGGTAGACTTTGGATTAGTATACATTTTATTTTATTTTTCCAAACAAGGTAGTTACTAGGATCACACATTCTCTTGACTTCCAAGGGAAAAAGTGTGGCCATAAGTAGTTACTAAGATGCTAATAAAACAGGTACCAATAGGGCTGTCAATGACTATCTGATATCCGATAGCTGTTTCCGAATATCCAGATTCCACTAGGTTATCGGACATCGGAACCGGATATCATATAACGGAACCGCATTGGACAGTTTCCGTTAGGTTAAGTTCCGATATCCGATAGCATATAAGCCAATATTTCGTTATACCTTTAGCCAAATACATATCTTAAGCAGACTGGTGGTATTTCATTAGAAAAAGGGATCTGAGCATAGTTTCAAATGTGTTTGATCAGCTGCTTATCAATCTGATATGTAGACTCCATGAATGAAGTTTGATGGTAATGGAAGCGGTTAACAGAAGCACCTCTTATTAAACTCTTCCTTATCTCTTAGCAGTTTGAATTCAAGCCTCTCTTCTAAAATCAACGACATCAACAACATGTGTTATTGGATTAAGGTAATGAGTGTTCTTGATGGATGAAATTATAGCAGTCCGTGATGAATTTTTATCCAGATTTGGTGCTGATTAATGGTGGCCGTATGAGCAAACTTCTGTCGTGAAGTGAATATGAAATTAATATCCATAAATTGATGATTGCTGTGTTATAGAAGCATTCCAGCAGTCACATTATTTGATCCACTTTCCACCAAATTTCATTATGATTTGAATTCACACCTCTCGGCCTTGTTTGGGATTAATCTGTCGAGCAGAATAGCAGAGTTAGGGTTTGTTTGCTGGTTGATTTTTGCCTTTAGAAAATTAACGGAACTTATCAAAAAAATAATCCGATATACGATAAGTCCAACGTAATGGAATCAGAATTGAATTTCAGATTTCCGTAGGAACTTAACGGATATCGGATATCCGTTAATTTTTAATGTAACGGCAACGGCTGAGCCACCATTTGTTTCGTTAAGTTCCATTGACATCCCTAGGTACCAATCCACGTAAAACAACGTAATCTTTCCACTCGGTCTCTAAATTGATCCAAGGCTACCATCCCTGGCAGAACGAGTGCCGCCTTTAGCAATTGTGTGTTTTTACATTTCTGTTCTTTTTATACCTGGAGAGATTGGGGTATACCCAGATTAATTGGGGTATACCCAATAAGACAAAATAGGGTCATTTTGAAGTAAAAGAGGTCACCCCTTAACCATATATTTTTAAAATGGCTAAAATACCCTTGTTTAATTAACACTAAAAATTTGATTAGGTTAATTAATGAGTTTAGATTAAAATTTTCAAATTATGAATTCAGTAGATTAAACTTTTAATCTATCTTATGAGTTCGATTTGGATCAAAAAAATTGGTTTTGAAAATCTGAAAGGTCGGCAAGGTATACGTTTGAATAAGGCGTCGGCTAGTTTTCGCCGGCATAGTCGACATTTGTATAAGATGCCGACCGAGTGTGGCCGGCATTGTCCTTGGATGAAGAACACGCCGACATTTTTTGGGCCGGAATGGTCTTTTAATGCAGATAATGCCGACTTTCTTGGGGCAACAATCTTACGGCCGACATGTAAATATTTCCTACAATGCCGGCTATAATATAGTCGGCATGGACATAATTTATAACACCGTCGGCTGACCTGTAGCCGGCATGTTAAGGATTTATAACCTTGCCGACATGTACTTATACCAAATATAAAAACAAAATATGGGAAGATGTAATTCACTTTATTCATGCAATTTTGGTTACTACATTGATTGAAACATAAAACCTAACTCCTTGTCAATGGAAAAATGAATGCACTTAGCATGTGCATCAAGCCTTTGAACCCCTAGGCGACACTAGTGGATGAGTTATAGTCTCATGAGGGTTTACATAGAGGTATACCCACAAAACCTATACAAAAACTTCTAAAGCCATCAATCTTCCTCTTCCGAAGACGATACAACATCAAAGTAGTCCGGGTTATCCTCCGGGATTCTTTCTGCCAAGAAGTGATAGCTTGCATCGAAAGCGAATGCTTCCCCCTTTTCCTCCAAGTAGTACGCTTTCACGACTTCATGCTATAAAAACAAACTTATATTTGTTAGTGGTGTTTCATTGGAAGATAAAACAACATAGGTTAGGTAAAAAAAACCACAAAATTACTTACAAATTGTGCAATGGACAAGGTGAAGGGGCGACTGTTAAAAATCTAAGGTTGGAGAGTCAAAAAAGCAAGTATCTCTTTTTCGGTGACTAGGTGCCTAGCGTGGATTTGGTGAACACTTCTTGCATTAGGATTCCCAAACTCTTGGGTAAATTTTTTGTGTACCCTAGCACAAAAGGTTGTGGAATCCTCCCTTTCGGAGGATTGACGTCTAAGTCGATTTTCCGCATACCACGCTTTGGTGATTGCCAAATCTTCATTTGAATCAAATGATGCCATTGTTGTTTGTAGAGAGCTATTGGGTAAGTTAGATGGAGTGTATGATGATATGATCTTTGGAGAGTATATGGAACTATTTGTATGTTGTTTTATAAAGAGAAGTAGTGTATTTATAGGATGGTGGCCAAATTTATCCGTTATAGTGCCCAAGTACAAGTTAATCAATAAAATTGTACTTGCAAAAAATTTGAATTTTGAATTCGTCGGCGAGGTTTGTTTTCCCCAGTATGACGACTAACTGTGGCCGGTAGGGTGGTAATTTTGTTACCATGCCGACCTTATGATGATTTTAGGCATCAGAAGTACATTTTCTTCTGTGTATCAGCTGACAATATATATGGACATTTGTCTGCCGTCTATGATAAGGTCAACAAGGTATAAATTTTCTTACCATGCTGACCTTATGACTTTTAGGCATCAGGAGTTCAAGTAATTTTTTGTTAAACCGTCGGAATGGTATTTGTTCACTAGCGTGCCGGCTATAATGTGGTCGGCAGGGTAGAAAATTTCTTACCATGCCGACCTTAAGAGTTTTAGGCATCAGGAGTTCATGCAATTTTCTGTTAAACCATCGGAACGATATTTGTTCACTAGCATGCCGGCTATGATGTGGTCGGCAAGGAACAAAATTTATAACCATGCCGGACTTATGATGATTTTAGACATCAGGAGAAGGTATTTTCTACAACAAATAGCCGGCAGGTTCGATAACATAATACTAAGCCGGTTGTGAGTTTGTTCTCCATCTCCTTCTTCTTCCACTTTCTCTTCAACAATTTCTTCTTCGATATCCTTATCTTTATCTCCATTACCATCATCATCATTACCTCCTCCAACATTAGGCATGTCTTGATCACCATCATCATCATCATTGTTACCTCCTCCAACAGCCAGAGTTTTTCATCAACATCATCATCATCACCTCTTCTACCAGATGGAATTGATTGGTCTTCATTTGGAGTCTCGTCTGAATCACTGGGTTCCGATGGTGGTTCAGAATCATTTGGTACACGGATCTTGAGCGTTCCCGGCACAACATATGCCCCTCTATGTGTTGAAGTCAAGAGTTTTTCACCAACACGCGGAGGTCTTGAAGGAGGACTAAGAGCTTTCAGAGCTTTCTTCTTTGCATGTTGCAACCTAAACAAGAACAATTAAGAAACAAAATTATAAGTCGGCAAGGTCGACAAATATGAAATTACCGGCTACATAACAGTCGTAAGGGTCGACAAAGAAATACATGTTGGCTAAACATAAGCCGGCAGGTATGATTCACATAACCTGCCGGCTTATAACAAATATGAACACAGTAGATACCAGGATTTTTCACCAAACCAGTCGGCAAGGTCCATTACCCATACATTGCCGGCTAACAAACAGTCGGCATGGTTTTATCCAAATACCATTCCGGTTTTAAAATTCAAGGCATCAGGAGACACAAAAAACTTGAAATACAGCCGGCAAGGTAAAAATTTATAACCAACCCAGCTAACAAAAAAAACTTCTGCCGGCAAGGTCTGAGGTTGAATAACTTGTCGGCCCCAAAGTAACGATTCTGTATTCAACAACCCAGTACAATCTTCAACCTAAGAGCTCCGCGCAAAACCCTAACTATGAAAAGCCTAAGCAAGGTCGATAACATAATACCTTGCCGGCGACAATAACTGAAAATCAAAGAATCGATTTTTCTGACCTGATTTGACATGCAAACATGAAATTGAAGTATTGGAGTGAGTTTAAGTAGGCCCTTACTTTCTTAATCGCACCATTTCTTCGTTTTGAGCGGGTTCAATTTCTTCTTCAACCGTTTTTTTTCTTCACTTTTTGTTAAACTAGTTTTGCAATTCCTGGGTTGTATTGATTGGGTTTTCTATTAGCGTCTTTCATACGACTTGTCCTAGGTCTTGGCGGATCCATTGATGAAGATTAATTAGAGTTTTCAAATCGGCGATGTTAACGAATTAATCGACGAGTTTCGGTGGTGGGGGATGGAGGAGCCGGTAATGTGTTTGAGGAGGAGAAGAAAAAGAGAAGAAGATGAAATGAAGAGAATGAAAACTGATTTAAGGTAATTAGAATTATAATAGGAAATGGTAGTCTTGTAACTTACCCATTAAGACTCCCCTAAAACCCTTAAAAATAGTCCATTTTTAATTGGATATACCACAATCTCGCCATGTTTTTATAACCTCTCCTGCTTTTTTTTCTTTTGTTTTTTTGAAACCGAACTAATTATTAGTGTTTACCTATTACACGTGGTCCACTGAAATAACGCGTTATAAAAACACTCTTATTATAGGGGCGGCATGGTTTATTAGAGGGGAGGCATTCTAATAGGACAAAAAGGGTCATTACATGATCATTCAAGGTGCCCCTTATATATAAAAACTGGAAATGACAATTTAACCCTCATTATTAATAACTTAGTTTAGTGATGATAATCAAGTTTAGTGTTAATGATTAATTTCACTTATATTAACTCATAATCAAAACAAAATCAGATTTTTGGAGTTAAAAAAAAAAATTAGAGGAGAAGAAAAAGAAAAACTTTTGTGATATTTGTGAAATCCTAGATTTTGATTCACTCAACCAAAATGAGTGATTCCAGTTGCAAATTTGAAATGGGTGAATCTCTATATGATAGAGAAACCAAGTACTACGTACCTCTTGATGGAGATCCTGATATGGAGTATTTGTTAGATGGAATAGATGTTTTAACCCCAAGTGAAGGTCAATCTCAACCAATTGAAGAAATTTACTAACAAAGTGAAGAACCCAACACTGAAAATGACCAGGTATACTTCTAAATTAGTTCCCATTAGCTTTTTGTTGCTCAAAATTATCTAAAAGTAAGTTAAAAAAATCAAATTTTTAAAATTTTCAGAAGAACATACGGTTGGAATTCAGCTCGTGACCAACCGTAACTTTATGTTACGGTTGGTCACGAAGCATATACCAACTATAAATGGTTCAATTTGGGGAATACCAAATCATAATACCAATTACGGTTGGTTTAATTTGTTACATTACGAACTGTAACGTAATTACAGTTGATTATTTCCTTCAGTAGTTACAAACCGTAATTCATCATGTGCATGGCACTATTTAGTGCACTATTTACGGTTGGTAATCTGTTAATCTAAATCAACTGTAATTATGTTACGGTGTATTATTGACTTTTCATATCCAACCGTAATTTACTCTGTGTGTTTAAATATTTTTTTGATGTATTTACGGTTTGTTAGAAGATGACAATTTGTAACCATATGTTTGTTACGGTTTGTATAGGATTATGATTATTAACAGTAACTTTGCTACAGTTTGTTTATATTCTTTCGTTAACAACCGTAGCTTTATATATGTTTTCGTTTAGTTGCCTCGTTTAGACTAATGTTGGTATATCTTTGCCCAGCTCGTTGATGTACCTTCCCTAATGGATGAACAACCTTTAGCAAATAAAATTCTCACCCAAGATTCTAGCTTTCACTATTTAACCGATGAGACATGGAAAGAGAAAGAAGATGCAAATAAGTGGGCTAGAGTACTAGGCAAGTTGATTAAGTGTATCATAGTTTGTAACGGTACCACTAGTAATATTGCCTTTCAAATGGTTTGCGAGTGTAGTGGACAACATAGAAGTCACGCAAAAAAAGGTACCGTGCATGAAGCAAAGACATAGAGGAAGATGACTACTTTCTCTAAGAAGACCCGATGCCCCTTCAAGCTTCAATTTATAAGGAACGCGGCAGAAAACTGGTTTTTGGAGAAAGTTGTATGCGGTAGTCATAGCCACCCTATACCGGAGAGTTTTCTAACACACTCTTATGTTGGATGCCTTACTTAATAAGGTGAGAAGATCGTAGAGTCATTGACACAAATTCGTATGAAGCCCATTGATATCCTCGCTCACTTCAAGGAAAGAAACCCACAAAATGCTTCTACTTTGTCTAACATCTACAACGCAAGAACAAAATTGAAGAACCAGAAATGGGAACAAAGGAACGAAATGCAACAATTAAGGCTTTTGGGGGAGACACATAATTACTCGGTTTTCCACGATGATGATGAGAAAGGACGAATAAAATATATTTTATTGGTCATCCCGAGTTTGTAAAGTTGGCACGGTGCTCTCATCAAGTGCTTCTAATGGATTGCACATATAAAACCAACAAGTTTGAGATGCCGTTGTTGAACATTATCGGGCAAACTTCTACAAATGCTCCTTTTAGTGTTGGCTTTTGCTTCTTGAATAATGAGCTCGAAGAGAGCTATGTGTGGGCATTAAACCAAGTGAATCTATTCTACGTAAAGGGATACACTCCAAAGGTGATTATTACCGACAAGGAACAAGCTTTGTTGAATGCAATAAAGAGGGTTTTCCCGGAAGCTCATAACCTTCTTTGCACGTTCCACTTGTGGAATAGTACTGAAACTAATTGCATGCGCATTGTCCGTCCAACCAAAAAAAGAGAAATGGATAGAATAAAAAAACTACTGTTACATCAATAAGAGGAAGCCAAGGAGAAATATAAGAAGGATGACAAGTTGGTGGAACTAAAATGGGATAGTTTCAAAATGGAGTGGAGAGCCTTGATACATTCTATCACCGTGGATGAATATGAGGATAGAGCTCGTATGTTAGTGGCTCATTAGAAAAGAAGTTATCCAAGTGTTGTGAAGTATTTGTTGGATAATTGGTTGGATACGCACAAAGAGAAGTTTGTAGCGGCGTTCACTAACCAATATAGGCACTTTGACAACCAAGCTACAAGTACGGCGGAGTCATCTCACAACCGGTTGAAGAAGAAACTTCATAGTTGTAATGGTGGGTTAGTTACGTTATTCGAAGCCATGGATGCATATTTCCGCCGTGATCATGATAGAGATACGGAGTCTTTTGAAAAAAACAAAGGTAAACTACACACCAAATGGTTAGACAATTCGTGGCTAAGGGGAATTACATTTCAAGTTTCGCACCGCGCAATTGATAAGATAATGTATGAAGTACAACATTTTGAATTGGGGGATTATGAAGAAGAGTGTGTTTGTCCAAACATGACAAGTTTGGGACTCCCATGTCGGCATGTTATAGACACATACCAAGACAAAGTGATCCCGATTGAAGATGTTGATCCCTTTTGGAAACAATTATCATTCCGTGAAACAATAATTGATCGAGATTTTGTAGGAACGTTTGGATATACCGAGATTGGAAAAGATCTAGCCGAGAAATATGCTACACTAAGCCGGGGCCAAAGGAAAATATGGTTGAGTAACTTGAGAGATTTTGTATATCCACAATTTAGGTTTGATATCAAGGAACCGCCAAAGGGGAAGAGTAAGGGGAGGCCTCCTACCAAAAAAAAAGAGGTACGTAGGAAATAAAAATGCAAGGGAATTGGCGGAAGAATCAAAGAAAAGAGATCATTCGGGTTATGAATGGTTGAGAAAGCAATATGAAGCGGAGGATGAGATGGAAGAGGATGATGTTCAAGGTAGAAATAAATGAAAAAGAGGTCAAGCGGATAAAGGAGAACCAAGCCGTCGAAATGTACAACAAAAATGTATCGAGCTTCCTACTCAAGAAAGTGATACAAGCAAAGTTGATTTTAAAGTAAAAGGTTCGGGATTTTGCTACAAACAAGAACAAAGAAGCAGAGTTGTTGCTAAAGGAAATGGTTGCAAAGAAAGTGGAAAAAAAGGTGATGGAGTTAAAGGAAAAGGTTTATATGAAACCGGATCAAGCCATAAAGAAGTCAAAGTTGTCGGTTCTGTGGTTTCCTCCCAAGAAAGTTCAGTAAAAAAGACTTGGTCGTAACGTCGGTGTTAAACAATTGGAAAGGAATAATGGAAAGACTCCGATGGTTGAAACATTTCCGTCAAGTGATGAGAAGCCGACGCTTTGGATAAAAGGAGTTCCTAAACCACCACCTAGAGATGAGAATGGGCGATATAAAAGGAACTATTATATTCTCTATGATTATTACCTTCCAAATTTCCCCGACTATATTCGTGATTATATCAAGGCCACGGATGATGTTGACGGTGATGGGAATTGTGGTTACCACGTATTTGTGGATCAACTTGGACCCTTTGAGGACGCGAAAGAATGGGGTTGTGTCCAAGTTACTTATGTAAGGCAAAAATGATTAATGGAACTACGTGGTCACCGCGACTTCTATAAACCAATGATGAGAATCGAAAGAGATGAAACTGATGCGGCGTTAAACGAGAGATTTGCAGAATGGGAAAGGCGGTTAAATAGCAATAAATGGTTGACAAGTGAATATTGGATGAGCATGCCAATAGGTGGCCAACTACTCGCGAACGCCTTCAGTTGCGTCATTCATTTGATCTCCAGAGATATGAATTTTACATTTGCACCAACAAGAATACCGCTTGACGAAGGTTTGTCAACAACAAAAACAGTTGTCATTGGGCACGTGATAGGAAATCATTACATCGTCCTCCAATTGAAAGAAGGAAGCCCATTACCTCCATTGAGGATTGGATTTGATTATGACGGTGAACTCCCCAAGACTTGGTGCAATCGATTTGAGGAAAGAATAGAATTATGGAATGCTATACTATTGTTGAGGCCAACCCAATTCGTAGTTACGAGTGATGAAGAGGATGCGTAGATGTTCCTAAGGGTAGTGAGATACATTTTATATCTTGTATTTTGGTATTTTGACTAAATGTGATGTGATTAAAAGTGACAATATCATATCTATTTGATTCACGTTATGAATGAAGATTTTTGTTCAATCTATATATCAAATCCACATATGTTGAGCTAATATCAGCAGAATTCAAGGTTTCAGGGTTATTTACGGTTCGTAATAATATTCACTTA
This sequence comes from Papaver bracteatum, assembly GCA_023529315.1. NCBI lineage: Eukaryota > Viridiplantae > Streptophyta > Magnoliopsida > Ranunculales > Papaveraceae > Papaver > Papaver bracteatum. The sequence goes on along the minus strand of JAJJWX010003277.1, from coordinate 958,266 downwards.
CCAACCGTAACAAACTTCACAAACACGTTTAACTGCCATTGTTATTTACGGTTGGTTACGATAATATAGTTACAAATCGTAACTATAGTAGCAAACATATTTTCAGTGTCATTTTCATTTACGGTTGATAACTATCATCTAGTTACAAACCGTAAATTTATATGGTGGAATCAACTGGTACAGTTGACATGAAGAATAAACAAGAATGGTTGAGTCAACTGGTACAGAGCTCTCTAAAACTTAAAAGGATACTTTGATGTCAGATTTTCTACACATTACGAATATAAATGACATTACAACTCATTCATTCATGCGACTTCAAAGGATACTAATATCCGGGTCTACGAGTGTGATAGAAGTTGTTAAGGATGTTGAAATGAGGTAAGTATTGAAAATTCGACCTTTTCCATCGTCTCCATTCTTGAATAGAGCTCTCTAAAACTTCAACATCAGTTTCACCCTTAATCGTATTTCACCCATAATACGAACTAATGCCATAAATTCTTTAACGTTATCCCGAATAGTTCCATATCGAACATACAACATAATTCCATCGCGGTTATAAGGGTTACCTGTTTCGGAAACAAAGTTTTCAAAAAGAGTTCTCAAATAACTTGTACTCACTAAACCACATCGACGTCGTTTTTCTCCTCTTTTTGGATAGCATAGAACAGAGTTGCAGCAAATACATAAATCTTCTTCCAAAGTGAATTCATGGTTTGGAGCCATAATCTAGTTTAAGGTAAGAGATGATTCATGTGTGGGTGTAACTTCTAGCAAGGAGGATAAGCATATATATATATATATAACAAAACAAAAAAAATCTTCAATAACAGATCTATTTTTTGAAAAAGAAGTTGTTGAAGGTCTCAACGACTATATTTTCAAATTGCACAAGGACATGTCAATGTGATAGAAGTAAAGTTACGTTTGGTAAATTTCAGATTTAATGGTGCTTACGGTTGGTTGATAGAGGAGGAGAAGAGAAGATGGAGATGAAAAAAAGAAAACTGATTTGGTTTATTTTGATTCATTATGTTTATAAATAGGGGAGGACAATTAGGTCTTTTTAACTTATAAAGTAAGGGTAGATTAGTACATTTAATGAGAAAAGGGTAATCTAGTCATTTTATATTCTTTTAAGACCTCCCCTAACTAATTAGAGGGACATTACTATCACACTGTCGCTCTCTAATAAAACATGCCGCCCTATAATAAACTTGTATAAAAATTGCCACATGAAACAGCTTCGGACAAAGAAGCAGTGTGTCATGAGACCCATCACCATCACCACCACTAATCAAATTCACTGCATCATTATCTTTTTACTAAGCGAAGTCAGCTCAGCTTAGATCACATGCCTGTACACATTCTCTCGTGATTCTGCGCAATGACTTGTTACCTTGTCGGTAGCTTACTTAACCTTTCAAGGTTTCCAAGAGACACCACCATCCTTAGAAAAAAGATGAAAATTCTGGGGTTTTGAAAAGCACACAGATTCTTGTCAAAAAGTATGAATAAACAAAGAAAGAATCGAGTGAAATATCTCCTAACAAATTGGACTTTACACCCACGAATCTTCTTCAAACTTTTATCAATCACAAAATCTAATCATCCTACTGTCGAGATCTGAGAATAGTCGTTGTAGAATCTGACTACTTTAGAATCGTTTCATTTTAACCATCCAAAAACATTTTTCCAGTTATGTCACATTTTAACTGTTTTTGCTAAAAATGTTCAACCCCTTGTATACAATATCTACAAAGAAGTTTTCCTTGTGCTTTCCAAATGAGCAGCAAGGAAGAATTCAGTCAGACTGAAAGAAAATCCATTACTACATGTAAATTTACATTTACGTGCAGGAATTAGACGTCAACGTTACATTTATGCGAAAGAGCTAACCACAAAAACATTTACATTCAGTAATCCTGAGAGCGTTCTAGCTAATGTTTGGTTTTGGCTTATCTTGACCAAAAGAGATTACCAAGTGAGAATCTCCCTTGTTCTTGGGGAGGTGATTTCGAAAGCCTATCCTCTTTGACGCGTATAATTGAATGGCCAATCTCGCACCTAACTGCCTCTATTGTTTCACTGTTGACCTCATTCCCTGATGCATCAGTAACATAGAACATGTTCACAGCTTGAGAACCCCTCGTCGTTACCTCGGCCCTTGAAACTGATAACCCATTTTCTCTGAATATGCGTGTTACATCCGATAACAGCCCTACCCGGTCTGCACCGCATAGTTCAAGTCTTATTCCCTGAATCATATAAACGTAACAGGAGAAAAGTTAGCATCTATTGGAACCGGATTGTAATTCTGCGAGAAGATTCTTTTACGGCTATACATACCTCTGATGTTCGCCTTTGAACGGCAGCCTCTAAGCAATGGATCACTCGTTGTCTCTCGGCTTCAGAACTAATTGTACACCCATCTATATGCCTGATGTAGAATTCCTATTAGCCCAAGAACACAGTAAACATAAATCAGTGTCTCGTTCACAAAGGAGAAAAACACAGACTGGCAACACAGATATACACATAAGGTTCGTGAAGACAAACCTGATAAGCCTCTGGCTCTTCAGCCATGATAGTTGCGTGGAATACCACGTACTGCATGTCCGTCAATGTGCAAACAGTGTCAAAGAGCAACTTGGGCCGGTCAGGACACCTCAAATTAACAACAGTATAATCCTTATCAGAACAATTCGCAACAGTCACTAAGGGTTTGTTTTCGTCACTTGCAATATCTTCATCAATACTATCCCTGTCATAGTCGCGATCAGCGTACATCATCTGATGCAACCTTCTACCGGTATGAGTATCACCTACTGAAACATCAGTTTTTGCATTTTGTTTATCTTTAATCCCTTTGAGCACGTACCGAAGTAGAAGTTTGATCTTAGTGAGCCGGTCGGGGTCGTCAATTGGTCCTCCGGTCACTTCATCAGTTATATACACAACAGATGCCATTCTTGAATTGTGAGTCCATACCTCAGAAGCTACTACATTGCATCTGAGGTCTGTAAGAACAGCAAAAATATCTGAGAGTAGACCAGGTCGGTCTTTCCCGGTTAATTCAATTGTTGTATGCTCGGTCGCTGCTTGAACACCAACTGACCTTCTCAAGGTCCAAAGACTAAGCACCCTTGATCCAAGTGACTGAAAATTTGTGAAAACAAAAGAACCCCAACACTAAATACATTGCCCATCCACTAAAATCAAACTCAAATTCAGTATCTAATCCAAATTCGGAGTAAAACACTACTGCTCAAACCCAAAACTGCAAATTTACCTGTTGAATTCGATCCGAGACTTCTCCATCAGACAGCTTATTGCCATCTTGGTCAGTAATATGGAATACTGCAAAACACAGAAAACAAGTTATACATTTATCGAAAATGTCGTAAACAATTTTCTGTACAAACATCATTAGAATTAAGAACTTACCATCCATAAACCATTCACCATCAGAAGAAATATATGCTCTTTTAATAGTAAGATTCAAATCAGTTAGAGCTTGTACAACCTCTAACAAACTTCCATGTTTATTCGCACTATCCACCTGACAAAACCAAAACAAAATGAGAATTTTCTCAAATTACACATACTGCAGTCAAGCATAACGCAACTTTTCTGGATACTAATGCTAAAATTCACAACCAGAAAAAAAAATCTGGTTATCTGTATTGGTTACCTTAATCAAAGTAGTATTTCTGCTTGAAGTATTATCAACAGTAACCCTGCAAAACACACAAGAACGAAAGCATTTAAGCAAAAAATTAATCATTTTGAAGAAAACATAAGGAGATATGATTAGATAGGTATTAACCTTGGTGGGTTCATTCTAATAGCAAGTTTCTCAAATTCATCATCAATATCAAGAGAAGGTGCCCAGTAATCCATTAAGTATTTTCTTCTTTTTGGTGCTGCTGGTTAAGCTGTTCTTTTGTTCTTCCTTCTGTTTGTGTGTTTGAATGGGAATTGAATGAAAAAAGTTTGGAAGGAGAGGGAGACAGAAAGACTGAAACAGAGTGAGTGAGTTTGTGAGTGAGATAGATTGTTGTTGGTTTCTTCTTCTGCTGCTGCTTCTTGTCTCTCTAAATAGTGGTTGCTAGATTTTGTCAGTCAATCCCATCAAGAAATCTTCGATATAAATTAATAACGAAAACAAAAACAATTCTCCCTGCTAAAGTTTGTGGTCTGGGCATGGGACCTGGACCCATACTACAAATCTACACATGGTTGAAAAACACCGGAGGCTACACATGGCTAATAAACAAAAAGGTCAATTGTATCACTCTTAGGCCAAGCACTATGATGTCCCAATTCCCTACCATATCCCTCGTATGTAGGGAAAAAAATCAAATCGACAACTACTATGATCTCTCATATCCCTACGTGTGTAGGGATATTCTTTCCCTACAAGGCAAAGTGGATCAGATCTGAGTCATCTTGTAGGGAAGGGAAATCACACAGAAACTCAGTTTCCGTATAAATTTACGCTTTACTGATACGGGTACTGAGTTACCGTAGCATTTTACATGGATACTGAGTTTCTGTTTCCGTAAATATATTTGTTTGACCTTTTTTCTTTTGCACCTCTCTCACACCCGATCTTAACCATCCATCATTAATAACGGCTCTATCTTCTCCACTGTCGGATCCCAATGGTCATTTTTTCAAAATTCTCTATAAATACAACTCTAATTCTCTATTCAAATCACCCCAAATTAATCATGGCGAGATTGGGGTATACCCAAATTTAAATGGACATGTGCCATTACTAAGGGGAGGCCAAAACGTGGTAAAGTTACTTTAATACCCCTACACTAATTAACCTAAAACTAAACCCTAAACTTAAAAACTGATTAATCTTCCTCTAATCCTTCTTCTCTAATCCCTCCCTCTCCTCTTCTCTTTCATTCCAAAAACCTAAAATCAACCAAAATTTTCAATTTTGATTTTCTACAAAAAATGGTTGATTCTAAACGATCCGGTAGCAAGAGAGATTCAACAGGTAACATTAGAAGATCCAAATCGGAAGCAAAAGGTATGGAAAAAGTTGGAAGTAGCGAACCCGAAAATCTAATCCGTGAGAATGTTGAAAAAAAACCTCCGCCGGCGAAAAGAAGATTGTAAGTGATTTATAAACTCAAACCCATTATTGTTTTGTGTTATATGATTGTTAGATTAGGTTAGAAACCGAGAATTATGATTTTCAGGTTTTTAGCCGGCAAGGTCGATAGTTGAACAACACGCCGACCAATATACAGCCGGCATGGTATTAGGATTAATAACCTGCCGACTTTTTATCAGAGCCACGGCGACTGTTGGACAATAACCAGGGACGGCAGGGTATATTAACAAACACCCTGCCGGCTAATTTGTAGCCGATATTGTATTGTACTTGGGCCTTGCCGACTGTAGGCATCGGAAACTTGATATTTTTAAGTTATAGCCGGCATCATTATTTAATACAACCATGTCGGCTGTGGTTTGGTCGGCTAGGTGAATGGTTATTACCATGTCGGCTACCTATTGGTAGGCAGTTTATATATTCTATACCTTGCCGGCTATTAGATGACCAGAACCAAATTTCAATGTGTAACAATTTTTATCTCTCTCCCGCTTTTTGTGTATGGGTAAGTGATGAGGAATTGATTATTTTTCTTTGAGAAACAAGGAGAACAGTAATTAATTGCTCATACCTAAAAGTGGAAGAGAGAAGAAAATTGTATTCACTCAAATCATGAATCGACCAATATCTTGAATTCAATAGTGTTGTGTTGTTTGTTTTCATATATCTTATTTGTGCATTGTTTAGTTGACTTGTACTTGGGCACTATAACGGCCAAATTTGGCCACCATCCTATAAATACACTATTTCTCTCTACAAAACAACATACAAATACCACTAACAAATGTAAGCTTGTTTTTGGAGCACGAAGCCGTGAAAGCGCGCTACTTGGAAGTAAAGGGGGGAAGCATTCGCATTCGATGCAAGCTATCACTTCTAGGCCGATAGAATCCCGTTGGATAACCCGGACTACTTGGATGCGGTATCGTCTTCGTCAGAGGAAGATTGATGGTTTTAGAAGTTTTAGTGTAGGTTTTGTGGGTATACCTCTATGTAGGCCCTCACGAGACTATAACTCGTCCACTAGGGTCGCCTAGGGTTTAAAGTCTTGATGCACATGCTAAGTGCATTCGTTTTTATGTTTCAATCAATGTAGTAACCAAAATTGCATGAATAAAGTGAATTACATCTTCCATATTTTCTGTTTTCTATTTGGTATAAGTACACGTCGGCAAGGTTATAAATACTTAACATGCCGGCTACATGTCAGCCGGTACTATTAAAAACAAATTGCTTGACGACCTTATGACCGCCGGCATTGTAGGAAAATTGTCCATTCCGACCGTAAAATTTTGTTCCAAGATAGTCGGCGTGTTCTTCAACTGAGACAATGCCGGCGGTCATAAGGTCGGAAGGTTATTCAAAGTACACATTGTCGGCCAGATAATAGCCGGTGCTTTGTTCAAACCTCGACCTTGCCGGCGTTGTGCATTTTCAAAAAAAATAATTTTTGATCGAAATCGAACTCATAAGAAGGATTAAGGGTTTAATCTACTGAATTCATAATTTGAAATTTTCTATATAAACTCAATTAATTAACCTAATCAGAATTTTAGTGTTAATTAACCAAGGGCATATTAGCCATTTAGAAAATACATGGTTAAGGGGTGGCTTGGCTTTATTCATAATGACCTTATTTTGTCTTATTGGGTATACCCCAATTAATCTGGGTATACCCCAATCAAGCCAGGAAATTAATTGACTTCTTATTTCTCTTCTTCTTACATCAATTGATTTCTTATTTCTCTTCTTCTTACTATACTTCATTGATTTTTATATTTATCTTCTACTACTCAGGTTCTAATATTTTAGTTTGATTCAAAATGGTTAATAATTTTGTGCAACGGGAAGAGATTGATCTTACTCCTGCATATATTTACGTGAGTTGTGATGAAATTGTGTGTGCTCAACAAAAAACAGCTTTATTTTGGATACGTATTCACCATTTTTTTGTCGAACGCAACGGCAATCCTAATGGAAGAGATTTGGGTACCTTAAAAACCAAGATGAAAGCAATCAAAAAAGATGTCCGAGAATTTGTGTCCATTCTTAACGTTATCTATCGGCAAACCAAAGGCGGTACGAATCACGAAGATTTGGTAAGTTCTATTAATTTGTTAAGTTTTTCCATATAGTTGGTGATAATAGTAATAAACTAAATTTTTCTTACATAATTTTTCAGAAAAAAGAGGGTCGGCAGCAATTTTAGGAAAAAACATGACAACCATTCAAGTATGATGCATGTTATGAAACGTTTAGAGAAAAGGTCCCTGGATTTAATTATGAACTCATTGTTGCCCAAAATAGTGATTTGTTTAATAATCATCGTAATTTTGTATCAGTCGAAGATGGTACTGAAGTTCCACTTGGTACGATCCCATAGTTAGTTCGGTTCAATCTTTAACTATATACCAAGTTACACCTTGTTGAAATATTTTTTGGCAGTTATTATTTCTATAAGATTATACAAGGTGTGTCTGTATAGGTTGATATAAAAAAAAATGGTGTATTCGGTACCCTCATCATTTCAATTCTATTTAATAAAGGTCAAGCTTCTAGGTTCAATCACACGAAGGTTTTAAACAATTAGTAATCACATTATACTACTTAAAACCAGATTCAACGACTATTGTGTGGAATCAACTGGTAAATTGAAGAACAATTATCTGATTGTGGATGGCGTTTTTCACGTATGAAATAATATTTCGACGATTTCATGTCTTTCGAATACAGGAAGAGATTAGACCAAATCGAAAAAAAAAAACTAGTCGATTTTGTAAGATCTTACATATGAAGAGCGTCATTCAAAATCATAATCAATTTAGCCGATTTTGACAGTGTTCTTCATATATGAAAAACACAACCCATAGTATACTAGGTTTATAATCAAAACATAGACGATTGTGGTGAGTCAACTGAGGCACCTAGCCGATTCTGGGTAAATATTTAGTGTTAGCCTTTTCCTAGTAGATATTGAAGAACAATTAGCTTATTATGGATGGTTTAATGTATGAAATAATATTTCGACCTAGTCGACTTCATGTGTTTGAAATACAGTAAGAATTCAGCTAGATCGTAAAAAATTCCTAGTTTATTTTGTAAGATCTCACATATGAAGAGCATCATCCAAAAATGACTAAAATCATAATCAACCTAGCTAGTCGATTTTACTGTGTTCTTCACATGAAAATCACCATCCATAATCGACTAGGTTTATGATCAAAACCTTAACGATTGTGGTGAGTCGGCTGGGTTACCTAATCGATACTGGATAAAAATTTGTTGATGGCCTCTATCTACTCGATATAGAATAACAAATAGCTGATTATGGATGGTATTCTTCACTTATAAAATATTATTTCGACCTAATTATTTTCATGTTCTTGAAATATATAAATTTTTTTCTTCACTAAATCGAAAAAAAATAACTTGTTGATTGTGTAACATCTTGGATAAAGAGCATCATCCAAAATCGACTAGGATCTTAATCAACCTACCAATATTTATTTTGTTAAAACACCATCCATAAAGGAATATAGGTATATAATAAAAAATGATTGACCAAGCCCATGCTTCAAAACCATAGAGATAAAGATTCGGCCCAAAACCATAGTTCCTTACATCTGATCCTTAATTGAAAAGACGAGGGTACCCAAATATACCTAAAGCTAAAAAATTTCCTTCCTATAAGTCCTTTCTCCGAAAATGATTGTCTATGGATACGAGATCGAAACAATACAACAAATCGGTTCACACTTCGTGTGATTGTCTATGGATACGAAATCGAGACAATACAACAACAAAGTGTGTTTACTTGATACAAAGGTTCAGACTTAAACAAACTCAATAGGATTACGTATCAAGTAATTAGGAATTAACGTTTGAGCAATTTACTTTAATTATAATAAAACAATTATAATACGGAAAATAAAGTAAATGACACAACAAGATTTTGTTAACGAGGAAACCGCAAATGCAGAAAAACCTCGGGACCTTGTATAGAATTGAATACTCTCAGGATTAGCCGATATACAAAATAAACCAACTTCGTATAGTTGACACCAAGCAATTAAACCTATAGTTCACCTAGTTCCGTCGGTATTCCCACGCCTCCGACTTGTAAATAAGTCACGTACTTGGACCAATACCTTTGGTTCGTATTCCAAACAGTAAAGGAACAACAAATCTGTTTGGTATCAACTCTCTTAAACCAAGTGATATGAGTTGTACAAAGGCTTTTCTGTTTATCTTAACATAAGCTCCTTTGCCAGGTTCCAAGATCTATCTTATGTTCAATCACCAAAAGGTAATCGTTAAAATTTTGCTATCAATACCTTTAATCCCAAGGAAATGTATTCATCCCGATCTACACAACTATTCTATCAAAATACCACAAGGATAAATCGATTATAGTTGGTTCCTCTATTACTGAAACAAGTATTGTGCACACTAAAGATTTATATAACCAAGTCAGAAATATTCTATCTCTTCTTTGCCTTCAAATCTTCTTAGATCTTCAATAAACACCTGCATACAACTACTTGAATCTCTTGTGATCAATCACACACAGAGTGGAGTCTGTTAACAATGGATTATCACAGGATCATATTTAGATCTAACAACAGTCTAAAGATCCATGTCGAAACTTTGAATTAGTTTGAGTGAATCTTATGTCCAAAGAGAATATCCTCAAGCATAAACAAACTAGGTGCAATCAAATTTCAACCACCGTTAATCAATCAAATCAATATGAAAACTAAAAATAAACCGCAATTATCTAGTTTCCCACCAACAGTACGCACTAGAGCTTCTCAATCCCAAAGAAGACTTTAAACTGAGCGGCCGTAAGAGATTTCTCCTAATTAGGTTATTCTCCTCTCCGAATAGGCGGCTTCACCAGTAATAGTACAACAGAGGAAGTTTACTATCATGAAGGATTAGTTTGCTAGAAATGCAAACTCAAAGTATTTATAGACAAGGAATTTTGGGCACCACGGAATTTCCAAAACCGAAAATATTCTCGAGATATTCAATATAACTTCCAAATTCGGTTTTCATAATTTCTGAGAATGCAATGTCCAAATTAATGATCGAAATATTCTTGGAAAATTTTTAACCAGTAAATGCACATTACTAATTCTTATTTTCCATATATAATTAGAAACCTTAATTAAAAGATTCTTAACTTATTTAAATTCGATCTTGGGATTTACTTGTTTCTTAGCTATTAAGGAATATCTTTGAACAATAAAAGATACGCATTAATGCACGTGTTCAAAGTATCTCGACATCTTTATCTTGTAAGTCCTTTTTCATACTTACTCACTTGAAATCGATTTACCACGCTTCCAAACAAGTTTAGAATTGGTTCATCTGACTTTCAAGAACTATGTGATTTATCAAGTTACACTCAATCACAAATCATGAGTTTAACGGTTCTACCAAAACAAGTTACGGTTTTACCTCCATGTGAAAACTGTGCATAGTCACACTACTTTGGTTGACTAGGTACTAGGAACGGTTCCCTATATATATGCTATCTAACTTATATGTGTTGCACATGTCCATAAGATCGGTTCCCTTTTTCCTAAAAACGTGTTGCACATGTTCATAGGATCGGTTCCCCTTTCTTCTATACACCTTGCTGCACCTCATACAAGGATCGATTCCCCTTTGTATGTGTTACACGTATTACTAGGATCGGTTCCCCTTTACCCAGTGTTAGGTATTACACACACAAACTCGATCATACCCCAGGTGATTACTTAAGATCGGTTTCACTAATAAAAGTCATACCAATACATAAGTCAAGCCTCATGTGAATAGTTTTACCAAGAACACAAACAAGTCATGAGCGGTTATACTAATCACACATATTGGTCGTTCATAAGATATGCAATGAAGAACAGTCCCAATAATGCATGGCGATTTCCTTTACGGTTCACAACACAAGATCATGAACTTACTTCCTTAAAACACATGAAAAACATTGTTTCCTATGATGAAATCCTCACCCCATACCCATACATAATCACAATAGCATGCATACGATTATGTTGATGTCTTATATACAAAGTTTAATGGTTAAGCAATAAACCTCGTATTGTATTCCTTAATACTATTTCTAACTAGAGTGTTCATGCTTCGCAGTTTTATGTTTTCAATATGCACGACTTGAAAGATACATTTGGGAATGAAACAGTTCAAGTCAAATATCACTAACCTCAAGTGGAAGGATGATGTTGTGGTTGTAGCTCCGTACTTCTTCACTTCTTCAAGTCTTTACAATACTTGTAATATCTCATATCCTAATACTTTCAAGCTAACCTATACGAAGTTGACTCTAGTACATTTAATCAAGCGACTCTTAAATGAGTTTTGGTTCACTAAAATATGGCAACCAAACTTGACATACCAACTCTTGGTGGGTTCAACCGAGCTATGCTCTAACAATCTCCCCCTTTGTTAATTTTAGTGACAAAACTCTTACAATCATATGGATAAACAAATTACAAGAATTCATTACACATACGCTTGATTCCCGAATTCAACATCACATAACCTGGATTCATTCAATCCCTAAAATGTCGTTGTTGACATTATTATAACAAAGCTCATACTCCCCATAAAGGTGAGATAGGTAAATTTTCAATCCGCGAGTCTTTGTTATACAATTAATATGATATGTTACTTCCCATTAGTATGTGCTTTTCCTCTTTCGATAGATAAACGTTTAAGCACCATTGTCCTCTTCCCTAGTGACACCAATAAATATAAAATTGATACCAGCATCACCTGTTTACTCCATATATTTCTCCCCCTTTTTGTCACAAAATGACAAAGAAAAGAAAAAATAAAGGACAACATGAAAAGGATCTTACAAATCTCAAAAATAGACTTGCAACCTATTGAGTCAAGCACGAGGGTTCCACATACCATTTTTGATAACCAATATCAAAACTGAAAGTACAAAGTAATTATGTTTTGATATGTCATCTTGTAAATAATTGCCCGAAGAAATTTTCCCAACTAGTTTAGCAAACCAAAAATCAACTAAGCACCTTAGTTCCTTTGCTAAACCGATTGTATAAATACAACCGCTTCATTCGATAAGACCAAAACAAAGATAAACTCCATTTTTCTCATCAGGTTTTAATTATCCATATAGCTTAGACCTTTAGATTTTAAACAAGACAAATACTAGGTTAGTTAACTAGCATTTCCTTGTTTAGGCATTCAGTTAGACTTGAATAACCAAAACCTCCACTTTGATAAGTCTAACTAAGAAAATTGGGTTTGTTTAAAAAATGCTAGTTAACTAACCTAGCATTTCCTTTTTTCCTCCTTTTTAATAAAATTGGGTTTGTTTAAAAAAAAAAAAAGTCTAACTAAGATCTGAATTAACTTAGTTTATCTTATCCGGAATCGAATTGGACTAAACAACTCATCCCGTCAATATATTCATTCGTTAAGCCATAAATAATTCATACAACCCAATAAATCAACTTGCATAATTATTCACCTCAATCGGAATCAATTGAAACAACATATATTAAAGTTCCATAATTGCACCGAAATTTTGTAAGCCTAAACAATTGATACCACACAATAAAGCAAAATAACAATTGTTTTACTTAACTGGAAGCAATTGAAATAACATAGACATTAAAGCACCGCAATTGCACCAAAATTTTGTAAGCCTAAACAATTGATATCACACAATGAAGCAAGATAACAATAGTTTTAATTAACCGGAACCAATTGAACCACACAAACATCCATACATTCATAATGGAATAAAAACATCAATTGTACCGACAATTTTGTTTAAGCAAAAGCAATATATATATATATATATATATCAAATAAAAACAGGCATTTCTTAAACAGGAAAACAATTAACTAACAAGATTGTTACCTCAATTTCGCATCCAACTTCTCCAATATGATCGCATCTTTTTCTTCCACGGAGAATTGATATGGAAATACCATTATGTTGTCATCCTTATGCAAATACAAAAGAATAACAACAACCAACCTTTACCAAAGAAAGTTTGAAAATCGGTTTTAACAATTGCAAGCAAAAGTTAAAAATTGTTGAAACACATGTGCTTTTATGCTCAATCAAAACCGATTCAACATATTGTGACTTTTTCACATATTGTTTCTATAGGAACCCCTCATGATCCTTTGTTAAAGCCTACCAATATGGGCTAGAACTTAATCCTGCTAAATCAAAAATTCACCCAAACCATAAGGGTTCACAACATATTATGAGATCGAATATCAAGGTAATAAAACCGAAATCAAACATCCCATAAACATTCATAGCAATAAATAAAGCATTCAAGCACAAGCTACGTAAATCAAAAACTATCACAATAAAAATTATAAAAATAACTTTATTCATAATATACTTATACAATCAATGAAAGAAATCAAAAATTGATGTCTATTTTTCTAGATTAAGTATTACAGCATATAACTTAATCTCAAGTGGTGCTCTTGTTGTTCACTGATGTTTCTTCAGTGTTTAAACTATTAAAGCATGTCTCAAGAGACTTGTCTGCAACCACTTCCTGTTTCTCAAGTTTTTCAAATTGAATTTTCATGTCAGCAATTTTAGCTTTAGTTTCCTCAATCTTATCCTTGAGCCAATCCTGATTTTGAATCGTTATAATGAGATTGGTTCTTAGTTCTTCAAAACCATGGATATAGTCAATCATACTATCAAAACGAACCCACTTGGTTTTGGTTGGATCTTGTAGGTTGTAGGCCAACAGACATGACTTATCTTGTGATCCAACCGAACGTTCAGAATCATAATCGGACATGATCTTTGATCTGCTTCTTTTCTTTCTCTCAGTATTGGTTCCTTGACAATCTTTAACCCTTCGAGCCTCCTCCTTATTAGCTTTTGAGACACTATGAGTTATTGGAGGCATGCTTGGTTATATATAATGATTGATCAGGGTATTAGTATACTGGAAGAGATAGTTTCCCTTTAAAAATGGAACAACTTTCGGACCGAAAGATGTCAGTAGAACCCGGAAATATTAGAGAATATATTTCGTTTCCTTTTGTCCGAACTTCTTAGTTTTATTCAAAAATTCCAAATAAAACTTATTTGGAACATCATGATAAACATGAACATTTTTTTGGATTCACAACTATCCATAAAGAGTTACAACTTTTTTGATAATCAATTACACAAACACATGTGCTCCAGATTTATTGTGCCATTCCCATCCATAAATACGAGCACTGATGAGGATGAGAATGCATATTTTTGATACAACTAATTAGTTGCATCGGAATGAGCTTTTTCTAGCTTACATTGAATATCAGAAACATAGTTCATGCTTCTTTTAGGGAATTTCTGCCCAATATATTTTCTCCTAAGACGCTGATCTAATCTAACTCTAGAGATATGATCATGTGGAGAAATTGTACCGATGTGAGAATACTCAGAGATTGATAGATCTCTCTTAATTCTTTCAATGAGATTTTCATATGATTTTCTCATTCTAAGGACTTCCTTATGATTCACATCAGTGTGATTATCTAAAACAATTATTGGAAATTCCTCATTGTTTCTTTTGGCAGAGATTCTCCTTTCCCCTTCCTTCTGGAATCGTTCTTCATCAAAACAAGAATTGTTTCGATATGGACGAGGTTGAATGTTTTTCCAGAAGTGATTATTAACTCTTTCGTATGATTTTGAGTTGATCTTATAGGGTTGTGGAATAATCTGTCTTTCTACATAGGAATGATCTTTCAATTTTTTAAGATAAGAAACTTCATTCAATATTTTGACCACAGTATGTTGAAAATGTATAAGTTTCTATTAAAGTGACTGAAAAGTGTATTCCTTAAGATCATTATCACGGAATCGGTTCAAAGTTTCCTTAGGACAATTTTTGTTTTCTCATCCTCTTCTGACTTGATGTAGTTTGGCAAACTACCATCATCTTGATCTGTTTCAGATGTGACTAAAACAACATCATCATTTGTCAGATTCATTGGACATGTCTCTTTATTAAGAGAATTAACAAGAGCTTCTAATTTGACAGCGAGATTCATATTCGCTTCAGCCAGACTATCCAGTTTACTGTCTTTATTTCTGATCTCCTGTTTAAGAAGATTTGACTATGTCTTTAAAATCACCATTTTAGAAGACAGAGATTTTATAGGCTTTAGGAGTTTTGCCAACTCTTTATCAACATCTTCTTTTTTATCAGAAAAAGACATAGATGTCTTCGCAACTCCTGGATCATGAGTCAACGAAGTAGTAACATGTTCAACCTTTGAGTAGTCATACTCTTGCTCAACGTTAATTGAATCAGTCATGGATTCAATATCTTATAAGATGGATCGCACCAAACACAGATTGTTAGATCTTTACATGTTTGCATGCTCTGATACCAATTGAAAAGGCGAGGGTACCCAAATATACCTCAAGCTAAAACTTTTCCTTCCTATAAGTCCTTTCTCCGAAAGTGATTGTCTATGGATACGAGATCGAGACAATACAACAACAAAGTGTGTTTACTTGATACAAAGGTTCAGACTTAAACAAACTCAATAGGATTACGTATCAAGTAAATAGGAATTAACGTTTGTGCAATTTACATTAATTATAATAAAACAATTATAATGCAGAAGATAGAGTAAATGACACAGCAAGATTTTGTTAACGAGGAAACCGCAAATGCAAAAAAAAACCCGGTACCTTGTCTAGAATTGAATACTCTTAGGATTAAGCCTCTATACAAAATAAACCAAATTCGTATAGTTGAGACCAAGCAACTAAACCTATAGTTCACCTAGTTCCGTCTGTATTCCCACGCCTCCGACCTGTAAACAAGTCTCGTACTTGGACTAATACCTTTGGTTTGTATTCCAAACAGTAAAGGAACAACAAATATGTTTGGTATCAACTCTCTTCAACCAAGTGATATGAGTTGGAAAAAATCTCTTTTGTTTATCTTAACATAAACTCCTTTGCCAGGTTCCAAGATCTATCTTATGTTCAATCACCAAAAAGTAATCGTTAAGATTTTGCTATCAATACCTTTAATCCCAAGGAAATGTATTGATCCCGATCTACACAACTATTCTATCAAAACACCACAAGGATAAATCGATTATAGTTGGATCCTATATTACCGAAACAAGTATTATGCACACCAAATATTTATATAACCAAGTCAGAAATCTTGTATCTCTTCTTTGTCTTCAAATCTTCTTAGATCTTCAATAAACACCTGCACACAACTATTTGAATCTCTTATGATCAATCAAATACCGAACGGAGTTTGTTAACAATGGATTATCACAAGATTGTCTTTAGATCTAACAATAGTCTAAAGATCACTGTCGAAACTTTGAACTAGTTTGAGTGAATCTTATATCAGGAGAGAAGATCCTCAAGCATAAAAAAAACTAGGTCAAATAAAAGTTCAACCACCGTTAGTCAATCAAATCAATATGAAAACTAAAGATAAACCGCAATTATCTAGTTTCCCCCCAACGGTACGCACTAGAGCTTCTCAATCCCAAAGAAGGATTTAAACTGAGCGGCCGTAAGAGATTTCGCCTAATTAGGTTACTCTCCTCTCCGAATAGGCGGCTTCACCAGTAACAGTACAACAAAGGAAGTTTACTATCACGAAGGATTAATTTGCTAGAAATGCAAACTCAAAGTATTTATAGACAAGGAAGTTTGGACACCAAGGAATTTCCAAAACCGAAAATATTCTCAAGATATTCAATATAATTTCCAAATTCGGTTTTCATAATTCCTGAGAATGCACTGTCCAAATTAATGATCGAAATCTCATTGGAAAATCTTTAACCAGTAAATGCACATTACTAATTCTTATTTTCCATATATAATTTAAAACCTTAATTAAAAGATTCTTAACTTATTTAAATTTGATCTTGGGATTTACTTCCTTCTTAGCTGTTTAGAAATATCTTTGAACAATAAAAGATACGCATTAATGCACGTGTTCAAGGTGTGTCGACATCTTTCTCTTGTAAGTCCTTTTTCATACTTACTCACTTGAAACCGATTTACCACACTTCCAAACAAGTTTAGAATTGGTTCATATGACTTTCAAGAACTATGTGATTGATCAAGTAACACTCAATCACAAATCATGGGTTTAACGGTTCTACCAAAACAAGTTTCGGTTCTACCTCCATGTGAAAAATGTGCATAGTCACACTAGCTTACCAAACTTTGGTTGACTAGGTACTAGGATCGGTTCCCCACATATATATGGTATCTAACTTATATGTGTTACACATGTCCATAGGATCGGTTCCCCTTTGCCTAAAAACGTGTTGCAGATGTTCATAGGATCGATTCCCCTTTGTATGTGTTGCACCTCTTACTAGGATCGGTTCCCCTTTACCCGGTGTTAGGTCTTACACACACAAACTCGATCATACCCCGGGTGATTACTTAAGATCGGTTTCATTAATAAAAGTCATACCAATACATAAGGCAGGCCTCATGTGAATAGTTTTACCAAGAACACAAAAAAGTCATGAGCGGTTATACTAATCACACATATTGTCCGTTCATAAGATATGCAATGAAGAACAGTCCCAATAACGCCTAGCGATTTCCTTTTCGGTTCACAACACAAGATCATGAACTTACTTCCTTAAAACACATGTACAAAAATTGTTTCCTAGGAATAAATCCTCACCTCATACCCATACATAATCACAACAGGATTCATACGATTATGTTGATGTCTTATATACAAAGTTTAATGATTAAGTAATAAATCTCGTATGGTATTCCTTAATACTATGTCTATCTAGAGTATTCAACTGTTCATGCTTCGCAGTTTTATGTTTTCAATATGCACGACTTGAAAGATACGTTAGGGAATGAAACAGTTCAAGTCAAATGTCACTAACCTCAAGTGGAAGGATGATGTTGTGGTTGTAGCTTCGAACTTCTTCACTTCTTCAAGTCTTCGCAATTCTTGTAATGTCTCATATCCTAATACTTTCAAGCTAACCTTTACGAAGTTGACTCTAGTACATTTAATCAAGCGACTCTTAAATGGGTTTTGGTTCACTAAAATATGACAACCAAACTTGACATACCAACGCTTGGTGGGTTCAACCAAGCTATGCTCAAATATTATTGTTTACTTGTTATTCAGAGTAGGGTAAGCATTTGGCTCGTAATCCACTGATTTAATCCGGAATAACCGTTTTTTGCGGATGAATGTCCGAACCGTTCGCTAATGTGTTAGATGTGAATGAGATTTTTTAAATTCAAAAGATTACGTATTATGCCTGGATACAACCTTGAAAACCTGTTGAACATCCATACCCGTTAGATTAAGGCCATTTATATTGTTTTTATATGGACAATTTAGGAATTCTTAGGTGTTTGCTTGGATTGTTGTTATATTTATATATGTATATAGGATGTGCAGGTGTAGGTGTAAATTGGGACGGGCCAGCATGTTTATGGCACAACACAGCACGTTAAAGTTCTAGCACAACACGACACAACACGTGAACGGCCCAACACGGGCACAACATGTTTGTTTAATATGTTGTGATGTGCCTGACAGATAGGCACTTCAGCACGTCACAGCGCGCGACATGTGTTAGCACGTGGAAAAGCATAGCACGGCACGCGAAGAAAGCACGCCACGTCATGCGTAAAATATTACACAATACATCACATTTGATGCTTATTTCACAAAAGAATCATTGTTTTAGCCAATTTCTGACATTTTATTTTCGTTATTCTAATTTATTTATGTAATAATACATGTACTAACTAAAATATCTTTAAAATATTTATTTTGGAAAACATAAAGAAAATGTTCTAGCACAGCACAACACGTCACATCACGTTTATTTTTCTGGCACAGCCCAGCACGACACGCCATTTAGCACAGCCCAGTATAACACGTATGAATCTCTGGCACAACCCAGCACCACATGCAACACGCTAAGCATGTGACTTCGTGGGATGGGCTATGCCAGGCCGGCACGTTTTACACCTCTAGTGCGAGCTTTATATGAAATAATTTATGTTAGCTTATTTCTTTGTTACAAATTTTTAATGTCCTAGTTTTAAACAAAATAAATCTATTGAATTATCTATATCCAATCTGCTCATCCGTGTATTTATTGGATTCAAATTCATTAGATGTGGATGGCAAATTCGAAAGCCATAATAAATTTGATTGGATGCGAATGACGTGAAAAACAGCCCATTCCGGTCCATGCTCATCCCTTTTAGAGATTGCACCCTTGTATAATCTGTTAGAACCCTAATTTGGGGCATACCCCAAAATTTTGGGGCATACATATAAGACAAAAAAGGGGTACTAATAGTATTTCTAGGGTGGCCCTTATCCTCCTTTTTTCAAAAATGCTAAAATACCCCTTATGTGATTAGTGTTAAATTAATGATAATTAAAATTAATTAATTGTTAATGATTATAGTTAGTTTAGTGTTAATTTATGATAATAAATTTTTGTTTAAAGATAGTTAGTTAGTGAGTTATTATAGAAAAAGAAGGAGGAAAGAAAAAGGAGAGGAGGAAAAAAAAAATTGTGATCTTTGTGATTATTGAGAGATGTGTGATACAAAATCGAGTGAGGAAGGTGAATCTTCATCACGTAAAGCTAAGAATTCATCAAAAGTTTTGATTTTTGTATGTAGTTCGGCGCAACAGAGTTAGGTTCGGCAGATAATTTGTATGCCGAACCATGATAAATAAGAACAGTTCGGTTTGTACGATTGAATTCTTTATAAGCCGAACTGTCATAGAATTATTTTCGCGCCAAATAAATTCCATGGTTCGGCTTAAAGAGTATGTGCTCATATAAGCCGAACCATATACAAATATATTTATGATTTACAGTGTAATGTTCGGCTCACACGTGCTCCAACCGAACATATTATTATTGTTTTGATAAAACACAAGTCTACTGGTTCGGCTTATAATATTAGTCCCCAATAATCCAAGCGCATATATGACAAGTAGTTTAGCTTTTCAAGTCAAACACGAATGAGTCGAACTTCAAAGATCGACTTTCAAATAGTATTGCGAATGAGCCGAACCTAACCCCGAACGACAAGGTCCAAATTAAACTCATTCAAATCAATGAGATATTATTTTCAGCTTCAAGAGAATGAAAATACGAAAATAACGCAAAAAGAATGAGGTCATCCCGATATCGGACGAAGAAGTTATGGCCAAAATAAAATCTAAAAACTTTAGTGTATAGAGATAAGTTCGGATGATAACTCATCATCACGAGTTAGCCGAACCTGGAGCCTACAAATCAAGATTTTCGAAGTGTTTACAGAGATAAGTTCGGCTTAAAAGTAATCTAATCGAGTTAGCCGAACCTGAAAACCACCTGGGGTAAATTTCACTTATCGAAGTTCGTAGGGAAAGGTTGGCAAGGTATTAGCCGAACATGTAGGTTCGGCTTATTCGATATTCAAAACATAACATGTTATCAGCCGAACTGTTCTTCGTCACCTCGACGAATCATCCATTAAATGTGATGAAATCAACGAAATACGAAAAAACAAGCAATGGGTTTGTAGGAAATACCTTTCTATGTGCAATTTAATGGAATCATGGTCTATTTCTCGCTCTCCAACGCCAATCAATCCACTATCCTCTTCATCTCCATATTTTCCAAAACACTAGATTGAGATGCTACAGAAGCAACACCAGGATTCAACACCTTATTTCTAGGGCATCGCTTAAGACGATGTGCCATATATGTGTTTAATCGAGAACTTAATCGAAAAATGAGATTTTCAGAATCAAAGGGGAGAGCTCGGTTGGGTTTCTTCTTTTTTTTGAAGAAGAAGAAGAAGTGAGAAGAAGGGAGTTAAGTTTAAGTTTTTTTTTTAAAAATAATAATTAAGTAACGGTTTAATTAGTGGGTGGGTGTTACTAGTGGGAGGGTAGTTAATTAGTGGGATGGGTTAATTAGTGGGATTGTTTTAGGATTAGAATTTAATTAAGTGGAAGGGTAGTAATGTAATTTAAACTAGGCAGGGGTATTATAGTAACTTAAACATCATTAGGACAACTTTTATAATTTTGCATTGGGTGACTTCTAAGTGTGTATCCCCAAATTTTGGTGTATGCCCCAAAATAGGGTTCATCCGTTATGTTCACGAATTAAGTGCTCACAGGCAAAATAGTAGATGGTCCTGTTGGGTTGGCAAATACTCATCAGTGGATGATTTTCATGCGGGCCAAAATGGAGGCGTGCAAAACAGTGCTTTCGCATGCTAAAGTTTACTTTTCGGTCAGAAATGATAGACCCGGCCCATGCTTAAAAGTTGAGCAAGAATTATTAAGATTAAGATTCGGCCCAAAGCAATAGGTTCTAGTTTTTTAGATGTGATCCTTTCCGGATTTCCTAGAACCCCATCCAAAACAATTAACCGATAGAATAGATAAGAAGGGATTTCATTGCCACCAACCACCACCACCACCTCTAACTTGCACCAAAATTAGGGTGATGATTACATGATTATAGTGATTAGGTCCCGTTAGATTCTTAACCATCTATGAGCTATCCTTGTTCAAATACTCACAACCATATATATACAGAAAGTGTGGTTGTCTAAAGTTTTTAGGTGGATTCACCATCTAAGCTTGGGATACAAGAAAACAACAAAAGTGTTTCTTCTGTTAAACATACATACATCATTAGTTTGGAATGTGATTCTGAATTTATTTTTCCACTTGCCAGAAGAATGAAGAAAAATGTATGACACATAATATAATATTCACTTTTCTAAGTGCCACATAATATTCACTCCTGTAATGACACATCGAAAAAGAACATCACTTTACAAGTAGTGGACATGAACATACCCACCTGGCATCTATCCTCAGCTTTATTATAGGGTCACCGCACACCGGAGTTCGCTCGGATCTATTCTATTGACGCACCATCCCTTTTAGAGTGTGTGTCCCCGTGTCACGGGCAACTTCACCGCGGAGAAGAGCTCAAAATATAAGAAATTTTAGGTTTGGGAGCTAGTTTGGGAGGGACACCCGGCCGTGCACTACACTAGCTCCGCCGCTCCCCCATGTAACACTTCTCGCAATGCTTGGTACGTTGGGGCTGCAAGGGGTGAGATTTTGGAACTTGCAAAATAACGAAATGTTGGGCTATCCCTCCTTATGGCCCATACAATTGGTGTCCCCTTAACCAATGGGAGGAGGAAGATATAAGATGCCTTGTTTTTTGGTTTAAAGAGCAAAAGGCATCAGGAGAACA
Source organism: Papaver bracteatum (assembly GCA_023529315.1). Lineage (NCBI taxonomy): Eukaryota > Viridiplantae > Streptophyta > Magnoliopsida > Ranunculales > Papaveraceae > Papaver > Papaver bracteatum. The sequence goes on along the minus strand of JAJJWX010003277.1, from coordinate 935,810 downwards.
TAAGTCGAGCTCTTCTTTGTTTTGTGAAATAAGAAGAAAGAGAAAGAGAGGAAGAAGAGAAAGAGAGTGAGAGAGATAGAGAGAATTAATCCACCATTTTTGGTGAGGTTAGAGGCATCTTGAAGAGGAGAAGAAAGGGTTCTTGTTGAAGGATCTTTGGTTGATTGTGGTGGAGAATTGATTGATCAATTTCCACAACTCTTCAAAAGGGGAAAAATCTAGGGTTTGTCAAACCCTAGTAGTAAGTATCTCAAATCACTTCTAATTCTTAAATTGATAGTGAATCTCATATTATATATGAATGAATTGTTGATCCATCCTTAGGGGTGAGTGTAATTAGGCAAATTGATATCCAAGTGCTATAGGCACCTTGAGGTTGTTGTTATCCCCAAATTTGGGAGAATTGTGTGTAACCCATTATTGTTATAGTGGAAGATTTGCCCGTGGTTTTTTACCCTTCACCTTGGAGGGGTTTTTCCACGTAATTGTCGGTGTTGTGTGATTGCTTCTATATCGTCATAGTTTGTGTATTTCCGCATTGTGTTTCATTGCTCGTGTAGGTTTCGTATTGCGCATAGCGGCTCGGATTTCGTAAGCCTCCCCCAACAAGTGGTATCAGAGCTTTTGGGTTGAGCTAATCCTGTGCAATGGCGGAAGCTAGCACTAGTAATAGAATGGTCAATTTGACCGGTGAGAACTTTGTCATATGGAAGGCGAAGATGGAAGACTGGTTATATTGTAAAGATCTCTATGGTCCAATAGAGAGCAAGGGAGTAAGGCCTGAGGCGACAAGTGCAAAAGATTGGAAGGTTACTAATCGAAAAGCAGTTGGTTATATTCGTCAGTGGATTGATGATAGCATTTTTCATCATGTGGCTAGTGAGACACTAGCATATCCTTTGTGGACCAAGTTAGAGGAGATATATGATCAGCAGTCTCCTTGTGAAAAAGCTCTTCTATTCAAAAAGCTTGGAAAGCTGTGTTACAAGGAAGGGAGTTCAATGGCGCAACATTTAAATGAAATGAAGGGTATCATGAATCAGCTTACATCTATGGACCTCAAAATTCTCAAGAGGTTCAAGCTTATTTGTTGCTAAATACTTTACCGACAGGTTGGGAGCCATTGAGGAATTGTCTCGATTATTCTCCGGACAAGAAGTTGAACATGATCAAGTTGCAACTAGCAGTTTCTTGAGTGAAGAAGTTAGAAGAAGGTCATTAGACTCATCTCATTCAAGCTCTTGTGACGAGAAAATCGGGGTAGAAGAAAAGACAGAAGACAAGTTGGCCGTAGCAAGTCAAGGGGTAAATCAAAGTCCGAAAGGAAGTTGAATGTTGGAACTGTCATACGAGAGGTCATTATTCAAATGAATGCAGAAGCAAGCAAGAACACAAGAAGGGGAAAGGAAATGATAACCAAGACAATGGTGTTGCGGCTCTTTCGTGACAAATGATGATATCATTGTATTCTCAGATTATAATGATGTTTGTGTTAGTTTTGCAGGTTCTGATTCAGAATGGATAGTTGATTCAGGTGCATCTTATCATGCTACTCCTCATGAAGATGTATTTACCTCCTACAAGGCTGGTGACTTTGGGTCAGTCAGAATGGGCAACAATGGTGTTGCGAAAATTGTAGGAATGGGTGATGTGAAGGTTGAGACCAGTGTTGGTTGTACGTTGGTTCTCAGAAATGTGCGACATGTACCAGATCTTCGTTTGAATCTAATGTCACCAGGAGTGTTAGATGATGAAGGGTACAACAATCACTTGGGTGATGGCAAATGGAAGCTAAGCAAGGGCTCCATGGTTATTGCAAGAGGCAAGAAGTGTGGCACATTGTACAAGACACAAGTGAAGGTGTTGAAAGGTGAGTTGAATGCTGTTGACAAAGATTCAATCTCCGAGCTGTGGCATAGAAGACTTGGTCATCTTAGTGAGAAGGGAATTCAAATCCTCACCAAAAGACAAGTTTTGCCAAATGCCAAAGGTATGCAATTGGGTAAGTGTACTCATTGTTTAGTTGGTAAACAAACCAGTCTCTTTTCATAAAGCTTTACCCAAGCGCAATTCGTATTATTGATCTTGTTCATTCTCGATGTATGTGGACCTTTAAGGGTCAAAACACTTGGTGGTGCTGTTTATTTTGTTACTTTCATAGATGATGCTTCAAGGAAGGTTTGGTCATATGCAATCAAGACCAAAGATGATGTTGTTCCTGTGTTCAAGATGTTTCATAGCATGGTGGAAAGAGAAACAGGTAGAACCTTGAAGTGCCTTCGTTCTGACAACGGGGAGAGTACATTGGGCCACTTGAAGTGTATTGCAAGAGCATGGGTATACGTCATGAACAATCAAGATATCGAAGACTCCACAACATAATGGTGTTGCAGAGAGGATGAACCGCACTATTCTTGAGAGAATAAGGTGCATGTTATCTCATTCCAAGTTGCATAAGCATTTCTGGGGTGAAGCAATGAATACTGCTGTGTATTTGATCAATCGATCTCCTTCAAGACCGCTAGATGGAGAAGTAGCGAGAAAAGGTATGGAGAGACAAAGAGCCTACTTATGATCACTTGAAAGTGTTTGGTTGCGAGTCATTTGTTCATATCCCAAAAGATCAGAGATCAAAGCTTGACGACAAAGCAAAGCGATGTGTGTTCCTAGGCTATGGAACAGAGAAGTTTGGTTACTGATTTTGGGATCCAGTTGAGAAGAAGGTTATCGAAGTAGGGATGCAGTATTCCTTGAAGACCGAGACAATTGAAGACTTTGAGAAGATTGAGATGCCAAAGCTTCAAGATGATATGACCTTGGATCCAAATCCAGTTGTTCCTACTCTTGAACAACATGATGATGATGTTGATGGTAATGGCAATGAAGATGAAGCTCATGAAGATGTTCCAGTGGGTGATGTTGAGCAAGAAGTGCAGCAACAACAACAACCAGAAGCTGAGTTGAGAAGATCCAACAAGACCAGATTACCTTCAACAAAGTATCCACCACATGAGTATGTGATGCTCACAGATGCAGGTGAACCAGAGTCTTATGAAGAAGCTCTTAGTGTTCCCTGAAAGTCAGAAGTGGTTGAAATCCATGAAAGAAGAGGTTGGCTCTTTAGATGAGAATGACACTTTTGATTTGGTTGACAAGCTCGAGAACCAGAAAATTCTCAAGAACAAGTGGGTGTACAGAATCAAGATCAAGATGGTAACTCACAACCAAGGTACAAAGCACGCTTAGTTGTGAAGGGTTATGAGCAGAGAAAGGGTGTTGACTTTGACGAGATTTTCTCACCGGTGGTGAGATTTTCTTCTATTCGGGTTGTCTTGGCAATAGCCGCTAGTTTGGATCTTGAGATAGAACAACTAGATGTCAAGACATCATTTCTTCACGGTGAGTTGGAGGAAGATGTGTATATGGCACAACCCGAGGGTTTTGAAGTCAAAGGCAAAGAGCACATGGTGTGCAAGCTAAAGAAGAGTCTTTATGGTTTGAAGCAAGCTCCAAGAAGATGGTACAAGAAGTTTGAATCGTTCATGAAGGAACATGGGTACAAGAGGACGGCTTCAGATCATTGTGTATTCATTCAAAAATTTGCTGATGGTGATTTTCTTACTCTTTTGCTATATGTTGATGACATGCTTATTGTTGGCAAAGATAAGAAAAAGATTGACATGTTGAAGTCAGATCTGAGCAAGTCTTTTGCTATGAAAGACTTGGGTGCAGCAAAGCGTATTCTTGGCATGGAGATCACTCGTGATAGGAAAGCGAGGAAGCTGTGTTTATCACAAGAAAGCTACATTGAGAAGGTGTTGCAAAGATTCAACATGGACAAGGCTGAGCCGGTAAGTTGTCCACTTGCAAACCATTTTAAGTTAACTCGTGATCAATGTCCTGTGAATGATGTTGAGAAACGGAAGATGGAGAAAATTCCTTATGCGTCCGCAGTTGGTAGTTTGATGTATGCAATGGTGTGTACAAGGCCGGATATAGCTCATGCAGTTGGAGTGGTAAGAAGATTTCTATCAAATCCTTCTATGGAGCATTGGGAAGCAGTGAAATGGATACTACGGTATTTGAGGGGTACTTCTAATATGTGTTTGTGCTATGGAGGTGACAAGCCGAGTTAGTTGGTTACACAGTTCGATTTGGCAGGCGCTCAAGACAGTCTCAAGTCTACATCGGGTTACTTATTTACCTATGCAGGGGAGAGCCGTGTCTTGGCAATCCAAGTTACAAAAATGTGTGGCATTGTCTACTACAAAGGCGAGTACATTGCAGCTACAGAGAGTTGCAAGGAGATGATATGGATGAAGAGGTTTGTTAGAGAACTCGGTGTGAAGCAACAGAGGTTCATCGTTCTTGTGACAGACCAGAGTGCCATCCATCTCAGCAAGAATTCGAGTTTTCACTCGAGGTCCAAGCACATCAATATTAGGTATCAGTGGATACAAGAAGTTCTCGAGGAGAAGGTCTTGTATATTGAGAAGATCCATACGAGATGACAACGGTTCTGATATGATGACAAAGTCGCTACCAAAATACAAGCATGTGTATTTCTGCAGCAGGGCAGGTATGGTGGTGACGGGTACCTTGCCATAAGTCGTGAGGGGGAGATTGTTGGGCTATCCCTCCTTATGGCCCATACAATTGGTGTCCCCTTAACCAATGGGAGGAGGAAGATATAAGATGCCTTGTTTTTTGGTTTAAAGAGCAAAAGGCATCAGGAGAACATAAGTCGAGCTCTTCTTTGTTTTGTGAAATAAGAAGAAAGAGAAAGAGAGGAAGAAGAGAAAGAGAGAGAGAGAGAGATAGAGAGAATTAATCCACCATTTTTGGTGAGGTTAGAGGCATCTTGAAGAGGAGAAGAAAGGGTTCTTGTTGAAGGATCTTTGGTTGATTGTGGTGGAGAATTGATTGATCAATTTCCACAACTCTTCAAAAGGGGAAAAATCTAGGGTTTGTCAAACCCTAGTAGTAAGTATCTCAAATCACTTCTAATTCTTAAATTGATAGTGAATCTCATATTATATATGAATGAATTGTTGATCCATCCTTAGGGGTGAGTGTAATTAGGCAAATTGATATCCAAGTGCTATAGGCACCTTGAGGTTGTTGTTATCCCCAAATTTGGGAGAATTGTGTGTAACCCATTATTGTTATAGTGGAAGATTTGCCCGTGGTTTTTTACCCTTCACCTTGGAGGGGTTTTTCCACGTAATTACTTAGTGTTGTGTGATTGCTTCTATATCGTCATAGTTTGTGTATTTCCGCATTGTGTTTCATTGCTCGTGTAGGTTTCGTATTGCGCATAGCGGCTCGGATTTCGTAAGCCTCCCCCAACACGAAATAGGTATGAAGCAATAAAGTACATAACCTCATATAGATTTTATACATGGTGATTTTGTGTCAACGTGAAGCATGATTTTCTTTTTTCCAATTTGACCCAAAAAGATTGGATTTGGTTCAACGATGAAAGGACAACAATGCCCCTTTAAATCAAACTTTTTTTTTTCTTTAGACATTTTCGTAAATAAATCGAAAAGGAAGGGCAAATAGGTACTAGACATTTTCGTAAATAAACCAAAGAGGAAGGGCATAAGGGATTAGACATTTTCGTAAATAATACCTTATGTATCATATTTTTTTAGGGGTATAATTGGCAAGCAAACTAGAATATATAACATATCTAAAAATCTGTGCTTAGAATTTTACAAATTTTATCTCGTTGGAAAGATTTAAAAAAAATCTACGCAATGAGTAAAAACAACGTTATCAAATTTAGAGTTTTTACGAAAATTCAAGGGTGTTTATCCTTTTAGGCATAATTTTTGAAAATTGAACGCATAGCCATCATGCAAACGACCACAAATGATGCATAACAATTATGCATCTATATTTTGGTTTAAGCATCAACTAATTTTCCATTGCAACTAATAAAACGATGTACTCCCTCTGTTTCTGGAAAAGTGCTACTTTCACTTTAGACACAATTTTTGAAAATTAAATGTATAACCATTATGCAAACCACCACAAAGGATGCATAACACATTATGCATCTATATTTTGGTTTATGCATCAACTAATTTTCCATTGCAACCAATAAAACGATGTACTTCTTCGTTTCATGAAAAAATGATATTTTCACTTTAGACACAGTTTTTAAAAATTGAAAGTAAGTCATTATGCAAATCATCACAAATGATGCATAACGCATTATGGAGCTATATTTCGTTTAATGCATCAACTAATTTTCAATTGCATCCAATAAAACGATGTACTCCCTCCGTTTCAAGAAAGTGATACTTTCACTTTAGGCACAATTTTCGAAAATTGAATAAATTGTCATAATATAACTTATATTAATTGGACTAAAAGGGCATAAGGAGTTATATTAATTGGACTAAAAGCGAAAGTATTATTTTTCCTAAAACGGAAGAAATATGATATCTTTGTTGCTTCACATCTTTTTACAAAGAAATATGATATCTTTGTTTGAATATCTCTTTGTTTTACAATTTCGCTTTACAAATTTAAAGGTTTGACCCCATGACATTTTGGTGGAACTAAATTGTGAGCACGAAATTTAGTTTTGTGTCAATTTTTCAGGTCGGCCGCCCCACCGTGGCAGCGGTCATCAGGTTAGTGTTAATTTACGATTAATATTTTGAAAAAAAATAAAAAATTATTCTATTTTCTTTTATTTAGAAAGAGAATTCTAAAGATTTTTTTTTTTTAACTTTTTTGAAAACTTTAGAAGAGTACGATGAAATGTATCCTTAAAATACTCAGAAGAACCTTATACGTACTTAACTCCCAATAATAAATACTTAACTCTCAATAATAATTTTGTGGATTCAATCGTTAACAACTGTAAAAAAAAAGAGTTTTTTCTCCAGTTACGGCTGGGATATATTATCGACCCGCCCGTGAAAGCCTATCACTGCTGGAAAATTATCACATCTTAGTTGTGAATCAGAGTTCACGGTTAGAAGAAGAACTTATGTTTGTAATTCACTCCAGAATTACCTGTGTCTGCACGGCTGGGTTCAGAAGTTTAGAAGGCAACTTTCCTAGTCGTAAGTAGATGTGTAGTTTGAAATTCTCAGAGTTTGGACATACATACCACGATTGAAATGTAAATATCATTTCATTTATTAAACCACATTCCAACCCATTAAATATTTACTTGATCCGCATTACAATTTTTTTCTACTATCCCAACGATATATTAAGAAACCTGTTTAATGAGGGCAATATAAGGTTTGTAGTTTTTTTTTTGATCGATCAAAGAGAATAGAATAAAAAGCACACAAGCCGTGTGCGGGCGTTTACAACTAAATATGAGCAAGGAGCCCAAAAGAAAAGATAAAGAGCAAAATTTGAACTAAAGAAAAAACATTCAAAGGACACAAAGAAGATCAAAGATACATCTTGTGGAACCTACAATTTAAGAAACAACTTGCAAACTAGAAAGAAGAAAACTGCCTACTATCAGGTAGAAGATTCTTCAACATCCCTTATAATTAGACCATCATGACTTTTAGCAAGATCGCTAAACATGTCTTGTCGATCTTTCTTCAAAGGGGGAAATTCTAGACCCAAAAGAGAACCAAAATCCATAAGTGTAGTTGCTGAAGCATTATCAGGAACACAATATTTTGGGGTTTTTTTATTCTTTTTGCTTAAAGTACCATGCGGAAACATACCTGTTACTTTATCTTTTAGTTGCAGTTCCTTGCTACATTCAAGAATTGGCTCGGACGTGGACGGCTTTGTGATGCTTGTCTCAGCAACTCCCAAAACCAATTGAGAAGTGGCAACCTCCTCATATTCTTCGAGACCATGGAATCTATTATGGTTTTCAAATCCAGGAGGAATTAAGGATCGGAAGAGGAGGTGCACACCCCTTCCACGACAGACACACGCCCATCTCAACATTCACATCATCTTCTAAGACATCACAATTTTCACCTTCTTCTAGAATTTTCTCTCCAACATCTACTTTGTTATTTCTCCTTCTTCTTCTCTTAACATTGCCAATCTGCGAATTTTCATTGTTCCCCTTATCAGTTGCTTGTTGATGAACTTGAATCACCTCCCTCTTAGTTCGACACTCCGCAACTAAATGCCCAATGATTTTGCGGTGGTTACGTAACTTTGGAGGTTTAGGAATCTCCACTTTCGAAAGAAATTTCCTAGTTTTGATTCCACCCAAATCTTTTCGAGTACGTGCTTTGCAAAGTCCACCTCCACTAGAACATTTGCATAGAAGCCAAATTTCTTCTTCAAAGTAGCATCATCTACTTGCACAGTGCCTTCCAACTCCCTTTGCAATAGCCATCACTATCCGCTCATCCCAAAATTCCAAGCATAAACCAGAAACCTAAGCCAAACAAAAGCAAAGAGAAATTCTTTGATTTTCGGGTTTGAAATTAGGCTCCCAATCCCTAATTTTTAGATATTGCTCCTCCACCTTCCATGGACCTTTACCGCAAATATGCATCTTATCTTCTTCATTTTCCAGCTTCATAACAAAGAACCCCTTCCCTAGAGGCACCAGTTGACAATACCCCTTCAGATTCCATTGATCTTTCAGCAATTTCATCGCAGCTTCAAAGCTTAATTTCTGAAAATATAGTCTCCCAATGAGGCTGAATTCCCAATCAGCTAGACATTCATCAATTAATTCATTCGGAAGAGATATAGAAGGATCGTCACCTTTCTTCCCATAAATATAGACATGTAAAGAGGATACATCAACGAAAGAAGAAAATTGAAAATTTAATCTAGAGTTAAATTTCCCATCCAAAACTCTATTACCACAACTACTCGGAAGATATCGAAGATGAGCATGTGTTGAGAGACTATTTGGCTCCAGAATTTTTATAGGATTTTTCCATTAGAACGTTGCTCAAAATAGACGACATGGGAAAACCATCAAGAAAGAACAAACTTCACTGAGGAAAAATAAGCAATTCCACAAACACAAGCAATATGAGGTTTGTAGTTAAAAGATGATCTTTTCCATTTTCTCAATTCCTTCCTAGATTTAGCTACGACTTCAACATCAATTTCCCCTCTAAGTTGAAATTGATTGCAAATACGAAGTAAAGTTATATATTCTTAAACTTGTCTTTGTATCTCTCCAAATTGAAGATACAAATCAACTCACATCACCCTTATTACTATTATACTATTACCTATTTCACTACAAAAAATTTCATTTTTTTTTTCCAGTAACTAATACTCACTAAACCGCGTTGCCTTTGTTCTTCTCCCCTCTTTGGATAGCATAGTACAAAATTTTGGCGAATTAGATAAGCCTTCATCCAAAATAAAGTTGGGTTTATCAATTAGTAAGATTTTATTGCATTGAGATTGTAAGAGTTTCATGGGGAGACTATTCAAGTAGAAGGTGTGATTTTGTTTTGGGACGGTGGGTATATGGAGGTAGACTTATTTCAAATATAAATAAGTAGTTGAACAACTATATTCTTCTTTAATGGCCTATAAATTAATCTTCTAAAGGATCTATTTTTCAAAAATTAGCCAATACGATGTCCTCAAAAAATAAATTCAAGTACTTACGGCGAGGAATTGGCTTTGCCGACCAACCATAAGCAAGATTAAACCTGTTGGTTTTGGGTGTGTTACACTTACGACTAGGATTTCAGATCATAAACAACAGTTCTGACTTTATGTCAGTTATATGAGCCTAGCCGTAATCACGGTAAACGACAAGGATTTCTTGTCGAATCCGGGGTTCAAAATTTTTGGGTTTTTTCTTAGGAAGTTACATTTGGATATTTCCTTCCATAAAAGGTTAACATCTGGGAACCTTGTTGAGGTTACGTCTTGGAATTTCTAATCTTAACAATTTGCTAATTATTTTGAGAATCAGAGACGATTACAATCATAATTCCTAAAAGTAAACCATGTTTACCGTTAGGAAAGCCAGCCGAGATGGCTGGTGTTTTTTTGGCTAAACACTTATTGGCATTTATGTCGACCTAGCCGTAACCACCCATGAATTTCCATAATGTTGATCTTTTATCATTGTCATAATAAATTAAATCTAAAGGTAGTAGCATTCCCATCCTTTTTACTTAAGCCATTGGAGTCTAATCCGAGTAATAAATGAAATGAGAATATCCACCCAGACTTTAAAAGCTGGAAGTGAAAACACTAAAATTCAGTCAGACACCCTAAGGGCAATTTCTATGGGAATGAACAAATCCATTTTTTGGTTGAGCCAGGTGGATGGCCAAACACGTTTTTCCACTATGGAAAAAGAAGTGGGCGATTGATCATCAAGCGCTAGGTCAAAGAACAACCGCCAGTATTTGTAGCTCAAACTCGGCGTGCTTTCTATGCACACTGGCGGTTGTAACAAAAACACCAAAGGATAGTTTTTTGAAAATTCGAAATTCACTTTTTTACCTTTATAAATTACCATCATCTTCAAACAATTCACTCACACCAAATTTTCTCTTTTAAATCTATTTCAATTTTTTAGTTTATTGTTGTTGAAATGGCTGAAATGCCGATCACACTTTTTTCGAAGCAAAAATTGAAGCTGTTGTTTCTAAGATATGTGGGAGTTTTAAAAAGATTGAAAATTGTAAAAGGGAAGTGCAATTCTTTGAAGTTGCTCCAAGAAAATGTTCCGCTAAAAGGCAAAGAAGAGCTCTAGTTTTGAAAGTTAACAACAAAAAATTCAAAAACAAAGGCGAAACTGTCAAAGAGCGCGTTGAATGGAAGATACGTCAAATGAAGATAAACAGGAGGCTAAAGCTTGTACTTGATTTTTATTGAAGTTGTTTAGTACTTTTCATTATTGTCTAAGTTTATATCTTGTAAAAAAATTGGCAGTAATATCAATGAATAAAAATATTTAGATTTTAAAATAGACTTCCACTTCAGATTAAGCGAAATTTATTACAATTTAAACTTGCAAATAACATCGAACTACATTTTAATAAACCACAACAAAAACATCAAACTACATCAAATCCAACGATATTTTCTTTATAGAGTTCATAAAATTCAAAATGCTTAAACTCTGTTTCGGTTTCTTCAGTAAACTTGGACTGAGCGATGGTTTTCTATAAAATAGATAAACAACAAGTTCAGATATTTATGATGCAGTTGATCAGTGAGGACAAAGGTAAGATACTCACCGGTTCTTCGTTGGATAATCTAGAATTGCTACAATGAACCATCCACAAAACTTCTGTATAACGTTTGACTTCCTTAGTAATGAATGCAATTCTTAGTTCTAGGCTCTTACTATTTCTTATGGCTTCATTCCGCGATGCTAAAAAATATCCCAATACTCTTTCCCAAAAATAGTCATTGTTCATTGGTCTCATCATACGATGTAACCAAAATCGAACAAGTGTAACATCTTCTTCCATTGTAAAGACCGGGAGAGGCATTCGAGTGTAGTACAGATGTGCTTGAGATGGACCATCTTTTAGAATTATAAAACACGCTTCATAATGAAAAGGTTTACCGTGAGCTTCCTCCCAATTATCAAGAGTTGTTTGGATCACTTCATCTTCAGTTACATCGATGAAATTTTCTCAATCAATTTCCATTACCAGAGCAATAAATGGATGGACTGCAAGCCTAATAGATTGAAAACGAGCATGCAATCGATGAGCATCTCGGTTTTCTGGGTTCCCCGTCAGTGAGACGAACATAAAAATGTTCTCCCAAAAAGAACCATCTTGAAATCCCATACCAAGGATTACCCTATGAAAAAAAAATGCTTTGCATATAGTTATATCCTCTTCTTCAGTAAACTTGGGACCACGATTTCTAACAGACATTTCTTGAAAAGACGAGGGTACCCAAATATACCTCAAGCTAAAACTTTTCCTTCCTATGAGTCTTTTCTCCGAAAGTGATTGTCTATAGACTGAATCGAGACAATGCAACAAATCGGTTCACACTTCGTGTGATCGTCTATGGATACGAGATAGAGACAATACAATAACGAAGTATGTTTACTTGAAACAAAGGTTCGGACTTAACCAAACTCAATAGGATTCACGTATCAAGTAAATAGGAATTAACGTTTGTGCAATTTTATTTTAATTATAATAAAACAATTATAATGTGGAAATATAAATTAAATGACAAAACAAGATATTTTTAACGAGGAAACCGTATATGCAGAAAAATCCAGGGACCTAGTTCAGAATTGAATACTCCCAGGATTAAGCCGCTATACAAAATAAACCAACTTCGTATAGTTGAGACCAAGAAACTAAAACTATAGTTCACCTAGTTCCGTCTGTATTCCCACGCCTCGAACCTGTAAACAAGCACGTACTTGGACCAATTCCTTTGGTTCATATTCCAAACAGTAAAGGAACAACAAATCTGTTTGGTATCAACTCTCTTCAACCGAGTGATAAGTGTTGCAGAAAGTCTCTTCTGTTTATCTTAACATAAAATCCTTTGCCAGGTTCTAAGATCTATCTTATGTTCAATCACCAAAAGGTAATCGTTAAGATCAAGCCAACAACACTCTTAATCCAAAGAACTGTGGTGATGCCGATCTTCTCAATTAATCAATCCAATCTACTACAAGGATAAACCGATTATTAATTGGATCCTCTTTTACCAAAACAAGTATTGTGCACACCAAAGACTATAAAACCAAGTCAGAAATATTATATCTCTTCTTTGTCTTCAAATTTTCTTAGATCTTCAATAAACACTTGCACACAACTACTTGAATCTCTTGTGATCAATCACGCACAGAACGGAGTCTGTTAACAATGAATTATCACAAGATCGTCTTTAGATCTAACAACAGTCTAAAGATCCCTGTTGAAACCTTTAACTAGTTTAAGTGAATCTTATATCAGAAGAGAAGATTCTCAAGTATAAACAAACTAGGTGCAATCAAAGTTCAACCACCGTTAGTCAATCAAATCAATATGAAAACTAAAGATAAACCGCAATATCTAGTTTCCCACCAACGGTACGTACTAGAGCTTCTCAATCCCAAAGAAGACTTTAAATTGAGTGACCGTAAGAGATTTCGCCTAATTAGGTTACTCTTCTCTCCGAATAGGCGGCTTCACCACTAACAGTACAACAAAGGAAGTTCACTGTCACGAAGGATTATTTTGCTAGAAATGCAAACTCAGAGTACTTATAGACAATGAAGTTTGGACACCAAGGAATTTCCAAAACCGAAAATATTCTCAAGATATTTTTCCATATTAACCCAAATTCGGTTTTCATAATTCCTGTGAATGCACTGTCCAAAAATAATGATCGAAATCTCCTTGGAATATGTTTAACGAGCAAACGCACATTACTAATTCTTATTTTCCATATACTAGATGACCGCTGCCACGGTGGGAAGGCCGGCCGAAAAAATGGACGCAAAACTAAATTTTGTAGCCAAGAGATGTTCAAACAAAGATATCATGTTTCCTCGTGCTTATAAACCGTCTGAACTGCCCAAACACATTAAAAAATATAGGCCATCATCTGCATTTGTAATGCAGATGCTAACTTCACATCTATAACCAATTTAGCAATTTGAAGCAGCCTTACAGTACCAGGTCATGTCGAGGTGCCACCATTTTAGTCCATGGTGGGATGAAAATTCGAAGGCGTGGTGATTGTCGTGCCACCCTTCTCCAAATGCAAGCAAAGCCACCCACCTGAACATTTATATGAAACATAACTAAGAAAGTGATTTCTAAAGTAGAATTTGATAGACAAGAGTCGCTACTTTCATTACCAATTGTTCCTAGACAAGTCCTTGGTATTCCAATCTTGATTTCCCCATACATGACAAGCTGAATTCACCAACCAAGTTATATGATACACCCACACTATCCTCACACCCTGCATTGGCACAAAGTCACTGTCTTATACATTAGCTTTCAAGGAAATAATGACAAGAACACAAGTAAAAGATACCAATGCGAACTCGTACCATGCCCCAGGCAATGAATGGAAATCCTACTAACCAGTATAAGATTACCCTAAGTATAATTTGAAGAAATATGTAGAAGGGTTGCTTCTCTAGATCTCCTACATTGTTTCGTTCTCCACACTACAAACGCAATCATCAGATGGAACGCAGAAAAATATTAAAGAAAAATCACAATTCTCATTAACTATTGGGTTTGGCATTGAGTTTCCTTCCTTTTTCACTATTGATTTTTTCTTCGTTTCTCTCTCAATGTTGTCTGTTTGTTAAAAGTTCATCCGTCTTTCTATTTATTCCTTTCTTGTTAGGGTCGTCGTTGTCCAAGTTGCTTGCACGGCGCTGCTTGGTATTCAACAGGAGCAGGAACTAAACAAATTCTCCTTTTGGTTTTATAATCAACAGGAACAGTAATCAACTGTCATCATCAGCACCACCCTCTTCATTGACTTCCAATTTCACCAGTGCAGTAACCCATTCCTTGGACCCACTCTCCCCATGTAAAACCTCGACAATATATAATCCTAACACCAAATTCTTCACAGTCCCTTTTGCGGCATCTCTAAAAAAAATTTGACATCACTTAACCATCCTCTGATACATCAACCCTACAAATGGCACCAGCTCATTCACATACTGCTGGAAACAATTAGCAGCATCAAGATCAAACGAAAACAATTCTTAATTCAGCTGTTCTTGGCTTAATCAGAAGTCAAAAAACAAAAGTTCAATTATATGGCTAAACTTCAATTAAGAAGTATGAAAAATTCGTGCATTCTGTGGTAAATCTATTCCAATTAGATTTCATCAATGTCATGAATAAGCCCTAATTCTACTCAAAATTCATGAATGAACTCAAATTTCATAAAGCAATTCATTCCAAATAATCGTATGGAACCCTAAATAATTGCAAATATTTAGCTAATAGTCGTAAATTCTAATTCAACGCAATTACATAGTACTTACTTGAAGAAATTCCATTTGTGGAGAACGCTTAATCCAGTAGGAGATTAAAATTGGGGAAAAATTGAAAATGGGGTATTTGAGTTCCCAATTCCAGACGGGGAAATGGGATTTGTTACGGGGTGTGATGGTGTTTGGTATTCAATTGAAAACAAACAAAGTTGGGATGATAATCTCAAACTTAAGAAAATAAAAAATATAATTGAAACCAAGCAAAGCTGTGATGATAAACTGTTCAAATTAGGGTACCAAAATTGAGGAACGAACAAATTAGGGCACGAAAGAAGAATAAATTTTTCTGATGGTGATGGAGAATTTTGTACGGTGTTGATGGTGATGGTCCTGATGGAGGTGATGGTGGTGGATAGAGATCTCTGAAATGAAGACGTTGAGAACTCTTTTCATCAGAAGAAGAAGATGTTTACGTCTGAGAAGTAATCAAAAGGAGGAAGAAGAAGAAGGAAAGGAAAACGAAAAAACAAAATAAATTTTGGGAGGTGTTAGGATTCGACCCTCCAACCTCTGCCTAGAGTTTACTACAACATCCCTCAACAATTTAGAAAATTCCAACCTCCGTGTCCTTTTTTTTCAGTCCACTAAATTTACGCGGTTACCCTTCATTTTTCAGCCTATCTACGAAATTATCCAAAAGAAAAGAAAAAATAAATTACGTCTGCGTCCTTTTTGAGGGGTATTTTCGGATTTTCCTTAATAGACAGACACCATATCCAATCTTTTTTGTCTAATTGGAAAAAATTGTCACGCTTCACATTGATACAAAGTCACCATATATAGATTCCTCCATCGCTTCGCTCGGTCGCCTAATAATTAAAAACCTTAATTAAAAGATTCTTAACTTATTTAAATTCGATCTTGGGATTTCCTTCCTTCTTAGATGTTAAGGAATATCTTTGAACAATAAAAGAATGCACATTAATGCGCGTATTCAAAGTATGTTGACATCTTTATCTTGCAAGTCCTTTTTCATACTTACTCACTTGAAACCGATTTACGACACTTCCAAACAAGTTCAGAATTGGTTCATCTGACTTTTAAGAACTATGTGATTGATCAAGTAACACTCAATCACAAACCATGGGTGTAACGGTTCTACCAAAACAAGTTTCGGTTCTACCTCCATGTGAGTATTGTGCATAGTTACACTAGCTTACCAAAATTTGGCTGACTAGGTACTAGGATTGGTTCCCCACAAATATTTGGTATCTAACTTGTATGTGTTGCACATGTCCATAGGATCGGCTCCCCTTTGCCTAAAAACGTGTTACACATGTTCATATGATCGGTT
This sequence comes from Papaver bracteatum, assembly GCA_023529315.1. Taxonomy (NCBI): domain Eukaryota; kingdom Viridiplantae; phylum Streptophyta; class Magnoliopsida; order Ranunculales; family Papaveraceae; genus Papaver; species Papaver bracteatum. The sequence continues at coordinate 919,569 of JAJJWX010003277.1, read as the reverse complement.
CCCATTTATGCTATAAACCTTGTTGCACCTCATACAAGGATCGTTTCCCCTTTATATGTGTTGCACCTCTTACTAGGATCGGTTCCCCTTTACCCAGTGTTAGGTCTTACACACACAAACTCGATCATACCCCAGGTGATTACTTAAGATCGGTTTCACTAATAAAAGTCATACCAATACATAAGTCAGGCCTCATGTGAATATTTTTACCAAGAACACAAATAAGTCATGAGCGGTTATACTAATCACACATATTGGTCATTCATAAGATATGCAATGAAGAACAGTCCCAATAACGCCTGGCGATTTCCTTTTCGGTTCACAACACAAGATCATGAACTTACTTCCTTAAAACATATGTAAAAACATTGTTTCCTATGATGAAATCCTCACCTCATACCCATACATAATCACAATATCATTCATACGATTATGTTGTTGTCTTATATACAATGTTTAATGGTTAAGCAATAAACCTCGTATTGTATTCCTTAATATTATGTATATCTAGAGTGTTCATGCTTCGTAGTTTTATGTTTTAAATATGCACGACTTGAAAGATATGTTAGGGAATTAAACAGTTCAAGTCAAATATCACTAACCTCAAGTGGAAGGATGATGTTGTGGTTGTAGCTCCGTACTTCTTCAAGTCTTCGCAATACTTGTAATGTCTCATCTTAATACTTTCAAGCATGGAAGTCGAAAGGACGTCTGTGACGAGCGGCTTTTACTCAACAAAATAAAAAGATATTTCCCACTAATTAAATATAATATAGCAGTAGTAAGGATCGTTTCCGCGAAGAGTAATGCAATTGTTATGTTATCTAAACCGGCGAAAATATAAAATAAGGATAAAAAGGATAATAAGATAAAGATATTGAAGAAATCCTTCGCAGTTACTAACCGTTAACTCAACATTGTACCCGTTTATCTCTTGTTAGAATCAATTGTCAGCAACCGTAGGAAAGCAGGTACGTTTAGCTATCCCCAAAACTCCTTATATCACCGGATACGGAAGCGCTCGACTACCGGATTCTATTCAAAAGAACCACCTTGAGGTACGCTTACAAGATGTAATTCCCATAACGCATTAAGATTTGTGAATTTAGGTTTGATCCCAGCAGTTAAACTTGGTACGCTTGGTCCACTTACTGGTGTTGTCTTTACTCGCAATTGCTACACATAATCCCTCCGCAAGGTCTTGCGATTTCTACTTGTGCAGGAGATGAGAGACAATTACGGATCGACTCAACTCTCTACTAGCATTAGAATGATTAATAGACTAATCTAGCTGCGCACCCAACCAATATAGAATCAATCATGAAACTTTCATATAGTAAAAACAATCCACAATGAATCAATTTAAAACTTGAAACAAACTTGTAAATAATTGAGCTTCACAATTAGAACTTTGAATTCATCCTTACAATAAAAAGAATAGAGAAAAGAGATAATTCTCCCCCCTAAGGGGGATAAAAATGGTGAAAAGAAGATATCTCAAATTGTATCTAGACTTCTCTATATATAGAGTTTGTAACCTCTTCTTGAAGAAACTAGAAAACCTAGTAAAAATAGGAAAGTGCACCTCCTTAAGAATTGTGTCCCGTGAATTACGCCCCGTGCAAAGTGTCTTGACAAAGTCAGCGCCAAGCCTGAAAGAGCCGCACCCTTAATTTGGTCGTGTAAAATGTTTTGGCTCAATAGCCTATTGGGCTCAACTATCAAGATCCAGCCCCTTATCACCTTTTCCTCCTGTGTAAGACTTCCGGCCATACCTCATCCCTGATAAACTTAGTAATCAAGATAGTATCGTTTCTTCTCTCACTCGGGCTCTCACTCGGATTCTCACTCGGACTCGAACCATTCCCGTCTTCATCACTTCCATCTCATCTTATTCTCAGACTCGAACACAGGCAAACACGCATACTCTGCAGCTCTTCCGACCGATATTCGTCACACTGCCAAGCTCGAGTTAAGCACAGCAAAACCTAAATCGAGAAACAACCTTCCATTGATCACGAGCAAGCTCATCATCATCACTTTCAACAAACTACAGCTCAACTCCATCTCTCCCGTCAATGGAGTAACCAAATCAAACCACATACTCCACCATTTCCTTAACTGCTCCGTCCCTGTGCTTCACTGCCTCTCTCTCGTTCAACTCCTCCATATCTGTTCATTCAACATCATCATATCTTCATATCCATCCATTGAATTCATCGTACATTCTCCAACAGTTTTGATAACCAACTGTTAACCACCATCGTCTTTAAAACTCCATCATCATCTTACCTTTTCTGACTAGTTTACTCTCTTGAGAACACCATAAATCTAATCCATCGTCACTGCCATTCTCAACTTCATACTGTGAACGTCCAGACCCGAGCGCAACTATGTTCATTCTCAGACTCGGCCAACTAGACTCACCGTTACCGGCAGCAACCCATTACCGTAAAACTGCCATGAATGACAGCGAATACCATTCTCTGAAATTCTTTCCATCGCAACCAACTCCTCCTCCATCTTTCGCTGAGAATGGCAGCATCCAAAGTCATCTCACTGGCAGTTACTCGATCGATCATTTTCTCTTAGTTCCAATCATCACATCCACTGTCCCATTAGTAACCATCACCGATAGTGGCAGCAGCTACATGCTCTTACCAAGTTCGACCTTTCATCGTCACGCTTCAGCTTGAAACCTAACAAACCTCTTCTCCATTGCAACCATCGTAATCCCATATCCACATCTCAGCTCTATGTACATTGCTGCTAGCAACAGTACCGGCTTCAATTCTTGTAGTTGCAACACCACTGCCTCTACATCCCTGTATATCACCTGCATTAGATTCCATCCAGCTTTGCCTTAAGCCATTCACAGTCAAATGCCAAAACTCAATGGCAATAGCCTGGCTTCTTCCTTCTCACGGTTCCAGTGTTGGTGTTTAAGCCCATGACATAAAAATAACAGCACCTGCCATCCACTAAAGCCAACTTTTTGTTTCCAAGCTGGACTGACCAGCAGCTGAGTTTCCTTGAATTAGTAGTCCATAAACAGCTTCAGTAGTGTGGTCGTCGTCGACTGGTGATCAGCCAATCTGTTAACATGAGCTTTAAGTTTTAAGCTTGTGTACCAATACTTCTCCTTTCGACGGTTTTTCATTATTTATGCGAACTTAAGCCATTATAACATTGTTGCCAGTAGTGGTTTCTCATGCAAAGATAATTATGTCTCTTTTCTAGCGAATTGGATGATTTCTTGATCTTTTAGGGAATAAGCTCCAAAATTCCCTTATAAGATATAAAAGAAAGATAATAATATAATTTCACAAGAAAACTAGCTAAGAAAGCATAACCAATCGATACTTAGAGAGGTATTTTTACACACCTATCAAATTCCCCCGCACTTAGACTTTGCTAGTCCTCGAGCAAATAAAACGAAACACAAATAAAATACAACTCCATGTCGTGAGGATACGGTTACTCTTAGCATGAATAACAGGCCTTTAAACCCCTAGGTGTCCCTATTGGACGAGTTATAGTCTCGTGAGGTCTTACGCGAGATATACCCACAAAACCTTTAAGCCAAAAAGAATAACAAACCAATTAGCAATTACTCCCCGGAAACGGCGCCAATTTTGATGAGCGTCGTTTACTCTATAAAATAAAAAGTTTTTTCCCACTAATTAAATATAATATAGCGGTAGTAAGGATCGTTCCCACGAAGAGTAATGCAATTGTTATGTTATCTAAACCGGCGAAAATATAAAATAAGGATAAAAAGGATAATAAGATAAAGATATTGAAGAAATCCTTCGCAGTTACTAACCGTTAACTCAACATTGTACCCGTTTATCTCTTGTTACCGTATGAAAGCAGGTACGCTTAGCTATCCCCAAAACTCCTTATATCACCGGATACGAAAGCGCTCGACTACCGGATTCTATTCAAAAGAAACACCTTGAGGTACGCTTACAAGATGTAATTCCCATAACGCATTAAGATTTTTGAATTTAGGTTTGATCCTAGCAGTTAAACTCGGACGCTTGGTCCACTTACTGGTGTTGTCTTTACTCGCAATTACTACACAGAATTCCTCTGCAAGGTCTTGAGATTTCTACTTGTGCAGGAGATGAGAGACAATTATTGATCGACTCAACTCTCTACTAGCATTAGAATGATTAATAGACTAATCTAGTTGCACATCCAAACCAATCTAGAATCAATCATGAACCTTTAATATAGTAAAAACAATCCACAATGAATCAATTTAAAACTTGAAACAAACTTGTAAATAATTGAGCTTCACAATTAGAACTTTGAATTCATCCTTACAATAAAAAGAATAGAGAAAAGAGATAGTTCTCCCCCCTAAGGGGGAGAAAAATGGTGAAAAGAAGATATCTCAAATTGTATCTAGACTTCTCTATATATAGAGTTTGTAACCTCTTTTGAAGAAACTAGAAAACCTAGCAAAAATAGGAAAGTGCAACTCCTTAAGAATTGTGTCCCGTGAATTACGCCCCGTGCAAAGTGTCTTGCCAAAGTCACCGCCAAGCCTGAAAGAGCCGCACCCTTAATTTGGTCGTGTAAAATGTTTTGGCTCAATAGCCTATTGGGCTCAACTATCAAGATCCAGCCCCTTATCACCTTTTCCTCCTGTGTAAGACTTCCGGCCATACCTCATCCCTGATAACCTTAGTAATCGAGATAGTTTCATTTCTTCTCTCACTCGGATTCTCACTCGGACTCGAATCATTATCGTCTTCATCACTTCCATCTCATATTCTTCTCAGACTCGAACACAGGCAAACACGCATACTCTGCGGCTCCTCCGACCGATATTCGTCACACTGACAAGCTCGAGTTAAACACAGCAAAACCCAACTCGAGCAACAACCTTCCATAGATCACGAGCAAGCTCATCATCATCACTGCCAACAAACTATAGCTCAACTCCATCTCTCCCGTCAATGGAGTAACCAAATCAAACCACATACTCCACCATTTCCTAAACTGCTCCGTCCCTGTGCTTCACTGCCTCTCTCTCGTTCAACTCCTCCATATTTGTTCGTTCAACAACATCATATATATTCATATCCATCCACTGAATTCATCGTACATTCTCCAACATTTTTGATAACCAACTGTTAACCACCATCGTCTTCAAAACTCCATCATCATCTCACTTTTTATGACTAGTTTACTCTCTCGATAACACCATAAATCAAATCCATCGTCACTGCCATTCTCGACTTCATACTGTCAACGTCCAGACCCGAGCTCAACTACGTCCATTCTCAGACTCGGCAAACTAGACTCACTGTTACCGGCAGCAACCCATTACCGTAAAACTTCCATGAATGACAGCAAAGACCATTCTATGAAATTCTTTCCATTGCAACCAACTTCTCCTCCATCTGTCGCTGAGAATGGAAGCATCCAAAGTCATCTCACTGGCAGTTACCTAATCGATCATTTTCTCTCAGTTCCAATCATAACAGCCACTGTCCCATTAGTAACCATTACCGATAGTGGCAGCAGCTACATGCTCTTACCAAGTTCGATCTTCCATCGTCACGCTTCAGCTTGACACCTAACAGACCTCTTCTCCATTGCAACCATCGTAATCCCATATCCACATCTCAGCTCTATGTACATTGCTGCTAGCAACAGTACCTACTTCAATTCTTTTAGCTGCAACACCACTGCCTCTAAATCCCTGTATATCACATGCATCATATTCCATCCAGCTTTGCCTCAAGCCATTCTCAGCAACATTCACAGTCAAATGCCAAAACTCAATGGCAGTAGCCTGGCTTCTTCCTTCTCACGGCTACAGTGTTGGTGTTTAAGCCCATGATATAAAAATAACAGCACCGGCCATCCACTAAAGCCACCTTTTTGTTTCCAAGCTGCACTGACCAGCATCTGAGTTGCCTTGAATTAGTAGTCCATAAACAGCTTCAGTAGTGTGGTCGTCGTCGACTGGTGATCAACCAATATGTTAACATGAGCTTTAAGTTTTAAGCTTGTGTACCAATACTTCTCCTTTCGACGATTTTTTATTCTTTATGCGAACTTAAGCCATTATAACACGGTTGCCAGTAGTGGTTTCTCATGCAAAGATAATTCTGTCTCTTTTCTAGCGAATTGGATGATTTCTTGCTCTTTTAGGGAATAAGCTCCAAAATTCCCTTATAAGATATAAAAGAAATATAATAATACAATTTCACAAGAAAACTAGCTAAGAAAGAATAACCAATCGATACTTAGAGAGGTATTTTTACACACCTATCAGTCCGCCGTGAGATGTTGCCCACATCGCTAGTGTTCTGGGTTCCACTTCATATTCGCCTTCACCGTTGAGTTTATTTTTATGATTTTCTATTAGTACAACGACGAATTCCGATACATTACGACTAATTAAACTAAAACAATGTGACAATATGTGACAATCACGCCCATTAATGTTCCATGTTTCAGCGGCGAACATTTCATGAACTTTTTCCCACATCGTCGATTGGGATACATTCCTACCGACAACATCTTGTGTGTGAAAAACGAAGGCTCTGCAAATAGCTAAATCCTCTTGTTGAGTGAATCTAACACCACGAACTATGGGAGGCATTTTTGTAAATGATTTGAGAGTGAAGAATGTGTAGAATGTGTGAATTTGAGTTTAAATGAGGAGTATTTATAGAACTCAAAAATTATAGTCATTAGATCACAAGATTTTTCCGTTGGCGGTTTGGGAAAAACACGACGCTTTAACCATAGATGCTGGCGTTTGATGGAATAACGTGCGGTTTTGTGACAAACGCCAGCGATTGTGCCACAATCGCCCGGCCTTCCTTCAAGCGCGTGCTTGTTATTCCATCTCACTCAACAAACCAACAAATTTGTTGTTGAGTCCATAGTGGGATCAAAGTGGGATCAAAATGGGATCTAAGTTAATGTTGATAACCGAAAACAAATCACAATCTATTATCCATTAGAATCCATCACCGACTAGCCCCAACAATAGGATTCTTTTAGAATTCATAGTTTTCCTAGTAAAATAAGTTGTCTATATTCCTATGCTCTTGCAAATGATTGCAGATTTGGACCCTGGGTCACATGGGGTTGTATCATGCGGGATGACCCGTAGGACATTACCCACGGTAAGGCTAAAATTTTCGTTTGGTCTTCAACTATTTCCCATCTCAGCAACACCCACTTATCGCATTCTTTAGAATGTTGCATCCCAACATGTCTTCAAGTCTTGCTTACAATGATGAAATCTCCAAACGTATCACAAATCTGTTGAATGACTAAATAATGATTTTGTGAATATTTGGTTTTGCTTTTTTCTTTTCAACAAAAGCATTGACAAATTCGTGAGTTGGGAATATCATTTTTTATTATTTTTTTTTTGAAACTAGTCATAGGCCCGTCCTGCCCGTTGACAGGGTAGCCACCGGCTTACTCCCCACTGAGCAAACTCGGCCCCATGAACCCCATAGTAAAGTTAGTATAATTACACGAGTACTCCAATGTTTGAGCGGAGACTCGAACTCCTGACCTCCTCCTTGAGAGTCAGGCTCCTGGCCAACTAGGCTAACCCCAGGTGGTTGAGTTGGGAATATCTTTTTAATAAATATGAACTAAAGTGGAAATATATACCAACTTTGAATCAAACTTCACGTTCTAAACCCAAAGTGTACAACAACACAAGAAATGAAATACACAAAATTCACGTTCTAAACCCAAAGTGTATAAGGCTGAGTTTAGTGGAGAGAAAGTAGGGGATGATAGCGACGGATGGAAGAAGCTGAGCCACGAAATTTTTTGCATTAATCTTCTCTCTGCTCGAAAGCAGGGGACTTCAGAGGGGATTTGAAGAGAGGCGAGGTGTAGAACATCGCCAGAAAATAAGATGAAGCGACGTTATTGGCATCGCTTTAACCAAAATGAGCGAAGTTAGGGACGTCGCTTCAAGGCGAGGGCTTTCACATCGCCCAGAAAGTCATAGAGAGGATACCCACCTCGCCTATTTTAAATAATTTGTTTGACCTTTTTAGAGTTACACCCCGTTACACCCTTCGACCAAATTTCAACTCTATATTTCTAATTCGTTCTCTCCTGCACATCTTTGGTGGTGAAGTCTAGGATTCTTGGTCGACTACCCAGGTGAGTGTGAGGTCGGTTATCTATCATATGCGTTTTTTTTTTAATTTTAGGATGGGACATCATTAGTACATGTGTGGATAAAAGAATTGTGAGGCTACCTCATCCAATAACATATTAATGTTATTCGTTAGTACCAAATAAAAATTAAATATACAACGTTGAACGTATGGATTATGTCCATTGTACTAAAAAACATTTTACCCCATTCATTTATTTGAAACAACAATACAAGATAGTTCCCTTAGCCAATACAATGACAATGACAACTCTTATTAAACGGTAAAGCAGTCCTTTAAACCAAAAGGTGTCCCTTTTTGGCCGAGTCGGGTCTCGGGATGGTTTACAAGAGGTTTACCAACAAAACCTTAACTCTATCAGCAGTGTAATTAATCATCTGCATCGCTAGCTCTAGCTAGTTCATGACATATTTCATCCGGATTGAACTCATATATCCTTTCCTTTATCAGTAAATAACACTCATAGAATCTGAACTGTTGGCCGGTGGCCTCAGAATATTTACGTTGCACATGATTTTCCTGCAATAAACAAACCCAAAATTATTAGTGTGCCACTTAAATGGTTATTTAAAAATATTAGTTACAAATTTATAAACCACTTACACACTCATTCATAGTCCATACGCTAGGCCAGTTTTGGTATAAGTTTACCAGAAATGGCAAGTATTGTTTCACATTTTTTTAATCGTGGAGACTCGGTTCTGTAAGACCCGAGGAGTTCTCTGGTTTGGATTTCCGCTTCTAACTGTCAGATGTTGAACTACCAAATCCCATAGGTTAACTCCGTTTACCTGATTTTGCGTAATGTTTTCTGCCACAAAGACATTAATCCATGATTGGATTATAGTTGTATCTTCCTCGGTTGTGAATTTGATCGCCATAACCAACCTAACTATGTACCCAAATATTATTGAAATGATGTATGAATGAAGATGGTTTGTATTCCATGTGGTTTACTTTTGGAGGTGGAATCAAGGTATTTATAGTGATTTTGTTGATCTCGATCTACACTATTATATTACATCGACTAACTTTATTAATTTTTTTAATAAAGTACACCATCTCACTGTTATTTTAATATCCTCCCATGTGTTTGGTTTTATTCGGCATGAGCGGAACTTTAATTTGTGGGGTCATATCTTTTACAAAGAAGAAGAATTAAAATTAAATTAAATTTCACCATGCACCTGAGTTATTTTGAAACCAATCGAAGTGGGGAGAAACAACAACGACGGTGATTACTGGTAAATTAAATAAATTTATTGATCATGAAAACACCATAGACATACGTATGTTTCCCTAAGTGGCGATTCCACTGATGTGTTCACTCTACATTGTATGCCGGGACTACGTCCTTTAAGAGCTCGTACAATTGATCATACTTAAAAGGTTTCTTTGATTCTTCCCGAAATTCAATGCGAGCCTTTGTTTTCTGTATGAAAAAATAAACATAAAAACAATTATTATTGACATTGTATGATTATTTAGAGGTAATAATTACAGTGATTTGTTTACTTACGCGAGCCTCATACGACCTTTGAGGATGACAAATGTTAACGTCCAGCAAGAATGTGACAAAAGTTTCAATTTCGGACGTGATCAAAGCAAATCTTTTTTTCACAGACATCTTTGTTCTCCCATTTTCGTTTGTGGTAATATCTTCGAATGATTGAAAAACACGGCGCCAAAAAGCTGATTGTTCATTTTCGCATTCTCCCATTGGACCTTGATTTGTAACTGAAATCCATGCACCCACAACCCCCAAATCTTCTTCATTACTAAAGCGCATTCTATAATTACGTACAAAGTATGAATTTGGTTGTCTTCCTAATTACCGTAGATGAGTGATTTACTTTGTTGGCTTATATAGTAAAAATGCGTGAAAAAAACATGACTGACATAAAGTATGTTACCGACCTGACCACAAATATATTGAGTGCTATTGTAGTGCAGATTACAAATCCCATGCTAGAACACCTTTATTCTCGTGACTATCGGATTTCGATAAATAGTAAGGATGGATAGATTAATAGTAATTGTCCCTAGGAAACAGTGACACACTTTTGGAAAAATAAGGGTTAAATTGAATAGATGGTGGTTTGTTCGTAGTTGCGGTTGTTTTTGAACGGTGGTGGATTTTTGAAATTAGTAATTTACTTTTATTTAGGGTATTAGGTGTTTACATCACTGCAACCATATGTGTTTTTTTTAACCACACAAACAAGCCTTTTTTTCTTTCAGACTATAGATGTTCTGGGAAGTATCGATGTCCTGTGAATGCATAGTAGTGGTTTTCGATAAACAGTAGGGTCGCTACATTAATAGTAAGTGTCCTTAGTTAACATTAAATGACTTTTGGAAACTTGTTGGGTTATTAAAATAAGGCTTTTTTTTAATAGTCGTGTGTGGTTAGTTGTTTGAGAAGTGTCCGATCTTTTTTCCACTGGATTGTCTAAATTACACATGCATTATTTTGAAATATCAAATAATCTGCATAGTTTTCAAGTGTTTGCGACTCCTGTTTCTGACAACATACATATACATATTTGTTTTACACCACCCATGGTGGTTCGAATATCTTTTCCCATGCCCGAGATTCGTCTCTCACTTTGATCGAAGAGGTGTTTTAGAAAGTAGAGGGCATTTGTGAACATGAAGATATTTTTGAAAAAAATCCAGTGTTGTCGGTGAAAAGCAAAAGAAATTTTGTCTTAGAAATCGGGGATGCTTTTTAACCATTTGAACCCTATTTTGGATCCTATAAAACCAGGGTTTACCAAAAGCACCTCCACACACACCCGTGGTTGGTATCCTAGAAAAATTAAAGGAATTTTATCACATTAGTACTCTTAACGACAAACACCTATTTTCATACACCTTTCAAAATAACACCTCTCATACCTCTTTGTACGAGCATAACAATGGCATCATTTGATTCAACTGAAGATTTGCAAGTCACTCAAACCTGGTACAACGAAGCTAGAATATCATATTGTTCTCCCGTAATGCCATGCCCATAAGCTTTTTGGGCAAAAATATACAACCAATATAGGTGATATTATGGGAATCCAAAGAGAATAAGTCTTCAAGAAATTCATGATAGGTAGCAGGTTATCCAAAAGGGCATTTGTGATTTTGTTATTATCCGAAACCGTCTCACCCGCCACGGCCGTATTAGCATGCCACCCCCAACAATTTGTAAGTATTTTATAATTTATTACGTCCAAATCTAAACTGATTGATTTAAAATAGAACAATAATATTATGTCCTTGTGATGTCATAGCACGAGCTCATTAAAGCGGGATATTTAGAGGATAAAGGTGAAGCATTCACATACGATGCCTGCTATTTTTTCATGGAATCCAAAGTCCCAGAGATTGAATCGCCGGACAATTCCTCAGCTTCTTCCAGTGAAGACCAAAACAAGAATTAATGTTTGTTTAGATTTTGTGGGTTAATATGTTATAAACCCTCACGAGACCAAACTCGTCCTCAGGGGTAACCCCCGGGTTTAACGGCTTGTTGCACGTGCTAAGTGTAACCGTGATTCCTACGAAAGTGAGTTAGTTTATTAATTATGTTTTTATAGTGTACTCCTAAATTTAAATTGGAAGTCGTCATTAAAGAACGTGTCAATTACATCGTCTCAATAAGTATTAAAACCAGACACTTCATATAAATCACCTCGTCTCCCATTTTCTTAAAAACATAATTTACCACAAAGGACATATAAAACACCTTAGTAGGAAAACATTGGATTTTAAAGGTGAGATCCAAAAAAAAAAAATTGTCCACGAAATGTTGGAACGGCATCCCTTGTTCCGCCTCATACATGGTCATCGCCCGAGCCCGATTACCATTTTCCAGAACTCGATACTCCCTAAAACGACCACAAATTGTTCTCAGCATGCTAATGCGGTGTTTGATACGTTGCGCAGAAAACCAAATGCTATCATTCCCAATCTGTATCATAAATTCATCCCTAACAACATGCCATAACGCTATACCCATTGGACCATTTCCCGGAATTGGATCCCGATCTAAAACCTTACAATAACTTATGACCAGGGCGTTATCTTCATCCATTGAAAATCGTGGCATCGTGACAATTTTTTTCCACTGGTAATTAAATACGAATCTTCGAAAGTGTGTGTTTTGAAAACTGTATTTTTGGGTTGAGTTTACATACCATCACACCATGTATGATAATTCCATGTAGTGGTGTTTTTCCCAAATTTATAGTAAAATTTTCTAGGGGTTCTAAGGTAATTTAAAATACGTGGTAATAAATAAATAATATCGAGATTTTGCCAGCGTGAGTTTTCATTATTTTCCGTGCATTATTTCGAGTTATCATGTCACCTTCTGTGCCATGTACATTTTCCGTACACATGATGAGTGTTGTTAGTTAATAGTAAATTACGACACTTTACGTAAACAACATAAATTTAATATAGTTCATGTACGTATATACGCTCCAAAATACTTCATAAACAACATTAACATTACATCATAACCTATTATTTACCATGGACATAAACAACCTCAAATAAACGTTAACATAAACAACATAAACTTTAAACCGGTTTTTAACGCCGAAAAAGAAACACGGGATCAAACATAACATTAGGAACACAACTTACCACACCAATCAATATTGAGAAACATAAGATATATCTAGTCGGCCCATTACACTAAGTCACACCCCTGGCATTTCCAAAAATGTTGGCCATAAGTGTTGTTATCTCTAGAACGATGAAGCTTCATAACATAGTTACATCCATCAACTGGGCAGGACGCCATCTTCTCATGTTCAACCGTGATTTTCCCTTTGTCTTTTAATTTGTTGCATAATTTGGTGATATGTTTATCATCTTTGTACTTGATTGCATCTTCCAACCACTGTGCTTCTTCACGACAATTTTCGAATTGTCAACGCAGGTACCTGGCTTTTCCCGGTTCCGTTTCGCGTAACAATTTGATGCATGTACAACCTCTTTGTGGGCACTTTGAATACATCCAAGGGAATTGCATCACCGAATGGTCATCCAGGAAACATAGTGGACAAATTTGGTTCGCTTTTACACAAACAATTTGTTTTCCCCTACGATTAGAATTCATTTAGGACCGGTTGAATTTAAAGGATGGTTTTATGTTTGACGGTTTGTTTCTGTCAGTGGTAGATGTAGTGTATTTATAGGGATTTTTTTGTATTATTTCTAAAGTAAACCCCCCTTACAAAAATTAGGTCCTTACAGTATGTTGATAAGGATACGGACGTTTATATCCCATGTAGCAGTGACCAATAGTGCGTAGATGATCTGTAGGTAACTAGGTAAGTGTAGTGGTCTGAGTGTTTGCAACTATAGACTGGGCCATAAAGACCAAGTGTGGAATGCATTTTTGAATTATTATTCTGTAACCCCACACATATTTTGAAAAGATACGTTAGACAAAGTGGGGGATACAACATTAATAGTTTTTGTATAACAATTGGTTCAATATAAAGTTAGGGGTGTTTGGCCAAAGTAGAGGTCATTTGCAAACAGTTGTACTACACATCCTCCATTTTCCGGGGGATGACACATCCCTTCGTAGTATCTTATAAAAACCACATTACTAAATACCGCTAATTACATCATACCTAGCAACATCATAACTTGAGATTTGCAATATGAATGCTCCATTCACACCGGAAGAAGATACCAGTATTGTTGCGGCATGGATCACTGTAAGCATTGCTCAAGTTACATTAGGACAAGTCCTGACAGAACAGGTCTTTTGGACTAGAGTCCATAACCATTTTGTTACAAACTTTATGAATCCTCGCCAAAGAACAATCCAACATGTTAGAGGTATGCTCCTGATGATAAACAGAGAGGTAAGAGCCTATGTTATCATATTTGCTACGGTCGTCAGAGACAGCGTGCCGGGTTCCAATACGACGGATGACGTAATCGTAAGTTTTTAAAGAGATTACTAATATATACTAAAACAAAAATTTGCTTCAAATATATGGATGAATTGATAGTTGAATGCATGTAGGAACCGCTGGCGAAATATATATACCATCAACGACATGGACGCATCTTCAGGTTCGAGGCAAGCTATCTCCTTCTGAAGGCCGCCTTGGACGAGTACAACCCGAGAGAATTGATTCTTCCGTAATGTAACAACCCCATGATTACTGGTTTTGTGGGTGTACCTCTATGTAAGCCCTCACGAGACACAACTCGTCCTTTGGGATCACTTAAAGGTTTAAAGGCTTGTTCAACACAATGAGAGCATTTGCTGTGTGTGCAAGAAACGTTTATGCTATACAATTGCATTCTGAATAAAAATAATTTACTTCAATGGCTCGTTTTTCCAAATTAATAATATCTTCACGAAATTCCCAAAAGTTGTTACTCCATTTTAGGCGTTTTGTTAATGCGTAAGGTTCGTTCGTGAACGTCAACAAACAGTATACACACTTTCGTTCGTTCGTTCGGCCGCGACTGCACTTAGCCCGTGCAGCAAGCCTTTAAACCCCCATGTGACCATGGAGGAAGAGTTGTGTCTCGTGAGGGCTTACATAGAGGTATACCCACAAAACCAAAATTAATTTAACTACTCCTCATCCGAATTTTGGGGTGTGTGATCAGGCCTAGGTGTTATTTCCGGATTCAATTCCGTAAAATTGGCTTTTAAAATCAGATAACAGTCGTTGAACTTGAACGGGTGTCTTTTCTCTTGCTCATATTTTTGTTTTGCAACCGCTTCCTGCAGCATTATACGAAACTGTAAAATTACTCGGTATTTGGAGATACAAACGAAAAGAGTTCTGAAAGAATAAATTATTAGGACTTACAATGTCAGCAGAACTGAGCCGAGGGGATTGCGAACGATATAAATTAATTTGAATTCCTACATAAGCTCTGACCTCTCTCTTGATTGTATTCACCCTGCATTGAATGGAAGGGCTAGTTCTCTGGTGGTTTGGTATAGCCTGTGTAAACAAATCCATAACTCTACCCCAAAACACGTTATTGGTGAATAACAAATTTATGTAATTTGGATTCTGTGCAGTAACAGCAAACAAACTAATCAAGGCAACGTCTTCTTCCGGGGTATAGTTAGTCATCACTCTGTGGGAGGAATAAAAAACTAAACAAATATGATAACTTACGGGAGAGAGTAAATGAGTATATTTGTTTACTAGAGTAGAAAGAAGGCTCGGTTGGATGTGTGTTTTTGTTACCAAAATAGAATCGTATTTATAAGGGTTTATGAATTATTGATGACACTGTGTTCACCTCTTGACTCCACGATTTTTCATCCCCACCATTAGGATCCAATGCAAGTACTGTTGAATAAATAAAAAATATATAATGATATAATTGAAAAAATTCATTGGGAAAAGAAACAAGACAAATTTATTGAAATATTCCCTTGTCGCGGTGAAAACGGTTGCATTTAGCACGTGCAACAAGACTTTAAACCCCCATGTGACCATGGAGGACGAGTTGGGTCTCGTGAGGGCTTACATAGAGGTACACCCACAAAACCTTTGAAAATACTAATAAAAAGATAAAATATATTTTACACCCACACAAAGACGTTCCAACAGATTTTAGATACGAGCACCAAAAATTTCATTACACCCGGAGTGTCTAAACAGACGTATTTGTTCGGCAGCATACGTGTCCATCTCCATTTCAATATCACCATTTGCTAGAACAACATACTGCCTAAAGAGAACACAATACCTCTTGAGAACGATAATTCGGTGTTGGAGTTGCGTAAGATTTCTAATGGTAGCACCGGTATTTGTAAGATTATAATCTGCGGTAACTCGAGACCAAAAAACCCTTCCCTTATGAGTATGGCCTTCATCAAAAACCTTACAAAAGCTTAGTACCAGACAATCATCCTCTTCAACCGAAAACGTCGGCATTTTAGAGGTGATTTTTTCTTTAATAAATTAGGGAACTACAAAACCTTTCACGATGAGGACCTTTCACTTATTACTTGGGTTTATATAGATGCGATGCAGAAAAGGTAACTCAGAATAAGACTTTTTTTTTTAATTATTGGAAGGACACGGTGGTTACTGACACCCCTCATATCGTTCAATTAATATAGACATGATATGAAACTCACAAAATTGGTGGACCACATTTGTAATAGGAAAAATATAAAAGATTTATAACGATAGGGGAAAATACATAAAATTGAAGACAACTCTTATAATAGAGAAACTCGTTCAAGACTTAAATAAAAAACTGATATCTTAAACTGATAAGCCCGACATAGCTATTTTTGGAGGATCACAACTTATAGATTCGGTGAGGTTTCCAAACAAGAACAATAATGGACTACGACGTTGTTTTAATATAAAAAAACATTTAATCGTCTGTATCTATTTGTTTTCGCGATCTTGAAAAATAAGGGCAGACTCAAAATGGTAAAACGGTTCTTTTCTCCACTTGGTATAAGCCTCTTGGGCCGCAAACCGGTCATTTATGTGCCTTTTTAGAAACTCATTGTACTGGGTGCACAATTTCCTAACATGGACGAATCTGTCACAGACATGGGAAGATTCATAATTAAACCGTGGTTCCTTCTGGTTATCGCCTGACCTTGGTACGAAAGGACCATCCCTTACCAGGCCCCAAAACATATTCTCGGGTCGATGTTCTTTCGGGAGATCTTTGACTATGAAAAAATTTCTTACCCATTATGTCTCTTCCTCAACCTGCTTCATTCTTTCCCTTAGGTGGAATTGGTCTTGACCGCGTTTCTTCGATGCCATTTCCTCTTCGTGTTTTTTAATAGCCTCCGGCGAATTCATCCTCTCAAACGTTTGAGGAGGGCATATGTTACGTGATAAAGAAGAAGTAGCGTCTGAAACGGTAGGTTTGGTTCTCTTCTGTATCTCCGCCTCCATTTCAGCTATTGATTTGGTGGTTCGCTTGTATCGTCTAAGTATGTTTTCGATGGTTGATGATGATGGAGTTGACATCTTCAAATGAAAAAACTGTACAGTGATGATTTATTTTTTCTTCTAGTAAGGTAGTGTATGTTACTTATGATGGTATCCACTTTATAGACACACAACAATTATTTTGAAATCGGATTTTTTTTATTTTATGCTAGAGCGATTAATGACAAAAAAAATTACTTATATTCTAAACCAGTACTTTTGTTGGAGAAACTAAAAATAATAATTAATACCTACATTATTTTTGGAATACAGACAAGCTATAAAGGCTGAGGGCGACATACCTATACTTGAAACACGTAGAGCCAACATTTTAATTCGTTAACCGACAAAAAAAAAATGGTTCTTATGAAAAATCAACAAAGCGGATATAGATTTCCATGTTCTGTTGGATACCCTGCAAAAACTATTAAAGGAATCAGTGCAAATAAAAGAGACATAGAAACCCGAGAAACGCGGAGAGCCAACACTTTTATTGGGTATACGACAACAATTAGGGTAGTTTGAATTCCCAATTCAATAATCCGTGTCTGCATTATTGACTATTGATTTGTGTTGGATACCATGCAAACACTATTAGAATAATGAGATTGATTGCAAGTTGTGAAGAAATAAGTGGCCACAACCGCACACATGAGCAACAAAAAATACCCCTACCACAAGGTGAATGACAAGGTTTTTATACACATAACAAAATGTCCAAAAATGTCTAGTCAACATCAAACTAAAGATGGAAAATATGAAAAATACAAATATATAAAGTTTTTTCTTTAACATAAAAACATATTGTTAGCCCTCGAACATCATTCATTATGTTGGGTATCCAAGACCATATCAAAAGTGGCATCCAAAGAAAGACCAATATCCAGGTTCATACCCGCCGGAACATCTTCACCCAAATCGATATTCATACTTGCATAAGGTTGGGAAGCTGACGCAACACGGGGCAAGTAACATTCTTCGATATTATACATACCTGAAGGTTGGGAAGCTGACGCAACACCTTGTTGTTGAGAAAACGTGTCGTGTACGGTCTGTTCCTCTGGGAATTGGGGTGAACTACTACAAGTCAGTGTCCCGCCAATGGTAAAACCGGAAGAAGAAGAGCTCCCACGAAGGCAGTACTCTCTTGTGTGCTCCCGGACAACTCTTTGACTTTCCCTGATATACACTTTTTGCTCGAATAACTGGTTCAAAAATTCCTCCTAACAATAAAAATAAATAAAAATTTAAAAAATTTAACTCATCAAATATAAATAATATTACCATAAATAAGGGAAAATTATTATAATCAAGGTAACATACTTACCAGAGTAAGTGTAATACCATCAAAATTATCGGGATAACGTGTAGGCCTCGGCACCACCAAGTCTGTAAGCTCACCATTCATGTAAACCGGGAAACGCCAATCGATTGGGGGTAGTTCACTGGACGACGCCTCACCGGGAGAATCTTCATAGGACTGAGACATCATGTCGGGCGGTGGATGAGATGGTCGGAATAGACGTGTACTATTAACTAAATCATGGTTCTGTACGTGTGTAACTCCTTCACGATACCAAGTTCCGAAACTATGCTCCTTCCACCATGTATGGTAAAAATGGGAATCACTGGTCAAGTAATGATGTACGCCTTCAACGTCAAGCTCCTACACAGAATCTAGATCCGGGGGATCAGAGGGAATCACTATTGTACCAGTTAATTGTCGCATAAATCTCTCACCAAGGTACATACTCAACCTCTCGCCCTTGCAGCCATAGAATACAAGTCTCTTCTTTGATAAGTTCTTGGCCACCGAAACCTCTGGAAAATCAATGTACTCATCATCTAACCACGACTGCCATATTACTGCTGCTCTAGTTCTCATGTCTATCTGTTGCCGGGAAGAAGTAAGTGAATGCTTGAAGCTATCAAACTGACCACGCAGATTAGTCTTGTTAAATAAAGAAACGGCGGGATACATGCACTGATTAACAATGAAAGCACCGTCTATTCTCAATAGTGGTTGGCAATTGCGGAAATAAAAGTAGTACCAGTACTCTATAATATTCCACATACCGCCCATTTCAGTACGCTCAAAAGAGGTCCATTTGTCAAGGCAGTCATACAAATTTCCTAATGCGGCGCTACCCCAATCATAATGCCCCACATTATCAAGATTCCTCAACAGTTCTAACCATCCTTTTTGTACTCTGGTCGTGGTGTTCCCTATTAGAAATCTACCAATGCACCATAATAAAAATATCCTGGTCAAATCTTCCCATACAATACTATTGTTTTGGCCTTCCCTACTACTAATGTAGTGTGCAAGAAAACTAATTGGGACGACACTAGCAGAAGAATCCCACCGAACTACTTTCTCACCCTTGCCAACATCTCTAATCTCTTGCTCAGAGGCAACTACTCTTGCAGCATGGTTTTCCTTCACACGGGCAAGATACGTGGTATCATATCCTGCATAATGTGCCTTCTTCAAACCGAGGGGTATTCTTGGCAATATTCGTCCACCACCTATTGGAATATGAGTGAGCCTTACAAAATCTAATGGTGTGATGCCTAACTCGAACTCGGGGAAATGAAAAGACCTAGTTTTTTTCCACCATCTCTCCATAAGGGCTTCGGTTAATTTACAATCGGCATTTGATAAATCCAATGCAAACAAGGAAGAAAAACCACATTTCTGTAATACTAAATGTGCTTGGGGATTTTCATTCACCACAATGCCATAAAATTTCTTCACCACACACCAATTAGTTTTAAATTGCAAACCCCGATCCGATGCATCGGGTGTCAAACATACCTTGCTTACATGGCTTTCATCACCCCGGCTAGACAAAATTTCTCGGGTAGACATGGAAATTCACTACAATTAAAACAACCAAAACATGGATTACACTCCCTTTCACCATTCATTCTAGTGATTTTCCAACAAAACTTAAAAGTTGTAAAAGCAACCAACCATTACATTGTAAACCATTATAAATTCTTTCATTTACATCAAACTAACATTACACAAGCATTATAAATCACCAAAAATTCATCCATCCCAACATAATAAACATAATAAATTCTTTCATTTACATCAAACTAACATTACACAAGCATTATAAATCACCAAAAATTTATCCATCCCAACATAATAAACATAATAATAACTCCCATTTTGGTAGTTGCTATTACAAATCAATAACAAGATCAATTCAAAAAATAATAATATATATCAACAAAATTACAATATGATTCACAATCACTACAAATATAATTAACAATCACCACAAACAACAACAATTTCACATTTCATCAACCCCATAACTAAAATTTCAAAAATCATAATATTGTACACAAATTAGTGTTTGCAATCTCCATTACCGTTGTTTGCAATGCTAAATCATTAACATTCTAATCAAAATATCAAGAACAATTCTAATCAATTTATAAATTACTCCCATGCTTCATATAACCCTTAAAACCCTAACATACCAAATCAACAAAATCAAAATCAAAATTCGCACAACATGCATCACTAAAACATCAACATATTACTTACTTCATAAACTATTTTAATCAAAAGACACTACAATCAAATTCATAAATTAAATTGGGGTTGAAATCCATACCTTTGGTTGAATGTTAATCAAATTGATTAGCACCTCATACTCACCATCCGCTCATAATCTTAACACTAACAACAAAACCCACTAGAGAGAAGTAGGAGACGAATCTACAATAACAAGATGAAGGAAATTTTAAACCCTAAGAACACGCAGGTAAAAAAGAAAAGAAGCAGGACGAAGAAGAAGGAACTGGAAGGAAGCTGCCCGCAAATAGAATTTCAATGGAGCGAGGTGGTACACGTCGCTTTTCTGGGCGTTGACTGGTCAAGCGAAGGGGTAGACGTCGCTTTTAAAGGCGACGTGGTAGGTCTCGCCCAGGCGATGTCTTGCACCTCGCTTATATTTAAATTGCCCCCCGCACCACTACACCTAGTCCTCTCCTCCTGCTGACGTGTAGCAACTGTACAAGTGCATACTCCCCTCCTCCACTACACTTAGCCTAACAACCCAAGAAATGAAATACACAAAAAGGTGTCGACAACATTAGGAGTGTATCTTAAGATAAGTAGCGGTCTTGAACAACTCCAGTAATCTTCAATCCCATTGGTCATCATCCCCTTAAAAGCGTGAAATTTGACCATACCAAAAACGTATTGAAGCCTCTTCAGTCATGTTCGATGGGGATCACCCCCTTAAGAGCCTTTCATTTTGTTTCCTGGGTTTTATGATCCCATACAAGGTTTGCTCAGTATTACTAACAGAAAGATCTAGTAGTTTTATTTGCTGATAATATTACAGTTTGTGGAGGGTTATCACTTGGGACTAAGATCAATGTTACATTCGAAACCGTCAAATTCGTAACGCAACATAAACATTTGATAAGAAAAATAGATGTTACAGTTGCTTGTTGAGAAGCGGGTGAAAACATCCAAATGTAGTACCTACAGAGTCTGGATACTTGTAACATCACTGGATTGAAGGCAAATGGTATTCTGAAACTCAAAAGTCACAAGATAAAAGCTGTGGGTTCTAAATATGTTTGTAGGTGCCGAAGATCATTAGTGCATGCAGTGTGTCCACAAAGAAGGGTTTAGAATCTTTAGATACAGGACCAGCTGTGCCGGGTGAAGAAACATAGCGAGGACAATTTGTATCCAGATAAGTCTACTGAGATAAAAATAAACAGTGCAGAACTGCAGATCTATAGAGAATAGGTGACAATATGGAGGTTTTCAGATTAATATCGAGCCTGACGCTTTGCATCCATGTGAGGTTCAACTAACTATATTCACATCTGACATTATGAGTCATCAGCATCTGAATAATGACCAACTAGAGTACGCAAGAGTAAGAAAAAGAATAGAAAAGGTAAAGACTTAACTGCAAACGACTAAAAGGCATCATTGCCAAAAAATAATAATGTTAGAGCTCATCTGCCATAGTTCATTGATCCCATAATGTTAAATGTCAAGTACCAACTACCTAAAATTTGAAGCTCTTCTACCCCCAGAATTCCTATTTTTCTTAATATCCTATGATTTTGTGTTTACCAAAGCGATCTCCGAGTTCTGTAATCATAAAGGCATACTTGCATACTTTCAATTGAGTATCCTTCCTAAACTACGAGATGATTTTGCAGTAACAAAAACTACAGAGGAATTACTGGAAGGGTGGGTGGTTAAGAAGATTCCAGACATCTACTACAGGAGCCACTACAAATGATCCTCTTGTTACAAATCACCTGGGAACTCTAAATTTGTTGAGTGTAAAAGCTTCAGGCAACCCTCCCTTCACAAGCCAGTCTCTGACGAGAGTTAGGTCCATGGCCTAAAATATCTCTAAGATCAGGCACTTGGCACATAAAACAATAGTTTCATGCATTTTCATACAAACTACCTCTAAACTGAAGTTGTAGTTAATGCCAGAAGCCTAGAAATTTACTAATCGTAAAGACTCATGCTCCAAATAAGAGGATGAAAAGAAACATACTACACACAAGAGGATACAAGGTACTGAAGTTACAACTGTGTTCAAGAACGCAAAAGATAAAATTCATGAGAAATTCAAAAGTGAATATGAAAATAAATCAGGTTAGAAGTGAAGTGACATTATAACAGTTGGAAATCAAGCAGTTGCATTTAGCCATAGTAGGAACAACATAAAATTAGTGAAGGTAACCGAAATAGGAGAGGCAAACTCACAAAATGGGAAGTAATAAGCCTCTATTGAGGGAATCTAGCAATCCTGAATTCACTGAGATAATTAGACAAGCCATATATCAACTTTTAGCACAACAAAATTCTCTCCAACAAAATAAGGGTACCATTCTTACTAAGAGTGACTAAGAGTTTTCAGCAAGATTTAGAGTTTATACCCTACTTTAGACTGCTAAGGGGACAAAACTGGTAGAAAGAACACAAATACTCCGAGCACTTCTCCATACAGAGATAATGACTTAAATGAGCTTAGGTACATATTTACGTGGAGAAGGGAAACTTTGAATTCAAGAAGCAACCCAAACATAGTCATGATATAAACCGGGAAGCAGAATGGATGTACTCGCCATAACAAACCAAATTTCTTTACGGATGAATTACAAACATCTATGTCATGGATCTGTTGAAGTTTCTGTTGAGCTATATTACCACTAGCCAAACTTGTGTATAAGAAGGTTTCCAAATTTGTTAAAACAACAGATCTACATTTAGGAATCATATTTCAAGAAACTAAAACCTAAAAAGAAGCACCTATAAACTCAGAAATACCGAAGGAACAAAACAAACTAGTAGCTTATATACAACCCTAAGCGAAAACAACGACAAAATTTGATCAGTAATAACATCACTAGAAGAATATATTTATCTATATAATATATATATAGATGGTACTTTGCTACATAAAAGAGAACCACATAAGTTTATGTTCCACAAGCAACCCCATCTTCACCAAAAGCATAGTCCTAAAACAACAACAACACAAAATATGGCTTACACTATTATCGACACGCCTCAAACACCCCAAGGTCCAACCCCAAGCAATTCACCTCTCTGCACAGTTCCATCTACACATTTCAAGAATCCATATCAACCCTGAATGACAAATTCACCACTCTTTGAAATATTACAAGTTTTACATCAATTATAACCAAAAAAGTGTACCTGTTCGCGAAGACTTTGGATGAAGCTGTGGAGAGAAAACAAGGGATAGACCCAGTACTCAAAAACCAGTCCTTATGGACTCAAGTTCCATAAAAGACTAGAAATTTGCATATTTTTTCTTCAGCCACTATGGAAAGTAACCATTTTTTTTCTGTCCCTCCCTCACCTTAATGTCTTGATCCTTGAGAATCATCCTTGGTAGGAGGTTGCTGCTGCTGCTGTTGTTGTTGTTGATGATGTTGTTCCTGTTGTTGATGATGCAATGAACTAGTACCAGTTCTAGATTGAGCCATTTGTTGATAAAACTGATTCAAAGCTTGAGGATTCAGAACCCCAATATGCCCATCTTGAGAAAGACCGAGTTCCAATCCTGGAAGTTGTTGGTTTCCACCACCACCACCAGCACCCAAAATTGAACTAAAACTCATTGGTCCCATATTAGAACCAGGTAATTCGAATCCATGAAACCCAATTCTAGGCAAAAAATTAGAACTTTCATTACCCAAATTGGATGTGGACGGTCCTCCTCCTCCTCCTCCAGCGGAAGGCGGAGATACAAATCCTCCCGGACCACCACCACCTGAAAATTGACTCATAGATGGCCATAATCCATGGGATCTACCCAAATTACTGCCTCCCAACAAAGCCCAGTTAGTCCTCCCAGCATTCCCACCACTCAATTCATCAAGCTTTTGATGTAAACCAGCTGTACCAGAAGTCCCTTGTGCAGAGACAGAAGCACCAGCAGCAGCTAAAGCAGAAGCTGGTATGGTACCAGTCCCGGTGGCAGCAATAATCGATGGCTCTGCTTGTGTTAATAACCATTGAATAGTTTCACCATCTGATTTATGACCTAATTCTCTTGTTAATTGAAAGATTCTTGCTGCACATAAAGCTGGCATCCTTATTCTTCTCCCTCTTCCATCCACTTTCGTATGTCTATCTTTATTTGAACTCCTCTTTGGTGCTAACTGCTTCTTAGTGTTGTTAGTACTCCCCCCATTGTCATCTTTTTCAGCAACAACTATTTGAAAGTCTTTGATTTCTGCTGGTTTATTGTTGTTGTTTGTATTGTTATGATTATGCTCTCCTCCTCCACCACCACCACCACCGCCACTGCTGACCATGTTGTTATTCGATGGAGGTAGACCCAAGAACTTTGGTGTTTCTTGATGATGATGTTGTTTTGAAGAAGGTTTAGGATCCATATGAGGGACGGGGTGTGTTTGAATGAAGTTGAAAAGACCTAGACTTTCTTCATAGGTTTTCACTGTTTTTGGTAAGAAGGGAGAATAAAATGTCTAGTAAGTATTTGTTTAAAAGACAAAAACACTGAAAATGAACATAATTAAAATACTAGGAGTAGACAAATTTGCCTTTATTTTTTCTTCTGGTTGTTCTTAAACAGTGAGAAGATTTGATTAAGAGGTGAATAATCATGTTACTCTTTTCCTTTTGTAATAAAGGTTTTTAACTGTTTCTACCTTCTTTTGAATCTTTTCTTTACTCTTCTGTTTGCTACTACTGTTATGGTTTCTTTTTATCTTTGTCAGTCTCTCTCATTTTTTTCTCTTTGGCGTCTGCTATTTTTGGTTCTTACCGTAACATTGGTACTCTTTTGGTCACTCCGTCACGATTTAGTTGAAAGTATAGGTGTTTTCACGTAGATTAAGAAAATGAAAAGAGATTAATTTTCTTCCATATATATATCCTGGCGAGATTGGGGTATACCCAATAAGACAAAATATGGTCATTTTGAAGTAAAGCTAAGCCACCCCTTAACTTAGATTTTTCTAAATGGCTAAAATGCCCCCAACAATTATTAACTCTAATTTAACTAAAATTATTAGATTAGTTAGTTGATTTAGTTATATGTTGGGTTTTAGAAATCATTTAGAGAGAGAATTAGTATGAAATAGTAGAGGAGGTTTTTTTTTGGGGGGGGGGGAGAGTTAGGGTTTTTGTGAAATTTGTGATATGAGTGAAATGAGTGATTCAAATCCTGATTTTGAAGTGGGGGAGCCTTCTAACTTTCCTCCTACAAATGAGTACTTGTATGATGATCTACCAGACCATGATCGAATGGATTATTTGCATGATCCTCACTTTTATTTTCCTCAAACTCAAGATGGGTATGGAAGTGATGAATGTCTCGAGCCAAACGTAGAGTCCAATGACCAAGGAGAAGATAATGGAGCTGCAAGTAATCAGGTAGACAACCTAAGTAGTGAAGATTGTGATTTTTCCATGCAAATGATCGATTTTTTTTTTTTTCCACTTCACTTGTTCAGTGTTGTGCAGTCGACGCTTGTCGATCATCTTGGCCATAAAGGCCGCGTGGTTTTTACTTTTTAAAAATGCCGACTTTTCATGACCAGTCCCACGCCGGCAGTGTATAAAATTTTAACCTTGCCGACTTCCATTTTTTGAAACACAGGAGCCATTACTTGAAAATTCTTACGCCGGCATTTTCAAGTTTTAAGACAGTGCCGGCTGTTCCTATGTCGGCATTGGTATACATAGAAACGTCTCGCATTGGGAAATACATTTCATGATGAAACATCTCGCATTGTATAAAAAGTATGATGACCCGACCACTCCTTGTAAGTGTAGGATAGTGAAGGCTATCGGGCTTCCATGTTGTCATATGCTTGGTAGGTATAAAACTCCCATTCCTTTTGATGATATTGATCCTTATTGGAAGCAATTATCTTTCAAACCAGCTCCAAGAGAAGATCCCGGTGAAGAGTTTGGCGACATGGAACTTGGGAGAATAATCCTCGACAAGTACCCCAAGTTGAATAGGTTGGACAAACAAACTATGAAGCACAATTTGATGCCGATTGTTTACCCTTTTATGGAAGAACTTGAAGAACCGGAGAAACAAGATCCTAATGGTAGACCAACTACCAAAAAGACGAGGGCGGAAGAAAGAGA
Organism: Papaver bracteatum; assembly: GCA_023529315.1. NCBI lineage: Eukaryota > Viridiplantae > Streptophyta > Magnoliopsida > Ranunculales > Papaveraceae > Papaver > Papaver bracteatum. The sequence continues at coordinate 892,750 of JAJJWX010003277.1, read as the reverse complement.
ACAAATCAAAGAGTTTTTTAGTACAAATTGCGATCAAGATCAACCCGAAAGAGAACAAATCAAAGATTTTTTAAGTAGAAGTAGTGATCAATCCAAAAGGGAAAACATTAAAGAGCATTTGAGTACAAAGTGCGATCCATCCGGACATGTTTATACCGAGGCGCAATACAAGGAGGAGCCCGCAAAAAAGAAAAGAGGTCGTCCAAGGAAGGATTCAACTACACCAACGGTCTCTAACTTGAATACAAATGGCACTCTACCTCTTGAGAGTCAAGCAAGTGTGGAATTTGTTGGAAATAAAAGGAGTCGTCCAAGGAAGGATTCAACTACACCAACGGTCTCTAACTTGAATACAAATGGAAGAGTCAAGCAAGCCAAGGAAATGTTGCGAAGAAAAAAGGTCGTCCAAATAAGGTAGTACAACCGGTGTTGCAAAAGTATCGCAAGCAACTCCCTCCAATTATTCAAGATTTCGTGATTGATACCGACGATGTTCCGAAAGATGGAAATTGTGGGTTTCACGTTATCTCACAACAATTGGGACACCTAAGTGGAGCGGTTGAAGAGAATCTCACCCAATGCCAATACATTAGAAATAAGATGGCTGCTCGACTAGAAAACGACAAAGAGTTCCATATCTCAATGATGCTAGAAGGTTCCATGGAGGAGAAAGAAGCAACTTTCAAAGGTTTGCTAACTAGTGTTAAAGGCCCGGAGGGAAATGCACCTATCAAATGGGAGCATTGGTTGAGAATGCCGGCATTGGAGTGCTACAAATGAATGAAATGGATGTGTTTTTTTGGATGTATTTTCAATTTTCCGGCATCATAGTTATTACACAACCCTGCCGGCTTTACCAGGGTCGGCACGGTATTATCTCATCATACTTCCGGCCATAATGCATGATAGTAAAGGAAAAAGCTGCCTCATATGGCCGGCAAGGTATTGCTTTTACCAAAATGCCGGCGTTAACTATGCCGGCAATGCTTATGAAATTCACCATGCCGGCGGATAACTCCCTTAAAAAAATTGTTCCTAGATCTTTTTTTCTATCAGGCCGGCATGTTCTGGTTTTGCCAAGTTGCCGGCTTCTATTGCGCCGGCATTGTTTTTGAGGAGAATCATGCCGGCTAATAACTCCCTCAAAAATTGTTCATGAATGTTATCAAGCCGCAATGTGTATTATAATATCCATGCCGACAGAAAAACCTTCGGCAGGGTTTTAATTTCGGATAATGCCGACTAAATGGCCGCCGACAAGCCTATATTTAGAACATCACCGACTATACATCGGATACAAACCTTAATTAAAGTATACAAACGTTAGAAACTTAACCCTAACACATTTGGGACATAGATAGTATCTTTTTCCATTACACAATTTCTTAGGAGAGGTAATTAGCTTCATCTTATCGTCGCAATATGGATCTGTGCATGGTAGAAGGTTGATTTTAGAAACTTCATCTTCATACGGAGCTAGGCGCTCATCTATCCAATAGAAAAACCCACAACAAGTGCATTTTGAAGCATACGGCTGATATACACCTCCTACTGCAGCTTTCATGAGAAATAAGAATCCCTTACAACCTTCAATAGTGCATTTGCTTCCTTCAAAGGGACAATCGTTTGCAAAATGACCACTAAGTGTACAAAGACTACAAATATTTGGTTTTGAAACTTCCATTCTTTATGCAAGGTTGAAGATGAAGTTTGGAATGCTTTTATAATAACAACATACCTAATATCTTGATTTTGAAATTTCTAGCCATTGAGCATTCAATGGGTTGTACTTTGTACCTAAAAGGTGCAACTAACATCTACGCCGGCAAGGTATAGATTTAATACCATGCCGGCCTCCAGTACTATGTCTATTACTAAATAAGATAGTGCAACTCCAATATTGTCCAAAACTGCACAAAAAAGAATAATTCCTAAAGCAACTAAAACTGAAAATTAAAATAAGTTTAACAAGTCTAAAACCACACTCTAAGAGTTCAAAACATAATGTAATAGTTCAAACCAGAATCTAAGTTTCTAAAGCAAGTAAAACATAATAAAGATTAAGAATTTCAAGGATCCTTCTCTTTGTTATTATCTTCCTCCCCATCACTAGCTTTTTCACCAAATCGACTTTTGCTTTTCCATTCCCCTTCACCGGACCTATGTAGTCACCATCCTCATTGTAATAGGGGTTCACTCCGGAAAAGTCGGATGCCCGAAAAAGGTCCTTGATCAACCTCCTCTTCTTCCTCTTCTGATGATGTGCATTCAACATAGTTGAGGGGATTGCTAGGACTGTTCATAAACCTTAGAAATTCTTCAGGATCTTCTTTACCCATCAAACATAGTTTTCTTACAGGGAAATTCTTTTCAGTTTCATCTTTAGGATCTTCTACATTGGGATAAATTGCGTCAATAAATTGGAATAACTCTTAGGCATTGTTAACAAGGCAAGGTAGATCTTTTTTTTTTCCTCTGGGAACCTAAACAATACACAAATAAGAGATATAAAAACAAACAACACTGTTGAACGCAAATAAGATATCAAAATTGTTACACATTGAAATTTGGTTCTGGTCATCTATAAGCCGGCAAGGTATAGAATATACACACTGCTGACCAATATCTACCCGGCATGGTAATAACCATTCACCTTGCCGACCAAAACACAGCCGGCAGGGTTGTATTAAATAATGATGTCGGCTGTAACTTCAAAAATATCAAGTTTCTGATGCACACAGCCGGCATGGTCCAAAGAGAAAACGATGCCGGCTATAAGTTAGCTGGCAGGTGTCTGTTAGTATACCCTGCCGGCTCTGGTTATTGTCTAACAACCGCCATGGCTGATATAAAAGGTCGGCAGGTTATTCATCCTAATACCACGCCGACGCTTAGGAAACAACAACCGCCGGCATGTTGTGAAACTATCATCCTTACCGGCCGAAACGCGGAAAATCTAAATTTTCATTTTCTAACCTAATCTAACAATCAAAAAACACTAAACAATATTGGGTTGAGTTTAGAAATCAACTTACAGTCTTATTTTCACCGATGGAGGGTTGTTTTCAACATTCTCAGGGATTGAACTTTCGGGTTTACTAGTTCCATCTTTTCCCTTACCTTTTTTCTATGATTTGGATGTTTTGATACTTCCTGTTGAATCTCTCTTGCTGCTGGATTGTTTAGAATGAACCATTTTTTTAGGAAAATCAAAATTGAAAATTTTGGTTGATTTTGGGTTTTTGGAATGAAAGAGGAGAGGGATTAGAGTAGAAGGATTAGAGTAGAAGGATTAGAGAAGATTAATCAGTTTTTAGTTTTTAAGTTTAGGGTTTAGTGTTAGGTTAATTAATATAGGGTTTAGTTTTAGGTTAATTACTGTAGGGGTATTAACGTAACTTTACCACATTTTGGCCTCCCCTTAGTAAGGGCACATGTCCATTTAAATTTGGGTATACCCCAATTAATCTGGGTATACCCCAATCTCGCCAGGATATATATCCCTTAATAATAATTGTTAAAATATTTAAATCTCTTAATTTTTTGTTTATTGTTTCTCGTGGTTGATTCCAATGCAGGGTCAAATTAGGAAGAAAATGTGAAAATTATGGAAACCTTCATCAATTTTGGTACTATAAAAAACCCTTAAACCTTCAAGTAAAATAGGACGAAGGGAGTATCTTTTAACCTACTCACTTCTTTACTTTTTAATAGGCTGGTTTTGTTTTTATAGAAATTTAAGAAAATTAAGAGAATTAATCATTGAAAGTGGTCCTCATGACACTTGTCAATAAAAGAAGTGAAGTGAAATGGTCCCCGTGACACTTGTCAATAAAAGAAGTAAAGTGAAATGGCCCACATGACACTTGTCATCAAAAGAAGTTAAGAGAAAAGTGGTCCCAGAGAATTAAAGTAACATTTGACTTTCCCAATTAGGAAACCAGCCTATTATTTTGAAACATTTATTTATAGAAACCATCCTATTAAAAAGGAATGGAGGGAGTATTTTTTTCACCGGAAATGCTATTTGACTCCCTCTTTTCCACCTCCCTATTCACCTCCCTACAATTAACCACACATCCAGATTTTGATTCACATTTAGGTACTGGTAAGGTTTAGAGCAATTCCTATGGAAATGAACAAACTTAAATTTTTGTTGAGCCACGTGGATGATCAAACGGGTTTCTCCACTATGGTAAAGGAGGGAAAAATGAACATATTTGGTTTTTTAGGGCCCCACTAGTATTTCTTTTTAATATAAAATATTTTGTAGGATAAAGATGAAAAATAAAATATAATTAATATTTAAGTGAGATAAAATAGGATGAAGTGAGATAAAATAAGGTTAAAAAGTAGTAAAGTAATCGGGGATTGTACTTGGCGTCAATCCAAGAGTCGCGAGCGTTAATGCAAAAGTCGCTGGCATATCTAGAATTATCGCGTGTTGGTCCTTCTAACGCCAACGTTCGTAACAAGATCTCCCGTCGTTACCACGGACGCGCGCTGGATGTTCCGACTCAATGTTCAAAGCAATAGATTTGATGGTTTGAACATCCATTTTTCATGTTTGTTCATGCCATAGTGGGAGAAAAATGAATAAACTATGAGTTTGTTCATCCCATAGGAACTGGTCTTGCCATTCCCCAGATGTGGGGTTTAGATTGTAGTGAAGTTAATAGAGATGTGGAAAAGAGGGAGCCAAATAGCACTGCCTCTCCTATGTTTAATTTTTTGTTTTATTTTTACAATCCCTCGGAACATATAGAACAGAGGGTATCAAAAATAGTGTGTGCGTGACCCTTAGAGCGTCTCCTATGTTTTGGGTTTAGATCCACCTACGATATATGGAGGTCTTATTAACACCTTATGTCAGTGGGTTATTACTAAAAAAACAAAAATAAATTAAAGACTTTTTACCTAAAGTTCATCACCAATCTCTAAGGTCTTATCTAACAAACTTTGTTTAAATTTAGAAACAAATGACTATGTGCATTTAAGAACCAGAGTCACAGACTTTCTCATTTACCGCCACTTAGCCATATCATCCTTTTTTATGACCTTCACCTTTGTATTGGAGATAAAAATTTGGTGGAAAATATTTTAAATCTTAGGTGTGATGCAATTTTATGACCTTGACCCCTTGCATTGGAGATGCTCTTATAAACAAGGGGTTATACATGTGACATAATAAGACATTTTAGCTCATAGGTTATCTCCAATAGTGTATAGTTTATCCTAACAATTTCATGTATCGATATAACCAGATAAAAAAAGTTGGTATTCTTTTTTTTCCTAGAGTTTTTAAATTATTTTAAATATAAATTGAAAAAGAAAACTGGTTATATTTGTTAGAACATTGATTGGTTGAACCTACAAGTATTGGTATATCAAGCTCGTTGTCAATGTTAGTTGGATGACCAGAACTATTACTTAGTTTTGTACCTTCTAAAGTCAATCTCGGACTATGATTAGTTTCAGGCAGTTGAGTACCAAAAATCACTAAATACCTTTGAAGATAGAAGACTGGTGATAACGAAGACATCGTCAAGAACTTCATCAACAAAGGTTTATGAAGACTGACTATTATATTTACTCATTACATATATCATTCTACCTTCTAGGAGAATGTTGCATGATTTTAGCATATGATAAGATAAAAAGAAGAAGTTTCGAGTTCAACCTTGTAATTGACTGGTCTGGAAACTCGAACTCAAGAAATAAATGTCACAGGGACTTATCACATATTGTTTTCTTACTGAGTTCTTTTAAAACTCGAAATTTCCTTAAAGCTTGCGAGCTACCTTTTGGCAGTTCACGAACTCTGCAGTCTCTAAAGTTTCATGTTAACATCGATTTTTCCTATAGTTTGCGAACCAAATTATCTAGTTCGCGAACCGTGCAATTCTAAAGTTTCACGTTAACATCGATTTCTTGTTGAGTTCGCGAACCAAGCTTTCTGGTTTGCAAACTATGCAATTTTAAGCATTTATTGTTAACGTCGATTTTGCCGAGAGTTCACATACTAAGTTTTTTGTTCGCGAACTATGCAATTGTCAGCAATTTTTGTTGACATCAAATATATGTAGTTCACGAACCACTTATTCCATATCACAAACTCTATAATTCAAACATATGTAAAAAGGAGAGGGTACCTAACATACCAACAAATTTTTCTTTGATTAGAGAATGAACATGTGTTGTACTTTTAACAATTAAAAGAATAAAAACCTTCAACAAGGAAAGTAAAAGCATACATGCACACAAACATACAATAATTTCATTACGAGGAAAATTACAATTTAGCAGAAAAACCCCGAGATTTCGCTCACTTTGAACACCACACTGTATTAAGCCGCTACAAACAATAACATACTATCAGACTTCGGAACGGAATGTAGTTGAGATATATCGGATAAACCCTTTGAGAAATAAGCTCCGGTTGTGCTCTTTACGTCTCTTGGATCTCGCAAGACCCTATGCACTTGATTCCTCTAGCTGACGTCCTTTACATGCTATGATTTTCTCCACGGTTCTTCTTGAAGACTAGTATTACCTTACCCCTAACAAGAAACTTACTTGAGTTACTTCAAATATGCTTCAATCAAGGCAATGGTAATCTATTTTCTTTGGGGAATCTCTAAGTAAATAATATATCAAGCAAACCTCAACAATTAGTGAACTTACTCTCTTCAAAAGTTATAAAGATGCCTAATTAATTCTGGCTCACAAGATCTATCTAAATCAAGTTTAGATGTTAATTTTATGGAACTACAACGTCGGAGACGAAGAACTCCCAATAGTTTCTATCAATTTTATTCCTCAAGAAATCGCTCTTGAATGAATGTATAGTAGAAGAGTTGGACCTTTAGAATAAACAAGAACTACGATAATCAAGATAAGATTCCATATAACCAAGTTCTATCGGGTAAAATATAGTGTGGTTGGGATTCACGAAGCCCAGGTGAAGTCTTCAAAGTTGTAATTTAATTATGTTTCTCGGGGAAACCTAAGTCTTTGGAGGTCGACTATGGAAGAAACAAGTTGCACATCGTGCAGGGATTGAGAATCTTAGTTGTATAAATTCTTTTATTAATAATGATGAATAAGGCTAGGTCGTTAAAAGTTCAAGCAAAAAGTCTTCTTTTTTTTTATGCCAGAGAAATTTTATTAACTAGAAATACTTTCAGTGTCTAACAAAAGATAATTCTCAATCATACCAGGAGGCTTATCTAGCCAAACTCTGGTAATACCATTCTTCCTGCTATACTTAGCTAGTTTATCAGCAGGTTTATTACAAACTCTAAGAATAAAATGACATTCTCATTATGGGTTATTCTTTAGCTTATCAATGGCATCTAACAGAATGTCTTCATTCTCCCAAGCAATGACTGGTGCATAGTTGTTTATATAATTATCTATCCCTTGTAAATATGTTTCAAAGACAATGTGTGTATGTCCCAGATCAGTACCCCAGCTAATTGGATCAAAGAAAGCAAGGCATTTTGCTTGTTCAGAGCTTCTTATTCCTACATGGCATTTGGATTTGCAGCCCCACCATCTACCTGCATAATCACGAAAAATAATTGTGATGCATGTTAGACCTGTATTAGTATCATAGGAAGCATCACGGTTAATTGAAATAAAGGATATGCAGGTGGTTTCCACTTTGGTAAAATTATTCTAGCTGGAAGTTTTATACTATTAGAAGATAAAGATTTAGAGTAGAGCTTCTCAATATAGCTAGCAAAAGTAAGAGCCCTTCTAGCAGTTACTGATGGGTCAACTATCTTGTTTTGGAATTGAGCTTCACATCTTTCATTCCAGATAGTCCAAGAGACTATCATTGCAGTGTTCATCCAAGAAGCTTGATTCGAATGATGTTGTACTTGAGTCATCCAACTTTCAAATATAACAGAGATATTATTATGAACTCCTGCTAAGATACTAGCACCTCCAGGAATTTGCATCCAAACTTCCCTAGATAAAGGACAGTAAAATAGGATATGCATTATGGATTCATCAAACTGATTGCAGAGGGGACAAAGATGATTTATGTATCTGCAGTTTACTATAAGTCTAACTTTGGTTGGCAAAGTATCCGACAGACACTTACACCAGAAGTTTTTTTACCCTAGGCCAAGTCTGTATAAGGCTAGGTCGTTAAAAGTTCAAGAAACTATTACTTGCATTCAAAGCAATTTTGTGAGTTAGTATCAATGTTGACGTATTACTTTGATCCCAATCAAATTTAACTTCTCAATATAAAATAATACAAATAATGAGAGCCATGTAAGCATTGAGGAGTTTTCCTTGCATTACAAAGAATAATGTGTACACACGTATTTTTCAATTAAGGATCGTGCACAAAATAGTCCATGGGTTAACCATATAGTCCACGAATCATCAAGTAAACTTGGATTTCAGTAGCACCGGTGCAGTTTGTGAACTAGAGATGTTGGAGTATTTCAGCAAAATACACAAAATTTTACAATTCTCAAATTAAGAAATTCAGGTCACAAACACATTAAAAATTCACGAGTTCAGGACCATGGCGAAAAGTGTACAGTTCACGGATTCTGTTGCACTTTAAAATTCAGTAATATAAAATTTTGTGTATAGTTCGTGACCAACATTTTCAGTTCACGGATTCTAATACAACTTGATGTCTTTAGGATTTTCTTCTGCAGACATAATTTGTTAAACAATAAAATTATTCTTGAACTCAAATGTGATAGATCCTATGAACATCCATTGCTTGAGTTTGTGTTTTTGAGATTGCTCAAGTACAATCTTGAACTCGAAACTTCTTTTTTTGTTACTCATCATCTAAGCCATATCTTAGAAGATATAATAGTTAAAACAATGAGTAAATTGGGTAGTCAGTGTTCATATACCTTTTTGTTGATGAAGTTATCGCTGATTACTTCGTGATCTACAGTTTTCAAGGTTATTCAGTTATTTTGAACTCATCTACCTAAATTTAATCTTAGTCTTAGACTAACATTCTTAGACAATAAATCAAGAAATAGTTTTGGTCAACTAACATTGACAAAAAGCTTGACATATAAACACTGTAGGTTCAACCAAGAAATTCTCTTACAGTATCTGAACTTGAACTTTTGCTTGATGGTTCAAATACCAAATGGTTAACTCATGATCTACTTTGTGCATAATCCTTAACTACCATATACGTGTGTGCACATTCATTTTTGCATTACAAGGAAAACTTTTTTGTGCATCATCTACTTTGTGCTTACGTAGTTTTATTTCATGGAATTACTCTATTTTGGGAAGTTAAAGTTTGCTTGGGAAATTAGTTCATGAACTTTCTCTGAATATGCAAATAATAGTTGGTTGAACATTAAGAGACCTAGCATTGTTCATCATTAAAAAATAAAGGACTCTCTGCAAATAAGATTCTCAATACCTTCACGATGTGCGTCTTGTTGCTGCAGGAGTCATCCTCCATAGATATAGGTTTCCTCGAAAAAAACATAATTATGGTACGACTTTGAAGACTTTACTAGGGATTCGTGAAGCTCGATCAGATTAGTTTTCACCTAATAGATCTTTGTTATCCAGAGTCTTATCTTGATAATCGTAGTTCTTATCTATTCTAAAGGCCCATCTCTTCAATCATATGTCCATTGAAGAACTGTTTATCAAAGAATAAGGCTGATAAAAACCACTAGGAATTCTTCGTCTCTGACCTCGATAATTCCACAAGATTACGATTTAAAACTTGATTTAAATAAATCTTGCGAGGTAGAATCAATTAGGCATCTTTATAAAGTTTTGAAAAGATTAATACTTAATTATTTGGGGCTTGCTTGATATTTTTTTGACCTGCAGATCCCTCAAAACAAATAGTTTTTTTTATGGGTTAAAACTTATCTGAATGAAATCAAATAGGTGTTATGTTGGAGGCAGGATAACACTAGCTTTCACAAAAGACCATGGAACAACTCATATGTCTGTAATGGATGTCAAATATGACAATCAAGTGCGTATGGTCTTTGGAGATCCAAGAGGTGTAAGGAGTACGACTGCAGCTGAATAGCTTAGCGGGTATATTCAGTTTCAACTACATTCCAGTCTGAAATACGATAGTATGTTAGTGTATGTAGCGGTTTAATACTGTGTAGTGTTCAAACTGGACAAGTTCCCAGGATTTTACTGCTAGATTGCAGGTTTCCTCGTTAACAAAATATTTTGTATTTTGTGTTATTTTTTTTCTTATTGTACTATTTTTATATTTATAATTAAAATATTACAAGTAGTACGTTAATCAACCTATAAAGTTTTTAGCTTGAAGGTTCAAGTGCATACTAGGTTGATCTTGATATTACAATCAGGAATATGAATCTTATTTTTCAAAGATCTAAACATATTGATTGTACAAGGAATCGTCCATATAGGTTTTGGGAAGAAAAAATTGGCGGAACACTAGACCTTTCGTTTTAAGCACACATCTTTGAAGAGTGTTAATTTAACAATGAAATTGTACATGTTCGTTTTAGTCTAAGAACAATGAATGGTTCTATTATTTTATTAAATATTAACGAACTGTAACAATTACAACAACACTTATAATTGTTACTTTAATAAATCACTCATAATTTCATCGTTATAACTCGGAATTGAGTGATTCCTGGATCGTTGAATTCGTAATGTCATTCACTATAACATGAGATCCTCTATATGGATAAAGGTTATTGTCACCAAAGTCATGAATAAAATAACCTCAATACATAAATGTACATTTACCGTCATAGGAATTGTTCCATAGAGTGAGCATTTATCTCGATAGATTAGAAAGGTAGAATTGAACAAGAATCTAAATGAAATCAATCACATACCTTTGTTGATAAAGTACTTGTTGATATCTTCTTGTAGTCTTCAATCTTCATCCTTTAAGGATAGCTTCGATTCAACTTCTTAGACCTAATCTAGTCCGAAACTATCTTTAGTATGCCAAATCAATAATGCATTTTGGCAACTAAAATTGACAACTAACTTGACATACCAACGCTAGTGGGTTCAACCGAGAAATGCTCTAACAATCTCCCCCTTCGTCAATTTTAGTGACAAAACGATTTTACATATGGATTGTACTTGTTAAAAGCATTATAGCTCCAAAATCCTACATACTTGATTTCTTTGGTTCTTCAACTATGCGTGTGTTCATCCTGTACTTGTTGAAGATCCACCATAGTATTATTACACAGTATCAAATTTTCATTGTATCACAACTTTGACAATAATACTACGGTGATATGTATCACTCCCCCTTAGTCAATACTCCATATCAACATGAAAACCACTCCCCCTTACATAATGATCCGTAAACCATATGTATTTTTAGTGTGAACTACACATTAATTTCCCCCCTTTTTGTCAATAAAATTGGCAAAGGTAGAAAACGGGATCCTAATAAAAAAATCACAAAAACACTTCTTGACCAAAAGGATGAAATATATCAACTTTGTTTAGACGATATCACAGAGTCGAAACTTAGTGACTTCATCAAGGAGTTTATCTATAATACAAAACATCATAGGTTTTTGAGCTTTGGATGAACGAATAATATTTAGAGAGACAAACAAGTGATCCGACCAACCCTGTCTCATCCCAGCCAAAGACATCTAGCGACTGTGGTGTTTGTAACCTTCTTCCATTATGGAGATATTAATAATCTTCTTAATAAACTGAAAAAATAAATGCGCCATTAAGAAAATAAAGTGAAAAAAAAATGTTACAACCATGTTTCAACCACTAAATTTAAAAAAAATATATCTTTGACCCATCTCTTTAAAAAAAAAAAAGCAACTTAGCCTGCAAACAATTATTATTTTTAAAAATAATTTTCATTGTAAGAATCAAAAATTACAACTAATGATTTTACGAATATATATATATATATATGTAATCAAAAATTACAACTAATTTCGTTAATTCGTTATATATATATCCAAAAAATGACTCACAAAAGATTTAACCTTACGCCGTGGGCCTAATTTTAATTTTAGCAATCGAATAAGCTTATTTTCATCATCCTGCACAACCAAAAAAAAAAAAAAATACCAAAATCAATTAATCATAATTAGCCTCTTCCAAGCAATTGAAATATAAAGATAACACTACAGAAACTAAATGATGAAATGAGCTGTCACCATATCAATTGATTCCAAGAAAAAGAAAAATGAAACTTATAAGCTTCCATGCCATTTACACACTTACTGGAGTAAAACTTACAGATGAATGAATCTCCAAACTCATAAATGTGAATTTTGATGGCGCATGCGTTTTTCTGGAATCAATTTTTATTTTTATTTTTTTGAAACGTTTAATGTCTTTTGATGGAATCAATTATTTTTTTTCTTTTTTGGTGATCCACAACACAAACAAAGATAAAAGAATCTAAAACAGAAACGTTTTTTATTAGACCAAAAACAAATCTCCTCCTCTTTTAATTCCATTTTTTTTTTTGAATTGCTTTGGATCCTCTATTTACTCCCCCATTATCCTCCCACGATTAAGAGAGTTGCTTACCCATAAATAAGTTAAAACTGTCAATGCTCTAAGGTTTGTATGCAAACGGCTGCTCCTTTATGATTAGCACATAATAACCCATTCCAAAATAAAAAATGTCCAAAAAATTGAATGTGTCCCTAATTACAATTATCAATGAGCAGTGTATAAATAAAGGAGTGTATTTCTTCAACCACACATTCACTCATTCCAACTTATTTTTTTGGTGAAATTTTTAGCTTAAGAGTATCAACATGTCAAACATGATTAGACGCAGCCCCACAAAAACTGTTGCCCAAATCGTGCTTGCTTTCTTTTCAAGAATGCATGATTGCGATGAAAACAAACCTGCAGGACTCAAGTTTCGTGTTGCAAGAAAATGGGAAGAGATCGATTTCATGGCGACCAACGAAGTCACTACTTTGGATTTACTAATGATTGATGAAAACTTGAGTATATTGTTATTTCGATCCGAATTAAACTATTTTGTTTAAAATAATAAAATATTAGTGACGCCTTCTAATCATTTTTTACATAATTGCGATGGAAATAAACCTACAATACTCAAGTTTTGTGTTGCCAGAAAATGGGAAGATGTCGATTTCGTGGCAACCAACTAAGTCAATGCTTTGGATTTACTAATGATCGATCAAAACGTGAGAAATCCAGATTTCGTCCTTCAAACAATGATCAACGAGGAATTTTTATCAAAAACTATTATTTGAAGTCTAAATAATATCGTGGGGAATTATTAAACTATTATTTAAGTGTAACCGAAGTTATAATTATTTTGATTAATATTTCATGTCTACAAGTTCTCATGGGCCAAATTAAGCCTCATAGTGTGTGGTAATTATTAAAATCTTTCAAACCAAAAATTATTTTCTCTCATGTCGTGCCGTTACGGCACGGGTTATTTCTAGTAAAGATACAAGTAACCCCTTCATGTTCCAAACCCGCTTCTCTCTACAAAGATATGACCATTAAGCACAAGTTCATTTAAAAATTCTCCCCCATAAAATTTCATCCCCTAAAGAACAACAAGAGTGACCTTACTCCAGGGAGAAGGATTTATATATTGGATTTTAAAAATCCCACAAGGAGATATGATTTAAGAACCAATCATTGAAAGTCTCTCATGAGATTGTGTTACTAAGAAATTAAAACTATATTATGGTAACAATACAAAATATGTAATCATAAAGATCAAGTATTGTGATAATGTTTTCTAAGATAAAAACTTGTATAAACAAGAATTGATATGCTTAGAAGGAAGAACAACCTTTTCCACAAGGATTTACACCAAGAATTGTTACCATAAGTGTATGAAAAAGTTTCTTTGACAATAAAAACCAACATCCAATGGCTTTGATTATTGCTTCTAACCTGTTATACTTAAGAATTTCAATCAAAAATCAAGTTAGGTAATTAAGAATCATACACGTGGTATTTAGCCATATTCATCTTAATCATAACTAGTTCAAATGACTCAAAAGAACTAGTTGAAGAGTTGTTCAATTGCTTAGGTCTTTATACATAGACACAATTGAAACAAAATCGATTATAATTCACTCGAATCAATTCATGAACAATATAGCCACGGTTTGCAAAGATTGCATTCCTTATTGATTTATTGTTTAAGTTCATGAACAACCGATTTGAGAAATATAACCAGCTTGAGTACGCGTACCTTAGACACCGGATTTGAGTTGCTTTTAGTTTCCAAACTCAGCATAAATTTTTGGTTTGAAAACTTCTGTGGGTACGCGTACCTAAGGTGACTGGTTTACTAGTTTGCAAACTACAAACTTCAGCAGAAATTTTCGGTTGAAAACTTCCGCCAGTACGCTACGGGCACGCGTATCCAACCTGTCTCCTTCATCAATACCGCATGCACACATATACACGCACTTGATTTCCGGTACATGTATTTATACACTAATGTGCACAATATATTTATATCCATAGGTGATTACGTAATCTCAACTCTACATTTCAATCATTGAAATATTCTTCTATAATGTTATAATAGTCGTTAGACATAAAGAATCGACTATCGTCATCAAAGCTATTTTCAAGATTGAAACGTCATCATGACTTTCGTCACGGGTAAGATGAACTTGGTTAAAGAAAAAAGATTCCACATGTATTTAGAGAAATATGTAAGTGAATTAAACTCAGCTCGAAACAATAAATTGTTCCACATATTCAAAAATTACCCAACATAATATGTGGGCCCCAATTCTTTTGCAATCCTCACCGCATTTACTTGGGCTTCTTGATGAGGATGCACTTTCAACACAATCAGGTTGTGTTGAGGTGAACAAAATCTTGCTCACAACAGGTATTCAAAACAAAATCATGCATAGACTCTAGGAATTTAACAACTTCCTTGAAACTTTCAATAATTATTCCATACCTTTTTAAGATGTTATCCCTTGTCGAACTCTTGTCTGGGAGATCCTTCTTAATAGTACTTGTTGCTTTATTGATCTTCTTTGGTACCCATTTCTAAGTAGCTTTTGGAGCAACGTATTTCTTTTTCTCCCCAATATAGTTATGAAACTTCTTGGAGGGAATACTGGAAAAACTGATATTATGAGAGTCAGTTTTTCTCCAGTTTGGAACATTAGATCTTGTCATCTTAACAAAATTGGATCTGGTTTTATCTCGTTTAAGAAATATGCAATTCCTTTTCAATTGACATGGTTTTCCACAATAAAAACAACGTTTAGTAGAATGGAAAAAGTTATGTTTAGTGTTACCTGAATGTATATGTGCTTGCCTTGGAACTTGACAGGATTTCCTCTTTTCGTTATCAGCAGTTGATAGAGATACTTTATTTTTTTCAACCGTGAAAGGTTTTGGCTGAGAAGAATCTTTAGCTTTGACAAATTTTACCTCTTCAAAAATACTAGGAGCGTCTATTTCTTCATATCCCAATCCTCGTGTATCACGATGAATTCTACATGCTCCCAATATCGAGGTTAATTTATCCGAACTGCTATTTCTAGATAAACTCTCTTTTAAGCTCGAGTTTTCTTCTACCAAACTTTTGACCTTCTCAAGCGCAATAACAAGATCATTCTTGGATGATTCACATTGAACCTTGAGATATTCTCGTTCCGAATCAAATAAAAATCTCATCTCAATGTTCTCCAAGTTATCTAGCTTTGCTTGAAGAATAATTTCCCGCTCACGACCATCGGCAATTTCTTGTTTATGCTTTCGTATTTCGTTGAGATAATCTCTTGCACCAATAGAATAAGTTGGCCTTGCAAGTCTTTATTTCAACTACGAAGTCTGTCATATTTAAATTTCTCACCGAAGATGGTGCTTTCAGCTTCTGAGAGTTTCTTATGACATTCCTTAAGAAGATTATTAGCAACTGGATCTACATGGAACACTTCTTCGTCATAATCAGAATCATTATTCGAAAGAATTTTTCTAGAAGCTAATGCAACCTCTCCTACGTACTCTTGGTAATCAAAATATTCGGGTCCATCATCAAGAGTATGCAAAGTAGCTGCATATGCCGATTGTCTACAGTTCCAGCTAGGACATACTGAAGAAAGGTGCCAGAAACCACGACAGTTATAGCATTGTACATCATCATTACGAGATGTTATAACTTTAGAAAAACTCTTTTTCTTGTCTCTCAAGAGTTTTCTAAATTTTCATGGAGTAACATCCTTAGTATCTGGCGAACCAAATTTATCCTTAGAGGATTCAGAATTGTTTGCATCTTTAAGAGAAATCACCTCTTTTCTAGATGCGTGTTCATTATCAAAGATCTTTAACTTTCCAACAAGAGTATTTCTGGAGAGTGTAGAAAGATCGTTTACTTCTTCAATGGCATGTTTCTTAGACTCGTATCTTGATGGTAGAGACCTGAGAATTTTTCACACAATAACTTTCTCCGGAATAGTTCTTCCTAATGAATATGAGGCGTTAACTATTTGAGAAAGTCTTTGGTTAAACTCATCAAAGGTTTCTTCATCAGACAATCGAAGGTTTTGCTAGTCAGATGCTAGGTGTTGAAGCCTCGCTTCTTTCTATGCGGCATTCCCTTCAAATACGGTTTTTAATAAATCCCAAGCATCTTTAGACTTATTACACGTAGTAACGTGGTGTTAAATAAATAATTAATTTAGCAAATTGTATTTATGTGAATAAATCACAAATTAAATTAGGAAGGAATCACAAACACTTTAATATGGTAATTAAAGATGTTTGGAGTAATAACTAACTTGCTAAGGAAACATCACCAACTTGACTAAAAAAGACTTCTAGTCACGTAATTGGTCCCAAGTCCGTGAACCATTACAAACATTCCATGGATTGTTTCCTACTAACTAACTGTAACAATTACATCAACACTTATAATTGTTACTTTAATAAATCACTCATAACTTCATTGTTATAACTCAGAATTGAGTGATTCTTGGCTCATTGAATTCGTAAGCTCATTCACTATAACATGAGATCCTCTATAGGTATAAAGGTTATTGTCACCAAAGTCATGAATCAAATAACCTCAACACATAAATGTACATTTACCGTCATAGGAATTGTTCCATAGAGTGAGCATTTATTTCAATAGATTAGAAAGGTAGAATTGAACAAGAATATAAATCAAATCAATCATATACCTTTGTTGATAAAGTACGTGTTGATATCTTCTTGTAGTCTTCAATATTCATCCTTTAAGGATAGCTTCGATTAAACTTCTTAGACCTAATCTAGTCTGAAACTATATTTAGTATGCCAAATCAAGAATGTATTTTGGCAACTAAAATTGATAACTAACTTGACATACCAATGCTAGTGCGTTCAACCGAGAAATGCTCTAACAAATTGGTAAACTAGCAAGATAACTCTTAATTAGAATGAGTCTACCTGCTCTATTTAGCTTTCTATTCTTCCATGTTGCCAGTTTTTGCTCCATTCTTGTCAAAACATGTTCCAAACTGAGGTACTATGCCAATGTTCCCCTATGAGCACACTGAGATAAGTAAAATGAAGCTTCTCCGACTTGCAACCAATCTCTCTAGATAGAACATCAATTACGTTATTTGCACCGACACTAATCATAGTAGATTTCTCCAAGTTTAACTTCAAGCCAGTAATCCTTTCGAAAACCGCCGAAATTATTAGAAGCCACCTAACTTCTTCCACATAAGCATCAATAAAAATCAGTGTATCATCCGCAAAAAGTAGAAACATCGATCAGCTATTATATTTACATACGTCGTTTCGAAAATATTTTTCTCTAGCAGTGCTAGAGCAAACATGATCTAGCAGCATGTAGGCCATACATTTTGGCTATTTTGACGTCAGCAAACTCCTAAAGTTAACCACGTTTATTTTTTCCTCTTTTGACAGTCGATTTTTTCTTTGCCGTTTTTTTAGTTGCAGTCATTTTAGTGATTACAAGATATTTTTTTCTGTTTTTAATTGGATATGGATTAATGGGGTGAGCATTAAACCAATTTCCTCTACTTTCTCTAGTAAAGAAGTTTTTTTTTTCTTTTTGTCTTCTCTCATCTTCTCTCACACCAAGTTAGAGCCATCAGAACTTCCATTCTATTCTAGAGATTGAATCCTTGATCATCAGAGGAAGCTAATAATTATCTATCTTTGTAAAGCAATTCATGAAAAATTAATACCATGACAAACTTGTGTCAACATAAATCTCCAAAATCAAACAAGTTTTCCACCAATATGATGATTAGAATTTTTGAGGTGTGAATTTGATGACGATGACCTTGTTGCTTCTCCTTTAAAAGTCTATCAAACCCTTACACCATTTCACAATATTGATCAGTATCCAATAGGTACCTAAACATTGTTTGAATACAAGAACAAGAATAACACCAAAAGAAATTATCTAACTTTTCATCACGAACCTTGAGTTCATTGGATTAGAAAAATTAATATTTCGTTCATACTTCCATAAGACCTTTAATTTGTTAATGAGTTACGTATATTCTCAAATGCAAAATGTGAGAGAGGTATTTCCGAAAAATTTAGTAGGAGTCACGCTTTCATTTTTTTTTTTTATCAATACATTCATCTTCTTTTCTCCCGCATCTTTCTTTTCTGCTTGTAATTGTCCTAGGTTGTTAACCTGAAAATGTAATCGTTTATGTATTCTCTGTGTAAAATTCGTTAGCTAAAAAAATGTTGAAAGACACCGTTTGCAACCAAAATTAGGGAAGATAACTCTAGTTCACATAAGAGTTTGTGGAAGACAAAAGTAGCCAAATGCCTGGCTTACATGCTGGAGCAAAATAATTTCCTTGTTCAACTAACGCTCGTTGACAATAAAATAATACCCCAGCTGTCAATAAAAAAAAGGTGCAAATTGGGGCACATATAGTAGCTTTCACGACTTGAGAATTTACCTCTCACTCTCAAGGGGAGTGACTAAATACATCCCTTGGTTAGGTTAAATACAATCCAAATTAGATAGATATGTTTTGACTAGATACAACCCATGCAAAAACGAACAGAGACTATGGTATTTAGGGTTTCGCAATCACAGGAAAACTATGTCATGGAGAGTTCACATAAGGGAATTGAGATATGAATAATCATTCAGAGTTTGCGATTATGTCATTGAGAGTTCATAATTAATTCAGTTTTCTTAATGAGAAATACAATTGAATACCTTCATCCCTAGGTTTTGATCAAATTTTGGTTTGATCAAAAATGTTAGACTGATAATCCCGAAGATCAAATCTTTTTGATCTACATTTATTTTACTATCATACCTTATAAATCAAATGTTCATGTTCCATTAACAAAGTGTTGACCAACCTTTATTTTACTATGTTCACCATCTTTAACTTTAAATAAAACTGAAACTCTAACTTCTGATGGAATCATCAGCATCCATACTACTACACATATTACCTTTCATTATTTATGCTCTTTAGTCTTCACTTCAAATTTCATCAACCTAATAGTTTCTTTTTCTCGCCTATAAAAGGAAGTGGTACAGGATAACAAATGGAGAAATAAATAGAAGAATTTGTTTGGCATATGGGTTGTATTTAGCTTTTTATTTAGTAAAAAAAAAAAGCAAAATGTGGGTTGTAATTAGTCACTTCCCTCTCAAGGCACAAACAATAAAACACCACTTATAATTCAGATTGTCAAAAAAAAAACCACTTCTAATTTCCCATCTCTGTCTCTCTCTCCATTTTCTGTTTGCCTCTTATTATGCATGCAATTATTGCAACAACAACCATAAATGAAACAATTGTCATAAAGATACGCCAACATGGAATACTAATGGTATATGTTGAATTTGGCATCTCGTGAATGGGTGGTGTATACGTAGAAGTGCTTCCCTCATATCACTACTCTAGAGTGTAGACTATAGTTCCTAGAATCATCCTAAAAGGAGGAAGCAAAATGTAAAATACTCTAAGTTTGTGGAGGATTCATTTAATCACCCCACAAGACATGTAGAAAGAGTGGGGCAGTTGTAATAACATGGGTTTACATAATATATTTTTGTTTCTGTTTTGAGCCAATTCTTTAATATTAAGTATTTCAGGGGATTTTTTTTCCTGATACTTCAACTGACATGAATTATACTTCTGGTATGTTTGTGAATCAAGTATCTGAAAATATTCCTATAAGTACTCTAGTCGTTGAAGATTATATTGATAAAGCAGTTGTTCTTGAACCTATTCCAATTTCTACTCTCCCTTAGGAACCAGTGGCCACTAATGAAGACTTTGTTAGGGAGGTTAATCACATGATGATGGATGCTGTTAACTATATGGATGATGAACCTTCTTCAGCTCATGTCCCTGTAAGTTTTCTCTATTTTTAAAACTTTTTATTGCCTTCTCTTGCTTTTACCTATTTTTCAATCATGAAATTTATATGTTGGAATATAAATGGTTGTTGTTCTGATTAGAAATGGTTGCATCTTCAAAATATTTTTAGAAAACATAAACCACATGCAATATGTCTTTTGGAAACAATGGTTGATAATGAAACAGTTAGAAAATACACTCATCATCTTCCTTTTGACTCTTGGTTTGTTATACCAGCAGTTGGAAAATCTGGTGGTTTAGCTTTAGGATACTTTGCTAAATCAAATATAGAGATTGTTAGTAGTTCACTCAATATGATACATATTTTATGTGATATAACCCCCCAATATCAAAAATTATTTGGTTTCTTTTGTTTATGGTGCTCTGAGTGTTTGTGGTATGAAAAATCAATGGAATTTTTTAAGTCATTTGAATGAAGATGATAATAGACCCTGGTTATTATTAGGTGACTTTAATTTTATATTGCATGACTCTTAAAAACAAGGAGGTAATCCACATACTTCTGTTGCTCCGAATTTCATCAAAAATCGTTTAGTAAAATTGAAACTTAATGAAGTTTATTCTTTTGGAAGTCCTTATACTTGGTGCAATAGAAGATTTAAAAATCCTTCAGAACTGATCTTTGAGAAACTGGATAGGGGTTTCATGAACGATGAATAGGTGTATGTACTTCCTCAAACTAGAATTACTAATTTGGCAAGAGTGTATTCTGATCACTGTCCAATTTTATTAAAGTGCTTTCATCAGGAACAGAGCCTTGGTATTCCTTATAAGTTCTTTAAATGTTGGCAGTTTAAGTCCAGATTTCAAAAAAGTTCTTACAAATTCTTGGGTCAAGAAGGCCTATGGTTCTCCTAGTTTTATTGTAGCAGGAAAACTTAAAAATCTAAAACAGGATCTTAGTAAATGGAAAATATATAAACTTTTGGTCATATCAAGAATATTATTGGTAAGCTGAATGTGGAAATTGAGAAGTTGCAAGTCATGCCTTATACTCCTGTTATTGGTGATTTCATTTTAAATTATTCTAAGCAGTTAGATTATTGGTATGAAATTGAGAATTCTTTTTACAAAAAGAAATCTAGGATAGATTATTTCACTCATTAAGATAAGAATGCTCAATTCTTTCATAATACGGTTAAACTTAGAAATATATATAATACAATTCACATAGTTAAATATAAACAAGGAAATTAGTTGGAATGTAGAGATTAAGTTGTCTTTCTTCTTACAAAGCATTTTAAAAATATTTATACTTCCTCAAATCCTAATAACAATGATATTGAAGAAGCTTTAAAACATGTTCAACCTATTATTACTGAAAATATGAATTCAATTCTGGTGGATGTTTCCTTCAGAAGATGAAAATCATGCTACGGTTAAATATATGGCCCCTTGGAAATCGCCGGGACCTGATGGTTTTCCAGCTGGTTTCTTTAGGGATAATTGGCAAGAAATTTCGACTGAAGTTATTGCTCATGTTCAGAATTTCTTCTACACAAAATTTCTTCTTAAGCAGTTGAATCACTCTTTCATTACTCTAATTCCTAAAGTTAGTCACCCTTCCACACCTCATGAATTTAGGCCAATTATACTATCAAACACTGTTTATAAAATCATTTCAAAAAATTTAACAAATCGTCTCAAACCTTTATTAGACTCTTTAGTCTCTCCTTTTCAGTCTGCTTTTATTACTAATAGACAAATTCATGATAACATTATAATTAGTTATGAAACTCTTCTCTTTCAAAAAGAGAAATAAAAATGCAAAAAATAGTTTTATGGCCATAAATCTTGACCTTTCCAAAGCTTTTGATGGGTTAGAATGGTCCTTTATTTTATCTGTTTTTAAAAAATTAGGTTTTTCAGATGATTGGTGTCAAATTATTAATCAATGCAATAGTACTGCCACCTATTCTGTTATGGTCAATGGATCGCCTGGTGAGATGTTCACTCCTACTAGAGGTATTAGGCAGGGAGATTACCTTTCACCCTACATTTTTATAATATGTATGGAGGTTCTGTCCCAACTTCTGTTAAAAGGCGAAGCTGAAAATCAAATTCAAGGTTTTAAACTAAGAAAAAACAGTCCATCTATTTCTCATCTATTTTTTGCGGATGATTGTATGTTGTTTTCAAAGTCTTCTTTAGTTTATGCTAGAGATTTGATGAAAATTATTCATGTTTTCGCTAAGGCTTCTGGCCAAGCTATAAACTTTGAAAAATCAGGTTTTTTCACTAGTTCCAAAATGCATTATAAACATAAAAAATTACTCTCAAAAGCCTTAGGTATTAAATTCATGAGTACTTCTGAGAAATATTTAAGTAACTAAATCTTTTCAATTTTAATTGATAAATTCTATACTAGATTAGGAAATAGTAAAAAATCTAGTCTTAATGGTGCTGGTAGAACTGTGGTTACTAAACATGTACTTTCTAGTCTTGCTATCTATCATATGTCTTGTTTTATTTTTCCTAAAAAGATAACAGCTAAAATTGATGTTATTCAAAGAACGTTTTGGTGGTCTAAGAAATATCCAAGACATGCTGCCAATTCTCGTTCATGGGGGGATATAGGTAAAGATAAAAGTTGTGGTGGTCCTGGAATTAGAGATTCTTACGCTACTAACAGAGTTCTTATAACAAAATAAGGTTGGAGAATTATTCAACATGCTGATCATTTGGTTTCAATTTTCTTAAAGGACAAGTACTTTGCAAATTAGAATCTTTTAGAAATAGATAAAACAACTGACTCAACATCTTGGATTTGGAAGGGTATTGTACATGGTTTAAAATTCTTAAGGGCTAATATAATTTTTAAGGTTAATGATGGTTCTTCAATTAGAATATGGAATTCTGTTTGGTTGCCTGGCAGTACTTCTCCTTTAATATCGATAGATCCTAGCTATAATGATTATACTTTTGTAAATGAACTTATTGATGAGCATACTCGTAATTGGAATGTCTCTCTGATAAATTCTTTATTTTCCCCTGAAGACATTAATAGGATCAAAACTATTAGAGTAAATTATCGTCTTAAAGATGAAATTATGTGGGCTCATTCTAAGGATGGTAATTATACTATTAAATGTGCCTATAGAGTTTTTATAAACGAATATAGTTCTTAGGTGAAAAAACGGGGGGTCTAACAACACCACCCAATATTTCGATTAGCAATCTGTATGGACAACTCCGAGTTGTTTTCTAGAGAATCAACAACACTCAATCAATAGAAAATATCTCAAGGAGTTATTATCTCAATCTCTCGATTTGATTTACTCAAGCAAATAAGATTTGCGATTCTAATCAAAGAGAGATAACTTGGATGGTACCAAAGATCAATATCCAAGTGCCAATCGATTTAAATCAAAAACCAATAAGGTCGGATATTCTAATCGATTGAACAACGCACAACCTATATTATTTCAATTATATAAAAATATAATGCGGAAAAGAAATAACACAGACACCAAAATTTTGTTAACGAGGAAACCGCAAATGCAGAAAAACCCCGGGACCTAGTCCAGATTAAACATACATTGTATTAAGCCGCTACAGACACTAGCCTACTCCAAATTAACTTCGGTCTAGACTGTAGTTGAACCCCAACCAAT
Organism: Papaver bracteatum; assembly: GCA_023529315.1. Taxonomy (NCBI): domain Eukaryota; kingdom Viridiplantae; phylum Streptophyta; class Magnoliopsida; order Ranunculales; family Papaveraceae; genus Papaver; species Papaver bracteatum. The sequence goes on along the minus strand of JAJJWX010003277.1, from coordinate 868,749 downwards.
CTCACACTGATCCAAGGTACAGTTATACTCCCACGCATCTGATCCCAGCAGGATACTGTACACTTGATTCCCTTAGCTGATCTCACCCATAACCAAGAGTTGCTACGACCCAAAGTCGAAGACTTTAGCAAACAAATCTGTCTCACACAGAAAAGTATACAAGTAATAGATAAATTCGTCTCCCACGAATAAACCTTAAGTATTGTTTCACCTTTTGATAAATCAAGGTGAACAGGAACCAATCGATAAAACCAGACTTATATTCCCGAAAAACAGCTCAGTTTCATCAATTACCTCATAATAAACTTAATCGACGCATCGAAGAAGATTATTGAGGAATCAAAAACAATGAGACGAAGATGTTTGTGACTACTTTTATCTTGCCTATTGGAGATAGAAATCTCAAGCCAATTATTACAATTGTACTCGTATGATAAAAATAGCAAGATCAGATCACACAACTACAAGAAAAGTAGTATCGGTCTGGCTTCACAATCCTAATGAAGTCTTTAAGTCGTTAACCCGAATTTAAATAGAAAACTCAAGGGTTAATGGAGATCGACTCTAGCTTAGAGAAAACTAGTATCACACAAGAAAAGTGTGTGGGGATTAGGTTTCCCAGTTGCTAGAGTTCTCCCTTATATAGTCTTTCAAATCAAGGTTTGCAATCAATGTTAGCTTAGTAACAAAGCATTCAATATTCACCGTTAGTTGAAAACCTGATTAGATACAAGATAATATCTCTCAACCGTTAGATCAAAAACTTAGCTTGTCATACACACATGTACTTGACGTTTTGAGTTCATGTAACCGTACCCAAACGTGTACAATGGTTGGTTCAATATTAGTCAACCAAATGGTTAGCCAAATGATAACTTTCATATCAACCATATTGTTCTTCACTATAACTAGTCCAAATGACTCAAATGAACTAGTTAGAGAGTTGTTCAATTGCTATGAAATCTCAAGTACTACAAGAGACACAATTGAATCAAAAATGATGTGATTCACTCAAATTATTTCATGAACTATAAATCCACGGTTTGAAAAAGCATTCCTTAGTAATTTAAAATAAGTTCACGAACAACGTTCGTGATATTCTCGGGTTTGAGAACTTGCGCCAGTTCGCGGACTGGGTTCACGGACTGAGTTGCTTCTCAATTTCCAGTTCTACTTGATCAACAAAGTTCGCAAACTTCGGTTCAAGTGTTAAGGACTTATACATATATGTGTTGCCACAATAATGTTTATATCCCACAATGGTTATATAGTCTAAACTCTCATTTCAATCATTAAAACATTCTCAGAGGACATCATATAGTTGTTATTCACGAACTAGTTTTCGTCAGAGAAATTTCCAAATTGATTGAAACATAACATGACTTTCGTCACTAGGCAAAGATGAATTTGGCTAAAGAGAAAGCTTTACCAACACCCATTTTGAGAAATATATAAGCGAAATATGCTTAGCTCGAAATGTCACATGTGCGTATTCTTAGTCTATATGGTAAAACGACTTTTGTCTCAAGATAGGAGATAGAGTAGATAGACTTTTGAGTGATAGATAAGTTCAAGTCTCCACATACCTTTTAGTCGATGAAGATCCACTGGTTCCTTGAGTAGTCCTTCGTCTTGTATGATGATCTCCATGGAGTTCTTGAGCTCAACTACACTTTCCATCCTAGTCCGAGACCTTAGCTATAGTAGACTAGAAATCAAGACTATATAGTTTTGATCACTAAGATTGACAAACATGCTTGAGATAGCAACGCCTGCGAGTTTGACCGAAAAGTGATCTAACAATCTCCCCTTTGTCAATTTTAGTGGCAAAACTATTAATACATATGGAATACAAAAATTATATAAATAAACTTTGTAGCTCCTATTCCACATATCTAATCTTCAACAATACTCGAAATCTTCGTCACTTCCAAGTAGTCCAATGATCCCAAATGTTGTAAGTTTAGTATCATCGTTGTTGAAAATCCGTAGTTATAACAATGAGAAAAGCATTGGTTCTCAATCATTGTTGTACAATGTCATAGTATTATTACACAACGTCAAAGTCCAATTGCATCACAACTTCAACAACAATACTATGGTGATACTTCACTCTCCCTTAGTCAATAATCCATATCACATGGAAACCACTCCCCCTTACATAATGATCCGAAAACCATATGTATTTGTAGCGTGAACTACAATTAATTCTCCTCCTTTTTGTCAATAAAATTGGCAAAGGTACAAGAACGTGATCCTAATGAAATTTCCTTAAGAGACATTTCATGACCAAAGGTAAATGTTCTATCATCTTGTTTAGATACAATCATAAAGCCGAGGCTAAATGCATTCATCAAGGAGTTTATAAAGATACAAGATAAACCCTAAAAATTCCACAGCCGCACTCCCCACAAAGATTTGGAAATTAAGCGCAAGTTCAAAATAACTCTCCCCCATAAGATGTCATTCCCTAAGGAACAACAAGAGCGACCTTAATTTCAATAGAAAAGAAGGATTTATTTAGACTCAAAAAATTGCATACAAGTATGAATTTGGAATCCAAAATATTCAATCTTATTAACCAAAGCGAACCAAGATTAATTTGACTAAATATGCTCAACACAAGTAAACTTATGGAGACTTAATTCATCGATTAGATTATTCACAAGAGAACTCATAAATATTCTAAACGGATTACACAATTAAACTAATCACAAAGTAATCAATTCAATTGTCCACACTCGACATGAGAAAAATCTATGGAGTGCTAACTAAATAATCACACAAGATGATTGATTTAGTTCATTTGGGCTCAACATAAGAGATTATGGAACCCCGACTAAGATTATCATAGGAAATGACAACCTTAACCGTACATGTACTCAACATGAGAGAACTCATGGAATACAAACTAAATAACCACACAAGTTGATTAATTTAGTTCTTAATGCTCAATATATAGCATCTCATGGAACAACCAACCATGCCAATAAGAAATCGATTTAGTTTTATCGTGGTAAACATGAGATACACAATGGAACCTTCACGGTAAAACATAATAATATGGAACAATTAAGCTATACTATGGATAACAAACAAGGACATATTCTATTTTTCCATCACAATGTGACATAATAGACTTTATCCTTGAATCACAAAAGATTTTAACCTATCTTACATCAATAATTGACAATATAGGCTTAACTTTTGTGTTTTTCCAAAAGTCCATTCATTCCTTTATCAATATTTTCATACCAATACGTGAACGACTTTACCTTTGACAAAATATGGGACAATCAAGTTTATGGACGTAAACACACATATCCCATCAAAATATTACAATATATAAAACCAAAACGATTAATACTGCAACCATCATCTTCCAAACAACTTTAGAATTTCAACCAGTAAATCTAAAAACAAGAAGATGAAATCATTGGATATAGCTATGTGTAATCACAATCATTGCTTTTCCAAAACACTAGTTATTCTTCTAAATAAAACAGAAAACATAGAAGATTTACTAGACATTAAGACCTTTGAAGAATTCATTATCGTCCCCGAACTCCTTGTTGTCAACAACCATTGGAACATAGGGTTCATTAAGGAAGGAGTTTATATCAATGAACCTTCTTGGTTGCTGTTGTCGAACCAGGGCCTTCTGAATCTCATGACTCTTATACACAAAAGACTTTATTTGTTGAATCTCCTTTTGCAGCTCCTTCAACACTTCAAGAACATCATAAAACTTTTGTGAATTTGAAGGAACGGCTCTTGGCTTCCTCGTATTCCTTCTTTTTCTTTTCAAGGTTAGAGGAAATGGAGATTTTTCTTTTTCCTTCATGATTGATGGCTTAACAATCATATTACCTTCTTTTTCATTAGAAGACATCATTTTTGGAGCTTCCATATGGGTTTGTGAGAGGAATTCACAATTAGCTCAACAAGTAGTCTTAAGATAAAGAGAGGTTTTAGAGAAGGAAAAAGAATGTAGGGTTCAAAACCTAAAACAAGTTCGCGGACAATCAACTCTTATCCCTATAAAGAGCAGATTTATCGATAGTACCCTTTTTCTTTTGTTTGATAGACAAAAATAAGCAGAACTAAGAAAAGAAGAAACAAAACTTTTCTTAAAGCCCGAGAGGTACAAAATCGTTGTCTCTTTTGATCAGGAAAATGAGACAAGATTTTAGACACAACACAATTAAGTTGTGCTGTGGTGAACAAAAATTTGTCCACCGATTTCCTCTTGAGAGGAATCCACAGACCTCTGTCTATCAAAACGATTTGAGCATATTTTGTTTTCAAATGGTCTTGATTTTTCCTTGGAAACTAACTTCCTAGACGAAGATAAAATCCTACATACCTCTGCGGTCTTCTGAGCAAGTTTAAGCTTTCTTGCTAGATGATTTGCTCTTCGTTGAAGTTTGTTGACATTCCCTTGCTTGTGTTTGAACTTGTAACACCTTGAGAGTTCATGACCTTTTAATAAACAATATGAGCACGTCACACTTGGATAATAATCAGGCTTCTGAATTGTGCATGCGGCTAGTCACATAGTGGATCCTGAGATATTATAAACAGTGTTTCCAAGAAAAGGGTCAACTTTTTCTTCCAGAATGGTTGGATTATCTTCTGAAAGAATATCAAAATTAATATGTGTATTGGTACAATTATCAAAATCAATATTTTATCCAAGAAGTGAAACACTTGATTTCTCATCTTCATTTGAATCATAGTCGTCAGACATTTCATCAAGAGTTGCAGCAAGACCTTTGTTCCCAGTGTATTTTCTCCGATTTGGACACTCGTTTTCAAAATAACCAAATCCTTTACACTTAAAGCACCGAGGCATATCCTCATCATCAGTTTCATCAATATCCCTATTTTTAGGAGGAGCACGATTATGAGGTTTGACTGATGCCTTAGGCTTATCTATGGAGAACCGTTTACTTCTCTTCAAAAGAAGATCCCTAAACTGTCTTGTCATCATCGAGACCGATTTGTCAAGATATTCATCTGATGAATCTATCTCAGAGTGATCATCTTCATAAATATACATTTTTTTACTTTTATCAAGTAATTTAGTGTCCTTTACTACTTTGAACGCAATATCCTTAGCCTTGGATGAAAGTTCGTGATCTAAGATCTTAAGCTTACCAACCAGCGTGTTTCTGGAGAGACTATCTAGGTTATTTCCCTCAATGATGGCATGCTTCTTAGCATCATATCTAGGTGGCAGTGATCTGATAATTTTCATCACAATGTCCTTTTCAGGAATAGTCTTTCCCAATGCAAAAGATGCATTAAAAATTTCAGACACTTTGTGATTAAACTCATCAAATGTTTCTCCATCTGCTATACAAAGGTTTTCCCAATCAGAATTAAGGTTTTGAAGCCTAGCTTCCTTTTCACTGGTGTTTCCTTCAAATACGGTTGCTAAGATATCCCAAGCTTCTTGCGACTTAGTGCAGTTAGACACATGGTGATGAAAATTTGGGGTAATGGCATGTATAATTGCATTCAAACCGTCGGAGTTTTGCTTTGCAGTAAGAATCTCTGCAGGGGTGTATTCCGCAATATTCTTTTGAACATTTATATCTCCAACTGCATCAACGGGAGCATTATAGCCATTAACAACATATACCCATGATTGGAAATCACGTGCTTGAAGAAAAGCGCGCATAAATTTTTTCCACCATAAGTAATTAGTGCCATCGAAGACTGGTGGTACGTTTATTAAGATAACACCTCTGTCCATAGAGTCAGATCGCTACAAACACAGACTTGTAAGGTCTTTAACGTGTTTGCCTGCTCTGATACGAATTGAAAAAGCGGGGGTCTAACAACACCACTCAATATTTCTATTAGCAATCTGTATGGACAACTCTGAGTTGTTTTTTAGAGAATCAACAAGACTCAATCAATAAAAAATATCTCAAGGAGTTATTATCTCAATCTCTCGATTTGATTTACACAAGCAAATAATATTTTCGAGTCTACTCAAATATAGATAACTTGGATGGTACCAAAGATCAATATCCAAGTGTCAATCGATTTAAATTAACAACCAATAAGGTCGGATATTCTAATCGATTGAACAACGCACAACCTGTATTATTTCAATTATATAAAAATATAATGCGGAAAATAAATAACACAGACACCAAAATTTTGTTAACGAGGAAACCGAAAATGCAGAAAAACCCAGGGACCTAGTCCAGATTAAACATACACTGTATTAAACCGTTACAGACACTAGCCTACTCCAAATTAACTTCGGCCTGGACTGTAGTTGAACCCCAACCAATCTCACACTGATCCAAGGTACAATTATGCTCCTATGCCTCTGATCCCAGCAGGATACTACGCACTTGATTCCCTTAGTTGATCTTACCCACAACCAAGAGTTGCTACGACCCAAAGTCGAAGACTTTAGCAAACAAATCTGTCTCACACAGAAAAGTCTACATGTAATAGATAAATTCTTCTCCCACGAATAAACCTATGAGTTTTGTTCCGTCTTTTGATAAATCAAGGTGAACAGGAACCAATCGATAAAACCAGACTTATATTCCCTAAGAACAACTCAGTTTCAACAATCACCTCACAATAAACTTAATCGACGCAACAAAGAAGATTATTGAGGAATCACAAAAAATGAGACGAAGATGTTTATGACTACTTTTATCTTGCCTATAGGAGATAGAAATCTCAAGCGAGTTTTACAATTGTACTCGTACGATAGAAATAGCAAGATCAAATCACACAACTACAAGAAAAGTAGTATCGGTCTGGATTCACAATCCCAATGAAGTATTTAAGTCGTTAACCCGAATTTAGAGAGAAAACTCAAGGGTTAATGGAGTTCGACTCTAGCTTAGAGAAAACTAGTATCACACAATAAAAGTGTGTGGGGATTAGGTTTCCCAGTTGCTAGAGTTCTCCCTTATATAGTCTTTCAAATCAAGGTTTGCAATCAATGTTAGCTTAGTAACAAAGCATTCAATATTCACCGTTAGATGAAAACCTGATTAGATACAAGCTAATATCTCTCAACCGCTAGATCGAAAACTTAGATTGTCATACACACATGTACTTGATGTTTTGAGTTCGTGTAACCGTACCCAAACGTGTACAATGGTTGATCAATATTAGTCAACCAAATGATTAGCCAAATGATAACTTTCATATCAACCATATTCTTCTTCACCATAACTAGTCCAAATGACTCAAATGAACTAGTTAGAGAGTTGTTCAATTGCTATGAGATCAAGTACTACAAGACACACAATTGAATCAAAAACTATGTGATTCACTCGAATCATTTCATGAACTATAAATCCACGGTTTTCAAATGCATTCCTTAGTAATTTAAAATAAGTTCACGAACAACGTTTTCAGACATAACCTCTTGAGTTTGCGGACTGAGTTCGCGGACTCAAGCTAACCGATTGAAGTTAATAAACTCCAGCAAAATTTCTCGGGGTGAGAACTTCCGTCAATTCGCGGACGGACTGAGTTTCTGCTCACGTTCCGGTTCCACTTGATCAACAAAGTTCGCAAACTTCGGTTCAAGTGTTAAGGATTTATACATATATGTGTTTCCACAACAATTTTTATATCCCACAATGGTTATATAGTGTAAACTCTCATTTCAATCATTGAAACATTCTTAGAGGACGTCATATAGTTATTATTCACGAACTAGTTTTCATCAGAGCAATTTCCAAAGTGATTGAAACATAACATGACTTTCATCACTAGGCAAAGATGAACTTGGCTAAAGCGAAAGCTTTACCAACACCTATTTCGAGAAATAGATAAGCGAGATATACTCAACTCGAAATGTCACATGTGCATATTCTTAGTCTATATAGTAAAATGACTTTTGTCTCAAGATAGGAGATAGAGTAGATAGACTTTTGAGTGATAGATAAGTTCAAGTCTCCACATACCTTTTAGTCGATGAAGATCCACTGGTTCCTTGAGTTGTCCTTCGTCTTGTATGATGATCGCCATGGAGTTCTTGAGCTCAACTACACTTTCTATCCTAGTTCGAGACCTTAGCTATAGTAGACTAGAAATCGAGACTATATAGTTTTGATCACTAAGATTGACAAACATGCTTGAGATAGCAAAGCATGTGAGTTTGACCAAGCAGTGCTCTAACAATCTTCCCCTTTGTCAATTTTAGTGGCAAAACTATTAATACATATGGAATACAAAAATTATATAAATAAACTTTGTAGCTCCTATTCCACATGTCTAATCTTTTTTTTTTCAACCAAAGATGCTATATTAAAACAAGCAAAAAGAAGGAGGGGGGCTAAACCTTACCTCCAACAGACAAGGAAGAAAGAAACAATGCAAAGAAAAAACAACGACAAAGCAAATTACATATTACGAAAACGGTATAAAGGAAATATGGAGTTATCTATTGAAATCTTCCTTATTGTAAAAACCGGAGGTCCTATCCACCAACGAGATTCCGTCGTAGCGCCATGCTTTGCCAGTAAGTCTGCAACCGAATTTACTTCCCGAAAAATGTGAGTATAAATCAGTTGAATAGTAATTCCGAACTTCAATCAATTGTTCCAGTGTGTCGAAAGTGTCCACGGTACTAACTCAGGCCTTCACATAGCTTTTAGAACAAAAGTTGAGTCACATTCCATCCAAAGCCTACGAATTACCTTCGCCTTTGACAATCTTAAATCATAGATTGCTCCCCACAGTTCAGCCATCGTCGAGTTTGTAAATCCTAAATTTTGTGCTAAACAACCTCTCACTAGACCATTTGAGTCCCTAAAGACCACGCCACAGCCAGAGGGACCCGGGTTACCCAAAGACCAACCGTTAATGTTGGATTTAATCCAACCAAACACCCATTTAACCTCCACCGCCTTCGGCATTTTCGGAGTTAGCAGTTTTATGCCCATGAAATCCAGAATGAACTTATCTGCTACCATATAAAATGAGTAGCCTCCACTGTGTCTACTTGACTCCACTATTAAATTTTTTAACTGAGTTATAGCCTGATTAGAAGAAGTGTTTTGATGCTCAAACCTGATCTTGTTACGACAGAACCATATCAGCCATATGGCGCTTGCCACAGCAATCCATGGGATATTTTTAGTCTGGAAGCACCCTGCAAAACCCCTTACCGAGTGGAAGATGGTCTCAACAGTAGAACAATTCAGCCTATGCCTGAACACCTGCATTATCCAATTCCAGATAGAATTAGCGAAGATACAATCAAAGAATAGGTGACTTTGAGATTCGCAGCATCGCGGAGTTGGACAAAGGTTGCAACAGTTCACCGTATCTGTCCCATAGAACTTTACATTTTCATCCGTAGCTATTCGATTATGCAAAACTTTCCAGACCGTGCAGGCACATCTCGGAGGGATCTTTATGGACCATAGCTCTTTGAACTCCACATTTTCTTCCTGTTTCAGTCTATGATATTCATAGGCATTCCTCATGTTAATCTTACCGTCAGTACTTCCCCTTCACACCTTCTTGTCCTCCATATGAGAAGCAAAAGGTGTTTCCCTAATTAGTTGTTGAATCTGCCCAGATAACTCAGGCATGTAAGACGGATCCTCCCACTGATCATTCACTATAAAATCTTCTACCTCATTTTGAAGATTAGAATTATCTAACTCCAAGTAATCCCCAATTGATGAATTCAAATTGGTGCACCAATTATCGTTCCAGAAATCAATATTTGTCCCATTTCCAACTAACCAAATAGTGTCTTCTTGGATTATTCTCAACTGTTATTTGTAACCATGCTAAATAGAGGACTTTTTGTAAACAACACCTGCAAAATGGACCCTTATGAAACTAGCAAAGTCAGAGCATTATGTCCTGAGCTTCCATGTCATTTTCATTATAGCCACATCATTCAAGATTTTCATAGATTTGATTCCCAGGCCACCTTCATTAACCGTGAGACACACCTTTTCCCACACCACAGTGTTATGATGCATCATGTTTATATCACCCGACCATACAAAGTTCCTAACCCATCTCTCAAGAGTTTTAACATCAGCCGCATGCCATTTATATATATGGAAACTATGCAGCGCAGAACTTGCTATGACCGATTTCACCAGTACATGTCCAATGATCGAAATCTTCAACAATACTCGAAATCTTCGTCACTTCCAAGTAGTCCAATGATCCCAAAGGTTGTAAGTTTAGTATCATCGTTGTTGAAAATCTGTAGCTATAACAATGAGAAAAGCATAGGTTCTCAATCATTGTTATACAGTGTCATAGTATTATTACACAACGTCAAAGTCCAATTGCATCACAACTTCAAAAACAATACTATGGTGATACTTCACTCCCCCTTAGTCAATACTCCATCTCACATGGAAACCAACCCCCCTTACATAATGATCCGAAAACCATATGTATTTGTAGCGTGAACTACAATTAATTCTCCCCCTTTTTGTCAATAAAATTGGCAAAGGTACAAGAACGGGATCCTAATGAAATTTCCGTAAGAGACATTTCATGACCAAAGGTAAATATTCTATCATCTTGTTTAGATATAATCATAAAGCCGAGGCTAAATGCATTCATCAAGGAGTTTATAAAGATACAAGATAACCCCTAAAAATTCCACAGCCGCACTCCCCACAAAGATTTGGAAATTAAGCGCAAGTTCAAAAGAACTCTCCCCCATAAGATGTCATTCCTTAAGGAACAACAAGAGCGGCCTTAATTTCAAGAGAAAATAAGGATTTAATTAGAATAAACAAATTGCATACAAGTATGAATTTGGAATCCGAAATATTCAATCTTATTAACCAAAGCGAACCAAGATTAATTTGACTAAATATGCTCAACACAAGTAAACTTATGGAGACTTAATTCATCGATCAGATTATTCACAAGAGAACTCATAAATATTCTAACCGGATTACACAATTAAACTAATCACAAATTAATCAATTAAATTGTCCACACTAGACATGAGAAAAATCTATGGAGTGCTACCTAAATAATCACACAAGATGATTGATTTAGTTCATTTGGGCTCAACATAAGAGATTATGGAACCCCGACTAAGATTATCATAGGAAATGACAACCTTAACCGTACATGTACTCAACATGAGAGAACTCATGGAATACAAACTAAATAACCACATAAGTTGATTAATTTAGTTCTTAATACTCAACATATAACATCTCATGGAACAACCAACCATGCCAATAAGAAATCGACTTAGTTGTATCGTTCTCAACATGAGATACACAATGGAACCTTCACGGTAAAACATGATAATATGGAACAATTAATATCTATACTGTTGAAAACAAACAAGGACCTATTCTATTTTTCCATCACAAAGTGACATAATAGACTTTATCCTTGAATCACAAAAGATTTTAACCTATCTTACATCAATAATTGACAATATAGGTTTAACTTTTGTGTTTTGCAAAAATTCCATTCATTCCTTTATCAATATTTTCATACCAATACGTGAACGACTTTACTTTGGACAGAATATGGGACAATCAAGTTTACAGACGTAAACACACATATCCCATCAAAATATTGCAATATATAAAACCAAAACGATTAATACTACAACCATCATCTTCCAAACAACTTTAGAATTTAAACCAGTAAATCTAAAAATAATAAGATGAAATCATTGGATATAGCTATGTGTAATCACAATCATTGCTATTCCAAAACACTAGTTATTCTTCTAAATAAAACAGAAAATATAGAAGATTTACTAGATATTAAGACCTTTGAAGAATTCATTATCTTCCCCGAACTCCTTGTTGTCAACATCCATTGGAACATAGGGTTCATTAAGGAAGGAGTTTATATCAATGAACCTTCTTGGTTGCTTTTGTCGAACCAGGGCCTTCTGAATCTCATGAGTCTTATACACAAAAGCCTTTATTTGTTGAATCTCCTTTTGCAGCTCCTTCAACACTTCAAAAGCATCAGAAAACTTCTGAGAATTTGAAGGAACAGCTCTTGGCCTCCTCGTATTCCTTCATTTTCTTTTCAATGTTGGAGGCAATGGAGATTTTTCTTTTTCCTTCATGATTGATGGCTTAACAATCATATTACCTTCTTTTTCACCATAAGACATCATTCTTGGAGCTTCCATATGGGTTTGTGAGAGGAATTCACAATTATCTCAACAAGTAGTCTTAACTATTAAGATAAAGAGAGGTTTTAGAGAAGGAAAAGGAATGTAGTTTCAAAACCTAAAACAGGTTCGTGAACGATCAACTCTTATCCCTATAAAGAGCATAATTTTCGATAGTACCCTTTTTATTTTGTTTGATAGACAAAAATAAGACAGAACTAAGAAAAGAAGAAATAAAACTTTTCTTAAAGCCTGAGAGGTATAAAATCATTGTCTCTTTTGATCAGGCACATGAGACAAGATTTTAGACACAACACAATTAAGTTATGCTCAGATGCTTCCAATAAACACTTGTTTATGGGTGAAAACTGGTACTACTGTGTTTGGTAATTTGGGGTATGTTATTGAGAAACAAGTTCAAAACCTAAACAAATGCACTGCACGGGAATGATTTTAAGTTCGAGAAATCAATTTGTAAGACTCTGGCCTAAACCAAGAAATGACCGTTCCAGATTCAATTCGGTCACAAGGTGAAGGAGAAGGGTTGATCTTAGGGAGGGAAGCGGAGAAGGTGTTTGAGATCAGAATGTTTAAAGTGTGGCTATTTATGACTTGTATCCGAAAATGGTTTTTGGCTACGTGTGTTGATAACACTTGTTGTCTCACATTCGAAATAGATTGAAAATCTATTTATACAAGTCATTGAGCGCACCCTGATCTCTTAGAAAGTGGAGGAAGTGAAGTTGTGAAGAAATGGATTTGTGCGGAAGGTAGTGATCGTATTTTCGTTATGATGGAAGACTGATCACACGTTATTCCACCACTCTCATTACTCTAAACTGCCCGTATTTCCTGACATGTTCTCGTAATGGACGCGTTGCATACTGCACGTTGTAAACCGCCAGACCAATACCCCAGTAAGTATCCCCCAGTTTGTGACATGTTTGATGTCTCTATTGAGTAGGTCAAGTCGTGGGACTTGCCTCAGAGAATAACATATGATGCTATTAGGTGAAACAACTAAGTTTTTTATAAGGCTAAAATAAAACGTGTATGTATTCGATGCATGTGAAGCATCGCATTTAAGCAGCTCAATCTAATCAATGTATATGAAGCATCATTGTTTTATAGCCTGATTGCATAAGTCGCGGATTTGCATCTTAAAGGAGACGGCATGATCAACTTCCTTTGGGTGTTCGTTTGAAGATCCTACGGTCAAGTCATCACTTGGTTGATCGCCTCATGTGGAAGAAGGATGGCCGGTCTTCATAATTTTGCTTTACTTATTTTATAAAAATATATCTATACCATCCAACTAGGCTGGCAAAGTTGGATGGTCGTGATCATTTGCGGCAGTTTCAAACTTCCATTGACGTGACTCTAGGGTCCAGGGGGCGCACGACCAACCCTCTTTGGGCAAGAGATTCGAGGCTTCGATCGTCAGTTCGGGCAGGTCGGTCGGTCACGCGTGAAGGTGGGCCGACATTGATCACGTTGACATCTTCAGGGCTGTATAAGATTAAATCTAAGCCACTCAAATCATCTAGAGAAGATGAGTGGTCGAGATCAATTTGCAGAAGTAATATGTTACCGCAAAGCGATTTTAGGCTTTTGAAAGCAAAGCAAACACATATGTTTGGGCCGGTGATTTGATGTGGTTTGGTCTTGCTATGAGAAAGTCGATCGGTCACCAGTTGAGTTGGTTCGATGGTGAGCGCGTTGGCATCTCTTTGATCGCTTGAAACACGATCTAAGCTATCCAACTAGGCTGGTTAATCTGGAAGGATACGATTGATTAGCGGCAGTTGTGTAATGCCGCTTATTCAATTTAGGGTTTTCAAGGCTGCACAATCGTCCTAATTTAATTGAAAGATTTAGTGAGCTATTAACTTCCCATGAGCAAGTCGATTGGTAAGGGATAACATTGGGCTAGTGTTGAACGCATTAGCACTTCTATGATCGTTTGGAATGCGATCAATGCCATCCAACTAGGCTGTCAAAGTTGGACGGATATGATGGCTTTTGAGACCGTTTTTTACGGTTTTAGCTCGTTCGAGATTTGTTTTTTCGCAGGGCAAACACTCATGTTTGGGTCAGCATTTGAGGTGCTTGTGAATAGGCAACATGGGATTCGATCAATTAGAAGACTAGTGGGACCGCAGGTGATTGCTTAGCTCTACTAGGAGTAGTCTAAGCTTGTTAAATCGCGCGGCCAAATTGTGTGGACGTGATCTTTTCTGAGACCGACATTAACAGTCTAGATTTTATTTAAAAGTAAATATGCTTTCGATCATGCTAACTTTAATTTAAAAGTGTGTAAACGCATTGATCTCTTTGTCAGAGAGTGATGTAGCCCATGTGGGTATTTTTCATGTAAATCTCAATACTATCACATCGGGAGATTCATGCTACTCTGCTGACAGTGAACACTTCATCGTCATTTCATGTCAATAATGAAAGTTCAGCTGAGAACATAACATAGGAAAATATCAGGCAAATTATGCATTAATTAATAATATTGGAATAAAATAGAATTCACGGAATATTTGGGATTGCTTTTACAGGCACCATATGAATGAATTTCATATATATACATACTGAGTTGTTCGATACATTTGTAAGTAAATAGGTTTGAGCACTCGTTACCTTCAAATGGCCTTTATTCCTTTGCAGGATCACAATGCTAAATATAAGGTTTTACAATTTTGACTCTAACTAAAAACCACCATCAAAATTAAGTCCCCCGCTTAGCATGTAACGGTGACATTGTTGCGGGATAAGCATTAGATGGTGAAAGACATAGAAATTTACAAGAGGAGTTCGATGCACATTACCAGGATAGAGGCTTGGCTTGGTTCTTGAGTAAAGCATGTTTCCTTTGTACATCAGATAAGTATCCACTTGATTGTTATCTCGTATCCGGAGACTTTATATACGGCAAGTAGAGACTCCTTTTCTTTTCGGGATCTAGTTGATTTGCAGAATATAAAGAAGACGCTGAGCCTTTCTCCCATCGCAAAATTGCTTTTCTTCTTCGTTCAAGGTATTGTTTCACGTTCATTATGCAGTTTGATTTTGATTGATAATAACGATTTTTATTTACCAGATGTCGGTATGATCATAACTTCCCTTTTTGCAGTGCATTATGGGAACTGCTGGTGATGATTACTCTTTTACTTCTCCAGAAAAAAGCTTTGAAGTCGACAAACCTGAATCTAATGCTTTCGAGGAGATGATGGCCAAGATGGATCCTCTGTTTCATGAAGCTGTCCATGCCATTCAGGGTATATCTCTTCTGCACCTACGTCTCGTTCGGGAGTGTGTTCAGGCTTTCTTAGCTTCAGTTGGTATGAAGGAAGGATGAAGGCGCGATGAATCATCTCAGCTGCCGAGCGCGAGATCTGAAAGGTTTACATCTCGGCTAAAGCGGCGAAGAAGAGAGAATGAGCATCCTTCTAGTAAAAACAAGTATGATTACCCTATCTGTAATGGAATCATCATCCTTGATTCTGACATGGACAAACCGGAGCATCCTCAGAAGGCTGTTGGGGAAGATCTTAAGGGAGAAGTTGAAGTAGCTTACGTGAAGGGTATTGGGGCAACCTTCAGAGGGAATACTGAAGCAGTGACTGCTGAGGAGATTATGGTAGCAGCATCTGGTGAGGATGTTGAAACATCTCCCAAGGATGATGTCTGTGCGTATCTTGGAAGGAATATTGAAGCAACTGTTGATGGAGGCTTTGAAACGGCATCAAAAAGGGAAGTCGAGGCAGACTCCAAATAGGATGCAGTGGCTTGTGATGAAGATGTTGAAGCAGTTTCTAATGATAAATCCGGTGAAGATACTCACTGATGATTAGACTTTCCTTCTGTTATCCTCTATTTTGTAGATGAACGCTCTTTCATAGTTTGTAAGAATTTCTTTTATACTAAGTCGCGACTGAGTTTATATTTATTTAAACAATGGTTCTTTTATTCACATTATCTTGATACCCAATTGTGATGCTCTCAAGTAGGGTCATAACAAAATCTCTCTATTTCATCAATTCACGCATATAACTAGTGACACATTTTATGTGTACTGTCTTCGTGACGATTGCTCACGATCCCTAAAAATGAAGGAGGATGCGATAATGGAAGCCAAAGATTAACCACGAACCTATCTTCTAGTAGGCAGAGCTTCGAAAATCCCATTGTGGTGATGCTGATTTATTGTTGGAGTATATCGTTCTCCCAAGTGCTTACCCTAATAACCATGCGAATCCCCTTTGCCCATTTTTTCCTGTATGTAAGCCTCCAATGTTTCTCGAAAGATGTAAGATGTTTTTCTTTAGGTTTGTATTTTTCTGGTTTGGAATGATGGGTAGTGATGAATATTTAAGCTCGTTCAAGGCCTTGTGTCATGATTAGGGGTAAAGAAATTTCTAAAAGAAAATAATATTTCAATTAATCAGAACTCTAATAATTGTGAATGTAAACAGTGCAATCATTTTTGGAGGAATTACAAATACTGTGTGAAAGGGGAAACTGCTTGGAATAAACACTACGGAGAATGCTGGAGGAAAAGATAGCACAGCGTTTTTAGGTGTGGAGGACGCTGTAGGAAATGGTAGTACATCGTTTTAGGTATTGTAGGGTTCGAGCCATCGTGAGTGAATCGTCACACATTCCAATTTGTATGCATTGATGAGCTTTCAATAACCGCCTAAGACAACATCCACCACCAGGTATGGCTTATCTTCCCCTTCTGTAGGTGAACCAGACTGAGCTGTTATATTCACTGTCACATCCCCAACCTGAAATGCGGTCGCCTTCATTACCAAATCTCCAATTTGAAATGGGTTTGGGCGTTGTACAACTACTTGATCTTTGGGATTGCCGTCTTTGACCGAGATAGCTTCTAAACTTTTAACAAAGCATTTGAAAGGACCAGTATCCCATTCACATCTCCCAGTGGCGAATGGGTTGTTGATTGGAGCGAGTCCCTGAGTCTTAGAGGAAAGAGGAGTAGCCGATTGCAAGAAAGGTTGTTCAATAAGACTTACTCGGGTTCGGAATATTTTAATGTATGCTTATGGGCTCTCTCCAGGTAATTGCATCACATTGGAAAGCTGTTGATACGACAATAGATAATCTTCGGGATTTGATGGCTTGTTGGTAATCCTTTCAGGTATAGATACTGAAAAGGGACAAAATCCTAACTTTGCTTTGTTGTTATGCACCCACGAGCACCCCAGAATCATATCATAGTTCGGGTAATGTTTTACAATATGAAACCTACCGCATGTTAGAGCGTCTCCTATCTTGATCTCTAGGTCGATGTACCCATAAGCGTCTCTAGACTCTCTTTCAGAATTTTTAATTATGATTGGGCAATGAACAACTTCCTGCTTCGAAATCTTTGCAACTTTCGGGGCCTTAACAGTGACAATGTTGAAATCAAATGCTACATCAATTAGCGCATTTTCGAATTCGACATCTTTCAAGCGAGCGATGGTTAGGAGTTCCCAATTACATCTCGCTTTTCCTAGGAAAAATTGGGTTTTAGGGGTAACTTTCTTGACTGGAAACAGACGCTTGCCTGAACATGTATTGACGCTATGCATTAGAGAAATTCAGAATTTCACATAAATATTCCATCATAGACTGCACGGTCTTGTGAACATAGTCTCCAGAAATCATGCATCTCTTGACAGGAAGAGGGTCTCTGTTGACTCCTTCATTTTCTAGTTGAAATTCTCCCGCATCCAACTTCTCTTTGAAAATGCACTTCAGCTTGTTGAAGTCACTGGTTGGGTGATTGACGAACCTGTGATAACGATAGTATTTGGGATTCGCCATCTCTTCTTCAATTGGCGAACGTCTAAGAGGAGGTAGCTTGATAGCGTTATCTTGAATCCATGCTTCCAGGAGTTTGATGAACTCATATATTGGAAATGGGATGTATGGAGCAGCGTCTCCAGCTTCAGGAGTCTTAGACGTGATTTTCCAGGATGGAGTCGTCTGCGCTGGCGCTGCACGTTTGGGTTATTGCTCCGTTGCTGGAGCTTTCCTTTTTCCACCTTTACCTACCATGCTTACAGAAGGACCGGTGTTGTACTGCTTATTGATAAGACACATGTTCCCTAGAGTTTTGCATGCTTCCTCACCCCTGGACAGTCTGGTTCTTTCCAGAAGCGCTGGTGCGGTCGTAGCCGATCGCTTAGCTGCTTCATGAAGTTCAGAGAATGTCTGGAAGCGCAGGTTTTCTAGTAAAGCACGATAGATGGGAACCATACCATTAATGCACGACTCTACTAATTGTTGCTCGGTCACGTTTGGATCGTGACAATACAAATCTTGAATTCTGAATCTCTTGACGTAATCTTTTGGGTGCTCGTTGTTTCACTGAAACATTCTTCCCAAGTCCGAGAAAGTGATTTGTTCGGAGGTGGAGAAATACTTTTTGTATAAAGCGCTGACCATCTCACACCAGTTTGATATGATGTTTGGTGCAATATTATTGTACCAGGTGTATGCCCTACCAGTAAGCAACTTTGAGAACTCTTTCAGGCAGAGGACGTGATTGTATTCATGTTCTCCCAAAGATTCCAAAAAACGAGAAATGTTTTCGCGAGCATTACCAGTACCATCATAAAGGGAAAACTGGGGAGAGAAAATATCTGCACATCAGGAGGATATGGAGGTTGGTGCTGGTGCAGGTCCACCGGGTTCTCCTTGCCTCGATTTTGGAGAAGTCGTTCCAGGTCTTCGTGGGTGATAAAGTTAGATGGATGGTTCCCTTCTCTTGAGCGTTCAGGAGCAACACGAACCTTCTCATCTATGAATGCATGACCTGATGAAGTGCTGGTGCCAAGGGTGTTGAAGGTACTTCTTATGGGTTCTATGGGCTGACTTGGTTCTTGAGGTAGTCGCTCTGTTAGCGTCTTGAGAAAAGTAAGTACCTCTTTTTGAGTTGAAGACATGTTTGTTTGAGCCTTAGAGAGAATTTCTTGCCACTCCATCAAATCAACAATGGTAATAGGGGGTTGGCCTCCTCTAATTCCTCCAGCCCTTCGTCCGGCAGTAACATCTGCTCTGGTGACGACCGAAGGTGTTACACTTGAAGAAATATTGGGGTTTGCGGCTGCTCTGGCTCTGGTAATGGGAGGTGTTACCTAAGGAATATCTTCTTCTCCGCTGGTGTTGGTGATGGAGGACATAGTTCCACGAGATGTATTGATCGTATTGGCAGGTTGTACGATAGCGCCACTGACATGGACATCAATGCCGAGAGTGTTATCAGTGCTAGTTCCATCAGAATTGGTCGCCGATCCAGACCTAAGATCCACCATCTTGAATTTTAAGAAAATTAAAATCAGATTGAAAATTAATCTTGCAACTGAGAGATCAATCTCCCACTGTGGTCGCCAGTTGTTTATGGGTGAAAACTGATTCTTATGTGTTTGGTAATTTGGGGTATGTTAATGAGAAACAAGTTCAAACCCTAAACAAATGCACTGTACGGGAATGCTTTTAAGTTCGAGAAATCAATCTGTAAGACTCTAGCCTAAACTAAGAAATGGTCGTTCCAGATTCAATTCAGTCACAAGGTGAAGGAGAATGGTTGATCTTAGGGAGGGAAGCGGAGAAGGTATTTGAGATCAGAATATTGAAGGTGTTGCTATTTATGATTTGTGTATCCGAAAATGGTTTCTGGATACTTGTGTTGATAAAACTTGTTGTCTCCCATTCGGAATAGATTGAAAATCTATTTATACAAGTCATTGAGCGCATCCTGATCTCTTAGGAAGTGGAAGAAGTGGATTTGTGCAGAAGGTAGCGATCATGTTTTCGTTATGAGGGAAGACTGATCACACGTTCTTCCACCACTCTCATTACTATAAACCGCCCATCTTTCCTGACACGTTCTCGTAATGGACGCGTTTCACACCGCACGCTGTATACCTCCAGACCAATACCCCAATAAGTATCCACCAGTTTGTGACATGTTTGATATCTCGATTGAGTAGGTCAAGTCGAGGGACTTGCCGCGGAAAATAACATATGATATGATGCTATTAGGTGAAACAACTAAGTTGTTTATAATGTTAAAATAAGACATGTATGTATTTGATGCATGTGAAGTATTGCATTTAAGCATCTCAAACTAATCGATGCGTATGAAGTATCATTGTTTTAGAGCCTGATTGCATAATTCACGGATTAGCGTCTTAAAGGAGACAGCATGATCGACTTCCTTTGGGTGATCGTTTGAATACCCTACGGTCAAGTCATCACTTGGTCGATTGCCTCATGTGGATGAAGGATGGCTGGTTTTCACATTGTTGCTTTGCTTATTTTATAAAAATAAATCTCTACCATCCAACTAGGATGGCGAAGTTGAATGATCGTGATCATTTACGGCAGTTTCAAACTGCCATTGACGCGACTCTAGGGTCCAGGGGTATGCACGGCCAACCCTCTTTGGGAAAGCGATTCGAGGCTTCGATTGTCAGCTCGGGAAGGTCGGTCGGTCACGCGTGAAGGTGGGCCGACAATGATCACATTGACATCTTCGGGGAGGTTTAAGATTAAATCTAAGCCACTCAAATCAGCTGGCAAAGATGAGTGGTTGAGATTAATTTGCGGAAGTAATGTGTTGCCGCAAAGCGATTTTATGCTTTTGAAAGAAGAGCGAACACCCATGTTTGGGCCGGCGATTTGATACGTTTTGGTCTTGCTATGAGAAAATCGATCGATCAGCTGTTGAGTTAGTTCGATGGTGAGCGCGTTGGCATCTCTTTGACCGTTTGAAACACGATCTAAGCCATCCAACTAGGCTGGTGAAGCTGGATGGATACGATTGATTAACAACAGTTATGTAATGCCTCTTATTCAATTTAGGGTTTTTAATGCTGCGCGATCGTCCTAATTCAATTGAATAATTTGGTGCGTTACTAACTTTACATGAGCAAGTCGATTGGTAAGGGATAACATTGGGCTAGCGGTGAACGCGTTAGCACTTCTATGATTGTTTGGAATGCGATCTATGCCCTCCAACTAGGCTGGAAAAGTTGGACGGATATGATGGCTTTTGAGACCGTTACGGTTTTAACTCATTCGAGCTTTGTTTTTTCGCAGCGCAAACACTCATGTTTGGGTCAGCGTTTTAGGCGCTTGTGAATAGGCAAGATGGGATTCAATCAACTAGAAGACTAGTGGGACCGCCTGTGATTGCTTAGTTCTACTAGGAGTAGTCTAGGCTTGTTAAATCGTGCGGCCAAATTGTGTGGCCGTCATCATTTCTGAGACCGACATTAACAGTCTAGATTTTCTTTAAAAGTAAATATGCATTCGATTATGCTAACTTTAATTTAAAAGTGTGTAAATGCATTGATCTCTTTGTCAGAGAGTTATGTAGCCTGTGTGGGTATTTTCATGCAGATCTCAATACTGGCACTTCGGGAGATTCATGCTACTCTGCTGAGAGTGAACACTTCATCGTCATGTCATGTCAATATTGAGATTTCAGCTGAGAACATAGCATAGGAAAATATCAGGCAAATTATGCATTAATTAATAATGTTGGTATAAAATAAAATTCACAGAATATTTGGGATTGCTTTTGCACGCACCATCTGAATAAATTTCATATATATACATACTGAGTTGTTCGATACATTTGTAAGTAAAGAGGTTTGAGCACTCGTTACCTTCAAATGGACTTTATTCCTTTGCAGGATCACAATGCTAAATATAAGGTTTTACGATTTTGACTCTAACTAAAAACCACCATCAAAATTAAGTCCCATGCTTAGCATGTAACGGTGACATTGTTGCGGGATAATCATTAGATGGTGACAGACATATAAATTCACAAGAGGAGTTCGATGCACATTACCAGGATAGAGGCTTGGCTTGGTTCTTGAGTAAAGCATGTTTCCTTTGTACATCAGATAAGTATCCACTTGATTGTTATCTCGTATCCGGAGACTTTATATACGGCAAGTAGAGACTCCTTTTCTTCTCGGTATATAATTGATTTGCAGAATATAAAGAAGACGCTGAGCCTTTCTCCCATCGCAAAATTGCTTTTCTTCTTCGTTCAAGGTATTGTCATGTGGAGTATTTGGAAATTAAGATGTGATGTGGTGTTCAGTAAAGTGTCTATTAATATGGATAAAGTCATTTTAGAGTCAAAAAGAATAATTAATATTTATATAGCTCCTTCTTTGAAAGTTCTGAAGACTAAAAAGGAAACAAAAACTCCAAGACTTTTTGTGGATTACTATTTGTTTATTGGTGGTTCTTTCAAGGATTTTAACATGGGTGTTGGTTTGATTTTATTTGATAATACATGGACAATAATTCAATGTCGTTCAGACTTTGGGGTGGTTTGGGATTCAGTTGGTGCTGAGATGACTGCACTTTTTTTGGATATCTCCTGGGACAAGGAGATTAATCTGTCCAAGGTCTTGATCATCAATGACTGTCTTCAGGTGGTGGATTTTGTTAATGAAGACAATGCTAGTGTTTAATGGAGGTCCAAAGATCTTTGGTTCAATTGCAAGTCTTTACTTTTAAGTTGTAATAACTCTAAAGTTGTTTATATTTAGCGTGCAAAAAACAAGCTAGCGGATCGGCTTGCTCGTAGGGATAGGATATAATCTATTAAGGATGAATGGGTCTCCTTTCCTTCTTTTTTGAACTTTCTGGTTAGGAAAGAACCATGTATGAATGCTTGTAACTCTATTTTATGTTAATATAGTAGTGTTAGGATGTTTCCTCAGCAAAAAAAAGGTATTTCATGGGAAATTTTTTCCCGGCGATTTATAAATGAATTAGAGATCCATATTATTTCTACCATTTTCTCTTGTGAAAAATATTGAATGCCGACTGATAAGTTCCAAGGACACGTACATTTTACAATATTAATTTTAGCTGTAAACTCTCAGTGTTGTTAGGTTTTCACGAAGCTCAATCTTTAGTGTATGTCTTGTTTACTTGTTTTATCATTTATAAGAGATGGGAGAACGCAGAATGCAACCCGCAGTCAAAAATGTATCATTGATGAAAAATTATAGCAGTATGCATAAATCAATCATGTGTAAAGGTAAGCCCAATCTCTAGTATATGTCTTGTTTACTTGTTTTCTCTCTTCGTGTATGCTTTTGCTTGAACAATAGTTTTTTACTAAGTTTACCATCCTAGAATGGTGAGAGAGGATAGAGAGTGTCTGAAATTTATGCGACAAGAATGGCGAGAAAATCATCTTCTCAACGAAGCACAACAGGGTTATTGGATTCAGATTGGCATGGAACGTTGAGTTTGCAGGGTTCGAAGACATGGGTGGCAGTGGTTAGTAATCAATAGCAGAAGAACAATTTCTTTACAGTTTCAGCAGATTAAGATTCAGATGGTTGGCAAGTAGTTTCTAACAAAAGGAATATCAAGGATACAAAAAAATCAGATCCAATATTTCATCATTGACTGTGGTTATAAATCCTTTTTGATGTCAAATAAATCTCATGAAATCTTATTTGATGAGCAAACACAAAACACCAAAAAGCTTATCCAGGTTCTCATAAGCCCGGAAGGAGTAATCTGGATGAAAAACATCATAAAGAATGAATCAAATAAAAGCTTTTAGGGGAGCTGGTATTGGATTTTCCACATAGGTAATGAGCATATATTTTTTTCTAGAAATAAAAACAAGTTTGGAGATTTCTTTAGGGCTACGGTTTCATGTGATAATGTTAGACATACTATGTGTTTTCCTTCCGAAGACTGGGATGGTATCATTTTGTAGATACTTTCTCAAAAGTTGTTTCTTTTAGACAAATTTTGAAGCCTAGCCCTAAAGCTTTTACAAGAGATAAGCAATTCTCAAACAGTGGTTAATCCCAAATTATATGACTCAAAAAATTGGAATCAAGCAATTGTTATTAAAACCTCTAAAAAAGTAGATTCATAGAACAATATCGGTTTGGAGATCGCAAAAAGATTCAATATGGAGAAAGAGTTTGAGTTATTTCCTTTTGAGGATAGAAAGTCTTTTTTCTTTCCAGTCAATAAAGATAAGGAATCTCTTATTCACAGAGGTTTTTGGAGTTATGAATATTTGTCAATCAGACTATTACCATGGTGGAGTGGCTCAAATTCTATTCCTTTACCAGAAGTAAATTCTAACGGTTCTTGGATAGAAATTTTTGAAGTTCCATTCAATTTATGGGGAAAACACTTATATTCAGAGATTTACACTAAATTTGGTGGTTTGTTAGAGATTCATGCATCAACACATCATTGGGAGGATGTTTCAGCAATTTATTTAAAGGTTCGCATTTTTGATGGAATCTCAACTTATTTTCTTTACCATCATGGTTCATTTTCTTTCTTAGTTAAGATCCAATCTTTACAGATAGTTAATGGAGTTTTGCTTCAAAATTACAAGAAGATTAATGTTCAAAACTTAGAGATGGTACCCATTTCTACGCCAGTTGTTGAGTTAATGAAAAATATTTATTCAATGTGGAATGGCCTAAAATTCCTCAACCGATATTGAGACCTCATAATTCTCAGAGAAAAGATATGTTTCATAAATTTTCAGTACCAGAAAAAGGAATGTCTTGCAGCAGAAGTCTTAATTCAAATTTGAATTCAACCGTTGAGACTCAACGATCCAACTCAATAGATCTGGGTCCTTCGGATACCAAAACATTTGAAATAGGCTTTAATTCTTCAATGGACTCCCAACCAGATAATTCAAAAAGTTTGGTGGTAGTTGAGTCAGCTTTCTCAGAAGGTTCTGATTCAGTTGCAATTAATTTAAATTTGAATTCTATTCAACACACTTCAACGACTATTATACCAATTTTCCAAAGTGAAGAGGAAGTTGAGGAGTACTTGCAAGCAGCGGTTTCTATACCATATTTACAAATGATTGATTCAATGGGTTCTAGTCATATCAGTGCAGGACAAGATATTATTCAGCATGACAAGATTGTCAATATTGGTTTCTTCTGGAAGACTAATGAACAGTGGAATACTTTAAACATAAAGTAAATCTTACTCTCAGAAAAGATTTTGAAAGTATAATGTTTCAAATGGTATCTGTTTTTCCAAAACTGGGTATTCGCTTTCAAGGTTGTAAACATGAAATCGACGATGCTATGGTGGATGGTTTCAAAGCTTATCTTCTTAACTTCGATATGGAGAATTAGAAGTTTGCTTAATTGTGTAAGTGGGTTTTGCTATTTTTTGGATGTTTTTTGTTTGTCAATAGATTTAAAAATAATTTGTTGGAATGTTCGTGGTCTAAATGATTTTAATAGAAGAGATACAGTGAAGAAGAAAGTAAAAGATTGGAAACCCACTATTTTGTAACTGCAAGAACAAAAATTCAGCAGTGCAATGATTTTTTTGGTGTGGCAATGTTGGGGTAAGAAAGATATTCGCTGGTTAGATTCTCTTTCTCAAGGGAGTTCAGGTGGAATTCTTTGCCTTGGGGATTCTTCAAAAATTTAAGTTATTACTTCTTTGATTAGTCCTTGTTCAATTACTCTTTTATGTAAAAAATTATCCAACTCTTTAGAATGTATGTTCACTAGAGTGTATGCTCTATGTGCTAACAATACTGAGGAGGTAAAATTATTTTGGAGGGAGATTGAAGAAACTAGATGTTACTGGGACCATTTGGTGGTGATTTTAATGAGATACGTTTTTCTCATGAAATATCTACAAGTGAAGATTCTACTAATGGGATGAGAAAATTTAATAATTTCATTTCAAGGCATCATCTCTTCGATTTGCCTTTAATTGGGGCACCTTTTACTTGGAAAAATAATAAAGTCCAAAGCATTAGAAGCAGAAATGATAGAATTCTGTTATTTCCTGCTTGGGAAAGTGTTTATCCTCAAGCAACTCAGCATGCTCTTGCTTGTCCTTGTTCCGATCATAATCCAATAGTTATGGTCTGTGAAGGGGTGAAGCATGGTCCATCTTCATTCCGCTGTGAGTATTACTGGTTTTTAAATACAATTTTTCTTTCTTTTATGAGAGATATGTGGAATTCTTTTTTTTGTTTCATGTAGTGCAAGTTTTGTTTTCTGCAAAAAACTTCAACTTTTAAAGCAACAACTAAGATTATGGAGCAAAATAGAGTATGAAGAGGTGGATAGAAGACTTGAGGAGCTGGAGGATATATTGGTAGAGCTGGATACAGTGGAGCATGCTAATAATGTTCTTTATGATTCTAAATGGCATGAGAGGGCTAATGCTAGACAGGAATATTGCAATTTGAGCATCATTAGAGCTGAAAAATGGAGAAGCAGAAGCAGAGTTACTTATTTTAAAGACTTTGAAAAAAAAAATCATAGACTTGCAAATGATAGGAGGAGAATGAGCTACATTGGTTCTATAAAAGTGAATGGAGTTGTTACTAATGAGGTAGTTGAAATTAAGAATTGCATTGTTGCCTTAAAAAAAAAAAACAATCTCAGCAACAAATAATTGTCTCAGCTGAAGGAATGCAGTTCAATCATATTACTCAGGAGATGAACAATTGGTTAAAGAGAGATATTGAAGAAGATGAATGCACTGCATCTATCAAATCACTTGGTCAGTATAAGGTACTAGGGCCAGATGGATTTCCAACAAAATTTTACACTATTTGCTAGGATATTCTTAAAGCATACTTTCTTAATATTCTCAAGGAACTACAAGGTAAATCTTGTTTAGACTGGAGACTCAAGAATACCTTTATTTCTTTGATTCCAAAAAAGGATTGTATTAAGGAGATTAAGGATTTAAGACAAATAAGTCTTATCCATGGAGCATACAAAATTATTTCTAAAATCCTAGCAGAAAGGTTTAAACTTACTCTTCCCTCTATTATTTCTCAACACCAAACATGTTTTATTAAAAAAAAACAAATTCTAGACGATGTATTAATAACAAATGAACTTATTGATTCAAGAATAAGGAGTGGAAAGCCAGGCTTGCTCTGTAAAGTTGATTTTGAGAAACTTTTGACCATGTAAATTGGGATTTTTTAGATGAATTGTTCAAATTGATGGGTTTTGGAGAAAAATGGAGGAGATGGATTCAATGCTGTGCTGAGTTTGTCAGATTCTTTGTATTAGTGAATGGCAGTGCAACTAATTATTTTAAAAGCAATAAGGGGGTCAGACAAGGTGATCCAATTTCACATTTTCCTTTCTTATTGGTTGGAGAAGCTCTAACTTTTATGATCAAAAAATCTCAAGAAGAAGGTCTTTTATCAGGTTTTCAAACTAAGGAAGATTGTGTTGTGGTTAGTCATTTGCAATTTGCAGATGACACACTTATTTCTCTTGATGATGATGTTTAAAAAGTCAAGAACCTGAGATTAATTCTCTTATCCTTTTAGATGTTAACAGGGCTGAAGATTAATTTTGCTAAAAGCCAAATTTTTTGAGTTGCTTATGAGGGTGATTTATATGCTTTCTCTTCTATTTTGGGTTGCTACAGTGGTACTTTGCCAATAACTTATCTTGGATTACCTCTAGGAGACAAATGTGGAGGTGTTGCTAAATGGGACAAGATTATAGAGAAGTTCATTGCTAAGCTTGCTGGATGGAAGAAGGTTTTTCTCTCAAGAGCAGGTAAAATTACCATTATTAATAGTATTCTCAACAGTCTGCCTATCTACTACATGTCTCTCTTTGAGATGCCTGCTTCTATTATGAAAAAGTTAGAGAAAATCATGAGAGATTTCCTGTGAAATGACAATAAGGGAAGAAACAAGATTCATTTGGTGAAATGGAAAGCTTTATGTAGAAGGAAAAAGCTGGGAGGTCTTGGTATTAAAAGTTTGAAGAAGATGAATAATGCTTTGCTTTTAAAATGAACTTGGGGGTATGCTGTTGAAGAAGATGCTTTCTGGAGGAAAATTGTTCAAGAAAAATATGGAAGTGAAGATGTTCTTTGGATTCCTAAAACTCCTAAAATAACTTATGGGAGATCGTTATGGAGATCCATTATGAAGTATAAATCCTTTGTTTTGAAGAATGTTAAGTTCAAAGTTAACAATGGTATCTCTGTAAGATTTTGGGATGACAACTAGATTTATGATCAACCTATCAAGACTAGCTATCCTAATTTGTATGCTTTGTCAAGAGCTAAACATCTTTCAGTTGCAAAGATTTGTAATTCTGGTGGTCATTTTTATTCTTGGAATTTACAAGTTCCAACAAGACTTAATGCAGCTGCTAGAACTAAGTATCACATTCTCTCTTAAGATTTATCCTCCTTCAGGCTTAACAATGATCAAGATGATGAACTGAAATGACCTATGACAAAGAGTAAGTGCTACATAGTCAAATCAGCTTATGAAAATCTTTCTCTAAAAAATGGTATTACTCCACACACCTCTATCTTTACTTTTATTTGGAATCTTAAGTGCCCTCCAAAAATTGGCTTTTTCTTGTGGTTGATTGCTCATGATAGACTTTCCACAAGAGTTATGTTGAGAATAAGAGGTATTGAAGTCCCTGCAACTTGTGTTTTTTGCAACCGCAATGAATCTAGTGCACATCTCCTCCTCCATGTTCTTTTGCTAGAGATGTTTGGAAATTTGTTCTGAACAATCTTAAATGGGTTTTTTTGTGTGCACATGGAGATTAAACTAAACTAAACCAGAACTACATTTCAACTAAACCAGACCTACATTTCCTTAATTCCCAAAGTCCATCACCCTGCTAGTTTAGGTGATTACAGACCTATAAGTCTCTATAATATTACTTATAAAATTATATATAAAGTCATTGCTAACAGACTAAATCCCTTTCTTAATAGATTGATATCCCCATATCAATCTGCTTTCGTCAAAGCAAGACTTTTCTCAGACAACATTCTTATTGCTCATGAGATAATACATGCTATGAGAAAGAAAAGAAAGTGTAAAATTGAATTTATGGGGTTAAAAATTGACATGTACAAGGCTTTCGACAGGGTTGAATGGGATTTCTTCATTGCAATCCTACGAAAAATGCGCTTATGAGATGGTTGGTGCAACCTCATCTTCCAATGCATTAGTAGTAGTAGCTCTGCTATTCTTATTAATGGAGTGACTTGTAAACCTTTTAAGCCTTCTAGAAGATTACAACAAGGGGACCCTCTGTCCCCTTATTTGTTCATTCTATGCATGGAATCCTTCTCTAGAATTATGTCTGATGCTGAAAGTAAAGGCTTTATCTCTGGTTTTAAAATAAACAAAAACTGTCCTTCAATCAATCACATGCTTTTCGCTGATGACTGTTTGATTTTTTGGCTTGATCCCACTCGGAGGTGGCGAAAGCTAACACTACTCAAGGTAAAAATCTGTTGAAACTTTTAGATGAATATGGTAGCACTTTGGGTCAGATGGTAAACTTTTTCAAATATGGTATCTTCTTCACTCCTCATATATCTAATAGTCTTGGTAGAGAAATCATAAGCATTCTTCAAGTAAAAAAAATCAGATTAGATGATAAGTATCTAGGTGGTCCTGTTTTTACAAATAAGTCCAAAATTGCTTGTTTTGATTGCTTAACTGTCAACATGGGAAGTCATCTAAAAGGGTGGAAAAGTGAGTCCATATCTCCTCATGGCAGAGGTATCATGGCAAATACTGTTATTGAATCTTTGCATGTTTTATAGTATGTCTACGTTAATCCTGCCTAAAACTACCACTAAAAGAATTGAGAATATTATACGTGATTTCTGGTGGGGAAAACTAGGACCTAACAAAGGAATGTACATAAAAGGTTGGAGAGGGCTTTGTAAAAGTAAGGAAAAAGGTGGAAATAGGTTAAAGAAGGTTGATCTAATGAACCTTCCTCTCATTGCCAACAATGGTTGGAGGCTTTTCCACCAACCAAACACTATTTTTTCAAAAACTATGAAAGGGAGGTACTTCCCTCACACTAACCCTTTTCGTGCTACCTGTAATGATGGCTCCTCTTGGGCCTGGATAGGTGTTCACAAAGGTCTCATAATTCTCAAAGATTATAGCATATGGAAAATAGGAAATGGTACCTCAGTTCATATCTAGAATGATAGTTGGATACCAGATGAAGAAGGAAAACCTAATTGGCTTTTAGGATTGGAAGATAACTCTAGATTTAGAATGGTGCATGAACTAATGAATGAAACTGGTTAGAATATGGAGGTTCTAAACCAAATTTTTGAATGGGATATCATTGTTAGAATCCTTCATATCTCCCCAAATAGAACTAAGGATGATACTCTTAGATGGATTGATAATAAACAAGGAAATTTTACTAGTAAATCTCTGTATAATCTTTTGGATAAAAAGAACTCTCAACCAACTGATTTGCTTGCTAAGAAAATTTGGAGTCTAGATGTTATTCCCATAATTCAGTTCTTTATAAGGAAGATGAAGTCTGATATGCTGCTTTTTAGTGGTCATCTAGCTAGGTTTATGGGATACATTGACCCTATCTGTACCATGTGCAATAACTGCATTGAAACCGGTGAACAGTCTCTAACGTATTGTAATTTTGCCAAAGCTAACTGGGCTCATTGTTCCCTTAATTTAGAAACTGCTAGAAATGGTTTTAATAATCTGTGTGACTAGTGCCTTAGATGGTTCTCTACTAGGCACCCTGATACTCATTGGGGTCCATGGGCTTGTGTCTGTGCAACAATCTGTTGGTTCATATGGAAAGGGAGGTGTGACAATGTCTTTGAAAGAACTAAACCTTGTCATAAAAATACTGCTACTCTAATTATTAACCATCTAAACTCTGTCCTGGTGATTAAACAGAACTCTATTTGCAGACTAAATGATAGACAGAAGGAAACTCATGTCCAAAGTCCCAACTTGCATATCTCCTTTGCTTACATGACTGTTATAAACACTATCACATGACTAACAGGCATTGGTGTTTGTATACTAGGTACCACTGGAGAAATTCTTGGCAGGAGAACTAGGTGCATCGGAGTCCATGAAAGAGAAGAAGGGGAGTGCATAGCTGCCAAAGAAGCTGAAGTTTGGGCCACCCAACTCAACTGCAGAAGCTTCAATCTTCTGGGATGCAACAAGAACATCACAACAACTCTGCAAGGGGGAACTCAGAACACTAGTTGGAGGACAAATGAAAGAATTGACCAAATCATTTTGAATCTCAAATCTTTTGACAAAGCTTTTTAACTATTCAAAGCAGTAACTTTCCTGATCTTAAAAGATTAGCTACTATAGGTTGTAACGATCAAAGTCCTCAGCTGACGGAGGCACTTCACTTCAAACTCCTTGTCATTAATTTATCTTTTTATCTAAAATAAAAAAAGGTACATTATATACGTGTGCGCTGATGCTTGAATTGCTGGTCATTTTTGTTTCCCACCTTGGAGACACTTTGGGACCCAACATCTATGAAAGCCAGTAGCTAAATGTTGACATAACAATCAAAATCCTTTCATCCAAAGACAGTCCCATTACGCATTCAAATCAAATTATCAAGTTTTAGTTAGTATTATTATTAGTATTAAAATGGTTTCCAAAGACATTTTCATATAAGAGATAAGACTTTTATCCTAGTGTTCGTCTTGATAATGGTTACTTTGAAACACATACATTTTATTTCTCTATTTACACTTACAAAAAATAGTTATCATCTTACTTACTAATAATATAATTAATCAATTTGTGTTGCTTAAGAGCGAACTTGTGGCGGAGATCCTTCACCTATGAAATTGGTCGGAACGAGTCATAGAAGAGCAAGTCTTATAATGGATTTCAAGCCGATTAACAAAAAACTTTGAAATATATTTTGGAAAAAGATTAGATAGTAATAGCTTGGAGTTTATTAGACTCATCTTCCACATTTCTTCTTTCCACTTTGTCTTTCATAACTCGGATTTTCACGGTACTTCATACACAGAATATCTAGTTTACTTGCCTTATATTTCTATCCTGGCATTTTTAGGGGCGATCCCAACACAATTAGGGGGACACAAAACGACAAAATAAGTCATAATCGATAGGTTATTTTCGGGGCATTTTTTTTAATGGCCAAACTACCCTTTACAATCGGTAGGTTATTTCACAATCGGTAGTTAATCAATAATTGGGAGTAAATTTAGTTTGTATAACGTCCAAATATAAAGTATCCCCAAAATAAAATCCTATATTTTTTGAATTTTGATTATCCTATAATCGGTAGTAAATAAAGTTATCTTGACTCCCGATTATACAGTTTACCTTTGGCAAAAATGCTACCATAATCGGTAGGGAATTTAGGTTATTTAACTTCCGAATATAGAGTAGCCCCAAAATCAGAATTTGCAAAAATCCTTTTTTTTTTAAAAATTTTGGTTGAGCCTATAATCGGTGAGAAAGGAAGAGTTATCATGACTTCCGATTATACAGTGGTTGTCTTTGCAAATATCATACCATAATCGGTAGTCATGATACTTCGTATAACTACCGAATATAGAGTAGCCCCAAAATCAGAGATTGCAAAAATCCTTTTTTTTTTTAAATTTTGGTTGAACCTATAATCGGTAAGAAAGGAAGAGTTATCATGACTTCCGATTATACAGTGGCTCTCTTTGCAAATATCCTACCATAATCGATAGTCAAGATACTTCGTATAACTTCCGAATATAGAGTAGCCCCAAAATCAGAGTTATCATGACTTCCGATAATGAAGAAACCATATGGGAACATACACGATTTGTGAAAATTTATGGAAAACCGAATAGGTTTTCAAATTCATTAACCGAAAAAATTTCCATACAGTATAATCTTTGTCGAAATCTTCCCATAATCGGTAGTCAAAATAGTTCATATAACTACCGAATATAGAGTTGCCCCAAACTACCGATTATGGATTAACCTCCCGATTATAAAGGGGCATATAAGTATTTTTAACCTATTTTGTCTTTTGTGTCGCCCCTAATTGCGTTGGGGTCGCCCTAAAAGTGCCAAGATTTTTATTATTCCGTAAAAAAAAAGCGAACAAAATGAGTAATCTCCCTAACAAGTAACAACCTTACCGCTTGATGGGAGGCTAGAGGGTTGATGGGATTCGTCATTCAGTGCGTCCCATTCCCATCAATACGCGGAAGCCTAGTTAGTAATTCTCCGAATCATTCCCGAATGATTCGCGAATGTATCCGAACTGGCCGAATCCGAATGATACTTCCGAATTATTTGAACTCCGAACCTAGTTCCTGGATTATATGGACCTCACAAATGATTCGCGAACGTATCCAAACTGACAGAATCCGAATGATATTTCCGAACTAGATCTCCTATGAGTAACTCTCTCACCAGAGTTCAGTTGATTGGTTTTTGTTTGATTTTGTATATACTTTATATTTAAATACAATTATTCAGTTAATTTTTTTTATTGGTAGTTGTTTAACCAGTGTTTTATGTGTTGATTTTTTTTAAAAGTCTATAAACTCGTTTTTTAATACATTTATGCGATTAAATTGTTTACTTCTTGTTAAATAATCACGCTAAAATGTTTTTTTCCATCTTATAAATGATATACAAATAAAATTAGTCTCGTAATAAGGACATAATACTTATCAATTTATCATATATGTAAGCCGAATTTTAAGTGTCGAACTCACATTTATAAAACGAATATGCACGTATGTATGCCGCTTCGAACTACTATCCGAACATCGAACCGTTGACCGGATTTTTGACCGAATCCGATATACCTGAATCCTTATAATTCACGTACGTATGCCGTCCCGAACTACTACCCGTACCCAGAATTGCTAACTAGGCGCGGAAGGACAAAACTGAGATTTATTGTTCAGGGTTTTAAATCCTTACTTGATTGGGGTATACCCAGATTAATTTGGGTATACCAAATGAGATAAAATAGGGTCATTTTGAAGTAAAAGAGGTCACCCCTTAACTAAATATTTTTAAAATGGTAAAAATGCCCTTGTTTAATTAACACTAAAAAACTGATTAGGTTAGTTAATTGAGTTTAGATTAAAATTTTGAAAATGAAAATTCAGTAGGTTAAACCTTTAATCTGTCTTATGAGTTCGATTAAGATCAAAAAATTGGTTTTCAAAAATGTGATAGGTCGGCAAGGTCGACGTTTGAATAAGGTGCCGGCTATATTTCGACGGCATGGTATACGTTTGAATAAGATGCCGACCGGGTTTAGCGGCATGGTCCTTGGATGAAGGAAACGCCGACCATTTTTTGGCCGACAAGGTATTTAAATGAAGAACATGCCGACTTTATTTTTTTGACACACGGGAGATGGCTATTGAAAAATATTAGTCGGCAAGGTCTATAAAAAAAAACCCGCCAGCTACTGAAAAATATATTGGCCGGCAAGGTATTTAAAAAATACCCTGCCGGCTGTTGAAAAAATTTACAGTCGCCTCCATGGCTGTTATGAAAAGTCGGCAAGATATGCATGTTACGACCTTGCCGACCTAAAACACATAAATCATAATTTTCGATTTCTAACCTAATATAACAATCAAATCACACAACACAATGATGTGTTTGAGTTTCAACGTTATTTATAGTCTTCTTTTCGCAGGTAGAGTCAACAATTTTTTTGGAAAATCAAAGTTCAAGATTTTTATGTGGCTTTGGTTGATGGAAGATGAAGATGATGAAGAAGAAGAGAATATTAAGAGTTGTTTAGTTTTTTAAATTTTAGGGTTAATGAAATTAAAAAATGAGTTTATTTTTAAGATTTATAATGACACGCCATGTTCCCTTGAAATTAGGTATACCCCAATCAAGCCAGGTTTTAAATCTGGATGAGAATGATTTTTTATCTAGAAACCCTTTGTTTCCCGTCGTGTGAATTTGGAAATTAAAGTTAGTGTAGGTATCCGTATCTCATCAAAGGAATCAAATCTCAATCAAAAACATTGAAGAACAATGAGAAGATACCCCTAAGTTTGAACTTTCTAGTATTCCTTTTGCTGTCGTGTCCCTTTTCCCTCTAAACTTTCTAGCATCAAATGCCCCTATTTTTAGTTCAACCATTACTTCCTTCCAAAGGTTCAATCCTAATTAAAAATGGAGCCCCACCCACCCCCAATGACCATGTGGATCAAATCAGTCCATTTCTAAAATTTAGAATTATGATTCCCAAATCAATATCCACAATTTTAAAGCCACAGTCTCAGTGCATGGTCAATTTATTTTTGCAATTTTGGCATGCACGATTAAGATCATACACCTCAACCCTTTTCGAGAAATCTTCAAAAGCCAATGCCAAAGAGTAGGTAGAGTACTCGACCATGTCGATGAGATGATGTAAAGAAAGAGCGATCATTTCGTTCTTTTTAAGGTTCACGAGCTTAAGGGTGCTAAAAAAAATACTAGGGCTCTCTGGTTAAATGGTTATAAATACTTGGCAAATTCCAACAGAATTGCAATTACTACAAAGTTCTTCTTGTGCCCAACATGGTCACACCAAAATTGTTGATATTCACCTGTCCCATTCTCCATATCGAAGATATGAATTTGAAAGAAGTAGATAGATTAGAACAGCATAACCACAAAATTTAGTAGCAAAATTTGGATAAACCTATAAGAGAGCTCCACATAAAATTGCATCAAACAAACTCCAAGGCTTGATAAGATCAATGTCGCCATCTAATTTTCTTTTGCTTTTTCATACTTTTTTTTTTTTTTTTTTTTGCTCGGCAAAGAAGTGAAATATATTGAAAGAATGAAAGAATACAAAACCCGTTAGGCAACTAGGCCAGAGAAACAGACTGAAACCCAAAAGAAGAGAAAAGAACAACCCTCAAGAACTTACAAGCAAACTAACTTAGTGTGGGTTTAAGAAAAATTGAGCACATCCAACAATTATATTTGCAGTGTTAATACCCTTGAAGCATTCTAGACTTTTAGACCAGTTAAAAACGTCTATTTTAATGTCCCTAATGACATCTTGAAGCTTGAAAGTTTTTCCTGAAAAAGCAATAGAATTTCTGGCCTTCCATAATCCCCACGGAATAGCAGCCGGGAGACGTTTCCAAAGCTGGTTCCCTTGAGCAGAAAGAGCAAATTGCTTCCATCCCCCAATCACATCCTTGAGAGTATGAAGCAAAGTGCTGCCATGAATAAGATCAGTAAAATATTTCCAAACAGTTAAGGCCATGGGACAAAGTAATAACAGGTGGTCTTCGGTTTCTTCAGCACTACCACAGACGTTTCCAAAGCTTTTTCATACTTGATTGCCAAACATTATAACAAAAAACATCTCTTTCTCCATAATTCTTTTGGTCCTCATTTCAATCGCACACACTTGGTCTTTGTTCACAAACTACTCAAAATTATCGTTATAACAGTATTTTACTGTGAGGATATTTTTTCTTTTTTTGGGTTACACAATGTGATGGTGACCGAAAATGCTAGATATGCCGAAATAAAAGCCCTATAGTCCCGCAAAATACAACGCTAAGGCCCCCTATATGTGTTTACCATCCCAATGGTAGAGCAATTTCTCTATCGGCTAGGATTTCCTCACGGGATTTTTATCCCAGATAAAATACGGTAGGTGAAGCATCACTCATTTTGACAACATGATATCCTAAAATAAATAAATAATCCAACTCTTTCAACGTTATTGGCACACCAACAAAGGAATTGAGTTAGTAGAAAGGAAACAAGTTGCTATACTTTTTTTGCTAACATTAGACACGATAGCTGTTTATGAACATTTATGTCTAACCCTCACTTTCATTGTGAGTTATGACAAATTTTTCTGAATGGTGTTTGGCGATGAATGCATGATTCCCAATTGCCATATTTGTTAGAGTTAGACAGAAACCCTCATGGAAGAAGGTATACTTGCATTGTTTTGGGATGAGAAAACAAAACCTACTCTCATAATGCTTATGTCCTTCCCAACCGGCTCTCTCTTCATTTATGGTCGTTTTTTTTTTTTTTTTTTGCTAGGAAAAGGAATGAATTGCATTAAATAGAGTTTACGGCAGTTTGCAGGAAGAATGGGCGATTATTATCTTGCCACTCTCATGAGACATTACTCACTCTACTATGTCTTGCAGCTAAATCTGCTAGACTATTCAGGTCTCTTTTGACATATTTGAAACATAGACTACTAAAGTCTTGTAAAAGGAACAAACAATCGTCGAGAATAGAACAAGAGAGCCAACTAATTTGGTTTCTGGAATTATTTAAGTAAGCCATTACATTTCTGGCATCACTGACTAAACAAATATTCTGGAAATATTTATCTCTGATCCAATTCGGAGCCTCCAACAGTGCATAGCACTCAGTTTCTTCAGGACTGGTGTATCTCCTTGCGATTAATTTGCAGCCCCTAAACCCGCCTGTAGAATGCATAGCCACAATGTCAATACTAGCCATGTTAGTATCTTTGTCATATGATCCATCACAGAAAATAGTAGTGCAGTTTTCAGGAAGTATAAAATTATTAGAATCCATTACAGGGGCAGTATTAACAATAGTATTAAGGGAATAGTGACTAAAGTCTTAACAGTCTCTTCATCCATACTCAAAGCAGTTCTAGCTAACATTTGAGGATTTGAAGATTTATCCTCAAAAACCTTGGAACATCTAGCCTTCCAGATACACCAGGCATTATTCATAGTAGTGACAAGATGATTCTGGAGGTGACTTGAAGTAAGCCATCTATATCTATATCCGAATGAAATTGCAAATTGGATTGATTCAGTAAATTTGAAAGGATAGTATATGAAAAAATAAAAATTTTGTGTATACCAGAACCATATTTTAAAAACCGATATTATTTTTACTGATCGATAAACTCCATTTTTTATAAAAAAAAAGAAGAAGATAAGCGCTCTTTTTATGATAAAAAAATGCAGAATGCTGCAAAACAAGAGAATTCACCACAGGGATATGCTGCCAAACATTTTTAGCAAAAGGACAATGTAAAAGCATGTGCTCAGGAGATTCCAGGGCACCTAAGTTACACATTCTGCATCTATCATCATGTTGGCTGTTGTATCTAGTAAGCATGGTCCATGTGGGTAAGATGTTTTCTACACATTTCCAAATGAAAAGGTGAGTTCTCGGTAGCAGGGGAGATTTCCAAAAGGCTTTATATATATCAAGGTTTGGGTTTGGTGTAGAGTTACGATGCAGTTCATTAGCAAGCAGTTTATAAACTGATTTCACTGTTAAAACACCATTCTTGTTGTAAGGCCACACAAGAATATATCTACCTGATAAGGGGATTCTCATGCTACAATTTTTTTTGACTATTCTCACTAGTGAAAAAAGCCTGAACTAAGGGAACATTCCAACTTTTGGTGTCAGCAATGATAAATTCAGAGACTTTATGATTGGGATTAGGATAATTAACACAAAGAGGAGAAGAAGAGTTAGGAATCCAATTATCAGTAAAAGCATTAACAGAATTTCCATCTCTAACATCCCAAAGAGCATGTTGTTTTAATATATCCAGACCATGACAAATACTAGACCACACCCAAGACATGTTCCATGGTTTAACATAATGAAGAGGGTGAAAATTCTTGAAATATTTGCACTTCAGGATTTGAACCCAGAGTTCATTAGGGCAATGAATAAGCAACCAAGCAGTTTTAGTAAGGAGAGCTAAATTCATCTTCTTTAAGTTTCTAAACTCTAAACCACCATTCATTTTGTAAGTGCACACCCTCTCCTATTTTCTAAAGTAATAGCCCTTATGACCATTTCCCCCCACCAAAAATCTCTTTGAGAATTCTCCATCTTGTTGATGATAGTATCAGGGAGAAGGAATGAATTCATGTGATAATTGGAGGAGGATTTCAGGGTATGTTGGACTAGAATCGATCTACCAGATTGAGCTAGATGTTTTCCTTTCCAATTAGACATTCTAAATCATGTTGAGTGTTTAAATGGGCCATTGACTCAGTTCTATTTCTATTGAGAAAAAGAGGAATGCCCAAATATTTTTCATGTAGCTCAATTTTTCTAACATTCATAGATCGTATGAGAGAGACACATTTATCTGGATGAACATTTTTACTGAAAAAGCATCCATATTTCTCAAAATTTATCATTTGACCTGATATACTACTGAAATCATTGATCAAAGACATAAGATTGATGGCTTCATCATGAGTAGCCTTAGTGAAGAGAAGGAAATCGTCAGCAAAAAGTAAATGGGATATGTTGGGAGCTTCATTAGTTACCTTCATACCATGGATGAGATGGGACTGCTCAGTATAGTGGAGGTACCTTGTGAAAGACTCCATACACAGTATGAATAAGTAAGGAGACAATAGGTCTCCTTGTCTTAATCCCCTAGTAGGTTTGAAAGAAGCACAAGTGAACCATTTAAAAGTATAGAGATATTAGTGGTACTTATACACTGGGAAATAAGACTACGCCATTGTTCAGAGAAACCAAATCTTTTTAGAACAACAATCAAGAAAGACCATTCTACCCTATCAAAGGCCTTAGACATGTCAAGTTTAAGGCCCATGATTCACATTTGTCCTTTTTCTTTTTCATAGAATGAACTAATTCATGGGAAATTACTACATTGTTCTGTATGTTTCTACCAGGGACATAGGCAGCCTGATATGGTGAAATAATATTGCCTAAGAGAGGTTTCATTCTGTTAACACTACACCAAATCGACGGTTTCGAGACATATATAGGTGTTGCCTTGATTTTTTGAGACACATACAAACGTCTCAATTTTGGCGTAGGGAATGATTTGAGACGAATTTAAAGACGTTTATAAACGTATCTTAATTAATTTTTGAGATGTTTGTATGTGTCGCATAAATGTTTACCGACGGTTTAGTAAGTGAACCAAATTGCCATTTAATGCGACGCAAAAATAAATTAAGCAACACTTATATTCGTCTCAAATAAAAATCAGATTTAAAAAAAAAAAATTCAAAATTGCTTGCACCTACACATTTGATTTCCTACCCCTGAATACAGGTATCCAACCATTCCATTCTCAATCAAGTATGAAACCACAATCATCAAATACGAAACCAACTCGATCAATTAAACAATTCCAATCACAATCAGAATATAGTTGAATGAAAATTACAAAAGAAAGCACCAAACTATATAACTCCAACCAAAATTTGGCATCAAAGTTGAGCTCATTTAAGTTACACATATCATTATCATATGCACTTGTAGTTTTGGCTACTTGTATGAAAAAGAATACATGCCTAATCGCTGATTATAATTGTACATGGACCAAACTCAATTTTCTAAACCCCAAGCATCTGCAAGAAGGTGAAATTGTAAGTCAAATTGTGAGGGATAAAAATCTCCAACTCTGCTAGATAAAAATCTGTAAGTCGCCGTTGTAGTTGGATATAATCTTCCTAGCTTTTGAAATAGAATTATTAACTCACGCAATGACACCCCATTTGATGTGTGTTTAGGTAACTGAAAACTTGCAGCAACACCCCCATTTGATGCAATGACTTAACAAAATTATAAGGAAGAGTCGTAATGAAGGTAATATTGAGTTAAGATTCCATACCTTCGACTCCAAGGTTTCTACGAACTCCTGAACACTTTATACATATAAATACTCCAAGATCTAAAGTCCTGGTTCAAACAATAGGTTTCCTTACATAAATATTTTCTTATGTATAAATAAAGGAAAATCCAATTAACAGCTCATGAAACTTTAACAATGGTATTTGTCTATCTACATTTGAAGCATGTGATAAAGAAATAATGACTAACAATAGCTCATGGAAAGTTAATAGAGGCATTCATTTAATTACATCTAAAGCACACAGTTGAATTAGAATGGATAGTTTGATAAACACATGATCATGTCAGCACGTCTAAGGGACAAAACAAGTAAGGAACAAAAATATTACAAGATATTCAACCTCCAGTTTCTTCCAGCATAGCTTGTATACTTATGCGGGTAACGAAACTAATCTTACTGACTCCAGCAGTACAACATACTTTAGAGATATGGATTTGATAAAGACAATCAACTCGGTAAGCCTTTGAAGATTTATATCAGACCTTTCCAGGAATGGTTTAGGGATTTCACGAGTACAAAACTCCAGTAACCTTGCAAGATTGCATGAGAGATGAAAAATAATGCCATATTTTGTTTTCCATAAATCTTCAACTCAACCATATGCAGCGAACATTGTGCATATCAGCTATTGATGTCATAAATCAGCATACGAAAGCAAGGAAAGCGCGAAAAAACTATCATGACTTGTACGATAACAACACAACCACTCAGATTAGCAATTACATTGATAACCACAAGGGAACCTGTAAAACTAGGGCCTAGCATTACTCGTGTCAGTATAGACCATTATCCAGGTGGAAATCATGATACCCATATCATGAAAGATATGGAAATTCAGTAAGTAATAACATATCAATAGCATTTCATCATTTCAACTTACACATAATGATCTGAGTTCAAGAAAGGCACACTGAGATTCCGCTTCCTCGAGATTGAAATGAATCATTTCTTAATAAATGAGGAAAAAAGGTAGCAAAAACACTCAAAACATCTCTAACAATGTCCAACCATGGGATCGTAGAGCCATTACTTGAAGATCCCAAAAGTAATAAAACTAGATGATCCCAAAAGTAATAAAACTAACATAAATTTCATAATACAATCTCTTAAACTTGGCATATGTTGGGGAAATTTATAACAAGAGCATTATAAACTCTACAAAGGAAACATAGTTATATAAGTATAACCATATCTTAGATTCCTGGTAAATGTGTCTCCTTATTTTAATGACAAGAAGAGGGAACTCGATCTCCCAACCTATTCCTCCAGGCTTTAGCAAACCAAGATCAAGACTTTCAATTTTGTTTGTTGCAAGAATGACTTTGACATCTCCACAGGAATCAAAAACATCCAACTGGTTCAACAGTTCTAATATGGTCCTCCGAATCTCAGGTTCACCTCCTGAAAGCACATTGCACCTAGTGGAACATGGTTAACAATTAAGAAACACGTAACAAAAATACTCACGCCCAAAAGTACTATAGACACCAGAACATGATATAATTGGACCTGAAATTTACCACTTGTGAGCAGCTCTCCTTCATGATCACCAACCAGCTGAAGATAAAAACATACAAAGCTAAGTAACTATCACAATTTAATAAAATCAGTCAATTTAGTATAAGAAGACTTTGGAATCTCAAGTCATTGGTACATGAATCCTAGAATACAGTTGCTTTTAGATGACATGCACAGAGTAAAAAATGTGGGTACCATCACTTCATGGAAGAAATGAGGGAAAAGTTCAGGAGGATAACTGCTTTCGCTCACCTCCAAGATTTACACATTCTTTCAAAATCGACTTAGCCTGCGAATCAAATATAATGAGAAAATTACCAAATGCAAGTTAATTGTTATTAACATTTTTAGAACTTGAATATAACCCATTCAAACCTTAATATTGTACTTTTCCAAAAATTCCAAAGACGATCCCCATCAGCATGGGAGTGTTAGACATTCGTCTCAACTGCATTGCTAAGGTGTACATTCGTTCCAAACCCTGATCCAGTAAAAAAGGTTAAAACATCAAGTATAAGTAGAAATAAAAATAAAAAGGAGTCGGGTAGTAGGGTGGGAGAGAAAAAAAAATTGGTTAATGGAAAATAATAACTAGCACTGACCACTGTGAATAACCTGATGTAGAGGAAGATTACTTACTCTATCCTCGGTCTGCTGGTGATCGCATTGAATCCAGAATGCACTGCTGGTGATCATATAGAACAACCCAAGAGTAAGCAACACGACATACATAAAGCAACGAAGGCGGCCGAATAAGTGATATTATGCAAGGCTAATAAATATTAATAACCCATGATGTATGCTAATGTATCTACACAACCTGTACAATCATACCAGAAAATGAGTAAGAAGGAAACAAGACACAAACGACTAAAAAACGAAAAATGCAATCCATAAACACAGACACAATCATTCCAGAAAATGACAAGAAAGGCAACAGAACACGATTGACTAAAAAATGATCAATGCATGGCATAAATCCAAAGCTTATTCCACTTTCTCATCTCATAAACAAAAGACTATACTCAAAATCTTCAATGCTTGCATCAAAATAAGATACTAAAACACTTTAGAGATAAGAAATGCATGTTAAAGATCGAACACCTCTATCATACTCATATGCCTTATTCTCTAAATTAAAGATCAAACATGTTATAATAACAAGAAAAACTTACAGAACCACAGTGAGAAATCAAATACAAATCCCTCAAATGGAAATACTTTCATAAAAACAAAAATCAGGCACCGAAAACTTGCAAAATATATAGAGAGAAAAACAAACAAATTGGATTACACCTTATACCTGAATCTTCAGGGATTTGTAGTTGAATCTTATAAAATTTCAACATCAATCTTCTTCTGCGAGTTTTAAACACAAATTAGAAATCAAATTTTTAGGGTTTACAAATAAAAAATATTTTGACTTATGTAAAGGGAGTATTTCAAACCCGAGGTTAGAGATTTTCTAGGATTTTTACTTCTGAGAATACAATCTTCTTTTGAGAATTTCAAGCTAAAAGTAAAATCAATTTTGTTTACAATATCAAAGATTTAGATTCATAAAATAGGGTTTTCATACCACTTTTCAGGTCTACAAATCACAAATAAGTTAAGTACTTTTGGCTTGATCTCTGGGTTTTGGTTTGATCTATGGTTTCTCTCAATTTTTCTCACCCAATTTGTCCCTGTGGATTTTGAGCAGAAGGTTTTGAGCTGAAGAAAGAGAGAAGACCGAAGAGAAAGAGAAATGAGATAAAATATTAGACCGAATTTTAC
The DNA here is from genome assembly GCA_023529315.1 of Papaver bracteatum. NCBI lineage: Eukaryota > Viridiplantae > Streptophyta > Magnoliopsida > Ranunculales > Papaveraceae > Papaver > Papaver bracteatum. The sequence continues at coordinate 824,790 of JAJJWX010003277.1, read as the reverse complement.
AAAAGAGATAAAATATTTTGTCTCCATTTTAGAGAACCCAAAATAATTTGGGGGGAAGCCAAAATAAATGGGGGAACTAGTGTTTATCATATGAATTCAATTTTAAAATAATTTGGTGTGAGATAAAGAAATGGGGGGAGATTTGAGAGGGAAATAAATGTGAGAAAGAATTAGAAAATTGGAAAGAGGGGGAATTTATGGGGGGAAATTTGGGATTTTAGAGAGAAATAAAATGAAATAAAAATGAAATTTGTTTTTGTAAATTATATATATATATATTAAAGTTACTAAATTGTCTTGTAAAACAATAGATTTTTAAGACACTTGTTAAAAAATTTAAGACACTTATAGGAGTAGTTGAAAATTCAGAATTAAAGCAACTCATATTTTTTTATTTAAGACTCTTATATGAGTGGAAGCACTAAAGACATGTATATGTGTCTCGAACCTAAAAATCAATATGTCTCAAATCTGGCCATATGGTGTAGTGTAATGAACTCAACCCTGGACTTTTGAGCATAAAAAGATTCTTGATCTTTTTGAGCTATCTCAAGTTTGTGTTCAACATCTCTTGTGGCTTCATTATTTTGCATAGAATGAGGATTTCTATTCAGAGTTTATGGTCGTTTGAGAGGGACTAAATGAGAAAGAAAAAAGTGAATTAATTTTAAATTTTGGGGCTGTTTGCATTGGTTTTTTGGTTCTCAGTGAATACAATGGAGTGACGGTGAGTCATATATATTATTCATATTCATTTTATTTATTTTTATCGCTAAAAATTGGTGCTAGCGAGTTTCGAACTCATATTATCATCACCCAATAATTTTACCACTGTACTACAGTGACACCTGCCTTATATCTATATTCAATGAAAACATAATATTTCATGTTTGGAAGTGTAGGCTTCCCTGGAGCCCCGAAGGATATCTATATCTATTAAGAGCAGTTCCTATAGAATGAACAAAGTCTGAGTTTGTACATTTTTCTCCCACTATGGACTCAACAAGCATAAAAATTGCTCCCACTATGGACTCAACAAACATGAAAAATGGATGTTCAAACCAACAAATTTGTTGGTTTGTTCATTAAGTTGAAGGATGTAGCGGGCGCTTGATGAAAGGACGGGCGAGCTAGGCTCCAGCGCTGGCGCTTTTTTTCCTAGCGCGCCCTCTTTATTAAAGCGCTAGAGCTTGTCCTTACAGCGCCGCATTTTTCATGGAAGCACATACGGCTGAATCTGGATGGCTGAAAACTCTTATGATCTAACGGCTATAATTTTTGAGTTCTATAAATACTCCTCATTTGGACTTCAAATTCACATTCACACATCTAGTCTTCTTTACTCTTCTCTGATCTTAAAAAAATTCTTCCACTTCAACAAATTTTTTAATTCTTGAACATGTCTCGGCCCTTGTTAGTTCGGCGCGCTCCGTATACTAAAGAATAAGATGAATCTATTTACAAAAACTATGTTTTTTATTTACTAAGCTTGCTTTAGCAAACTATCCATGGGTGAATTTTGGGCGGTTATTCACGACGGGTTCTGCAGTGACACCCGTAATCCGAGTCGTCGTGCTATATGCGACATAGAAAATTATTTTCGTAAAATTAAAAAAGAAGTAAGTGAGTTTGTAGCTTTAACCATACAAGCCAATCGATATAAACTGAGAGGTGAAACTGATGCTGAGATGGTAACAAGATCTTAGGCTGAATGGCGAAGATGGAAAAATGTGGCTTTTCCTTTCGAAAAATGTTTCGAAATCCTTAAGGTGTTGAACAGTTTCAACCCCTTCTTTGAAGCTAATGTAGTCCACCATAATTCAATAAAGATAATATAAAATGCTTAATTTTAAACCTAATGTAGTCCACCGTAATTTAGTGAAGCTAATGTAAAACGCTTAATTTTAAACATATGTAATTTCATTTAATTCAAACCGTATTGATTTTAAAACTAAAATTACATATGTATAAGAATTCAAAATTACAAACAATCTCTCTAACGTCACTCATCTCTCCCATTGGTATCTTCTGGAGTATTGAATTCTCTAAGACCTGGGGATAGACCTGTGACATCCCTAATTGCCAACATATGAAGTAAATTTCCATAAGATGTTTGACCAACATTAGGCGATAGGAAAGCACTAGGCGATTGTTGGAAAGCACTCGGTGCACTTGTTCCTCCAAGCATATAAGATGTTTGTGGTTGTGGTGGTGGCGGTGTATAACAATCCTTTGGGTTATAGGGCGAGAATGATGATGAAATGCGCCTAGGATCCATCCGAAATACTTGAGGTTGAGATACAAGCACACTTTGTGGTGAAGAAGTATATTTCCGTATGTGTGGTGAAGAACTTTGTCTACTTGTTTTTTTCCCACCACTGTTTCATCACTATCGTGCTGATCATTTACAGTTGGACTCAATCCAAGCATTGTGTTCTCGTGACATTTCTGACACACATCCAAGTGTGTATCCCCCATTTGCCGAGTCAGCCAATGCAAATCGTGCAATTGGTTCCTCAACTCTATCTCAGTGGCAGTCACATTATTGTAAGGATAATCACGGTCCATACCTTGGGAAACAATGGGTATCACGGTTGGATCGCCTTGTGAAGTAATAATTGGCATCTCCCATTGAATTTTAGGCAAATTTGACGAAGATAATGAAGAACTTGCACATGTGGTGGGGTAAGTCATAAAGCATGGCTCTTTTGGAGGTGGCTGGCTAGGAACGATATTTGCATCATGGGACAGGCGTGATAGCGCTGGGAGATCATACCCATATATGTGGGTGTTCTGTGTCCCAATTACAGGATGCGAAATCAACGCGGACCATTGGATATACTCTGCTTCACTAATATTCATCTATGTATTTAGTTCATACCTCGCCCAATTGGTTCTTCTCAGCGTTGAAAATCTGATCCATAGGTTTGCATCTGTTCTGACGGGTTAATTGCAATTGCATATACCTTGCATTTGGTACTGCAATCTTTCTCCCAGGTACCAAACCCCTCTATCCAATGGTGGAGCGTAAAAAACAACTCTACGCAGAGAATAATCAAGAATACGTTGTCCAACATCAGCATCATACTGAGGAAAATCAATGTAAGGGTGAACAACGACGTTGTTGTGGCTCCAAGTCATCTGATGAAACCTCTGAACAAAACTGGAACCCGAGATGTCGTTGCCAGTGCCCTTCGCTAAGTTGGTCGAGATGTACATATTCAGCATTGGAAATCTTTGGGTATCGTCTTTAAGGATTGGTTTACTAACACAGAAGTAGGCATACCACCAATACTGCAAATCACTCTATAATTTTAATATTTTGACTTAATCTACATTTGCTCATAAACATTATTTAAATTTTAAAATAATAATTTTGATATTTACCTCTATGATTCCCCAGAAACCAGTGAAGTTATCTCCGCCCGTAGACACATGATCCAACCCACGGTATAATTCTTCTAAAATTGCATATCCCTATTCATAATTTGGTGCTTTGTCAAGATGTTCTAACGCTTCAAGCTAACCAACACGACCAACATGAGTTGAGTTTGGAAATAATTTCTGACCCAGTACCCATAAGATAAACATCCTTTCGAGTTCAGGATAGTCATCTACATGCTTTGGGTTTCTAGGTTGGTTAAGGAAAATCTTCAACGCTGAACATTTAATCCCACCTCATTTCAATTTTTTTTTGTATTTCAAGTATTTCTGAATCCATAAGAGAGGGAAAAAGCGTCTCTCATTTACTATATGATATCCATTCGTCTTGGTTGAACGGTGGCGGCTCTCCCATTCCACTTGGGATCCACAAATGAAATACAAATCAGGGGCGTAATTTCTATTACAAGTATAATATCAACTATGATTAATTCTTTTGATTATTTAATAATTATTTAAAAAATATAATTTAAGTTAAGTTACACAAGATTACCAATTTCAAAATCAATGAAATGGAATGTGTGCATCGTCGCCCGCCATCTTTCTACCATTGTTGTCGGAATTTTTTTGTTGTGTCTTCTAGGCTTCACACTATAAAGCGCACGCAAGGGATATCTGTCAACCCTTTCTTGGACTTGAGGGGGTAAAACTTCATAAATAGCCTTTAAGTCTGAAAATACACCTATCATATAAAAATAATCATCAGACCAATCTTGATGCCCCGAGACATGACCTTGGACTACTGATGGACCAACAACGACACCCGGTGCAGCAAACTTTGCTTCACGATTTTGAGAAAATTCTACACATGTGGCAGGCCGCGGTGCCGATTCATTTCTTCGATCTTTTTTTTTATTTACACTGTTGACCGCTTTTCTGAAAAGGCCGCTCATATCGTATCAAAAAAAAATGATTTAGAAGAGTTTATAAGAAGGAAATAGTAGTGGTGTGGCAGAAATGAAGTGAGTTTAATCCAATTTATAGGTTTTGAAAATATAGACGTTGGAATCATGGCCATTGGAGACTTTGTATCTCACGCCCGCGTTGATAGGACCAACGCGCGTTTGTATGTCCAACGCCCGAGTTTGTTTGTCCAACGCCGAGTTTGTCTGTTCAATTCCCGCGCTTTTTCTTTAAGTTCCAACATTTGTCTCAAGCACGCACACTTAGTTATCAAATGCCCAGTGCTTTACCATAGTGGGAAAGCCAATTTGACTATCCACCTGACTCAACAAAAAAATGAGTTTGGCCATTGCCATAGGAATTGCCCTATGAATCTTGCAAAGAGTGCTATGATGAGGGAGATTACTTGATTTTGGAGTCCATCCCGGTTAGGAGGGGACACTTGGGTGGAGAAACGAGATTGAGTTGAGCTCTGCGAATCGGTGATAAACTCAGCTCAAAAAATTTCTTCGATCTCCATCTTTCCTCATTAATTCTTCGTTAGTTTCAGGTGATTTTGGTTTTGGAAATTTAGAAATTTCAAATCATTAAGTATTAATGGAACTTTACTGAAAGAAATATGGCAGAAGAAAAGTCAGATGAAGTTTCTAGGGTTGTCAACATTACAAAAGCTTCAGAAAAGTGTCCTTCGATTTCTCTAATTAATGATCAAGGAGATAGCAGGTATGATTAGAGCTGCACATGAGCCGGTACAGTCCGGGTTTCTGTTGAACCCGGTACCTGTACTCAGAGTTGACCGGTTCTTTATTTTGAGGACCGGTACAGTACTTTGTACTTTAACTTGTACTGTCATTCATTAGACCGGTCCGGTTCCACTCGACCGGGTTTTTACTCAGTAAAATCCATCTGAATCTGAAAAAAATACACCCATTCATTCACATACGATTTACATCAAAACCACATCAATCAGACTATAACACCATACAACAATTAGCGCAATTCCTAAGGATTTCAAGCCAATATCAAATAAAACAGACGACCAATTCAAAATAAAAATAAAAATTAAGCAATATGATTACATCAACGAGATCATACGCATATCTAGTTAGCTAATGGCTTACATCCAAGACATACACCAAAGAAACTATATTTATCCTCAATCGAAATACCACAATCCTTAATTTCTTCATTGTTGTTCAATTTCAAATATGCAAACAAATCCATCTATTTCCCATTATCTAGCCTAGATTCTTTTCCTTTATCCATGTTTGCTCTTCAATTTGATTTCTCAATCAACCATCTCCATCATTGTAGCACAACAACCTCAACTCATTATCCCTGTATAATCAAAAACCCATATCATAAATAATCTAAAACCATTAATTTCAATAGAATCAACTGATTCAATCTCAAACAAAACCCTAAATTAAACATGCAATCAATAAAAACCTAAAAAATTAATCAAACCCGAAATTAATAAAAACCCAAAGTAAATTTGTAGCTACCCAAATTAATATGATGAATTAACTTAAAATCCATATGAAATTTGACAAAAACAATTTGAAAATTTCAATCTCAAAAGAGAGATTAAGATGAGATATCTATATATTGAAATTAAAAAAGATTAGGATAGATTTACTATCTTTCAGTTGACGAATCTCCATCTTTAAGTGCCGAAAACTTGGTATCTCTTATTATCAAGGGTGGAGAATAAGAAGGTGGTGGTACTGGTATATGTGGAGAAGAAGAAGGTGGTGGTATGGTGAAGAACATAGAAGAAAAAAAAAAGAGACTCTCACTCTGCGAACAAATATATATAGCCTTACCCTAAAATCAACAGCCCAGATTAAGATCTACAAATATTATCAAGGGTGTAGATTAATCGGTTCTTTGGGTACCGGGTTGGCCGGGAATCACCCCAGAACCAGTACATGTCCCGGTCTACTCCGGGTATCAGTTTTCAGAACTGGTACATGTACCGGTAACTCCGGGTCCGGGTCGGTACAACTCCGGTTCTTTCGGTACCGGGTCGGTACATGTAATTCGAACCGGGTCTTGTGCAGCTCTAGGTATGATTCATGAAAGTTTTCTCTGATTGGTAGATTGGATTTTCTTAGAATTAAGTTTGCAGATGCTATGAATATTTTAAAAAGTCAATGGAAAATATCTGGTACTTGTCATTTAATTCCTTTGGGTAAGGGTTTTTTCACAATTAAGCTTTCAAATGAAGAAGATAAGAATTATATTTTAAATTCTAGATGGGATGTTCAGGATCAGGTATTAAGAACGAGAAAATGGATTCCTAACTTTAGACCTGAAAATCAACTAACCTCTCATGCTTTAGTATGGGTCTCTTTACCAGGATTAAGTTTGGAGTATTGGGATGAAAAGACACTGTTTACAATCTGTGATGCAATCGGAAATCCAGTCAAGGTAGATGAAGCTACTCTTAATTTTTCCAGTGGATTTGCAGCAAGGGTTTTGGTTGAGTTGGATCTATCCAATCCAATTCCAAATAATCTCTGGATTATCACTAAGTATGGTAGTTTCTCACAAGGTATTGTTCTCAATAAGTTACCAAAATTCTGCCCTCAGTGCAAAATTGTTGGACATACCTTATCTGAATGCAGATTCAAGCATAATCTTTATAAGGAAAATCCCACAGAAGTTTCAAAGGGTAGTATGGAGAAGCCTAGTCAGAATGGAAGAATAAGCCAACCTTTTGATATCTGTTCACCTGTAAATTTATCTGAAATAGGATCTCCTAACAATGAGATTCCCATCACTGAAGGAAGATTTAGTTCTCTAAAGAACTTAGAAGTTATTGAAGAACAAGTTAATAATGAGAGTGCTCCACAAGATATTCTTACTCCAACAAAAACTCTTCAAATGGTAGAAAATAATGCATTGGAAGCAAGTGTGATTAAGTTTATAAATGGCAAAGATGGTTCAGTCTCTTTTGAAAGGGTCCATGTCACTTCTTGGTCTAGAGTTGTTCAGAAGTCTTCATCTCATACAAAATCTGGGAATTCTGAGAGCACAACTAGTCAGGTAAATATTGCTTCTACCTCAAACATTATACAACCAAGTCAGTCAACTTCTAGATCTAATGCAACAAACTCACAGCTTCCTAGTAAATACAATTTTAGGAAAAATCAAGGAAAAGGAGGTACTGGCCTCCAATCCAAGAAATGAGAGTTCTATATTGGAATTTAAGAGGCCTTAAAAAAGCTAGGTCTCAAAATAAATTAAGAGCTCTAATAAATCAATTCAATCCTTCTATAGTTTGGGTAGCAGAACCTAAAGTTTTTTGTTCTCCTTCTTTTTGTAATAAGCTGGATTTACCAGGAATGCAGTCTATGGTGATTCACAACTCAGTAGATAATAAAAAGGGTAATATTTGGTTGTTTTGGAATAAGAATTTACCTCCTCCTTCAGTAGTTTCTATGTCCAGTCAAATGGTTACAGTGGATATTGGTGGTGCTCTTGTATCTGGTGTTCATGCTCATGTGGGGGTGGTTCAGAGAAGAATCTTATGGGCTGAAATGGAGGTTATTAGTGGTCTAAACTTGCCATGGTTAGCAATAGGAGATTTTAATGCAATTACTTCAATTGATGAAAAAATTGGGGGTAAAGCTCCCAAAAGAAGTTCAATGATGGAATTTAATAATTGTCTTGATACTTGTGCACTTATGCAAGCTCCTAAAACAGGTTTGATGCACTCTTGGTCTAATTGTCAACATGGTAGCAGGCGAATCTTATGTAATTTGGACAGAGCTACATTCAATCAGTTATGGTTGCAAAAATTTAATGGTTGGGAGTATAAAGTTGGTTTAAGAGTGGCTTCAGATCATGCTCCTCTTCTTGGTGGCTGTGTGAGAATTCCCAAACCTGTCAATGCTCCAATGAAATTTCAAAAAATGTGGCTAGAGCACCCAAATTTTATGGTTGTTGTAAGAAATTGTTGGTCTGAAAAAGTTATTGGTGATCCATCTTTTGTGTTTCAGCATAAGCTTAAAAAATTAAAGAAATTTCTGAAGGAATGGAATTGGAATGTCTTTGGTGATATAACTGTTCAAAAAAAGGAAGCAGAAGCAAGAGTTCAAGAGGCTATCTTACATTCAGATAATAATCCTTTTGATAAAGAAGCACTTGATAAATTGGTGGAAGCCCAGAATGTGCATAGTTCTAAAGAAGCCCAATTTCATACTTTTTTGAAGCAAAAATCAAGGAATAAATGGATTAAAGAAGGAGCTGCTAATACAGGTTTTTTACATGCAAAAATCAAGATTAGGCAAACAAGAAACAATATCAGTGAAATTGAAGATCAGAATGGTGATATAATTTCAGACCAACAGAAAATTTCAGAAGAATTAATTAAATATTTTGAACAGAAATTTAAGCACCATGAAGTAGAAGAAGTTGATCATATGTTACATGACATTCCAGAAGTAATCACCAGTGAAGATCAGGAAATGATTGATAAGATTCCAGATGAAGAAGAGATTAAAACCACATTATTTGATATGGACCAAGATAGTGATCCTGGTCCAGATGGGTTCTCAAGTTGTTTCTATAGGTCTTGCTGGGATATCATACATCAAGAAGTAGTTGAAGCAATTCAGTTCTGCTGGAAAATAAAATTTATTCCAAAAGGTCTCAATTCTAACTTTTTAGTTCTCATACCAAAGACTCAAGGAGCAAGAAAACCAAGTCAGTTCAGACCTATAGGGATGACCAATGTATCCTTCAAAATCTTCACAAAATTTTTGGCAACAAGAATTGGTAAGCTAATGCATAAATTGGTATCTCCTCAGCAAGTGTCTTATGTTAAGGGAAGATGTATTCAAGATCAAATAATACTTGCTTCAGAACTTGTGAATGAAATGTCATGTAAAAGGAGATGTGGTAATGTATCTTTGAATCTTGACATCACCCAAGCCTATGATTCTGTTAGTTGGGAATTTCTTTTCTCTGTATTGCAGAAATTTGGATTTTCCAAAGGTTGGTGTGAATGGTTGCATATCTTATTTCAGTCAGCTAGAATATCTATTATGCTGAATGGAGGGCCTTGTGGTTTTTTCTCAGTGGGCAGAGGTTTGAAGCAGGGTGATCCTTTATCCCCTATTCTTTTTGTGTTAATGGAGGAAGTTTTAAGTAGAAGACTCACTCAGTTGGTTCAAAATGGCTCTATTTGCCCAATGGTAGTAAGGAAAGGTATTCACCCAACTCACTTATTTTTTACAGATGATGTTTTCATCTTTATTAATGGTGCTAAAAAGAGTATCTTGAATTTAATGAAACTACTTGAAGATTATCAAAAATGTTCTGGGCAGCTTATTAATAAATCTAAAAGTAAAATGTTCATTGATGGTACTTCTGAGTTGAGGAAACTGCAAATTAAAGAGATGATTCAAATGGAAAGAAGTGAATTTCCTGATAAATATTTGGGTGTAGTTCTTATTCAGGGAAGAGTGAAGACTTCAACTTTATGGCCACTGGTTGAGATGATGCAGAAAAAGCTAGTTGCTTGGAAAGGTAAACTTTTGTCTTTTCAAGAAAGATTGGTGTTGATAAAATCAGTTCTTAGCAGTATTCCTATGTATAGCATGGCAATTTATAAATGGCCATCTTCTATCATTAAAAATTGTGAGAGGATTATGAGAAACTTTCTTTGGTCAGTGGATGAAGAAGTAAGAAAATATCATAAGTTTTCCTGGAAGAAAGTGTGCACTCCTTTGAGTGAAGGAGGATTGGGAATTTCAAGGCTTGAAGTCATAAATAAAGTGTTTCTCATGAAAATGATGTGGAAGATAAATAAGTCACATGAAGATTGGGCTTTGTTTTTTCATGCAAAATACAAGGATAAAAATGGTCAGTGGAGTATGAAATGGCAGAAATATTCAGTGTGGTCAGGTTTAAAATGGGCCTGGAATGCACTAAAAGATGATGTTAGATGGATCCTTGGTGATGGAACTAAAATATCTGCTTGGTTTGATCTGTGGATTGGAGACAAGCCACTCATTGACATATTTGGTACCACAGAGTATATTGCTGCAAATATCAATTTGAAGATCTCAGATATATTGGTGAATGGAGTTTTGTCCTTGGATGAAGAGCTTCAGATTTTGATACACAATCTTAGACCACCTGAAATAGTGGGGGGGGGGGGGGGGGGGAGGATATGCAAATTTGGACTGGTAGCTTGTCTGGAGAATTCTCATTTTTAGATGCTGTCAATAAGATTAGACATAGAGAACTTCTAGTAAACTGGTGCAGATATATATGGAAAAACTTCCTTCATCCTTCTGTGGCTAGCATATATGAAAATTGATTCAGGGTGTATATACTGATGATCTATCAATGATAAGGAATGGGTATGACATGGTTTCAAGATGCTGCATTTGTGAAGAAGAAGAAGAAGATAGCATGTTTCACTTGTTGTGGAAATGCAAATTTAGTACTGAGATCTGGAAGTGGATTTGTTCAATATTTAACTTTCAAATTCCTCAATCCTTTGAAGATGTGTGGAAGAGTGCAAAGAATGTAAGCCCTTTGGTCAAACAAGTTTGGATTTGTGATGCTTGTATCATTTTAAAGGAGTTGTGGTTTCAGAAGAACAAGAAATTCTTTGAGGAAACAAAGCTAAGTTTGCAGAGATTCAAATGCAGGATTTTAAAGCTGGTTCATGAGAGTGGTCTGAGAATCAGTGGAACTAAATGGTGTCAGAATTATGATCAAAAAATCATTAATGTGTTTGATTTGGGCATTAGACATTCCAAATTTCAGAACATTAAAAAATGTAATTGGTCTCCTCCTGAACTAGGAGTTGTTATGTTCTGTTGTGATGGCTCATCCTTTGGTAATCTAGGATCTGTAGGTTTTGGAGTTGTTGTCAGAGACTCACAATGTCAGGTGCTAGCTACACTTTCTGGTGGTATTGGTATAGCTACAAACTTCCTTGCTGAATATTATGGTGTCATGAATGCTTTGGAGTTGGATGTTCAATGGAATTTGCAGGATGTTATTATTGTTTCAGATTCAAAAACAGTACTTGCTGAATTTGCTCAAGGAAGGGTGCCTTGGTTTCTTAAAGGTAGATGGAAAAAAGCTCATGAAAAGGTGTTGAGAGTAAGGTACAACCACTGCTATAGGGAAGTAAATTTCTCTGCAGATGGTGTTGCCAAAAAAGGTGCTTCCTTGGTTGCAGGTGAAAGATTGTTGTACTTTGGAAGACCTTCTTATCTATCTAGAGTTGAAATGCCTGGAGTATATTACTACAGATTTTGCTAGAAATTTATGCTGTAGGTTGAGGTTGTTATTTTGGTAGTTGCCTTTCTTTTGGTAGTTGCCTTTCTTTATTTTCTCCTTTGTAATTAAACTTTAATATTTTGGAAGTTTAATAAAATATGTGATTCAGAAAAAAAAAAAGAAAAAAAAAAAGAATTGCCCTAACACAACTAGTAGTATTTGTAAAGTGACGACAGTTTAAGTTCCTGAGAATCCTGACTAGTCAGTAAGTCAGCGCCAGCCCAGTAATGGTTTCTAAACTTTGCTGCAACTTATTTGTAAAGTGGTAGATTGGTGTGGTTAGCTCACCAAGGGTTCTACGTAAGTAGACTAAAGGTTTTTTTTTTTTTTTTGGAAAGAAAATCCCAAAAAAAGATTCAATGGCAGGAGCAACCCTTCAAACATTTGATTATATGCTGGGCAAAGTGGGCCTAGCTGCTTCCGTCACTCGGCTCGATAAGCAAGGCCGGCCCTAGCATTTTGTTGCCCCAAAGAACATTTGAACATTGTTGCCCCATTTCATAAACGGATAATCAAGCTTAGAATATAAATGATGATTGATTTATGATTGATTTAGGTTAATTTTGCTTACCGTGGAGATGGTGGCTCAAGTGAAAGTGGTGCAGGGGTAGGAAAAACTTGAAGGACGACGGAGACGAGAAATTTCAAGAGAATCCAAGAGATAAAGCATCATACTAACTCTAAATTGTGTACTGCCACTGGACGGACACATGTTCTCCCATGAAATAGCCACCATTATTAGTTGTAAAAAGAACTTTCGTTCTGATGAAGCTAGTAGGAGAAATGAAACAAGGAATATTAGTTCTCGTATATTCCCATGTACCGATATACGTGTAGGTGTTATATACTAACATCAACTGTGCTTTATGTGTTAGTGTAATTATTAATTGTGACTGTTAACATGAGTCTGATGTACACTAATATCATTCAAGAGAGTCGATGAAAACACGACAGGCCTCTGACTCTCTGAAATATAAGAGAGTTTTATTTATATTTTGCAGTAAGCCATCAAAACAACCCTTAAGACAGCATACGAATTTTGTTGCCCCCTGTTCGGTGATGCCCCAAAGTCAATCTTCGTTGACCTCCCTTCAGGGCCGACTCTGTCGATAAGTTGAGCATTTCCGGTTAAACAATGGAACATATCACCTGTAGGCTTAAACAACCCCTGCTTACCTTAGGTTACTGGTCCTAACAACTACATAGGTACCAATCATGTGTATGTCTGGATATGTGAGACTAGGCCTCTGGTGCATAATCCCTTGGAATACATTATCCAAAGATCCCAAACCATGCATTCGTAGTCTTTCAGATTCCAAACGATATCCGACTTTTCATCAAACTAGATTTGTGCACGTGCTACGCACCGGGCATATTTTTTCTTTTAGCTTGGCGTGCGCGGAGCTTCGCCCCGCCCCGTGGCAATGTACTTTTGATTTGGTGTGCGCGGGGCTTCATCTCGCCCCGTGGCGATGTACTTTTGATTTGGTGTGCGCGGGGCTTTGTCCCGTCCCGTGGCGATGTATTTTTGATTTGGTGTGTGCGGGGCTTCGTCCCACCCCGTGGCGATGTATTTTTGATTTGGTGTACGTGGGATTTGGTCCTGCTCCGTTGAGATGTATTTTTGATTTGGTGTGGCGGGGCAAACACATTAAATAAGTGGAATATATGTGTAGACTTTATTTAATTTTTTCTTTTTAACTTGGTTTGCGCTGGGCGAACCTGCCCCGTGGCAATGCATTTTCGATTTGTGTGCACGGATCTTCCCCCGCCCCATGGAGATGTTTTTATATTTGGTGTGGCGGGGCAAATACATATTAAATAGGTGGAGGATATGTGCAAATATTATTTATTTTTGTCTTTTATTTTCGCAGAAAATATATGGATTTTTTTCCCTTTTATATATGGACTATTAATTTGGAAAAAATAGTCCTACTATAGTAATTACTCGATTTCCCAATTGAATTTGGACTTGCAAAAAAATTCTAAACACGGTAAGTTAGATTTTCCTTTTAAGTATTTAATTTTTAAACCAATCATACGTTGTCAAGTGGCATCACCTAAATATTTCCACTTCATGAATTTCAAATTGAATTTGGTTCTTTTTTAAGTCTTTTTCCTATTATTTTTAAAGAACGCGCAATTAGGGGATAGTTAAATTAATTGGGGGATATGATAATAAGACAAAATAGGGATCCAAATAGTAAAGTGAGGTTATCCCATATCCATGAATTTTCGATAATACCTAATCTACCCTCACTAATTATATTTAGTGGCTAATCATAATTAGTTAAGTTAATTGATTAGTTTGAACATCCATCCACTCTCTCTCTCCTCTTTTCTCTCTGAAGCGAGCCAATAACGGCTAGTTTTTCCTTCTTCAACATTCTCAGAACTTCTGATTCTCTGATCTATTCTATAATGCATCGCGAGTAGTCTTTATACTTGTGGTCTCCTCTGAACTGAGGGTACAAACAATGGGAGGGAACTATGGATGATATAGAGCTTGTGCGGATGATAAAACTTAGCACTGGAATGGATTGAAACTTCAAAACATCTTTCTCGTTTATTTTTTTATACGTTCTTCAAAATTAAAGAAACATTGGCTGAATCACTGATGGGGGATAAACTTGCATCATAATAGCATTTTGTAGAGTGATACAAAATTAAGTAAACTTTGGCTGAATCACTAATGAGGGATAAATTTGCATCATAATAGGATTCTGTATAGGGATACAATATGTTTACATTTCATTAGTACATGTACACTGCATTCATGATAATATTTAACTTCCCTATTTCAAATAGAGATATTATAGTCTTATCATTCTATTAGGTGAATTTAGGAAATATTAGAAGCCCGACATCCTATCTGACTGGCTTCACAGTAACAAGAAATTATAATGTAGTTGATTTTAATTGAGTTACGCCTAAAATACTTCTTTTGTTCTCTTTATGGCATTCTTATATCCTCTACCTCATTCTTCCGTTGTTTAAGCTATGGATTACCTTGTTCTTTTCTTTTAATAGAAAGATCACTGCTCTGATGGAATCAGAAGTCATAACCCCGGTTAAAAAGAGTTTCTTAGGGGATTTCATGCTAGTTCTTATCTCAATTCTGGAAACTCAAGTATCTTTTTTTGGAATTTATAAATAGAGACTAGGCTTTATCAAATAGGATTTCTAACAAACATCATCTTATCTTAGTAAATCTTTAACAAAATAGGAATATATAGAACTATATCTCCTCTAAATCTTCTCTGTGTTTTCTTTTGATGTTAATGCTAAAAGTAGTTCTTTTGCTCTTCTAACTTTTGGGAAAAAAAACTGTATAAAACGGGTCTCTAATCTAGGATCGTTTCAAAAGATCTCAATCTTTGCGATCTCTTTTAACTTTATGGAAGGAATCTCCATAAACTTCTCCCTGTTATAAATTAGGATTATCTGATACAATCTTTCTGAGATGGCTCCAGGAAAATCTTAAGTGTTTAATTACTAGGCTAACTGAGGAATTAAACTTATAGTTCAAATAGTAGCAAGTTGGATACAATTAAAGTAGTAAACCCAAGATATTAAACAGTTCTAAGGAAAATAAAATACAATAAACTTCGAAACAATTAAAAGGAGTACATAAATGGGAAGCAAAAGAAAAGCAAGAAATTGAAAACATAAAGTCCAGATAACTAAAGTTTTACCAGTCACCCTTATCTTCTTCACTGAGGTCTGTAGCATTAGAAAATCTAAGCCATCTCTTCACCTTCTGCCGCTGCTGCAGAGGCTTCAAAATCAACCTCCCCCCTGAACTTAGTATATATTTCCTCCATCTGAAGGACATAATCATACTCAAATCAGGGAGGCAGTTCACTGAACAATATGGCTGCATCAATTGGTAGTCCCTGTGCAATTTTGTCTCTCAGCATTCGATCTCATTTCTTCTTCTAACTTGGCCTTAATGATGGGGCACATATTGCAGTGAGCCAACCAGGTAACTTGCGGAGCATGAAGAAATATATCAGTTCCGCACAAATAGCAGAAATAATATTGCACACGATGGAGATGTTTTGCTCGGCAGCGCATAACTCTAGTCAGCAAAATAGGAGCATCTTCTGGAACAGAATCATGGTTACAAGCCATGCTAAAACTGAATAAGGTTTAATTTTTTATTGTTTTAAAAGGAAATCTGAAAGTTACAGTGTGGTTAGTTCATTGAACAAGGCAAAACTCTTTATACATAATAATATTAGGACTTAAGGTGTGAAAACAATCTCTTCCTCTTCTCTACACGCTTCTTCTCTTCTCGAGTGTATCGGCTTTAAATGAAAATTTAAAGAATACGCTTCCTTCATTAAGAACCTGTTAGGTATTGCGGTGGCTTTCCCTCTTCCCTTGTTTATATCAACCATTATGGCTATATCCTAGCCATTTTAAGAGTGTTTTAGCGTCAGCGCTTTTATAACCAAGGACAACCTACTCACTTTAATTATCTTACAATATTAGGGGTTGATGGGGTATGTCAATTATAATCCGAGCTTGTAAGATGGATACCTTGCGTGCTGCTATTTTCTTTGTGCAATTAGGTATACACATAGACTGGTTTGTTAGCTTACATAAAATAAATTTAGGACCCGCATCTCTATAGTAATACTGGGTATATTAAAAATAATTTTATACTCAACAAAAATCATAAAGAAATTAGGTCAAAGGATACACATTACCTCGTACCTAGGCTATTACAAAAGTTGCTTTTTATGGGTTGTCGACTTACGATTGGTGCTAAAAGAGTCGTTCCCTCTTTCTTAGATTTTGAAATAATCACGGACAATTGCCTGTGAACTTTACCGTTACTATATACTCGGCTGTTTTTTTCTTCTATCTTCATTCATAGTGATCCAGTGTCTCTTCTGTATTTTGCATCTCTCATAATTTCTTCATCTAGAATGGACGAAAACCATAATCTGTAAGGCACTTAAGTGGCATTTCTTTGGCACAACGTCTTGCGAATCATAGCAATATTGGTCTTTTGCCGACTCCACCTTCTTTCATTAGGGATTATGGCATTAAAGAGTATAGTATTCTAGATAGAGTTTTCTCTACAACCTATCTTCATCAATGGGAAGTCAGATGAGCTTTAAAAAAATTTTGGGGTGGTCAAATAACATTTTAAATTAGAGAAGTCGATCCTAACTTATTTATCATAACTTTCCGGAAAAAAGAGAATTTTCAATGGATATCATCAAATGGTACGTGGTATCCTTTTGGAAATGTCTTGGCTGCGACTACTGCTTATCAAAGGATGAAAATTTCTAATGATATGGTTAAGGAAATCCCAATATGGGCTTCAGTCTTAAATACTAAATACGAGCATCGTTCAGAGGAAATGTTAGGATTAATTTCTAGTAAGGTAAGACAAGTAGCCAGAGTGTGTACTTCTAGAGACTCACCTGACTGCACCCCAAGAGTATAGCTATGGGTTAATATAGAAAAACCACTCATCCATCATCTACTAGTTAAAGTAGGAAGATAGATTGTTACTTCAATACATTTCAACTACATCAACCTCCCTTCTAAGTTTTGTACTAACTTCTTGAGGTTAGGCCATAAAGTTAGAGATTGTGCTATAATGTTAGGTAAACCACTTGAAGACATCTATGATATAAATGTCAACTCACCTTACCCTAGTGATGATATGAACTAGTTGAATGATATGATGGTTCAAGTTTGGAATCCAAAAGATAACTTTGATCATACTGGAGTGCCAGTGCCGGTACAAGAATACCTAAATCAACCTGGATTAATATAAACCTTTCATGAAATCTTCAGAACTTATGTTGATGAAGAGCCTGCTCTATTCAATGATATCCATGAGAATTTACATAGAACCCACCAATCTGTTTCTATTCTTCGTCATCCTTCTTATTCTTATGATGTTTTAGGTCCTTTTATCATCACAGAATCATCGTCCTCTGCCTCTGATGAAGATATTCCCTTAGCATCTTCGTCTGTGTTGGGAAAAAGAACTTTTCCGTATAATTTGCCTGAAAACTTTATTCTGATTCCTTCCTCGGAAGAATCGTTCCGGTCCGCTAACTCGGAAGCCTTCCGAGTCCTAGCGGAAATGAAAGCGGGAGCAATTGAAAACCTTGAGAATATTTCCAGTTCTGGCACACTAGCTCTAGAACCGGTTCAGAGTTTGGGTTTTGCAAATAATCCCAGTCAAGACAACCCTATAGCTAGAAGATTATCCTTTTCTTCACCTATTTTGGGGGAAACTTTAGAATCCCTAATTTCACCCTCAACTCCGACTAATTTTAATAGTATCTCTTTAGATTGCATTCATAAATCACCATCCCGCATAGCATCCTCATTTCATACTCCATCGACTAAGCCAAAGTCAACTTTCAAAATCTCGATTTCGGAATTCATTTCTTCTTCTTCTTCTGAGAATTTTTGCTCAATTCCCTCAAATGAAGGCAAGTCCTTTGAAATCCATCAGTATGGGTCAAATATGGAAAATCATTGAACAAGCACAATCACTTATCTTCCAATTCCTTTCCCGGAGTTAACACCCCCACAACAACATGAGAAGTCACAGGTTTTTTTCCTATAACATCTTCTTTATAATCATTTTTCTTCTAAGTGCAACTCTCTTTTTACAATTACTTGATTTATAGAATTTATAATTACTTTGGTAATATTCTGATTGATACTAAATTCTAGAAACATCTGTAAAATGTTTTAAAAATAACAATCAGGAAAATTTAGGTATTAAACTTGAAGATAATAGCATGGAATGTGCAGGGATGTGGGAATCCATTCACAAAAAATCATCTGAAACACATAATTGACATGGAGAGACCGGAAATCTTGTTTCTATCAGAAACAAACTCACAAAAAATATTAGTAAGAACTCTCCTAAAAGATTACCCAAATATACACATAGTTGACCCTGTAGGAAAGGCAAGAGGTCTATCTCTAGCTTGGGTAGATGGTTTTGCTTTCGAGATTATGCAATGGAACACCAACATGATAAACATTTTAGTTCAAACTAACCATGAATCTAAGAAATGGGTTCTAACATGTTTCTATGGTAGTCCTTACCCAAGAAATAGACATATAGCATGGAATTTCTTATCAGACGTAGCAGAACAAGTTGACAAAAATTCTTTACCATGGGTACTTCTAGGGGATATAAAATGATTTTTAGTCAGGAAGATAAATTAGGAGGGCTTCCTTTCAAAAAATTAGATAGTGAGTATTACAAAAATATTCTTCAGAATGCCGGTCTACTTGATCTAGGATTCACAGGATACAATTACACATGGAACAACCATAGAGAAGGCTTAGAAAATATACAAGAAAGACTAGATAGAGCAGTTGCAAATACTGAGTGGACCTCACTATTTCAAAATGCAGAGCTTAATCAGTTAGTGGTAGTAGGATCAGATCATAGTCCTATTTCCCTAATGCTTGACTGCTCTGCAACTAATCACAAATATAACTTCAAATACTATGATACATGGCAGAAGGAACAATCCTACATCCAAACTATTTGGGACACATGGAAACATAATTTACCTAATGATAATCCATCAGATACTCTTATAGACAATATTAAAGAACTGCAACTCAACCTAAAGTACTGGAAAAAGAACATATTTTGTAAGCCAACTAAGGAAATTAGGAAAACTCTGCAGCAGATAGACAGATTGAATAATTCTAGCCATGTTTTTAGGAAAGAAGACAAAATTAAAGATAAACTTTGCCTACTAGAAAAATTACACGACACACAAGAGGCCATTGCAAAACAGCAATCAAGAGATAATATGGTACACCTAGGAGAAAAGAACACAAAATTTTTCCATACTAAAACTCTAAAAATAAGGAAATGGAATAACATTCAGTGTATCAAAATGAGTGATAGCGAGAATACCTTTAAAAAGGAAGAGATTAAGAACACCTTTAAAAGATTTTTATCTTAAACTTTTCTCAAGAGATAATAGCAACTCAACTGAAGATGTAAACTTATTTAATAACATTAAATCAACTATCTCTAAAGAAGGAAACGATGAGTTAAATGCGATTCCAACTCAGGAAGATATCTTATTAGTCCTTAAAAAACTAAAACTAAAACCAAACAAATTTCCAGGATCTAATGGTTTTCCTGCAAGTTTTTTTAAAATGAACTGGGACATAGTAGGAGAGCAAGTAATACAAACAATCCAAAACTTCTTTAAAACTGGAGAGCTAAACCCAGATTTCAATAAAACCTTCTTATTTCTGATTCCGAAAACTAGACACCCAAAAGATCCGAGCCAATTTCGACCAATAGGACTATGTAATACTATTTATAAGATGATAGCAAAAATTCTGGCTAATAGAATTAAACCCCACTTAGACTCTATAATATCTCCTTTCCAAGATGCTTTCCTGACTAGTAGACAGATATCCGATAATATTATCATATCTCAAGAAATTATTCACTCTTTCAAGAAAAAGAAAATAAAACACGCTGGTATGGGGATTAAGATTGATATGTCTAAGGCCTTTGACATAATCAATTGGAAATTTCTTCTAGGGGCTCTTAAAGCTTTTGGTTTTAATCAAAACTTTTGTAAACTAATCAACTCTTGTATATCAACCACTTCAATATCAGTTCTGCTAAATGGTTGTCCAGGGAAATATTTTAAATCTACAAGAGGTCTTAGACAGGGAGACCCATTATCTCCCTATCTATTCATCATTTGTATGGAGATTTTTACTAGAAGCCTAATTAAAGCGGAGGAAAATAATACCATCCATGGAATTAAGATAACACCTAAGAATAGCCCTATCTCACACCTTTTTTTTGCAGATGACTGTCTGTTGTTTATTAGAGATGACTTAAAAGAATGCCATAACATTATAAGCATAATAGAAAATTTTAGTAGAGTTTCAGGGCAACTCATAAATTTTGATAAATCAGGAATCTTCTTCAGTAAAAAGGTTTAACCAAAACACAGAAGAATGATTAGTAAAATTCTTAAATAAAACACATAGATATAAAAAACTCATACCTAGGAACACCCCTCTTCATAGATAAATCAAAAATCAAACTTTTTGAAGGAGTAATAGAGAATATGGAACACAAAATCCAATCCTGGATAGGAAAAATCCTAGCGCAATCTAGTAAGATGGTACTCAATAAAGCAACCCTAGAAAACTTGGCTAGCTATCAGATGAGCTGTTTCATTTTACCAAAAAAAATAACAAACAAAATAGATGCCAAATCCTACTCATGTCTGTGCAAACCTTTAAACAAAGGAGGTCTGGGTTTTAGAAATGCACACAAATTCAACCTAGCTCTTATATCTAAACTTGCTTGGAGAATGCTAAATGAACCTGAAGCTCTATGGGTTTCGCAACTGAAACCAAGATACTTTAGGAAAACATCAGTTTTCAGAGCAAATAAACCTTCAACTAGATCTTGGATATGGAAATGCATATACAAAGGAATAAAATTAGTAGAACAAAATAGCATATGGGAAATAGGATACGGGAGGAAGGTTAATATATGGGAGGACCATTGGATACCTAAATTACCAGACACTCTTAAACAATACCAAACTAGTAGTAACTCTCATCTTATCCTGGTTAGAGACCTAATAGATACTAATACTAACAGTTGGAATGCAAGCTTAATATACTCTCTGTTCCCTAATCTTATAACACAATATATTTGTAACATTAGGATGGGGAGAGGAGAAGATAAGCTGAGATGGTTACTCACTAAGAATTGGAAATTTACGGTAAAATCTATGTACCATAAACTAAATGAAAAAACTATAAATAATTATAACCTAGGCCAATCAGATGCGTTTTGGAAAAAACTGTTGGCAACAAAAACCTCACAAAGGATAAAAATCTTCGTCTGGAAATGCTTGAAGAATGCAGTATCCACAAATTACAAACTAGCTAGATTTAAAAAAGATCACTCGCCTACTTTCTCTTTTGGGTTCAATGAGGCTTAAAAAATTGAACACTTATTCTTACACTATCCTTATGCAAAATCAGTATGGAACACTGAACCTAGTCTTGTAAACATTAATTTCAGTAGGAACACAATTTTCTTAGACCTTTTCAAAGAATGGCTGATAAATGAGAATCCCATAATTCCCATAGAAATTATAATGACCAAACTTTGGTTCGCTTGGAAGGAAAGATGCAATCGTGCTTTTGATAACAAACCTCAATCTTATCAACAAACTGCTCTTGAAATACAACGACACTTGGATTTCTGGCACAAAGAAAAGTTTACTGGCCACATAGATGATCTGATAACAAAAATAAAAGGAGATGATAGTTGGAACCTTCCAGACCTATTAAACAATAAGCTAAATGTGGATGCTGCTTGGACCTTAAGCATCACCCCAACGGGTTTTTCTTTAACCTTTCAGAATGATGCATGGGATTTCATTCAAGGGAGCGCATGACCGATCTCAGCAGATGGCTCAGAAGAAGCGGAAGCTCTAGGACTACTCCAGACTGCTAATTGGACAAAACAGATGAAGCTACCCAACTTTATTGTGGAAGGCGACTGCAAGAACCTTTTCGATTACTTGGATGGAGAGCCATCTCAAATCTCTTGGCAGAATCAATATATTATGGACGAAGTGCAACATGTTTTCTCTTTTTGCAACAATTTTAAAGGATTTAATTTTGTTCCTAGAACTGCTAACAATACAACAGATATTTTAGCAAATGAAGCAATTTTTTTTAGAACTACTCTTAACTGGAGTGTTAATCCTCTATCTTGTATTCAACATGCTTTGGAAGTAGATAAATCTAATGCCTGGGTACCTATTATAAGCCCGGTAATAGATGGCTTTACTAGCTCGGTTGTAAGGGTTACTAACTCCCTAAGTTAGTTTTTCTTTCTTAATCCAACTCACAAAAAAAAAATTGATTAGTTTGAAAATCATTATCATTTTAGAGAGATTAGAAGGATGAGTGTTGGGTTCAAATATTTTGGTCACTATACTATGAATGATCATAGTGACCAAATATAAATATATGTTTTTGAGTCTTTACGTCAGTAACAAATAAGTATTTTATGTTGAATCTTTCCCATAAAAGAATTTAGGTTCATCATGGATGCACCTGGATAACTCAATGTCAACATTGAAAAAACTTTGAATACCGTGCCAGAACAACATAAACCGGCATGGTCTTCATAATTTTTTCAATGTCGTTCCACTGTATCCCCCAATTTTAACAACTGCCGGCATTGTTTTATTAAATCCTGCAATAACGACATTGGTTAAAAGGGGAACAGAAAACGAGTATTCGCACCAACAATGCCGGCATTGCTAATATTTTATTGAGCACGCCGACACGATCTGCCGATATGGTCATCATATCAACATCAATACCGGCAAACACTGCCAGCATTAATAATTTTTTATCTGGGTATGTCGTAACCCTATGCTGATGACTTTCTTTATTGTTTGTACACAAAAAAATCGGCATTGTTAAATTTATATCGAGCATGCCGTCATTGCTAGTCGGCATTAAAAATTTATGACTTACCCTACCGACGTTGTTTTGAAAATAAAATACAATACCGGAAAAAGATGCCGGCATGATCGATTATGTGACTATTATGCCGAGAGAGGTGAAAACCTACCCAGAAAAAAAACATCAGCAACAAAAAAAGAAAAAAAAAACTGCCAAATACTTCTAAAATTTTATTGTCTAGAGTAAAACCTACATTTAATTCATGAAGAACAAATTAAACCCTTTTGATTCCTGAATCAAATTAGCCTTGAAAAACATGAACGCGCGATTGGGGGATATTGAAATTAATTAGGGGATATAAATTACTTCCCCCAACCAATAGTGTTTGCTAAGGGGTGATTTCTGGGTACAAAAATACTAAAATACCCTTCCCTCAAAATAAAAATTAAAAAAATAAATCATATCCCCCATTTCCATCTTCACATTTTATTAATCTCTTTTAGGGTTAGGGATTTGAAACCTAAATATTCCCCACTCCCTTTCAAATTCTAAATTTTCCCCATTCCCTTTCAAATTATCTTATCCTTATCTGCCGGCTCCTCACTTTGAAAACGATTCTTTTTTTTAACATTCGGAAGTGATGAAGACCATGCCGGTAGTGATGAAGACCATGCCGTAAATGATGAAGACCGTTCCGGAAGTGATGAATATCATGCCGGAAGTAATGAAGACATGCCGGAAGTGATGAAGACCATGCCGGTATAGATGAATACCATGCCGATTTTTTTTGTTTTTTTACATCGCTGGAATTGATGAAGACCATGCCGTAAAATGGTGTCGCATGTTTGGTAACTAACATTCAATGACGTAACTAAGTGCCGGCATGCTCGATAGAAATATATCAATGCCGGTAGTCAAGTGGAAAAAAAATTCAACTTTCTGGATACTTTACATCATGTGTCGGCAAAGAAATTCAAGCAACATACCATGCCGGTAGCAGTACCGGTATGCTCGAGAATTAATTGACTGTGCCGGCAGTGGACTGAAAACCAGAAGAAACAAAATCAAAACGGAAGAGGTTTTGAATTTCAAAACCAGAAAAAAATTCTACGATACGCTGTCTGGCACTCTGCTAAGTGGCGCTGTCCCCGCGACCCCCCTAGATAGCGGTAGGTAAAAAAAAACTTTTGTACCGATATAATATTTTAATTGAATACTATGCCGGCTTGAATTTCAAAATGGGGGATAAGCTCAGTGCCGACATGGACGTGGTATGAATACCATGCCAGTATGGCTGCGTACGGCATTGTATTCATACCACGTCCATGACGGCACCGAGCTTTTTCAGTTGCAAAAATGGTGGGTTCAAAGAAAAAAAAATCAAATTTTCAACCTCTTAACAACAATTCTCTTTTCACAATCATCTTCCATTTTCACCAGAAAGAAGTTCCCTCTCAAAAAAAAAAAATTTCCCTCCTAATCTCACCTCACTCACCCAAATACAAATAAAACACACACTAATCTTTTAACGAATACTTAAGATTTTTCCTAATTATAATTAAACACTAAACCTAATTAGTGAGGGGTAGATTAGGAATTAGATAAAATACTTATATATGAGATGACCCTGATTTGATATTCGGATCCACTTTTTTGTCATTTTCCGATATCCCCAATTAATTTTTTTTTTTTGATTGGAAATAGCACTTTATTAAGAAAAAACAAGGAATTACATGTTCTTATCCTTCTCCAGATTTCCTAATAGAAATTCTGGTGGATAATTATAACTTAAAGAAATATTGCTTGTTCTTGACTTTTTCGCAAGAGAATCCGCTACCTGATTAGCTTCTCTTCTAACATAATAACAAGCACAGCTAGGAAATGTTTTGAAGATATAAATGCAATCTTGAACCACACTATTTGTGGTCCAATTTATTGAGCCAACACTACCATTAATAGCATTTATTACATTAAAGCTTTCTCCTTCAAGCACCAAATTCTGTATGTCCTTTTCCTTAGCCCACTTCAGTGCCTCTAGAACTGCAACAGCCTCCACCTGCTCTTCATCTACGGCTTTGTTGATCCCTCCCTTGGCTTCAATAAAGGCACATGTGTCATCACGAATGATTAGACCAAAACCCATTGGATGATCAACAGAAATGAAAGAAGCATCAAAATTTAGTTTCAAAAAGAATTTTGCTGGTGGTTTCCACTTAACAGGGACTTGTACTACAACATTTCTTGCTACTGGTAGAGTAGCATTTTCACAATCATTTATAAATTCTTTAACAGTGTGAATAAAATTGGTTGGATTAAGCTGCATTTTGTCAAAAACAATTGCACATCTATGCTTCCAAATCCACCAAAGAACACAACATATGTATCTTATTCTTACCTGCATGGCGTCATCCCAGAAAGTATTAGCATTGAATAAATCAGATAACCAGGCCATAAGATTAGTATTTGCATTTAAACCTACTAAAGAGTGATCAAGAGCAAACCATAATCTTTGAGATATAGGGCAATCCAGTAGCAAGTGCTGACAAGTTTCAACATTAGAAGTACAAAGGGGGCATATAGGATCAATGTTATCAACCACTTTTTGAAGCTTATCTCTAGTCGCAACACAATTATGCATAATTCTCCATATAAAGTGAAGCACTTTAGGGGGTAATTGAACTTTCCATAGTTTTTTCCAAGGAAATGTGGAACCACCTGAGTTTTGAACAGCAAGAATATATTGAGATTCATGCAGTAAAATATTGTAGGCATACTTAACAGTAAAACTACCGTTTCTAGTGCCTAACCATCTTAGTTGATCTCTACCTTGCATAGGCAATTTAATCTGCAAAATCTGATCAACAACATCAGATGTGAACAAAGCTTCTAACATTCTAGTATTCCAATCTCGAGTATCAATATCAATAAGTTGAGAAACTTTAGACACTAAACTAGAAGACATAGCACTAGGAACATGCTTTCCTAGACTAGGAACCCACACATCCTTCCAAATATTAATATCCTTACCGTCAGCTACTTCCCAGCAAGAATGTTTTTTCACAATTTCTAAACCCTCACAGATTCCCCTCCAGATCCAAGAGCCATTAGAACTTATAGAATCAGATAAAGGATTAAAAGCAGGAAAATATTTGTGTGCCATAATTTTCACCCACAAAGCATCTTGTTCATTAACTAATCTCCAGGAAAGCTTAGTAAGAAGAGCCCTATTGAATTCATAAGTTTTCCTAATATTTAGACCTCCTAAATATTTAGGACTAGCCACAACATCCCAGGATTTCGGAAACCACTTCCTACCATTATTATCCTTGTTCCAAAAAAATTTCCTTTGTATGCTATCAATCTTATTAGTTATTTTTTTAGGCATATGAAACACTGCCATCTGATGAGTAGCTATAGAACCTAAAACAGTTTGGGAAAGAACAGTTCTACCTGGTTGATTAAAGTGCTTAGACTTCCACATTGATAATCTACCATCAAATTTAGATAACATACCTGAGAAGGATTGACTCTTATCTTGCTGCAACAATAGAGGTACTCCTAGATACTTATCTTGCAGAGCCATGTTCTTAATGTTTAGGATCTGAGTAATTTTCTGCTTCTCACTATTATCTGTTTTTTTGCTAAAAGCCATTGAGGATTTATCAAAATTAATAGCTTGGCCAGAGGCCTTACTGAAATCATCTAGAATATTGTTCAAGTATCTTACCTCTTTGGCATTGGCTTTCATAAAAATTAAGCAGTCATCTACAAAAAATAAGTGAGTAATTGCTGGAGCAGAAGGGGTTACTTTTATACCTTTGATATGATTTTTGAATTCAGCATCTAAAAGATTTTTTGACAGGACATCCATACACAGTATAAAAAGGTACAGCGACAGTGGGTCACCCTGTCTTAACCCTCTAGTAGGCCAATATTGTTCACCTGGGACACCATTAAGCAAAACAGAGGCTGAAGTAGTCGAGACACATTGGTAAATTAAATGACACCAGTCATCACAGAAACCTAAGGCCTTAAGACAATCAAACAAAAATTTCCATTCTATCCTATCAAAAGCTTTCGACATGTCTAGTTTCAAAGCCATTAAACCTTTTTTAGATCTGTGTTTTTTCATAGTATCAACCAATTCATGCGCAATAATGATGTTATCCGTCATGAGTCTTCCTTGAACAAATGCAGCTTGGTAGGGAGTAATAATCTTATCTAGCAAAGGTTTTAGCCTATTTGCTAAAAGTTTAGAAATTATTTTATAAGATGTATTACACAAACTTATAGGTCTGAAGTCGCTAGCAGTATTAGGACAATCAACCTTAGGGATCAAAGAGATAAAATTATGATTATTTTATTTAAGGAGATATTTACCTTGAAAAAAACTAATCACCATATTAACAGTATCATCACCCACAATGTCCCACATGTTTTGATAGAACCCAGGTGGAAACCCATCAGGGCCTGGGGAAGTCCAGGGTTTCATCCCATAAACTATCTTTTTAATTTCCTCACTAGTAGGAAGTTTCATAAGACAAGCATTATCATCCTCAGTAACACAAGTACTCACACAATCAAAGATGGTATTGGTATGACTAGGATTGCTAGTTCTACTAATAGAAGAAAAATGAGTTCTTAGATGGTTTGCAATATCATTCATATTAGTTAACCAAATCCCTGAATTTTCCCTAAGAGACTCAATATGAGTTTTTTTCCTTCTAAAATTAGCTCTAAAATGAAAATAACTAGTATTCCTATCATCAAACTTGATTAAGTCATCCTTACCTCTCTGATTCCAGAAATCATATTCAACATGTTGCCAATAAAACAATTGTTTATTAAGATCTGCTAGTCTAGGGTGACTAGTATCAACAATACCTTGAGCATACAGAGTTTCAATTTGGCCTTTAATATCCTTTAAATTATATTGGATATTCCCAAAGCTATTGAGATTCCAATCTCTAAGAGCAAATCTAACTTGTTTAAGAGAACTTTTATGTCTAAAGGAAGCAGAGCCATTATTTAGAGGTTTCCAGTTTTCAGCAACAACAGTCTTACAAGAAGAATCTCTAAGCCAACATTTGTTGAATCTATTAGGTCTCTTAATGGTACTTTTGCTTCTAGAACTAGTGAGAACAATTGGACTATGGTCACTAGCTATAGGGTCCAGATGATACACATGGGAGTCAGGGAAGAAATTAAACCAACTTTCATCTCCTAGAAATCTATCCAACCTCTCTTGGATTAATTCAGGCCCATGTCTCCTATTTGTCCAAGTGAAAAAATTCCCTGAAAAACTCATATCATGAACACCTAGAGCATTAACAAAGTCTCTAGCAAAGTCTAAAAAGGTTTGAGAATGAGGATTCCCACCAATTTTTTCTCTATTGCTCAAAATGAAATTCATGTCTCCTAAAAGGATCCAAGGAAGAGATGTTGATGATCCAAATTGCATAACAAAATCCCACTGGGCAGCTCTATTTCCATTAGCTAAAGCACCATACATACAAGAGAAAGCAACTTTAGTTCTTCCATCAAACTGAAACAGACAGTTTATCACATTTAGATTAGAACTGATAATCTCTAGACTCAGACCATCTTTCCATAGGATACAAAGACCACCAGATAAGCCAATTGAATCAACAACAAAGAAATTTGGGTATTTTAGAGGTTTTATAAAAGAAGACATCTTTTTGAAACAAGTTTTTGTTTCACATAAAAAATGACATCAAAATCATTAATGCTCACTAAATCTCTTAAGTGGTTTCTAGTGTCTTTGTTTCCAAAGCCTTGCACATTCCAGGAAATAAATTTCATGTTTAAAACGAAGACCAAAATCAGATTATCACAGAACAAAAGAAAATTCTTAACACTGCAAGAAATAATATCTAAAGTAAGACGAAAACCAAATAGCAGAGTTAAATTTCTAGGAACTGGAAGACCTAATTTCAAGTAAATAATAAAAAACCTAATAAGGAAATTGGGGAAGAAAATTAGGGTTTTAGAAGAAACCTGATAATTGGACGCTCCCCCCTGATTATTTTGTGCAACCAAATCTCCATTCTGAAAAGTTGCGTTATGAGTTGCTCTTGATCTTTCATCATTGTGTTGATATTCCATGTGTAAATCCATCATAGTTCTAGTTTCATCATATGCTGGGTTCTCACTCATCGTTTCATCACTCTGGAAAATTGGATTGGTATGGGTGGTACTATTAGGCTGTAGATTGATTTCAGGAATAGGATTTTCCTCATCTCTCACTCTCTTATTTTTTCTTGAATCGCCATCTCCATTGGCATCTATTTCAGAATGAACATTAGACTTGCTTGTCGATGAACCCTCTATAGCATTCACAAGACTAGCCGCCTCAGTGTCTAGGATATAGGCACCCAAAAATTGTCTGCCCTCTTCTGTTTGACTATATTCCGCAAGCTCCGGTTCTGTCATTGCTTCAACCATGTGTTCTTGCTCTAAACGCTTGCAATTTTCTTCAACATGCTCTACTACCCAACATTTTGTACATATTTCATATGGTTGCATATCGAAATGATAAATTACCCAGATTTTTTCTCCATTAGGAGCTTCCAGCCAGCCACCTCTTCTTAGTGGTTCATTCAGATTAACTTCAATATAAACCATATTAGTAACATGACCTCTAGGCATTCTTCTTCTTCCTTCCGGAATTACTCTTTTTCCAATATCCAAACATATATCCTGTAGAAGTCTTTCATTGAGGATAATCTGCTTAAGATTTCGAAGCTTTACACACCATACTTGACTAATAAACTTGTAGTCCTCTAATGGTAAATTAGAGTCATATTTTTGAAGACTCAAAAGAAATCCTAGCATCGACCACGGAGCATTTGCAATCACGCTATCATAAGCTATTTTTCTCTCAAATCTAAAAACGAAGAGATTAGTTCCCTTAGAGATAATCTCAAAACGCCGGTAACACCTCCATCTCATATTAACTTCCTCCTTGACCTTATTATGATTTTGAGGATCTTTAGAAATAAGTTTACCAAGTAAACTATACATCCATTCATCTGCTGCATCTTTCACCACCTGTGCTGAAGTGATAGCTCTACGGATTTGTCTAGAAGGGACAGCATCAATGTTAGCTACTTGCATACTCTGAGATAACCCTTCCATAGTATTGTTTACGATTTTTCTTTGAGAGCAATATATTTTCCTAGACCTAATATGTTGGTGTATATAAGGTTTGGAGGAATTAGGGTTTTGAGTAAATGTAGGATATCTTATTGGGTTATAGAAGGACTGGGGATAACCAGAATATTTTTGTTCCTTAAGATATTGCCCTGGACAACTGTTATGCTTAATTATCGGAATTAAAAGCTTGACTATTTTTTGAATATCAAAAGGAGGGAAATAATTCCAAATATGGAAACAGAAATTAAACTGATTGTTGACCATCTTGTTGAATCTACCAATCCATGGAAAACTATAGAGTTGATGATGATTATACTGCGTGATTAATCTTGAAGAATGAGAATCGTATAACGAACTGATGAATCTATTGAATTGGAACCAAAAAATGACCTTTTTTGCAACACAATGATGAAGAGACAATACGATTTTCGAAGAGCAAGCACTACTGCGATAACAAGAGAATGAATCAATGAAGATTTCACCACTACTAGTGTTCACGACTGAAGATTGCACAAATTCAACCAGGGGATCTGCCAAAAAAGTTAAAAACCCATTAGCAATAAATCAACAAAGATAAAAAGGATTTAAAGAGAAAGAAAGAACCCAATTAGTTTCAATATAACCAATCACGCGTTCAAAAACATAGTAATTCATCAGTTGTTTCTTCTGCTTTTTTCAAAAGGGAAAGTTGGAATTTCAATTCCTTCTGATACTTCTTTTAAGTCGAAAAGAGGAATCTTGACAACCTTGAGAACATTCATCACTTATTATTGGTCTAATATGAACAACAACTTTTACTGAATGATCTTCAGAGCCTTCCATATATACAGATATATTACTATGCCAGGAGAACGAATAAAGTGAGAAATAAAAACCGAGAGAAGGAGAGAGGTAGTGATTGGCTTATGAGAATAGAGTCATTGTTGTCTGAAAATAAACATTGGGAGATGATGTACGTTGGGTTATCTTATTTCAACCGATCTAAAATGAAAAAAAGTAAACATTGGGGAGATTTCTGGGAAGAAGAAGAATATAGATAGGGAGAATAATGGAGAGTGTGGAGGTGCTTAAAAAAGAAGGGGACGGAAAAAGAAAAGGAAATTAGAGTAGGTGAAGTAACTAAAGAGAGATGAGACAAGGATGACTAGTTTAGTGTAGCATGTGTCATTTTCTTTAACTCGGTGGCACTTTATAATGTGCAGCTGCTCATGCCCCACTTGTAACCATAAAGTGTAATGTACTTGTCAAAACACCTGGCTAGGTTCTACACTGTTTAATTATTTTACTCTTATTTTCTTACGTCATTTACGGCATGATCTTCGTTATTTTTTTTAATTTTTTTTTGGCAAAGAAGAACTACATTTTATTGATAACAAGGTCACTGTCATTGATTACATGACCAAACTTACTATTAACTTGAGAATCATACCTAATGTAAACATTGTTGGTATTCAGAAAATTCAAATGACCTGACACTCGGCTTGTACTTCCTTCTTCATATATTGAATTCCTGAAAAATTCTCTTTTCGCGTCAACCCTTGTGACATTTCTGTGCTGAAGAATCTTCGTTACTTATAACATAGTCTTCATCACTAATACAATACCGGCGATGTAAAAAATAAATAAATTTCGGCATGGTCTTTATCACTACCGACATAGTCTTCATAAATATCGGCATGGTCTTCATCACTACCGGTATGGTCTTCATCATATTAGCATAGTCTTCATCACTACCGGCATAGTGTTTATCACTACCGACATGGTCTTCACAAATGCAAAAAAAAAAAAAAAAACATAAAATTTTCAAAGTAGAGAAGGAAAAGAGAGTTTGAAAGGGAGTGGGAAATATTTAGAATTTGAAAGGGGGCAGGGTATATTTACCTGGTGTCATTAGGGGCGACCCTGAAAGAATTAGGGGCGACTTTTTTATTCCCAACCCATAGACACGGTTATGGGATGTCTTAATGTTTGGAGATTACCTAAATGCCTTTACACAATCAGTAGTTAGTATAGCGGTATTATCTACCGATTGTTAAATTATAAAATTTCATTGGTTTTTGAAAATTTTGAATTTGGGGCTACTAGCACAATAGGTAGATAATGAACATCGCGAGACTATCGATTATACAATCGGTAGATAATAAACATCATGAGTCTACCGATTGTGAAAATACAGAAACTCAAAATTCCATTGGTTTTTGAAAATTTTGAATTTGGGGCTACTAGCACAATCGGTAGATAATGAACATCACGAGTCTACCGATTGTGAAAATACTGAAACTCAAAATTCCATTGGTTTTTGAAAATTTTGAATTTGGGGCCACTAGCACAATCGGTAGATAATGATCATCACGAGACTACCGATCATACAATCAATAGATAATAAACATCACGAGTCTACCGATTGTGAAAATACAGAAACTCAAAATTCCATTGGTTTTTGAAAATTTTGAATTTGGGGCTACTAGCACAATAGGAAGATAATGAACATCACGAGTCTACCGATTGTGCTTATCTTTTTGAACAAAAAGGTATAATCGGTAGATAAAGTACTCTATCATCTACCGATTTTGAGACGTTAATGGCGCTGAATGCATTTAATCGTCTTGTTAATCAGTATTGAACCTTGAACATGATATTTCTCACCTTCTTCTTCATACCCATCCATGTTTGTTGTGGATTTAAGAAAAAATGGTTTTCTCCCAATGCTTCTTTCTTTTTCTTCTCCCACTCTAAACTTTAAAACTAAATAACTCAAAAAACAAATCCAAACACTACATATATATACACTAACTACCGATTATTTTTGTCAACTACCGATTCTTGTGTTGGCTACCGATTATTGAAGGGCATATTATCCATTTCGAAAAATCACAAATAAGGGGTGTCTTCGTTTTACATTTGGGTGACCCTATTTTGTTTTATTGGTCGCCCCTAATTCTTTCAGGGTCGCCCCTAATGACGCCAGGTATATTTAGGCTTGATTTGGTTTTTATTTTTATTAAAGGGTAGTTTAGTATTTCTGCCCTTAAAAAACACCCCTTAGCAGACATTGTTGGACGGGGATAGTAATTTATATCCCTCAATTGTGCGTTCTTTTTAAACCAATCATACATTGCCAAGTGTCCTCACCAAAATGCTCGTTTCACAAAATTTAAAAAAGACCTATTTCGATCAACAGGAAGCGAGGGTTTCCTCACTGTTTAACTCGGAAATTTTATTTATCTAGGCCTTTAAGAGCAACTGCAGTGGTGCGATCATAACCAAAGAGCAAAGAGCAAAAAAAAGACCAAAATTTGGGTTTAGTCCGTGTTGCAACGCAGTGGAGGGAGACTAAAATTTGGTCAAGCGCAACTTTAAAGTTGCGCCCCAATCAGGCGAAATTATAAGTTCCCCCCCCTTTATTTTATTTTTTTTAATTCGGGCGTAACTCCAATCTTCGCCCCATCAAGCGTAACTCTTAATTGCGCCCGACTAAAACCAAACCAAAGACCAAATATACTCTAGTATTTGGTTTTAGTCTGGTCTTTAATCTTTACTCTTTCTCCACTGTGTCTGGTGTTTGATCGATACTCTGGTATTTGGTCGCCCACTACGAATGCTCTGAGTCTTTAGATTATTGTGCTCAAAAAGCATGCTCAACTTCATCTATGGTGGGATATTTGCGATGCCTCTTGCAAAATCATGTACCTCCCTCTCATGTCTCTTCGCATGTCAACCCACCCCACCCAAATCATCCCTTTCCCTTTTGATTTTTCCCTTTCTCTTTCTTGAGACTTTGGTTTGCAAAACGTATTCGGCTACGCCATGTGTTCCCACTAATTATCAGTCTAATCAAATTAAATTAATCGTTTCATGTTGTGCTTTTTCTAGTATATACAAAAACTTTAAAAGAAAGATTTCTATAGGAAAAGGGGCCATTGTCTTGTTTACACTAGGAGGTTTGGATGGGAATTAAGAAGTTACTTTTGGACATAATAAGTCGAACAACAATAAATTAGGTTGGATGCTCATTGTAAATCAACTTATAGAAGTTAATAACAAGTAAAAAAACAACTTTTTTTTGGAGCAAAAATTAGTTTCTTGATGGGTACATTACTTATATGTCCTTGATTTTTAAACCCAACAAATATATCCTTTCCCAATATAAATATATCCCTACTAATTTCAGGAATTATTAAATTACTAAACTGCCCCTAATATAAATTTCACGTTACACCAAAAACGATACATTAAATATCATTTGGTTATAGTCTTCTCTCTCTCGTTCACACCAGTTGCATTTAGTTCAGCCATTTTCGAAATCGGACAGTTATCTTCTACACAGAAAACTGAAAATCAATGAGATAATCAATCGACTAGCCGTTACAGAGAATTAATCCACTAGCCGTTTCTGTTTGGAGAATTAATCAACGAGATAATCAATCGACTAGTCTTTCTGTTCAGAGAGAGAATAAACGAAATTATCTTGTCTTGCCTTGTTTCTCTTTGGAAAATAGTTAGGAGAACCTATTTATAAAAGTCTTTAAGCCTAACTCTCGTATCTCGTGGGAAGTGGAGAAAATGGAGTGATGGAGTAGTGGAGTTGTGTGTTAGTGTCACACGACCAGTCTTTCCCACTTCTCCCATCATCACTAATCGTCCATGACTTCTTGGCACGTTCTTGTGATGGCGCGTTGTGCGCTGCACGCAGTAAACCGCCATACCAATACCCCAGTATGTATCCCCCAGTTTGTGACATGATTGATGTCTCGAGTGTGTGGATCGTGGGACCCACAGAAAGTAGCATGTAATGCCAGATTAAATAACTAAGTTATTTAGGAAGTCGATACTTGTGAAGTATCGTGTGTATTCTATGCAGAAACTGCATCGAGTATATTCAGCATGTATGAAGCATCGATGTTTGAGCGTCTCAAAATAGCCTCATGTCCAGCCTACTTCATGTGATGGTTTGGAGGTTGTGCAAGCAAGTCCTCCCTTGGACGACCACATGGTGTGGTAGAGTGACGGGTGGTGATCACCATGACGACTCACTGACCAATTAACTCTTGACCAGGGCTATATAACCTAGCCGGTGAAGTTGGACGGACGAGATGATCTTTGAGACACTCATCTGCGACTGTTAGTGGAATTAGGGTTCAGAAGAGGTGTGCAAGCACCACTTTTTAGCTTGTTCGAATCCAAGCTTGGGACACGATTTTGGCATGGCCGATCGGGGATGCGTGTAGAAGGCATGCCGGTACACATGTTCATACCTCATTGTCCCGTGAAAGTGTGATCAGGACCGCTCAATTTTTCCGTCAAAAAGGAGCGGTCAGGGTTGATTTACGACAGAAATTTGGTGCCGTAAATGTCGGGCGTCATGCAAATTTCAAGCACGCGTTTCAAGACGACCAAGCTTGGTCGGTCTCGGCCGATTGGTTCGGCGTGTAGGTGGTAGGCTAGTGTTCAGGCCTATACCTTACTGTCCCATGGAAACGTGATCTAAGCCACTCAATTTATCCGGTGAAATTGGGGGTCGAGATCAGTTCGGGATTGGGAAGTGTGACCTCGCCTGGTTTGGGCGTGCGAATCGAGGCGACTGGGCATGGTATGCCTTGGCCGATCGGGTGTGGAGATAGGTGGACCCACAATGATCGTGTTAATACTCACTGGACCTGCTTAGTCGACTCCTAGACCCTTCATTCGACCAGGTGAAAATAGACGCTTGTGATCGATAGAAACCCTAATTAGGGTTTTTCCGGCCGTGCGTCATGCCTTGTTTGGGCGCACGAATTGGGACGACCAACTATGGTTGGTCCTGACCGATCGGTCATGTATGTAGGCGGGCTCACGGTGAGTGTGTTGACATGCTCTGGACTCTTTGAATCTACATCTACACCCTCCATTTATGCCTGCGAAGATGGATGGTTGAGACCGTTTTGCGATACATATAATGTGCCGCAAACCCTAATTTAGGGTTTTTCGTCCATACTGCTTTGGCTTGGAAGGTTTGGCAATCTATGCCACCCTTTTGGGGAGGCCGACCATGCGGGTCCCGCGTTGGGTCGGTAGTGAATATCCCAATACCTTCTTGGGGTCATGGATTCGATCCAAGACATCCAATCATGCTGGTGAAGTTGGATGATTGTGATTGTTTCCGATACTGATATGGACAGTCCAGGTTCAAATATGCTCCATCGGGCTAGTATAACACTCCGAGAGATGTATGCTCAATCGGTTAGTATAACACACCGAGAGTTGCAGCCTGTACGGGTATTTCGTACATGATTCATTATTAATGCTTGGAGGTTCGTGTTTCTCTGTTGAGAACAACACTCAGTCGTCATGCCGCACCGATAATGAGTACAGGAAATACATGGCTGGTCATGCATTAATTAATAATGTTGTAAATTCACAGGGTATATGGGATTGTTACTGCATGCTCCAACCTGGATGAATTCTGTGTATTTAATTAACAGAATACGGGGATTGTTTCCACATGCTCCATTCTAGGTGAATTAGTAAAGTGAAGAAGTATTCATCACTTATTAGTGGCTTTATCTTTTGCAAGATGTTAGCGCACAATTTTGGCTTTTACA
Source organism: Papaver bracteatum (assembly GCA_023529315.1). Classification (NCBI taxonomy): domain Eukaryota; kingdom Viridiplantae; phylum Streptophyta; class Magnoliopsida; order Ranunculales; family Papaveraceae; genus Papaver; species Papaver bracteatum. The sequence goes on along the minus strand of JAJJWX010003277.1, from coordinate 787,885 downwards.
ATTTTAGCCTTAAATGAAAATCCACCATTAATATTAAGTCCCCTGCCTAGAACGTAATGGTTACACCATTGTGGGGTAGGCATGGGGTAGGCATGAGATGGTGACAGTTAAAGAAAAAGCTTTTGAGACAAAGTTAGATGTTACCAGGAGAGATGGGTCATCCTGTCCTTGGAGCATGTCACGTTCAAGAGGCGTCCAGGCGAGTGTTCCCTTAGCATGATATTGGTCTTGCCTGCTTCGATGGATTGTTATGCCTGTTTCGTTCGTGGGGCTACTGCGCCTGCTTGATCGAACGTGGGCTTGATGTGCCTGTTTTGGTTAATCATGGGTCCGCTGCGTCTGCTTGATCGAACGTGGGACCCAATGTAAGCATGCTTGATTCGAACATGGGAAGATGTGCATGCTTCGATCAAACACGGGACCACCGTGTACATGTTTCAAACGTCGGCCATGTATTGTGCCTACTTTGACCGTACGGTTGATGTACTTGCTCGAGTGTCATCTCTCTACTTCGACCAGACACCGACCCAGCTAGCTTGACTAAACACCGGAATCGATGCTTTGACCAAACACCGGCCTTGTTGTTTGCTTCTCTCGAACGTGGGACCCTATATGAGCAAGCTTGTTTTAAAAAATGAACCTTGTGTGCTCAAATGTAAATGTGGGTCCTGTAGAAAGCGTTGAAGCAGCTTCGGGAGAAGGCCCGGGAGAGCGTTGAAGTATTGGATCTGAAACGCCTTTTTCTGAAGAGAGAGCTTTGATTGGGGACGGCTGTGTCTGCTTCGACCAATCTGAGGCTGGGATCAAGTGGGACCCACCGTGTGCCTAACTAAACGTCGACCTTGTGTTTTGTCTGAAAATCGTCCCTATTGCGTGCGCCTGTTTTATTCGAATACCAGCCTTGTGACTTTGATCAATACCAGACTTGAAACTTGAGCAATACCGGACTTGTGTCTTGATCAACACCGGACTTGAGACTTGAGCAATACCGGACTTGTGACTTGATCAACACCGGACTTGAGACTTGAGCAATACCGGACTCGTGACTTGATCAACACTGGACTTCACACTTGAGCAATACCAGGACTTGTGACTTGATCAAAACCGGACTTGAAACTCGAGAAATACCAGACTTTAAACTTGATCAATACCGGTGTTTGGACCCAATACCAGCCTTGTGTACTCCAACGTGAATGTGTGTTATGTCGTGTGTGACTACACATCTCACGCGTTTTTATACAAGTACTGACTCCTGTCTTTTATTGTAGAATTAAGAAAAAAACTCTTGTTGAGATGTCTTCTGGGGATAATGCTGGTGCCAAGTAAGGAGGCGTTGACAGCTTCAAAGATATGCCGAACATTGATGATAAGTTGTTCACCACGCCCTTTCAACTATATGAAAATATCCCTTCCACTAGATAACCCTTCTCCTATCGACTTCAAGGTTTTTCATGCTCCGCTGGGCCCTCATGAAGGATGGATGAGACGTATGTTGAGCAATGAGTACACCAAAGATAACTTGACCAGAGCGCATATTATTGATGCATCTTGAGTGTTGAAAAGGATCGAGAGGATGTTAAAGTGGCTTCTGGTGCGAACGTTGAGGGGGATCCTGGAGAGAGTGTTGAAGCAGGATTCTTAAGCGAACATGGGTCCTAGAGAGAGCGTTGAGGCGTCTCTTGAATAGACCATTGAAGCAGATTCTGCTGGAGGGAGCGTTGAAGTGGCTTCCTCTTCAGTTCGATTTACCCTTGTGAATTCCATGCTTCTTGACTGACCATCTCTCTCGTGTTGAAGAAGTCCGTGACTGACAGTGAAGGAACTTCATGATGAGCCTCAGCCCCCAAGTTTGGTTTACATGGTTTGTTCATAGTGGTTGTTGTGAAGCCAGATATGGAATATCTTGGACGTTGCTTCATCATTGTGGGAGTCGTGCATGTGGTACTGAAGTTGGAGTTAGCGGACGCGCATGATGTTATATCTCGGTGGTTTTCCTCTTGCAGCTTCAGGGAACTGGTTACAGAAGGTTGAAGGTTGTATCGCCTGTTGGTGAGATATATGTCCCTACGAACATTATGAGGCTCTTCATTACCGGCAGGCCTGTTTTTTCTATCAGGGAATATGTTGTTGTAGATGAGCGTTCAACAGCTCCAGAGGATGACCAAAAGCACAGATTCTTGAACATAGCATGATATACATATACCACTGTCTGATAAAGTGACTCACCCGGATCTTGTTCGACCACTGTTTGATAGAGTGACTTACCCGGATATTGCTCGATATGACGCGTGTACATCTTTATCTTCTTGAGGCTGCTCCCTTGAGGTATCGGCTCAAGTGGAAGATTGTCGTCATAGAGCGTTGATACGTTGCACCGGCATTCTTTAAACCAAATGGCAGTATGGTATAATAAAAATTTCCGAGAGGAGTTCGAAAATCTATCTTACTTGCGTCATGCTCGTACATCCTTATCTGGTTGTAGCAGCTACATCCATCCATGGAGGAGAACATGCCGTGTCCGCTGGTTGCATCTACTAACATTTCGATGTTAGGTAAAAGAGGATCATTTTTGGAGCAACACCTGTTCAAGTCTCTGAAGTCTATGCAGCACCTGATCTATCCATTTTCCTCGTGTCTGAACTGCAACTGTTTAACCGACTTGGATCCAGGTATGACATGTAGATGATGGGTGACCAATTTTCATCTAAGTCCGGCATTTCTTCATATCTCCAAGCGAATATGTCCTGGTACTCTTTGAGAAGTTCCATGAGCTTCGTACGTTTATCCGTACACAAGGTTGAGCTGATGGAGATAGGCCTAGGAGATTCCTCAACGATTTCAATCTCATCATTTGTGGAGTTGGTGCCATCTTGTAGCTGTTGTGGAGCATCTAGCTATTCTTGTGGTTCGTTGCTGTTATAGCATTCCATTGGGTGGAGAGACTGGGTAACAACATTCCCTTCTAATTGATAATGGCAACGTCGGTATACTGTTTTCCCTTTTTGGTCACGACTCTCCACAAAAGTTCGTTCCCTCTTCGTGTGAATGTGAGTCATGGCTTCACAGGATGGAGAAGAATGCTTCGTCAGCAAAGATGCATCGTGGGTTTTATCCCTCAATGATGCAAGCCGGTCTTCTTCCTGAAATGACACCCACGTGGAGAGTGGGACACAACGAACTTGTCTGATTCTTTCCGCGGATCTTCTCCCGTATGTGCTAGTTTGGTTTCCCTCGAAGTCCGTCATTGTGGTAGGCTTCCGTACGACCTTGCCTGGGAGAACCTTGGATGTCCTGAGAGTCTTAAGAGTAGTCACATTTGAAGACGCTCCTGTGTCGATAAGGGTCGTCTTGAACTCTGAATCCTTGATGCGTGCGGTGACATGTAGGGCACGGTTATGACCTTCTTCTGGTTGATTGCAGCAAAACGTCTCCGCGCGCTGATTTTTCGAGAGGTGTGAAAGTTCGCATAAACTTTCCACTAGAGAAACCTCTTCCCGATCCACCGGCCTCTGGTTCACAGTGAAACTATTGACTTGAGGAGGATCGTTGTGAGGATTAGTCCCCAGTATAGGAGTCTCCATGACAAGACCTCTCATATCTGATGTCGCTTATTTGATCAAGTCCATGTAGGTCCATTCCGCTGAATTACCTTCTCCGGTGCGTTGAATGCGTTCCTTGTTGGCTCCAGGGGATGTCGCGGCTCTTGTTGCATTCGATCAGTTAATGTCTTAAGAAAAATGAGTACCTCTTTATGAGTTGCGGCCATATCCGTTTGAGTCTTATCAAGAACTTCTTGCTTCTCCATCAAGTCTGCGACGGTAATGGGGGGTGGTCCTCCTCTCATCTCTCCGGCTCCTCGTCCAGATGAAGGAGTGGAAGTTGTTGTTCTGGTGACTACCGAAGGTGTTACACTTGAGGAGATGTCGGGATTTTCGGATGTTCTAGATCTGGTGATGGGAGGTGTTACACTTACTGGAACATCTCCTGCTACGCTGGTGCTGGTGGTAGAAGTGACGGCTCCACGAGATGTATTGACCATGGTAGCTCCACTGACAGGTACATCGACACCAGGAGTGTTATCCAGACTAGCTCCGTCAGAACTGATTGTTGATCTAGACCTGAGTTCTACCATCTTGAAATAAATTAATGATTAGATTGGTCCTACCCTTTTTGAAACTGATAAAATTAAATCGGATTCCAAGGAAATTGACTTTACAACCGGGAGATTAATCTCCCACCGTGGTCGCTAATTGTTTATGGGTGAAAACTGTTTTTGTCGGTTTTGGTAATTTGAGGGGTTTGGATGAGAAATGAGTCTAAACCTTAAACAAATGCACTGCATGGGAGTGCTTGTAGATTCGAGAAATCAATCTGTGCAAGTCCGGCCTAAACCAAGAAATGGTCGTTCCAGACTTGTTTCGATCACAAAGTGAAGGAGATAGGGTTGATCTTAGGGAGGGAAGCGAATAAGGTGTTGAGATTGTGAAGGTGTTGGATATGTATGACTCGTATCAGAAAGCTGAACTAGCTTGCAGGATGTAAGCTATCAGTTCCGGTGTTTGAATATGATTGTATCAATACTTTCCCTTGTTGTCTTGTCTTGCCTTGTTTATGTTTGGAAAATAGGGAGGAGAACCTATTTATACAAGTCTTTAAGCCTAATCCTCGTATCTCGTGGGAAGTGGAGTGATGGAGTAGTGGAGTTGTGTGTTAGTGTCACACGACCAGTCTTGCCCACTTCTCCCATCATCACTAATCGTCCATGACTTCTTGGCACGTTCTTGTGATGGCGCGTTGTGCGCTGCACGCAGTAAACCGCCAGACCAATACCCCAGTATGTATCCCCCAGTTTGTGACATGATTGATGTCTCGAGTGTGTGGATCGTGGGACCCACAAAAAGTAGCATGTAATGCCAAATTAAATAACTAAGTTATTTAGGAAGTCGATACTTGTGAAGTATCGTGTGTATCCTATGCAGAAACTGCATCGAGTATATTCAGCATGTATGAAGCATCGATGTTTGAGCGCCTCAAAATAGCCTCATGTCCAGCCTACTTCATGTGATGGTTTGGAGGTTGCGCAAGCAAGTCCTCCCTTGGCCGACCACATGGTGTGGTAGAGTGACGGGTGGTGATCACCATGACGCCTCACTGACCAATTAACTCTTAACCAGGGCTATATAACCTAGCCGGTGAAGTTGGACGGACAAGATGATCTTTGAGACACTCATCTGCGACCGTTAGTGGAATTAGGGTTCAGAAGAGGTGCGCAAGCACCACTTTTTAGCTTGTTCGAATCCAAGCTTGGGACACGATTTTGGCATGGCCGATCGGGCATGCGTGTAGAAGGCATGCCGGTACACATGTTCATACCTCATTGTCCCGTGAAAGTGTGATCAGGACCGCTCAATTTTTCCGGCAAAAAGGAGCGGTCAGGGTCGATTTACGACAGAAATTTGGTGCCGTAAATGTCGGGCGTCATGCCAATTTCAGGCACGCGTTTCAAGACGACCAAGCTTGGTCAGTCTCGGCCGATTGGTTCGGTGTGTAGATGGTAGGCTAGTGTTCAGGCCTATACCTTACTGTCCCATGGAAACGTGATCTAAGCCACTCAATTTATCCAGTGAAATTGGGGGTCGAGATCAGTTCGGGATTAGGAAGTGTGACCTCGCCTGGTTTGGGCGTGCGAATCGAGGCGACTGGGCATGGTATGCCTTGGCCGATCGGGTGTGGAGATAGGTGGACCCACAATGATCATGTTAATACTCACTGGACCTGCTTAGTCGACTCCTAGACCCTTCATTCGACCAGGTGAAAATAGACGCTTGTGATCGATAGAAACCCTAATTAGGGTTTTGCCGGCCGTGCGTCATGCCTTGTTTGGGCGCACGAATTTGGACGACCAACTATGGTTGGTCCTGACCGATCGGCCATGTATGTAGGCGGGCTCATGGTGAGTGTGTTGACATGCTCTGGACTCTTTGAATCTACATCTACACCCTCCATTGATGCATGCGAAGATGGATGGTTGAGACCGTTTTGCGATACATATAATGTGCCGCAAACCCTAATTTAGGGTTTTTCGTCCATATTGCTTTGGCTTGGACGGTTTGGCAAGCTATGCCACCCTTTTGGGGAGGTCGACCATGCGGGGCCCGCGTTGGGTCGGTAGTGAATATCCCAATACCTTCTTGGGGTCATGGATTCGATCCAAGACATCCAATCATGCTGGTGAAGTTGGATGATTGTGATTGTTTCCGATACTGATATGGACAGTCCAGGTTCAAATATGCTCCATCGGGCTAGTATAACACTCCGAGAGATGTATGCTCAATCGTCTAGTATAACACACCGAGAGTTGCAGCCTGTATGGGTATTTCGTACATGATTCATTATTAATGCTTGGAGGTTCGTGTTTCTCTATTGAGAACAACACTCAGTCGGCATGCCGCACCGATAATGAGTACATGAAACACAGGGCTGGTCATGCATTAATTAATAATGTTGTAAATTCACAGGGTTTATGGGATTGTTACTGCATGCTCCAACCTGGATGAATTCTGTGTATTTAATTAACATAATACTGGGATTGTTTCCACATGCTCCATTCTAGGTGAATTAGTAAAGTGAAGAAGTATTCATCACTTATTTGTGGCTTTATCTTTTGCAAGATGTTAGCGCACAATTTTGGCTTTTATAATTTTAGCCTTAAATAAAAATCCACCATTAATATTAAGTCCCCTGCCTAGAACGTAATGGTTACACCATTGTGGGGTAGGCATGAGATGGTGACAGTTAAAGAAAAAGCTTTTGAGACAAAGTTAGATCTTACCAGGAGAGACGGGTCATCCTGTCCTTGGAGCATGTCACGTTCAAGAGGCGTCCAGGCGAGTGTTCCCTTAGCATGATGTTGGTATTGCCTACTTCGATGGAATGTTACGCCTGTTTCGTTGGTGGGGCTACTGCGCCTGCTTGATCGAACGTGGGCTTGATGTGCCTGTTTTGGTTAATCGTGGGTCCGCTGCGTCTGCTTGATCGAACGTGGGACCCGATGTAAGCATGCTTGATTCGAACATGGGCAGATGTGCATGCTTCGATCAAACACGGGACCACCGTGTACATGTTTCAAACGTCGGCCATGTATTGTGCCTACTTTGACCGTACAGTTGATGTACTTTCTCGAGTGTCATATTTCTACTTCGACCATACACCGACCCAGCTAGCTTGACTAAACACCGGAATCGATGCTTTGACCAAACACCGGCCTTGCTGTTTGCTTCTATCGAACGTGGGACCCTATATGAGCAAGCTTGTTTTAAAAAATGAACCTTGTGTGCTCAAATGTAAATGTGGGTCCTGTAGAAAGCGTTGAAGCAGCTTCGGGAGAAAGCCCAGGAGAGCGTTGAACTATTGGAGCTGAAACGACTTTTTCTGGAGAGAGAGCTTTGATTGGGGACGGCTGTGTCTTCTTCGACCAATCTGAGGCTGGGATCAAGTGGGACCCACCGTGTGCCTAACTAAACGTCGACCCTGTGTTTTGTCTGAAAATCGTCCCTACTGCGTGCGCCTGTTTTATTCGAATACCAGCCTTGTGACTTTGATCAATACCAGACTTGAAACTTGAGCAATACCGGACTTGTGTCTTGATCAACACCGGACTTGAGACTTGAGCAATACCAGACTTGTGACTTGATCAACACCGGACTTGAGACTTGTGCAATACCGGACTTGTGACTTGATCAACACTGGAATTCACACTTGAGCAATACCGGACTTGTGACTTTATCAAAACCGGACTTGAAACTCGAGAAATACCGGACTTGAAACTTGATCAATACCGGTGTTTGGACCCAATACCAGCCTTGTGTACTCCAACGTGAATGTGTGTTATGTCGTGTGTGACTACACATCTCACGCGTTTTTATACAAGTACTGACTCCTGTCTTTTATTGTAGAATTAAGAAAAAAACTCTTGTTGAGATGTCTTCTGGGGATAATGCTGGTGCCAAGTAAGGAGGCGTTGACAGCTTCAAATATATGCCGAACATTGATGATAAGTTGTTCACCACGCCCTTTCAACTATATGAAAATATCCCTTCCACTAGATAACCCTTCTCCTATCGACTTTAAGGTTTTTCATGCTCCGTTGGGCCCTCATGAAGGATGGATGATACGTATGTTGAGCAATGAGTACACCAAAGATAACTTGACCAGAGCGCAGATTATTGATGCATCTTGAGTGTTGAAAATGATCGAGAGGATGTTAAAGTGGCTTCTGGTGCGAACGTTGAGGGGGATCCTGGAGAGAGTGTTGAAGCAGGATTCTTAAGCGAACATGGGTCCTGGAGAGAGCGTTGAGGCGGCTCTTGAATAGACCATTGAAGCAGATTCTGCTGGAGGGAGCGTTGAAGTGGCTTCCTCTTCAGTTCGATTTACCCTTGTGAATTCCATGCTTCTTGACTGACCATCTCTCTCGTGTTGAAGAGGTCCGTGACTGACAGTGAAGGAACTTCATGATGAGCCTCAGTCCCCAAGTGTGGTTTACCTGGTTTGTTCATAGTGGTTGTTGTCGAGCCAGATATGGAATATCTTGGACGTTGCTTCATCATTGTGGGAGTCGTGCATGTGGTACTGGAGTTGGAGTTAGCGGACGCGCAGGATGTTATATCTCGATGGTTTTCCTCTTGCAGCTTCAGGGAACTGGTTATAGAAGGTTGAAGGTTGTATCGCATGTTGGTGAGATATATGTCCCTACGAACATTATGAGGCTCTTCATTACCGGCAGGCCTGGTTTTTTCTATCAGGGCATATGTTGTTGTAGATGAGCGTTCAACAGCTCCAGAGGATGACCAAAAGCACAGATTCTTGAACATAACATGATATACATATACCACTGTCTGATAAAGTGACTCACCCGGATCTTGTTCGACCACTGTTTGATAGAGTGACTTGCCCGGATCTTGCTCGATATGACGCGTGGACATCTTTATCTTCTTGAGGCTGCTCCCTTGAGGTATCGGCTCAAGTGGAAGATTGTCGTCATAGAGCGTTGATACGTTGCACCGGCATTCTTTAAACCAAATGGCAGTATGGTATAATAAAAATTTCCGAGAGGAGTTCGAAAATCTATCTTACTTGCGTCATGCTCGTACATCCTTATCTGGTTGTAGCAGCTACATCCATCCATGGAGGAGAACATGCCGTGTCCGCTGGTTGCATCTACTAACATTTCGATGTTAGGTAAAGGAGGATCATTTTTGGAGCAACACCTGTTCAAGTCTCTGAAGTCTATGCAGCACCTGATCTATCCATTTTCCTCGTGTCTGAACTGCAACTGTTTAACCGACTTGGATCCATGTATGACATGTAGATGATGGGTGACCAATTTTCATCTAAGTCCGGCATTTCTTCATATCTCCAAGCGAATATGTCCTGGTACTCTTTGAGAAGTTCCACGAGCTTCGTACGTTTATCCGTACACAAGGTTGAGCTGATGGAGATAGGCCTAGGAGATTCCTCAACGATTTCAATCTCATCATTTGTGGATTTGGTGCCATCTTGTAGCTGTTGTGGAGCATCTAGCTGTTCTTGTGGTTCGTTGCTGTTATAGCATTCCATTGGGTGGAGAGACTGGGTAACAGTCTTCCCTGCTAATTGATAATGGCAGCGTCGGTATACTGTTTTCACTTTTTGGTCACGACTCGCCACAAAAGTTCGTTCCCTCTTCGTGTGAATGTGAGTCATGGCTTCACAGGATGGAGAAGAATGCTTCGTCAGCAAAGATGCATCGTGGGTTTTATCCTTCAATGATGCAAGCCGGTCTTCTTCCTAAAATGACACCCATGTGGAGAGTGGGACACAACGAACTTGTCTGATTCTTTCCGCGGAGCTTCTCCCGTATGTGCTAGTTTGGTTTCCCTCGAAGTTCGTCATTGTGGTAGGCTTCCGTACGACCTTGCCTGGGAGAACCTTGGATGTCCTGAGAGTCTTGAGATTAGTCACATTTGAAGACGCTCCTGTGTCGATAAGGGTCGTCTTGAACTCTGAATGCTTGATGCGTGCGGTGATATGTAGGGCACGGTTGTGACCTTCTTCTGGTTGATTGCAGCAAAACGTCTTCGCGCGCTGATTTTTCGAGAGGTGTGAAAGTTCGCATAAACTTTCCACTAGAGAAACCTCTTCCCGATCCACCGGCCTCTGGTTCACAGTGAAACTATTGACTTGAGGAGGATCGTTGTGAGGATTAGTCCCCAGTATAGGAGTCTCCATGACAAGACCTCTCATATCTCATGTCGCTTATTTGATCAAGTCCATGTAGGTCCATTACGCTGAAGTACCTTCTCCGGTGCGTTGAATGCGTTCCTTGTTTGCTCCATGGGCTGTCACGGCTCTTGTTGCATTCGATCAGTTAATGTCGTAAGAAAAATGAGTACCTCTTTATGAGTTGCGGCCATATCCGTTTGAGTCTTAGCAAGAACTTCTTGCTTCTTCATCAAGTCTGCGATGGTAATGGGGGGTGGCCCTCCTCTCATCCCTCCGGCTCCTCGTCCAGATGAAGGAGTGGAAGTTGTTGCTCTGGTGACTACCGAAGGTGTTACACTTGAGGAGATGTCGGGATTTTCGGATGCTCTAGATCTGGTGATGGGAGGTGTTACACTTACTGGAACATCTCCTGCTACGCTGGCGCTGGTGGTAGAAGTGACGGCTCCACGAGATGTATTGACCATGGTAGCTCCACTGACAGGTACATCGACACCAGGAGTGTTATCCACACTAGCTCCGTCAGAACTGATTGTTGATCTAGACCTGAGTTCTACCATCTTGAAATAAATTAATGATTAGATTGGTCCTACCCTTTTTGAAACTGATAAAATTGAATCGGATTCCAAAGAAATTGACTTTACAACCGGGAGATTAATCTCCCACCGTGGTCGCTAATTGTTTATGGGTGAAAACTGTTTTTGTCGATTTTGGTAATTTGAGGGGTGTGGATGAGAAATGAGTCTAAACCTTAAACAAATGCACTGCATGGGAGTGCTTGTAGATTCGAGAAATCAATCTGTGCAAGTCCGGCCTAAACCAAGAAATGGTCGTTCCAGACTTGTTTCGATCACAAAGTGAAGGAGATAGGGTTGATCTTAGGGAGGGAAGCTAATAAGGTGTTGAGATTGTGAAGGTGTTTGCTATGTATGACTCGTAACAGAAAGCTGAACTAGCTTGCAGGATGTAAGCTATCAGTTCCGGTGTTTGAATAGGATTGTATCAATACTTTCCCTTGTTGTCTTGTCTTGCCTTGTTTCTGTTTGGAAAATAGGGAGGAGAACCTATTTATACAAGTCTTTAATCCTAATCCTCATATCTCGTGGGAAGTGGAGTGATGGAGTAGTGGAGTTGTGTGTTAGTGTCACACGACCAGTCTTGCCCACTTCTCCCATCATCACTAACCGTCTATGACTTCTTGGCACGTTCTTATGATGGCGCGTTGTACGCTGCACGCTGTAAACCGCCTGACCAATACCCCAGTATGTATCCCCCAGTTTGTGACATGATTGATGTCTCGAGTGTGTGGATCGTGGGACCCACATAAAGTAGCATGTAATGCTAGATTAAATAACTAAGTTATTTAGGAAGTCGATACTTGTGAAGTATCGTGTGTATTCTATGCAGGTACTGCATCGAGTATATTCATCATGTATGAAGCATCGCGGTTTACGCGTCTCAAAATAGCCTCATGTCCAGCCTACTTCATATGATGGTTTGGAGGTTGCGCAAGCAAGTCCTCCATTGGCCGACCACATGGTGTGGTAGAGTGACGGGTGGTGATTACCATGACGCCTAACTGACCAATTAACTCTTGACCAGGGCTGTATAACCTAGCCGGTGAAGTTGGACGGACGATATGATCTTTGAGACACTCATCTGCGACCGTTAGTGGAATTAGGGTTTTAAGAGAGGTGCGCAAGCACCACTTTTCAGCTTGGTCGAATCCAAGCTTGGGACACGATTTTTGCATGGCCGATAGGGCATGCGTGTAGACGGCATACCGGTACACATGTTCATACCTCATTATCCCGTGAAAGTGTGATCTAGACCGCTCAATTTTTCCGGCAAAGAGGAGCGGTCAGTGTTGATTTACGATAGAAGTTTGGTGCCGCAAATGCTGGGCGTCATTTCAATACGACCAAGCTTGGTCGGTCTCGGACGATTGGTTCGGCGTGTAGGTGGTAGGCTAATGTTCACGCCTATACCTTACTGTCCCATGGAAACGTGATCTAAGCCACTCAATTTATCCGGTGAAGTAGAGTGGTCGAGATCAGTTCGGGATTGGGAAGTATGACCACGCCTGGTTTGGGAATTCGAATCGAGATGTCTGGGCATGGTATGCCTTGGCCGATCAGGTGTAGAGATAGGTGGGACCACATTGATCTTGTTAGTACTCACTGGACCTGCTTAGTCGACTCCCAGACCCTTCATTCGATCAGGTGAAAATGGATGCTTTTGATCGATACAAACCCTAATTAGGGTTTTGCCGGACGTGCGTCATGCCTTGTTTGGGCACACGAATTGGGACGACCAACTATGGTTGGTCCTGACCGATCGGTCATGCATATACACCCTCCATCTATGCCTGCGAAGATGGATGGTTGACACCGTTTTGCGACACATATAATGTGCTGCAAACCCTAATTTAGGGTTTTTCGTCCATACTGCTTTGGCTTGGATGGTTTGTCAAGCTATGCCACCCTTTTGGGGAGGCCATCCATGCAGGGTCCGCGTTGGGTCTGTAGTGAATATTCCAATACCTTCTTGGGGTCATGGATTCGATCCAAGCCATCCAATCATGCTGGTGAAGTTGGATGATTGTGATTGTTTCCGAGAATGATATGGACAGTTCAGATTCAAATATGCTCAATCGGGCTAGTATAACACTCCGAGAGATGTATGCTCAATCGGGATAGTATAACACACCGAGAGTTGCAGCCTGTACGGGTATTTCGTACATGCTTCATTATTAATGCTTGGAGGTTCGTGTTGCTCTGCTGAGAAAAACACTCAGTCGTCATGCCGCACCGATAATGAGTACAGGAAATACAGGGCTGGTCATGCATTAATTAATAATGTTGTAAATTCACAGGGTATATGGGATTGTTGCCGCATGCTCCAACCTGGATGAATTTCGTGTATTTAATTCACAGAATACTGTGATTGTTTCCACATGCTCCATTCTGGGTGAATTAGTAAAGTGAAGAAGTATTCATCACTTATTAATGGCTTTATATTTTGCAAGATGTTAGCGTATAATTTTGGCTTTTACAATTTTAGCCTTAAATGAAAATCCACCATCAACAGTTATATATACTAATTATGTTGAAAATTGATATTTCTCTTCAAATTTTAAGTATTGTTTTGCTCAGATGCAAATTCGATTTACTGTTGATAAGTATTGATGGGTGAAAATGTGTTTCTGGAGGAGTTTTAGATATTTTTGTATAAACAACTTTACTTGATCCAAATAAAAATTGGATAAACAATTGCAGTTGATCCAAATAAAAATTGGATAAACAATAGAAGTTTATCCATTGTATGCATATTTGTTATACTGTTGATGGGTGAATATGTGATTCTAAAGGATTTTTGTATCAGAAGTAGTAGTTGATACAAATAAAATGGATCAACAGTGGAAGTTTATCCAATTTAGGGGATAAACAACAACAGTTTATCAAAATAAAAATATGATAAACAATAGAAGTTTATCCATCTCAGTGGATCAACAACAGTAGTTGATCCATAGAAATGAAATACTTGCTAGTTATGTTGCTTTCTAATATTAAAATATGAATGCTAACTATAATAATTGTTGAACTCAGGTTGAGAAGACACAATGTATAGGAGATACCTAAGGATAATCCAGAAGAATGACGATCAAAATGTCTCGCAAGAGAGTAAGCAAGCTAAAGAACCAAAACGAAATGCGAATAACAATAAGATAATTGAAAAAGAGGTAACAAGAAAGAGGAAGAATAAGAGTGCAAATGAAGAAACACAAAGAAAGATGAAACACAAGAAGATAGTTGAGGAAAAACTAGAAGAGTCGGAATCAGAATCCGAAGAAAAAGGACAAGAAGAATCAGATAATAATGATGAAGAGTTGGAAAAAGAGGAAAAAGAAGTTGAAAAGGGCAGACCGAAGAAAGTCATCAAAGTAAATGCAAAGAACAAGAAAGAGGAAGAAGAGAAGTACAAATGAAGAAGCACAACAAAATTTAAAGTTGAAACTCAGGAAGATATCTGAGGAAATATCTGAATCAGAATCCGAAGAAGAAGCGCAAGGAGAATCATATGAAGATGACAAAGAGTCGGAAGAAGAGGAAAAACAAGCAAAAAAGAGCAAACCGAAGAAAGTCCTCAAAGGTAAAAACATACATTGTAATATTTGTGATGGTATATATAAACTACGTTGTTTAAAACAAAATGAAAATGACTGAGTTTCATGTATGCAGGCAGGCCAAAGGCGAAAGAAATCAAATTCAAAGAAGAACCACAAGGAAAGGTGAAAAACAAGAAGGTAGTTGAGAAAGATTCAGAAGAAACAAAATCAGATGAAGAGAAAGAACAATCAGATGAAGATGATCAAGAGTCGTCGGAAGAAAAGGAAGAGAAAAAGCAAGAAGAAGAAGAAGTATCCAAAAAATGCTAACCAGATAAAGAGCTCAAAGGTAAAAACATCGATTTGAATACTTGTGCAGGTTTATAACATATGTTGTTTAAAAATCGAAAACGAAAATGAAAATAATTTGAGTTTCATGTATGCAGGACCGTCAAGAGCAAAAGAAAATAAATTCAAATCAGGCCTCCAACCATTGGCTGAAATGGGGAATCTTCTATGCAAAATGTTTCAAGTAAAAGATGGAAATAATCAGAACGAACTTGCACTAAAGAAGTCTCTGTTCTGGGACATGGTCAGCCCATTCTACGTAACATACATAAGTCAAATGAGTGGTAAATGGTTGAAGAAGATTAATCTTGCAATGCAGCTGCTGATGAGTGCATTCAATAAAGAAACCAATATGTTCAAATTTGGAGAATCGAAAGAGTGCAGTCTACAAGCAAGGGATTTCGCTTTGATATTCAAGATGAGAAGACTCATTGATAGTGAATAATTGCAGTAGAAACTGAAACCAAAAATAAAACTTGACTACAGCGAATTCTTGAATAAAAAGTTCAGACCAGAAAAGCCGACAGATTGTCCAGATACAATAACAAAGGTGGAAGTTGTGAAGAAACTGAAAATGGCAGCATAAGATTAGTCTGATCCTAGGGATTTTGTGAGAGTTTTTTCTATGTGGTTGTGTACGGTTTTCTTATTCCCAAACACTGGGACTACAAGCTTTCCAAAGAAATTGTTGCCTCATATTTTACTGATGGACCAAGTGTCATGGCCGGATCACGTTGTAGATTTCTTGATTTCAAGGTTGGTGGAAAGGAAAGATAAATAACTAACTGTCGGTGGATGCACAACTCTCCTAGTGGTAAGAAAAAACGTTTAAATGTTTATTGTTTTCGAGAGTGAAATGCATATTATTGGATAAAACTAACCTTGTTGTTTTATATAATACAGTGTTGGTTCTGCGAACATACCGATAACTACATAACCAAAAGGGAGGGATTTCAAAATTCAACTTCGAGATTCCTACGATGGGACCAACACAAATTGTGCAAGAAGCTTGTAACTGATTTTTGCAAGAAAATCAACAAGAGGAACATTGATATGACTTGAATCCGGCATCCGTTATTTTTTTTCTTACTATATTTATCTTTACTATTACAAATGTACCAGTTTCTTTGTGGATCAACAATGGGAGTTGATCCATGTGAATGGGGTAAACAACCACTGTTGATCTAGTTTTAGTGTCAGTTTTATATGGATCAACAATGGGAGTTGATCAATGTGAATGGGGTAAAAAACCACTGTTGATCCAGTTTTAGTGTCAGTTTTATATGGATAAACAATGGGAGTTGATCTATGTGAATGGGGTAAACAACCACTGTTGATCCAGTTTTAGTGTCAGTTTTATATGGATAAACAATGGGAGTTGATCCATGTGAATGGGGTAAACAACCACTGTTGATCCAGTTTTAGTGTCAGTTTTATATGGATAAATAATTGGAGTTGATTCAAGTGAATGGGGTAAACAACCACTATTGATCCAGTTTTAGTGTCTATACTATTTTGATTTGTATTGATCATGCTTCGCAGTTTCATCAAGGCATTGTTGATCCAGTTTCTGCTAATGAGAACTATTTAATTGACTTATTGGCACCTGTAAGAGCACTGGAAGAAGATAAGCATAAGATAAAGGACCTAGAGGAAGAAAACTTGTTTCTTGAGTGTGACAAGCATGAAATTCACTACATGGGGAAAGCTCAAATTAAACTATTTGTCAAGAGCACAATATTCTTAAGAGATCTGTATGAGAGGAACAAAGACAAAGTTGAGTTGCAAGATGTAGAACACGAGCGACTTGCTGAGATTAACAAGAACATAAAGGAATGGGAGGAAGAGGAAAGGATTTTTCAGGAATCAATGAATAGAAATAAACCAAAGTATGTAGGGAAGGAATTTGAATATTTGGAAAATGTGTTCACACGGACACAAGGAGAATCGTATGAAAAGGGAAATCAACATGAAATGAACTCTGCAGCGAATGATCAACCAACAGATAGGAATGAAACGATAGTAAATATGGAAGCCGAAGATTCAGTGGTTTCGAACAATAAATACGGTCAAGAAATGAACGAATCGTTAGGAACTCAAGATGGAACTCAAAGTACTTTGGGAACTCAAGATACTTTGGACACTCAAGAGAATAGTTGGCATAAGGGTTTCAAAAATGGAATGAAGTTGCCGGAGAAAAAACCGAAAAGTGACAAAACTTTGGAGAATTAGAGGCATGGCATTCATGCAGGAAGAGAACTAAGGCAAGCTGATGATTTAGAGATCAATATTGTGGTCGAAAATAATGCAGAGATCGATTCGGTGGTTGAAAACATTGCAATATATGCTGGAATAGTAGAAGAGAAAGATGACATACCAATGGAAGAGAATAGTCCGTCCGTTGAAAAAAATGATGAGAAGAACAATGATGACATACAAATGGAAGTGGTTGTGTTTGAAACTCCTCCAATTTCAACAATAAAACCAGATGAATCTTGGTATGTGCATACAAGTACCATACCGAGTTTCGGTACAATAATGGATGAGATACATAACATAACACAAGAAATGGAAGAAACAGAAGAGGATTGTTCTGGAAATAAATCACAATCTGCAATACTGTGAGGGTTGAACCATATTTATAATGTGGATGTAGTTGAAGAGCAAACTAAATAGGAATCAAAATCAGAGGAACAATCGGAAGAAGCAAAAGCATCAGAAGCATAAGAACAGAAAGTCGGTTCTCTTGTAAAATGGGTGAAGAAAGGAGAAAGGCCAAAGATAAATATGTATAAACTTCAAAGTCAATCACCTCCTAAGAGAACAAGGGCACAAAGGAAAGGTGGAAAAGGAAGAAAGAAGAAGGTGAAAAAGCAAAGGGAAGTAATTGACCTCGACGAGCTTGTCATTGATGTCACACCACCCGAATCTAAAAAACTGACAAGGCCACAAAGACTAAAATTGTGGAAAAAATGCAGTGACGACGAAAAAAAAATCATCCAGCCGTTCTTTCAGAATGCAAATGAATGGTATGTAATACACCTCAGATCACATAGTTTTTTCTTTTGGGTTATATGCTAGTTCTTTTCAATTACATTTTCATTTTCATTTGTTTTTTTTTTTTTTTTTTGAAAATGTAACGACAAAGCTTTTAGTTTCTATTTCTGTAATAATAATGTGGAAGTAATCATCAATGGAATGCATGTATAACATCTAATGAATAATCAAAACATTCACGGTGAGATTATTGGTTACTACACCACCATGCTGAAATCAAAGATGGAATCGCCGCATAAACCTCAATACAATAACCACATCACTCTCTCAACAAATGATTATATAAGTAGCAGAAAATCTTGGTTTCTTTGTGGATCAACAATGGGAGTTTATCCAAGTGAATGGGGTAAACAACCACTGTTGATCCAAGTGAAATTTACTTGTTATGATATATAGTTCTCTAGTTAAGATGATTCGTAATATGGCAAACTAATAAGACAAAACATCATTTGCCTTGGGGTTGGTACACCCCCAAGCAAATTGGTACCCCCCATTAGCAGCCTTGTTTTCTTCTCCTCGTTGCTTCCCATTTTCTTTCTTGTTGCGAGATAAAAAGTTGAAGTTCATAGCAAAAAAAATTAAAAAAAAAATGAGGATCATGATGCTGATGTTGATACATGAAAATAATTAACCCTAAAAGAGATAGCCCCTTAACCTATTAAGGGTTCTCCTCAAAGGAGTTAGGGGACTAGGTCCAACCCATGGGATAATGGGTGGTCCTAGCCCAAAAATGGAGACCTTGAACTAGTTGGGCTTCATCCCAAGTAAAGAGAGGAAGGCCTTTTCCAAGTTTCTTAATAACTTGGAAAAGAGGAAAATGGTAGTTTTGTAATATATTAGTGTTATATCTTATCCAAAGAGGGGAAGGAAAGATTATTAGAGCTTATCCAATGGAATATATGTGAAGATAAATGTCGAAGAACACATAGGATATGCATTCATTTTCCCTAAAAATCTTCTCCAACCCAACTTTTTAAATCAATGTGAAGATGACATGGCTTAATTTTTGTTAGACATTGTCAAGGTGAATGTCAAGTTAGACATTCACCTTGACAATGTCAAGCTATCCTAGTAAGCTTTTGCTTCCTAAAATTAATTCCAATATATTAAATAGCCCTCTTTAGGTGTAATAAAATCTAAAATTTACTAAAAATAAAAAATGCATTTAATTCTTAAAAAATCACCAACAACACCATTGGAGATGAAATGTTTTTTACCCCTAAATTTAAGGAAAAATTGGAATGAGGATGTCTTGTTTGGGATGCCACCTAGGAATCACACACAACCACCATTGGAGAAGATCTTATAAAAAGGGGAAGAAGGCATACTTAGAGTACACAATTAATTCACCTTATCTCTCTTAACCTCTCATTACCTTGGGGGTACTTTTTGTGATTAGGACTAGTTAGTAGTTCCTCCTTTTCACTTTTACCCTATCAACATTGCGACCACAGTGGGAGGTTATTAGTTTCTTGTCCAGCATGATATTCCCAAGCACGAAATAGGAAGAGAGAACGGAAGGGATTCCTTCTAACTTAGATAACGTGATAATGGAAGACGTACATGGAGGAAGCGATGATAAGGAATTGATCCGGGAAGTTGTCACTAAACTGATTATACAGGTGCAGGAGCACCACCAAATGAACGAAGGTCTATCAAGAGACAACACGAGCTGCGAGGGATTATGAAACGAGCAAGAGAGCAGAGTGCGACAACGTCAAGAATGGTTAGTGCTAAGAACAATGTTAAAGGGATGACTGAGATGCGATCGCCAAATATCTTGAAATGAATTACCGAGTAACGAAACATGATGCCTATGATTCATTGGACCCGCCGTACTCCACGGAGGTCGCCGACTATCAGTATCCTGAGGATTATCCATCACCAAAGTTCAAAACTTATGGAGGAAAAGGAAATATGCGAGAACATGTAAGTTGCTTCGTGTCAGCAATGAATGCCTACGCTCAAGCCGAGAACTTATGTATGCGAGAATTCCCCAAATCACTTACAGACAAAGCCCTTACCTGGTACGACAAACGAAAACCGGGGAGTATTGATTCATGGCCCGCAATGGTAAAACTCTTTTTAAAGAAATTACACTCCACTCAGAGGAGAGTCACTGCTCGGATATCCGACTTCGCTGACGCCATGGTCTCAGGAGGGGTCGGACACACCTGGTAGCAGCACTATGTCAATACTGCATCCCCGTCATTCTTTAACAATCGATCTCAAATGAACGAAAGTGGAAAGGGAGCGACCACTTTCAACTCATATCGAAGACAAACGGGAAGAAGAGGAGGACGAACAGATGGGGGAAGGTCTAATCCTCCACCTCATTTACCGTGCATCAAAGAACAGATAGTGGGAATTCTAGATCAATGGGTGGCGAACAAAGAGGAAAATTTACCACCAGTGTCCGTAGAGCCCACTGCAAAACGATATTACCATTTTCGTAGGAGAGTGCATCACCCGAATGTGGAATATTTCTCCATCCGCTACATTGTTCATAGGAAGCAAGACAAAGGGGAATTAGAAATAGGAGATCAGTACATAAATAACGACCCTCTCCCTCAGCATCAGGTTATGATAATTTCGCACGATCCAGCGGACGGAGAAGCCTGGAGAACTTGGGAAGATGTAGAATATGAAGAGGTGTGTGAAGCATCTGAGGCAATAGCCTCCCGGATACAAATGGAATCGCCAGCAAGTTTGCACAAACCGTCATGGCACAATAATTTTTCGATTCTTTAGGTTTCAGCGAAAATCAAATCCGTGAAGCATCAAAAGCAATTACTGCGATCGCCTTGGGAAATCCATATGATCCGGTGCCTAACGGAGTCATTACTTTTACAGACGAATATGGGAGAACATCTCCGCCCTCCTGTACTTGATAGCCTTCATTAATAAGCATCCACTTAAGAGAGCATTTATGGATGGAGGGGCGTCTCTCAATTTGATTTCACTACACACATTGGAGCTACTCGGGGTATCACAGTCGGCAATAAAAATGCATGCAATGACCGTAAGAGTATTTGGAGGATAAATCCAAACGACGATTGAAATAATGCATTTGGTAATGAAGATCGGACCTATCAGAGCGCTCACACCCTTCTACGTACTTGAAGATGACATTACTTTCCACGTTCTGCTTGGAAGATGATGGATTTTGAACCACAAAGTGGTAGAGTCCACGTACCACCAATGTATCAATACCAATATCTGAGGTAAGCACAAGTTTACCAAAAAGACCTCGAAGAGAGAGAATGTCCGGATTCCTCGCGGCAAAAATGGTGAGAAGTTCATCTTCTCAACTGGGCAAACAAGGGTCTTTGGATTTAGATCGGAACAAGCAGGGCACGAAGGGTACAATGGAAGCTACAGAAGAATTGGCGAACTGGGCTGCAGTGGTAAAGGGTAAACAGGCTATGAGAAAGGAAATCACTGATGTGGAGAATCGAACGAAAGAAGAGGGCGTTTGGAACACGGATACAGGAAGACAAAACAAAGGCACAACAGCTCGTAACAATGAAGAAGGAGAATGGAATATGGTAACAGGAAGAAAGAACAAAGGAGTAACAGATGACACTCATCAAGAAATCTCGATTGATTGTAAGTACAAAGTGTTTGTTCTAACAAAAAAAAATGACGGAATTATTTTTGATGAGCAAACTAGGAATACAAAAAAGATCATACAAGTAACTGTATGTCCTGAAGGAGTGATTTGGATGAAAAACATACTGAAGAAGGAATCAAAGAAAAGCTACTATGGATCCTGGTATTGGACCTTTCACAGAGAAGATGAACATATTTTGTTTTCACGAAATAGAAACAAACATGGTGAGTTCTTCCGTGCAACTATCTCTACAAATGGAATCAAACAGTCTATGTGTTTTCCTGCAGAAGAAGGTTCATCACAATGGTTAAGCTTTGTTTCGGCATTTGCGAAGGTGGTGATGAAAAAGACGTTTAACAAACCAAAGAACGCTAACAATTTTCGTCCACCAAAGGAAGTTAGTCAGCAGAACTCACATCCAACCTATCAGCCAACAGTGAAAGCACCTTCAGTGCCAAAGGTCACCAATGGCTCTAACTGGAGTCAAGCCGTGATCATCGAAATATCAAAGGAAGTCATATCGTGGAACAGTATCGGCCAGGAGGTTGCCAGAAGATTTAACATGGATCTGGACTTCAATATTTTCCCGTTCGAACCAACGAAAGCATTCTTCTTCTCCTCACAGCAAGATCGTGACTCATTGATTCAAAAAGGATTATGGAATTTTAATGATATGACTATCAGACTTCTACCATGGTGGAATGCTTCCAACGCTATCACACTGAACGAAATCGACAATGAAGGATCATGGATTCAAATTCATGGTGTTCCATTTAATCTGTGGGGCATTTCATTTTACAATGAAGTTAGCCAAAAGTTCGGCGGTCTTATTGAAGTTCATCAATCTACTACAAACTGGGAGGACGCCTCATCCATTCGTCTAAAAGTTCGCAGTTATTATGGTCTCATATCTTCCTTTCTATATCACCATGGGTGCTATTCATTCCCGATCAGAATCTCCCCGTTGAAGATGATCAATGGGAAAGCGGATCGCACTCACCAGAAAACTAGAGTTCAAAAGAAGGAGATGGTTTCAGTGGAGCCGACAGTTCATGACACAACAAAAGAATATTCAGTCAATGCAGTTTGGCAGAGAACCCATCAACCATTGTTACGACCGCACGATTTACAGAGAAAAAATATGTTTAAAAGATTCGGCGAGGCTGGAAAAGGTAATAATACATTAGCAATTTCGAATTCAAACTTAAATCCGGAATCCAATGTACAAGGTGAATCGGTTTGGGTCGCGAATACGGACACAAGCGCAACGGACTCGGATTCGGTCACGGATTCGGACTCGATCACGGATTCAGAATTTTAGTCGGGTTCAGCGCCTGATTCAGATCCAAATACGTCAACTAACAATCCTAGTATCATCTCAATACCAGAACAACCATCAACAAAGAATGATCTACCAAAGTTTCAGAATGAAGACGAGATGAACGAATATCTGGCGAAAGCAATATCTATACCATACTTGCAAAAGAGGGACTCGTTCGAATCGCAAGGAAAGGAATTGATGATTTCATTCACGGAATCCCCTGCAAATATTGGCATCTTCGACTTCTTTTGGAAAACATCTGAAAAATGGAGCACCCTGAAACATAAGGTATCTCCTACCCTAAAAGATGATTTCGAAAATGTTTTACTGCAAATGGCTACACTGTGGCCAAATTTAGGCATTAACCTAAAAGGGTCGCAAGACAAAGTCAATGATGCCATGATGGAAACCTTCAAATCCCATCTTCAAAATTTTGATAGGGAGAATCAAAAGACTGCTTAAAATGCTAGGCGTTTTTTTTTAAGCTGGGTTTTTCAGTTTTAATGGATTTAAGTCTCGTTAATTGGAATATTCGTGGTCTCAATGATATCAGTAGAAGAGATGTTGTCAAGAAGAAAATCAAGGATTGGAAACCAGTTATCATGGCATTGCAGGAAACTAAACTTCAGCAATGTACGGATTTACTGGTTTGGCAATGCTGGAGTAACAAGTCCGTCAAATGGATTGATTCACCATCACAAGGAAGCTCAGGGGGTATCCTGTGTATGTGGGATTCCTCCAAAATTCAAGTTTTGGATTCCTTAATTGGGCCCTATTCAATCACCTTACTGTGTAAAAATGTTGTTGATTCTTTTCAATGGATATTCACTAGTCTGTATGCTCCTGGTGCTTCAAACACTGAAGACTTGAAGCTCTTCTGGAGGGAGATTGAGGAAATGAGGTGTTTTTGGAGATTTCCTTGGGTTGTGGGAGGTGATTTTAATGAAATCAGATTCACTCATGAAAGAACTTCAGGTGGGGAAGTAACTTCCGGTATGACCAAATTCAACAGATTCATCTCAAGACATCAGTTAATTGATCTCCCTTTGATTGGTGCCACCTACACTTGGACAAATAATCAATCTCAAAGTATCAGAAGTAGAATTGACAGAATTCTTGTGTCTCCTGATTGGGAATGCCGTTATCCTAAAGTGATACAACAAGCTCTTGCAAGGCCTTGTTCTGATCACAATCCAATTGCTCTTATTTCTCAGGGGCTGAAGCATGGACCACCACCATTTCGATGTGAGTATTTCTGGTTTTCACACCCAGACTTCCTTTCTTTGGTCAAAGATATGTGGCTCTCCTTTTCTTTTTCAGGAAGTGCTGGCTACATTTTCTGCAAAAAGCTTCAAATGCTTAAAGTAAAGCTCAAGGAATGGAGCAAGTCGGAGTATGGAGCAATTGATAGCATACTTGAAGAATTGGAGGACATCTTCACGACTCTGGATGCTACGGAGGATGCCAACAATGGTCTTACTGATTCTCAATGGGTATAAAGAACCACGGCTAGACAAGAATTTTGCAAGCTAACTACTATCAATGCAGAGAAGTTAAGGAGCAGAGCAAGAGTTTCTCACATTAAGGACTTTGAGAACAACACAAAATACTTTCACAGGCTGGCTAATGAGAGAAGAAGAAGAAGTTATATTGGCTCCATTAAGGTAAATGAAACAATGACTAGCAATGAAACAGAGATCAAAGCTGGCATTGTCTCTTATTTTCAGGAAATCTTTCAATCTCAAAGTCCTAGAAATATTTCTATGGAGGGCATGAATTTCAACAAAATTTCAGAAGAGATGAATGTAGCTATGCAAAAAGACTTTGAGGAAGATGAATGTTTGGCAGCCATAAAACTCTTGGGTCAACTGAAATCTCCAGGGCCAGACGGTTTCCCTATTAAATTCTATCTTATTTGCTGGGATTTCCTCAAAGAAGATTTCTTACAAGTGATGAAGGAACTTCAGAATAAAGGCTTTCTTGATTGGAGGTTGAAGAATACCTTCATTGCTTTAATTCCAAAAAAAGACTCTGTAGAGGAAATCAAAGATTTGAGACCGATAAGTTTAATTCACGGCGTATACAAGATTATATCAAATATTCTTGCTGAAAGATTAAAGCTTGCTCTTCCCCACATAATATCTCCACATCAATCTGCCTTTGTGAAGAAAAGACAAATCCTAGATGGTGTCTTAATCGCTAACGAGCTGATCGACTCTCGGATAAGAAGTGGCAAACCAGGTATTCTTTGTAAAATAGACTTTGAAAAAGCCTTTGATCATGTTAATTGGGACTTCATAGATGAAATCTTAAAGCTAATAGGGTTTGGTGACAAATGGAGAAGATGGATAAGTTGTTGTGTCGAGTATGTTAAGTTTTCAGTTCTCATCAATGGCAGTGCAACTGGGTTTTTTACTAGCAAGAAAGGCATCAGACAAGGTGACCCCATCTCACCATTCCTCTTCTTATTGGTTGGAGAAGCTCTAAGTTTCATGATCCAGAAAGCGCAAGATCAAGGTCTCATTTCTGGTTTTCAGGTAAAACCAAATGGCATGCTAATTAGTCACCTACAATTTGCAGACGACACCTTAATCTTTCTAGATGCAAATGTGGAGCAGGTTAAAAGTTTAAGACTCCTTCTCCTCTCCTTTGAGATGCTCACAGGCCTGAAAATTAACTTCGCAAAGAGTCAAATTTTCGGAGTTGGCTACGACGAAGATCTCTCAATCTTCTCTTCCATCTTGGGCTGTTACAGTGGATTCCTTCCTACAACTTATCTTGGCCTCCCCCTAGGCGACAGGTGTGGCGGCATTGCTAAGTGGGATAAGGTAATTGAGAAGTTCATACAAAATCTGGCAGGCTGGAAAAAACCCCTCTTATCTAGAGCTGGGAAAATCACCCTCATAAATAGTGTCTTGGCAAGTTTGCCAATCTACTACATGTCTCTGTTCGAAATGCCCGCCTCAGTTATTAAGAAGATTGAAAAGATCATGAAGGACTTCTTATGGAACGACAACAAAGGTAATAAAAAGCTTCATCTGGTGAAGTGGGAGGCTTTAGCTAGAAGAAAGAAAGTTGGAGGTTTGGGCATAAAGAACTTAAAACAGGTCAATCATGCTTTACTAACAAAATGGTCTTGGAGATATGCAGTAGAAGACACAGCCCTTTGGCGAGCTCTGGTCGAAGAAAAGTACAGTTCGGGAGATGTCAGCTGGGCCTCGAAAAATCCAACATGCACCTATGGTAAATCTGTGGAGAGCCATCATGAAGTTCCACCCAACCTTTCGCAAGCACATCCGTTTCAAGGTAAACAATGGAAATCTATGCAGGTTTTGGACTGATAACTGGCTTTACAGGCATTCAATCAAATCGTGCTACCCCAACTTATACGCTGTGTCGAGAGCAAAACACTATATTGTAGCTGCTATGGGAAGTGCTCTAGGCAATACAGTTTCTTGGAACCTGCATACTCCTACAAGACTAAATGTTGCTGCCAGAGTGGAGTTTGCTCTTCTCTCTTCTGATCTGAGTAACTTCAACTTCAACGAGTCTGAGCCTGATGTACTGCAATGGTCCTTAACTAAATCCAACAAGTTCTCCGTCAGATCAGTGTATGACACTCTTGCTGCTAATGATGAGTCATTGCTAACTGGACCTATCTTCAACATCATCTGGAAGTTGAAATGTCCACCCTCTATTGGTTTCTTCCTTTGGTTACTGGCTTACAATCGACTTCCCACAAGAGATCTGTTGACAATAAGAGGGATGGAGGTGCCACAAGCCTGTTTATTTTGCCATGAAGAAGAAACTTCTTCCCACCTCCTGCTGCACTGCACTTTTGCTAGCCAGGTTTGGAATTACTTCATGAATCACTTCAAATGGAATTTTACAATGCCTTCTAATATGATCGCAATGTTTTGCAAGCCTGGACCTCTATTCACAACAAGAAAGAGAGCACAAAAGCTTGGTCTATTCTTCCCCGCCGCTATTATGTGGAGTCTTTGGAAAGAAAGAAACGCTAGAGCCTTTAATGGTAAAGCCTTTCTTTGCGCGAGCCATCATCAACAAAACCATTTACTGTCTCTTCATTTGGTCTTTATCTATAACAGATTTTGAATCTGTGGATGCAAATACTGTAATGACAAATTGGTCTCATATTTACTTTGCAAACTAAGTTGGTAGCTTGTTACCTTCTTTGGTTACCTTAGGGTGGTATAAGGCTTTTATACCCTCTTCCTTTTTGATCAATCTATTCACTTCTTTGCCGATCAAAAAAAAATAATATCTGAGGTAATCAGTATCGCATCCCCGCCACAGGTAACCTGTTTGGTCCGGAAGAAGCCTACATGGCTGATGCGGTCTTTTACACACAGCCTATCACGGATCAAGAAGTCCAGCCGGAGTATTTAATACCTCTACCAAAATGGGAGGAACTTCAGACGACAGAGTAAGTAAAAGAAAAAACTAAGTCAGTGTTAAGTCTGTCATGAATGGGACCCGCCGTAGCAAATAAAAGGCAAAAATTGGAGCAAAAGATGTCTAATTCAAACGTTTCTCACCACCAGAGGGCGGACACATATACCGCTTACAAAAATTAGCCAGGGAAGTCTCTCAGCATCGATATCACTGCGCAATATCGTCAATAGATGAAGAGATGATAGAGACAACCCCTATAACAGGCGAGCAACGTGAGGAGGCGGATGCAAAGGTCTCAGAAGAAAAAGTAATGCAAAATTGACCTAAAGAGAAAACATCCACTGATCCGACACTTGATGGGCTCGAGGAAATCAATCTCGAATCAGCAGAGCGCCCACGCTGTGTGCGCATTAACAAACACCTACAAGGAGAGCAGAAAGAGTGGATGACCCAATTGCTTCACGAGTATCGGGACGTATTCGCATTCAAGTATGATGAAATGCCTGGCCATGATAGTAATCTGGTTGCTCATAACTTGGGTGTCTCGCCTGAGTACAAATCAGTTAAATAGTGGAGCCGTAATTTCCCGGAAAAGATAGAGCTCGTTATCAAAGAATAAGTATAGAAGTTGCTCGAAGCCAGATTCATCGAGCCGATCCAACACCCCATATGGTTAGCCAGTGTTTTCCTAGTAGCAAAGAAGAGTGGGAAGGTTAGGTGCTGTGTCGATTATCGAGTTTTGAACCGAGCTTATCCAAAAGACGACTTCTCAGCACCAAACATAGATATGATGGTGGAAAATACATGCGGCCATAAGATGTTCTTGTTCATGGATGGATTCAGCGGATGTAACCAAACCATAATGGCGGCAGAAGACGCTCATAAGACAGGCTTTCAAACACCATACGAAAACTTATATTATGTGGTGATGCCCTTCAGATTGAAGAACGCGGGAGCGACTTACCAATGAGCGATGGTGGCCATATTCCATGATATGATGCATCAAATTATGGAAGTATAAATAGATGACATAGTGGTAAAGTTAAGAGCCCGGGAAGATCATTTAGACCATTTGAGGCGCGTCTTCAATAGATGTAGAAAGTATCACCTTAAAATGAAACCTCTCAAATGCGCATTTGGAGTCACCTCCGGGAAATTCCTAGGATTCGTATTCACGGATCAAGGCACCCAAATCGACCCAAGCAAGGTGGAGGCAATAACCACTATGACACCACCCGCGAACGTCTAAGAATTACAAGCATTCATCGGGCGGATATCATACGTGCGAAGATTTATCCCGGGATCAGCTCAATTGTTGTCCGTCTTTCTGCCACTACTAAGAAAAAACAAATAGTTCGAATGGGGAGATGACCAACAACGAGCATTCCAGAAGCTCAGTGTTTGATTAGCACGCGCGTCTTACGACCACCGATCAAGGGAGAACCACTTTACCTATATACGGCGTTCACTGATCTAGCAATCGGATCCCTTCTGCCCCAAGACCTTGACAATGATCAGTTGTGTCCAATCTACTACATCATCCGGGGGTTCAGAGAAGTGGAATTTAGATATTCGAAGGCATATCACGCCTACGTGGCGCTCATGTATGCTACACATAAACTCCAACCATATCTACTCGCTCATGAAACTATAGTGGTCGAGACAGCCAATCCAACCGCTTATTTGGCACAAACCGAGTCCTGTCCGGAAGAACATCTCTCTGGTTGTTACAGTTGTCCGAATTTGAGTTAAAATATCAACGATCTAAAGGAGTCCGCAGACAAGTGATCGCAGATTTACTAGTTGCATTCCCAGGAACAGACATAATGGAACTAAGTGACGAAATACCCTAAGAAGTTGCGGAAGCGAAAGTAGAAGAGCGGTGGATGATGTTTTTGATAGATCATCATATGGCTCTCATAGAGGAGCATGCGTTGTGTTCGAGACACCCATGCAGGATCTGTTATCGTACGTATTCAAATTAGATTTTGAGTGTAGTAACAATGTGGCGGAGTATAAAGTGTTGATCCTAGGATTGCGTCTGGCAGAAGAACTTAATCTTGGGGAGATAGATATAAAGGGAGACTCAAAACTGGTTACAAACCAAGTAACAGGGGATTTCCAGGTAAAAGAAGCGCATCTGGCCCCTTATCGCGCAGAAGTCCAAGAGTTATTGGAAAAAAGAGGAAGCACGGTTATAGAGCATACATGGAGGACTTCTAATCGGCATGCAAACGTGTTAGCCACCCTAGCAGCAAAGATGTGATTAAACGAAGCTGAAGAAGGCACAGTTGTAGTAAAAAGAAGATCATTACCAAGTACTTGGAGAGAAGACGCGGTATTCTAGCAGAAAGATGATTGGAGGTAGACTTACATCGACGATCTGGTCAAAAATACCAGTGAACAGCTATTACAATCAAAGGTGTTAAAACAATTCGTCATAGTATGTGGGGCGATGTATTACAGAACTCCCAAAGGGGCACTTTCATGCTGCATAGGAAGAATAGAAGCACAAGAGATTTTAAACCGTGTCCATGAAGAATCCTGTGGGCAAACAGGCGGTATACCATGTATCGTCGACTACAAAGAATGTGCGTCTATTGGCCAAATATGGCAGTCCAATCAGCGGAAGTACAAGATAAATGCAAAGATTTCCAAGCGCCCTCGTCACAGGATGAAGATGCAGTGCAAAAATAGAATATTGGAGGAAGCCATATGTGGAGTATCTCGAACACAGGCGCCTACCACAGAATAGGCATCAGTGTAGGTGTAAATTATACACAGATCCAGGTGGCGATATCCTAGGCCTGATACACTCAGATACGAAGAAACGCAAAGCATAGAAGGAAGATTAGGGGGCGCGAGATTTAAGGAGCCACGTGGATCGGGCGTGCAGACATCGGACAAGACTTGATCTGGACTTCTGATAAAGATGATACAGACAAGACAGGGCGGGTCAAACAAGGTGATATGGTCAAAAGGGTAAGAAAGTAGGAGACGCATCGGCCAATCGTAAGGGCGGCAACCAAGACAAGCGACATCGGGCCATCGGAACACCAGACGAGGTCGGCTTGGATAAGAGACAGGCGAGGGATGAAGTCACATCGGCCACACGAGACAGCAGAAGTCGGCCCAACAACAGAACAACAACTAGATGTAATGTGACCAACACCCTAACTTAGTTGTATGTAACCTCTTCTATAAATAGAGCGACTCGAATTCAAGAAGGGGCAGGTTGTAATCTTTGGGGAGAGAAATAGAGAGAAACCCGAGTTAGCATTAGAGAGAAGTGAATGAGAAGTAAGTGCATCTTGTAAGGAAATCCCACTAAGAGCAACACCATTGTAACACCGCAAAGTAATAAGATTCATCCTTTCACCCCCGTGGACGTAGGTAATCATACCGAACCACGTATATCTTGTGTTCATGGTTGAGCGTTTACTTTCGTTTGAGAAGAGTAGTACATTTCTATCCTTTGGATGTAGTTTGTAGTAAAATGCATCTACATTCTGGCGCCGACTAAGGGGACACGACTAAGATCTCCGGATACCTTGCCATTAAAGTCTTCAGAGACGATCAACAGCTCCTCAATACACGTTAATGTGTTGGAGTAGAAGCTACGATGAACTCTGTTGGCCGAAGTAATGGCTGTTTTGAGTCATTTACTGAGCATCTAAAGTCATAGTAGTAGCAGCGTCCTCTTAGCGTCTTCAACAGTTTGATCGACAGAGAAACTTCACGAGCTCACCAGCGACTAACAGTTCGGGTTAGAAGCTACGTGAAGAATCTGTTGAAGGGACGACTGTTTGTTCTTGATAATTGTGTGTTTGTTAGCGTTAAGCGAGTTGTTTTTAGCTGCGGTAAGAAGTTGGGTGCTCGGAGTTACCAAAAGTTAGCGTTTTAGATGTTTCATCGTATAGTGAACTGTCGATCAAGTATAATTTTTAGCCGACGGTGAAGCGTAGGTCGTCGGAAAGGTCGTAATTAAATCTCGAGAAAGTGGAGTTAGTACAAGTTCAAATTAATTCTAGGGGATACTTGCCGTACTTTCTAAGCATCACGTGCATAAGATCAATGATTTGGAGCATGTAGAACAAAGGACAAACTAACTTAAATGCATAGGTCGAGTACGGAGAGCGACGTCGTACGGAGTGATAGTGACGGGGAAGTGAGTACAGCTGCAGATTCAGCATAAGACCAAAATAGGGAAGATAAACGGAACCCACCTGATAACCAAAGTTGACCCTGCATAGTGACAGTAGTCGTAGGGTCGAACGTTTCGCCTTTTTTGTCCGTGCATTTTGTTAGAAAATTCAGGTCGAAGTAAGGGGTTCTTTTTCGTATTTGCTGACGTAGGTACGGGCGATACTCGGCTTATCACGCGACGTAACTAATGGCTAGCACATCAGGGACGATAAGGATGTTAAGGAATCGCACGGTCACTAGCAGCAGCATGCAGGCAGGGATAACGGGGCCGAGGCAAGGGAACAGTCGACAACCACCGCCCGAGGAATCTCATGCAGCTGCGCGAGGGATGCCTGTTGTAAACGAGGAAGTAGATTTGGGACGGGACGATAACACCTTACCTCTGCACCAGATTATATTAACTCAGAGAAGAGCCGATCAAGTCGATGGACTTACAGCTTCATACACCGATGACGATGAGGAAGCACTTGCGGCGCGAGCTCAGAGGCAATCAACGAGGCGACAAATTGAACACCAGGAAGCTTTGGGAAGGGAACAAGAGCGTCTTAGGCAGATTCAGTTGGGGCGAGCAATAGCAAGTGACATCGGCCCGACAACCATTCAAACTGCCAATCATATAACCAATCCAATACCGCCCCCACCACCCACATCAGCACCATTACAACCTCGGCCATACCAACCCAATGGACATTCCAGTCATGAAAGTACGGACCCGACGTTGTTGGCCATTTTGGAGAGTCAGAGGAGACAAGAAGCGGCACTGAGGGAACTCCAGCAGCGGAATTTAGCCTTGGAGTATGAGAACTACCAACTGAGGAACCAACGGACCAGATCAAGAGGGTCGTCAAGCCGAGGAACATCGGGTTATCGTGGCCGATCCGATCACATGCCACCCATGATAGGGCAGAGTAACATTAATCGGCCCAATCAGTCAGGTCAGCCGCCATTACCTCCGGTTCCCCCAACGCAGAGATATGGACCACCCGAGGACTCGTCCACCGATGAAGAAAGGCGAGGAAGGGACGGGCGACAAGATCAGACAACTCAAGCCAAGCTTAAGGAGTTGGAAGCAAAAATCAAGCAACTTTCGGGCGGAAGCGAAGAGGATAAGCTGGCCGAGATTATGAGTGAAGCCGAGAAAACGCCTTTCTCTCAAGAATTGGAACAAATGCCGTTCCCACCTAAGTGTGCTTTACCTTCATTCCCCTCTAGATTCGATGGAACTGGCGATGCGACCGAACACCTTAAGATGTATACCATGTCACTGATCCAGTGGAGAAGTAACCCGGTAGTCATGTGTAAATTCTTTCCAGCTAGTTTGGAGGGCGAGGCGCGAGATTGGTTTTATTCGCTCGCACCTGGTTCGATCAACGGGTACGATGCGCTAGTCGAGGCCTTCCTTGAGACCTATATGCATAACAGTCGACCTCGGCCAAGAATGAACAAGCTGTTTACCCTCGCCCGAAGATTCAGAGAGCCATTGAGAACCTTGACCGACAGATGGAGGAAACTGTGTACCGAAATCGGGAAGGTACCGGTGGACCAAGCCATCTTTGGGTTTGAAAACGCGTTGGGGAGATCGGACCCCATTTGGATTGCCATGTTTTCTGAAAAACCTAAGACCTTAAAGGAGATGAGAAGAATGCAAGAACACTACATCGCCTTGGAAGAAATTCAGGCCGAATCAAGAGATAGAGGGGTACAAGAAGCCAGTGCTGAAGTCGGTACTGAAACTAAAACGGTCACGGACGACCATATCAGGCGATCAGAAAAAAGATCGGACCCTCCCCCGAGGAGCAGTGAGAAGAGGGAATGGATGGCCAAAGGGAAGAAGCCGAAGCAGGAAGCCCGATCGTATACCCCACTAAACGCTTCTTTGGAAGAGGTGTTCAAGGAAGTTGAGAAGAGGAGCGACATCAACTACCCAGCATCGAGGGGGTACAGTTCCAAGAGACCAGAGATCACCCCGAATACTGTCACTACCATCAGTATAGGGGCCATTCCACCAATAACTGTCGAGAGGTGAAAGATATTGTTCAACACCTTATCCGCGATGGATATTTGAGGCAGTATGTCCGCCACCCCCTTCGGCCGGAAGCAGCACCCGATGCGCCAGTTCATCAAGTCCGCATCGATAGGGCGAACCAATTCGTAAACACCATTTCACATTCGGCTATGCAAAACTACGCTCTCGGCCCAGTAATCACCACTAGGATCCATAAAAGGGATCGTGATGGTAAAGAGGTATTTAGCGTAGCCAAGTCTCTTCCCATGGAACCCTGGATGACGGTGCCCATATCGTTCTCGGCTAAGGATGTCCCAGCAAACGGACAGGCACACATCGATCCACTAGTCATCACACTGTTGATTGAAAAGTGGGGAGTAAGAAGGATTCTTGTAGATAGTGGGAGTTCAGTCGAGGTACTGTTCTACGACACGTTCAGAAGAATGAAACTCTCAGACGATATGCTCGTCCCATCCACATACCGTATCTACGGCTTCAACGGCACAGTAACCATCCCGAAGGGCGAAGTAACTTTAAGAGTTTCAGATGGTGGTGGCTACCTCGACACACTAACCACTTTCTGCGTAGTCGACGTCGCTTCACCTTATGAAGCCATTATCGGGCGCCCATGGGTTGCGGGGATAAAGGGCGTGGCATCGGCCTACCATCAAAGGTTAAGGTTCCCGACTTGCAAGGGAATAGCGGAAGTTATGGGCGACTTTCAGGCGGCACGACAATGCATGAAAGTTGACATAGAAATAAATGAGCATCGGCGAG
The DNA here is from genome assembly GCA_023529315.1 of Papaver bracteatum. Lineage (NCBI taxonomy): Eukaryota > Viridiplantae > Streptophyta > Magnoliopsida > Ranunculales > Papaveraceae > Papaver > Papaver bracteatum. The sequence goes on along the minus strand of JAJJWX010003277.1, from coordinate 753,774 downwards.
CTCGGCAAAGGCAAGAAAAGAACAAAGAAAAGGAAGTGAAGGCAGCAAAAGAATTGGAGGAGGCAATTTCTCAAGCGGTCCTGGCACACGAAACGCGAGAACAGGACCCTTTATAGCAATTAAAGGAAGCATCCCCAGTCGGGGAGACCAAGTCAAACTTCTCGACAGTTGAGCCGACTAAAGAAGTAAACTTGGGAACGATAGAGGAACCTAAAGTAGTGAGGATCGGGGCATTACTATCGGACGAAGAAACCAGTAAACTCACGACGTTGTTAAAAGAAAACCTGGAGGTATTCGCTTGGGAAGTGCATGATTTGGAGGGTATCGACCCAAAGGTCTGCTGTCATCACTTAAAAATTGATCCGAAGTTCAAACCGGTTAGACAAAAAATGAGGCGTATCGCGCCAGAGTTACAAGCGGCGGTCGAGGTCGAGCTGAAGAAATTACAAGAATCCGGAATAATAAGGAAGTCCCACTACCCACAGTGGATATCTAACATGGTCGTGGTACCAAAAAAGAAAGGGGGAGTCCGAATATGTATTGATTTCAGCGACTTGAACAAGGCCTGCCCGAAAGACAGCTTCCCCCTTCCCAGTATAGATCAATTAGTAGAATCAATAGTGGGATACGAGGCGATGACTTTAATGGACGGATACATGGGATACAACCAAATACCACTGGCGCCCGAGGACCAGGAACACACATCCTTCTTCACGCCAAGGGGATTGTATTGTTACACCAAGATGCCATTCGGACTTAGGAATGATGGGGCTACATACCAGCGATTGGTAGGCGATATGTTCGAAGACAAGATTCACGATACCATAGAAGTTTACGTGGACGACATGTTAGTTAAGAGTCGGAAATCAAAAAACCACGTCCGAGACCTTCGAGAGATCTTTCAAACAATGAGGAAACACAAGATGAAGATTAATCCTGCCAAGTGTGACTTCTGGGTCACATCGGGGAAATTCTTGGGCTACATCATCACTCCCAGGGGAATAGAAGCGGATCCCGAGAAGGTACGAGCCGTCATTGACATGCCATCTCCCGCGACGGTGAAAGACGTGCAGAAACTAAATGGGTGCATAGCCGCATTGGGGCGATTTGTGTCACGATCATCGGACAAATGCAAGGCTTTTTACGACATCTTGAAGAAAGGAGAAAATTTCCGATGGACGGACGCAAGCGAAGAAGCTTTTCAAAATATCAAGCTACACCTAGCTAGCCTCCCGGTACTTCAAAGGCCTGAGCCGTCAGAAATTCTCACTTTATACTTAGGCGCGACACCCTATGCCATAAGTGCGGTATTGGTTAAAACAGAGATGGGCGTGGAAAAGCCGGTGTACTTCGCCAGTAAAACTTTAAGTCCGGCAGAGAAAAACTACACTAGAATGGAGCAGATGGTGCTCGCGCTAGCCTTTGCTGCCTCTAAACTACGAACGTATTTTCAAGCTCATCGAATACGGGTGCTCACCAAATCGCCTATCGAAGCGGTCTTGGATAGTGCTGGGCGATCGGGGAGAATCTCCAAGTGGGGAGCCATAATCAAACAATATGATGTGATATACGAGACAAGAACCGCGATCAAGGGACAAGTAGTGGCCGATTTCTTGGCAGACTTCCCCCTCAGTGATGAGGACGAGGTAGAAGATATACCGGGAATGACAGAAGAACAGGAGGGGCCGACGGACCTGCTAGCCGCTAGTAGCCCAACGCGATGGGAAGTATTTGTTGATGGGGCATCTAACAAAGACGGATCGGGTCTCGGGTTGGTGTTCACCACGCCAAAGGGGAGGAAGATTGTGCATTCGTTCAGGTTAGAATTCAAGGCAACGAACAACGTCACCGAATACGAGGCGGTGATCCATGCCTTACGGATAATTGTGGAAATGGGGTTGCATGAGGTTCGACTGACTAGTGACTCTCAACTAGTGATCCGGCAAATTACGGGCCAATACGCTACACACGATCCGGTGCTGCAAAAATATTGGGAGCTCGCCCAGTTTTACATTAAGCAAATCCCAGATATTAAATTCCGCCACATCTGCCGAAAGGATAACAGACACTCGGATGCTCTATCATACATCGCCTCACAGTTAGTAGACCCGAGCATTGAAGGGATACGCGTTATGAGGCTGCTTAACCCGTCTATCCCTGAAACACCAGAATCACGAATCGAAGTGGCCGTTAACACAGCCGAGAGATACAAAGAAGGCGACTGGAGAAAGCCGATACATCAATACTTAGAGACGGGTGAGCTACCTAAGAGTCGGCCCGAGATGAACAAGATCAAAAGTAAATCGGGCGCCTACGAGTTAAGGGAGGGGATCTTATATCGAAATTCCTACCTAGGGCCACTCCTACGATGCTTAAGCAGGGAAGAAGGCCATATAATCCTACATGAGCTACACTATGGGGCGGCTGGAAATCACAGCTCGGGAAGAAGCTTGTCGGCTAAGGCAAAAACAATGGGCTACTTTTGGATATATATGAACGAGGACGCGAAGCAAATGGCAAGAGCTTGTGAAGAATGTCAGCGTTTCGGGAAGAAAATCCATGCTCCCGGAGTACCGTTAAACTCGATCATAAGTCCGTGGCCTTTTGCTAAATGGGGAGTGGATATTGTCGGGCCGTTACATGTAGGAACAGGGCAAAGGAAGTATTTGATCGTGGCTACAGATTATTTTACCAAGTGGGTCGAGGCGGCACCACTGAGGCATATTCGAGATAAAGATGTTTTTAAGTTCATTTGGGATCATATCATTTGTCGCTTCGGGGTCCCGGCTGCCATCGTCTCTGATAATGGAAAACAACTACAGGGCGAGAACATTGATCTTCTATTTAACACTTACAACATCAGGAAGAGCAAAGCTACCCCGATTTACCCCCAGTGCAATGGGCAGGCCGAGATCACTAATAAGACCATCGCCGATAATATGAAGAAGAAACTGGACGGGGAATATGGCAACTGGTGCGAGGAATTATATAACGTCCTATGGGCATACAGAACCACACGGAGGGAAGCTACGGGGTTCTCCCCTTTTATGCTTACCTACGGGACCGAGGCGATTCTACCAACAGAAGCAATGATACCTACCACAAGAACTGAAGCGTGGAGGCGAAACGTGTCATCCGATCTGATCTTGGCTAAACTCGACGATTTGGAAGAAACAAGAGAGATGGCGCTACAAAAAATGGAAAATTATCAGAGGAGGTTACAACGGGAGTACAACAAGCGCGTTCGACCAAGAGAGTTTAATCCCGGGCAGCAGGTATTGAAATTTCTAGCTGAATGGGAGCGCGACAAAAAGGGCGGAAAACTAGCACCAAAATGGGGCGGGCCATATATAATTGAATCTAAGGCGGGCGAGGGATCGTATCGACTACTGCGACTCGACGGAACCAGAGAGCTCAAACCATGGAACATCCGATTCCTGAAACTCTATCATCCTTGACGGGCAATGCGAAAAAACACGGTAAGCAAACGTGTCTTCTATCTCTGTGAAACCGTGAGGGGTATGGGATAGGGCACAAGCGTCTAATGGTCATTCGTACTCGGGGCAATGCCAGTGTGGAAGTGCCGAGGTGACTTACACTCGAATGGTCATTCGTACTCGGGGCAAAGCCAGTGTGGAAGTGCCGAGGTGACTTACACTCGAATGGGCATTCGTACTCGGGGCAACGCCAGTGTGGAAGTGCCGAGGTGCCTTACAGTCGCCTGGCTATTCGAACTCGGGGCAGTGGCAGTGTGCAAGTGCCGAGGTAGCCTAAGGGTTCTGGTGGTTGGAAACCAGTTCCAAAGGTTGTTTAGACGCGAGGTCTACTCAGCTAGGTGGCCTACTTACATCTGAAAGGTCACCACCATCGCAAGTGGGCGTGTCCACTTGCCCGAGATCGGTTGATCGATAACCACTCGGGACCATCGGACCTAGAACTAGGATGACTGGTACCCTTCCACTGAATCCAAAGAGATAGTGATGAGATACCCCGATCAGGACATGGCATAGGGCCCGATGACCCTCCTTGTTGGGTGTGTTCGACAGAAATGGTTAGAGTTCTAACATATAAAAGCAACAATTGCAGGGCATAACACCAGGAACAAAAGCGAAACAAACAACGTCGGGCGTTAATCAACAAACGGTCGGGGCAACATGCAGAACAAGAAACAAATCGATAGTGTCGTGCAACAACCAACACCCAGAGGAGCAACATTCAAAACGAAAACCACATCGATCGCATGGTACATCAAGCAACAATCGCCAGAATAACATAAGAAACAAAAGCTAAATCAATAACACCAAGCGTCTGATAACAAAGTACGAAAAGCATCGCGCGGACGTACGAAATGAAAAGTTTAGCGGAAATGAAACAAACAACATCGGTGACGCAGCACCCCCATTAAAACAAACAAGCAAGGTAGCAGAAATTAAAAAGGGGAGAAGTGTTTAGAGCGATTTACAACCCGATGGAAGGGGCAACATAGTGACGCAGCACCACAAAAAGAAAGTTTAAACCTTGGGAGGAGCCGCGCCGGCCTTCCTCTGCGCGACCTCGAGCCGCTTCTTCTCCACCCAGTCCATAATGCCAACTTGAACTTTCTGATCTAACTCCTCCACATGGGCGACCCGTTCTTCCTCGAGTTGTTGGGTAATCTGGGAAGCGTTTTCCTCAGCCTCAGCTAACTTGAAGCCCAAATCGACCTCGGCCTGTTTCAATCGGCGAACCTCCAGATCAAGCTCCTGCGAACGTTTTTGCGCGGCTACAAAACCACAAATATAGGATGTTATTCATCGGATATAACTTAACATTTTTGCAAGAATAAAGCGCGATCTGGATCTAAAAAATGGCCTCAACACATCGGCTAAGAGACCTGACAGGGCGGGTAACACCGACTGAAGCGACTCTACCGACTTGGACAACTCATCCTCGGTCCTAGACAACTTCATGGTTAATTCGTTATAATGTTGCTCGTTGAACTCGTTACTAGGGCAATACTTCTTATGCTCGGCCCAATCGTTCATTAACCGATTACGCGACGCTTGGAGAACCGCAAGCTGCGATCTACTCCACTCTAAATCGCCCATAACTTTATCAAATTCACGCACTCGGCCCAGTAAATCGCTGTTAGCTCGCTCCACCACATCCTTATCTCTCAATATTCGCCGGCGATCCTCGTGAAGATCTCGATTCTGCAATTGAAGAGCGTTTACCCTTTGCTCCAAACTCGTGGCTAAAGCAGTTTTTTCGGCAACAAGACGCTGAGAAGATCCCAAATGAGCCCGTAAATTGTCCATCTCGGAAGGATCATAATCAAACCGGCGATGTCGTTCTAACTCGTCCTCAAGACCTGCAATCTCCTCAGTTTGACGGTCTATTTTGTCGTCTTTGTTTGCCATTCGTTGACGAAGATTTTCCACAAGGTCTTTCTCAATATCCCATTTTCTCTTCAGAATCCTAAACTCCGAAGTAGCGTCTATACTTATACTAGATACCTCGGCTAAGAAGAAGGATACCCGACTCAGGATACTGGCACGATAAACTCAATCAACACAAGTCAAGAAGAGTCATATACCTTGAGCATCGGCAAGTTTGATCTCCAGCTCGTTCGCGCGACCCTTCTCATTCTGAAGTTCAAGTTGGAGAGACTCTATCAACTGTTTATCTCGAAGGCGATTGGCGGCATCCAAGCGTACACGGTTCATGATCTAACACAAACAAACGAATTTGCATCATAAGCGACACTAAGGACAGAAATCGGAAGTGGGGCATTACTATACAGAATCGAGTCGCTCACCACAGTGTCAAGTGTCAAGGCGATGTCGCCATAACAGGGTACAACATTCAACATGTCTTCACCAGTATACTTCCCAAAGTCGGAGGAAGTAAGCGCACCCAAGGAATTCATGATCGGGCCAAAAACAGTGAAGCAGGTCTCGGCGCTAGAAGACGATCCCTCAGTAAACCGGGGCACACAGGGAAGCTCTACCGGAACATTAGTAACAACCTTCTCTACGGAGGGCGTCTCCGAGGGCTCCTGCTGGTCGCCCACACCTTGTTCACCGGCTTTTTCACCCGGCACAGTCTCTCCAAACAACTCATCCTCATCGGAAAGATCAATGAGGGGGCTCGTTTTCGGCGGTGGCTTAGCAATATCTTTACCTCTTCCAGGATTACGCCTAAGCGGAGTAGGGTCGACATCGTCAACGTCATCATCATCGCGCCTCGGGTGTTTCTGCACAAGTGTCTCGTCAGAACATGTGAAGGCAAAAAACAGGGGCAAGTACATGTACTTATAAGGGAATCATTATGTTTGTTACCTTCCCCTGGTCTTCCTCAACCCTTGTGCTAGCACCTCTTTTCCTAGACCCGAGAGTCTTTGTGGAACTGACCTGAGATTTGCAAACAACAACAAGTGACTAACTGACGCCCGAAGCTAACAAGATAGAAATCAAGAAAAGCGCGTACCTTATCGGCCTTGTCATCATTAACCACCCAGAAAGAATAGGGCTCAGCGGGAAAAGTAGGCGACGGGAAGTCACCATGAAGGATAGGACCTCGGACAAGAAGCGGAACTCGGGGATAGGTCGGATCATTAGAATGTCGGGCTCGCCTGTTGGAACCATGGCCGACAGGATCGGCATCCAGCATCATTCTTTCGACACCCTCGGGCATAGTTTTAACACGATGAGGACTTGCAGCAAACCCAGCAAGATCGCCCAGGGTCGAAGTACCAGCTCGATAGTTGACAAGGAAATTGGCAACGGTATACTCAGGAGCGTCCTCGGGCTTGTAGGTCGACCACTCGGCAGTAGAACCATGACCATCGCGGCGATCCCTCCACTCGTTCATAATTCGGAAAGTATTGCCAGTCCATTGAGCTAAAGCACGAGAAGGCCGAATCTGGGACAAAACTTCGTAATAAAATGGGCTATCAGGGTTGTATAAGGGAAGACGGAGACCTAGCTCTAGTTGACCCAGGGTGATAACCACACAATCGGCCGATTGCTCGTATTTCTTCATGTCCGCCTTCTTCAATATACCATTTCGGCCCGAGAGAAGGGTCACCTCGTAATTTTGGAGATCATACTTCTCCTTCAGTTGCTCGATAAATTCCTCATCGGAGAGATCTTTCACCACCCTTTTCTCGGACCTGCACGAAATAGAAGAAGAGCTATCAGCAAAAATAGATCTCATCGCGCGATCATCATGCCTAGAGGGGATCTCAAGCAAAAACAAAGAAACAAGCGAAGGGTCGTCGAACTCAGAAAAAACGTCATCAACGGACCTTTTCTCAGCCATGGAAGGAGAAGAATCCATTAACAGAGATAGTGCAGAGCTTGGTATTCGATAGAGAAAGACAAGGCGACTAACAGCTACGGTGACGATTAGTGAGGGGGAATTGAAGGAAGAAAAATCAAGAAAGTTAGGGTTTTTCAGAAGCGCAAAGCAGTGAAGGAATCCGGGGAGAAAAGCTACAGTTGCGGGACAGTAAAAGAAAATGACAGAGAAGAAGAAGGAAGAAAGAGGCGGGCTATTTAAAGGAGAGGAACCATAACCGACGTCGACGGTTACCAGTCATAAAGTGGAGTTAGTGGGGCGCTGCATGGCGGAATTCGCGGCATGACCAAAGACGTGGGAAGTTAGAACGAGGTTCTCCCACTCGTGTCTCCCACACGAGCGGAAGAAGGGGCATAAATGTAGGTGTAAATTATACACAGATCCAGGTGGCGATATCCTAGGCCTGATACACTCAGATACGAAGAAACGCGAAGCATAGAAGGAAGATTAGGGGGCACGAGATTTAAGGAGCCACGTGGATCGGGCGTGCAGACATCGGACAAGACTTGATCTGGACTTCTGATAAAGCTGATACAGACAAGACAGGGCGGGTCAAACAAGGTGATATGGTCAAAAGGGTAAGAAAGTAGGAGACGCATCGGCCAATCGTAAGGGCGGCAACCAAGACAAGCGACATCGGGCCATCGGAACACCAGACGAGGTCGGCTTGGATAAGAGACAAGTGAGGGATGAAGTCACATCGGCCACACGAGACAGCAGAAGTCGGCCCAACAACAGAACAACAACTAGATGTAATGTGACCAACACCCTAACTTAGTTGTATGTAACCTCTTCTATAAATAGAGCGACTCGAATTCAAGAAGGGGCAGGTTGTAATCTTTGGGGAGAGAAAGAGAGAGAAACCCGAGTTAGCATTAGAGAGAAGTGAATGAGAAGTAAGTGCATCTTGTAAGGAAATCCCACTAAGAGCAACACCATTGTAACACCGCAAAGTAATAAGATTCATCCTTTCACCCCCGTGGACGTAGGTAATCATACCGAACCACGTATATCTTGTGTTCATGGTTGAGCGTTTACTTTCGTTTGAGAAGAGTAGTACATTTCTATCCTTTGGATGTAGTTTGTAGTAAAATGCATCTACAAATCATTGCGACTGAGTATTCCTCCAAATGGGTGGAGGCAATCCCACTGGGAGATTATGATGGTGTCACTATTGAAAAGGCGAGGGTACCCAAATATACCTCAAGCTATTACTTTTCCTTCCTATAAGTTCTTTCCCCGAAAGTGATTGTCTATGGACTAAGTCGAGACAATACAACAAATAGGTTCGGACTTAACAACAAACACAATAGGATTCACGTATTGTCTATGGACATGAGATCGAGACAATACAACAACAAAGTGTGTTTACTTGATACAAAGGTTCGGACTTAACCAAACATAATAGGATTCACGTATCAAGTAAATTGGAATTAATGTTTGTGCAATTTACTTTAATTATAATAAAACAATTATAATGCAGAAATATAAAGTAAATGACACAACAAGATTTTGTTAACGAGGAAACTGCAAATGCAGAAAACCCCCGGGACCTAGTCCAGAATTGAATACTCTCAGGATTAAGCCGCTATACAAAATAAACCAACTTCGTATAGTTGAGACCAAGCAACTAAACCTATAGTTCACCTAGTTCCATCTGTATTTCCACGCCTCCAACCTGTAAACAAGTCACGTACTTGGACAAATTCCTTTGGTTCGTATTCCAAACAGTAAAGGAACAACAAATCTGTTTGGTATCAACTCTCTTCAACCAAGTGATATGAGTTACGCAAAGGTTCCCTTGTTTATCTTAACATAAAATCCTTTGCCAGGTTCCAAGATCTATCTTATGTTCAATCACCCAAAGGCAATCGTTAAGATTAAGCCAATCAATACCTTTAATCACAAGGAAACGTATTGATGCCAATCTTCCGAAATTAATCAATCCAATCTACCACAAGGATAAACCGATTATTAATTGGATCCTACTTTTCCCAAACAAGTAATGTGCACACCAAAGATTATAAAAACCAAGTCAGAAATCTTCAATATCTTCTTTGTCTTCAAATCTTCTTAGATCTTTAATAAACACCTGCACACAACTACTTGAATCTCTTGTGATCAATCACACATAGAACAGAGTCTGTTAACAATGGATTATCACAAGATCGTCTTTAGATCCCTGTCGAAACCTTGAACTAGTTTGAGTGAATCTTATATAAGAATAGAAGATTCTCAAGTATAAACAAACTAGGTGCAATTAAAGTTCAACCACCGTTAGTCAATCAAATCAATACGAAAACTAAAGATAAACCGCAATATCTAGTTTCCCACCAATGGGTCGCGCTAGAGCTTCTCAATCCCAAAGAAGACTTTAAATTGATCGGCCGTAAGAGATTTCACCTAATTAGATTACTCTCTTCTCCGATAGGCGGCTTCACCAGTAACAAAGACAAAATAGGAAGTCTATTGTTACGCAGGATTATTTTGCTAGAGATGCAAACTCAAAGTATTTATAGACAAGGAAGTTTGGACATCAAGGAATTTCAAAAACCGAAAATATTCTCAAGATATTTTTCATTACTACACCAAATTCGGTTTTCATAATTCTTGTGAATGCACTGTCCAAAAATACGATCAAAATCTCCTTGGAAAATCTTTAACTAGTAAATGCACATTACTAATTCTTATTTTCCATATATAATTAAAAACCCTTAATTAAAAAGATTCTTAACTTATTTAAATTCGATCTTGGGATTTACTTCCTTCTTAGCCTTTAAGGAATATCTTTGAAAAATATAGAAATGCACCGTGTTCAAAGAGTGTCGATATCTTACTCTTGCAAGTCCTTTTTCATACTTGCTCACTTGAAACCGATTTACCACACTTCCAAACAAGTTTAGAATTGGTTCATCTAACTTTCAAGAACTATGTGATTGATCAAGTAACACTCAATCAAAAACCATGGGCTTACGGTTCTACCAAAAAAAAAATTTGTTCTACCTCCATGTGAGTATTGTGCATAGTTACACTAGCTTACCAAAGATAAGGCTGACTAGGTATAAGGATCGGTTCCCCACATATATTTGGTATCTAACTTGTATGAATTGCACATGTCCATAGGATCGGTTTCCCCTTCCCAAAGATGTGTTGCACATGTTCATAGGATCGGTTCCCCTTGTGATGCACTGCACCTATTACTAGGATCGATTCCCCTTTTCCCAATAATAAGTCATACACTCACAAACCTGATCATACCCCAGGTGATTACTTAAGATCGGTTTCACTAATAAAAGTCATACCAATACATAAGTCAGGCCTCATGTGAATAGTTTTACCAAGAACACAAACAAGTCATGAGCGGTTATACTAATCACACATATTGGTCATTCATAAGATTTGCAATGAAGATCATCCCCAATAACTCCTGGCGATTTCCTTTTCGGTTCACAACACATATTATGAACTTACTTCTTTAAAACACATGTAAAAACATTGTTTCCTAGGATGAAATCCTCACCTCATACCCATACATAATCACAATAGCATTTATACGATTATGTCGATGTCTCATATACAAAGTTTAATTGTTAAGTAAGAAACTTCATATTGTATTCCTTAATACTATGTCTATCTAGAGTGTTCATGCTTCGCAGTTTTATGTTTTCAATATGCACGACTTGAAAGATAAGTTAGGGAATGAAACAGTTCAAGTCAAATAGCACTAACCTCAAGTGAAAGGATGATGTTGTGGTTCTATCTCCGTACTTCTTCAAGTCCTCGCAATACTTGTAATGTATCACCCAAATACTTTAAAGCTAACCTATACAAAGTTGACTCTAGTACATTTAAATCAAGCGACTCTTAAATGAGTTTTGGCTCACTAAAATATGACAACCAAACTTGACATACCAACTTCAACCGAGCTATGCTCTAACAATCTCCCCCTTTGTCAATTTTAGCGACAAAACTCTTACAATCATATGGTTAAACAAATTACAATATTCATTACACATATGCTTGATTCCCGAATTCAACAACACATAACCTGCATTCATTCAATCCTTAAAATTTCGTTGTTGACATTATAATAACAAAGCTCATACTCCCCCTAAAGGTGAGATAGGTAGATTTTCAGTCCGCATGTCTTTGTTATCATAATCATATGATATGTTACTCCTCCTTAGTCTGTGCTTTTCCTCATTCGTTAGATAAACGTTACAAGCACCATTGTACTCTTCCCTAGTGACACCAATCAACATAAAATTGAAACCATCATCACCTATTTACTCCATATATTTCTCCCCATTTTTGTCACAAAAATGACAAAGAAACGAAAAAATAAAGGACAACATGAAAAGGATTTTACAAATCTCAATAGACTTGCAACCTGTTGAGTCAAGCACGATGGTTTTACATACCATTTTTGATAACCAATATCAAAACCGAAACTACAAAGTAATTATGTTTTGATATGTTATCATGGAAATAATTGCCCGAAGCAATTTTCCCAACTAGTTTAGCAAACCAAAAATCAACTAAGCAATTTAGTTCCTTTGCTAAACCGATTTTATAAATACAACCGCTTCATTCGATAAGACCAAAACAAAGATAAACTCCATTTTTCTCATCAGGTTCTAATTATCCATATAACTTAGACCTTTAGATTTTAAACAAGCCAAATACTAGGTTAGTTAACTAGCATTTCCTTGTTTAGGCATTCAGCTAGACTTGAATAACTGAAACCTCCACTTTGATAAGTCTAACTAAGATCAGAATTAACTTAGCTTAGCTTATCCGGAATCAAATTGGACTAAACAACTCATCCCGTCAATATATTCATTCGTTAAGCCATAAATAATTCATACAAACCAATAAATCAACTTGCATAATTATTTACCTCAACCGGAAGCAATTGAAACAACATATATCATTAAATTTCTACTATTGCACCGAAATTTTGTAAGCTTAAACAATTGATACCATACAATAAAGAAAAATAAAAATTGTTTTACTTAACTGGAAGCAATTGAAATAACATAAACATTAAAGCACCGCAATTGCACCAAACTTTCGTAAGCCTAAACGATTGATATCACACAACAAAGCAAGATAATAATATTTTTACTTAACCGGTACCAATTGAATCACACATAACATCCACACATACATAGTGGAATAAACACATCAATTGTACCGACAATTTCTTTTAAGCAAAAGCAATATGTGTATCAAATAAAAATAGGCTTTTCTTAAAACAGGAAAACAATTCACTAACAAGATTGTTACCTCAATTTCGCATCCAACTTCTCCAGTATGATAGCATCTTCTTCTTCCAGGGAGAATTGATATCGAAATACCATTATGTTGTCATCCTTATGCAAAAACAAAAGAATAACAACAACCAACCTTTACCAGATAAAGGTTGAAAATCGGTTTTAACAATTGCAAGCAAGAGTTGAAAACCGTCGAAACACATATGCTTTTATGCTAAACCAAAATGATTCAACATATTGTGACTTTTTCACATATTGTTTCTACAGTAACCCCTCATGATCCTTTGATAAAGCCTACCAACATGGGCTAGAACTTAATCCTGCTAAATCAAAAAGTCACACAAACCATAAGGGTTCACAACATATTATGAGATCGAATATATAGGTAATAAAACCGAAATCAAACATCCCATAAACATGCATAGTAAATAAATAAAGCATTAAAGCACCGGCTATGTAAATCAAAAACTATCACAAGAAGAAAATATAAAAATAACTTTATTCATAATAGACTTATACAATCAATGAGAGAAATCAAAAATTGATGTTTATTTTTCTATTGAACAAGAGTCTAAACTTATTCATCCTTGTTATCTTCTGTCTCCATGATTTCATCAAGGTTATCTTCATACACTTTAAGATTAGTAAAGAGAATACTAATCTTTTGAAGATCATGAAAGTCTCTAAAAGATGCCCAGCAAACAACTTGAAAGATAATTTCCTTTCGAGTAACAGAATATAATTCCTTTAGGAGTTCCTTTCTTCCTATTAGTTCAAGAACTCCTTCAATAGGCTTGTAGCCCTTATCTCAGTAGGAGATGACACGATCTGATATGAACATAGATCAGATCAGATTTCAACTCTTCCTTTATTAGAGGAGTCCAAAACACTTTCCACTTCCTGGATACAGTATTCTCCTACAAATTCGCTGAATGATCTTTTATTTTCAGTAAAACGGATTATATGAGTCTTTCTTGTTAAAATATTATGAAATCTACAGGAGTATATCAAATTTGATATAACAATCTTTAAGTCCTTCTTTGTAAACCTTCATGAAGAATTCGAATAAGAATTCGGTTTTAAGAGATTTTAACCACTTATAAAAGGAAAACTTTTATACAGAGAATTTTTTGAAATCCTTCTCAAAAAGAAATAACAGAAATTTCCCATTTTTAAACAAATTTCTATAACACAACAGTGCTTGGGAACAAAGAAATTTTTTCTTTTATAACAGTGTATTATTTTCGATTGTTCTTTCTGTCCCACATTTTTAAAAATGATATATCTTCATAATCAAAGAGTGGTATAGAGATTTTTCCTTTTAAAGGATGAGAGACAAAACTTGTCTGCTTAAAGTTACTTTTCTTGTACCCCTTTTTGAATGTTTTTGGTGTAAACTGAGTAGACCAAGGATTGGCAAAATATTCTTTTACTTTGCTTGTTAAGGCATATGGAACAAAGGTCATTTTTCTTAATTCCTTTGTAACAAAATGGAGAGACTTTTGCATTTTACGAATCTCACACCCTTTTTGTATATGATTTTTACTGCCACAAGAATAACAACATCTGGTATTATAAGGATTATGATGTGGATTGTTACCTGTTTGTGCAAGATTGTAGAATGTTCCTTCCTTTTTATTTACTCTTTGAGGTTTCGACTTCTTCCTTTCTTTATGATCTTTTTTTTTTCCGGGTCTGAATGATCATCACTTGTTTGTTTGTCCTTATAATTTCCTCTATTATGTTGAGTATCTTCTTTTAGAGAATCCTGTGTTAGAGTACACTCGGATTTGACAAACTTTATTTCATTTTTAGGAACTACAGTACTATCACCTTCGTATCCTAAACCACATGTGTCTACGTGACTTCTTCCTATCTCCAATAAGGAAGATAAGTTGTTTGAACTTTCATTAAGTCTTCTTAACATAGAGACTTCCTCTTTTAATGAAATATTTTCATCAAGAGTAGAGTTAAGAGTTTCCTCTAAACATTTTATATTGGAAAGAAAACCTCCTTACTTTTCTTTGTAGAGCTCCTGTTGAGAGTTCAATTTTGCTTTAGAGTTATCAAGCTATTTTTCTAAAAGGCAAATCTTTTCTTGAGTTTTCTCCAGATCAATTTTACAAGTTTCAAGATGATGACGTTCAGTATTCACTCTTTTCTCATGATCACTCACTTGATGTGTGATTTCTTCCTTTAGAAGCCCATTCTCCTTATAGAGAACTTCAACCTTTAAGGATAACTCTCGTTCACTTTTAAGTGTAGAGAGAAGTTCTTTAGAGATATAGAGAAATTGTTTGCTTAATTCCTTTAGTTTAGAAGTTTTCGCACATGATCTTTCATTCGAAATATCAATCATAGATTTCAAAAATGTCTCGTTAGAGAACTCGTCAATTGAACAGTCTAAAGAGAATTCTTCTTTTGAGCATATGTCTTGGAATTCGTTAACTGAGTCTTTCTTAAGTTTTCTCTCTCGCCTAACTTTACTTTGGCCCATAACTTATAGGATGGATCGCACCAAACACAAATTGTTAGATATTTTCGTGTTTGCCTACTCTGATACCAATTGAAAAGGCGAGGATACCCCAATATACCTCAAGCTAAAACTTTTCCTTCCTATAAGTCCTTTCTTCGAAATTGATGGTCTATAGACTGAGTCGGGATAATGCACTAATCGGTTCACACTTCGTGTGATCGTCTATGGATACGAGATTGAGAAAATACAACAACGAAGTATGTTTACTTGATACAAAGGTTCGGACGTAACTAAACACAATAGGATTCACGTATCAAGTAAATAGGAAATTAACGGTTGTGAAATTTACTTTAATTATAATAAAACAATTATAATGTGGAAATATAAAGTAAATGACACAGCAATATTTTGTTAACGAGGAAACCTCCAATGCAGAAAAACCCCGGGACCTAGTCCATAATTGAATACTCTCAGGATTAAGCCGCTATACAAAATAAACCAATTTCGTATAGTTGAGACCAAGCAACTAAACCTCTAGTTCACCTAGTTCCGTCCGTATTCCCACGCCTCCAACCTGTAAACAAGTCACGTACTTGGACCAATTCCTTTGGTTAGTATACCAAACAGTAAAGGAATAATAAATCTGTTTGGTATCAACTCTATTCAACCAAGTGATATGAGTTGCGTAAAGGTTCCCTTGTTTATCTTAACATAAACTCCTTTGCCAGGTTCCAAGATTTATCTTATGTTCAATCACCAAAAGGCAATCGGTAAGATTAAGCCAATAAATACCTCTAATCCTAAGGAAATATATTGATGCCGATCTTCTCAACTATTCTATTAAAATACCCAAAGGATTAATCAATT
This sequence comes from Papaver bracteatum, assembly GCA_023529315.1. Taxonomy (NCBI): domain Eukaryota; kingdom Viridiplantae; phylum Streptophyta; class Magnoliopsida; order Ranunculales; family Papaveraceae; genus Papaver; species Papaver bracteatum. Next base: position 737,814 of record JAJJWX010003277.1, on the reverse strand, counting down.
ATAGTTGGATCCTCTATTACCCAAACAAGTATTGTGCACACCAAAGATTATAAAACCAAGTCAGAAATCTTCTATCTCTTCTTTGTCTTCAAATCTTCTTCGATCTTCAATAAACACCTGCACACAACTACTTGAATCTCTTGTGATCAATCACATACAAAATGGAGTCTGTTAACAATAAATTATCACAAGATCGTCTTTAGATCTAACAACAGTCTAAAGATCCCTGTCGAAACCTTGAACTAGTTTGAGTGAGTCTTATATCAGAAGAGAAGATTCTGAACCATAAACAAACTAGGTGCAATCAAAGCTCAACCACCGTTAGTCAATCAAATCAATATGAAAACTAAAGATAAACTGCAATATCTAGTTTTCCACCAATGAGTCGTGCTATAGCTTCTCAATCCCAAAGAAGACTATAAATTGAGCGGCCGTAAGAGAATTCACCTAATTAGATTACTCTCCCCTCCGATATGCGGCTTCACCAGTAATAGTACAACATAGGAAGTTTACTGTTATGAATGATTAGTTTGTTAGAAATGCAAACTCAAAGTATTTATAGACAAGGAAGTTTAGACACCAAGGAATTTCCAAAACCGAATATATTCTCAAGATATTTTTCCATATTAACCCAAATTCTATTTTCATAATTCCTGTGAATATACTGTCCAAATATAATGATCGAAATCTCCTTAGAAAATCTTTAACTAGCAAATGCACATTACTAGTTCTTATTTTCTATATATAATTAAAAACCTTAATTAAAATATTCTTAACTTATTTAAATTCGATCTTGGGATTTACTTCCTTCTTAGCTGTTAAGGAATATCTTTAAACAATAAAATAATACACATTAATGCGCGTGTTCAAAGTGTGTCGACATCTTACTCTTGCAAGTTCTTTTTCATACTTACTCACTTGAAACCAATTTACACACTTCCAAACAAGTTTAGTATTGGTTCATCTGACTTTCAAGAACTATGTGATGATCAAGTAACACTCAATCACAAACCATGGGTATAACGGTTCTACCAAAACAAGTTTCGGTTCTACCTCCATGTGAGTATTGTACATAGTCACACTAGCTTACCAAAGATACGGCTGTTTAGGTAGTAGGATCGGCTCCCCACATATATTCGTATCTAACTTGTATGCATTGCACATGTCCATAGGATCAGTTCCCCCTTGTCTAAAATTGTGTTGCACATGTTCATAGGATCGGTTCCCATTTCTTCTATAAACCTTGCTGCACCTCATACAAGGATCAGTTCCCCCTTGTGATGTACTGCACCTCTTCATAGGATCGGTTCCCCTTTCCCAAATTTGGTCAGACACTCACAAACCCGATCATACCCCAGGTGATTACTTAAGATCGGTTTCACTAATAAAAGTCATACCAATACATAAGTCAGGCCTCATGTGAATAGTTTTACCAAGAACACAAACAAGTCATAAGCGGTTATACTAATCACACATATTGGTCGTTCATAAGATTTACAATGAAGATCAGCCCCAATAACGCCTGGCGATTTCCTTTTCGGTTCACAACACATATTATGAACTTACTTCCTTAAAACACATGTAAAAACATTGTTTCCTAGGTTGAAATCCTCATATCATATCCATACATAATCGCAATAGCATTCATACGATTATGTCGATGTCTCATATACAAATTTTAATGGTTAAGCAAGAAACTTCATATTGTATTCCTTAATACTATATCTATCTAGAGTGTTCATGCTTCGCAGTTTTATGTTTTCAATATGCACGACTTGAAAGATACGTTAGGGAATGAAACAGTTCAAGTCAAATATCACTAACCTCAAGTGTGAGGATGATGTTGTGGTTGTAGATCTGTACTTCTTCACTTCTTCAAGTCTTCGCAATACTTGTAATGTCTCACCCTAATACTCTCAAGCTAACTTTTACGAAGTTGAGTCTAGTATATTTAAATCAAGCGACTCTTAAATGAGTTTTGGCTCACTAAAATATGACAACCAAATTTGATACAACGCTTGGTGGGTTCACCCGTGCTATGCTCTAACATCATGTACTGCATAAGACACAATTGAAGCAAAAACGATTTGATTCACTCGAATCGGTTCATGAATTATATATCCACGGTTTGCAATTGAATTCCTTAGTTTATAAAGATAAGTTCAAACATCATTTTTAGACATAACCTACTCAAGTTCGTGAACTGGGTTCGCGGACTTAAGTTCCCGGATGGAGTTCACAAACTCCATCAGAAATTCTCAAGTTTGAGAACATCGCAAGTTCGCGGACTTATCTCACGCACTTCTCAGGTTTCACTTGATCAATAAAGTTCACAAACTTTGGTTCAAGCAATAAGGACTTATACATATATATGTTTCCACAACAATGCTTATATCCTCCAATGGATGTTATATAATTGTTATTTCAATTATTGAAACATTCTCAGAGGATGTTATATAATTGTTATTCACAAACCATTTTTCGTCAGAGCAATTTTCAAGGTGATTGAAACTTCACATAACTTTTGTCACTAGGTAAAGATGAACATGGCTAAAGCGAAATCTTTACCAACACATATTTCGAGAAATAGATAGGCGAGGTATACTCGGCTCGAAGTACCAAATATGTATAATCTAAGTCTATATAGCAAAATGACTTTTGTCTCAAGATAAGAGATAAATAGACTTTTGAGTGATAGATAAGTTCAAGTCTCCACATACCTTTTAGTTGATGAATATCCACCAGTTCCTTGAGTAGTCCTTCGTATTGTATAATGATTTCCATGGAGTTCTTGAGCTCAACTATACTTTCTATCCTAGTCAGAGACCTTAGATATAGTAGACTAGAAATCAATACTTATAGTTTTGATCACTAACATTGACAAATATGCTTGAGATAGAAACGCATGCGAGTTCGACCAAGCAATGCTATAATAATGGTCAATTACAAAAAAATTGGTAATAGACTTCGAAAGGTACTTCTTGACTTGGAACTGTTAGCATCCATGTGCCCCATTTTAAGGGTGTGGATAACTCAACTATAATGTCCGCCTTCATTAGTTTTCTTCTTCTAGGATGTGCATTAGGAAGTTCAATTGAATTTTTACACTCAATGTCAAGAATAAGACCATTAATTATACGGATATCCAAATGTTCTAGCTGGAGATTTCAAAAATTTACATAAAAGATTTGATGTGTGAATTTTAAATTAGAGAGTGATAGTCTTGGATCCTACACATGCAGTATAATGGGATATTCTAGCATAGTCTATTTTTTTTTTCTTCAATATGACTTTCTGATCAGATTTACTGCTTCACTTGAAAATGTATAAGTTTTACCCATAATCTTGATTTCTACCGGCTTGTGTTTTTTCTAAATAGCTTAAACTTCATCGTTTCACCTACTTAATCTCAAATTCTTTCGATGACGTTATCTTTCCAATAACACAATCAGACCAAATATTAACTCCCGCACTAATGATGCTAGATAATATAATTTCCTTTCTTTGGGGTCTCAAAGGACTTACACCGATGTTATTTCCTTGCATCTTATTTGTGATTACAACAACCTGCAGTTGATCAAGAAAAGGTTTATGGAACAATAAAAGTTTGATAATATAATAAAACCGTAGAGTTTGGGATTTTTAAAAGATAATGAGCTTTGGAATGACCATACTTATTGTGAAGGTTATTATTTCTATGAACTACTTTATATAAAAATTTATATGATATATTTAATTGTGGCTTGAAAATAGTTTCAAGCATATCCATCACATATTTAGTTAATAATGGTAAATACGCGTGCCTGAGTTAACAACTAATAACATGGGCATAACATTTACATGGCTGGTAAAAATAAGTCATGATAATTGAATCGAAAAATATGACCAGGTTTTGAAAATCAAGGTAATGATTAAAAAAAGAAACATAAAGCATAAAGAGATATATCAATAAGAATATCGAGAAGTAGGGATGTACATGGTCGGTTTCGGCTTGGTTTCTAGCAAAACCAAAACCGTTACTCACGGTTTCTCATTTTTCAAACTAAAACCATGCCATTAACCAATGGTTTCAGTTTAAGTTTTACCATCTGGTTTCAATTTTATCCACTTGGTTCCGGATAATCGACAATTCTATCAGTTTTAGGCAAATGATAGTTCAAAAAAAAAAAACTCTCAGTTTGAAGTAATAGTTAAAAAAAGTTTACACTAAAATAAATTCAATCATAAACCCCTCCAAAGCAATCTAAATAAAATTGTAATCTAAATAGCAAAGTTCAATCTTATTTGCAAAATACAACACAGAAAATTAATAAATTACCTTGAATTGTTTGGAAAATCTAGATTGATAAGCTTCAAATTCTTTAACAATTTTAGACATGCGACAAATCTAGATTACATTTAATAGAATCAGTAGAAGAAGTTATTGATGATGAAAGATGAGTAGAGGAGATGGTGAAGTTAGTAATATGTTTATGTACTTTACACATTCATCTCATGCTCATGGCTAATTGATCCATCTATATCTCAATTTGATGTAAGTCCTCTCTCAATTTCACTAAGTTATCACCCAATTCTCTTTTCTTAGAATCTAGATTCACACATTTCTTATCAATTTTCGTTCCAATCTGATACATCATTTTGGAGATCATATTCAAGTCTTCAGTGAAGGAGTAGTAGTAAATATATAGATAAAAGAACTTATCAAACTCCATATCTAATTTTTTTTATACAACTAGAACTTTGAAGAAGAAAAAAGAAAAAAAGAGAAAGAGAAAGAGGAGATGGTGTTACTACTGGTTCTCTGTTAGCGTAGAAAGAGGAGAGTAGTGGTTCCACTATGGGTGTTATGGCTCTGAAGAAGAAGAAAAGAAATTGTGTGCGTCAAGCTAGATTATAAGGGTTTCATTGGACTGAACATTGTAGATTACATCTTAGGAATTTTATTTATGTCATAATAACTATCATTTTTACCAATGGGGTTAGGTTCGGTTTTTACATTAAACCAAAACAGAAACATTACTCTTGATTTTTAATTTTTTAACCAAAACCAAACCATCATAAACGGTTCATTTTGATTTTGTCATAATCGATTCGGTTCGGTTCCAGCGAATACCGTTACCATGTACGGCATTACCGAGAAGATATACAGATAAACCAAAAGATGAAATAAGTTAATGCAAAATTATTCTAGACAAACAAGATTTCTTCCACTGATAGGAACAACATTAGTACTAAAAGACAGGACACCGTCAGTTCCATCTGAAAGGAGATGACAAACACAACTGCGATAAAACAGTATCAAATACACAATTATTATAAATGATCTACCAATAGTACACCAAATATTATTTGAGGTACAAAAATTAGCTACCCATAAAATAAATGACAAAGAAGAACATAAATACTTACCTAAGAAAAAGTGAAAACAATCTTTTAAAAGAAACAAAAAAAACTATTTAGAAATACTAGAAATCTAGAATCAAGATCCCAAAAAAATCTTTTAAATCCTAAAATACATCAACATATATTAATTAGAGCTAACTATCATATTAAAAAACATAAGATATTAAACAAAATAAATGAAGAATTTTTTTTGAAAAAACTAAGTTGACTCGCTATCGCATGATTTGCAGAGCCTCACTCTCGGATTATATAATAACTCGACTATTTTGTTGCCAATTTAATTATTATTTAACCGTAGATTTTCATTTTGTTTATCCACGTCGTGAAGAATTGGTTAATCCTGTTTGAGATTTGGAAGTGCCTAAAACCAGCATACGTTGTTGTATCGTATCTATATATGTTGATAGTGATCTAAGATCTTCAGATTATCAGCATCCCCGGTATCCGATACTTGTTTTCCGATACATACTATATATGTGTCGTATCATCCGGATTCGTTGATGCTATATAGTACTAACAATGCATAATATAAAAGCCTATAAACGTTAAAGGATGCTCAAATTTTTGTACTTGATAAAATTCAATTCAAACACTTGGAAACCATAAATGAAAGTATATGTGGAGGAGGACAAGGATAAATAAGGTCATTTTGGTGATAACATCCCTGGTAATTCTATTGGTACTCAAGATCAAGATCATGGTACTAGACAGTGAGATCCATATCTTTTACTATGCAACAAATTAGCTGTATAAGCTAATAGTGTTAGAGCACTGCTTGGTCGAACTCGCAAGCATTGCTATCTCAAGCTTGTTGTCAAGTTTAGTTGCCAAAACTATAAGTCTTAATTTCTAGTTTACTTATAACTAAGTCTCGGACTAGGATAAAAAGTGTAGTTGATCTCTAGACTCCACGACATTCATCACACAAAGACGAAGAACTACTCAAGGAACTGGTGGGACTTCATCGACTAAAAGGTATGTGGAGACTTGAACTTATCTAGCACTCAAAAGGTCTATCTATGCTATCTCATATCTCGAGACAAAATTCATATTGCTATATAGAATCCAATTATACACATTTGCTATTTCGAGCTAAGTTTATCTCGCTTATCTTTTTCTCGAAATATGTATGGGTAAGCTTTCGCCTTGGCCAAGTTCATCTTTACAAGTGACGAAAGTTTTGTTGATTATTTCAACATCTTGAAAATTGCTTTGATGAAAAATAGTTTGTGAATAACCTCCATTTAACATCTTCTAAGAATATTTCAATGATTGAAATAAATAGTTTAGAACATGTAACCATCTTTGGATATAATCATATAATGTGTTCGCACGTTAGTGTATAAGTCCGAAACCGGGAAACCAAATGTATGCATACTTGTGTGAATACTAAATGGTTGATGGAGACTGGGGCGGAAGTTCAAGACCGTGAATTTCTGTTAAATTTGTAAATAAAAACCAACTCAATCTAGTTACCTAAGTATACGTACACATACGCATACTGACGGAGAGTTCACGTCCGTGAATTTCTGAGTTTGGAAACCAAAACAAACTCAAATCCGGTTACTTAAGTATGCATACCCGTACGCATACTTAAGTGTGTTAATTTCTAAAATTGGTTTATTCGTGAACTTAAACTTATATAAACTAAGGAATGCATATTTTCAAACCATGGCTATAAAGTTCATGAATTGATTCGAGTGAATCAAAACCAATTTTTTTTCGATTGTGTCTTGTATACTTATATAAGATCTAAGCAATTGAACAACTCTTAAACTAGTTCATTTGAGTCATTTGGACTAGTTATGGTGAAGATTAATAAGGTTGATATGAAAGTGCTCATATGGATAACCATTTGGTTAACTACTGTTGAACCAACGACTTGTACACATTTAGGTACGTTTACACAAACCTAAATGATGTATATTTCATTTGCGTGTAACAAGCTAAGTTCGATCTAACGGTTGAAAGATATTAGCTTGAATCTAATCAGGTTTTCATCTAATAGTGAATATTGAATGATTTATAAAAGAAAAACTCTAGCAACTGGGAAAGGTAATCCCCACACCTCCTGTGTGATACTACTTCTATAAGCTAGAGTCGATTCTCCTTTAACCCTGGGTTTCTACCGAGACCATGTAAGTTAACGACTTGAAGACTTCATTGGGATTATGAATCCAGACCCAACTGTTTTCTCTATAGTTGCGTGATCTGATCTTGCTATTTCTATCATATTGAGTACAATTTTAAAATTGGCTCGAGATTAATTTCCCCGAAAGGCAAGATAGAAAAGTAATCACAAACATCTTCTTCTCATCGTTTGTGATTCCCCAATATCTTGTTTCGCTAGTCGATTAAGATTATTGTGAGGTGATTGATAATTCTAGGTTGTTATTCGGGAATATAAGTCTGGGTTATCGATTGGTTCATGTTCACCTTGATTTATCAAAAGACGGAAAAAAATTAGTAGGTATTTCTGTGGGAGACAAATTTATCTATTCTTGTAGACTTTTATGTGTGATACAGATTTGTTTATTAAAGTCTTCGACTTTAGGTCATAGCAACTCTTAGTTGTGGGTGAGATCATCTAAGGGAATCAAGTGTGTAGTATCCTGCTAGGATTAGAGATATAAGGAGCGCAACTGTACCTTGGATCAGTGTGAGATTGATTGGGATTCAACTAAAGTCCAGACCGAAGTTAGTTTGTAGTAGGCTAGTGTCTGTAATGGCTTAATACAATATGTGTTCAATCTGTTTTTCTGTATTTGCGGTTTCCTCGTTAACAAAACTTCTGGTGTTTGTGTTATTTATTTTCCGCATTATATTTGTTATATAATTGAAATATCACAGGTTGTGCATTGAATCAATCAATTGTGAAATCTGATCTTTGGTTGTTGATTGAAATTGATTGATACTTGTATTAGAGCATTGCTCGGTCCAACTCGAATGTGTTGCTATCTCAAGCATGTTTTTCAATGTTAGTGATCAAAACTTTATTTTTTGATTTCTAGTTTACTTATAACTAAGTCTCGGTCTAGGATAGTTAAGTATAGTTGAGCTTCAGATTCCATGGCGATTATCTTACGAAGACGAATAACTACTCAAGGAACCAGTGGAACTTCATTCGGCCAAAATGGTATGTGGAGATTTGAACTTATGTAGCACTCAAAAGTCTATATATCTCCCACTCTTGAGACAACAGTCGTATAAGTATGATAGTTTTCATACATACACATTTGTTATTTCGAGCCGAGTTTACTCGCCTATGTTTTTCTCGAAATATGTGTCGGTAAGCTTTCACTTTAACCACCTTTCATCTTTACCCGTGACGAAATTCATGATGAAGTTTCAATCTTGAAAATAGCTTTGATGACGATAGTCGATTCTTATGTCTAACGACCATTATAACATTATAGAAGAATGTTTCAATTATTGAAATATAGAGTTGAGATTATGTAACCACCTATGAATATAAGCATGTATAGTGTGTTCGCACATTAGTGTATAAATCCATGTACCGGAAACCAAGTGCATGCATATATGTGCATGCGGTATTGGTGAAGGAGACAGGTTGGGTACGCGTACCCGTATGAGTACTGGCGGAAGTTCTTGAACCAAGAATTTTTGATGAGTTTGTAGTTTGCAAACTAGTAAACCAGTCACCTTAGGTACGCGTACCAGTACGTGTACCCGCGGAAGTTTTCAAACTGAAAATTTCTGCTGAGTTTGTAAACTCAAATCCGGTAGCTAAGGTACGCATACATGTATGCGTACTCAAGCTGGTTATATTTCTCAAATCGGTTATCTCATGAACTTAAATAATAAATCAATAAGGAGTGCAATCTTTGAAAACCTTGGCTATATTATTCATGAACTGATTCGAGTGAATCAAACCAATTTTTTATCAATTGTGTCTATGTATAAAGATCTAAGCAATTGAACAACTCTTCAACTAGTTCTTCTGAGTTATTTTAACTAGTTGTGAAGGAGATAAATATGGTTGATATGAAAGTGATCATATGGCTAACCATTGGTTAACTATTTGTGAACCAACCAAATGTACACGTTTAGGTGCGGTTACTCAAACCTAAATGAAATACATTTCATGTGTGTGTGACAAGCTTTCGATCTAACGGTTGGAAGATATTAGCTTGGATAAATCTGGTTTTTCATCTAACGGTGAATATTGAATGCTTTGTTACCAAGGTAACTTAGATTGCAAACCATGATTTGAAAACTATATAAAGGAGACGTCCAGCAACTGCAAAAACTAATCCCCACACCTCTTGTGTGATACTAGTTGGTTTGCTAGAGTCGATTCTCCTTTAACCGTAGGTTTCTTCTCGAGACCCTGTCGGTTAACGACTTAAAGACTTCATTGGGATTGTGAAGCCAGAAGAAACTACTTCTCTTGTAGTTGAGCGATCTGATCTTTCCATTTTCTGTTGTACGAGTTCAATTAAATAACTGGATTGAGATTATATCTTTGATAGGGCAAGATAAAAAGAAATCACAAACATCTTCGTCTCATCGTTTGTGATTCCGCAATATCTAGTTTCGCTACCATACGATTTAGATTATTGTGAGGTGATCAATAATTCTAGGCTGTTCTTCGGGAATATAAGTTTGGGTTATTGATTAGTTCCTATTCACCTTGATTTTATCAAAATACGGAACAAAACTCGTAGGTTTATCTGTGGGAGACAGATTTATCTATTATCATATACTTTTCTGTGTGATACAGATTTGTTTATTAAAGTATTCGACTTTGGGTCGTAGCAACTCTTGGTTATAGGTGAGATCAAGTAAGGGAATCAAGTGCGTAGAATCCTGATGGGATCGGAGACTTAAAAGAGTGCAACTGTACATTGAATCAGTGTGATATTGATTAGAGTTCAACTACAGTCCATACCAAAGTTAGTTTGTTGTAGGCTAGTGTCTATAGCGGTTTAATACAGTATGGTGTTTAATTTGGACTAGGTCCCGGGGTTTTTCTGCATTTGCCGTTTCCTCGTTAACAAAAATTTTGGTGCCTGTGTTATTTCTATTCCGCATTATATTTTGTTATATAATTGAAATATCACAGGTTGTGCATTGTATCGATTTTTGAAATCCAACCTTTGGTTGTTGATTGGAAATTGATTGATCCTTGGATATTGGTATTTGGTACCATCCAAGTTTATATCTCTTGTATTTTATAAAGACTCGCAGATTTCTATTTGCTTGAGTATAGATCATATCGAGAGATAGAGATATTAACTCCTTGATATACTTTTTATTAAGATTGAGTCTGACTGTCTAGTTGATTCTCTTACAAGTATATTAGAGTTAGTCCATATAGGTTGCTAATCAAAATATTGGGTGAGGTTGTTAGACCCCCCCACTTTTTCAATTGGTATCAGAGATGGCAAACACGTTAAAGACCTTATAAGTATGTGTTTGTAGCGATCTGATTATGGACGTGTCTATCTCTAATAATGTACAAGTTTAGAAATTACCAGATGATTCTGAAAGCTTAGATTCACCTGAGAGAACTGTCACATCTAAGTTAATATCTAAACATTATCCTGATGTAAAAACTGTTGATTGGGAAACACTCCTAGAAGAACGATTGGATGAACTTTCTGATAAAGGTGATTCAGATATTGATAGAGATGTTGATGAGGAAGTCTTAGAGTATGATATTTGGATTCGTTGAAAATAAAGAAGATTAAAACTTCTCATGTCACATCTCTTATAACTCCTATATGTAGAGAAAACAAGAAATTTAAAAGGATCTACGGTGGTATTTATGGTCAGAATCTCTCTTGCGAATCGGTCCTCAAAGATACCGAGGAAAACCTAAGTAGAAAGTTACTTGAATGTGATCATGTATATCAAAAATACTTCTTATTGGAAGAGAAACATGTAGAAACTGAAGGAATGATTAACTCTCAGCAAGCAAGTTTTATGACAGAGAAAGCGCTTTTATCGCTCGAGAAAAACGCCTTGAGGCTGATTTAGCTGCTGCTCTTGATAAAATCAAGATGTTGGAAGATGACTTGAAAAATTTCAATACTAGTTCAAGCAAATTAACCCTATGATAGGAGCAAGTAAAAATCATCGTGATACATGAGGATTGGTCTATAAGGGAATAGATGTTCCAAGTATTAACAAAGAGGTAAAACTTGTCAAGCATAGTGATTATTCTCAACAAAAGGTTTCCACTGATGGCAAAAGTGAAATACCTTCACCGGCAGTTAAGGTTTAAAATACCAAAGTATGTCAACCTCAAAAGTCAGCACACACGGATCGAGGTAAGAACATTCCTTATGTTTGCCACTATTGAGGAAATAAAGGTCACCTGGAAAGGAGATGTCGTTTCTGTATAAGGAATGAGAAACTTCATGATGTTCTTGTTTGGGAATCACAAGAAGTTGTAAAACCAAGATCATATGTTAAGACTAATCCCCTTAACGTTACAGGTTGTATCTGTCCAACATTTAGGCAAAGGAATCAGTTTTGTGATCAACCTAGAATTTCCTATAAACGTCATACGAAGCATTTTCACAATCGTAATGGTTATGAAAAGGTGTTTATGGGTGAAAACAACTTCTGTTGGTTTTGGTAATCTTGGGTGTGTGGATGAGAAATGAATTTAAACCCTAAACAAATGCACTGCACGGGAGTGCTTTTGATTCGAGAGATCAATCTATACAATTCTGGCCTAAACCAAGAAATGGTCGTTCCAGACTTGTTTCGGTCACAAAGTGAATGAGATGGGGTTGATCTTAGGGAGGGAAGTGAAGAAGGTGCTGAGATTGTGAAGGTATAGGCTATTTTATGACTTATAACAGAAAGGTGAGCAAGCTTACGAATAATGCAAGCAGGCTCTGGGTGTTTTGAATACAAATGTATTAACCCTTGATTTTTGTCTGTGTTGTTTTTGGATGTAAGGAGGAGAACCTATTTATACAAGTCATTGAGCCTAACCCTCGTATCTCGTGGGAAGTGGAGGAAGTTGAGTGATGGAGTCGTGGAGTCGTGTGTTAGTGCCACACGATCAGTCTTGCCCACTCCTCCCGTCATCACTAACCGTTCATGACTTCCTAACACGTTCTTGTGATGGCGCATTGCGCGCTGCAAGATGTAAAATGCCAGACCAATACGCCAGTATGTATCCCCCAGTTTGTGACATATTTGATGTCTCGAATGTGTGGATCGTAGGACCCACCGAAAGTAGCATGTGATGCTAAGTTATTCGGGAAGTCGATATTTATAAAATATCGTGTGTATTCTATGCATGTAATGCATTGAATATATTCAACATGTATTAAGCATCGCTGTTTTAAGGCTTAATGGAGTAGGTCGCGGATTAAGCGTCTTAAAATAGCATCACGTCCAGCCATCTTCGAGTGACCGTTTGGAGGCTGCATGGGCGAGCCATGCCTTAACCGATCACATTATGTAGACGGTGATCATGGTGATACCTCACTAGTCACCTAACTCCTATCCCAATCCGTTCATCCAAGCTAGCGTAGTTGGACGGACGAGATGGCTTGCGACCCCATCTGCAACCGTCGGATTAGGTCTTAGGAGGTATGCAAGCTCCCGCCTTCATCTCGATTGAATTTGAGCTTAGGGAATATTTCTGGAGGGACCGATTGGTCCTGCATGGAGGTGGTGCACTGGTGTTCACGCCCATTCCAGCTTGTCTCGCAAAGGTCCGATCTAAACCATTCAATTTGGCAGGGAAAAGGGAGTGGTTGAGATCAGTTTTCAATAGGAATCCTGTGTCGTTAAGGATTCCTTAAGGAGGCGTGGTATGCCACCTTTGGGTGCACGAACCGAGACATCCGGCCAAGGCCGGGTGATCGCGTTGACATGCTCGGGACCCTTTTAATCGATATCTACACCCTCCGCCTAAGCCTGCAAAGATGGACGCTCGTGATCGATTTGCGACACATGGATGATACCGCAAACCCTAATTAGGGTTTCAGACGGCCAACTTCAACCGATCAAATTTGGTGGTTGCGCGCCTCCCTTGGGGAGGCCGATCACGCAGATTCCACCTTGGGCCGGTGGTGAGCACATGCATGCTTGCTCTACGGTCCTGGGAGCGATCTAAACCATCCAACCATGCCTGCGAAGTTGGATGGTTGTGATCAGTTTGGGCTTCCACGGCTTCCTAAAGCATCACGTCAGCCTAGTTTGGGCAACCGTTTGTTACTCTACGGCTTGGTTGTGGGAGAACCGATTAAGCAGGTGGAAAGTAGGCCCTCCAGTGGGTGTACCAACACTTCACCACTTAATTGAGGGGCGATCTAAACCGTCCAACCATGCCTGCGAAGTTGGACATTTACGACCTCTTTGAGACTGTTTTTCGACAGTCTTATGCATGCTAGCCGCTCCATGCCTGCTCAAACATCCATTTTCAGGGTTGGTGTTTGGCGGCTAGTTTGGGGGCAAGGTATGTGTTCGAACACCAGGGCATAAACAGGCCCGTTGGTGGTCATTACAGTGGTTGCCTGCTCCTACTAGGGTTCGTCTAGGATGGTTAATTCATGCGGCCAACTTGCGTGGTCGTGATTATTTCTGAGAATGATATGGACAGTCAAGATTTAAATATGCTCGATCGGGATAGTATAACACACCGAGAGATGATTATCTTTGTTAGAGAATGGTGTATCCTGTATAGGCTTTTCATGCATGCCTCACTGTTGATACTTGGATATTCATGTTACTCTGCTGAGAGTAACAATCAGTCATCATGCCGCACCGACAATGAGAGTTCTGCTGAGAACAGCACAGGAAATACAAGGCATTTTATGCATTAATAATGCCAAAATTCATAGAATACTTGGGGATTGTTGCTACATGCTCCATTCTAGGTAAATTAGTAAAGCGGAGAAGTATTCATCACTTATCAAATAGCCTTATCCTTTGCAGGATGGCTGCACAAAAATTAGTTTTATAATTTTAGCCCTGAACTAAAATCCACCATCAATAAAATGATGACTTCGTAAAGACGAAGACAAGATCCGATGCTCCCAATTGGAGAAAGACTAACTTGCAAAAGAATAGTCAATCCAATTTTTTTCGAGAAATCTAGAAGAGAGTAATGGGAAGAAAGTTCTGATTGTTCCTAAATGCACTCAGAAGTGGATACCAAAGAAATTCGATGATGTTTTGAGTGTGAAAAGGAATGATCTCCCAGACAATTCCATGACTACGGAGAAGGCAGTATCCATGATGTTGGAACTTAAAAAGTTCTTTGGAAAGATGGATTTGAATGTGAAAGGTTCTAAAAGCGATCTCTTTCATGATAATCCAAAAGTCACTTGTGGTGAGCAAGACATTGTTCACCTAAACACAACTTGGTTGTGTTGTAAATGCATCATCACCAAGGAATTCCCTTCTTTATATACGGTGAGGGTAGCACAAGAATTGGGGCACACAGATTATGTTCGGTAAAGCTGTAGAATTCAATTGGATTCTTCTAAGAAGGTATGTATATAAACTTGAGCAAGATTTGTGCTTTTATTTGCTTAGAATACTTATAATGATCCATGTACCTTGCTTAATGTTCATTTCTACCTTACTTGATTTGTGTTTAAGGTTCTTAAATGTTTAGGTTTGAAATTAGTAGTTCGGGATGTTTGGACTTCATGATACACCTACCAGGTATGCATAACATCATTTAAAATCAAAATCCAAGGGTTTAAGTACGCATACCCCCTACATACTCCCCCAAGTCATGAAAATTCGTTTGCAAACTGTATGCATACTTAACGTCGATATTCGGTAAACTTGTTTTGGCCGTAACTTCTTCGTTCGAACTCGGGATGACCTCATTCTTTTTGGATTCTATTCCTATTTGAATTCCCTTCAAAATATAGATGAGAATTCCTGATTTTGGATGAGTTAAGATTGGTACTTGTCATGTCTCTTGTTTTTGAGTGTTTTGCTCTGTTTCGTCACACTTGTTCCACTTTTCTTGGACTTGGGCACCAGGATTCTTGGAGTACTACTCTTCTAAGATCATTGTAGCTTTTACAAGAATGTTGTTGGTGAATACAAAGAAGGAAGTTCAAGAATGGGCAGTATTACGCATTACTATGGATTCTTGAATGTTCACAATCATTTTATGTGAACTATGATGCATGGTCGTTAATGACTTTGTATGTTCTTCTTTGTTAAGAAAATATTTTTATACGCTTTTGGTAGCTATTCTTGGTGTAAATCCGTGCGAAAAAGATTTATTCTACCTTCTAAGGGCAAAGATTGATTTTGCAGTATTAATCTTTATGGTTTTTGAAAAGATGAGGGTACCCAAATACACCACAATCTTTTATTTTGATCACAACCTATACAAGACCCACTGTGTATAAACCTCTTGGAGCAACAATCACTCAAGGAATATTTCAACACAATGTCCACTTGAAATAGGGTTATTCAGGACTGGCCTAACACGTGAATTAATATATCAGATAAGTGGAGAAATCTAATACACTTTGTGTGATCGTCTATGGATATGAATCGATACAATACTACGACAAAGTGTTCAGTTGATAATCGAAACCTTATAAGATAAATATCAAGTGCCTAATTAACGTACAAGTGTATTTACTTTAATTATAATATAAAAATAATTATAATGCGGAAATAAAGTAAAACACACACACACACCAGAATTTTGTTAACGAGGAAACCACAAATGCAGAAAAACTCCGAGACCTAGTCCAGTTTTGAATACTCAATTGAATTAAGACGCTACAAAAAGTAAACCTGTAACTTCCTGTAGACAATACTAAGTAAATTAAAATCCTAGTTACTCAGGTTCAGCAGTATTATTAATTTTATAATATCTAGCAGAACCAAAGTTCTCAATAGATATTTGTTACCAAATATCCTAGCTGAACAGGTGTTCTCTTTAGGATTAAATCTCATATATCTTCTTAATGATTCACAACAACTTCTTCTTCAAATCTTCAAAATCTTCAATCTTTGATTTAATCTTCAAAGTAACAATCTGCAAAAATACAAACTTGATTCCTTAATGATTTGTCGCACAGAACAGAGTCTATTAACAATGGAAAATCAATGAATCTATCTTACGGATCTAGAAAGACTTAGATCCATAGAAACGTTGATCATTGATCTAGTTTGAGTGAGCCATATATCAGAAGAGAAGGTTCTCAAGAATAAACAAACTAGGTGTAATCAAAGATTTAACAACCGTTAGTCAATCAAATCAATAATCGAAAACTGAAATAACAAAACAATCTTCTAGTTTCCCACCAACGGTACACGTTAGAGCTTCTCAATCCCAAAGAAGACTTTAAACTGAGCGGCCGTAAGAGATTTCGCCTAATTAGGTTACTCCCCTCTCCAAATAGGTGGCTTCACCAGTAACAGTACAATAGAGGAAGTTTACTATCACGACTCACGAAGGATTAGTTTGCTAGAAATGCAAACTCAAAGTATTTATATACAATGAAGTTTGTACACCAAGGAATTTCCAAAAACGAAAATATTCTCAAGATATTTTTCCATATTAACCCAAATTCGGTTTTCATAATTCCTGTGAATGCACTGTCCAAATATAATGATCGAAATATCCTTGGAAAATCTTTAACTAACAAATACATTACTAATTCTTATTTTTCATATATAATTAAAAGATTCTTAACTTATTTAAATTCGATCTTAGGATTTAATTCCTTCTTAGTTGTTAAGGAATATCGTTGAACAATAAAAGATTACACATTAATGCGCGTGTTCAAAGTGTGTCGACATCTTACTCTTGCAAGTCCTTTTTCATACTTACTCACTTGCAACCGATTTACCACACTTCCAAACAAGTTTAGAATTGGTTCATATGACTTTCAAGAACTATGTAATTGATCAAGTAACACTCAATCACAAACCATGGGTGTAATGGTACTACCAAAACAAGTTTCGGTTCTGCCTCCATGTGAGTACCGTGCATAGTCACACTAGCTTACCAAATATTCGGCTGACTAGGTACTAGGATAGTTTCCCCACATATATTTGGTATTTAACTTGTATGCACTGCACATATCCATAGGATCGGTTCCCCCTTGCCTAAAAAAGTGTTGCACATGTTCATAGGATCGGTTCCCCTTTCTTCTATAAACCTTGCTACACCTCATACAAGGATCGGTTCCCCCTTGTGATGTACTGCACCTATTCATAGGATCGGTTCCCCTTTCCAAAATTTGGTCAGACACTCACAAACCCAATCATACCCCAGATGATTACTTAAGATCGGTTTCACTAATAAAAGTCATACCAATACATAAGTCAGGCCTCATGTGAATAGTTTTACCAAGAACACAAACAAGTCATGAGCGGTTATACTAATCACACATATTGGTTGTTCATAAGATTTGCAATGAAGAACAACCCAATAACGCCTGGCGATTTCCTTTTCGATTCACAACACATATCATGAACTTACTTCCTTAAAGCACATGTAAAAACATTATTTTCTGGGATGAAATCCTCACCTCATACCCATACATAATCACGAGAGCATTCATACGATTATGTCAATATCTCATATACAAAGTTTAGTGGTTAAGCAAGAAACTTCATATTGTATTCATTAATACTATATCTATCTAGAGTGTTCATGCTTCGCAGTTTTATGTTTTCAATATGAAAGATTTGAAAGACACAAGATAGATATGGAACAAGTCAAGTCATAGTTACTAACCTCAAGCTGAAGTAAGATGTCTTCGTTGTCTTCAATCCATCTTCAGATCTTTGTGAGTAATTGGAGCACAATACTTATATCATTTATAGTCTAACCTATCGAAGTTGACTATAGTTTATATAATAGCGACTCGAGTTTTGGAACTAAATATGACAACCAAGCTTGACATACCAACGCTTAGTGGGTTCAACCGAGCAGTGCTATAACTGTTTTATATATTGCAATATGTCATGGGATATGTTTGTTTGTGTCCGTGAACTATTATTGTCCCATACGATGTCAAAAGTTATCTCTTTTATATGTCGATATGCAAGTATTGATACAAGATAGATTAAATTTTGACAAATAAAAGTTAAGCCTATTATGTCATTCATTGATGGAAGATAGGTTAAAATATTTTGTTTACGAGAATTATGTCTATTATATGTCATTATGCAAATTGATAGGTGTCTAAAACACCTTAATATTTATCTACTGTTTATGATTTCTTTGCTGAGTTTTCTTGTAAAATATGTATCTTATGTTTGCTTTTGAGTGAGTGAAACTTGAGTTTGGGCTCTGAGAATCGTTCCTAAATCGGCGACCGAATCGGGATACAAAATTTTTGGAAATCTTCTCGATCTTGCGGAATACTCTGATTAATCCAAGTTTAAAACCTTAATTAAGCATAACAACAATGATTAGCGTTCAGATCGGCGGCTAATTTGAAAACAAGAAATGGCAACCACTAATGGAATCTGTTCTTGGGATGGCGTGTACGAAAACAAAAATTCAAAGTACTACAAAAACACATCGGGTGGGAAGGAGACCAACAACAACAACATCAGATCCTATGCTAATGTCGTCAACACATTCAAATCTTCATATTACACCTCGTCAAATTTAGCAAAACTAGTCTTCAATGGATCAAAAGTATCGATCCGTATCTCGGAAGACGAGTATCAGAAAGGAGTGCAAGACTGTAGAAACTTCCTAATCGGGAGGTTGATGCTACCGAAGGGTCAAATCCAGGTGAAACTGTCAGATATTCACGAAAAACTATCCAAGATTTGGAACATCAAACCCTGGGTGATCTCTACACTAGGTAAGGGTTTTTTTTGTTTCAATTTCTCGTGTGAAGAAGATGCTGCTTATGTAAGATCAGTAGGCGCTTGTAATCTTAAACCGGGTATTGTTCATTTTAGAAAATGGATTCCAGATTTCAATCCAAGCAATCAACACCAATCTCTAGCTCAGGTTTGGATTAGAATTTTTGGTCTAAGTTATGAATATTGGAGACCTAAAACTCTTGTTGAAATATCTAGTGCGGTAGGTGACCCTTTGCATATAGATAATGCTACTACAACAAAAAGCTTTGGACTGTATGCAAGGTTTTTGGTTGAAGTGGATTTGGAAATCACACCTATAGAGGAAATATGTGTAAAAAGAGAAGGACACTTCTTCCAGGCTAGAGTGGTCTATGAAAAACGCCCCTCCTACTGCTCTTTCTGCAACAAAATAGGCCATGATGAAGGGCTATGCAAGAAGAAGCAACAACAACAGATAACTGAGATAGAGATGAACAAGGATACTGTCAAACAAAAGAAACATAATCAATTGCAAAAAAAGACTGACAAAAATAAGAAATATGATGGAAAACATGAGGTGGGTAAAGGACCTCAACTTCAGGCTGCAAAGGATATAAATGGGGAAAACTACTCAAATGATAATGTGAGTAAACTGCTTACGGATGGCAATGCTATAGATCCAAAAAATGGGAACAAGGAGGGGGAGAAAGATGTGACTGAGACGGATAAAGAAAATACTACGAACAAGGAGGGGAAAAAAGAGGTGACTGAAGTAAGTCAAAAAGAGCCAACTACAGAAACCAATCAAGCCGAAACTAGTAGGCAGGATACTACAAGAGAAGATACTTGTGAGCACTATCAAGATCCTTCTCAACAAGTCGCAACTAATACTGATGCTACTATGGAAGATACAGCGGTGGAGTAATCTGCGGAAGATGATGCTACCAGTGTTGAAACTTTAGAGGAAGAAAAGCGGGATGAGGAGATTCTTAGGGATTCCTCTATTGAAGCTGTAATGCCCAAAGCCCAGAAAAAAAGAAAAATAAAAGGAGATAATGGATTTGAAAGATACAGTGCCGAAACCTTGGACTATGCATCCAAGGATTGAAACAACCCATTCCCAATGAGAACAATTTTCTGGAATTTGCGTGGCTTTGGCAACGCAGATACTTAACTTGTACTTTTTAATTATTGTCGTAAAATTTCCCCGGATTTGGTATTTATTGCAGAACCTTGTATTGCATTTTCTTCTATTCCGTCGAGCTACTGGACTGGTCTAAACCTGAAGCTGGTGGCGCTTAATGACAGGGGGTCTTGCCGTTCGAATCTCTGGTGCCTTTGTGCTAATCATACGAAGGTTGATGTGATTCTCAACTCGGCGCAGTTAATTGCTTGCAAAGCCTCTATTGGAGACATGGATTATTTCCTGGCAGGGGTCTACGCCTCAACTTCTTATCTTACTCGGAAAGATTTGTGGTCTCGTCTGACTGGGTTGATGAATAATGCTATGCATCCTTGGTGCATAATTGGAGACTTCAACGCGGTGCTGGGAGCTCATGAGAAATCTAATGGCCCTCCTCCGATTAGAATCTCTTGTGATGATTTTTTAGCTTTCTCTGAGTCCAATGAGCTTCACCACCTGGACACTAGGGGAGCTCGCTTCACCTGGACTAATGGCCGCAGGGGAAGACACAACACTGAGATGCGG
This sequence comes from Papaver bracteatum, assembly GCA_023529315.1. Classification (NCBI taxonomy): domain Eukaryota; kingdom Viridiplantae; phylum Streptophyta; class Magnoliopsida; order Ranunculales; family Papaveraceae; genus Papaver; species Papaver bracteatum. Next base: position 716,915 of record JAJJWX010003277.1, on the reverse strand, counting down.
TTGGATAGAGCTCTTTGCAACGAAAAATGGTTGGATTTGTGGAATTCAACGGTCTGCAGCACTTTGGTCAGGGTCAAGTCAGATCATTATCATCTGTTGTTTGAAGATTGCAAGGGTGACCGTACTTTCGCCTCTTCTTTCAAATTCCAGAGCGCTTGGATGAACCATCCAGGGCTGAGAGAAGTGGTGGAACAGGCTTGGCAACAACAATTTTTCGGCTTCCCGATGTATGTTCTCATTCAAAAGCTGAAGTTTCTCAAGTCAGTGCTCAAGCGTTGGAATAAGGAAATCTTTGGCGATATTAACCTGAATTTCAACAAGGCTACTGAGGAACTTCAAAAGGTGCAAAATCAACTGATGGAGGGAGGTTACTCTGATGACCTCCATTTGATCGAAACCTTGGCTTCAAACAAGCTGGTAGATGCTCTAAATACTCAGAAAATTTTCTGGAGAGATAAATCGAGGCTAGATTGGGTAAAGGAGGGTGACGCTTGCACTAAATTCTTTCATAATTATGCTAAGATTAGAACTGCTACTAATAGAATAACACACCTTAAGGATAATAATGAGTTGTTGACCTCTCATGAGGAAATTTCAGATCATGTGCTCTCTTATTTTCAGAATCTTTATGATAATACATATGCAAATCTCTCCACGGACTTCATCACTCTTAATGTCCAAACCAAGGTTACTACAAATGATAATGCTGCTATCACTGCAATGCCGGATGGTCTGGAAATAAAAGTGGCAGTCGACTCTATGAATGCCAGCGGCGCTTCGGGGCCAGATGGTTTCGGTGGAATTTTCTTCAAGTCGTTCTGGGACATAGTAGGTATGGATGTTATAAACTCGGTAAAATTCTTTTTTCAAAATGTATGGCTAATGCCGAATGCAAACCCAACTCATGTCATTATAATTCCGAAAGAGAAAGGAGCTGATGCAATTGAGAAATTTCATCCAATAGCCCTCAGCAATTTTCACTTTAAGATTATTGGTAAGATCTTAGCCACGCGAATGATCCCGGTTGCTGTGAAGATTATATCCCCTCAGCAGAGAGCTTTCCTGAAGGACAAAGACATTTTTGACTGCATTGGAACTACTTCGGAGGCGGTAAACTTGCTGGACTACAAATGTTTCGGTGGGAACATTGCACTCAAGTTTGATATTCACAAAGCTTTCGACACCCTAGACTGGAACTTTCTAATCCGGAGTTTGCAAGCGTATGGATTCAGTGATATGGTGGTGGTTTGGATCAAATCTATTCTGCAGTCTGCTAGACTCTCTATTGTGATCAATGGTAAAGCTATGGGCTATTTCGACTGCAAGAGAGGGGTGTGGTAGGGAGATCCTCTTTATCCGTTAATATTTTGCTTGGCTGAAGACGTCCTAAGTTCTGCGATCACCAATTCTTACAGAAAGGGGGTAATTAACCACATTTCTTCGCCGAGGGGTACAATATTCCCTTCTCATGTTTTGTATGCAGATGGCATCATGGTCTTTTGTAGAGGAACCAAAAGGGACGTAAAGGCATTAATGCAAATTTTCGAGGAATATGGTAACAACTCGGGCCAGAAAATTAGCACTGCTAAGTGTACGATGTATTCTAGTAAGTATGCTCAGCATTGGATCTCCTCCATTGCTGCTTCTTACAACATCCCAATGGGTAATCTGCCATTTCGTTACCCGAGAGTCCCAATTTTTCAAGGTAAGCCGCGAGCCATCCACTTTCATTCCATTATTGATAATATTAAGATTAAGTTTTCCTCCTGTAAATCCAAGATGTTATCAATGATGGGAATAGTGGAGCTAGTAAACTCTGTAATAGCTAGTAAAACACTGTACAACTTTCATGTCTACAAATGGCCGAGAAAGTTCATAAAAACTTTGGAAAATTGGGTTAGAAACTTTGTTTGGTCTGGTGACATAAATACAGTGCATCATAACAATGTAGCCTGGGAAAGAGTATGTCTTCCGGTAAATGAGGGTGGTCTGGGTATAAAATCGCTCAGAAGCTTAAACGATGCAGCTCTTATGAAGATGTCCTGGAAGATAATGACAGGTAATTCGACGCTGGGAGACTTTGTTAAGGTGCGTTTCTCAAAGGAAACTTATAAAAAGTCGTCGATTTGGCATGGGTACAAAGAACAATGGAACATCATCAAAGACAAGCTAATCTGGTTGGTTGGAAAAGGGGAAAAAATCGACTTATGGAATGATATTTGGTTCTCTAATTATGATCAATCTATTGCGGACTCTCTGGAGTTGGATAATTCAAACCTACACAACAGGGTTCAAGACTTCATTGTGAATGGAAGGTGGAGTTTACCGGACTACATGCCTAAGCTAGATGGTGGCATCATTCAACTGATTCACGAAACTAATTTTGCTTCTCATATGGAGGACAGGTAGGTATGGACAGGTAGCAGCTCGGGCGACATCAGCATGAAAACTGCATACGAATTTCACCGTCCAAGAGCTGTAGAGCAGATGGACTTCAGAGATCTTTGGAAAGCCAAAATCTCCCCGAGAAGAGCTTGTACGGTGTGGAAGGTGCTTCAGAATCGCATAGCTTCAGACGACAACGTCAGATTATATGAAGCTGACACGGTAAATTGTTGCAATCTGTGCATAGTCCCATGCTGTGGTGAAACCCAACATCATTTATTCTTCGACTGTGTCTTTGCTAGTTCGCTGTGGAATTGGATAATGCAGGTGTTTGGTCACACCATCGACTGTGGGAGTATGAAAAGGGATTTTGCCTCTATAAGAATCTTCAAAGGTTACTCACAAACAAAGAATCTGCTGTGGATTGCTGCTATTACTTGCATCTGGATCATTTGGTTTTGCCGAAACAACTTGAGATTCGAGCAAAAGGAAACACCCGGCATTCAGGCAACTAAGATGATGGCTAGGTTCATTGTTGAATCCAGCAAAAACAGTGGAGGTTACTCTTATTATACTTCAGCAGATAAGATTATCCTTGACTTTCTGGGCATTATAAGAGTTCCTCCTAAACCCCCTTCAGCTACAATGGTCAAATGGATTAAGCCTGCGCTTGGTTGGACTAAGGCTAATATCGATGGTTGCTCTATTGGTAACCCGGGGCCGGCGGGTTGTGGAGTAGTGTTTCGTGATTCGCAAGGTCGAGTGAAGGGTTGTCTGGCGCAAAACTTGGGTTCAACGAATTTGGTCTTCGCGGAGCTTTGGGGTGCCATTTTTTCTCTACGGTTGGCAAATACATTGGGAATACGTAAGCTGTGGCTGGAATCAGACTCAATGTTTGTGCTGCAGGCTTTTAAAAATCCAGAAATGGTACCTTGGTTCTTGTCGACAAATTGGAATATCTTCATGAAGTTTGCCAACTCAATCCATCTTTTTTGCTCCCATGCGTTCCGGGAAGGCAACTTGGTGGCTGATTTTTTGGCAAAACATGGAGCGACTGCTGAGTCGCGATGGTGGATATATCCTCCTGACTTCATAAGGCATAAGATCGGAATGGACAACTCTGACATCCCTTTTTATCGTTTTCGTAATATGTAGCCTTTGTTCCCTGGATTTTTGGGAACTCTTTTGGTCTCTGTTTTTCTGTTTTTGGTTTCTCTTTGTCTTTTGAGGTAAGGCCTAGTCCCCCTCCTTCTTTTTTTCCTCATTTGTTAATAAAGCTCCAGTCTATCAAAAAAATGTTTGCTTTTGAGTGTTTAGGTACTTTGGAGTCATTTGGAATAAAAGAAGACGAAACAAGGAAAAAGTGTTGGAGGCGGACTATTTCTCAGTATTTTCTTTTATTTCTTCATCTCTGTCTGAAACGTATGTCGGCTTTAGTGATGCAAATTCTATCTGAAAAGCATGACAGCTTTAGTGATGAAGAGACATTGAAGAGAAGAAGTGAACTTGATAAGTAAAATATGGTTGTTGTTGGTGAAAGAATTCAAAGAAGAAGAAAGCGTTCATTTAGAGCGAAAAGGATCCAAATTACCAATCCACGGACGAGCGAAGCTAGCTACGGTTGATCAAGAAATAGAATAGGCATGTCAGTTCTCTAGAACCGACAAGCAATTCATCATCTGGGTACCCATTATCTACCTCACAAGGGTGGCTATATCGACTAGCCTTATTCCTACATATACCTGAGATTCAGAGAGGATTGGTTTTTATTTATTCTCCTCTCCCTGAAACTAATGGCGGTTGTTATCTGTAAGTTATATAAATAAGGAGATGTAAGAGATAAGTATGGTGGTCAAGAGAAGATTTTGATGTTGCTAAGAACAGGGAAGAGATGGAAGAGGAGATGAAGCTGCTGTTGAATTCTAGGATGAGTTTTAAACAACAATGAGTTTACTATTGTCGATTGATGAAGATTTGCAGCAGTAAATCAGGGTAGAAGATGGAGCTGGTGGTTGAGAAGATGGGTTTAGCTTGAATTTGAGTTTAATCTCAATATTGAGTTGAATCAGTCAATAATTGAGAATTTGGGGTTTCTAAAGATGCAATAAGGGTTTGTTGTGAATCAGTCAAAGAAGATGAATTATCAAATGGGTTCAGTGGTGTCTGATTAAGGTTCAAGAGTACACAACAAAAGGAGGAAGAAATGGTCTGAGATTGCAGCTGAGAGTACTGGGAGTATAGTGTGTGCGGTTATCTATGGTGTGATGCTAGCCAAAAGGTGGAATGTTAAAAATCTTTGTATTCGGTCATATTCGATGAGTTGCATCCAAGATTTTCAGAAAGGTGAGCTGCCTTGGCAGCTAATGCAGAAGTGGAGAATGGCGAAGAGTTTTTACAATAATATTCGCTATATTCATAGCTATAGGGAAGTTAATTTTTCAGCTGATGCTTTGGCCAAACAAGCTTGTTTGCTGGATGAAGATATTTTTGAGTTTTATGAGGGTAGGCCAGGTTTTATTCTTTCTGTAGAATGGCTTGGAGAGGTTTATTTCCGTTTTAATTAGGTCTTGCTAGTGTTTGGCCTCACGACTAGGCGCTAGTAAGTCCTGGCCCCTGTACAGTTTTTGTTTTTTTAATTTATTTGACCTAGTAAAAAAAAAGAGTTCTGAGAGTATGGAGATGTAACTGATGTTCTATTGAAGTCGAATTCAGAAGAACAAGGAAGATGATGGTTCTTTAATGCTTTGTTAAAGACGATGGTGGAAGTAGTGTTCGTGAGAGTGCAATTAGGGTTGAAAAGACAGGGAAGCAATTGAGTTTGACTGCAGATCAAAATCAAGAAGGAATTACAGGGATATGAATGTGCTGGTACTGATACTATGTTGGATTTGAGCAGATGTGGTGATACTAAGATTGATTGAGAATTTAGTATAGTCGGGTTCGGCTTCAAGACTAAGATTATGGAAGTATGGAAGTGCGGGAAATATGGTGTTACGGATGTTGCTCAAGGTGTTGATTACAATGGTTCTTACTTTTGGTGGTTTGAGCTGGAGCAGTGGCTTGAGATGGTTGAGCTGCAGGAAAGGGTTCAGTTATGGCATTGAGGTTTATAGGGAATTGTATTGAGCCAATGGTGGTGGTTGTAGCTCAAGCTGCAAGCTCGCAGTAGTTGAATTCAAGTTGGGACATTGTGTTACTAGGTTGAGTTCTGGTGGCAACGGGAATGTAATGTTGGTTTAACTTTGTTGTTGTTGGCCTAACTGAATAGTTGGGAATGATGAATTGGTGATGAGTACAAGGGTGTTTATGCATCTGAAACTACAGGCGAGTAAAAGATGCTTAGGAATGGAAGCTGAAGTTGGTTTTGCAGGATCCAGCAATACAGTAAGATGTTACAGATGAATGGGTAGAAAGGGTTGTGTGCAGCTGCTGTTGAAGATGGGTATGAAGAATACAGAACAAGTGCAGGAATTGGCCATATACGGTTATAGTTTAGCTGAGCATAGTATTGGTGTAGCTGCTTGTTCTAGTGGTGAATGAAGAATTGTCAGAAAGCAATGCTAGCCATGAGCAGTTTATGTGATGATGTTTGAGCAGTTAAATGTATGCCTAGGATTGCAGCTGTAATTAAAATACGAAGGTTAGATCATTGGCTCGTTTTTGTAATTACATGGAAGTAGTGAAGGCTTGATCTATAATGAAGAAAGAAACAGTTGCAATGGCTAGGCAGTGGTGGTGGACTGAACTACAATGGTTAAGAGCTCAGATTGCAGGTTGTTATGGGATCTGTAGTCAGCTAATTATGATTGAAGTGAACAAATATAGTGTGTATGTGTTGCGGAACGCGTATTTGAAGCAGAAAAATAAGTTATCGATGGAGTTGAATCGGTTTATGATGTTGCAGGTGCAAGTACAGATGCAACTAGAGTTGGTTAGTTATGGTTGTTACATGCAATAATTTGGCATGGAAGACATAGAAGGAAGTGGTATCTATGCTCAGAAGTTGCAGTTACATGGGTTACTGCCCTGGGGGTTTGTTTGTGCTTGAAATGGATTTAGCAAGAGCAGAAGTGTAAGCCTGGATCGGTCAGAGTACGGCGAGTTGACTCGCCGTTCCAGTAGCTAACTCAGGTGAACTTGGGCTGGGCTCTAGTGTTCACATGCTAGCCCATTAAGGTGTTGGACGCGTAGATTATACTTGCACGAGTTTGGCAAGTTAGAGGCTATTAAAGGGAGAAACTCACAGTTATTATGGAGATCCCTTATAGATTATCTTTGCTTCTACTTTTTTTCTCGGGTTTTAGACATGGAAACTTTTATATTTCTTCTTGTTATGAACCCCATTAACATGAGCTAGAATATTATTATTGGTTATGGATTAATTTGATTTCACAAAGGATGCTTCTTTTATTAATAGATTAGTTTTGTGTCATAATTATCGATCATGATTCACTATATATATCGCCATGTATGATTTGAATATTTGTTTAGTTGAGTGGCCAATTGATTGAACTCGTATTCATATCTATAGCTAGTTTAGGGTGTTTCATACGTAAAAGTGATGCATCTTGAATACAAGTAGCACAAATATGGTTATTGCTTGTAGTGATATATCCTAATAATCATATGTGAACCATGACCTTTGTTAAATTGAATTAATGCGCTTTCCACGTTCGATTGCTTTGATTGGCTTGATTTCATAGAGCTTAATGCATCTAGGGAATTAAACTTGATTAGTTCTTTTACACATTAGGTTGTTTTCTTAGATAGAACTCATACTCGCATATTTTAATGTGTTTGTTGATGACAAGAGGGAATTAGCGGGATATTCTTGCGATCAAGGTATCCTAGGGCCTTTGATAATGAGAGATTAAATATCAATTCTAGTTATTAAGACAAGAACATGTTAGTGAATGAAAGAAAAATCCTTAACCAATATCTTTCCATCTTTGAATTTATTTGTTTACTTTTCTTTATTTGCTTTTATATTTGTTTTAGTCACATAAATTAGAAAAATCCCCCCATTGCTTTACATAATAAAATGAAACATATTGACAACATAGTCCTCTTTGTGGGAACGATCCTTTTTTTCCCTTGCTATATTATATATTTTGAGTAGTAAGAAAGTGTAATTTATTTTTGACGCCTACGACAACGATCACAAATATTGATGGAAAATAGAATGAATCCTTGTCTATGCCGCAGTATTGATCTTTCCTGATCCATATTTTATGTATAGACTGTGTGGGTCCATAAGTCTTCTTGTGTGAGCATTTCCAACTAAACTAATCATAGATTCGTTTGTGGTTATTTTGGTTGTGTATACCGATTAAATTAATCATGGGTTCTCTTGTGATTAGTTTGATTGAGAATTTTGGACACAAAATCATAATTGTGGTTTTTTGGTGTCCAAAGAAATCCTTCTTTTCTCGTAAAAGTAAGGTCGCTCTTGTTGTTCTTTCGAGAATGACATCAAATGGGGGAGAGTTCTTTTGAACTTGCGCTTAATTTCCATATCTTTGTGGGGAGTGCAGCTGTGGAAATTTTAGGGGTTATCTTGTATCTTTATAAACTCCTTGATGAATGCATTTAGCTTCGGCTTTATGATTGCATCTAAACAAAGTTGATATTTCCTTTTCTTTGGTCTTGAAGCGTCTCCGTGAAAATTTCATTAGGATCCCGTTTTCGTACCTTTGCCAATTTTATTGACAAAAGGGGGAGAATTAATATGTAGTTCACACTACAAATACATATGGTTTTCGGATCATTATGTAAGGGGTAGTGGTTTTCGTGTTGATACGAAAGTATTGACTAAGGGGGAGTGATACATATCACCATATTATTGTTGTCGAAGTTGTGATGTAAGAACTTTGATGTTGTGTAATAATACTATGACACTGTATAACAATGATTGAGAGCTTTTGTTTTCTCATTGTTATGGATACGGAACTTCAACAACTATGATGCTGAACTGAACATCTATGGAATCATGGGAGTACTTGGAAAAGACAAATTTTTCGAGTAATGTTGAAGCACCAAGGAGATCAAGCATGTGGACGAGAAGCTACAAAGTTTTATCTATTTTTTAATCCATATGTATCGATAGTTTTGTCACTAAAATTGATAAAGGGGGAGACTGTTAGAGCATTGCTCGGTCGAACTCGCATGCGTTGCTATCTCAAGCATGTTTGTCAATATTAGTGATCAAAACTATATGTCTTGATTTCTAGTTTACTTATGACTAAGTCTCGATCTAGGATAGTTAAGTATAGTTGAGGTCTAGACTCCATGGCGATTATCTTATGAAGACGAGGAACTACTCAAGGAACCAGTGGAACTTCATCCGATCAAAAAGGTATATGGAGAATTGAATTTATCTAGCACTCAAAAGTCTATCTATCTCCTACTCATGAGACGACAATCGTATAAGTATGATAGTTTTCATACATACACATTTGCTATTTCGAGCCGAGTTTACTCGCCTATATTTTTCTCTAAATATGTGTTGGTAAGCTTTCGCTTTAACCACCTTTCATCTTTACCCGTGACGAAAGTCATGATGACGTTTCAATCTTGAAAATAGCTTTGATGACGATAGTCGAATCTTATGTCTAACGACTATTATAACATTATAGAAGAATGTTTCAATGATTGAAATGTATAGTTGAGATTACGTAACCATCTATGGATATAAGAATATATAGTGTGTTCGCACATTAGTGTATAAATCGATGTACCGGAAACCAAGTGCGTACATATATGTGCATGCGTTATTGGTGAAGGAGACAGGTTGGGTACGCATACTGGCGGAAGTTCTTGAACCGAGAATTTATGCTGAGTTTGTAGTTTGCAAACTAGTAAACCAGACACCTTAGGTACGCGTACCTGTACGTGTACCCACGGAAGTTTTTAAATCGAAATTTTCTGCTGAGTTTGTAAACTCAAATCCAGTAGCTAAGGTACACATACCCGTACGCGTACTCAAGCTGGTTATATTTCTCAAATCGGTTAGCTCATGAACTTAAACAATAAATCAATAAGGAATGCAATCTTTGCAAACCGTGGCTATATTTTTCATGAATTGATTCAAGTGAATCAAACCGATTTTGTTTCAATTGTGTTTATGTATAAAGATCTAAGCAATTGAACAACTCTTCAACTAGTTCTTTTGAGTCATTTGAACTAGTTGTGAAGAAGATGAATATGGTTGATATGAAAGTGCTCATATGGCTAACCATTGGTTAACTATTTGTGAACCAACCAAATGTACATGTTTTAGGTACGGTTACTCAAACCTAAATGAAATACATTTCATGTGTGTGTGACAAACTAAGTATCGATCTAACGGTTGAAATATATTAGCTTGGATAAATCAGGTTTTTCATCTAACGGTGAATATTGAATGCTTTGTTACCAAGATAACTTAAATGGCAAACCCTGATTTGAAAACTATATAAAGGAGACATCTAGCAACTGAAAAAACTAATCCCCATACCTCCTGTGTGATACTAGTTGGTTTTCTAGAGTCGATTCTCCTTACTATAGCCGTAGGTTTCTTCTCGAGACCATGTCGGTTAACGACTTAAAGACTTCATTGGGAATGTGAATCCAGACGAAACTACTTCTCTTGTAGTTGAGTGATTTGATCTTGCTATTTTCTATCGTATGAGTTTGGCTTGAGATTATATCTCTGATAGGGCAAGATAAAAATAACTCACAAATATCTTCGTCTCATCATTTGTAATTCTGCAATATCTAGTTTCGCTACCATACGATTTAGATTCTTGTGAGGTGATCAATAATTCTAGGATGTTCTTCGGGAATATAAGTCCAGGTTATTGATTAGTTCTTGTTCACCTTGATTTTATCAAAATACGGAACAAAACTCGTAGGTTTATCTGTGGGAGACAAATTTATCTATTATCGTAGACTTTTATGTGGGATACAATTTTGTTTATTCAAGTCTTCGACTTTGGGTCGTAGAAACTCTTGGTTGTGGGTGAGATCAGCTAAGGGAATCAAGTGCGTAGTATCCTGCTGGGATCAGAGATGTAAGGAGCGCAACTGTACCTTAAATCAGTGTGATATTGATTAGGGTTCAACTACAGTCCAGACCGAAGTTAATTTGTAGTAGGCTAGTGTCTGTAGTGGTTTAATACAATATGGTGTTCAATCTGGAATAGGTCCCCGGGTTTTTTTGCATTTTCGGTTTTCTCTTTAACAAAATTTCTGGTGTCTGTGTTATTTCTACTCCGCATTATATTTTGTTATATATAAATATCACAGGTTATGCGTTGTATCGATGAATTGTGAAATCCAACCTTTGGTTGTTGATTGGAAATTGATTGATACTTGTATATTGGTCTTTGGTACCATCCAAGTTTATATCTCTTGTATTTGATAAAGACTCGCAGATTTCTATATGCTTGAGTATAGATCAAATCGAGAGATAGAGATATTAACTCCTTGATATACTTTTTCTTAAGATTGAGTCTGACTGTCTAGTTGATTCTCATAAAAGTATATTAGAGTTAGTCCATAGAGATTGCTAATCAAAATATTGGGTGAGGTTGTTAGACCCGCTTTTTCAACTTGAACATTGGTCTTTGACACCGTTTAAGTTAATTTCTCTTGTATTTAATTAGACTCGCACATTTTTATTTGCTTGAGTAAGGATTGAATCGAGAAATTGAGATATAACTCTTTGATATACTTTTTATTAAGATTGAGTCTGACTGTGTAGTTGATTTTATTAAAAGTATATTGGATTTAGTTCATACAGATTGCTAAGCGAATTATTGGGTGAGGTCGTTGTACCCCCACTTTTTCAATTAGTATGTGAGCAGTCAAACACATTTAAGACCTCATAAGGCTGTGTTTGTAGCGATCTGACTCGGTGGACAAGAAGTTCATCTCTTGCTGTTACGCATATCATAATGTCCTTTAAAGCCTTTGGTTATACCAAATGTATTGGGATTTCCTCAAAGGATATCTCCTTAGCTGATTTTTTCGAATCCCGAGGTAGAAAGTTTGTTTTATCAGATTCTAATAACTTTTCCTCAAATAAGACGTTTGATACTTTGTCAAAAGCTGAGATGGATCTCACTAGAATCTCAAAAATAACTTCTGAGTTTATTGATTTTCATAATCATGCTCAGCTCATTGATGATTTTGAAAAGTCTCTTGGTCGAGAACGAGAACTATATAGTATCATTGAGTCCTTCTCCAACAATATTGAGAAACTGATTCAAGAAACTACTCTACATCGTGAAAGGATTAATGTTCTTGAGGATATTGTTAAAGAAGACTCAATAAGAGAAAAACGTTTGATCGAGACGCATTCATATGATTTAAACATACTTAGTGCTGAAAAAGAAAAACTGGGTGCAACCCTTATTCTAGCTCAAGAATAGTGCAAATCCTTTAAAAAGGAAAACTCTGTTTTAATGAGAAATTCTTCTGTACCGATCACCAATTCTCAGACAAAATTACAGTACATGAAGAAATGTTCTCCGAAGGAAGCTCATGCCAAGAAATGTTTTCATAACTTGCAATCTTATAATAGGGCTGTGAATTCAAAACAGGTTCCTTCCAATGTTTCTCTTCCAAGAACCTGTTCCTTCTGTGGGGAAAAAAATCAATATGTTCATCATTGTTTTGCTAGAAAGAAACAAATTTATGATCTTCAAAATCTACTTCTTTTCACTGTCGACAGAGTAAACTCTCTAATGACCACTACAATGGATTTCATCCCTGCAAAAAAATAGGATTCTCATAAGATGGATTTCAGTGGTCACTCATCTCAAAATCCCCAAAGGAAGTGTGTTCCTCCGAATGGTGCAAATTATTACACCACAAAAATACACTTTCCAAGTATTTATAAGAATAAGTCTGGTAAATCTAAGTCTAGATGGTGGTGGAGACATGTCTCTTCTAATTCTCTGGAACTAATTTCTAGAGGTCCTAGACTTAATCGTTAGAAAAATATATTTGATGGATCGCCTGACAAGGTTGTGTTGAATCCTTATTAAACAAACAATAACCGAAAGAAAGTAAGGAATACCGGGTTCAAAACTTCGGATGGAATTTACAACTCATCTCTCAATACTCATAGTGGGATTATATATCACTTGACTGCCTAATCTTAGGCATCCTTTTTCTTGTATCTAACTTGAGAGATGCAAGAATAACTGTTGGGAGATAGTCAAGTCTACTGTAGTTTTCCATTTGTATTATGTTTGACTATTTTGTTTTATTTGTGAAAGTAGAGTCGCTTGACTCCTTGTTCCTATGTATCTCACTCTTTTGCTCTAATTATTGAGTCATGATGATTTGGGATATATAAAAAAATGGTATTTCTGTTAATCTCTTCAGTTATGTTATTTTCAACCGGTCCACGAACGTTAGGGTCTCTCTTGGGAGTTTAGGGTTATCACAACAAGGGTGTCAATCGCTTGCCTGAAAACATATATATATATCTTATATTATTTTGCCTTCCCTAATAAAAATAATATATATGGAAAACTCCTCAAGACCTCAAGAAGTTGTGAATCTTGAGATGGAAGAAGACTCTAAAGGATGCAATTATGTTCAAGATCTTGTCTTGAAAAGGATGATTGAAAGGAAAGAGTATAACTCCTTGGTTGGAGAATCTGTCAAGGATTTAATTCTTTTTCAGAATGACTCTAGGGTCGAGTTTGCAAACATTCAACTGCAAATAAATCAGCTGCTTGATGGTCAGGCCAAAATCCTTGATAATCAAAACATCTTGATTAGGAATTAGAAGAAACTTATCTTGGACCGTGTCAAAGCTAGGAATCTTGCCCAAATTATTGACCGGAAAATTAATGTTCTAACTCATGAACATGGTGTCTCTACGGTCAAGAAAATCAAGGATATAAGTGACACCTTTTATGATGGTCCCTTACAAAGGTATGAAGTTGTCAAAGAAACTTGATTTTCTTATTTTGTGTAGGAAAGCTTCTTATGAGAATTATATTCTTGTGTTTTTAAGAAGAATAACTAGAGTTTTGAATAGCCATTATTGTGATTACACATAGCTATGTCCAACGATTTTCATCTTCAATGTTTTTAGATTTATTTGTTTAAATTCTAAAGTTTGTTTGGAAGATGATTTTGCAGTATTAATCCTTATGGTTTTATATTTTGCAATTTCTTATGGGATATGTGTGTTTGCGTCCGTGAACTATGGTTGTCCCATACATGGTCAAAAGTTAAGTCTTTCGTACGTCGATATGCATGTATTGATAAAAGAATGAATGAAATTTTGACAAAAACAAAAGATAAGACTTTTATGTCATTATGCAAATATTAATGAAGAAAGGATGAGCTTTTGTTTACAAAGATTAAGTCTATTATATGCCATTGTGCAAATAGTGATGAAAGATAAAATGAATCTTTGTTTATTCCGCAGTATTGATCTTCCCTGAACCATATTTTTATGTATATACTGTGAAGCTCCGTAAGTTTTCTTATGTTGAGATTTTTCTAGTTAGATTAATCACGGGTATTCCGGTTGAATTAATCATGGGTTCACTTGTGGTTAATTCAATTGAGTATTTTGGATACAAATTTATATTCTTATATGATTTGTTGTTGTCCAAAGAAATCCTTATTTTCTTGTGAAAGTAAGGTCGCTCTTGTTGTTCTTTCGGGAATGACATTATATGGGGGAGAGTACTTATTTGAACTTGTGCTTTGTTGCCAAATCTTTGTGGGGAATGCGGATATGGAATATTGTATGGGTTATCTTGTATCTTTATAAACTCCTTGATAAATGCATTTAGTTTCGGCTATATGATTGCATCTAAAAAGTTGATATGTGCTTTGTTTCGGTCATGAAATGTCTCTATGGAAATTTCATTAGGATCCCACTAGTTTTCGTACCTTTGCCCATTTTATTGACAAAAAGGGGGAGAATTAATGTGTAGTTCACACTACAAATACATATGGTTTTCGAATCATTATGTAAGGGGGAGTGGTTTCCATGTGAGATGGAGTATTGACTAAGGGGGAGTAATACACATCACCATAGTATTGTTGTCGAAGTTGTGATACAATTGAACTTTGATGATGTGTAATAATACTATGACATTGTGTAACAATGATTGAGAGATTTTGTTTTCTCATTGTTATGGCTATAGATTTTCAACAACGATGATGCTAAACTTACAACCTTTGGAATCATTCGAGTACTTGGAAGTGACGAATATTTCAAGCAATGTTGAAGAATCAAGGAGATCATGCATGTGGAAGAGAAGCTGCAAAGTTTTTTTTTTTTTATAACCCATATGTATTGATAGTTTTGTCACTAAAATTGACAAAGGGGGAGATTGTTAGAGCACTGCTCGGTCTAACTCGCAAGCGTTGCTATCTCAAGCTTGTTGTCAAGTTTAGTTGCCAAAACTATAAGTCCTGATTTCTAGTCTACTTATAGCTAAGTATCGGACTAGGATAAAAAGTTTAGTTGAGCTCTAGACTCCACGGCGTTCATCATAAAAAGATGAAGAACTACTCAAGGAACTGGTGGAACTTCATCGACTAAAAGGTATGTGGAGACTTAAACTTATCTATCACTCAAAAAGTCTATCTACTCTATCTCCTATTTTGAGATAAAAGTCGTATTGCTATATAAACTTCGATTATACACATTTGCAATTTTGATCCGAGTTTACCTCGCTTATATTTTTCTCGAAATATGTGTTGGAAAGCTTCCACCTTGGCCAAGTTCATATTTACAAGTGACGAAAGTCATGTTGATTATTTTAATATCTTGAAAATTGCTTTGATGAAAAATAGTGTGTGAATAACCTCTATTTAGCATCCTCTAAGAATGTTTCAATGATTGAAATTAAGAGTTTAGAACATGTAACCATCTTTGGATATAAGCATATAATGTGTTCGCACATTAGTGTATAAGTTCAAAACCTGGAAGCAAATATATGCATACGTGTGTGTTTACTAAATAGTTGATGGAGACTGGGTAAGTATGTGTACCCTTACGCATACTGGCAGAAGTTCACGACCGTGAATTTCTACTGAGTTTGGAAATCAAAACCAACTCAATCCGGTTACCTAAGTATGCGTACCTGGCGGAAAGTTCACGTCCATGAATTTCTGCCGAGTTTGGAAACCAAAACAAACTCAAATTCGGTTACTTAAGTACGCATACCCGCATGCATACTTAAGTGTGTTAGTTTCTAAAATTGGTTTATTCGTGAACTTAAACTTATATAAACTAAGGAATGCATATTTGCATACCATGGCTATAAAGTTCATGAATTGATTCGAGTAAATCAAAACTGATTTTGCTTCGATTGTGTCTTGTATACTTCTATAAGATCTAAGCAATTGAACAACTCTTGAACTAGTTCATTTGAGTCATTTGGACTAGTTATGGTGAAGATAAATAAGGTTGATATAAAAGTGCTCATATGGCTAACCATTTGGTTAACTACTGTTGAACCAACGACTTGTACACGTTTAGGTACGGTTACACAAACCTAAATGACGTATATTTCATTTGTGTATAACAAGCTAAGTTAAATCTAAAGTTTGAAAGATATTAACTTAAATCTAATCAGGTTTTCATCTAACGGTGAATATTGAATAATTTGTTACCAAGGTAACTTAGATTGCAAACCCTGATTTGGAGACTATATAAAGGAGAACTCTAGCAACTGGGAAAGGTAATCCCCACACCTCCTGTGTGATACTAGTTGTATAAGCTAGAGTCGATTCTCCTTTAACCTTAGGTTTTTACCGAGACTTTTTAGGTTAACGACTTGAAGACTTCATTGGGATTGTGAAGCCAGACCCAACTATTTTCTTTGTAGTTGCGTGATCTGATCTTGTTATTTCTATCGTATTGAGTACAATTGTAAAATTGGCTTGAGATTAATTTCTCTGATAGGCAAGATATAAAAGTAATCAAAAACATCTTCATCTCATCGTTTGTGATTCCACAATATCTTGTTTCGCTTGTCGATTAAGACTATTGTGAGGTAATTGATAATTCTAGGCTGTTTTTTGGGAATATAAGTCCGTGTTTTCGATTGGTTCCTGTTCACCTTGATTTATCAAAAGATGGAACAAAACTCGTAAGTATTTCTGTGGGATACAAATTTATCTATTCTTGTAGGTTTTTCTGTGTGATACATATTTGTATATATAAGTCTTCGACTTTGGGTCGTAGAAACTCTTAGTTGTGGGTGAGATCAGCTAAGGGAATCAAGTACGTAGTATATTGCTGGGATCAGAGACGTAAGGAGCGCAATTATACCTTGGATCAGTGAGAGATTTATTGGGGTTCAACTACAGTCCATACCGAACTTAGTTTGTAGTAGGCTAGTGTCTATAGCGGATTAATACAATGTATGTTCAATATGGACTAGGTACTTGGGTTTTTCTGTATTTGCGGTTTCCTCGTTAACAAAACTTCTGGTGTTTGTGTTATTTCGTTTCCGCATTATATTTTGTTATATAATTGAAACATCACAGGTTGTGCGTTGAATCAATCAATTGGGAAATCCGACCTTTGGTTGTTGATTGAAATTGATTGATACTTGAACATTGGTCTTTCGTACCGTTCAAGTTAATTTCTCTTGTATTCAATTAGACTCGCAAATTTCTATTTGCTTGAGTAAGGATTGAATCGATAAATTGAGAAATAACTCTTTGATATACTTTTTATTAAGATTAAGTTTGACTGTCTAGTTGATTCTCTTAAAAGTATATTAGAGTTAGTCCATACAGATTTCTAAACAAATTATTGAGTGAGGTTGTTGTACCTCCGCTTTTTCAAATAGTCTAAATATCCATGCAATGAATCAAAATATGATAGTTTTAAGCCAACAAATGCATTCAATATCATGTAGTTATCAATCCTTTTTCATAATGGAGAATCAATGGAATTCGATCAATAATTTCAATACCCAATGCATGACTATTATGAGAGATGAGAAGTATCCCTTGAAGATTCATCTAGTACCTATAAATATCATCTACTAACATGGTATCATCTAAAAGAGCAAAGTCAACCATCTATTATTCTTCTAATTTTAAAGAAGTTAACTCGAATTTTGACATCTTTTCACATTATTTTTATGACCAGTGAATACAATGAAATATGCTCAGTCATATCTAGCGTAATAATTTATTTGAATTACAATATATTTTTCCCATTCAAATTCAACCACCTTTATTTAACTTATTCATTTAATGTATTTGAATATTTAAGAGAAGGTTTAATGGGGTAAGGAAATGAGCAAATTTTCTCATTCCCACCTCCCAATGGACATGGCAAATGAAGTAAAACTCTTTCTCCTCTCCGTCACTCAATGTTTTTCTTCAACAAAATTATCAACAACAGCCCTTCTCTAAGCAGATTTCTTCACTATTTCTTTCTTTTTAGGTTGGTTAATAGTTTAACTTAGTTTTTATTATGTTTTCTACTCATCTACACCAGTATGGTGGTTTTATCTACTCTTTTGAGGTTCATCTTTGCTTTAATGACGATTCTTGGTTATTGGGTTTGGTTTTAAGATCAATAGTGATGCTCTCCAATGACAAAATCTTCATCATTGTTGTCTCTGGCGACAAAATCTTCATCAAAATCCTAATCATCAACTTATCCGACGAGATCTCCATCGATGATATCTTTGATGATGAAAGCTTCATCACTTAGTTACAAGAGATTTGAGCAAATCATTCCTATTTTGGCAGCACATCTTTCTAAAGAAGATTTATTTTTTTTTATGGTTGGAATTCAATTCTGAGAAAAACCATTCTTCCTTCGATTTAATCAGATCTTATTCATACTTGTTATTTTCTTACTCCGGTAATCATTCTCTTTCTCTTGTCGGATTTCTAGGTATTATACTTTTACAGTATATTCTTATTACTTTGTATTCTCTTATTTGTTTATTTTTATCTTAAACTCATTGTAACCTCGAATTTCCATTAATGAAAAGGTTCATTGATTATTATAAAAAAAAGACATGGAAAATGAGCAAACCGGATAGGCAAAGGCACAAATTTAAACATTTTCCTTCATGTCCTTTGTTGAGTCGATCGGTTCAACTTGGGACGATAAACTCAATCTTGACAGATTGACCAAGGTTTGGACGAGCATTGGAAAACTATATTCGTAGTTATATTATAATAGTATATGATTTAAACTTAAAAAAATCGGTCCACTTATTACTTTTAAGGTTTTAAGAGACCGAGTCCCATTTTCATATTAAAAGAAAAACTAGTTTTTTTTTTTAAGTTTGTTGTAAATAGGAAACAAATATAATAGAAACAAAAGTAGAGGAGAAGAAGAATCAATGTATTCCATTCATTGACTATTCTCATATAAGTACAAGAGGGAAATAACTCTAGATATTACATGTGTTAGCTTGCATGTGAGGTGATATTACATGTGTCTAAAAGAAGAGAGCTTCATGACATGTGTCCAAGGAGAAGGGAGGTTCTTGACATGTGGTCATCCACACATATTCCTACAACACTCCCCCTTGGATGACCACCATTACAAACTTATTGCTTTGTCAAAACCTTGCCAGAAAACGTTCGTCGATGAAAAAATGGTCGAAATAAAAAGACAATTGAGCTTCTAAAAATGGCATCGCTTACTAAAACTTTCCTCCTTTGTAAAACCGTGTCAAAAAAATACTTCGCACAAAAATCTGAATGAGAAGAACAACCTCAACCGAAGTTGTATTTCTAGTGTTTTGTTGTCTCATTAAAAACCTTGCCGAATAACAAAACCCAGTGGGAAAAAGTAACCCCGTTGAAGGAAAAGAGTGAACACACTTTTGGCATCATCATTGCATCGTTGGATACTCCCCCCCCCCCCCCACATGATGATGACATATCCTCATGATTGCATTTCTTGTCTCAAAGTTGTCTTATTAAAACCCTTTCCAAGTAAAAAAAAAAAACCATGGGAAAAAGTAACCATGGTGAAGGAAAAGAGTTCAACATTCCACTAGATGCTTTCCCTAATATATGACAATTTCTTTAGTCCAATACAGTTATGGGAGCTTAAACAATTCCATTAGTCCTATATGGTCGGAATTTTCCTTTTCCAGTGCAGTCAAACACTTCCTTTAGTCTTTTGTATTTCTGCAATCACGGGAGTCAGACAATTACTTTAGTCCGATGCATTTGGGAAATTTATTTAGACCTCTTTATGTCAACATCACATTATTGGATGCTCCCCCTGATGTCGACATCTCCTCATGATTTGCATTTATGGTATTATTGTTATCTCGTTAAAAACATTGTCGAGTAACAAAACCCTGTGGGAAAAAGTAGTCTCGAAGAAAGGAAAAAAGAGTTCAACATACCATTAGAAGCTCCCCCTGATGTAGGACAATTTCTTTAGTCCATAACTATCATGGGAGTTTTAGAAAATTCCTTTAGTCCTACGCATGCAATCACGGGTTTCAGATAATTCCTCTAGTCATGTACTTTTCACATATAGTCATGGAAGTTCAGACAGGTTTTTTAGCCCTATACTTCTCACATGTTTTTCAAATGTGGACTTAGGTAATGACCTAGTAAATAAGTCTGCCATATTTTCGTCAGATTTTACTTTACTGTCTTGAATATTTAGAAGACATTGTTGTTGATGATTATAAAAGAACTTCGGTTATATATGTTCTGTATTATCACCCTTAATATACCCTTGCTTCATTTGTTCGATGCAAGCTGCATTATCTTCATAAATGCAAGTCGGCTCTTCGGTGGTAGAAGTCAAACCACATGTCCCTCAAATATTTGTAATGATAAACCTTAACCATATACACTCACGAACCGCCTCATGTAGGGCAATGATCTCAGAGTGGTTCGTGGAGGTATCCACAAGAGTTTGCTTGGTCGATCTCCAGGATATCGCTGTATTCCCTTTCGTGAACACGTATCCAGTTTGGGATCGACATTTATGTGGGTCTGAGAGGTACCCAGCATCAGCAAAACCAACCAAAACATTATTTGAGATTTCGGTGTAAGGATTCGCAGTTACATTAGCAGCTCTCCTTTCGTATTCATAGGGATAAAACAAACCCAAGTCAATGGTTCCCTTTAGGTATCTAAAGATATTATTTATACCAATCCAATGACGTTGCATTAGCGCTGAGCTCTATCTCGCTAACAAATTCACTAAGAATGAGATATCTGGTCGAGTTTATTGTGTTAAGTACAATAGTGCGCCTTTTGCACATAGATAGGGACATCCTTCTCCCAATACCTCTTCATCACCTTCCTTTGGAAGAAAGGGATCTTTATGTACATCTAAATTTCAACAATTCATGGGAGTGCTAGACGGCTACACTTTGTCCATATTAAATTTCCTGACTATATTATGGACATATGCATACTGATGAATTAATATTCAACAAGCTCGATGTTCTAGATTAAGTCCTAGACACATCTAAGTTTTCCCAAGATTTTTTTATCTCAAATTCGGATTTCAAATAGCTTGCGGTTTCTCTTATTTTATCAAGAGTACCTAATATGTTCATGTCGTCGACATAGACAGCTATAATTGTAAATCCGGAACTTGTTTTTTTTTACAAATAAACAAGGGAACAATTCTTTATTTGTATATCCCTTACCAATCAAATAATCACTTAGACGGGTATACCACATCCGACTGGATTTTTATAATCTATAAACTGAGCGTTTCAACTGAATTTCCAACGCACTTCGTGGTTTAGAGTTACTTGATTTGGGCAATGAAAGGCCATCTAGCACTTTCACGAATATCTATGTATCTAGATCCCCATAGAGATATGACATAACCACATCGATAAGCTGCATTTCAAGCCCTTCTAAAAACTGCCAAGATTATATAATTAGCAGAACATTATGATGTTCACTACAAAAGAATAAGTGATCTAGGGGTTTATGAGAAACCTCGCGCCACAAGGTGAATCTTTTTACTTTAAGACTTCATTCCTCTCACTACGCTTTGTGACAAATACTCATATATTTCCCACATGCTTTACACTTGGTGGGTTAGCACTACCATACCAAATACCTATATATTTGTCAACGAACTAAGTTCTTCCTGGATTGCGAAGGCCAAATATGCTCTTTTTTTAGATTAATCAATATAGAGCATGGTTCGATCTCATTGTGCTCTACTTTTAGACCAACTATGTATGAATTATATCATCAACATCCATGCATGATCCTTCCATTGACTCATGCACATTCTCATAATCCATTGTTCTCTAGAATCATCTAAAACTTCAGAGCGTCCTCCAGTATGATTCATGGACATATTTGGAGAAAATATTATGAGATGATTGCGGATGATATAAACATTAGATTGTGTTTTACTCACCCACTTCCTCTCTAGGTGAGCATTAGTCGAACTTGGTGGTCTCTCCAACTTCTTTTTTGGAGCCACGGCCTCAACCACACTTCCGCAAAATGTAGTTGCAACACCTTAGTTTATGGTGCATATCGTATATTAAGGATTTCTAACCTTGCAGGCATGCTTGCAGTTTGTATGTGTGATCTCATCATTTTAGCGATTTCAATAAATGTATCAGGCAATATAATCTACCACATTAAAAATATTAATAATTTTTTTCACTTTACTTTCACATTGTGGAGTGCGGGGATCAAGATGAGACAACGTGGGAACACACCACGAAAATTCATGTCATTCCCTTTGGAAGTCCTTTTCCATACTTCCCCCTAACAACGGGAAGGTTATCTCATCAAAGTGACAATCTGCAAATCTAGCGGTAAAGAAATCGCATGTCAAAGGTTCTAAGTAGCGGATAATTTTTGGGGATTCATATCCAACATAAATACCTACTCGTCTTTGTGGACCCACCTTAGTACGCTGTGGGGGATTAATAGGCACATATACGGCACAACCAAATATGCTTAAATGTGAAATATCAGTCTCATATCCAGTTACCAACTGGTATGTAAAAAGTGGTTGGATAACAGTGGGTCTAAAACGAATAAGTAATGCTACATGCAATATGGCGTACCCCCACGCAATAATAGGCAGGTTGGAACACATAACCAATGCTCTAGATATCATTTGTAACCTTTTGATGGTAGCTTTTGCGAGACTATTTTGAGTGTGTACATGGGGTACGAGATGCTCTACGTCAATTCCATTGGACATACAAAAATCATCAAATCCTTTAGATGTAAATTCTCCAGCATTATCAAGTTTGATAGACTTGATTAGATAATCATGGTGGTTATCCCTTAATCGTATAATCTGTACTGGGAGCTTTGAGAATGCAACGTTTCTTGTGGACAACAATGAAATGTGTGACCAACGGGTCGAAGCATCATCCAGAACCATAAACTAAATGGCCGCATTCTGGATGTATAGGTCCACCAATATCACCTTGTATTCTTTGTAAGAATGGAATACTTTGTTTGGTATCTTTAGCATGGGATGGTTTCTATCCTATCTTTGCTAAAGAACAAGCTTTGTAGAATGAATGATGTGCCTTTGATAAGGACATCGAAGAAGAATAGGACAGGGGGTGCGCTTCAATTACTTTGGAAGACGAAGGTTGCACTTCTCTTACTTTAGAAGGCATAAAATGTGCATCATTTACTTTAGAATGCACATTGTTACTCTGCATTATAACAATCTTTTGTCCAATTTTATTTGTCATTCGAAAGAAAGGATGTCCGTGTGAGTTCTTCAAAACACGGATCATCATATCATGACCTAGGTGCCCTAGTCGATCGTGCCAAAGCTTATACAAGTCATTGGCCAACATTTCATCGTTGGAAATCATATGGGATCCGATAATCCTAATAGTGGTGATATACAATCCACTAGAGTAACTCATTAGTTTCTCTAATATGCGTTTCATTTTGCATTCACTCACTACACCATATTTTGTGTTTTGTAACAAACTATTTCAGTTACGAAATGGAGTTGTGACGCACAAAGACCGTCACAACGAGGTGTGTAACAAATATTTGTAACCAACATGTCGCCGTTACGAATTTGGGGTTGTGACGTACTTCGTAACTCACACTCCACCGTCACGAAATGAAAATCCGTAACCGTCGTACGACCGTCTCTAAATTTTTTTTCTTGGTTACAAATACATTGACTAAGTCTACGTTGACTGACTTCAGTGTTCTGGTAAAAATTTAGTAACTTAGAATTTTCCGTTACTAAATTTTTACTAGGGTTACTAATTGTTTGACCAGGTCAACATTGACTGATTCCTACTATCCTGGTAAAAAATTAGTGACACTTCTTTGCCGTTACGAATCCTTTTGTTACAAAAAAAGAGTCAGTCTTTATTGACCTGGTCAATATTAATGTTCCCTCTCTTTCATTTTACCCTGTAGGTACCCTATCCCCAGGAATTGTTACAATACAATCCGATTCAAACATTTCAACATTCAAAAGAAGTCATTCAATCCAATTTAACATTCCAACATTCAAAAGAAGTCATCAATCCAATTTAACATTCCAACATTCAAAAGAAGTCAGTCAATCTAATTTCCGTTGTGTTCATGAGCCATAACTGCTAAGTATATAAGTGCCATAACTGCTAAGTATAGGCAGATTACTTATCATCCAAAAATATAAGAAGCAAAAATAATTGCTATATGATACTTGCGTTCATGTTGAGTTCAACTGTCAGATGATCCATAAATGCTAAGTATAGGCAGATAACTATTTTATCACTTCAAAAATATAAGAGTTCCAGCATACCAATAAGTTTACCTGGATCCACTTGTTTCTTTATTCAATATCCGCTTGTCCTCGACATTCTTTATAACTGCTTCACCTGCAAACAAGAAAACAATGCTTTTAGAAATAGAGTTACACAAACTCTCGCATACCATATCGACGCAAGATAAAACATACAAAGAATGCTACTAAGAAATAAAACTCTCGGACTTGTAAGCAATCACACATTACAAATTTGTTCTAAGAAAATACTAGCAGCACAGCAATCAGAAAATATCTATACCACACAGCAAAAGATGAACAACTAATTTCCTTGTTTTCGTCTCTGTTTAGCAGCAATAATACCAGAAATACGTGTAGACAGAGTAGAAGGGTCAGCATTAAGTCATTTTCTTAAGAATTTGTTCTTCTTCTTACGAACTGCATCGTCTCCTTTCGCCATTGCTGCCGCCAAAAAGTAAATACAAGAATTTCTTAGATCTCAAAAGCGTAGATAACATAAAAGAAGAAAGACATGGTTGCGCATCATGTCAAGAAGATCACAAAATAAACTTACCAGAGATGAAGGTCACCAACAGCATAATCCAACAACAGTTTGATCATTAAACATTATACCTCGCAAGAAAGTGTAAAATTGAAGGTTAAAACTATATCCATAAATTGCAACTTCAATGTACAAGCAGAAACAGGTCAAGTAAATACCAAGGATTGATATTCCCCAGCTGGCTCCTATTGCTTCAGCAAACCTTAACTGCAGTCATCTGCACAACCAAAAACACGTATAGAAACAAAAACTACACTCATACATAAAGTAAAATTCACAAAAAAGATATATTAACATTCAAAGTCAGTTAAAATTAGTACTTTCTTATGCACATTTGCATAAGAATCTCCCTTAAGCACAACTGCATCAGAGTTTACTCAAATTTTACCTATGAGAACATATCAGGTTGTTCAGCGTACGTATAAAAGTGCTAATAATAAAAAAAAAAGATGGCTGACAAAATAGAAAAAAAGCATAGGCTGCTGGCTGAGTTATCCACATCATTTCCAAAAAGATAGATAAACCCTTCTAATCGTATCGGACGCAGACTTTTGGATGAACCACATAGCCTCCAACTCCAACTTCTTAAAAGGTATTCACAAACTGGTTAGATCTTATGGTCGGTACAAGTGGCAAAAGTATGAGGTCCAACAACACTTTAACATGATTTTTAGCTACAGGTGAGCCGTGACAAAGGTGTCCAAATTCGCCGGTAGAAACTCGACCAACAGCAATGACCTCATCATCCAAGTTCAACAATGAACATTTGGCTCCATCTGAAGGTGAACTATTCTGAGCAGCTGCTGCTGATCAAGCTGGTGATATCTCATCTTCATGTGGAAGCGCAGCAGGTGAACTATTCTGACCAGCTGAAGTCGTCTGAGTAGGTGAATACGTGGGACCATGTGCATTATCAAATTGGTTCGAGGCAATATATGATGCTTGTCCAGATTGGATGTTCTGCACAACGTTACATAAGGATGCAAAGCTAGTAAGAAGAACCTCCATCTTTCCATTTATCTCCTTCACCTCATGTTTAAGTTCTCCATCTTTGCACTTCAATTCAGCAACTTTGGCATGCGCAGGAGCAGAATAATCATATTGTGTACGAGAAATAGGACCGACAGCACGAACTCGTCCCCTACAATCCTTTCCAAATGCTTTAATCAATGCATCCATTTTATCTACAGGTTCACCAGCACCTAGTTTTTCATTGATCTCTTCTTGCGTCTTCTTAAGGCCATCCTGTAATGTAGAGCACATTTTGTGAATATAGATAGATTGCATAAATTAGAATAATATGTAAACAGAAATAAAACATAGCCTAACTCACATAGTAGGGTTGCGCGCTAGGTAGAATTTTCCCACCCTCTTGTGTATGAGCTTTAATCCACACATCAGATGGGGTGATCTCAACTCCAGGATTTTCTCTCTCCTAATTTTACAAATACGAGAAGTAGGATCAATAAATCGAGTACATTTAAGTTCAGAGACATTTAAGATATAAGGGAATGAGAATGTACGTACCATTTCAGCTTTTACCAAACTAAGAGGTTTGCGACCAGTAGTACAGGCGTAATCATATCTTTTCCTTTTTTTCTTATGCTCTGTTCTACTTTTCTGTTGGGCTTCCTCTTTTTCATTTTCACAGAATTTTATCCAGTCCTCTTCTTTTATAGTTGGAGGAACATGAGCGATCCTTTCTTCATGAGTGTTATAAGGATCATAGTAGTCAATTCTCAGCTCCCACTTGAATCTCCTTTATATAGGAGCCATTCCCCTTATCAAATTCAGCTTAGAAGTTTCCGGTATTATATATATGATTTCTGAAAAAATAGAGCTTCAGTTCTAAACAATAGTTTGACATAAATCAACATACCCCAAGTGTTTACCTGAAACAGTTTGATGGTTATAAGGTAAGTATTTACCCGCAATTCATTCCAGACATCCTCTTTGAAGTTATCTGGCACATCCCTCCAGGATTTGTAGGAGATAGGGATAAGATTACGAATCAAATTGCCCTTCCGATGGCCGGCCTTAGTTGCATTTCTAGAAATGGGAAGTCCATTTTCATCTACCAGCACCACTTCTGCTGCCAAAGTAACCTGTAAAGTAGCATTAAAAAAACATCTATGTATAGAAGAAATGCAACTTACTAAGATAACGCAAGTGATATGATAAAACAGAGAATCAAACATGATAAAACAGAGAATCAAATATGATAAAACACATAATCCATGTATAGAAGAAATTCAGAACACAGAATCCAGTATGACAGACATGACTCTAAACTACATCAGTGACAGATAACAGTTTCTCCAAGCTCTCATTGTCAGTAAGAGCTGACTGATAACTAGTAGGGATTTCTAGCTGATCTACTGCGCATGTTAACCTTTGTTGTGAATGCAATACCAAAAACCATCCCACTTCATCAAGATCCTTTGAATAAAATACTTGAGTCGCTTCAGATGCACGAATAAATGGCTCATCTATCACTCTCTTAGTGCTTTGTAGCTTAGAAAAGTTGACCTTTATTGAGTTTGAGATTGGATCAACTTTGCACCCATTACTCTTATCTTCAACTCTGACCCAATAACATTAAAAAACAACTTCCTCGAATTCCATATAGTTCAACTTTATAATCTGTTTAATGACACCATAATAAGTAATTTCAGCTTCCACCAAATTTCTGTCCGTGGACTTTGCTCTATGTCTTGTAATGGCTTTCATAGACACATCACTGTTCTGTGTTACAAAACCCTACTTGTAATCATGACAGCTAAAATAAAATCCATTGGGTTGGTATTTGTTATACGACTGCGCCTTGAAGAGGGGTCCTTGCACTAGTCTCCAAAGTACTAATTTTGTCTCGTTGTCTTCTATCATCTGTAAGAGAACATGTGTGTCAGTTGCACAACAAAAACCACAATATTTACAGAGGAAATAAAGATGTAGTTTTAAATATAACCATGGACCATGTTCACAAAATCTAAATATAGTTTTAGCAAAAACCATGGACCATGAAATCAATATTATCACAAAATCTACCACAATATGTATAGTAACTATAAGGGAAAGCGGAAATAAAGCAACTCTGAAGCTAACATATATATGGTACCTCATCGCGTAACCATAATAGAAAGCTTTTTGGCCCTTTCATGGAAGAAAGATTTTCCTGACTATTAAAGTTGTCACTGTTCAAGTATAAATCATACTTCCTACAGTAAAATAACAGTTCAGCGGCAATTAGATTGACAATCCAATAATCAAGAAATATCTAATAACTGTGAAGTTAAGAAGTTGTACCTCTGCCATTCATCTAATCCCACATACTTAGACAGAAGCCACCTACGAGCTTGCTGATATTGTACTTGATTTAAAGTAATAACTTTGGCAGAACTCAAAGGCATCTCATCGGCAAACTCATCATCATCATCTAGAAAGGCTTGTCGAGTATGTTTATGAGTCCCACCACCATCATTTGATATTTCCTCCATACTGTACAAACTGGCTTCTCGAAGCACATATCCTCTTGCAATGCAGCCATTGATGTACATTTTATTGCGCACCAAAGCTTTGTAACCTTTCATCAACCTACAAGTATCGATCATAAAAGTTAACAGTTCAGTAATGACAATAAAACACTCAAGTTACACATTAACTAACAAGGTAAGTTCGATAAATACCTCTCGAAGGGATACATCCATCTAAATCTGACAGAACCGTAGATCAAAGCTTCGTCATCTAAATGCACCATCAAGTGGATGCTTATAACAAAGAAGGAAGGAGGAAAGTATTTTTCCAATACACAGATTACTTCCACTAGAGTAGATTTTTCTTTTAAAAGTTGTTCTCTGTTGATTACCTTCGCGCACAAAATTTTGAAAAATAAACTTATCCGAAGAAGAGAAAGCCGCAGATCTTTAGGTAGCGAAGGCGATGCATGAACCAGTAACGGAAACAAATATTGCATAAGGACATGATAATCATGAGACTTTAAGTTCTTCAACTCAGGTGGATCAACACTGACGCAAGTGCGGAAATTGGACAAAAACCATATGGCACCTTTAAGTTCTTCAATGTAGTACAAAATGAAAGTTCCTCTTTTTTCGTCATTGCAAAAGGAACATCTTCCATTGTTGTTTTACCAGACTTATCATACACTTTAAACCATTGCTTATTTTATACCCCATTGCTTCCATTTCTCTGCGCGCATTGGGACCATCCTTTGACTTGTTTCCACCCATGATCGTGTTAACAAGATGCTCAGTTATATTTTTCTCTGTATGCATAACATCTGTATTATGTCGCACCAGATTTGAACTCCAATTAGGCAGATCATAGAGGATAGATCTTCGAGTAAATAAGGAGTGGTCATGAACCTCAGCTTCTACATCAGCATCAATTTCGCCTTCAGGTATTCTTTTACGTTTCTGTCGACTTGCTACTGATGGTTGTTTTCCCTTACCAACCTTGGTTCTAATATTAGATACAATCTCTTGAACCTGAAATCCTGTCAGTGGCCATGGTGCTGAACCATGCTCTACCCCTCCCGGGAAATTAGTTTTATCATCTCGATACTTATGCTTAGCTGGAAGCCATCTTCGGTGTCCCATACAACAAATTTTCTTAGTGAACGGAAGATGTTTAGAAACTATTCCTTCTCCACAAGTTGGGCAAGCATAGTAACCATGAGTGACATATCCATCTAAAGTCCCTAGTGCAGGAAAATCATGAATAGAACACAATAATCTCGCTCTCATCAAAAACTCAGTTTTAGTGAAAGAGTCGAACGTGATTAAACCTTCATTCCATAACTCTATCAATTCCCCTATTAGTGGTTTCAAGTATACATCTATATCTTTCCCTGGTGCTCTTTGGCCTTATATGAGCAAACATAACATTGCAAACTCTCGTTTCATGCACAACGAAGGTGGCAGGTTGTACGGACAAATAATTACAGGCCAACAGCTGTGACTAGGACCGAAACACCCATTCGGGTTGAAACCATCAGTTGATATACCTAATGTTACATTCCTTGGTTCCTTGGAGAACTCCGGTGAAAAATTATCCGCAGATCGCCAGGATGAAGAATCGACTGGATGACGCATAAAGTTTCCATCTGACTGTGCTCTAGAATGCCAATACATTGCCTCTGCTATCCATGGTACACTATATAACCTTTGCAGCCTTTTTATCAATGGAAAATGTCTTAATGTCTTGCGAGCAACTTGCGTAAGCTTCCTGTTGCCATTAAAGACCTTCTCATACCTAGGTTCTTGACACACGTGACACTTAACCAATGATGCATGATCCTTCTAGTATAAAATACAATCATTGATGCATGCATCATAGGTTATGTAGTCCATCCCCATTTCTTGTATCAACTTTTTTACATCATGGAACTTACACGACAATGTATTTCTATCAGGAAGAAACTCCTTAAACAATTCTAAGAGTGCAGTGACACCATTGTCAGAAAACCCATATTGGGTTTTTATGTTATTTAGTTTAATAGCAGCATACAGTGGTGTCTTTTCCTTAGAACATGAGGGATATAAAGGTTCTTTAGCACGCTCATAAAAATCTATTTTTTTCTTGCTACTACTAGTCTCCTCGTGAACCCTACTGTGTACGCCAACATTCTCATCTACACTACAAGCGGGATTAACGTTCTCAGCAAAATCTTCTACATTGTTCTCAGCAAATACTTCTACATTGTCAGCTAAATTTCCTAGATTGTCTCCAATTCCCACGTTGTAAACTGAAACTCCTACATTAGCACTTCTGGGTTTACCTTCATGCGACTTCTCCCCATGGAAACGCCACAATGTATAGGTGAACTGAATACCATTCTTAACCAAATGATAATCAATTTCACCTAGAGACAGAGGTACTTTACCATTCTTACAACTGTTACAAGGACAAGAGAACTTCGTTCTGCCACCAGCATTTTCACGCACAAACTCTATAAATGATCTTAAACCTTCTAAGTATTGAACAGAAGTACCTGCACATTTCATCCAGCCTTTATCAACCATTGATACCTAAATCATATCTATGTTAACATTCAGGCAAAGTAATAACTACAACTGTAATAACTAAATGATATATATGCTCCCATGATCAAGACGTGGTTACGCATGGGACTTGCACATATGTATTTGCAAGTTTCCCTTAGCATATGATTCAACAAAAATCAGTCAATATCAAAACAAAACTTCCTAACTTTAGTTAATTTAAACTTTAAAAACTACCTTAACATGAAGTAATAGTTCAAATCATGATGAGCATATTTATGGAACATACAAACTGGAATTTAGGAACTACCTTAACAGATTCCGTGACCGCTGCTTCTTTTCTGTTTGGCTCTTGCCAAAAGGATCCTCTCCTGGCTCTGCAAATACCAAAGATACAGAACAACATTAGCCAACCAATTGAAGTTCATTATGACACTTAATGAAAAAATCTTCAGATAATAGTAAAACATATATAGCAGCTTAACGAATATAACCAACATGTTTCCTAGATGTGACAACTCAACCAAAACTAGAATACGTCATCTAAGCCCATACAAACAGGAATCTAGAGAGTGCTGGTGCACTCACTTTCTTACGAGAGAATCTATTCCTTTCTTCTTAAGCAATTGACTTACTCAAAAGAAAGAGAGTGCTCTAGCTCTCATCAAATATTCCGATAGAAACCACACGACTTGGTGTAATAAAAACATCATTCCAAAAGGGATGGTACTGCATTCGTATTACAGTAACTGGGATACCAAGATCAGCATGCAACGTGCAAATTCAAGAGTAGCTAAAACATTTCATGCGCTCGAGAGGAAAAGACTAACAATATCCAAATGACTGAATTCAATACTAATTATTCAACATTGTGAAGTTATAATCATCCATTTATTCTGCAATTATAAACCCAATCGCATAAGACCATACAATCTGGAATCTAGATGGTGCTGGTACACTCGCTATCCTATGAGAGAATCAATTGCTTTTCTTAAGCAATTAATTTACTCATAGGAAAGAGAGTGCTCTAGCTCTCATCAAACATTCCAAGAATATATAAGACTTTAGCAAGGAATATTACAATTCAATGGGCAAATTCATCAGTAAAACTTTATCAGGTAGCACTCTCCCTAGTCCACTTACTATGCTTCTAAGGCCTAAAAAACTACACCATGTCTAACAACAGTATGCATCTTTACACAGGAGGACTAGTGGATCAAAAACTTGAACATACAAGAATGATATTTACAAACATGGTATCCCTCAACAAATACAATTCTGTCATGATATTCACCATAAGACATTATAATCAAGTATGATATTTACGAACATGGTGTTGCTATTATAAACACACTTCAATCATCAAAAAGATACAGAACTGAGACATAAAACCCTAAAATCACCTAAAAAAATAGAAATTTTCGAAATTAACATAAAACCCTAAAATCAGTTCATATGAAGAAGATTTATACTTCAAAATTCTTCAATCTTCAAGTTTTCAAAATTCTTCAAACCCTAACAAGAAATTAGAAAAAAAAAAATTCAACTAGATTTATATGAAGAAGATTCACAGATTAAAGAATGGAAAAAATAAAAATAAAATAAAACAGATCGATTGAAAATAAAATGAAACAGATCGTGTTAGATTCATGGATTAACACTTACACAGATCGATGATTGAAAGGTATGGAAAATATTAAAGAGATTTCTGTGATGTTTCTCGGCTAAATCGATCGATGATTGAAAGTTCTATAAACCCTAGTTTTATCGCCTGAACATACCCAGAGCAAAAGACGACCGAATAGAGAAGAAGGGGATAAGATTTATGCAGTTCATTCACACAATAGGGTAAAGTTGATAGAATGTACATGGTTCATTCACACGCTTCTCAGGAGGGTGTTACCGAGTGTTACTCTGCACACGGTTCTTTCACACGTTTTTTTTTCCAGCAGTCACTAATCGTGACACGGGAGGGGCCGTCACTAAACTAGTAAAAATTCGTAACCGAACACGTTGTGTCACTAAATTTTCGTAACTGAAATTTTTGATCACAAATTCGTGACGGATACATGTTAGTTACGAATTTTAGTTACTAATCGCTAAATATGGTGTAGTGACTAGAGGTCACATATATGTACTATACGCAATTCCATTTTCACAACGAGTTTCTAAGTTATAACCATTTGCATGGATATCCTTGAAACTCAACAAGGTGAGGTTCGCTCTTGGTGCATATAGAGCTTCCGTGACTTTAATCAATGTGCCGTTTGGAGACAAAAATTAAGCCATACGTCACCCAATTATTACTTATGATGATCAAATCATCGTAATCACAAAAGTATTACAAGGAGTAGGCTACAAATAATTGTCTATTTCTTAGGATAGTGTGGGTGCTTCCACTATCACCTAGACATTATATTTCTCCTTAAGACATTCCTACAAGTACATTAGGCAGGAATGTTATTAAAAGGAACGATATATCTCATTTTCTTTAGAGATTTATTTCCCATTAGAATGATGTCCTTTTCATTTTAATTACATGCTAAACAGTAGATTATCATAAACAAAGTAAAATTCTACATAATAGAAAAACAAGTACTTATAGATAAACTATACATGCAATATCAAACCGCAGTCTAAGACAACATAAAGTACAAGAGACTAAATGTATTTAGGCCCAAGAAAATTCAGGTACTTCAATTGCTGGGGCAAAGTCCGAATTGCCCAGGAAGTCTGAAATTATGAGGTTGAGGTAAGGGTTAAGATTATTTTCGTTCATGTAGTGAACTTCTTGCTTGAGAGTTTCCCGATACATTTTGTAGCTAGCAACGATGTTGACACTAGCCTTACATTGCTTTTATCAATGTCCATTAAATCTGTACTTGAAACAAGACGCATTTTCGGTAAATCGTGCTGATAACGTGTTTAAGTTTGTTATAAATAGGAAACAAATATAATAGAAACAAAAGTAGAGGAGAAGGAGAATCAGTGTAATCCATTTATTGAATATTCTCATATAAATACAAGAGGGAAATAACTATATCTATTACATGTGTTAGCTTGCATGTGAGGTGGTTTTACATGTGTCTAGAAGAAGGAAGGTGCATGACATGTGTCCAAGGAGAAGGGAGGTGCTTGACATGTGGTCATCCACACATATTCCTACAACAGTTTTTTTTTTTTTTTTTGAAAGGAGAGGTGGTTAAGGAGATTCAAACCTACAAGAAAATAAAAGCAAAACAAAGAAAGAACATAAGACAAACAAAAGGGGGAAAGAAGCAAAAAAACCAACATAACTCCACAACATGGTGCAAACGACACAACTACTCAACAGTTCCCATAATAAATTTTTCCTTCAACATATTCTTTAATAATCTTCTTCAAATCCTTAGAAAAGGAGCTAGGAGTGATATCAACAAACTCTCCAATAAGCATAGTCGATAAGTATGCTCTGCACTTCAAGACTGAAGCTCATTGTGATATCTTCTGATAGACTCCCACACATGATGGCATTTCCATGGAGGATTAAAGTTATCCGTGGATAAATAAGACACGCCAGTCATGGAATCTGAACCAAAAGAAACTTTTCCACATCCATTCTTAATATAAATCTTTAGGCCTGCTTCAACACTTTGAAGCTCATGCAAAGTAAAAAACTCTGGAATAGATATACTAACCATTGCACTAGAGGGTTCTCCTTCCTCATCCCTGATGATGGCTCCAAACCCATCACCATTTTCATTTAAGGCTCCATCTGTATTCACTGCAACCACTCCAGGCACTGGTTTTCTACAAGTAGTAGAAATCTTCTTATGGAGAGTAAAGTTAGGTCGAAATCCCCATTGAGCAGCAAGGCTTCTATGATCATTGGTATCAGTCATAACAATATCAATAGAGGATAACCTAATCCTTACATCATCGACACATATGAGTTGTAACAACATCTCAGGTGGGAGAGACTTTTGAGTGAATATTCTACGGTTTCTTTCATCCCACACATGATAAATACAAGCATTAAAAGCTTATTTCCTTAAGGTGTCGACAGACTTGTTACCTGAAATATAAGTCACACCACCATTGTATTTGTGCATCCCAATCAGTTGTCTTTAAGCCCTTAACCCAAGTAAGGGATACAGTCTACCGAAAATCTGACCATCATCGTGGAAGGGAATTGGAGAACTTATTTACACCCCACTGAACTTGTTCTAATATATGCGAATCTATCTGACGGAGGACGATAATATCTTAATTAGACAAAAATCCTCAGTATCGGCCAGTTTCAATCAGTATCACCAATATTGTCATATCGTGTCATTTATGAGGACTGATATGCCCAGCGAGCCATATTTAAAAGTCGTACCAAGTTCAATTAGTTAGGCCTATTCCTATGGGTATGGCAAAAAAAAGCTGTTTGGCATACCAGGTGGCATGGCAAACCAATTGTGCTACTATGGGAAAATCAATAATCGATAGACATTCTAGCGAAGGATATTATGAATAACGCTGGCGATATACAGTAAGTTGAGTGATATAAATAGTATTGCTAGCGGTATTAATTCTATCGACCATGGATATTTTGCAACGACTATTTCCCCTACTGATTCCTATAAATACGCCCTCACATTTCTCCAAGGTACTCACACCTACTTTGACCTATATTTCACCAATTTCTCTATCGCTATTCTCATTTTAAGTTTCATAATCATCAATGGCGAGATCCAATGAAGAGAGGAATATTATTATGAATCGGTTTAGATTACAACAAGAAATGCATCGAAGGAGGTTGCAAGAACTTGACGATGAGGAAGTTGAAGATAATAAAATCATCGACATTTTGATGCTAGTACATACGGGCCAAATACCTAGAGTTCTAGAGCTACAAGAAGTATTATCAAGAAGGTATACATATCGAGGGAGGGAATTTTACCATCAAAAGCTGATGCACGATTATTTTCTTCCCAATTGTGTGCACTTTGATCGAGATTTCCAAGGTCGATTCCGTATGCTTCGGCATCTGGTGATAAAGATTATTGAAGAGCTTTGTCGGGTAGAACCTCAATTTAATTATCAGTTTGATGCATTGAATATTAGAGGTCATAGTCCTGAACAAAAAGTTACTTCGGCTTTAAGGATTCTAGGTTATGGAAGACCAGCGGATGCGAACGATGATTATCTTAGTATGGGTAAATCAACTTCATTCACTTACCTTTCATTATTTTGTGAAGTAATTATTAATCATTTTGGTCCAACATATTTACGAAAACCAACCGAGGAAGATGTTAGACAAATATTGAGGGAGAATGAGGAAAGGGGATTCCCAGGAATGCTAGGTAGTCTCGATTATATGCATTGGGTATGGCAAGGATGCCATGTTTATTGGGCCGGTCAATATAAAGGTAATTATCTAAAACCAACAGTTATCCTTGAAGCTGATGCTTCTTACGATTGTTGGATATGGCACACTTTTTTTAGTCTTCCAGGTTCACAAAATGATATCAATTTTTTTGCATAAGTCGCCTATGTTTGAAGATTTGAAGCATGGAATTTGTCCCCAAGTCCGTTTTATGATTAATGACCACCAGTACACTCATGGATATTATCTTGCAGATGATATCTACCCAAAATGGTCCACCTTGATACAATGCTACCGTCAGCCTCCTGCCGGTGCATTAGGCCGTTCATACTTGCATTTTAACGATGCCAAAATGGGTGCGAGGAAGGATGTGGAACGCACTTTTGGAATTTTGAAGAGGAAGTTTGCTATCATTTGTTGCCCATATCATGGATTGAGTCCTCGTGAAATGCACAAGACTATGCTCACTTGCATAATTCTCTATAACATGGTAATTCAAGAAACCCGTCATAGTCCGGAGTGGACTAATTATGAAGATGAAGATTTGCGTCCAGAGATTCAACCACAAAGAGGAGTCCCTGCAAGGAATTATGCTCAAATGACTAATTACATTCAGAACCGATATTTGTATGACAGTTTAAGAGACGATCTGAGATTGAATCTTTAGGAAGAGCATGGAAGACAATGAGTTATGTATTTTAATTTAAGTTTTATGTATTTTAATTTAAGTTATGTATTTTGATGTAAGTTAATGAGCAACAACATTTCAAATTAATCAACTTTTCATTTCAAACTAATATTAAGTAGAATGCAACAACAACATATCAAATTAAAATGCAATACTTTAAATTAAAACTTAATTTAATACATCAATCATTTAGAGGAACTACTACATCAAACTCATCATTAGTTCCATCATCATCATCATCATCATCATCATCATCATCATCATCATCATCATCATCATCATCATCATCATCATCATCATCATCATCATCATTCTTGTTAGTAAATCCAGCTTTTTGTTCAATCTATGTTTGAATTCTGTCAAATTCAATTTGCCACACATGTTTTTGCTGGGCGTTCATAATTGAAGTGTTAGCTTGAAGGATGTTATGCTTATCATAGTCAAACCCAATTTTTTCTTGAGAAAGACAACTTTTTTTATTCTCCCTGTTTTGAAATTTTCTATCAACTGCTCTTTGCTTCTCGACGGTATTTTGATGTTCCATAAACTCCGCCATGTTAAATCCACCGGAACTCCCTCCTTATTGAGCTAATTTTCTAGCTAGTCTTGCTTTGTTCCTCCCTGGCAATTTTGTCTTACCATCATCATCATAATTATTAAAAACTAAGTTACCTTTTGGGTTTCTTGCAGTATCTGGTGAAGAATTTGAATTTGGTGTTGAGGGGGAAGAATTATATGGTGACCTTTCAGGTACTTGTTGATTAGTTATTAAGAGATCTGGATTATATTTGTTCAACACCTTCAAGATATGATAACAACTTTCGAAAGCGAACTGTTTACCATGTTTTTGCTGCCAATCTAAACGAACCTTTGTTTCAAAATCAACATCGTTCTCACCACTCTCCCTGCCTGCTCTCTTGGCCTGCATTATCAATGCAACATAAGCGGCTACTTCCCTGTTGATTACAATGAAGTGTTCTGCTAATCCTTTTGCATCACGAGAATTGATGTTCATGGTTTGTTCTTCATATTTCAAAAATATAATCCCACATGGTGTTACCATGTTGTTGTGCACCATCGATACAATCTTGGGTAAAATAAACATAATTACGACAAATGCATTCATCCTCTATCAGTTTTTATTTTGCACCACGGATTTTGGTTTTTCTAGCTTTGCCTTTCTCTTGACTTTGAGATTGTGAATCCATATTACAAGAAATGAAAAGAATCGTAGAGAAGGTTAAGAAATTCTAGAGAGATTTAGAAATTCCGGTGTGAGTTGATATGAAATTGAAATTAGGTATTTATATGGGGGGGGGATACTAGCTGTTGGATGAAGATCTGGTGAGTGATGTTATGAGAGTCGAGCGTGAGCTTGACTAGCGCTGGCGATTTAATGACCAGCGAGCGCTGACTTGACCATCGAGGGATGAACACTCTATCGCTCGCTGGAAACTATGTCGTGTATGCCTATATATTATTCCTAACATATTGACATATGAGTTTGGCAGTTTGGCATACCCATAATGGGTGCATATATGCCAAACATCAGTGTTTGACACATGCATAGGAATAGGCCTTAAAAGCTGGACCAAGCACAATGCGCATCCCCTTCAAATATTTCCTAGTGCAAATATTCTCCCGGCAAAAAAGAGCTTCAAAATAAGGGAATAATTTGGGGTAGAAAACTGGAGGGAAAGAAATTTACAGTAAAATAAAACCCTAACAATGTCTAGGCGAAGACGTTTTAGGATGAACTCTTCCTCTGATGAGGAAGACATCTCTGTTTCAGAAACCCTAATTTCTTCAAACACAAACCCTAATCCTAACTCTAATGACCCAATAAACACTGCTGCTACTTCAGAAGTTATTCCTCTTGAAATCTCCGATGAAGATTTCACCGATGTTCCTGAAGAATTCTCTCCTCCAAGACCGAACCGAGTGCAAAATCAAGATCAATCTTTTCAAGATTCAGTTGCGGAGGCGATTCCTTCTATTTCCTCCTCTACGGAAAGTAGTACTGGAACCACGATTGAGAGTTTTCTTGGGAATCTTGGGTTGAAATTGAGAACAGAATGGTTGCATTCATGTGCTTCTGAGTTGAATAACTCTATTCCCGGTTATGGTAACTTCAATGTTGCTGAGAAAGGGAGGCTCATTTTCGAGCAGTTTTTGTTTTCTGATATGAATTTATCTGGTGGTGGTGTGCTTCCTGAAAGTGTTCATACTTTGCATCTAGTTGATCTTCCGGGTCCATTTGTTCTTCAGGTATTACGTTTAAAGTAAACATACTGCTTACTTTTAGAAGTAATGTAGTTACTGTTACATCATGTTTGAATATGTCATTATGAATTTGAACCTGAGTAATAATTTTTACTGGCAGGTTGATGAGATAGTTAATGTAAGTTGTCATCTACGAGATAGGTATCAGAATGTACCTGCAGGGATCAAGAGGTGTCTTAAGTTGTCTATGACGGATGGTGTTCAATGTGTATTTGGCATGGAGTACAGACCTATCAATAGTCTTCAAGTTTTAGCTCCTGCCGGTTTGAAGGTTTGTTCAACTGAAATGAAATGACTTGAATTTTTTTTTTCCGTGTAATGCTTTTGTTTCTTAAAGTAGGCGTTTCTTGCGGGATAACTTAAGGTACTTCGTTGGGTAAGAAAAACTCGGAATTTATGTTTTTTGGCACATAGGTTGTCATTCGTAATGTAAATGTTCGGCGTGGGCTTCTAATGCTGGTGCCTGAAGTCTTGGAAGTACTTGGTGGAATGGTGGAAGATTTGGAAATTGCACGCAAGAAATTAGTTGAAGAAGTAAATAAGCCTCCTAGGGGTAAAAGGTAATATGGGGTGGATATTTGAGCTCCTTGCTAGCGACAATATCTAACTTCTATTGTTCAAAGCTGTCTTTAGCTTCAAAATAGTTTTCACCATTGAATAATCTACCACCATTCAGTATCAGTTTACCCTGATGCAGAACGCGGACAGGGGTTGTTCCTCCTTTGGCTTTCAGAGCTACCATTGCTGCTTGGAAACCTGATGATGTTGACCATGGTGCCAATGGTGTTGGAGATAGTGCCATTGCTGACAATTCAACTTTGCAGGATGCGATTCCCTCTAGATCATCTATCCAAGGTATTCTTAGTTTTTGTCATGTGAATTCGGTTCCCTATAAAAAACCCTTCTTTCTCAACTTTTAAAGCAGAATTTCTTCTGTATTTCATGTTGTGACCAGATAGGCCACTACTTCTACTTTGTTAAATACTGTTATATGAGAGATTTGAAATACTTAGGTTTGGGAAGAGCGTCTTTTGCCAAATTCATACTGAAGTTCCGGGAAGAATAAGGATGCTAGCTACTTCAATTAATTAATTCGATTATTAAAACCATTTTCATTTCCGTATTATGCTTCTTCCTCTGTTGATTCACTTATTTTCTTTTCCATTTGTCAGGAACTCCATATGCGCCATCTTCTAACAACACCTTTATAAGGTCAAGGGAAACGACCGAACAAGTGTCTGGATTTCCCAATAGGGCTTCCAATGTTGAAGGTAATCCAATATCTAGAACTGCGACTGCCCCATCTTCCACCAACATCTTTGGAAGGTCAAGAGAAACGACTCAACAAGAGACTGGAATTTCCAATAGGGCATCCAATGTTGAATGCAACACGGCATCTAGAGTTGCTGCTGGGTTTAATGAAATCAATATGGTTGATGCTACTGCCCCATCTGCCACCAACACCTTTAGAAGGTCAAGAGAAACGGCCCAACTGGAGGCTGAAATTTCCAATAGGACATCCAGTGTTGAATGTAACACGACATCTAGAGTTGCTGCTGGGTATAATGAAATCGATATGGTTGATGCTACTACCCCATCTGCCACCAACACCTTTAGAAGGTCAAGAGAAACGACCCATCAGGAGACTGAAATTTCCAATAGGGCATCCAATGTTGAATGTAACAGGGGATCTAGAGTTGCTGCCGGGTCTAATGAAATCAATATGGTTGATGCTACTGTGGCTATGTCTGAAATTGATATCGCAGAAGAAGAGTTTGCTGTTCCCAGTAGAAGGCCAAACATAGAATGTAACCCATCCTCTAACGCTGTTCCTTATGTTGGGGAAATTGCTATAGACTACTCACACAGATTAACTGGAGACAAAGAGATTCCTTTTACATACTTGGCTAGTTTGTTGTCTGATTGGGCTGTGAAGATGGATGGTGCACCATTCATCCAGGGTAAAATCAAGGTATCTCACTCATCCATTTGTTTCCAGCAAGTTGCAGTGGAATGTTGAATTTAGCTCTTCCATAATTATTATTTTTGACTTGCAACACGATTTCAATCTGTGGAATTCTAGTGTGTCATGACTGGCGTAAGAGGATTCCAGTTTAAGAATAGGACAAAGTATGAGCTTCTCGTTTATGTTGATGATGGGAGCCTCATTTCCGAGGTTTGCATCGATCACAATGTGAGCTTAACTTGAACCTTCTGTTACTCTCTTTTCCGGGTACCTTTATTTTGTGGATAATCTTATGCAATGAGTTTCACATACTATTCAGGTTGTGCAAACTCGAATAGGTCATTCTCCGGAGGAGGTTAATGCTGCTCTTTCTTCTCCAGACAAGAACATAGTTGGTAAGATGAGGGAGACCATGATGGCATTTCAGACCATTTTGTCCAATTTTGAGGTATTGTTCTTCAGTTTTAATCGCTTAAAGTGGCAATCAGAACTCTAAAGCTGATCTTATTGAGGAGTGTTTAGTAGTAAATGACGGAGAATAAACAGGAATTTTGTTATCCGACTTCTATTTCAGGGTACGTTGCTGGTAGAGATGAACAAAAACTCTACTGTCCCTGTTGTCCTTGAGATGAACGAGGGCAGTTCAACATCTGATGCCTGGTGGCTTCTGAGACGACTTGACTTGTTCACATCTCCGCAAACCCCACAGCATCGTCAACTGGAACCCATTGCAATATCACCTTAGGGTGGAATGAAGCCACTGAGAATGGATCTCCATCAACAGAAGTTGAATCTCCATTTACTCCTGAACATTCAGCCAAGAGTACCAAAATGCTTTTCTTGAAACCCAAGAACAAATTGTGAGATCCATTTGGCATTGCATGCACATTCGTCATTAGTCCCAGTGAACATTCGTCATTAGTCCCAGTGATTTCTGGAAAAAGGAATG
This sequence comes from Papaver bracteatum, assembly GCA_023529315.1. Classification (NCBI taxonomy): domain Eukaryota; kingdom Viridiplantae; phylum Streptophyta; class Magnoliopsida; order Ranunculales; family Papaveraceae; genus Papaver; species Papaver bracteatum. Next base: position 674,997 of record JAJJWX010003277.1, on the reverse strand, counting down.
ATTGAGCTTGTAAATTACTAGCTGTATCCTTCAGGTGCATGCCGAGAGACAGGATATAAAAGGTACCTTTTGCACAAGATTCAGGTACTGGGTGTTTGTTCTTCCGGATGAGGTACTGTTGGCATGTTAAATATCAGAACCCAAAAAACACCTGATTACCGTTGATGCATATATAACAAGATGATTTGGGACAAATAACTGCATAAATTTCTTCTACTTTATTCAGAGGTCTAGTGTATTATTTTGCTTTGCTTGGCTCTGGATACTTTTTTCATCTAATGATCGGAACACTAGGTTTGCCATTTTCTTGTAAGAATAAGTCTTATGGTGGAATCCATCCTATTTCAAGTGTGGAAAATTCATGAAATGTCAAGTCTAGTAGCCTCCGAGTTGGGGTTTTCCATGCAAAATCCAAGAAAGGTTCCATGATCTGGTGGAAGGGTCTGTGGAATCCATCTAAAACGCCAATAAGAATAACGCTGAACGCCAATACGAATAGCGCTAAACGCCAATAAGATTGGCGTGGTAGAGGACAAGAAACGCCAATATGAATGGCGCTGAATGCTAATCAAAATAGCGCAAGTCAAGCGCTATTAAGAATGGCGTTCAGCGCCATTAACAACAACGTTTGTATAGCGCCATTAACAACAACGTTTGTATAGCGCCATTAACAATAGCGTTTAGCGCTATTAACATTAGCGTTTCTCCTTATTTATTTTTCTTACACTCTCCTCACATCATTCCTATTTCTTTACCTATAAATTGAAAATAAAAAAACTTTAAAAATACAAAACAAAATTTATAAATTTGAAATTGAAACAAGATTTAAATTAGCTAATTTTCATTTCATAGATTAAGTTACATGGATTAAAAAAACTAAAAGCGACATTACATGGGTTGAAATAACTAATATTTAGAATTTAACATGATCCGATTTTCATTGTCAAGCTTCATCATTTCTCAAAGTTCACTTCATCATCGGTAAGATCACGATATTTGATTTCCGAAAGCGGGATGGTTCTTAAGAATTTGGTACACATGATCAAATGCAAAATCTTTGTTGTTTTGTTGAGAATATAGAGTTTTAGCATGTGCCTCCTACAAAATAAATAAACATAATCTCTTATTTAGAAAATTAATGACTTAAAATATGTAGATAATTGAAAATAAGAGGTTCCATTGAATAATACTTACAACTTTTTCTAACGTCCATCCTCCTCCGGGCATATTTGCATAAATTGAATGTATGAAACCCATGTAAACTTTGGTTTGCTTTTTCATCACCGACCACCAATTTTGAATACTTTGTCTTGTTCTTCCGTTTTCATTACCACCCGCTTCTTTTACAAAGGCTTGATTCCCAATAGTTGTTGACTCCCTGATTTTGTCCAACAATCGGTTGGAGACTAATTCCCATCCAAGCTTCGGTTGTTCCACAATTAACATCATACGTAAATGGAGGAGGATCGGGTGCTTGCAAAGGCACTTCAACACGGTTGCCTTCACTGTCTGAACGTACGGTACAAAAAGAAACTCCTGGAAATTCAGGTGAAGCTTGTGAGACGCTGTCATACTTATACCGTGATGGATGTTTTGAGGGGACCTGATTCACCAGAAATGTCGGATCTTGAGCACTTGCAGCTCCAACTTCATCTCTGTTTTCTTGACGATATATTTATGGGAGCAAAAATCCAATAGATTGTTGCTTCCACCACCACACATACATGCTCTAATCAACATGCTTATAGTCTCGTTCACGTGGATTTCTTGGAATTATTATTAATCCCCTTGTTTGCCTTAAAAACCGTTCACTAAGATACATGATACTAGTATCGCTTTTCGGATTATAGAAAGCCACTCTTTGATTGGAGATTTCACGAGCATGCACTATATCAGGATGATCTCTATACATACTAGTAGACCATGGTTGCCATTCTGTTCCAACAGTTGTCCTCAACTCAATTTGTTGGCGAGTTGTATTAAGAGAGTGTTTGGAAGTACCCCTTTGCAACTTCACTAGACTATTTTTCTTAAATATCATAATTGCAGGCCATATATCAGTCGGTACACCTTCTTGGAGAAAAGGCGTCAAAGTACGAAAATACATGTAAAACCAATATTCTAAAACCATCGCCATTCCACACATGTTTTTTGCACCTCTAGCAACCGCACTCATGCTACTATACAAGTGACTAAAACAAGCCGAACCCCAATCATAATTACTAATCACATTCAAATCACGCAAGGAAGCGATCCAACCTTTGCTTGCTCTTGTAGTGCTACGTGCCAATAAAACTTTTGAAATCACCCATAATAAGAAGTATCGAGTCACAATCTCCCAATTTTCATCATTAATTGGATTGTCCTTGATATAGTTTGCGAGGCAACTAATAGAAAAATCAGGTGAGTGCTTGTTGTAGTGTGCATACCCATGCATAGGTCTAAAGTAGGTATCCTCTAGTTGTTGATTTTTTTACTTTTCTATTTACTTGTAGCGGCGTGTTCCAATCTTCTACGACCATTTCCAATAGGAATTCCGGTTAAGTGAACAAATTCTAAAGGAGTGAAACCAATTTCGAAGTTTGGGAAATGAAACGAATTGGTGCTATACCACCACCTCTCTATGATTGCATAAGCTAGTTGTTGATCAGCTCTCTTAATTCTAATTTCAAAAAATCTAGCAAGGCCGGAATTTTGAAGAACTTGACTAGCACTTTCATGAACCACCACACGATTATGTAAAATCCTCAAGGTCTTCTAGATTACTTCTAAACGTGATATCATGTTGTGTATCAAGTGGGTCTATACTTGTAGATATATGTTTCTCATCCGGTTCTTTTGAACTCAAGATCATACACATACACATATCCATATCGAAAATCTATAAAAAAATCATCAAATAAAAACAATATAGTCACACAATGCACTTAAATTGTTTACATAATGTAACTAAAACATGTTAATTCATTATCTCATGGCAATTTCACAATGTTCATCATCTAAACCCTAAATTACACAATGTTCATCATCTAAAACCTTAAATTACATGTCAAATTCGTCATTGTTAGAATCAAAATTGTTATCATTTATCATACAATCGAGTATCAAGCATACAATCAACAATCATATCTTCTAAACCCTAAATTTTCATCAAATCATAATATAAACTCAAAATTACAATTCAACTAACCTTTCTTTGGACTCTCAATCAAATTGCGAAATTGAAGTATGCTTAGATTCCTTATATTGCAATGAACAAACCCTTTGAACCAATTTTGCTGATTTGAACCATCATCTAAGAACTCAACAAGGTTTTTTTTTAGGTTTTCGTTTTTCTTTTTTTCACTCGAGTGTAGATGATGAACTGGGGAAGAGAAAGAAGGGTCGATGGTGTTCTCATAAAATTAATTAAAAAAAAAACGCTATTAAGAATGGCGTTCAACGCTATTAACAATAGTGTTTCTTTAGCGCTATTAACAATAGCGTTTTTCTAGCGCTATTAACATTAGCGTTTTGCGCCATTAATAATAGCGTTTTGACCGTTGACTTGAGTCAAGCGCTATTTTTAATAGCGTTTTCTAGCGCTATTATTATTAGCGTTTTACGCTATTCTTATTAGTGTTTTCTGTGTTCCACCATTACACTTGCGCTTCCATCCACAGTTCCAAGTGCTGAGGTGGCGTGGAATATGGAAGATGGATGGATTCCACCATAAGACTTGGTCTAATTCATATATTCAAGATGAAAATCACTACATTTTGTAAATCATAGCATATTACTGAACCAACATGACACAAAAAGATATTTTTGTTCATAAGCTGATGATTTCGAAGTTGTAATGATATTGTTTATCAGGAATCTATTATTATAAGTCAGAGCTCAGGTTCCAAGCAGATGCTATCTGCTCACTGGATAGAAGAAAGTAGTGCCTCCTACTCAAAATCGAATGAAAGCTTTATTAGCAGAAACAAAAATAATACAGTCGAGCCACATACTGAATTAGTAGAAACAAGCTTATTTTGTAAAAACACTAGGGCTTAACCCGTGCCGTAATGGCACGGGAAATGATATATCTTTCAAATATATCCACCGGTTCATACATGTCATAAATGTTCGTGAAACATCGATTAAGTCGATCCGAATCTAAATGTTTTTGAGGTGTTGGTTAATTAACATGTCCTTATCCTCACTCCACACATATTTATGACTTGAAAAAATTATAAAACAACAAAGAGACAAATACACCAATACATTCAGCCACAAAATTTTGGTTGAAATGTTGTGTGTTTTTAGGTCAGTAAGCAAACAATGATGACCTTTGCTCATACTTAACGGTGATCCCTTGGAAAAATCACCACAATAGTACATGACCTTTCTTAATATATTATACTTATAACAAATGTAAAACCAATGTTGTAGCAAATTTTACAGCAAAAACAAATCTCGCATCAACGGAAGGTGGAAAGGCTAAGTCACCGGGAGCCAAAACCTGCCCCTAAATAATGAAGAACCGCAGGGGGTTGTCTAATACATAGAAATATGAGATATATTAACCATATAAAATACTAAAAAGGGGTTCATAACTGACATTCTTTAACATTCAAAAACACTTAATCCACTGTTGTGCGACAGAATATGGTAACAGAGGATAAAAACAATTGAAAACATATAACACCGGTTTTTGCTGAAAAGGGAAGAAAACTGAACCAATCAAAGTAATCCTGAAGCACAATAAGAACTGAAACCTTAATAAGCATGTACCTAGAACTCAATGTTCTAGTCAGCTTCATCGAGTGGCACAGGTAGATACTTTCCGCTGCATGTTGAAAGAATATAGAGCAAATTTGAAAACCACATCATCATTGAGGATCTGCAAGAATCCAGGCATCTTCGCCTCTTTTGCAATAGCCTGCAAAATTGTGGAGTGAGGTTGGCGTACACTGGTTAACACACAGGCTAGTATTCAAGTGTAATCAGGGAATATATGGAAAGTTGGGTTACCTATAACCCGCTCAAGAGTTCAGATACGGTGTGTTGTACCGTTTTCTAGACCTCGCTATCAACAGCAAGAAAGATGGCAGAGCCGCTGTTGTCTTCGACTTCAATGGATGAAAATGTCAATAAAAAAACAAAGAGATCGATGGTTTTGAAATCACTCGAATTAGGAAATCTAGAGTGCAGGGAGACTACCTATATATGCATCTCAACTTTTGTTTCTCATTTAATGCACCAAATGTCACCCACAACTTTCTTGCTACATTTAGGTCAGGAAAGATATAAAAAAGGAGAAGGAAAAATAAAGGGGGGGGGGGGATAGGTGGCGGTGGCGTTACACGTGATCACATTAGTGGTGTTCATGTTCCAGGTTAAATTTTAATCAGGAAATCCAGAAAGAGTCCTTTCTTCAGGGATAACTTGGGTACAAATATATGAAAGGCATGTGAAAAACTAACCTAGTTGGCTGGATCCCATTTGGTAGATAGAAGCTGGTAAATGGATTTCCGAATGCCGACATCTAAAATAGGTAAGGGAATTACACCTTTCTTTATGGGTAATATATAATATATCGCAGGGGTCTTGCATATGGGTACCTGCAAGCAAAACAACAACAACATCACTTAGGGAAATCAAAGCAAGATATAGGCATGGTGTTGGGGGTTTATGGATAAGCATCTCGGTTTAGGAAAAAATAATATAACTACAACAGAACTCACTACATATCTAGAAAGAATAAACAGATCAAATATGAATAAAAACATACTCAGAGTACAATGGAAAAGGATTTGTCAAGATTAATACAGCTAGCCTAAATTTAGTACAAATAACCTCAAACACCGTGGTAAATAAATCTAGATACAAACCTTTCCTTCATTGCTACAACGTCAGTGGGGTAGAACCTCCACCAAAAAACGATGTGGATAAAATATCAAATACAATTAGTAGTGTCCAATTCCTTAACTCTAAGTGGGTAGAGCATCCATCAAAAAACATACATAACTTAACTCTCGCAACCAATATTTGTTAAGGAATTAAAATGTACTAAAATGCAAATCTGGACAGCACATATAGCTCTTGCATTTAGAGTTATATTATAAGATGAGTTTGCAGTCGTCAAAAGCTCGATAAATGCATACTTTCAAAACAGTGTATCATAATAATACAAAACAGTGAATCAAGTCAGTACAACATAGTTATGTGGGTTAAACATGCAAACAGTATCATCCTAAGATATGTATGCACGGATCTTAGTGAACAATAAGTTTTGTAAAGGAAGCACCAATTGAACACTTGGCTTAACTAATTCAACACAAAAACACTATGAATAGTTGGATAGAGATCCATAAATACAAATAATACAGTTATTATGGCCTTGTTTGGTAAAATTTATGATTATCTATTTACGATTATAGATAATCATAAATCGATAAATAATTTTGATATAATCATTTTCAAAATAAAATTTTCCAAACACTTTTTTCAAATAATTGATTATCTTGGAATGATGACCTCAAAAAGGAGAGGAACGTAAAATGATCTAGGATATTTTCTAGTCCTATGTTGTTTTTTTGTCCCTCTCTTGATAGTTTAGAGAAAATAAGAAGAAAAAATTCAATTTGAGTTTCTTAGAAAAAATTATTGATTATAATAAATTTTCAAAACAACTTTTTTCTGTTTATGGAAATAATGGATTTTTTCAATTATGATTAAAATAAGCAATTATTATAATGATTACCAAACGCATATAGAATCCATTATAATCTGCATAATGGATTATGGGATGATAATCAATTAAAATAATGGTTACCAAACATCCCCTATACATACTAATTCAAATAAATATCCTCATTGTTTCGTGAGCAATGTCCCAACAACAGTGCTATGTGAAACTCCATACGTGTATCAAACTTAGGGGTAAATATTAACCTACAGTTTGACCCTATAATCAGTGAAAGGAAAAAAAAATACAAAATAATCATGTACGAACAAATAAGGAGAATTTTATTAGTCGGATCAAACTCGCTCCACTTTCGTCCTGACTGATTTTCAACAAATTCCAAAATATGAAAACCTAAGTTCTATAAATAACAGAAAACTAAATCAAGAAAATAAAAATAAAGTCGGTGTTTTTTGTAAATCGAAGAAAAACGAACCTGTTCCAACTTTTGAATCAAGCTCTTTGTACAAAGAAAGAGCTTCTCTTCACTGATCGTTCCATCTTCAATGGAGGGAAACCGAAGCATTCTAAGGGGATGTAATAATTTCACGCACATGAAATAATATGAGCGGGTGTAAATTTATGTGTTTCATGAGAACATCACATCAACCATTGATTTATCTGTAACCAAGCATATGCCCCGACACCCAAATATTTTTTTAACTATTTCACTGGGTGTTGTATAATCTCAACATATTCCGGTAGCTGTTTAAGAAAACATCCGAAATTATAGACTTACATTAAACTAACACTCAAATTCCTACATATCATTAATTGGGAAATTAAAGCAAAAATTAAGAACAATGACTATGGAAAAATGAGTTTTCTTACGAATTTTTTTCGACAATGCACCAGCTGCCTACATAAGAACATAGTAAACAAATTTAATGAGCTAGAAAATGTACAAAATAGCCATAATTTCAACCAAGTACTGTTAACCCATAAATCTTAATTCAATCAAATCATGTAAACCTGAAATATGCATGTATTCAAAAGATAACATACTGATGTCAGGCTGTCTTTACAGATGACAAATTAAGCAGTACTTAGTATTTCTTAGGTTGGAATGATCACTTAGTGGGTGATAGTTCTTTACATTGGTTTAAACCTTTTACCAAACAGATTAATAGCACCAATTCATATGATACCTGGAACAATTTTTTCCATCTAAATTCATCTTCAATCAGCACATACAAAAACTTTCATAAATCCATGGCGATAAAAACAACGCAATCAAAAAATAACATAAGATTCATCACTATGACCCTTGTAGTTTTTAAAGCTTTATGATAAAAAGTTGCTTGCATTCCCACTGTATGAACAACAATACAAATTGACGATGAGAGTTGATTGATTCTTATGACTACTGGGAAAATTTTCGTGGGCATTGAAGATGATTAGAATTAGTTTCAAACTCGGGCAACGAATTAGTAGTAAATCAAGAGGAAGAGGTTGAGTAGCCTTGATGCTGTCAAAAAATTTTTTTTTTTAATACTTTTAATTTAAACATCATAAACCCTTAATCAGATAATACTGTGAATTTTAAAAATCATACATTAAAAGAAATAAAAATAAATAAAGGGCTTTCCCACAAATTCGCACCTCAGATTAGTTTGATTGATCAGAGATCTAGGATTTGTTGGTAGAAGACCGAGAGAACAAAGAAAGTAGAAAATCACCAACTATCATTGTTTCTGATACCCTTAATCTTTTTCGACTCCATTTCAATGCAAATACATTTGACATTATGAATAGGTGATTTTAGTTTGAGCAGTAATTTTTTTTTTCTTCAGATTTAGGGTTTTGCATTTGGAGCTCAGCCAACTATCGTTTAAAATTTCTCTCTGTCTCTTCGTTTGCTCATTAGTGGGGAGGGGAAACATCACTTTGACCCACGTGTAGACAGAAGTATGGAGCATGCTTCAACATCTTCTCTCAGCCGTAGATTTATCTTTTGCGAGAACGAATCTGGACCACCATTCAGATAGGCTAAGTTAGCCAAACTGTGCTTTATAAGGGAGATAGACCATGATGCCATTGCGGCATTGCCCCCTATACTTGTCGTCCCACCGAATTTGACTCAAAAAAATCAAGGGCAAATCTCCTATGATTTTTAAAATTTGGCTTTCCCAAGCCTTTGTTGACCCATGGCTGCCAATCCATCATGACTCCTCCAATGGCCCGAGCCCCGATCCAGAGGAGTCAAAAGAAGCTTCATTTACCGACGCATCAGCACCCTTCATTTAAAACCAACGCGACAACAATCTGACGATAAATTCTGATAACAAATTCAAAATTCAAATTCCCTTTGTCCAGGGCGGTGCTGAACGGTCACACATTTTTCCATATGTACCCCCTTTTAACTTCTATATACATCTCACTACTTGAACCCTAAACTCCTCAACTTCTTTCACTTTGAAATCTCTCTAGAAATCTGAAGAAAAGCCTTTTTTCTTCTTCTTTTCGTAATGAATTTTTTCTTTGAGGATAGAGCGATGGATTTCCATAGTCTAACAAGGAGACAGCTACAATCTCTTTGTAAGAAGAATAAGATTCCAGCCAATATGACTAACGTAGCCATGGCCGATGCACTTTCTTCTCTAACGACTGTAAGTTTTACCAACTCCGTTTGATCTGTGTGATTTCCCACCTAATCTTGTTTGATCTCGTTAACCCTAACTATTAAATGGATGAATCATGTTTTCATTTGTATAGTATATTTTGCCCTAGTTTATTTTATATTGGTTCCATTTTTTGATTATTTTGGTTCCATAATTCTACTTTGCCCTAATCTGATACTGGGTGCAGTTTTGATTGTTTGATTTCGTTCGTTTCACCCTAATTAGTTCTATGTATTGATATTTGATTTCATTTCTTACTGTTATGCTTACACTGAATAATCAAAGGGATTTATATTTGTTTCATTGTTTTGATTTGGGATATAGATTTTTGAATACAAAGATAGTCCTGAAAACCCATGGAGATAATGTTTCTCTGGTTCATTTTAGTAATTGAAGCTAGTGGTTACTGGAGTTTTGGTACCCTGATTCTCTTAATGCTGTGTTCCTGATTGTCTAGTTACGATATCAATGCCTTTAGGGTTTCCGATGACATTCTTATTTGGATTCCTTCGTTTGCCCTAATCTATTGTTACCTTTTTTGATTAGGTTGAGGGAATTGAAGACATTGGAAAATCTATGCCAGAGACACCACTCACCACCAGGAAAACCACCACTGCAAGAAAACCAGTTAAACGAGAAACTGATTTGGTTGAAACTTCTAATAGTGTTGCTAGACATAATCGTGCACCTTTAACAGGAAAGCCATCTGGATCACAGATTATTATACCCAGTACTCCAGCAACAAGAAGTTGTAGGAAAAAGGTTACTGGAGCTTTGGTTTCTCGTAAAAGTGTGTGCAAGATTGAGGAAGATAGTGATGTGGGAAAGGAAGTTCATGTGGTTGATAATGTGTATAGTACGAGAGGCGATCGACCAGATTGCAGCAGAAATCTGGAGTTAAAGTTTCTGTGTGTGACCAGAAGGTAGGAGGAAGAAATGACGCTATCAAAATTGAAATGTTGTCTGAAGAAGAAAATGATGGGGACACAAAGTCTGAAGTAACTAGTGATGTTCAACAGAAAAATGATGTTGTGAAGATTGAAATGGTGTTCGTAGAAGAAGCTGAATCAAAGGCTGAAGTTACTAGTGATGTCCAACAGATGAACGATGCTATTAAGATTGAAATGTTTATTAAAGAGGAAAATGATGAGGCAATCAAGTCACAGTCTGAAGTAACTAGTGAAATTCAACAGACAAATGAGGGTATGCTTTTTACTTTAAAAAATTGTGCTCTTCCTTATCAATTTCAAAGTTTGTCTTAGAACCCTAACTTAATGATGGTGTATTTTTCAGGAATTAAGGTCGAGGTTTTGAAAGAAGAAGAAGATGATGTTGATTCTGGAAACTTGTCTAATACTATGGACTTTGTTGAATCGTTGGTGTCAGGGAAATCTATAGATTTGGAAGAATTTCCAGTTGAAGATGCTACTTCTGAAGGTTCATCTTCTACTATGATCATGAGAGAGGTCTCTAGGGACAACATTTCTGAGGCTCTTGATGGATGCACTTCTGAAGTTTCTTCTGCTCCTATGATATCTATAGAGGAATCAAAGGACATTGCTCTTCATAAATCTTCCCCAGTGGAGGAGGAAACTGAACAACCTAAATACCAAAATGAAGATCTAACCATGGCAAGTGAAGATCTAACCATGGAGATCAATGAGGTTGTAGACTGTGAGGGTGCTCAGGATTTGGAGAAGTTCATAGATGAGAATGAGCTTAGTGATGTCAAAGTTATTGAAGTTAAATCTGTAAGTTTGGAAGACTTAAATGTCGATGAAGGGAACTGTAAGCTCACATCTGAGGTTGAGCTTTACGATGTCAAGGGCACTGAAGTTTGCACTTCTGAAGTTTCTTCTGCTCCTATTGTATCTGTAGAGGACATTGCTGATGTTCTTAGTAAATTTTCTCTAATGGGTGAAAATTTTATGGACAAAATTGAAGATCAAAACATAGAAAGTGAAAATCAATCCATAGAAACTTATGGAGTTGAAACTAGGGTCACTAATGATTTGGAATTGATGTGCACACACGAGGATGATGATAGTGATGTCAGGTTTACTGAAGTTGAAGCAATATATGCAGATGGATCTTCTTCAAAGGTGGTGAAAACTGAAAAGTTGGGAAATATAAATGAGGTTGTTGTTGGAGTTAAGGCTGCTCTTGATTTGGAATCGAAGTTCACAGATGACAATGAGCCTAGTGATGTAAAATTCACTGAAGTTGAAGATATACATACTGATGTATCTTCTCCAATGGTGGAGATAACTGAAAATTTGGAATTGAGGTGCACCCACGAGGATGAGAATAGTGGTGTCAGGTTTGCTGAAGTAGAAGCAATATTTGCGCCTAGTGATGTAAAATTCACTGAAGTTGAAGATATACACACTGATGTATCTTCTCCAATGGTGGAGATAACCGAAAATTTGGAAGACTCAAATATGGTGTTCGAAGTTAAGTCTGCTTCTGATTTGAATTTGAAGTACGCAGACGAGGAGGAGCTTGGTGATTTCAAGGTGACTAAAGTGGATGCATTCTATGCTGACGAATGTTCTACAATGGTGGAGAAAACTGAAAATTTGGAAGACTCAAGTGTGGTTGCTGAAGTTAAGGCCGCTTCTGATTTGGACTCGAAGTTTGTAGATGAGGACGAGCTTAGTGATGTCAATGTCTCTGGCGTCGAAGCTAACTATGACGATGGATCTTCTCCAATGGTAGAGGAAACTGATAATTTGGACAGCTCAAATGCGGCCACTCCTGATCTGGATTTGAAGTTCGGAGATGAGTATGAGCTTAGTGATATCAAGGTTTCTGAAGTCAAAGCAACACATTCTGACGAATCTTCTTTAATGGTGGAGAAAGCTGAAAAGTTGGAAGACTCAAATGTAGTTGTTGAAATTAAGCCTGCTGATGATTTAGAATTAAAGTTCATAGATGAGGATGAGCTTAGTAATGTCAACCTCACTGAAGCTGAAGCAATCTATGCTGATGAATCTTCTCCAATGGTGGAAAAAACTGAAAATCTGGAGAGCTCAAATGTCGAGAAGGGGAAGAGTAAGCTCATATTTGAGGCCTCTAAAGCTGAAGAATTTGAATCCATGAAAGGCTCGATTAAGGAAGTCATGAGTAGTCTAGAAGATAAAGAATGTAATTTAGAGGCTCGGGAAGAGGATACCCTTCTAGTTTTAACTGAGGTTGAAGCCATCAATGATGGATCAGAAATTCAGATGGTGGGTTTGGAAAAATCTGATTCAATCTCAGATGATCTTGAAATGGCAGCTATTCTTGATGATGATTGGTTGTGTGACGATGAAACATCTTCTTATGAGTCTGAAGATGATTTTGATACCAAGGCACCTAATTCTGATACCATGGAGGAGATGGAGAATACTGAGTTAGATGCTGAAGAGAGTGAGGACTGTTCCGGTGTTGACATTTCAAATTCTGTTGATGAGTACTCCGTCTCTCCATCAGTCAATGATCCAACTGTGAACGAGACTGTAATGCTTGTTGCAACTCCTACCAAAACCATTGCTTCAGAGAATGTGGTACGAGGAACGACACCCTTGAAATCATCTACCAAGAAGAATGCTGCTGCTTCTCCCAAAAGTTTTATCATTTTCAATGAAAGCAATGAGATCAATGAAAGCGGCAAACTCGGTGCAAGAAGTAATTCTAAGGTGGCAAATAAAATAGTACCTAAAGAGAAGGAGAACACAGGTGAAAGCACTGCTCAAAGAAAATTGAAAGCTACAAGTGTAAGACAACTAAAAAAGATGATCAAACAACTCACTCTCAAGGATACCATCGTCAAGGTAAACATGGAATCTTAGCTCCTCTGTAGAGTTTGGCGACGTGATACTTAACTAGCAATTGCAATATGTTATAAGTTTACTAATCTTGGTCTTCTTTTTGTGTAATCAGGAGCAGGGTAAAAAAGAGCCTGCGCTACAATACAATAAAATAATCACTGTCAAGGTAAACTTGATATGTTAGCTCCTATTTAGGGCTCGTCGAAGTAATACTATACTAAGTAGGAGTACATCATAAGCTTACAAACCTTGATCATTTTTGTTGTAATCAGGAGCAGGTGAAGGTGGGGAAGAGGGCTGCACTACAACAATTGAGCGATAACTGTTTGGCGGATGAGAAACAAAAGTGAATTGTTCTTTACATAGAACTGTTTGATTGGGATCTATCTATGAAAAAATGTATGGGTGGGAAGTGAATATGGGAAGAGTTTTTTTTTTTTAATTATTTTTTAATTATTATTTTGGTTGATGAGGTTTATATATCTGTTAACCTCATTTTTCAGCACAGTGTTCTCTTTTTTTGTGGAGTTGTCTGTTTGGCCTTATAAGGACGAATGTAGGAGTCAATGAATAAGAATAGTTTCTCGAATATCTTTTCATCTGTTCATATCACAGGATTTTGATGACTCGAGATTGACTCAGATTCTCTGGGTTTGCAGTAGCTCAAGCATAATAACGTTCTCTTATTGGTTGTCACTCTGCAATGTATAAATGGTCGTTGTGGGATCGAAGTTCTTGATCTTGAAGTCTTGGATGTACTCGGTGGATTGGTTGAGGATGGAATGCTGCTGCAATCCAGAGACTAATAGAAGTAGATAAACCATCTCCATGGGCTTAAAAAGGTATTTATTGTGGCATTTGAGATTCCAACTAGTAACTACCGCTAACATCTCACAGGACATGGTTGTTCCTCCTTTGGCTTTCTAAAGCCACTAGTGCTGCTTGGTCTCCTAGTAGTGGTGATGGTGCCAACGCTGACAGCCTTCTTAACTGTGAAGAATCTTTAGTTATAGAGAAGGGATCCTAGATATCTATCAGCCCTTAAATGTTTTTGCTTGGATATGTTTCTTTTTCCAGCAGAACACTTCTCACTTTATAGATTATTATTATTATTAACTGATAAACATGGAAAATACAAACATCCCTTAAATTTACACCAACAGAAACCTAATGATTCTTCAGGTTAAGCTCATGGTTTCCGGTTTATAAACATCTTGTTCATCGAGACTGAGATTTCACTTCAGTCAGTCTTGAGCTCAGATTGTGCGCGGATGGAATCCGGATAAAAAAAGTACTTGGCTCCAGTAATGTCCAACATCTTCTTGCTCAGTGCATCAGTCTCAGAAGATCCAGTTCCTGTCATTAGTAGCATTCTCATCATCCATTCCAGCAGCTCGGGACAAAACACTTTCCACAGGTATGCTGCCTTGAACCAAGCAGGCTCCGTAACATATCCATCACCCCTACATGCGCTATTGACTATTCCCCTTGCACACTGTTCTGCTTGTAACACCGGTGCTGGGCCAATTTGAACCTGCATAGACAGAATCACATGCTCTAAAGTTTAGCTGACATGTGAAATATGTAAACATGGTTGGGGGAGTGAGTGTTAGGCCCTACATCTCGCATATCTTGATCCACTTCCATATTACCATCTTTCATCAGGAATTTGCCTTGGGTCAACTCTGATTCTATATACCCCGGGGTTGCTATTGTGATTTTGATGTCAGAGCCAAATTCGGTCCGTAAGCCATCAAAGAAATTTATGAGTGCAGCTTTGCTTGCCTAGGAGAAACAAAAAGAGATTGTTAAATTGTTCAAGGGCATGAAGGAAATGAAGCAAGATTGCTAGTGTTCTCCTCGTGTTTTACATTGTAGTAGCTCATTCTGGGAGTTGGTAACCATCCAGCGGCAGAAGCCATCACAAGGATCCTACCATTGCTCTTCCTAAGCTGAGGAACCGCAAAATAAGTTGGATAAACTGCTCCCCAAAAGTTAATGTCCTAATACAAGAACAAAGGTTATTAGTAATATTTACAGTAGATGATACCATTGCAGCAGCAGTAGTAAGCTTGCAAATGTTCTTACCATTATTGGTGCAAAATTAGCAATATCTCCAGATTCTTCAAACATGCAGACAGAACTGATGCCAGCATTGTTTACCAAATGATCCACTGTAAATCGACATATGTTGAGATTATTAGTCCCACATGGTTGGGTTATTTAAGATCCTGCAGTTTATAATCTATTAGGCCTCTCCACTCATTGCCAATTGGTTTTGAGTTGGATGCCCGTATTCTAACATGGTATCAGAGCAGGCCTTTACTCGCGTCACCCGATGTAATTGTCCACGTGTTTGTAAGACCCACCGAGGCTACACGTGAGGGGGTGTGTTGAGATTATTAGTCCCACATGGTTGGGTTATTTAAAATCCTGAAGTTTATAATCTATTAGGGCCTCTCCACTCATTGCCAATTGGTTTACTCATTGCCAATTGGTTTTGAGTTGGATAACCGTATTCTAACAACATACATACAAAAAATTTGCCAATTGGTTTTGAGTTGGATACCCGTATTCTAACAACATACATACAAAAAATTTACTCAATACTCAGGTCTGAGTCAGCAAAAGTTGGTCAGTTTGTTGCATACTTACATCTGCCGAAGTGATTCACAGCTTCATCAACAAATCTTCGGCATTCATCAACCTTAGAGACATCTGCTTTAATGGAAAGAACCTCAGGAGCACCATGATAACGGGCATTATCCGCAACTTCTTCAAGAGCTTTCTTTCTCCTCGCAATGAGAACCAAGTTTGCTCCTCTTCTCGCATACTGATACGCCAGTTGCTGCATAATTTTGACACAAAATCAAACCAACATACAAAAACCAAACAAAGCAAGGGTTTTCGAGTATGACAAGTATTAATGGACGATGAGCGAAATTTGTTTGTCTCTTTACCTCGCCAATGCCCGAGGAAGCACCTGTGATGAGGACGACTTTTCCAGAGAGGTTTTCACTGAAAACATAATTGATAGCAGAAAGAAATAACTTGAAAAAGTAATATGGCGGAACAAAGAATAAGAGTGTGATGAAGCTGATTGGTGGTAACACCAAATTCATTAAACTGTGTAGTAACTCCACCAACATTGTTGCTATAAATTTATTCTAAAGCAAGAAGAGAAACTTAAGAGGTATTATTTGGTTGGATTGTTTTTTGATAATTTCGGTGACTACATTTATAGAGAGGGGAAAAATGGAATCAGAAGAAGATGGAAAATGTGAAAAGAGGTGTTATAGTGATAAGCATTGGAATTGCATGGAGGTTTCAGGACACGTTATTACATGACTAACGATACGTGTCTTATCATTATCTGTTAATGAAAAATAAAAGAAGAAAAATCCAATCCCACATTTGTCTTAAAAATAACAACTGCTAGCTAATGCAGTAAATTCAATGACGGCTCTATACTACAACTATGTAATTTACAAGATTAATCCAGAACATTATACATAACTTCTTGCTAACTTGCTTTTCATCCCTTATCATATTTTCAAATTCTTCACGGATGTTACACCAAAAATCAAACGAGACATTGTTAGCTCTAGCTTTTTTAGCTATTACATGAGCTGTATTATTAATTGTTCTTTTTACATGACTGACACCAAAATACGAAAGGGAAGTAACTAATTGCCTTTTTTCATCTACAGATCCTTGGTTCGTCCAGTGAACCACCGGGCTGGCATTTTTGATAGAGCTAAATGCATTCTGATAATCTGATTCATAGAAGTGTCTGCCCCTGATACCCCTGGCCGTACCTGCAGAATCTATGAGTATTAGGCCAATTCTTATTTTCTTAGTAAAGTGAGGCATCAATGTTCATTTTTAGATGATTATATGGAGGAGGAGTCCAAGTCTGTGAATTATTTGTTGAGATTTTATTATGCTGATGCAGATTTTCTGAAATGCAGTGATTGACTAGGCTCCTTATAACTACAGGTAGACCAATAGTTGATTGTTTTGTTTTGAAATACCTTCGGACATCTGTTTTTCCAGATGTACCAAGTTGTGCACATTAAAGTTGACATTCAAAAGGCATTATCTTGATCATCTTGTTGACTATGAATGAACCAGCTAGAATTCCAAGATGTTGTATCTATGTGTTGCATCTGAATGTTGGAAACGTTGACATTCATAGATAACAAAATAGAACTAGCGTAATCACACTCAATAATCAGATGTTGCAAGGTTTCCTCATGTGTATTACAATGAGGACATTTACTGTTTATATTTGTTTTATAGTATCTAAGTTTTCTCATGTGTAATCACACTCAATAGATAACCAAATGGAACTAGCGTAATCACAATCAATAATCAGATGTTGCAAGGTTTCCTCATGTGTATTACAATGAGGACATTTACTATTTATATTTGTTTTATAGTATCTAAGTTTTTTCCTTGTAGGAACAATACCTCTCAAGCATTTCCAAATAAAGAGTTTCACCTTATGAGGAACTTTAGTTTTCCAGAGATTTTTCCAAACTGTTTTTGGAATTCTTTCAGTTTGTTGGTTCCTTAAGTGAGCATTATGAGTTAAATCCTTGTAGGATGACTTAACAGTGAATTCACCTGTTCTATTTGGCTCCCAAATCATCATATCCTGCCCACGCTGAACTATATTCATCTGAAGAACTAGATTTGTTATATGATTTGGAAAAATATCTCTAACTAAGCATGAGGGGAAATTGAATGGTTAAAATCCTTTCTTGGAAGGAATTCCTCTGTAACTAAAGCTTGTGGACATCATTTCTGAAACTCAAATGACTATGTGAGTTTAAATTAAATGAACAATGACAAAGTATAGAAAAACTCGGAGAAGGATAATTCAGTAATCCAACTACTCTCTTATGAAATGATTTTTGTAGACTTAATGAAGTTAAGAGGAAAATTAGTGGATCCTTTGACGAAAGGATAATCTATAGAGATAGTTTGTTAATGTATCAAGGGGGTCGTCGGTGTTTGTTGTACATTGGTAAAGTCACTAGGTGATGATACCGGTGACCTGAGTTCGAAACTCGCCAACACTAAATTATTTATCGATCAAAAAAAGGGGGGGGGATGGGGGTGATATCTAAGCTCATGAAATAAAATATACCATGAAGGATACTTGTAGTTGCAGGAAATCCTACACTACACCCTTGTTAAGATTTCATAATAATCAACTCATACTTTAAGATTAAAAACGACTCTTTATCATTTAATTCTCAGAAAAGTTTACAGAAGTGGATAAAATCAAGAATACAACTATTCTCTCAAAGTTTCTCTCTCCTCAAGACTTTCTCAACTCTCAAAAATACATCATCCTCATCTGGATATACTGGGTCTCTATATATAGGGTAGATACAAAATGGATGACAACTAAGCTGTCCTTTAATTTCATATTTTATTTGCGATCTTATCGCAACAGTTATAATATGAAATCTCGCAAGCATTGTAACCATCACAGGTAAATCATGCTCTTCTCGTGTTTCTTCAATCGTCAACTATTACGTCATTCTTTGAATTATTCTTTAGGTTATTCTGTGAAGCTCGCAAAGTGTTGTTTGAAGAGCTCGCGGTGATGATCGCAGGAGTGTTGTTAATCTTGCAAGAATATTGTCATGGAAATATTCTGGTCCTACATCTTGCCTCTTCTCATGTCTTTTCTGCGAAGGAGGGAAGATCATGATAATTGAATTTTTTACAATGCCGCAGCTGTTTATCCTTTTGCATTCCTCCTCTTTGACACGTTTCTGTACTCTTCGCTAGCTGTTTTCACATACTTTTTCTTCCATTCAATTTTTGACACGTCCTTTTCAACCGCTGCGATCTGACCGTTCAGTCCTTCCTTTGCATTTATTTCATTCATCTTCTCGAGAAATCTTTCCTTCTATAAATACTTCTTCATTCTTTTTCTTTCTTCTCTCCGTAACTTCTCTGCAAATTCACTGTTCTTCCGTAAATTCCGGATCTGTTACTGTTATAAATTTTGTTTCGATCTTTCACTCTTTCAATCTTCATTCCCATACTAAAAATGGTTGTAGATGGTCGCAAATACGAGATGGCTTTCGAGAAATTTCAACAAGAATTTCAAGACAAAGCTTTTACTTTATACACTATTCCCAATCAAAACCCTAAGTCTGAACTTTCTGTACCATTATTTTCTAAATTTCAATGTAATCGTGAGAAAATCATAGTCTCGCTAGGTCAACTTGAAGCTGGTATTCCCATTCCTCTATATAACCCAGAACTTTCATTATTCTATGAAATTCTTTCTCACGAGAAGTTCTCGCGAGCGATATATCAGTTGGGTGGGGATTGCATTCGTCTGCTGATGGAGTATGCTACTCGCGGTGCTAATAAAATATCTCGCTACCCTGAGTCTGCGAAGAATCCTAAATTTAAGGATATTCCAATTATTCCTGCAATGTATATTGTAAATAATTTCTTCATAAACTATGACATAATCCCCATGAAGAGGGATAACACCTGTTGGGGTGTTCGTTTGCAGAAGAAAGATAAAATCGCTGAAGATAAGATTCTTATGTTAGATATCGATTGGAATACGAATAATAATCAAGGCCCTCGCCACTCTAACAATGACAAATGGTTTCTTTTTCCATTATGTCTTGAAGGTCCTTACATCTCTGGTCTTCATGCATTACCTGCAAATCTCTCAGAATATCAACCATGGGTTTTTAATTGGCCTGGAAGAACTAAAGAGGTATGTTCTCTCCAATATTTTGCACAATTATCACTATTGTCTTTCTCATATTTTTATATTCTCGCTAACTACTTCAATCTTTCCATATTAACAAGCTGAAGCTCAACTACCAGAATTTTAGGAAACCCAGTACTCTTTTGGCTCTTAGATCCTTCACAGATGAAGTAATAAATACCCCTTCATGAATCTTGACAATATATTGTTGCCCCTATTTCTTATCTTTATCTGTGTCCGCAGGAAATTGAAGATTAGAACCAATAAAACCCACGAGGACCAAGGTGAAATCTACAGTTGATCGCAAGGGAAAATCTACTACCCCTCCCAAAGGGAAACCTACTGCTCCTCGCATTGAGGAATCTGGTGATCCTCCCTTAAAGATAAAAAAAAACCCAACTCTCTTCTTCTTCAACTCCTCAACCTATTTCTGAAAATTTAAGTGATGATCTTGATAAGGACAACAATGATGATGATTTTGATGATGATAATGATGACTTTTCCATGAAGAATTCTTCCTCTTCTGAGTCTTCTATGACTCAACTATCCAAAAAAATTGGCGATTCTACTTATGGTATCACAAATGATTTCGGAGATGAAGCTCTTAATGGGATATCCCAGGATCACGCCAAAGTCTGCGATGCTCCCATATTAGTTGATAATAATTCTCTTCATGGGATCTCAAGATCGCTGACTCCCAGCCTCTTAAACTCGCTTGGTATTCTGGTATGTTTCCATTTTTTCAACGTGTCTAGATATTTGTTTTATCGCCATATTTTAATTTATATTATTCTCTCGCAGGTTGGAAAAGCCTCTTTTGCTGCTGCCTCTGATTTGGATAGAAGGCGTGCATCTTCTCACAAGAAGAATATTATGCTTCGCAAAAAGAATGAGAAGATAGAATCTGAATTCATTAATCTCCGCAGGAAGAATGAACAAATGGAATCTGAACTTGCTAGTCTTTGTGAGAAGAATGCAGATCTTGAGAAAAATCTTTCTCAACAATCCCTCAAAGTATCCAATCTTGACAATGCTAACAAACAACTCTTAGGTATGAAAATTTTCTCCTTTTCCTTCATATTTTTACTTTTCATTACTCTTTCTTACTTGATTTATCATTCTCGCAGAAATTTATGGTCTCACTGATGAGGCTTCAATCATTCGTTCTTTTCCTGAACCAATAGATGATGATGCTCTTCTAGAGCTTCTTAATAATTCTTTGAATAACCCTTCCAAAATTAATTCTCTTTCCATAGATGAACTTAGATCTAAGTTTTGCCTCTTAGAGATTGACCACAGATCTTGTTTAGATATAACTAACAGATTCAAACAACTTTATCACAACTCCAAAGTAGAGATTAAAACTTTAAAGGCCAAGAACAATGATCTTTCAAAAGACAAAGATCGTATATCTAGACAAGGAGCTGAAACCTTAACAGATTTCCATAAGACCATTCTTGAAGTTAAAATTGAAAGGGATGGACTTATCCGCGAGAAGGAAGGTTTTATTGAAAGAGAATACCAAATTCGTTCCCGTCTTCTCATTAATAATGATGAGGAGTTTGCTTGGGCTGCGAAAGTTCTTGACAATGCCAGAACTAATTTAGGTGTAGATGTTAGTCTTCATATTGAACAAGCAACTTTAATTAAAGACTTGATTTCTAGAAGAGAAGGTTTTTAACCATTCTCCCTTGTTAATTCCTTGCTTTTGTTATTTTTCCTTGCAAAATTTCCAACTTGTTGTTGTATACTCGCAGGAGCTGAAAAGAGATACTCTGAAAGAATTGGAGAACTTGAAGCTGATAAGAATCAACTCGCAAGTACCCTTGCTGCTCGCAACGAGAAGTATTCAAGATTGAAAGACCAATTAAGTTGGTCTGCGATGATCATAACATTTCTCATTTTACATATCCTGATCTTGCAAAAGAAATTCCAGCAAAGACTCCAAACCTTGTTATCTCTGATAGTGAAGCTGAGGAATCTGATAAGGATGAAGACGATGGTAGAGATGAAGAAGGATAAAAATCTGACCACAATGATGGTGGATCTAATTAAATATGTTTCTTTTTTATCTTCCTTGTAATTTTTGTACACTTATTTTCTGCTTCTTGTAATATTACTGCGAGTTTCTCCAACTTGATGTATAAATTTCGTTTGCTTCTATCTGTACGAATTAGAAAACAATTCTTTTTTGCAATATAGTTAATCAACATAATTATTATTCTTTAACAGTCTATGAAAATGTGTCATATAATAATGTCTACGTAAATTTATCATATGTTGATGAATAACAATTTTATCATCCTGTGCATTCCCATACTTTCCTCTGTTATTCATCTGCAATATGAGAAAACTAAGTAAAGCTTAGATATTAGTTATGAATAAAATCTATTTAAATATATGTACCTCCAACCTTGCGATTGTATCGCGAACAATAGTTATACAATTTTATGGTCTCTGTGTAAATATCGCAATGCTCATAATCTTTGCGTTCATATCGCGATCATTCAACCTTAATTTCTCGTGGTCTTATTATGCCTTCCTAGTTAAATGTCTTATTTTTCCACATTTTTCTTTCTGCGACAAAATCGCAGGACGTCCTTACATTTGCATGTATTGACCCATTGATCTTGTCTTATCTGTATTTTTTCAATTTCTCTGCGATAATATAACATGTCTAAGTTCTCTTGTGAGAACAAAGTCTTATGACATTTCCGTCTAGCGATGAAATCGCAGGACGTCTTTATACTTTCATATAAAAACCCATTGATCTCATCTTAACTTTTTCACATGGCTTGTTGCCTCTGTATAATCTTTGTCACGCGACAATATGACATGCCTAAATGCTCTTGCGAGCATAAAGCCCCATGACATTGCCGTCTTAAGACACTTATCATCTCCCTAATGGAGGGTGTCGCCCTTATCTTCCCCCTGGTTGCCCCTTCAAGGAGGTCACATCGGCCATACAAGACTAGCTCCTCCCATCCGGATTTACCAACAACCAGATGTTTTCGCAGCCTCTTGTCCTTTATGCCTATATGGCTTATTGTTACAAGACTGCACCCTAAGTGGGGTTTTCTTCAGGCCGAGTACATTATAGCCAAGACTTACCAAGAATGTCCAGGGTAGTTTCGTCCGTCCCGGGCATCCTTGGCTCAACCATGTACCTCGGCGCCTTAGTCATACTCTGCACTCCTTAGAAGATATCCTCAGTCGTCCAACCAGGGTATAACCTTATATAGTTGGAAATCCAAGGTATCTCTCCTGGATAGGTTTTCTTTAACCCCAACATCTGCATGACTCAGGTTCCAGCAGCGGTATAACCTTATCCCCAAGTCATGTAAAAAGATACCCCCTTATATGACGTACTTTAGGTCTTACATTTGCCTCTTGAGAAATTGTATCCGCGAACTAGGGTGTACGCCATAAAGGTTCGTCCCGTTCTTTGTTTCTTTTGCGAATATCACAATCTTTTGTTCTTTAAGTAACCTTGAATAATCTCGCGATTGAATTCGCTACTTCTAATGAAATTTCTTCTTTTGATCTTATTTCAACTCTTGCATAATTTTTCAATTTCATCATTTTTCATTCAAACAAAATAAAACAACAAACCATTTATAGACTTCATCATTTTACCTTCCTACTTACTGCTTTTTGCTTCTGCCCTTTTGTTGCATTTTGTTATTTTTTCTCCATCTACGATACGCTCGCCATCTATTTTCCGCTGCTCATATTGATTTTGCAGCATCTCATCCTCTCGCTGCTTTATTGTATCAACCATTAACCTGTCACATCTTTGTCTTTGTTTGATGTTCTGCTTCCAATTGCTATTCTTCGCAACTCTATCTTCACAAGACTTTATGTCAATCTCATAACATTTTCTACTCTCACCCCAATCTCCTTTGATGACCCCGATACCATGTGGATGTGGAAATTTAATACATTGATTATAGGTTGATGTCACACCTAAGATTCCATGTAACCATGGTCTTCCAATTAAGACGTTATAGGGTGTCTCCACATCTACTACACAAAATAAGACTTTGGACTTGATTCTCTTTAATGGTATCCTCATTGTAATTTCTCCCTTTGGTTTATTGGCGCTACCATTGAAACCATATATCTTGTACGTTGAGGGTATTAAATCCTCGTCTATCCCTCCCATGGTCTTATAAGTGTGATAAAATAAGATATCCACCGAACTACTTGTGTCAATCAACACTCTATTAATTTCCCATGAATCTTCATTTTCATCATCTTCAACTCTATCTTCATCTTCACCTTCATCTTCTTTTTGTCTTGGATTTATCTCTAATATCACAACCAATGGTTGATCATGCATTACTCCAGGTTCATGTACTTCTTGTGCGGTGAAAGAAATGGTTTGTTTTTTCCACTCCTCTAATGGCGAGACTCTCGCAATGTTCATAATCTCTCTTCCATCTGTGTCTCTCGCGAAGACTCTGCTAAGTATGTTGTCATGGAAGTCCTCAATAGTTTTGAATGAATGTACGATGGAATTACAAAACAAATTCTTTGCCTTTCCTCCAACCTCTATCACGAATGTTTATGTTCCTTTTGCAGTATTCACCCTGCGAATATCTGGTGCTGGTGGTAATTGTTGAGATTGTGGATGTCCTATTAAAAAGTGATTTAACTTTCCTTGATCGATCATCCTCAAAATTATCCTTTTTACATTCCTGCGATCATTTACTGAGTGACCATGAAAATGATGGTAAGGACAAAATGCTTGATTTTGATTATTTGGATGTGGCTCTTTTCCCATATTCCAAGGTGATGGTATATTTTCCATCAAAATGATAACTTCCCAAATTTTTTCTATGCTGGCATTCAGGGGTGGAATCTTAATTTCTTCCCATATTACTCTTTGATTCCCTTGTCCTCTGAAATCATTTTGTCTCTGACCACCATAACTTTCTTGTGGCTGATCAAGTCTTTGTATTTTGTTATTTCCATCGCGATTGTAATAATTCTTTTCCCTTTCATACTCTTCTTGATCTCTACTGCCCATAGCTACTAATTTCTGCTGGTTATCGATCACCACTTTCTCTTGATGTGTCTGCAAGGTGCTCGCCACATTGTTAATCATCTTAGGAAGTAGACTTTCATTTGCCGCTATCGAGCTGGTATTTACAATTGGATATGATTCCATCTCATTTTATTTCTCCTCCAAGGCAATGCATTCTTCTTGTAATTCTCGCAGCTCCGTCATGGTAATTGTATTCTTGATTCTGAAAATTTGTATGTACAGCAGATTGGTTGCGAACATTGCATTGATAAAAGATAAAATAAGATATCTCTCATCCACTCTTCCTGCCATTTCATTGCACATTGTCTTCCATCTAATGGTAAGGTGTTTCAGACTCTCGCCAACTGATAAGTGTGATAAAAACCTAATTTTATATCTAGTATTTATGCTTTCTTTGCTATTTATTTTGTGAATTATGTATCTAATGTGTGAATTTGAGTGTTTAGGTGCAATGAAGTCCTTGGGAGCAAAAGAAGGAGAAAATATCCATTTGGAGCGAAGAGGGAAAACACATTAAGTCGCAAGCGAAAGAATTAGGTCATTCCAATGTCGTAAGAGAAAGTTATGAGAAAAATCAGAAACTTAGCATGTCAGTTTTCCAGAACCGACAGTTGAAACCAACAAAAGGTTGCCACTGGGTGGCTCATATCCATCATTCGAGGCGCCTAAATACCTGCCGTACTGCAACCTTATCAACTTGGTCGAGAAGAAGAAAATCACTTTCTTCCCTAATTTATGTTGCTTCTGTGAGAGAAGACGGCGATAGAGCTGGAGAGATTTTCACCTTAATTGAGAAAAGGGGATATGTGTTGAATAATGGAAAAGGGGATCTGTGGGTTTGAAATCAACAGATGAGAAGAACTAGGGTGTTAAGTTTGAATCTTCAAACTAGGAAATCAGGGTTTGATGATGAATTATTGAAAAGAGTTCTTGCGATTTGATTTCTAAGAAATCTAGGGAGGATTTGAAGCTAATAATTATCATGGGTTGATCTATAAATATAATTAGAAGATGGGTGTTATCCAACTCGGGCTCAGATGAAGATTAGAGCAAGAAAATGTTGATTCTGGTACTGTTACTAAGCTGGGTTTGTGTGATTTAGTGCATGGCTTGATACTGTTGGTATGAATGGATGGGTATGATTCAGATTTAAGGTTGAGTGAGGCAAGCAAAGGCAGTGATAGTTTGGTTTTAATAGGTTAAATCAGTATTGGTGGTCTCTGTTGGTGGTATTGGTGTTAAATGAAATTGGAGACTGAAAATTGGAGTTGCTGCTGCACAGGGAATGATCAAATTGAATTTGATTAGATGTATGATAGGAATGTCGCAGGTATGGAGATGTTCTGAAATTGCAGGTGATGATATTGTTATTGGTAAGAGAGTTGTGAATCATGCTTGCGGCGATAAGAAGGTTTGCACGGTTGGTGGAAGCAATGAGTGTATGGGTGCAGCTGGGATGAACTAAAATTGAGCACTGGTGGTGGTGCTAGCTTCGGTGGGAGTTGCTGCTAGAAGAAAGAATTGATGGGCATTGCAGGTGATGTTTGTCATGGATATGTGCAGCTGGTGATGACCTGAGTTAGTGAAGATGGTAATTGTGCAAGTAATGCAACTGAAGTTCTGTGGCTGAAATGAATGAATGGGTTTGTCTCAATATGTTGTGTGTGTATACAGATGAGCTTCAAGGGTGATGTGTTTCAGGTGGTGGAATCTGTGAAGCTATAAACTGAGATGGAGTGTTGGTGGTTGATTTACTGGTGCAGCTAGGTTTTTGGATGGTGGTTGTAGTTGAAGACTGGTGGATTTGATTATAGTTCAAAGTGTGGTGTTAATGCTGTCTCAAAATCAGTTGAGATGGTTAAGCACTGAAGTTGCTGCTGAGCTTGTTTTGATACAGGTAGAACTTACTGCAGGAGGTGAAGGTTTCTAGGGTTGCAGTTGAGCATGGATTATGGTGCAGAACAAAGGGCTATGAAGAGTAAGATAGACATGGAATGGTTTGGAAGCAACTGGTGCTGCAGGTGGAGAGGTTTGTAGAATATGAAGCTGGTATTTCAAGAGTCTTGAAAAGAAAGCAGAGCTGGTGCTGCTGGATAGTGTTGGCATGATATTACAAGCTCAAGTGCTAGTTCAGTTGCAGCAGAGAACTGATGATGTTACAGTAAGGGGTGGTTGAGCTGAGATTGCAGACTTGAAATAGAGATGATGTCGCTTCAGATGTGTACAATGACTAGTGAAGATGGTTGAACAAAAGGGAGGCTTTCAACTGTGCTCTGTTGGGATATCGGTGAATCTGTGATTGATATGGAATTGCAGGTGACAATGTACTGGCTTGATTCTGATGATGGAAAATTACATGTGGTGATTAGAAGTAAATGGTGAGAGTTAATGGAGTTTTTGTGCTTGGAATACATATGGGTAAAAATGAGATATGGAAACTGTTGTTGTTATGCTGTAAGTTGAAATTACAGAGAATTGAAGTTAAGAAAATGAATGCTTAAGGTTATAGGGTTTTTATGACTCGGGTTGTAGCGATCTTGCTGGACTATTGTAGAGTGATTGTTGTTGCAGTTTCTTTGGAATTAAGGACTGAATTGTAGCCGTACAATCAGTTATGAAGCTGTAGATTTGTAGGTGTTGGAGCTTATGGTCTTGACACTATGAATAAGGGAATAGAGCTGAGTTACAGGGTGAGTAGCCAAGATGGCTGCAAAAATATTGCACATCCAAGATGGCTGGACAGCAAGACAAGCCTGTGCAGATGGCCTTGGTCTTGACTCAGTTGACTCGGTCTGACCGAGTTTGACCCGATCGACTGGCTGAGTTGACTATTGACCGGCGATTATTAGCCAGTCACCTGTGATTTTTCCGGCACCGGATTTCGGCCTACTTCCGGCCGGCGTGCAGCAGTTTTCCGGCGACATATTTTTGGACAGAATTTATACTGAGTCATTTTCTCACATGGGTATTTCACACATGAGCTTGGTGGACTTCTAGTTATTGGACCTTGGGCTTTGAAGACCTAATTTTGGCAAGTGGAAAGCTATAAAAGGAAGAGTTTCTATTCTTTTTGGGGGATATCATATCATATATATTTCTACTGGGTTTTTGGAGGAGAGCAGCGACTAGGGTTTGCTTCCATTTATTTTTATGTTCTTTATTTTTATTTTTAATAATAATTATGTTGAGTTCAAAAACCATGAGTAGCTAAATTCTTAATATTGGTTATGGGATAATAAGTGGATTTCACAAATAAAATCTGATTCAATGCATTAGTTTTGTCTCAAGTTTATTTTTTATGTTTCATTGTTGATATTGATTTATGATTTGATTTTTTATTTGGTTGAGTCCGGAATCAATCCAATTTGCATTCATATCTAGAGCTATATTAGGGTTTTCAATACGAAAACGTTGTTAATCCCTGATTCTAAGTAGCATAAATGTGGGTAGTGCTTGTAGAGATATATCCTACTAGTCACATATGAATCATAACTTGGGTTAAATTGATTTAGTGCTTTTACACATTTCGATTGCCTTGATTAGTCTTATTCCATATAGCTTATTGCTTCTAGGGAGTTAAATCTAATTTTCTTTTACACTTTAGGTTGCTTTCTAGGAAGAATTTACATATGCATCTTTTAATGTGGTTGTGATGAAATCTGGGAATTAGCGGGATACTCTTGCGATCAAGGTATCCTAGGACTTTTAGTAAATGAGAGATTAAATTTCAATTCTAGTCATTGATGAAAATATGTGTTTGTGAATGAAGCTATCCCGTGACCAATACTTTCTCCTTATTGATTACTTTTATTACTGCTTAGCTTTCAATTTATTTTTATTGCTTTGATAAAACAACATCCCCCCTTGGTTACTAAGAAACTGGAAATTTTTATAACAACAAAGGCCTCTCTGTGGATACGAACTCTTTCTTATTGCATACTACTTTATTTTAGGAAGTAAGAAAGTGAATTTATTTCTGCGTCGGCTGACAACCGACCAGATTTTGGCGCCGTTGCCGGGGAGGCAAACAACTAGTTATTAAGTTTTTAGTTTCTTTTTATCATTTTTCTGCTTGCATATTTGCTTTCCGTTTCTTGTCTTGTTTCTTACTTGTTTGCGAGAATTGTTTTTCAAGTACTAACCCCTGGCTTCTAAGGATTGGAGCTATCCAAAGTGCGGGATTGCTACTCGAAGAGGCACAATACTCCAACCAAGTCAAGACACAACGGAGGAACAAGTCTTGGAAGTAGAACACGAAGCTCTTCATCAAGAAGTGGAAGAAGAGTTACAACTAGAAGAAGAACTAGAGGTTCCATTTGTTGAAGAACCACTAGTTGAAGAAGAAGCAATGGAAGACGCAAATCGTACACTCAAGGATTTGGCATCTCATAAGCTTGATGCACAACGGTGGTGTATTCAAACCAACTCAACCTTCGAGATCAAGCCGGGGTTGCTTAGAGAGTTGCCAAAGTTTCATGGCATGGCGAATGAAGATCCAAATAAGCATCTTATGGAGTTCTATACCATTGTCAAGGCTATGCTTCCAGCGGAGACCGATGCCGATGGTGCAATGATGAAAGTTTTTCCATTTTCTATGGTAGATAGCGCTAAGGATTGGTTGTATTGTTTGCATTCCGGAAGTGTCACTACATGGAACGGGTTGAAGAAAATCTTATTAGAGAGGTATTTTCCTGCGTCAAAGGCTACTCAAATTCGCAAAGATATTTGTGGAATAAAGCAACATGCGGGAGAGTATTTGTATGAATGTTGGGAGCGATACAAGAGATTGGTGGCAAGCTGTCCTCACCATCAATTCAGCGATGCTATTATAATCCAGTACTTATATGAAGGCCTTCAATCAAGTGATAGATATCTTCTTGACGCTGCCGGTGGAGGTGCACTAGTGAACAAGACGGTGGCCCAAGCTGCCGAGTTGATTGAAAGCATGGCTGCAAACTCGCAACAATTCTACACAAGAGGTGAACCAATGATTAGGGGAGTGCATGAAGTTAGTGATTCATCATCATCACACCGTGATCAAAGGATGGACAATATGGAGCACATGATGCAAAAGATGGTTGCGGTTATATTACCTTCGTATGGTGAAGATTTGGAGCAAGATAATGCGGTTTTTCCAAACCAACCAAGACGGTATGATCCCTATTCCAACACCTACAATCCGGGATGGAGAGATCATCCAAATTTCAGCTATGCCAACAAGCAAGGTGCGGTTCAACCACCTATCTTCAACCGTCCGAGTGGATATCAACCGCAACAACAACAACAATTTCAACCGCAACAACAACTATTTCAACAACAACAACAGCAATTTCAGCAACCACAACAATCGGTGCAAAATCAAGGTTCCGATATCGATGCCAAGCTACAAACTTTTATGCAAGGTATTTCTACCATGTTCAAGGAGAGCCAACAAGAAACCAAGAGTGCGATTAAGGATTTGCAGACTCAAGTGGGCTCCATGGCGATTGATATCAACAAATTAAAGGCACAAAATAGTGGGAGACTCCCTTCTCAACCTATAAACCCAAAAGAGGGTGTCAATGATATTACGTTGAGAAGTGGTACACAACTTGAGTAACCCAAAGTTGCTGATATGGGTGAAGAGGAAGTTCCAAAGGAGCCGGTTTTGGAGGAAAAGAGGGATGAAATTCCCCAAACACCCGAGGTACCTATTCCTAACTCTAAAACTCCTATTACTACTTATGTTCCTCCTATACCTTTTCCTCGCAGATTTGCAAGTTCTAAGAAGGCGGAACTAGAAAAGGAGATTTTAGATGTTCTTAAGAAGATTCATGTGAACATACCGCTCATTGATGCTATCAAGCAAGTTCCCAAGTATGCAAAAGTGTTGAAGGACTTGTGTACCAACAAGCAAAGGCTTAAAGTCAATGAAGTGCTAAGTGTGGGGGAGAATTCTTCGGCAATCTTACAACACAAACTCCCACTGAAATGCAAGGATCGCGGTAGCTTTGACATTACCGTCATAATTGGTAACACCACTTTTGACAAAGCAATGTTAGACTTAGGTGCATCCGTTAATGTTATGCCGGCATCCATGTATAATTCACTTAATATAGGTCCTTTGAAAAAGGCTGAAATTGTGTTGCAATTATCCGATCGCTCTAATGTTTACCCAATGGGTATTGTTGAGGATGTTCTTGTGCAGGTTAATCAACTTGTATTTCCAGCTGACTTTTGTGTGTTAGAGATGGATGAAGGTGCACCAGGCTCGTCTCTTCCATTGCTACTTGGGCGTCCCTTCATGAAAACGGCTAAGACGATCATTGATGTAGACAAGGGAACGTTGACTATGGAATTTGACGGAGAAATAATACGTTTCAACATTTTCGAGACGATGAGATATCCTAGTGATGTCCACTCTTGTTTCTTCGTTGATGTTATGGATGCGTTGGCGCAAAAAGTATTTGAATTGAATGGTGATGATGCTTTGGAAACTGATTTAAATACATCCATGGATGATGGATTAGAGTGTGGT
Source organism: Papaver bracteatum (assembly GCA_023529315.1). Classification (NCBI taxonomy): domain Eukaryota; kingdom Viridiplantae; phylum Streptophyta; class Magnoliopsida; order Ranunculales; family Papaveraceae; genus Papaver; species Papaver bracteatum. The sequence goes on along the minus strand of JAJJWX010003277.1, from coordinate 643,525 downwards.
AACGAAGTTAAGGAAGCCCTTGGTGATCTCAACTCACTACAAGGATGTCCGGAAATTCATAATGTCTCTTTTATTTCTTTACCATGCAATGATGAAAAGATTTTACCTTCTATTGTTAAATCTCCAAAGTTGGAATTGAAACCTCTTCCAAGTCACTTAAAGTACTTGTACTTAGGTGACAATGAAGAGTTACCTGTGATTGTTTCTAATGAGCTTAGTGAATTACAGGAGCAAAAACTTCTAAGGGTGTTAAGGAAGCACAAGACGGTCCATAGGATGGACAATCGCTGATATCAAGGGTATAAGCCCTGCCGTTTGTATGCATAAGATTCGTTTGGAGGACGATGCAAAGCCTAAAAGGGAAGCGCAACGTTGTTTGAATCCTCCAATGATGGAAGTTGTGAAAAAGGAGATACTTAAGTTTTTGGAAGTGGTTGTTATCTACCCCATATCCGATAGCAAGTGGGTGAGCCCGGTACAAGTTGTACCAAAGAAATCAGGGGTAACGGTGGTAGAGAATGATGAGAACGAACTTGTACCAACTCGTGTGCAAACCGGTTGGAGGGTTTGTATTGATTATAGAAAGTTGAATGCTACTACTAGGAAGGATCATTTTCCCTTACCTTTTATTGATCAAATGCTTGAACGTTTAGCTGGACATGCTTATTATTTCTTCCTTGATGGTTATTCAGGGTACAATCAGATTGTGATAGCACCGGAGGACCAAGATAAAACCACTTTCACTTGTCCTTTAGGCACTTTTGCTTATAGAAGGATGCCTTTTGGCTTATGCAATGCTCCAGCTACCTTTCAAAGGTGTATGGTAAGTATCTTTTCCGAGTATGTTGAAAACATCATTGAAGTGTTTATAGATGACTTTAGTGTCTTTGGTGATTCATTCGACCTTTGCTTGAACAACTTATCTTTAATCCTTGAACGATGTGTTGAAACAAACCTTGTGCTTAATTGGGAGAAGTGCCATTTCATGGTAACTCATGGTATAGTTTTAGGCCATATTATATCTTCTAAGGGCTTGGAAGTTGACAAATCTAAGATAGACCTTATTCGTGCTCTAACCCCTCCCACTACGGTGAGGGAAATAAGTTCTTTTCTTGGTAATGCAGGTTTCTATCGTAGATTTATCAAGGATTTTTCCAAGATAGCATCACCACTTTGCAACTTATTGCAAAAAGATGTGGTTTTTAACTTTGATGAGAAGTGTATGGCGGCATTCAATCGTTTGAAAGAACTTTTGATTTCATCCCCTATCATTAAACCACCGGATTGGAGCAATCCTTTTGAGCTAATGTGTGATGCTAGTGACTACGCGGTTGGTGCGGTGCTTGGGCAGCGTGTGGGAAAGATACCTCATGCTATTTATTATGCTTCTAGAACGTTAAATGAAGCTCAACAAAACTACACAACCATTGAAAAAGAGTTTCTAGCTATTGTATTTGCATTGGAGAAATTTCGCTCTTATCTAATTGGTACAAAAGTTGTTGTTTATTCTGATCATGTAGATCTTAGGTACTTGTTAATGAAGAAAGAAGCGAAACCGAGGCTCATACGCTGGATTTTACTCTTGCAAGAGTTTGATATTGAAATCAAAGATAAGAAAGGAATTGAGAACACCGTTGCGGATCACTTGAGCCGTCTAGTTGTGGACAAGGAAGCTATCCCATTGCGTGAAAGTTTCCCGGATGAGCAACTATTCTCAATTGCCGTTGGATAACCATGGTATGCAGATATTGTGAATTACTTGGTAACTAAACAAATCCCAAAGAACTTGTCTCGTGCTGAGAGGGACAAACTAAAGAGGTTAGGGAACCAATATATATGGGATGATCCATACTTATGGAAACATGGCAGCGACCAAGTAATGAAAAGGTGCGTTCCCGAATCCGAGTTTAATTCTATCTTGTCATTTTGTCACTCCTATGCTTGCGGAGGACACTTTGGAAGTAAGAGAACCGCTTATAAGGTACTTGAAAGCGGTTTGTATTGGCCAACCTTTTTTAAGGATGCACATATATTTTGCACAACTTGTGATAGGTGCCAAAGAACAGGCAATCTAGGTGCCCGAAATCAAATGCCACAAACCTTTATTCAATTTATTGAAGTTTTTGATGTATGGGGTATTGATTTTATGGGTCCTTTTGTCAACTCTCATGGGAATTATTACATCTTACTTGTTGTTGATTATGTCTCTAAATGGGTGGAAGCTAAGGCCACCCCTACTAATGATTCCAAGGTTGTTTCAGATTTTGTGCAAGCTAACATTTTTGCAAGGTTTGGAATTCCAAGAGCCATAATTAGCGATGTGGGTTCTCACTTCAACAACAGGACTTTGCAAAGCTTGTTGAAGAAGTACAATGTGTCACATAAGGTTGCAACACCTTATCATCCCCAAACAAATGGGCAAACCGAGGTTTCCAACCGGGAGGTGAAATCCATTCTAGAGAAGACGGTGAATCCAACAAGGAAAGATTGGAGCTTGCAACTAAATGATGCTTTGTGGGCGTATAGAACCGCATACAAGACACTTATTGGGATGTCCCCTTTTAGACTTGTGTACGGTAAACCTTGTCACTTACCCGTGGAGATTGAGTATAAGGCGTTTTGGGCGATAAAGCAATGCAATATGGAGATGGATGGGGCTGGAAAGCAAAGGAAGTTACAACTCCAAGAGCTAGAGGAGCTTCGCAATGATGCATTTGAAATCTCTCGCATTTATAAGGAAAAAACGAAGGCCTTTCATGATACTATGATTTCTAGAAAACAATTTTGTGTTGGGCAGAAAGTGCTTTTGTTTAATACTTGCTTGCATCTATTTCCGGGTAAATTAAGGCCACGATGGATCGGACCTTTCATTGTTACTAATGTGTTTTCTCATGGTGCAGTAGAAATTCGTAGCATAGCTACAGGAAAGGAACTTAAAGTTAATGGGCACCGGTTGAAACCATATTATGAGAATTTCACTTCCGAAGTGGTGGAAGGAGCGAATTTTGTGGATGCACTCCCTCTGGAGGAGTCGTAGAAAGCAAGGAGATAGTCGGGCTTATGACTTTAAAACCAAGCGCTAAATGAGAGGCAACCCATAGGATGAGTATCTCTTGTCTTATTTTCATTTTCTTGTTTTGTTTTTAGCTTTTTCTTGTATTATATTGATTTTATTTTTCTGATTTCTTGTCATTTGTCATGCATAATTTCCCACCTTGACTTACTTTGGATGACTCAATTTACATTGAGGACAATGTAAAGTTTAAGTGTGGGGGAGTGGTTAAGCATTTCCATTGTAATTTTTTCAAAATTTTCAACTTTTGTGTAAATTAGTGCATGAAAAACTCCAACTTGTAGTTAGTTTAGAGTCACATAGTATCCATGTTGCTAAGATTACATCGAGATTCTCATAAGAGTGACTAAACTTAGAGATGACAGAGAACATGATCGGGTTTCTTACTTGTATGAGAGTTAAAGTTGGATTTAACCATGCCAGTGGCAAATATGGTGCAGACTGAATTTGGTAGTAGAATAGTGGTCCCCTATAGTGGAAACTACCCATGTTACATCATGAGAGGCACCGACCTTCATTTCTTTGTACCTGTCTAAATATGTGCTTTTAGAGTGTGTGTCACCGTACGTAAACTCCGGGTAGAATGGTGAGCTACCCAACCTCCCACCAATAGAAGCACTATTTTGATCTCTTGAGTGCTATTTTATCAATCATGAATGGTGACATCGAATTGCTAACTTACATACCACTTGTAATCTTATTCACAGTTAGCACCATCCACTTTATCTCTCAACACCAACAGGTCCATAGAAACACCATCATCATCAACAAGGGAAGCATCACAAGTTCGAAGGAAAGTTGAAGATTTTCTAGGTTTACAAGCAACGGTACAAAAATGAGTAGATTTCAGATTCAAGTATAACAACAAGACAAGAAGCAGAATTTTTATAAGTTGAAGACTATTGTACAAGAATGAAGATTATCAAGATGAGAATTCAAGAAGTTTTTGATATCGAGACATACAAGTTGTGAAGAATCAAGCGGTAAAGTACTCACACCATGGCATTTTTATTTGTATTATATTCTCTTGTCTAATGTAAAAAAAAAAAAAAAATTGGAACATAGTTATCATTATGCTAGTTCCCTTAAAAAAAAAAGACAAGAGAAAAGTTCTTTAGGATCATCATTAGTTTTTATTTTTGTTTGTTTTCACTTTGTATTTACTTTGTATTTAATGCATTAAAAATAAAATAAAAAATTATTCATTGCATCATATTTTGGTTTGTTTAGTTCATTTTTGGTTTTGTATCATTCAATAAAGCCAATGGAAAGAATCATATTGTCAAGATTCTATGAAGTTCAAGAGTTATCATCAAGAGTTGAAGACCGAAGACAAAGACAAGGATTGAAGACCGAAGACGTTTCTATGGATATTGTGAGAGTGGTGCTAGTTGCACGCCGAACGGATAACGAGGTAAGTACGCATATTCCCACCTTCGTTAAGTGGTTGATTTCCTTTCTAAGAGATCGTCAGAAAAAAAGGTTTTCAAAATGAATAAAAGATGTGGGTTTTCAAAACATTTCGGAGGGTTTGCCTTCCTACTATCCAACGTGTCGCAGGATTCTCTCTTCATTCTTACCTGGACACATGTGTGACCCATAAAGAGCTGTTTATTATTGAGAGAAATTTCATAAAACCCTTTCTTGTGAGGCAGAGTCAAGACTTTTGATCACTCCGAACCCGAATTTCTTTCGATAAGGGATGGTTATTTCTCTATCAACTTTTAAGAATGAGATTGTGTTCATTTATGTGTCTAACTTATTATGACTAGTGTGCAGAATCTCTATGTCTTCTTAGCGCGTTGGATACTATCTTTTCGGAGAACTTGTAAGTTGGAATTGTAGGTTGTGTGGGTATTTCTCTAGGAAACTCTCACGGGAATTGTATGTATCCTTTAGAATAAGTTTTGTTTGATTTGCTCGAGGACTAGCAAAGTCTAAGTGTGGGGGAATTTGATAGGTGTGATAAACACCTAATTTTATATCTAGTATTTATGCTTTCTTTGCTATTTATTTTGTGAATTATGTATCTAATGTGTGAATTTGAGTGTTTAGGTGCAATGAAGTCCTTGGGAGCAAAAGAAGGAGAAAATATCGATTTGGAGTGAAGAGGGAAAACACATTAAGTCGCAAGCGAAAGAATTAAGTCATTCCAATGTCGTAAGAGAAAGTTATGAGCAAAATAAGAAACTTAGCATGTCAGTTTTCCAGAACCGACAGTCAAAACCAACAAAAGGTTGCCACTGGGTGGCTCATATCCATCAGCCGAGGCGCCTAAATACCTGCCGTACTGCAACCTTATCAACTTGGTCGAGAAGAAGAAAATCACATTCTTCCCCAATTTCTGTTGCTTCTGTGAGAGAAGACGGCGATAGAGCTGGAGAGATTTTCACCTTAATTGAGAAAAGGGGATATGTGTTGAATAATGGAAAAGGGGATCTGTGGGTTTGAAATCAACAGATGAGAAGAACTAGGGTGTTAAGTTTGAATCTTCAAACTAGGAAATCAGGGTTTGATGATGAATTATTGAAAAGAGTTCCTGCGATTTGATTTCTAAGAAATCTAGGGAGGATTTGAAGCTAATAATTATCATGGGTTGATCTATAAAGAGAATTAGAAGATGGGTGTTGTCCAACTCGGGCTCAGATGAAGATTAGAGCAAGAAAATGTTGATTCTGGTACTGTTACTAAGCTGGGTTTGTGTGATTTAGTGCATGGCTTGGTACTGTTGGTATGAATGGATGGGTATGATTCAGATTCAAGGTTGAGTGAGGCAAGCAAAGGCAGTGATAGTTTGGTTTTAATGGGTTACATCAGTATTGGTGGTCTCTGTTGGTGGTATTGGTGTTAAATGAAATTGGAGACTGAAAATTGGAGTTGTTGCTTCACAGGGAATGATCGAATTGAATTTGATTAGATGTATGATAGGAATGTCGCAGGTATGGAGCTGTTCTGAAATTGCAGGTGTTGATATTGTTATTGGTAAGAGAGCTGTGAATCATGCTTGCGGCGATAAGAAGGTTTGCACGGTTGGTGGAAGCAATGAGTGTATGGGTGCAGATGGGATGAACTAAAATTGAGCACTGGTGGTGGTGCTAGCTTCAGTGGGAGTTGCTGCTAGAAGAAAGAATTGATGGGCATTGCAGGTGATGTTTGTCATGGCTATGTGCAGCTGGTGATGACCTGAGTTAGTGAAGCTGGTAATTGTGCAAGTAATGCAGCTGAAGTTCTGTGGCTGAAATGAATGAATGGGTTTGTCTCAATATGTTGTGTGTGTATACAGATGAGCTTCAAGGGTGATGTGTTTCAGGTGGTGGAATCTGTGAAGCTAGAAACTGAGATGGAGTGTTGGTGGTTGATTTACTGGTGCAGCTAGGTTTTTGGATGGTGGTTGCAGTTGAAGACTGTTGGATTTGATTATAGTTCAAAGTGTGGTGTTAATGATGTCTCAAAATCAGTTGAGATGGTTAAGCACTGAAGTTGCTGCTGAGCTTGTTTTGATGCAGGTAGAACTGACTGCAGGAGGTGAAGGTTGCTAGGGTTGCAATTGAGCATGGCTTATGGTGCAGAACAAAGGGATGTGAAGAGTAAGATAGACATGGAATGGTTTGGAAGCAACAGGTGCTGCAGGTGGAGAGGTTTGTAGAATCTGGAGCTGGTATTTCAAGAGGCTTGAATAGAAAGCAGAGCTGGTGCTGCTGGATAGTGCTGGCATGATATTACAAGCTCAAGTGCTAGTTCAGTTGCAGCAGAGAACTGATGCTGTTACAGTGAGGGGTGGTTGAGCTGAGATTGCAGACTTGAAATAGAGATGATGTCGCTTCATATGTGTACAATGACTAGTGAAGATGGTTGAACAACAGGGAGGCTTTCAACTGTGCTCTGTTGGGATTTCGGTGAATCTGTGATTGAGATGGAATTGCAGGTGACAATGTACTGGCTTGATTCTGATGATGGAAAATTACAGGTGGTGATTAGAAGTAAATGGTGAGAGTTAATGGAGTTTTTGTGCTTGGAATACATATGGGTACAAATGAGATATGGAAACTGTTTCTATTATGTTGTAAGTTGAAATTACAGGGAATTGAAGTTAAGAAAATGAATGCTTAAGGTTACAGGGTTTTTATGACTCGGGTTGTAGCGATCTTGCTGGACTATTGTAGAGTGATTGTTGTTGCAGTTTTGCTGGAATTCTGGGACTGAATTGTAGCCGTACAATCAGTTATGAAGCTGTAGATTTGTAGGTGTTGGAGCTTATGGTCTTGACACTATGAATAATGGAATAGAGCTGAGTTACAGGGTGAGTAGCCAAGATGGATGCAAAAATATTGCACAGCCAAGATGGCTGGACAACAAGACAAGCCAGTGCAGATGGCCTTGGTCTTGACTCAGTTGACTCGGTCTGACCGAATTTGACCCGATCGACTGGCTGAGTTGACTATTGACCGGCGATTATTAGCCAGTCACTTGTGATTTTTCCGGCACCGGATTCCGGCCTGCATGCACCAGTTTTCCGGCGACATATTTTTGGACAGAATTTTTACTGGGTCATTTTCTCACATGGGTATATCACACATGAGCTTGGTGGACTTCTAGTTATTGGACCTTGGGCTTTGAAGACCTAATTTTGGCAAGTGGAAAGCTATAAAAGGAAGAGTTTCTATTCTTTTTGAGGGATATCATATCATATATCTTTCTACTGGGTTTTTGGAGGAGAGCAGCGACTAGGGTTTGCTTCCATTTATTTTTATGTTCTTCATTTTTATTTTTAATAATAATTATGTTGAGTTCAAAAACCATGAGTAGCTAAATTCATAAATATTGGTTATGGGATAATAAGTGGATTTCACAAATAAAATCTGATTCAATGCATTAGTTTTGTCTCAAGTTTATTGTTTATGTTTCATTGTTGATATTGATTTATGATTTGATTGTTTATTTGGTTGAGTCTGGAATCAATCCGATTTGCATTCATATCTAGAGCTATATTAGGGTTTTCAATACGAAAACGTTGTTAATCCCTGATTCTAAGTAGCATAAATGTGGGTAGTGCTTGTAGAGATATATCCTACTAGTCACATATGAATCATAACTTGGGTTAAATTGATTTAGTGCTTTTACACATTTCGATTTCCTTGATTAGTCTTATTCCATATAGCTTATTGCTTCTAGGGAGTTAAATCTAATTTGCTTTTACACTTTAGGTTGCTTTCTAGGAAGAATTCACATATGCATCTTTTAATGTGGTTGTGATGAAATCTGGGAATTAGCGGGATACTCTTGCGATCAAGGTATCCTAGGACTTTTAGTAAATGAGAGATTAAATTTCAATTCTAGTCATTGATGAAAATATGTGTTTGTGAATGAAGCTATCCCGTGACCAATACTTTCTCCTTATTGATTACTTTTATTACTGCTTAGCTTTCAATTTATTTTTATTGCTTTGATAAAACAACATCCCCCCTTGGTTACTAAGAAACTGGAAATTTTTATAACAACAAAGGCCTCTCTTTGGATACGAACTCTTTCTTATTGCATACTACTTTATTTTAGGAAGTAAGAAAGTGAATTTATTTCTGCGTCGGCTGACAACCGACCACCAACCCTCTGCTTTAACCCAAATACATCTTCAATACCTGGCCGTGATGAATTGTTGCTTATATATGCTCCCGTAAATGTAGCTTGCAAATGGTCAAAAGAAGTTATAGTATTTTTAGGCAATCCCTCGAACCATTTTTGTGCCTCGCCAGTTAAACTGGACGCAAAATATTTGCATAATACAGCATCATGGTTTTCCCACTGTAGCATACACCTAACATAAGCTTTGACATGTTGAACAGCACATGTAGTCCCATCAAAGATACTGGTTAATGCTGGTAAATTGCATTTAGAGGGTATTCCTCTTAACTGTACTTCTTGAGTGAATGGAGTTCTCGCAGCTTCCTCAATGGATTCATCAAGTTGCCTTCTACCTCCTCCCCTTCTGTTATTTATCATTCCCCGCATTTCTGCTAACTCTCTCAATATTTTTTCGTTTTCATCTGAATTTTTCTCTATTGGTCTTTTTAGTGCAACTTCTCTTCTTCTGCGTTCATGTCTTTCTTGTCTTGAGAGATTTTGTGTATCTTTTTCTTCATCTTCATTTTGCATTCTTCTGCGATCTCCTCCTTCATCTCTTTCTTGAAATCATAGTTGATTATGATGTCTATTTTCTTCTCTGCGAGTTTATTCATTTCTTATCATTTCTCTTCGTTGTCTTTCTATTCTCCTTTGTATTCTATCATACTCCTCATTGATATTATTGTTATGGAGATTTTGTGTGTGTCTCCTTTCTCGATTATCATGATTATTCTGCCTAATCGCTTCCTAAAATTCTTGTTCTTCCACTTCTGCTCTTAATCTTTCCCTCTCGCAAGCCAGACGTGCTTGTTCAGCATAATGTCTCTCAATTTCGTCCTCAATGATTCTTTGATTTCTTTGTACTTCTCTCCCATGTAATATTCTTCTACCTTCTTCTCGATTTTCTTTACCATCTTGATTATTTCTACCCTCTTGATTTTGTCTGCCATTCACAACTTCATCGCGTGGAATATGGCGATCATCAATTATCTATTCTTCTCTATGATGTTGTTCTTCATTTGGATTTTGCATTCTTTCAACATTTCTCATAGGGGAATTTTGCCTTGGTTCTTCTCTAAATGACCTTGAACTAGATCTAGCAGTACTTCTTGATCTCCTTCTTTGCAATCTTAAATTCTCCATTCTTAACTCATGACTTTGCCTTGTTAAATTCCCACGTTCTTCTGTTTCAAATCTCCTTTCCTCCTGTATTCTTTGTCTTAAATCATCTGTTGTTTTATTTTCATCTTCTCCATGAATTAATCCTTCAACCATCTGATTGCCAAGTATGTACGCTAACTCTATCATAATCCACAGCTCTATCTTGTATTGGTGTTCGCTGATTTGATTGTTGAACCTGATTTTCTTCTATTCCTTGTTCTATTTTTTCTTGTTCTTATTCTTGAAGATTCTCCCATTTCATTTGTTCCTCCACCTGCAAGTCTTTTACTCCTCCTTACAGTTGTTGGTGGTTCTGATGTGTTTCTTCTTCTTCTAGCCATTATTATGTTAGATCTTTCACTAATTGTTCCAAATTCCTTCCAATCACAATGTCAATTTTTATCTTTTTCTTCAAATAATCATCAATTCATCCCTGTTTCTAGCGCCAAAATGTAGTTGCAGGAAATCCTACACTACACTCTTGTTAAGATTTCATAATAATCAACTCATACTTAAAGATTAAAAATGACTATTTATCATTTAATTCTCGGAAAAGTTTACAGAAGTGGATGAAATCAAGAATACAACTATTCTCTCAAAGTTTCTCTCTCCTCAAGACTTTCTCAACTCTCAAAAATACATCATCCTCATCTGGATATACTGGGTCTCTATATATAGGGTAGATACAAAATGGATGACAACTAAGCTGTCCTTTAATTTCAGATTTTATTTGCGATCTTATCGCAACAGTTATAATATGAAATCTCACAAGCATTGTAACCATCACAGGTAAATCATGCTCTTCTCGTGTTTCTTCAATCGTCAACTATTATGTCATTCTTTGAATCATTCTTTAGGTTATTCTGTGACGCTCGCAAAGTGTTGTTTGAAGAGCTCGCGGTGATGATCGCAGGAGTGTTGTTAATCTCGCAAGAATACTGTCATGGAAATATTCTGGTCCTACAATACTCAACCTTACTGACTGTAGATTCCAAGATAAAGGTTCAATGCGACAACTAATTTTTGGTAATTAAAGGTATGCACTATCAATAGAAGAATTATATTCTCTAACTCTTCCTATGATGCATTGGCATTTGAGAAGTCTTAATGAGTTTTGTAGTTTCAATTTTAGATTTAAGTGGGGTGTAGCAGTAACACTCTTGATAGAACTCATCTATCGGATTTAGAAAGTGGGTCGCTTCCTACGAGAAGATGAGAACATTCTCTTGAGCATTCTGAGAAACATGATATTTGTTCTGGACCAAAATGAGTACAACTACACGAGCTTGGCAACAACCTTAGAGATGTCACGCGTGGTTGTTATTGTGAATTACACAAAACATTAGTAGTTCAAGGCATCTCGTTCACTGTATGTAACAATTAGTTCTGATAATCTCTCACTAAGTAAAGTTTCAAGACCTCATGAACACCCTTGCCTATAATGGTATTTTCCACTTTTTATGTGATTTTTTCATTTTTTATCGAAGTTTATTACATTTTGATAAGATGAGCTTCATGTTGTTTTTGGTATTACTGGAATTTCAGACTAAAGGTCACTAAGGGTTTACTGATTCATTTTCACATGTGTGAAACAAAATATGAAAGCTCTCTATATTAGTATGATATTCGCAATCCATAGTATATCTCTTGGGATAACACAATTTTGTGTGAGGGAGAGGACTTTGGCAATGGATAGTATCACTTTAATCCACACATGGTTCGCTTGTACGTGGATTTTTTTTTTGATCTAGCAACACCATGGCCAAACATATGGTTGTTTGTGACATCACCTGTAATGACCCTCAAGTACGTCAACGCTATTAGACTAGTCAAGTGACAAATCAGCCAATAATAACTCGATTAGTTTAACACGAAAGTTAATTAATAGAAATTAATCTAACAACGATTTAGATAAGAAACTAGTATCGTTAGATTCATCTCGAAAAGTTGCGCGAAATAGACTACTCGCACGCGTCATTCGGACACTTGGTGAAGAAGATTTATCAATATGTTTTCGGAGGGTAAAATGGTAATTTTGGATATTACCCTGGTGAGGCACGTGTCAAAGCAAGAGGGTGTCTTAGTGTTTTCTTTAGTCTTATCCAAACCGAGTAGAGAAGATAAACACTTCTTTCTTTTCTACTTTCTTTCTTATTCGTTTTTCTTCTTCTTCTTCTTCTTCTTCTTCTTTTCTTTTCTTCCTCCTGTTCTGCTCCTGCAAGAGATTTAAGAGTCGATAGTGAGTTTTGAGTGAAATTAACTCGGTGAAGGAGTTATTTAGATGATGGAGTAGTCGAAGTTGTTGTTGTTGAAGAAGAAGAGATGAATCAGAAAATCAGAAGTTAGGGTTTCAGGAAGATAAGGTTGACTGAAGGATTTTGAAGAATTGATGAGGATATGGTGTTGTTGAAAGATAAATAACAACGGGGTTGTTTCTTAATTGGAGTTGCGGTGTTGTTTTGAAGATCAATTCGAGATTTAAAGAGACTAGGGTTTCTATTCTTCCAAAAATTGAAGAATTTAGGGTTCTTGGATTAACTGAATGTTAGAAGATGGGGTTATAGTTGCAGGTGATTGATTAGAGATGGGTATGGTTTTCATTAGAGCTTATGACTGAAGTTAAACTGATACTATGGAATTGTCCAGTGAAGTATCAATGAATTAGGGTTTCATCAGAAGAGACTCAGAGAAGATTTATAAGATGTATTGATGTTCCAGTGAAGTTAAAGTGTCAAGTTAATTGAAAGATCAGTTGAGGGTGGGTGTTGATTGTTGCAGAATCATTTGGAGGTAATTGTTCTATTAAGTTATTTAAATAAAGTTATTTAATCTCCTTGATTGAATTTAGGTGGTTGATAATTGATTTAATGTATTAGATAATTGTAAGGTTAATTTAGGTGATGATGCAGTGGTGGTGTAATTATAGAACTCAGTAAGTGAATGATGATGTTATAGTGTGTTGAGGATTGTGTTTATGAGCTGAATGTTGTCTAGGAATGGTATTACAAGAGGTGATATCTTGAGAACCTGTGAATGGTGGTACTTGACTGTTGTGTTGAAATACATGGGAATGGATATATGTTAGATGGTGTGTGAAATCGGAACTACAGGTGGTATGGTTTTGTTATGCAGCTGTTGAGTTTCTGGAATGTGGGTTGTGGTTGTAATGGAACTGAGATAAGTTGAGGCAGTCATTGTGTAGTTACAACCATTGGAACTTAATGTGCAGCTGGTGATATCGAAGTGATTTGGCAGTTCAATGAAGGAGGTGAGATGAACTCATAAATAGTGATGTTGCAGTGATACAAAGATATTAGGATTGAGGCAATGAGATTGTGGAAGTGAATGGTTGCAGTCTAGTTCAGTGTTGAATAACAGGATAGTTGTAAATGAAATGAAATTGGTAGTGTGGTTGAAGTGTGATGGTTTGGTACTGCCAAGGAAGGGTATATGGTTGGGAGTTGAATTGGTGGTTTAGATGACTTGTATTGATGAAACTGAAGTTGATCTTAGTTTATTAATGTTTATAGGATTGTAGATTGTATTCCTGTAAAAGCTTGGGAGCTTGAAGTTACTGCAATCACAGGTAGGCATAGTTTCTAATTGTAATTGGAATTCAAAGTTGTTTAGTATAAATTATATTGATTGCATCATTTTAGTCTTAACAGGTTATATGTAGCACCATGATTGTGCATTAGTGTTCTTTGGCATGAGAAATGGCTCTGGCCTGTGAAGAAGCTTTAGGCTGTTCATCATCCCAGTCAGCCTAGCTGACTTATCCGACTTAATGTGTCTTATTGAGTTAGCTCAGTGACCAGACCTGACCAAACCTGACTCAGTGACTCTTGATTGAGTTGAATCTGTTGACCAAGTTGACCAGTTGACAGTGGACTTGACCGGACTTTGACTATTGACTTGACCTTTAGACATTGACTATCAGTTGACCCTTTGACTGTTATTGATCGTTAGTGGACTCTACATGGGCCTTAGATTCATAAGCTGGAGTAGTGGACTTGGGCTTTAGGCCAATTTTATTAATTAGACATTTTGGACCTCTTGTGGTCCGAATTAACATCTGGTTCCTTCTACAAAGTTGTAGATTTTCATAAGACTTATTAATGGGCTTAGAACCATTAGATAAAATTGTATGATTCCTACGTGAGCCTTTTGGCTAGATTCTTAGACTTTTTATGTGAGTAACAGTTAGTCATTAACAACGATCGATTCAAAGGATGAACCAATGGATCATGGATCTCGAGGTAGGCAAGGCTTGTCATCAAAAGAGGTGGGAATCGATAACGAACTCTCTGGTATTCATTATTGTTTTACAAATCAATCTTTGTGTTGTGAAATTCATGCATATCCTTGTGTGCTTGGTGTGGTGTGATATGTGTGCCGACACAATATCAGTATTCTATGGCTAGGGAGATACACCGCAATATTATTATGGCTAGGGCGATACACCGCAATATTATTATGGCTAGGGCGACACACCACAATATTTTTCTTCCCTTATGTGCGGAAACACACATCTCATACATGGATGTTTACTGTTATTTATGAATGTCTATAAAGAAGTTTCTACTTTATGTTTCATTGTCTTTCCTTGTATTACCGACTTTTGATTAAACCTGCATTGTCTTCGAATCATATTGATGATTACTTGAAAGCTAGTTGTTATTCCTGCTGGGCACCCCTTTTAGGGATGATGTGCTCACCCATTCCCACTTTCAGTTTCAGAGACAGATCAGAGTTGCGCAGCGGAAGTTTCGTGGCGTTGAGTCTTATACTGTATTTATTATGTGGTTGTATTCCATGTGTAAATCAACTCACTATTGAATATGTATCATTTGAGAGGAGTTCTTGTATATGTATTTCAGAGTGGGGCTAGTTTTTGGGTTAAGTTTTGTAGCAAATTTCTTAATTGAATGTTTAAGTAAATGATTTAGATTCTTAGTGCCTCTTTTTTTGTTAAATTCTTGGTTTAGTCAGCTTCTAGCTTAGGGGGCGCTACATCACCAAAATACGGGAAATAACCACAGTTAGTTTCCAGTTTAAGTTGCTTTTATTTTGCAGTCATTTTCGTTTTTCCCTTGTTCTCTAAACACTTTGAATTTCTCTGAGTTTTGTGAGGTTTTAAGAGATTTTCGAAAGCGCCTCTTGGGGTTTAGGGTTTTCTTAGATCTGTTAGTTAATTGAAGGAATTTGCAGGTTGGAGGTAAAAAAGAACACAATGGAGCCATTCATTTACAACTATTTTGATATATTGTTTGGTTGATTTCAAATACAATTATCATCAAAATTTGCTTAATATCTATGATTTTATTGTTGGTGTTGAAATCTGCCATATGGGTATGTTATGATGTTGTTGCTATTGATACATGATGGCCACCGCTTTTACAAATTTTGATGTCCTGATAGGTGTGTTTGGTGATACTTTGATCACGCTAATGCTGACTCTTGTTAATTGATGAGTTGGTGTTATAACTGTTGGTGATAATTGATGTTGTTGGGTGCTGATAATTGACGGTGGTGGTGATAATTCATGTTTTCGATGTTTGATAAGTGGATGGTGATTCCAGAAATTAGTTGCTACAACTGTAATTGTTTGTTAGTATTCGAAACAATCGGATTCAAAGAGTTTCACCTTTGTACATGAAGAGGATTAACATAAGTTTTTTTTTTTAATACCTCTGATGATGGTGAAAACATCAGTGAAAAATGAACAAAATACTACCATATCATTTTGTAGGAAGCCATTATGGAATATGTATCAGTAATCTGTGTATCTCAGCTTTCGTATAAAACAAATGCTACAATATCATTCATGAATTTCAATAAATTATGGAAGCTCAACGACCGGATTGGAAAAAAATAAAAAAAAATAAGGAAAACTAACTGTGGTTATCTCTCCGGTTTGGTGATGTCACAAACAACCATATGGTTGTCACAAACAGCCATATGGTTGCTAAAGAGAAAAAAATTCCCTTGTACGTTCGCTCTAGCCGGGTCGTGGGATTAGAGTGTTGGTTTACCAAGAATGTTTATATTTTCCATGTTTTACCTAGGTTTTCATTCATGTGGGGATTGTTGAATAACAATTAAAGAAAAGAGTGCTAAAGGTTTTTAAGAAAATAAATAACTTACTGTTTTCTTTTGTGAATGAAAAGAACTCATCATTAGTCCCACATCGGGAAGTTCCAACAATTCTCTATTGTTTTAAGAAACTATATAAACTTATTAGTCTTATATGAAGGAGTTATCACTTTTTAAGTTATATTACAGATTCTATAAACAAGGTTCTCTCAGCCTACAAAAACATCAAAGGAAAGGGACTTTCTTATATTTTAATTTAGAGAGATGAAAGAACAATATTTTATGTTGTTTTTCTTAAGTTTTTGAATCTTTCCTTGAAGGTTTTTTCTAAGTTGCCAAGCTCAGGTTGAGCATTCACTAGATATGTTATTAGTAGTTGTATGTAGTAGGGTGTTTTATCGAGGAAGCATTTGTCCTGTGGGGGCTATAACATCTCTTGAGTGTGGCCGGATATTAATGTCTTAAAGAGAGTCTGTTGAACACGTGACTCATTCTGTTTTCCAAAAATTTACTACATATTATGTTACCGTTACGGAGAATTGAGAAGCTCATCAGTTTCAGATTACTACCGTTGCAAAGGAGCTAAGAATCAATCACTTTTATTTAGTTGATTTTTTTCTCATTTTGCACATTTGCACCAAACATAAGTTTGGTTTCCTTCTTTGTGTCCTTCTATCTATGAATGCATAATTTGTTTCTCTTCCAAACTTATGACCGTGGCGGTTGGCATAGGCATGAAGTTAGCTATAATATTTAGCTCCCTCATAGGTCTCTCTCTGACCCCGCTTGGTCGCAGCTAACAATGTTAACCGCAAGCAGGAGTGACATGGCATGCACGTCTGGACTATGTTATATTGCTTCTGGTCGACTGTACTCCAACTGGACCTCCTTCAGATAAAGGCTCAGCTACTAAAGGCTGAGATGCTTTTTGCCCACTGGTTTAGAAACAACTTAGCACTGTGTAAATGAAAACATGGGTCAAAGGGATTAACTATTTGGAGAAATAATCTGGTCACAAACATATCCTCCACAAGGGAAGGGAAAAAGAATAAAATCTCCGGGACTGATGAAGAGGATATCATCTTTAGTGGGACGAGTATCCATTTCTGGGCCATATCATTTTCGACACCGCCCCCCTGCAATCAGCTCTCCCACTCTCCTTACTTTTGGGGGGTGTCAACATATACCAATTTATGACTGTGGTCAGTTCAACGTATCTCTCTAATGTTTGTTTCTTTTGAAAGATGCTGGTGAGTTCGACTAACTCTGTTACTGGTTAAGTCGAAGCTGTCTTATCTGGTACTTGGTTGCTGCTGATATAATGAACGTGAACGTGAACGTGAACGTGACAGGGTGCTCCAGTATCTTACGCTCGTCACTTGCCGCTGCGACAAGCGTTCAGACGAGTTCAAATTTGTTCACACTCCTCTAAAGACCGTATATTTAACATATTATTATGATTGTTTAACTGATGGCCTCATTATATCCTCCATGTTTAGAATCTCGACTCTCATTACATAATTCCATAAATTAAATTAATGGTTAAGATTAAAATGTTGTGTGCACATTCACAAATTTGCACTCCGTTCAGAAGTGTGTTTTTCATTATTTTCCATTCAATTTCACCAAGCCATGATTTATATGGGCTGATACCAGCTTTACTAAGGGCTGATACCAGCCCATATATGATAAAAAGATCCTGACGATCCTGACTATTGGATCGGTGGACTGGTATCAGCCCCTGATAGAGCTGGTATCAGCCCATATAAATCATGCATTTATTAGTAGATGATACCAGCCATAAATTTGTAAAAGTTGGTCTAATGAGTATTTTTTAAAAGTTAGCCTATAGTTGGGGTAGATTTTGTGTGATTGATTGAATGACTTAGGTGTTAAGGAAGTCTCATTTGAAGAGTTACAACTTACAAATACAGACAAAAGAAAAGTGAACTCAACCCCACTATTCAAATTACCTACTCTGTTTTTCTTTCTTCTTTTCTGGTGATCTTCCTTTTTTTTACCTACTCTTAGCCTAGCTCTGTCTTGAATCTCTTGATCAATATAGCCAAATAGTAGTATTCCATAAACCATCAATTACTTCATACACTTCATACACTTCTGCCTGATCGACCGAATTTGAACTCCTTCGCAAATCGTTGCATCATGCCTCACCATGTGCCGATCGGTACTGTCTCACCATGCATCACAATTAAAGTCCATTGTATGAGTGGAACTCATTGCCATGGATGCATGAAATATTAATTAGAGTCAGTTGATCTTCATTTTCAAAAGAAATGAGAGCACACATTTATTTACTGTGTCAAGATCTTCCATCTTTTTATACAAAGATCTCTACATTCTACAGATAGACACTGCAAGTAACAAGAACAAAAATGTTTTTGGGATTTTGTTAACAATTTAGCTAGCTACAACTACTCTAAGCTAAGGAAAAGCTTATTTTCCCATACTAATTATGTTGGAGTGATTTTTACTCACTCACTAATATTCTAATTAAGAATTTATTGGGTTCATTTAGATTCTTAGAACTAGCTAGTAACAACAAACTAGTGATCCAGCTTCAAGCCTTCTTTGCTTGTTCATCCTTGCAATAAAATCCTCAACCCTTTTGTTTAGCTCCTCTTGAGCCAACCCTTTCTCTTCTACTTCTTCCTCTTCTTCTTCACAATCATCAAATGATAACACCTCTTCCTGTTCTTGCTCTTCTTCTTCTTGTTTTTTACCTATCCTTTTAACTTCTACTTCTGGTACCCTTTCAACAATAGTATTCACTTCTTCATCATTAATCAAAGAGACGTCCAATTTTTTCACCTCCATTTCTCTCTTCACAACTTGAGTAGTACTAGTAATGGTTTGTTGATTTCTACTCCTTTTTATGTATTCCTCGTATAGTTCGGTATCCGGTGACGACTTCCATTTACCAACAAGTTTCGACTCTCCAATGAGAAACGCAACAATGATGTTGCAAACTATGAACAAACATTTGGGGCTTAAGATAAGAGCTTTCAAGTTTGGAAGAGAAACAAAGAGAAATGCATTCATAGAAGAACACAAAGAAGGAAACCAAAGGGAGCTAGAAAAGAAACATAGTAAAGAACAAGTCATAGCTATGAAGGAACAATAGTACAAATTGTTAACAAACCGATTCTTTTGATAATTTTTCCTGGCTAGAATCTTTTCTATATCGATGGTATCCATTTTAAATGTTTGTATGAGGAAGGGTTTGCTCAAATAATTTGAAGTTGGTATTTGGAGGGAAAATTATGAGATAGAAGAATTTTAAAGAGGAGTAGCTAGCTAATGAGAAGAAGATTGCATGTACTAGCTAGATCAGAGGATTCTCAAATGACTGAACATATAACAATGCATAGAGATCACTTATATATAGTGATTGAAATAAGAGAAAGAGAGAGATTGGTGGGGGTTTCCATCACATGCTCTCCTATTTTCTTTTGTTTGAACTTTCTTTTGAAAAGCTTGGGTCGATATTTGTTGGTGTGTTACTATGAGAGTATTTGAGTGCTCTTTTCTCTTTTGGCCTACAATTATTTCTTAGTTGATGGTTTTGAATTTGAACCATAGAAAACTGTGACTGTATGGTACGTTTTGGCATGATTCATCCATAATAATTCATCCTTTATGCTAATACTACAAATGTCTATTAGATATTTATTTATATGCTAGCTTAACCATGAAGTTCAATCTCACACTCTAAATGCAAAAAAAGAAAAACATGTTCAGTAGGCAAAAATTAGTTAACATCTATTATATCAGAAGTGTATTTTTAAAAGTCATTTTGAAATTATAACATCAAACTAATTTTTAGTTTAATGAAACTTCTCGAGATGTATCTAAATACCCTAAAATTTTCTTATAAGAGTTATATCCAGAGTCAAGATTTAAAACAATCCATTACATATGTGACTAGAAAAAAGTTTAACCTCGTATTGTATTAGTATCATTATTCACATGATTTTCTCATTTTCGCTCTTGTTATTAAGGATTAAAGCAAGGAACATATAAATGTATACTTTGTGCACTTTGGGGTTTTTCTTTCTTGCTTTTTCTAGGTGTTCATAGCAAAACAAAACAGTTCTGTTAGAAATGCTTAGCTTTTGGTTCTTATAATTGAAGTTAGTTGGTAACACGTGTAATGAGTGGAGGAAAGGATAAAATAAACGGAAAGATGCAAAACCCTAAACCCTAAATCAAGGATGGAAACAGAAAAGAATGTTTTGCTCATTTCTCACACACTCCTAAACTTAATTTGACTAGAAAACTATATCTTTATCCTCTAACCAAAGTTTAGTTCACGCTAAACCATGTCTTGATTCAGTAAACTTAGGTCTCAATACTTGCTAAAATGAGCTGTGATCACAGCATGTTTCCTCATCTTTTTTGAAAATGTAGCTGCGTTTGATTCTTTAAAACCAATGCCAAGACTCCTTCCCTTGAGTGTAATTCCATATGCATTATATCCTAATATAAATTACACGAGTGTTTTTGATACCGTTCATATTCGGATGTCGAAATGTACACCTGTTCAACGACAAACAATCGACAGGTATACACATCTTCGTACCATTTATACGTGACGGTACGTAACCTCGCTTACCTTTTCTAGGCAGAGTCATTAAACAAATATACAAAGAACTTAAAGAAAAGTTAGTTTAATTATTAAAGAAAAGTTTACTAGAGAAAACTAATTAATGAAGTGCTAATTCCATTTACAGCTTACATTAATAAGAAGGATACGTAATGAGTAACGGATTAAACAATCGTGGTGGGATATACTACAATTTTGTAAGCCTTAAAGTGTTTATCAGCGGGTGGTACTGGTGAGCATATTTGATGATGTGAGCTTCTTTCTTGTTGTCATAATTTTACAGTCCATCCTTAGATTTTAAGATTTCAAACTTCAGTTTTCTTGGCAGATCAAAGTCCTCTTAATACTGCTTTCAGAAAAGAAAAGAAAAAGTTTCTTCATTTAACTTATAATGACCTGTTTTTTTGAAGTTTGAATTCAATATAAAAAGTGCAAGAATGGATAGGGGGAGGCCAAAAATCGATGACCGAGTTGACTTGGGTCAAACTTTGTTAAAGAAAAACGTTTTTCTCCGCGTGGGTAAACAAATCTAATAAACGTTTACCGTGACGAACATAATGTAAAATAGGCTTCTAAAACCATGAGAGAGAAAGAGTCATACATTTCCTTTCATCCTCCCTAATTATTTCAGCCAATATCGTATGTCTTGGTCAAAACCGTTATTTTTTCCATTACCGCCTCATCTCTTCTCATAATCTTCTCAAGATTTTTCGTTGTTTTTGCTTTTCTCTTCTATCTAAGCTTATTTCGGTATTTCTCCTTAGATCTTTCTATTTTTGTTTGTTGTTTTCCTTTTACCTAGTGAAAGTTTGAAGCTCCTACTTCGTTTTCTATGTACGTTAGGATCTTTAGACTTTTTAGTCTGTTTGTGAAGTTTCTTCTTAGGGTTAATCCGGTGTTTATTTTCTTTTCCTATCTTCTTGTTTCATTTCTCTCTTTATTTTAGTCTGGTTTCAGATCTCGATCTATTGTCCCCCTTTTTTCTCTTCTCCTTTTCTGTTTTTCTTCTGTTATTTCTAGTGTATGGAGGTTGAATTGGTTGGTCAGATGTTAAACAATCTCGATATAAACTTGGTTTCCCAAAACCCCTTTGTTGATTCCTTTCTTGCGATTAACTTTTTATGTAATTTCTTCGCTGGCCTTAGCATTTACAACGATGATCTGAACACTAGCCAAATTAAGCATTATAGCAGTTCATCTCTGTGTATTACTGAATTTTTTGAAATTTATAGGTGTTTTCCGGTAACCGGTATTAATGACTCCAGTGACCTAGTTCTAGGTCAAGTCAACGTCGGATCTTCTATGGTCAATAGTAGGTCTGGTCAGAGTCAACATCGGGTCTTGTTGAAGTCAAAGGAATGGTCAATTCAATGGTTTGGTCAAGTTAATAGCTAGAAATGCGAACACTGGGGACTTATAGATATGTTTCTTCTATCTCTCATTGTGGAGCATATATTATTGTTTATATGGATGTTATGGTGGTTTGTTTTTCATAATCCTGTTTAGCTCAACTTGATTGCTACCTCTTTGAGACTGATAAAAGGATAAGAACTTGCATTTACCTAGGATATATTTTCCAAATCTTAACTATATAGTACATCTCTATGAGGTGGAAAAGGTCATTGATTTGTTCTAGATAGATTACTGCTATTCTGGTCAGATTCCTAAGGTTGGGGTTTGTTTGTGGGATGCTTTTAGAACCTATCATTATCTTGTTGTTGAAAATATTGATGTATCTTGACAGATTTTGCTTGATTTTTACCTGTTCTCTCTCAAGATAAATGTCAAAGTGGTTCCGGGGAAGTATGCCGCAAGTTATATGATTACCGTGGAGGGTGAATTTGGTTTATGGTCTTCTTATGCTAAATATTCGTTGAGTAGTTGAAAACTCAGGGGTACCACCAACTTTTTCTTAGGCAATCTGTATGGACAAACTCAACACAATCCGAGAGTTCAACTCAATCAAGGAATAGTATCTAGAGTTATATCTCATTCTCTCGCAATTAGAACGTTTACAGAACCAAGTCTGTGAACCTAATTACAAAGAGATTACTTGGACGGTACCAAAGACCAATATCCAAGAATCAATCAAGTTGTATCCAACAAAACAAGGTCGGATGTATCTACTATGATTGATTAACGCACAACCTATGATAGTTCAATTATAAAGATAAACAATATAATGTGGAAAAAGAAATAAAATAGACACCATAAGTTTTGTTATCGATGAAACAAAAACTGCGGAAAACCCCCGGGACCTAGTCCATATTGAACACCAAATTGTATTAAGTTTTTATAGACATTAGCCTACTACCAATTAACTTCGAATTGGAATGTATTTGAGCCCTAATCGAGTCTCCGACTGATTAAGGTACAGTCGCGCTCCTTACGCCTCTTGAATCCCAGCAGGACTCCGCGAAATTGATCCCCTTAGCTGATACCACCCCAACTAAGAGTTGCTTCAACTCAATTGAAGACTTTAAACCAATCTGCCTCCCATAGATTAAGCTTATATGTGATTTTGACCTGGCAATGCTCTAACAATAGTTATTTTACTTTGGATGATATTTATCACTGGTTAGTAATGTTTATAAAATATAGCTACTTAGTGCACGTTAATAATTGATGTGGCCAGGATCAAATTGTTAGTTTTTATCTTGTTCTTATAAATACTTACGGAGATTTCCATAAGATAGAAATCAAAGAGTTGATATTATAAGACAGATAAAACTAGATTTATATTTGTTCTTTCGTTAATGGAATGGTTTAACTTTTTTGGCTCTTGTGGAATTAGTCATAAATGGTTTGACTACTTTGGTGAATGAGTTTGCTTGTTGGGATTACTTTTCTAAGTACTTATACAATATTAGTATGAATCATAATTTTTGCTATTTCACTATGTCTCCTTGCGTTACATACTTTTATGTAGTAATTTTTGAAGAAATTTGTGATATTTCTTCTTGGTATGTTATCAAGTTTATTTTGATTAGTTACAGGGATTGGCTATGGACTATTTTGGATATTCATGTGGTTCATGTACCTATTTTTTGTGTTGAGTTCTTCTTAAGTATATCATTCTATTCATTGTCTTTTGTTGAGCAATAGGGATCTTATACTGGATTTAGCTTTGCACTCATGTCGGATATACCTAGACGTAAAGCCTTTAAGCTATTTTATAAATTTGGGGGCTTGGGAAGTAAGTACATGTATTTGGTTTGAGTGTAAGGTATATTTTTGTTGATGGTTTCAACTGGCCTACTTGGATGTCTAAAGGGTTCTTCGTTCATTGTCGGCATGTTTTTAAGGATCTTGTTACTAATCTCTTCCTCCCTGATCATTCTGTTATCTTAAACACTTGAGATGGTTTACTGGATTTCAGTTTGCACTTTTATTGCATATACCTCGACATAATACCTTTAAGCCAATTTTCCTTTTGAGAAGGCTTGGATTGTAAGTACATATATCTAGTGTGAGTGTAAGATGTATTATGTTGATGCGGTCATAAGGGGATTGTATGGATGTGGAAAGAATATGTGTTTGAAGATTTTCTGGGTTTTTCTCGAGGATGTTTATTCTTTGGTAATTGCAACTTTGTGGTACTCTCATCAATTTCTCGTGGGGCTGGTTATTGTGTTCTTAGATGGAATTGTTCGGATTTGCAGCAGTCTTATAGTTATTTATATATTATTATCATTCTTCTGCTGAGAAGCGTGACTTTATTCCTTTAAGCCAGTTTACTCATTAGAGGGCTTGGAATCGGTTGTGTATCGTTTCCTCTGTGGTGTGCAGGTTTTTGTTACCTTCATGTCTGCCGAGCATTTACCTATCTTCATAGAATTATAGTCTGGTTCTCCTACAAATTATTTATAGTGGTGGAACCATTTCAGTTGTGGATGAAGCCTCTATAGGCTTTGATGACTTTTGCTCATATCCAGCTGCAGTCTAGAGCAACAGCTCTATCTTCTCATTTCTTTTAAGTTATTTTATTTTATTTTATCTTTTATTTTCAACTGTTGTATATACCTTTTTGGGCATGTCTATCTATACCGGTCTTGTTCTCTTGCTTGCATATCTCCAGCAGTTGATGTAGGTTATTTGTCTTTTTGAGGCATTTGTTTATAAATAATAATGTAATTAATAAGTGTTTTATGTAATTAGGTTTGGAAAACTTCTCCGAGATGAGGATAAATGAAATTGTAGACTTTTACTCACATATCATAACAAGTCTTACTGTGGAACAGTTTCATATTCGAATTTCAAGATGAGTGATAGAGACTTCCTTCTAGCGGCTCTCACTTGAACTAAAACTGGAAAACTAAAAAAAATCATTGAGCTCCATTTGGATTGACGCTCTTAGAACTAAATGTCGAGTACTAATCCAAATTAGATTGACCTTTTTGTAGAACTGTTATGCGTAGTGTGTGACTCGTAGATTTATTTAAAACTTTGCATGATGTGAGTCAAAAGCACCAGATGATCCCTCTCCAAAGGCATCACATGATCCCTCTCAAAATGTGGATAGTCTTTTCGTAATGGATGACCCTCGAAACCATGATATGTTGATATACAACGTAGATACGGATGATTGATAGAATAAACACCAAACATATCTCATATTTCTCGCTCCCACCGGCCGGCTGATGGAACCTGTCAATTGATGGATGCAGTAAAGGAAACCCGGGAGAAGAAGGCTTAGGCCTCTCTTGCTAGAGCGGTGCTAGTCCCTGGTCGCTTCGTGGTATCGTTCATCACTAATTATATTATCATTTCTCTCGGACCATTGGACCTACAATAATTCCAAAAAGGTCAACAGTTATGTGACAGGAACAAAATAGATTGACGCTCCGCGTTATAAGTGTCATCTTCGGACAAAACAAGCACCAGTTATGTTGACGTACTTTCATTTGAGTGTCAAACTCTATTCCACATGAATAGGGAAGATGGCCTAGAAAAAATGGGAAACGTCCCTACTTGTGAGTTATCAAAATTGATATTCTACACTTTTTTTGCTTTTGTTTGGGTGTTAAACTCTATTCCACATGAATTGGGAAGATGGCCTAGAAGAAGAAAAAAATATCCGTGCTTGTAAGCTATCAGAATTGATATTAATGGAGATTCTCCTTTATGGAGTTTCTTTGTAAGCTATCATAATTACCCTCTTTGTTTATGTCTTCTCCTTTATGGAGTTTCTTTGTGATCTTAATGGAGATTTTAAGTGGAAGTTCAAATGTGGAAATCAAGATTCAAGACTTTGGGCATATTACTCTTAGAAGAAAAAACCCTTTCAAAATGGTTGGATTATAAACCCAGGAACATTCTCTCAATCTTAGGATTGTTTGGTACTCTTGTTGGTAGTTTGTTACTTCTCTTCACAAATTATTCTTGGTTAGTACCTTTGAATTGTAATTTGATCTTTGATCTTGATTTACTTGAAATCCATGTAATCTATATTTTATCATGAATGAAATTTATGAGATTTATCCACTAAAAAAAAAAAAAAAACTATAGCCGGAAATGAAAGGGAAAAAAAAAAAGTTCCTGCGACAGCTGGCCCTTAGTTGATCATTGATAATATGTGTATAGGGGAGATGAACAGCAACAACAGTGCTTATAGTTTCGTGCCAAAGATGGCCAATCTTGCAGCAGCCCTTGCAACGTCTCATAAAATTCAAGCCGACTTGTTCTGACATCCCATCTAATGTTGTTATTCTTTAGACGGAAGTGCTACACTTCCACCAACCGTTTCCATCATTGTCTTCCCCCATTAGGTGGCTTCATCCACACCCTAGATTCTACCCATTTTGATCACCATGAAAAAACAGGGGGTCCCATTATTATTGAAGCCCACCAATACCTGCACGACACATAAGCGGTGGAAAGGAGTAGGGAAATGCATTGGTGGATATATATAGCATTTTCGCTCTTTGGAATGGAACCAATAGCTAGTCTATTTTTGTCTTTCCGAATACGAAATATATAAAAAATCCCGCCATAGATAATATGTATATAGGTGAAACGAACAGAACATTTACTTTGATATAAAGAAAACACTTCCGGATTCCTGTCTATAAAGTTATCTTGAGATTCTACAAATACATAAGTAGAGAAAGAGAGGTGCACAGTACACAATTGTACAAATTAGAAAGGAAGGCACATACCGTACACAATTGTACAAACTAGAAAGTGAGAAAAGAGAGGTAGTAATGGCAGCACATGAGTTGTGTTTGATTTTAGGGAGTAGGAAATTTCATAGAAGCTCTTGAAAAGATATGGTGATGATGATGGAAAAAACAAGATAGGTCCTAAAGCTCATAGCCTCTATTATAGAGGTCTTTGATAGACTCTTAGCATAGCATGTGGGTTTAAAGTACAGTGATTGGCTTTAAACTACTTGATTTGGATTTGAACACTAAACCAACGAAGAATAAGTATCTCTGCTCTTTGCTTGTGGCCATTGGCTGATCCAAAATAAGAAGTATTGATAAATAAGGATGAGTGCTCCAAAGTCCAAAGTAACGAACGATCAACCGTCAAATTTATGTTTCATGCAGCAAATTATCATGATTTATAAGGGGATACCACTATTAGCCGGGTGATACCAGTTGAGCGATCTGAAGGTCAGGATTTGATAACACTTGTTTGTTTTATATGGAATAATATCACCCCGAGTAATGTTGGTATCCCCTTTATATATCGTGCAAAATGTCTATTATATTTTTTTGATTTTGATTTAGAAACTTAAAACCGAAGCCCATAAGATGAAACTAGGTATTAGTTGATTTTGGGCCGATCGCCCCATAAACACCACCAGAACTGTCATGTGAGTGGAGATGAAAAATTAGCAGAGAATCCATTTAAGGATGAATTGGGTCCACCATATGTGTCACAACGGCTTTGGAGTTGTTTTTGGGGCGGTCCGTTTAGAGTTTTGTACTTTCAAATAGCTATATACTTGACCTTAACTGGAAACTTAGTTAATCATAGCTTTTCTAGTTTTAAGAGAACGCGCGATTGGGGATATTGAAACTTACTTCCCCCAACCAATAGTGTGTGCTAAGGGGTGACTTTTGGGTACGAAAATACTAAAATTCCCTTTGGTTAATTAAAAAACGTTATGTAAAGACTATATTACCCTTTCCCCTAAAACTTAAAATCTAAAAACCAAATACATATCCCCCATTTGTCTATCAGTTCCGGCACTCTTCAACTAGGTTAGGGTTTCGATTTTTTTTTCTTCATCTTCCTCATCGTTCTTCATCTGTTCTTCATCGACGATTAATCGTCGATTCAAAAATTTCTTTGTCGATTAACCTACCCGAATCATAACCATGCCTCCAAGAAAGAAATCAGATGCCCAATCAAAGTCAAAATCGATTTCTCAACAAAAATTAAAACAAAGGCTTGCTTTGATTGCTCAAGAGTAAGAAGAAGAAGAACAAGAAGCTAACTCGGACAATCAACTTCTCTTAAACATGGCTTCTGTGAGAAGTAAGTGATTTTGAACTAGTTTATAAGTGTTTGAATCGATTTACAGCAGTGGGTTTAGGTTTGAATCGCGAACCATAACTCACACAGTTGAGTTTCAGCGAGTTCCGGAATTGATTTTTATGTGAATACAATGCCGGTATTTGGTTACGGCGTTTAATATAGAATGAAGGCAATGCCGGTATTGAGTTACAACATTGATTTTGGTATGAATACAATGTTGTTTTCAAACCCAGAATTAATTAAAACTGAATATTTTGTACTGGAATTGAAATTAGGTTGAATATTATGCCGGTATAGGGTTACGACATTGGTTTACATTAATTCGAGTTTGCCGGTAGAGATCTTTTTCTATCCAGGAAATCCCTAGAAATTGTTAGCAGTACCGGCATAGAATTCAGTTTGCATTGTGTGCCGGTACAAGGTTACAACATATAATTGAATTTTTTTCGTCTGTGCCGGTACTCCTCTTTTGATATCCAGAAACAAACTAGAAATTACTGGCATTGTCGATATTTATTTTTCACTGCCGGAATTGTGGACCCGCATGCGGTGACTATGCCGTTACATATCCCGACATGGTTTGGTTTTCGTAAATCTGTGTCGGTACTAAGACTGAAAGTGAGTTGTCTTATATTAATTTCGCGTGTCTTTTGATATAGGGATAGACCCAAGGAAGATAAAAAAAGGAAAAACTAAAGATGTTGTCAATAAGAGAAGAAGGAAGGAAGGTCTTGATACTCCTCAGTCTCTGCCTCCTCGAAGGAAAGATCAAGGCCGCAAGAAGCGTTTGGGGGCTGATACAAGAGGGATAAGTTGGGAGAGTGGTGGTGACCGTAGTCGACTTGTAATCCGTGAAACTACTGGAACAGTTGAGCACGATGATCAAGATGAAGAGGAAAGTGAGGAGGAAGATAATGAGGTTCATCCAAGTCAATTAGCAAGCCAAAGCGAAGTTGTGGAGGAAGTTGGTGGGCCAAGTCAACTACCGACACAATGCAAAGGCAAAGGCAAGGTCAAAGTAAAAGTTAAAGGTTCCCACCTTCCTCATGTTGATGACATGATACCTGACCTTGAGCGTGGTAGAATTTGGGGTGAAGCTGACGATCGGAGAATTCTATTTGGCTACAAGTACACGTGGGATCAGACTATCTATCAAACCTATGTAAGAATTTTTTATTGTGTGCATATGTATTCTTGTGTATTTATGTAAAATATTTTAATCGTACTATCTCCTAATTGTAGGATCATAAGAAGGTTGTGCGTGTTTGCCGAAACCAAGCTGCGTCTCGTTGGGATTTGTCTAAGGAATGTGAAGAGATACAAACATTAGTAAGAGATTCTGGTCTATATGCTTTGGTTGAAAATTATGTGAATTGTGATTCTGTGATAGTCAATTGCTTCGTCGAAAGGTATCATGGTGAAACTGATACCATGTACTTCCCATTTGGGGAGATGACATTGATCCCTGATGATGCTTAGAACATTCTAGGCTTGAATGTTATCGACAAATCAATTGCATAAGGAGATAAGTGTTCAGACCTAGAATGGTCGAAGTTGCACGCTCTGACTAACAAGTTGTTTGGTTGGGACTACAAAACTTCTATGGAAAGCTTCTATGTATCTAATAATAGTAGGACAAAGATAATCAAGCTGACGCTGCTTAAGAAAACCTTTGAAAAAACAAAGGAAAGAAGTTTGAAGGTTGATGGGAACCTGCCCAAATTCGTTATAAATCAGCTGCGTACCTGTTATTCATCTTGGGCACTAAGGTATTCCCTGACACTAGTGGCAACAGGGTTAGTGCAAGCCTCCTTCAATACTTGGATCCGTTGGAAAATGTCTATCACTATTCTTGGGGCACTGTGGTAATGGTACATTTGATGGCGGAGATGAGAAGGGCCTCTAAGGCTGTTACCAACAAATTTGTTGGAAATTTCACTCTGCTTCAGGTAATTTCGTTTTTAAACTTATGTTCTTATGTATATTGTTCACATGTACCCTTATTGTGAACTTAGAAACAAAATTTAATGCTTCTTATGTGTATTATTCCACATTGGTATAGGTGTGGGCTTATGAACACTTCCCAACATTTTTCAAGGACTACCCCTTCTTGAAGATCATAGACCTTCCCGAAACCGAGGCGGCAAGAGCCAAGAGATACCAGTTCAACAATATTCCGAAGCCCGGTAAAAATCGTCGACTGATAGATATGAGATTGGATTTGGACGCGATGACTACCAAAAAGGTTGTGTTCAACCCTTACAAGGAGGCTAGAGAGAACCGCCAAATTTTGAGGTATCTTAACGTTGCATTTTACAATGGACCGTTGTTCCACCCAAAGGGATACATTATGGATAATGAAAAGGCACCCCCATCCCACCTTCCTAAACCGGACCGAGCAGGTGGCTCATCCTCACAAGCAGCTGGCTTAGGACAACCTGATGTCAGAGATGAAGCCCCTAAAGATAATGAAAAGGCACCCCCATCCCACCTTCCCAATAGATATGACATGATTACATACCACAATGATGGCAAACAGTAGGGTGAACCGATAAACCCGCAACTCTTACAAGCACTCTTGTGCTCGTTGGATATATCAAACTTATTTGCATGTTGTTATTATATTATATATTTGTGATCAAGTGAATTTAATTTGGTTTGGTGTCTTTTATAGGAGGACCACAAGAAAGCCTTCCGTGTTAGCAACCATAAATCAAGTGATACATGGCCTTTGGAGTTAGAGTGTCCCCGAGTTCAAGCATTAGTCAGAGCATCTGGGTTGTATTCCGCGGTAGAAAATTATGTGGCCACTGATCCCGACACGGCGAACTGCTTTTTGGAGAGGTTTTTTGCTGAAACT
This sequence comes from Papaver bracteatum, assembly GCA_023529315.1. Lineage (NCBI taxonomy): Eukaryota > Viridiplantae > Streptophyta > Magnoliopsida > Ranunculales > Papaveraceae > Papaver > Papaver bracteatum. The sequence goes on along the minus strand of JAJJWX010003277.1, from coordinate 612,604 downwards.
GATTCCATGAATTTTCCTTTTGGTGAGATAACCATTATCCCTGCAGATGTCCAAAGAATACTAGGTCTAGAGGTTCTTGGGAAAGCCGTTAAGGAGGGAGATGACTGTAAGGACCTAGAATGGGAAAAGATCTATGAGCTGACTAAAAAGTTGTTTGGGTGGGACAAGGAAACGACTATGGAAAATGTGTAAAAGACACCCCGTACCCGGACAAAGACTATCACATTCGTCAATCTCTCTCGATTGTTTGGAAATATGAAGGACAAAGAATTGAATCTCGAACAATTTCAGCAAACTGCCGCTGCTTATCTGTTCTTCACCTTGGGTTGCGTTATATTCCCTGACGGTAATGGTAATAGGGTGCATTTGAATAATCTACAGTACTTAGATCCCTTGGATAGGGCCATGAGTATTCATGGGGCACTTCTTTCTTGGCACATTTTTTTGCAGAAATGCGTAGAGCTTCTAAAGCGAACGCCCGTCAATTTAATGGTTATTTCACTTTAATTCAGGTAAAGTTGTTTTGTCATCATTGTCATTAATTTTGTTAGTTTTCAATTATTTTGTCATTAATTTTTTTTCTTATACATTTCATTGGCATGGGTGTGGGCTTATGAACACTTCCCAGAATTGTTCATTGGGTATAAAGGATTGAAGACTTTTCGTGAATATCAAGAGCATGAGGCTCTAGCTCAGAAATACAATTTCAACATTGCCCTGAAGCCCAATAATAGGAAATGGTTATTCGCAATGAGATTGGCTTTGGACTCCATGGCAGTCCAAGATGTTGTGTTTGACCCATATAGGAATTCCAGAGGAGTTCACTTTGTAAGGCGTGACAATGTTTCATTTTACAACAGACCGTTATTTCATCCAAAGGATTTGTTGTGCACAACCCTCGCCGTGTAATGCGCCAACTTGGGTACAAGCAGAAAGATCTTACGGATAGATCTTATCAGAAATTATCTCATGATTTTCCTCAATGCCAAGCAAATGAGAACCATACTCTGGTAGTTTACGACCTAAAACCCATTCTTGCATATTGGAGGGAAAGGGAAGAACGTGAACTTGTGTTGGATATGGTTGGTTTGGAAATGGCGGAAAACGGTTATGAGACCGAACCAACTGATGTGATTGTGATGGCGGTAAATAAAGTGTTTCGTTTCTCGAACTTGTGAAGGATACCTTAGACTTAAATTCTAAAACTAAAATAGATAACTCACTAAAAATTATAGCAAACACCGACAAAGATGATATCAATATTAAAAGAACATTGAGGCTAAGATTCCACTATTTTTCAAGTTTAAAGTGATTTAATCCAATATTTATATTTATGCAATTTTCTCGTTCAATTTTATTTTAAACTATTGCAACAAGTAGATTCTCAAAATAACAAGTGCAAATCCGAAGCATAGAACATCAAAAACCTAGGTCCAAGTATGCTCTATCAAAAGAAATAATAATTTCTTAACAAAAATCATTCAAACAATTTTCGATCAAGGCAGATAATCATATATTAATTGCAAATAAATACATAAAATAGAATATACCATTTTTTTGTTAGAAAAATAGCTTACTCTATCGCCTCAACAATGGGATTTAGCTCCTCATATTAGTCATGATCTCAAAATATGTGTTTATGGCTCAAAAGATGATTAAAAGAGTGAAAAGTAATAATATTGACAATTTGCAACAGTGTGGATGTGTTACAGAATCTCTGTTACAAAGGAGAAACAATTGCTAAAGGACTAATGCAATCACTGTTTGTAAACGATATATAGTTTCTGTTATTGAATAGCGATAGTTCTCTGCGACAGATACTTGTGCGTCTTATGTTCTTCGTGTTCTTGGTATTGCAGCAGCAGAAATAAAACTTCAACTCGTGATTTCAGCTCTATGTTCTCTTCTAAACTTCTCCCAAAGTGTATGTAACCCTTCCTTGACCTCTCAACACCCTTTATATAGCCCATAGGTTCCAAATCTCTCGAGAATCTCTTGATTTTTCTTCTCCCTTAAGTCTCGGGTATTTCCTTCTTCCTGAATCTTCTCACGCGTTTAACTTGGATGTACGTACTCTAAACAAGATGGAAATAAGTCCCAAATATATTAAACTCTCCAAAATTCCCTGTAAACTTCCTTTCATATACTAAATAATGCCGGGAATACACGTACTCCCCATTTTAACTCAACTCGACGTAGACCACTTTATTTTTTGAATCTGAGCCATCTACAATCCCTATTTTACCGAAACAGGATACTCCCAATCCATCTATATGTAAGAAACCTCCCCAACAATTCATGGAACTTCAGAAATTCCGTAAATATCTTCACCTCCTCTGTTTAGCTCCACACAGTTATACAACCTAATCTGTTCGCTACAAACACATGTATCATCACTATTAAGCTCCAACAGGTCCGGCACAAGAAAAATAAGCCATTGAATCTCGTCAAAACTCGCCGAGAAATCCAACTCCCATTATGCTTCGATGCTGCCATTTTTACCGCCAAAAAACTTCATTTGAATTGTGAAGAAGAGGAGCCCCCTATCCAGAGTAGGGGTGCCTTTATCAGCTGACTTGGGGGCGCCCTGGAGGTGCCCCTTATCCAAACTTTGGGTGCCAAAATCAATTCCTCCTGGTGCTTTAGATAACTTTTCGAGATGATTTTTCCAAAAATGTTTATTGGCCAAAAATACCTACACACACATAAAACACCATAATAAGTACAGAAATGAGCACTATCAATATACAGAATCGAAAAAAATCGGACACAAAAGTGCGTCCATCACTAACCTTTCTCAGAGGTCATCGGAAGTACTCGCATCCTTATGTTGTACGCCCGAATATCGTAGAAGTTCCTCCACAAGCACAGCGTCCCTCTACAACTCCGGAGGAAACTACTGTACCCGGACTACAAAAGATCCTTACGTTGTTAGTACGTACTTCTTGTTCACCTCCTGTTCTTTTAATCTATATCTATGAACTTATATAAGTGCGAGTACTAAGTACATGTTTAAAAAAATGACAACATTGTCAACGGATTGGAAATTTGTCAAAGTTCTTTAAGAAAAAAAAACAAGAAAGGAGAGGTGCTGATGCATGAAAAATGGAGAAAGTCGAGCAAAAGATAGATAAAATTAAAGATCCAGAGGCAAAAGACTTGTGGGTCGAAAGGAAGAAGAGGGTACACAAGAAGCCAAGGACCGAGTGATTGTGTGTTTCTTCTATAGTATTAGTTTGGTCTTGAATAGTCTAGTGTTGGTTTATGTTTGTTTGTGTGTCTTGAACAATGTGTTTGTTTGTGTGTCTTTCTAAACTCTTTGCTTGATTTGGTTTATGTTTGATGATTTGTTTTCGGTTTGGAACCTCTTAACTTTGGAGTTTGTTTTTTATACAATCTAGTGTTGTTATTTGATTTATTATGTTGATAAACTGGTGTCAAGTTACCTCTTTTACAGAGTTTCAATGTGCCAAGATCACATAAATTTCTAAGTTTTTCTTAAGTACCGACATAGTAAAAAAGAGTAAAATCAATGTCGGCACCCTGAATTTTCTAAAAACTCAAAAAATCATAACTTCGACAAAGGGTTTTTTGGATATCATGCTGGTAGTCTTTAATTTAAAGGTGCAAAATATTTTTGTCAGAGTACCGGCACTGTGTTTAGTTTATTTTCAATGTCGGCACCTTTACTGATTTCTCTGGATGTTTTTCAGAATTCCCGGCACCGTTTCAAAAGATAATTTCTACGCCTGCACAAATATTTTCGGCGTTGTAATGATGAAACATAACCATGCCGGCATTGGCATCAAAATATGATTTATTGTTTACAATTCACACTTCAAAAAAAATAAAAAAATGTTGCGTATTAGTGAACCACATATATCCAATTTACTCATCATCGCTTCCACACGTATGAAGTTGCATCTTCTCCTCTTGGAAAGGTTTTTTTATAAGGCCAGCGCATCCCAAAATTGGTGATTCTCCTCATACAATGCCATCCATTCCTTCCCGAGATTGGGATCTATATCCTTGTTTTTTATCATCCCACAAATAGGTGGAAATGGACAAATTTCCTTAAGTTTTATAATAATGAAATGATTACCGTTCGCGAATGCCAATACAACTCTTCTCTTCTTAAGGGATCCTTCGCATTTTTGCCACTTTGGTGTAAATGTTACTTCTATGGTGGGGGTAAAATAATGAACAACACAATTAAATATATCCTCCACTAGATGCCCACAAAGCGACATTCTCATCCAATATTGAGAAGGAAGGAACTTCATCTCCTGCTCGAGACCTAACATTTGAGTGTACATATCATCAAACCCTTTTTCATCACCAACCAATTGCTCATAAAATCTCTTCTTTTCATAAGTTGTTCGGCCATCCTATTTCTAGCATATCGGCATGGTGTCATCCCTTTACTAACCGCCATATCAAAGATTCCTAATTGTTCGGTCACGACATGATAGCCACAATTTCCATCTCCATCGACATCATCCGTATATACAATATACTCACGAATAACCTCAGAAAGTTGGTCTATGTAAGATTGTATCTTTGTATGATAACTTCTAATGGGCCTACATGTTTCGTAAACCTTATGCATCTTCATATTACCCTTTTTTAGCTTAATTATATCCAATCCATCCTCTACAATCTCTATATTTCCAGTGTCTTCGGTATGTGATGGGAGTCCGTACTTCCTTGGCCTACCCCTTCGCTTCTGAAATGAAAAAGCATCAACTTCGATGGTGCCTACGGAGTTGTCACCATTGTGTTGTTATCGACTAGATATGGGTCCCTTACCTTTGTTATCACTTATTTTTGGTGTGTCTTGGGAATTTTCACCTTCATGTAGTTGACTTGATGTAGGTTCGTTATTTGCCCTTCCCTTTTTGTTTAGTACCGCCTCCTCGTCACTTTGTTGTTCTTTGTTACTTGATGTTGGTACCTTTCGCGTCCTACGCCATTTCCTTGGAACCTCCACTATATCGACTATTGGTGTGGCTTCGTAATGTTCACCTTTTTATTCTTAGTAGCTCAATGTTGGTACCATTGGAGGCCTACCTCTTTTCTTTGGAACCCCCACTACATCGACTATGGGTGTGGCTTCAGAATGCTCACCTTGTTCTTCTTGGTAGCTCAATGTTGGTACCTTTGGCGGCCTACCCCTTTTCTTTGGAACCTCCGCTATATCTACTATGGGTGTGGCTTCAGAATGCTCACCTTGTTGTTCTTGGTAGCCCAATGTTGGTACCTTTGGCGGCCTACCCATTTTATTTGAAACCTCCTATCCATCGGCTTTTGGTGTAGATACGGAATCCGTCGTTTGTTATTGACTTGCTTCAGAAATCTCACATCCGGTTGGATCTCGTTTCTTACTTGACGCGAGTTCTTCTTCACGTTGAGTCATTTCTTTCAATTATTTGCTTTGTTTTCTCCTTGCCGTTTTAATTTGTGGTTTACCGGGAGGATCTCCCTTTGTTGGCTCTTCACTTTGTGTTATCCATGGCCTTGTAATTAGCCTTAGTTTGCTTAACAAGACTTGCCGACTAACCGAGTTGCCACGTGAGTAAGCTTCGAAGAACTCCTTTGCTTCGTTTGTATCCCATGGTGATTGTCCGGGATCTTCCGTAAGGGGGGGGGGGAGAGAAAGTTGCTTCCAAAATGGATAAATAACCTCAATAGGTATTACTTCTTCATACTTCACAAGCATATGACGACACATAATCCCCAAAGAATACATGTCAGGACAAATACACGCATCACCCGGTTTGCCGTAGTTTATCTCCTTTTGAAATTCTCTCATCATATGTTTTATTGCCCAATGAGAGACGTTGAACTCTATTCCTTGGAGCAACTTACCATATTGTAAATATGAATTCATCCTTTCCATTGAGCTTTTCTCAAAGTCCTTTTTGATCCTATCGATATCACTCTTAAAGTATTGCTCCATTGCCTCGGTGACCGTAACCACGTTTCCTTGGCCGGACTGGATGAGATCTTTAAATCTCCCATGAGCGGACTCTGCTACACTAGTTGCTTCATTCTTGTAGTGTCTATATCGGTTTTTCCATGCACGCACAAATTTTTCCTTGAACTTATCCAATCATTGAGTCCGACAATACCAGACGGCAGTCGGATAAACCTTGTTCCAATAGACAATAAACTTGTCCAACCTCTTTTCGTACATATCCTCGGTAAGAGACCAATAAACTTTCTCCCAATCTCTTAGACATTCCAACCACTTTTTATGATTTTCCGCATGTTCTTTGTACACTCGCTCTTTTATCTTGCCTCTCTCATCTTCTTCTTCGGGTGATAGTTTGTTCTTGCGAACATCTTCCTCTAGTTGAATAATTATTCTCTTCTTAATATCCACTTTAGTGGGTTCAAACAAGGCATGGAAAGTTTAATTTTATGATATTTTGACGTATATGATATGTACATAGGAAATTTTGTGCGTCCGGGAAGACGTCGGATATTGCTTTCATTAATGCGTCATCTTGATCGGTTATGATGACCCTCGGAAGCTGATTTTCCCGGAAGAATAATTTCAATTGTCGTAATGCCCAATGATAATTATAGTCCCTCTCGTTTTCCATTAAACACCAAGCCAATGTGAATGATACCTTGTCTGATGTTAGCCCCACGATGTTGAACAACGGCATATTGTATTTGTTTGTCTTGTAGGTGCAATCCATCAAAAGAACACCACAACATGTATTAGCCAATTGTGAAAGCAAAGGATGCGAAATGAATATTTGAAGGGGCTTGTTATCCGGCCCTCTTTTAATGATACGCGTGTAGTTGTGATCCAAAACTATCTTCTCAAATTCTTGCATAACGGTCCTCCCTTCCCATTCCACCCTTTGTACTTAGAAAAGACACGTTGGTCTTATCCTTTTCCTTTAAGCCTCTGAGAATTTGTTTGGGTTTGATAAGTGCTTTGGTCATTCTCTTTACATCCTCCAATTCATGAGTATTAGCTTCGCAACTAGGGAGTGACCAACAAAATCTTTCGGATCTCGGTGGTTATGACATCCGAACCAAACCGCACAATCACATTCCTTGTTCATGTCATTTAGATGGAATACAATCTTAAAGGGGCAATTATCCTTCCTCGTACGAGTCTTGTATACCCTATTGGTCTTCTTTGGATAAACATAACCGGTACGCGTCGTTTACGCACTAAATTATTTATTCCTTTTCACACAATTAACTGGTAATATAATGATAAGGAGTTCGTTCCCACGAAGAACATGGAGTTTCTAGTTGTTTCAAAGTAACCGTAACCGAAATGGGGGGTTTTTAGATTTTAATAAAAACAAAATTTAACTAATAAAAACAAAACAATAACTATTAATTTAGATAATATGAGAAGGATGATTAGGGAATCATTCGCCGTCACTGAACCGAAGCCTAAAAATGTAAATTTATTTCTTGTTTAATTTATATTGTTACCAACCGTAGAATAGCAATAAGCTCTGCTATCCCCCGGATTCCTACTGATTAATCGGATACGGAAGCGCTCGACTACCAGATTCTATTCAACCAACCCGCCAAGAATAAGCTCTCAAGGTGTAAATTGGTCGAATGCTTTACACTCTGTGAATCAGGTTGATTCTAGCATCAGACGCATAAGCTCGGTCTGCTTACTAGTGTTATCTTTACACACAATTACTTAATAAAATCCCTCTATCAGCTCTTGCGATTTACTACCTGTGTAAAGGGATAATATGACAATTACACGTATCACATAACCCTAAACTAGTAGAAGAAATATTGATTGGTTAATTTAATTGATCATTTTAAATAACCCCTCAATATTCTTAGACATTAAAAATGATAAAGATAATCAACAATTAAATAAAATTTGAAATAAACATGGTTAAAGAAAATACTACTTCATGGTTCAGGACTTTAAAATTGTCCCTAATCAATTAAAAGTTTAGCTACTCATAATTTAAACTACTAACAAATAAATAAGGAGAGAAATTAAACTTAAAACTAAAAACTAAAAACGGAAACTGATTCTCGCACTGGACGAGAGCAAATGAAGAAGAAGAAAGAAGAGAAGAGAGGAGAAGACGTATTGTCTTGGTGTGTTTTGAATGACTGATTTCGCTCCCTATTTATAGGAGAAAAATACCCGACAACACTTCTCGCTCCGCACGGGTCTTCTGCCTCTGCGCTTTCTTTTTCTTCTCTCACCAGACCACGCCGATCACCAACGACATTTCTTTAGACACGCTTTCCCAAGAGAATAAACATCGATCACCAACGATTTTCGTTTCATGGGCTTCTTCATTCGTCATTCTTCACAAGTTTCTTTTCTCATCGACACTCCTCACTCGAAAGCTTTCCCAAGAGAATAAACACTCCATGTGATGCGATGGATTCAATTTTTTATATTTATTTTTTATTGCATTTTCGTTTGAACACCATGTGTGGAGCACCCATCACTTCGGTTTCTTCATTTTTCTTCATGTGCGTTCCACTATCTTCACAAGTTTCTTTTCTCTTGTTGAGCATCGTCTACAGAAGCCCTGCATGTTCCCACCGAATTCACCGAGCCAAGCACAACAATAGTTCGAACCACCATCTTCTAACGGCAGCAGCCACGACTGCCAACAACTCAGCCACGGACCACGATTACCTGGACTTACATGCAGATACCTAAGCCATCGAGCTGTATGCTCGTAACCAGCAGCAACCAACGTCGTCAGCTTCTCAGCAAACCATCATTGCTTTCTTCCGACCATGCATGCCATTCTCGAGTTTCATCTCGAGCTTTCTTCATTGTCCATGGCAGCATCGTCTCGTGCATGGCTTGAGTTTTGTCACCGTTAACCTTCACAGCAGAAAGCTTTCATCGTGAACAACGGAAGCTACCTTGATCGAGCTGTCCATTTCGTCTCCCTGAACTTGCCTGAGCTTGAGCTCCATCATCCTGGCTCATTCTCTTTACAACACCAGCACTGTAGTTTAGTTCCGGTAACTGTCATTGACAACCACCAACACCAGCGTCTCTTGTATGCCAGCAAACTTTGTCGAGCAGCAACCACAGCTCGATCAGCAGTCATTGCGTCGTCGTTCTACCATGCAGTCTCATCATGCATCCATTCTCATTCATCTCAGCTACGAGCTTCTTTGTTTGAGTTCAACAGCAAAATACCAACAGCAACGTTCCATTCCATCACCGAGCAGCTTATCAATAAATGGCAGCAAGCCATCACCAGCGTTATCATTCTCCTCCTCTTCCGGCAATGCACTTCCTTCTTGAACGACAGCAGCACCCAGCAGGAACACATCACCAATCAGCTCTTCTTCCGGCCATGCACGAACTCTCCGTTACAGCAGCGTCTCGAGTTCTTCTCCTTCCCTTTTCTACCAAGCTTCGCCATTGCCAACAGTCCCGTCGACTGCCATTGCTCGGGTTCTAACAGTCATCTTCCAAACATTCCTGGCAGCATCGATCACAAACCAGCCACTATCGTCCATGCAAAACTGCACGCGGGAATTTCACCATTTTGAATTTTAGCCTCCCCATTTGCAAATTACCTGACTGTGTTTAGTAGTTCCTTTGTAACATGGTTGCCCCTTAAAAAAGTGGATGCCCCTTAACAAACGAAGGGGTGGAAATAGCACTTGACATTTCCCTTTCAACTGTCAGTCCTGGAAGACTGACAGTTTAATTCCAACTTCATTCTCGTTTCGGCCACAACTTCTTCATACGAACTCCGAATGACTCCGTTCTTGCGCCGTTGGCTTCGCCTTCTCGTCCTCTACCCAATGAAAAGTAGAAATCTTGTATTTGAACAGGTTACATTTGGCCTTTGGTCCTTCTACACTCTTAGCTAGTTTCTTTCATTGCACAACTAAGCTCAAATTCACTTCTTTTTGGATTATTCACTTAATACATACAACTAAGAGAAAACAAGTGTAACACACAATGATTTGCAAGAAAACCAACAAATACTAGCATTGAATTAACACAAAAGATATGTGCAAAGTGCACTTATCAATAACCCTTTCTCTTATGGCTATTCTTCTCCTTATATACCCCACTTCTCTCGCAAACCATCTCAAATCAAGTCTTTGAACCTTGGGTATTCCTCACCAACACACATATTCTTAAGAGTCGTCTCTTTAGCCCAAGCGATTGCTTCCTTTGGATCTTTTATTCCCTACATAAGGACAACAATGGGAGATTAGAAGGTTCATTACAAGCAATCCATTAGTAAGGTTCAATATACGAGGTGAAAAGTATTCTATGGTAACATACCGGAAGCATTTTATAGTATTCTGACGTATCATGACCAAGCGGCTTTGCATTTGTTGGATCAATATATGTCACCACCTAAGGATCGAATGAAAAGAAAATAAATCAGTTCCAAAAGAAATTAAAACACTATGCCGGAAAAGGGTTCCGGCATGGTCGAAGATAACCGAAACTGAAGACCAAATTTGAAACCTTTTCTGGCATATATATTTCATTTGAAATCAACGCCGGAAACATAGGTGTCGACATTCTATTTAGCTATGGTTCCACGCCGGTACTTGTACCGCCATGGTAAATTTATAATCGGACAATGTCGGTGGTAGTGCCGGCATGGTTATATTCTATGGTTCTACGCCGGTAGACAGTTCCGGCGTGGTAGTTAATTAATTTGTCCATGCAGGTATTTAGCTTTGGAAGGAAATGCTTCATGTATGTTTTTCATGCAGTACCGGCATGGTAACGTTACAATATAACTATGTCGGTAGCATATTCCGTAGAATATTCCTTGGTAGGTAAAAAGTAACTTTTGTACCGGCATGGTTATTTCGTTGAATATTATGCCGGTTTTTGTTTTAAAATGGGGGATATCGGGATACCGGCATGGTCGTAGTATGAATACTATGCCGGTATAGAGGCTTTCGGCATAGTATTCATACTACTATGACGGCACACAACTTTTTCAGCTGAAACAATGGTGGGTTCAAAGAAAAAAATCAAATTTTCAACCTCTTTGCAGCTTTACCTGTGTGTTGGGGATGCTTGTATGTTGTGCAAGTTTACTTTCTTGTGTAGGTTCTTCAAAAAACTCTATTCCTTACTCGTAAAAATCATCATTCAATGGTGTTGGCTCAACAAAGAGTTGCAATTATGAGTTGTTGTCATTAACTGAAGATTCAAGATATGCTCCTTGTTGTAGTTGAGCTAAAGATTTAGCAGCAACAATTCTCTCTTCACAATTATCCTCCATTTTCACCAAAAAAAATTCCCTTCCCTATTTTTTTTCCCTCCTCCTACTCTCACCTCACTCACACAAATACAAATAAAAACACACCTTAATCTTTTAACAAATACTTAAGATTTTTTACTAATTATTATTAACCACTAAACCTGATTAGTGAGGAGTAAATTATGAATTAAAAAAATATACTTAGACTAGTACGACCGTTTCCACGGTGGGAGGGCCGACCGAAGAAGAATCTGAAGATGGGGTTTGTCTGCGACTATTTTCATCCCGTTTAAGAAAAGGTGATACTTTCACCCCGTTTCCGAAAAAGTGATACTTTCGCCCCGTTTCGGAAAAAAAAGTGATACTTTCTTCCCGTTTCGGAAAAAAATGATATTTTCTCCCCGTTTCAGAAAAAGTATCACTTTTTCTGAAACATAGCGAAAGTATCATTTTTTCCGAAACCGAGCGAAAGTATCACTTTTCCCGAAACGGAATGAAAGTATCACTTTTCCTGAAACGGGATGTGAAAGTATCACTTTTTCTTAAACGGAAAATTAGTCGATCCATAAACCAAAATATGGTTGCATGATGTGTTATGCATCCTTTGTGGTGGTTTGCATAATGACTATGTATTCAATTTTCGAGAATTGTGTCTAAAATGAAAGTATCATTTTTCTTGAAACGGAGGGAGTACATCGTTTTATTAGTTGCAACGGAAAATTAATTGATGAATAAACCAAATTTTTGCTACATAAACTATTGTGTATCCTTTATGGTGGTTTGCATAATGAATATACACTTAATTTTCTAAAATTGTGCCTAAAATGATAAATACCTCTGAATTTTTCGTAAAAACTCAAAATTTGATATTGTTGTTTGTGCTCGTTGGATAGGTTATTTTATTAGCTTTCCAACGAGATAAAATTTGTAAAATTACAAGGTGCGGATTTTTAGATATGTTATATTAAAGTTTGTTATCCAATTATACCCCTGAAAAGATAGGATACACAGGGAGTTATAATAATTGGACTAAAAGGGAGGGACATTTTTGGTTTTTCGGCCCTAACTATTTTCAATCTTTTTGTGTCAATTGATCACTTACATTTTACAAAAAAATGATCATATAAAAGTCCTCCCTCGCTTCGCTCGGCCCAATAAAAGGTGATCCTGAATTGATATTTAGATCCAATTTTTGTCCTTTTCCTATTATCCCCGATTAATTTCAATATCCCCTTTTAAAATGAGCAATATCCTCCTAATATTTCTTAAAATGCTAGTACCCCTACAGATCCTCCCCCGACCTTCCCCCACCCTCACATGATAATAATAACAGCCCCCAGTTTTCTCCAGGCCCGCACAAAGCAAAACCGGTAGTGGGTGTAAATGCCACCTATTGGGGGAGGAATGTGGGGAGAAAAATGGGGGTACCTAGCAGCTTCGTAATATTTCCTAGCTACGCTAACAGTTGGGATTAAACACAGAATGCACAAGGAAGTTGATGCATCAAGTATCAAGAAGATAAGCGAGTGAACCCATTCAACTATACAAACTTACTTCACTATGTTTCACATCAGTCTCTTCATTGATATTCCAATCCATACATGTCTTTTATATTAAAAAAAAAAAAGGTAACAAAAGAGACATTTAACAAAGGAACAGGAAAGAAAAGAAAAAGAGGGTTATTAAGATATTAAAAAGAGATGATAAAAGATTGACATTGTTTTCTTGAATTCTACTCTTCTTGCTCCCCCTGCAATAAACATTCACAAAACCAATTAAAGTTATTCCCTTCTTCAAAAATTAGAGTTTGAGTTTTTAAAACATGAACTCCAAAATCCAATGCTGAAGTTTCCAAGGAGAAGAGTGATAGGCCATCTTTTGTACCACAATATGTGATGATGAGTCACGGTAGCATGAGCTAACATATTATTCCATAATTCATAACAAAAGATAGTTTGGTAGCAACATTAAACCATACTGTTCTATTAAAAGCTTAAGAGTAAACAACTTACTTTCTTACTAGTACTATTAGATTTCATGAAGTCCATAAGTTTTTTCTTGCTCTTTGGAGAATTATGAATCTTATGATCCTTGACAGAATAAGCTGCTGAATCAAAATATTTCATCAACAACTTTTCTCTGACAAATTTGTCATATATGAAAGCAGCCCCTCTCAATTGTGGAAGCACCAGCCAAGCCACCAATAATAGCTTTATGTCGTACCATATTGGTATCCTAATTGAAGGTTGCACAAAAGTTTTTATCAAAACAAAATATTGTCTTTAGAGCAATGAAATAAATGAAGCTGTTTAACAATCACTTACTACAAAAAACTCCAATTATCGCAAGTCGAGGAAAGTGGATTAAAATGGTGAGAATGAATTACCAATTTAAGACAGGTTCTAAGATCATCTCCGCGAGTGTAAGAAATGAGTACAAAATCCAATAAGCCAACCATTGTTCATCGTCAACCTTCGTAGGGCTCTCGATTGCTTGAATTGATGCATATCTAAATCATATATCAATGAGAAATTCAAACTAATTAATTGCTTATATTAGTTAAAAGAAATTTAATTATGACAAACTTTCATAGTAACAACAAGAACATGGGTTTATGAACAATATACTTACAAAGGGTACACAAGCATCATTACAGGTCTGTATGCAATATGTTTGTACAAGCAAACAATTAGTAAAGAAACCATAACAAAAAAAGATTGAAACATAAAAGAAAGTTTGGGTATTGAAGTTTACCCTGCTAAAGAGTGAATATAGGTTGCCAAAGTCCATAACTGACCCATGCTTTGTGTCTTGTTTGTCTAATTGAACCTGGAAATGAGCAAGAAAAGATGTGATCAAGGAGGGAAAGGATGTGTATATATAGAAACAGAGAAGAGAAGAAATGGGGATGGGGATGGGAGATTAGAAGTAGCTTTCACATACTACTAATGTGCCTTGAAACTACCAATAACTAGCTACCATGTGTACCAAAAACAAAGAAAAAGAATGATCTAAAACCGACCAGTATCCTAATTTTAAGTACTAGTTCTTCCAACTTCAACGTATCTTAGTGATCATCGACACATTTTAATATTTAAGATTTGGGACCAAAACAAACAAGTGTCAAATGTTTCATCAGCAAACTACTAAATTAGGATTTGAGTGGGAATAAGAAAGCTATTGTTTAAAGCTCTAAACTACCATGTTGAACAATCTTGACCATTTGTTCCTTGGTACGTTTATAGATTCAGGACACACGGGACAAGAGTGATGACATACCTTAGGAGTGTGACATATTTTTGCTATGGATGTCGGTTGCCCATTTGAAGATACAAGGTGGAGATTTCTCTTTTTTTTCTTTTTGGTTAGGTATGGTGTGGTTGTCACAACAGTCATTCTCTCCTTAATCATTCAAAAAGTCTATATGGTCGACAACAGCGGAGTAGTTATTTGATTAATTCATTCAGCAGGAAGTCAGATTACAGAAATAGTCGTCTTTAAGTAAATGAATGTTGGACACTGAACTGGTGTTTGAAGGCTTTAAACACTACAACCCGCTCTGCAGGCTTTTTACGGTCCTCATTCATAAACTCATGATACCCAACAAGTTAAGCCGTTAAGGTGAACAAAGTCTATCAGCACCAAACTTGGACAGAGCCAAATTCCTACACCTTCTGTACCTACCCATAGCTCCTGCTAGAATCAGCATCCTCTTGAACACGATGGGATTAATAAAACAAACAGTTCACGACTGAGAGCTATTTATTACCTTGCCTAAAATGCTGAAGTTCTAGGAGGAATGTGAAATCTTTTGCCTGTCTTGAAAGCATGCATCACAATCAAAACCTGCCAAAAAGAAACCATACTTGACCATATCAGCTGTAGCACATGCAAATGACTAAACAAATAATGCAGCTATCACAAATAAGAACATAATTTGGAAACAAGAAGTGGCACACACCTTGACTTGACAACATCTAGTTGATGCTAATGGAATGGTTAACTTGGATCACTTCTTCCTTGCAAGGTGCAGCCCAACAAACATCTCGAAAGTAGTACTATCTCAAGTGCTGGGTATTTGCACAAATAAATAGAGAATGGGACAGAAGATTGTAAAACCACATAAAATGCAGTTGTCCTGTTTTCATACAGATGTAAACCACTACACGTTCCTCTCCTGCTCTACAGATGTGCATGTCCACCCAGTGTTGAAATTCTCATCATCAAAGATTCCTCAAGTGCAGTTACAATGGGTTACAATGAGATTATCAAGAACATTACATACACAAAAATGAAAAAAAAAATGGAATCATTTTATTTTGATCATAAATTTATGCTACACTGGTGTTAGCCAAAAAATCACTTCTACCATTTCATATAGAATGAAAAATTGCCGAAGATACAAAAGATGGGTAGCATCTCAGAATGTTCCAACCATAAAGTACAATGACAAAAATGAGCTCTACAACTCAATAAACTCTCATGGAATTCAACCAAAAGGGGGCAAGACAACAGGGGGCTTCTTAAGTGCAGGCACATCGACCTGCAAGTTAGAGTAAACACAAACAAAAACTATGTTGCTAAAAACTGGATGCTATGCAATGGAAATGCTCCATAAACATAAAAGAATCGCAATAACTAGATTGCAGGGAAAAAGTAGAACCCTAACTCTAATCAACCTCTACGGCACAAAATTGCAGGATAATTTATCCTCAAAGTACAACAGCAGCATTCTCCGGGGATACAAGCAGACTGGTATGAGCCATCAAGGGTTCATAGTGATCTGCTCCAGCACCACACCAACCTGTGCGCCGAACAATAAGTTTTGATAAATACACATACTAGTCATAGTACTTCATTTGTCACACAAATGGGAGACAAATGTATCCAGCAAACATATTCTGATTTACCTGTTCCCTTCATAAAGAGAAAAAATGGAGGACCACGAATTTGGCTCCTAGGACAATGAGGCAGGAAGAAGACACAATTATCCTCATCAACCATTGCATCAGACCCGTGAGATTGCACCTATAACACATAACAACTTGGTTATAAGAGAAACTTCAACCAAAAATTTCACAGGAAAAAAACACACAAAAATACTCATCCATTTCAGGCAACGTTAGGAAACTATAGAAAGAAGGCAAAGCAATGTAGCTAGAACAAACAATGCCCTCCAAAACATAATCAACAATGAAATAAAAAGGCTTCTGAATTTATACTTACAACGAAAATCTCTCTATTAAACTCAGTTGCAAGACTTTCAATAGCAATGTCATCACCAAATGCAGCAGCATGACCATCGAAATTCTCGTCGACACTTAGTAATCCTTCTTCTGTATATTGCAAAGTGATAATATCATACTCATCTTCAGCAGAACCTGATATTGACATATATTTAGCCCAACTCTGTCCATCTTCAACTGCAATACACCTTTCTTTATATATCGATTCTGCTGCAACTTCCCTTCAAAAATTACAGGAAAGAAACCCAATTTTTTAAAACCCTAGCTTTTCAGATCTAAAATCCCCAAATTGAAAAAATACTAATTTTGATGAAAAAAACAAGAACCCACAACAAAATATCAATAAAACTGCATACCTCTGTAAGCCTAAATCAACAAGTTCTTTGATAGCAAGATCCAAACTGCACCGATCTTCTTTCCTAGCTAACAATTTAATTTCTTGAACAACATGAATCCCCCACCCAGTTTTCAGATCTGGACAATACAAGTGTTTAATTACACTATCAATCGTCACTCTGTCTAATCCATTACCATCAGATCCAAAATCCTCGAAAAATCTCTTCACAGTTCGTCTCCTCAACTCTCTGGAATCCATATCCAAATCCAGACCCATGGCTTTCACTGAAGCTGTAAATAAACAATTCCCATCTGCTTCCACATCTCCACCATGTGACAATCTAAATACCATTGATTCTTCCAAATTTTTGCATTTCCATAAAACCCCTTTATTGTAAAGCTTCTGTAAATACCTTTTCTGTTGTTCTTCTAATCCACTAACAGTAAACCAACTATATTTCTCTCCTGCCTCTTCCTCTTCATCAACAGGGGTATTTTCGGCAGTATCTTTTAAAGATACAAATGAAGAAGACGAAGAAGAAGTAGCCACTGCAGTTGGTGGTGGCGGTTCTCTCCATGGAAGAGCAACCGGTGATTCAGTAATCGTAGAAGCAGAATCACACAAGAGTTTTCCCATTTCTACAGGGGCAGTTTGGGATTTTTAAAAATTGCCCTAAACTTTCTCTCTTTTTTTCTGTTCTTGTTTGATTGATGGAGTTACAGAGGAGAGAAGAGATGAGAAGCAGAGAGAGAAATTGTAACGTTAGGAAGGATTTAACGGATAGATTAATGGCGCGGGAATTAAGTCACACGTGTTGGGATTTTGAATCGTCGGATTTTGCTAATGTACACTTATTCTGACTAGATTTCGGTAGTAAATTCGTACAGTTGGCATTTGTCTTAATTTACATGCTGCATAATGTTATGATACAGCATGCACCATTGAATGTTACAAATGTCGCAACCAGACGAGATCCCAGTCATCTACTCAGATTTTATTTCGGTGTAGATGCAGAAAGCCATAGTTAGGACGTCCAACCTCACTGTAGCTAAGAATTATTTCACAGTGTGGGGCCACTGAAGCTGCTGCCAACTATTCGGATTTATATGGTCTAGCATTTCATTGGGCTGATGTGCTAACATGTGCCGCTATCTATTATCTTTTGACCGTTAAAATGGTCGTCAGCATATTATACATGTCATATTTTTATCGGCTAAAACTTTCAGACATCCAACGGTTTCCTTGCGCTTCTTTTTGTGTTACTAATTTACTGTGCGGTAATGAATCCAAGGGAAACATGCGAGTGCTCTGTTTTTAATGTACAAGACGCACGGACGCATCACACAATGAACAAAAACGCGAAGCCATTAGATACCTAGCTTCATTGGGTATACCCAATAAGACAAAATCAGGTCATTATGAAGTAAAGCCAAACCACCCCTTAACCTAGATTTTTCTAAATGGCTAAAATGCCCCCCACAATGATTAACTCTAATTTAACTAAAATGATTAGATTAGTTAAACTAGTTAAATTAGTTAGTTGATTTAGTTATAAGTTGGGTTTTAGAAATCATTTAGAGAGAGAATTAGTATGAAGTAGTATAGGAGGTTTTGGGGGGAAAAGTTAGGGTTTTTGTGAAATTTGTGATATGAGTGAAATGAGTGATTCAAATCCTTATTTTGAAGTGGGCCTTCTAACTTTCCTCCTACAGATGAGTACTTGTATGACGATCTACCAGGCCATGATCGAATGGATTATTTGCATGATCCTCACTTTTATTTTCCTCAAACTCAAGATGGGTATGGAAGTGATGAATGTCTTGAGCCAAACGTAGAGTCCAATGACCAAGAAGAAGATAATGGAGCTGCAAGTAATCAGGTAGACAACCTAGGTGGTGAAGATTGTGATTTTTCCATGCAAATGATCGATTTTGGTTTTTTTTTTCAATTCTATTGTACAAGGTCGGCAAGGTCGACGCTTGTCGATCATACCGGCCGTAAAGGCCGGCGTGGATCTACTTTGCACAACGTGCTGACTTTTCATGAGCAGTACCATGCCGACAGGGTATAAAATTTGAACCTTGCCGACTTCCATTTTTTGAAAGACATGAGCCGTAACTTGAAAATGCTTACGCCGGCATTTTCAAGTTTTCATACCTTGCCGGCTCTTTCCATGTCGGCAATGTTTATATTCTCTTCCATGTCAGTTGTTTCTAGCCGGCGGTGTTTTATATGTAGACCCTGTCGACCATGGTAATACAAATTGACTTGAAAATGCTCAAGCCGGCACCTTCAAGTTTTACAACATTTCCGGCTGTTATTATGTCGGCAATGTTAATTTTTTATTGCGTGCCGGATATTTATAGCCGGCAGTGTTTTATATGTATACCTTGCCGGCGTTGGTAATACATATCAACTAAACTTTTGATGTTTTGTAGATTATGGCATTGGTACCTATGCCGGATCAGCCTTAAGCTCATAAAATTAGAGGTCCCGATACTTCCGCACATTATGCTAATGATTTGGAATGGGAGGACAAAAACGACGCAGTCAAGTGGGTTATTGAGAAAGCAAAAGAGAAGATTGCGTTCTAGTGAAAAACACCCAACAAAAATCTAAGTGGTTTGAAATGGTATGCGAGTGTTATGGATCGACGGACGAAAGTCACAAGAGAAAGGGTTATGTGTGTGATAAGAAGACGACTAGGGTGTACAAAACGAAGTCAAAGAAGTGTGGATGCCCATTCAAGATTATTTTTGGGAGGAACCAAGAAATCGATAACATGTGGAGAATGACTAGAGTTGATGTTGGTTTGCATAACCGTAAAGATCCGGAAACTCTTGTTGGGCATTGTAAAGTTGCCAAGTTGAAACTCCACGAGTTTGAACAAGTAATAAGAAGTTGGGGAATTAAACCAAGCAAGCTCCGTCATAAGTTCAAGAGGGACGACCCGCATAACCTCTCTTCATTGTCTACAAGTTATGCGGCCAAGGCAACCATTAAAAGAATTGAATGGGATGGAAGAAAGGTGATGGAAGAATCACAATGGTTAATACACAAATACAACTACACGTTGAGACATCATGAGTCATCAGAGGGGAAGGTGGATCGTATTTTTCTTGCGCATCCCGATATGATTCAATTGGCGCGTTGCTTTTAACAAGTTTTGTTCATGGATTGTACTTATAAGACGAATAGGTACAACATGCCCTTGTTGAACATTGTAGGACAAACCTCAGATAAGCAATCGTTCACGGTGGCATGGTGTTTTATGGATCATGAGAAGGATGATAGCTATATTTGGGAATTGGAAACTTTGAGCATTCAATGGGTTGTACTTTGTACCTAAAAGGTTCAACTAACATTTAGGTCGGCAATGTAGAAACTTCATACCATGCCGGCCTCAAGTACGGTCGGCAAGGTAGATATTTCATACAATGCCGGCCTCAAGTACTTTGTCTAAAAATGCATAAACAAAATAATAACTTCTAAAGCAACTAAAACTGAAAATTAAAATAAGTTTAACAAGTCTAAAACCACAATCTAAGAGTTCAAAACATAATGTAGTTTAAGAATCTAAGTTTCTATAGAAAGTAAAACATAATATAATAAAGTTTAAAAATTTCAAGAATCGTTCTCATTGTTGTTATCTTCCTCCCCATCACTAGCTTTTTCACCAGCATAAGCTTTTACTTTTCCCTTCCCCTTCATTGGACATATGTAGTCACCATCTTCATTGTAATAGGGGTTCACTCCAGAAAAGTCGCATGCCCTGAAAAAAGTTCTTGGATCAACCTCCTCTTCTTCCTCCTCCTCTGATGATGTTCATTCAACATAGTTGAGGGGATTGCTAGGACTGTGCATAAACCTTAGGAAATCTTCAGGATCATCCTTACACATTAGAAGTAACTTTCTTACAGGGCAATTCTTTTCAGTTTCGTCTTTAGGATCTTCTACATTGGGATAAATTGCGTCAATAAATTTTAATAGCTCTTCTGGAGTAACCGAACAAGGTAGATCTTCTTTTTTTTCCTATGGGAACCTAAACAATACACAAATAAGAGATATAAAAACAAACAACACTGTTGAACACAAATAAGAGATTAAAATTGTTACACATTGAAATTTGGTTCTGGTCATCCACTAGCCGTCAAGGTATAGAATATATAAACTGCCGACCAATAGGTGGCCGACATGGTAATAAGCATTCACCTAGCCGACCAAAACACCGCTGGCAGGGTTGTATTAAATAATTATGTCGGCTATAACTTAAAAGATATCAAGTTTCTGACGCCTACAGTCGGAAAGGTACAAGTACAATACAATGCCTGCTACAAATTAGCCGGTAGGGTTTTGTTGGTATGTCATGATGGCCCTGGTTATTGTCTAACAATCGCCATGGCTGATATGAAACGTCGGCAGGTTATTCATCCTCATACAACGCCGGCACTTAAGAAACAACAACGCCGACATGATGTTAAACTATCGGCCTTGCCGTCCAAAAACCTTAAAAATCAATATTTTCAGTTTCTAACCTAATCTAACAATCAAAAAACTCCAAACAATATTGGGTTGAGTTTAGAATTCAACTTACAATCTTATTTTCACCGGTGGGGGGTTGTTTTCAACATTCTCATGGATTGAACTTTCGGGTTTACTAGTTCCATCTTTTCCCTTACCTTTTTTCTCTGATTTGGATCTTTTGATACTTCCTGTTGAATCTATGTTATCTCTTGATCGTTTGGAATCAACTATTTTTCAGGATAATCAAAGTTTTCAAGTTTTAGATGAGATGAAGAAGAAGAAGAAGAAGAAGAAGAGAAGATTAACGGTTTGCTTAAGTTTTTAATTTTAGGATTATTAGATTAAGTAATAGGGTTATTAGGTTAAGTAATAGGGTTAATTAGTGAAATGGTAAAAAGGTGAACTCACCACATTTTGGCCTCCCCTTAGTAAGGGCAAATGTCCATTTAAATTTGGGTATACCCTAATCAATCCAGGATTAGATATATTCTATGATGAGATTTGACCTTTTACAATAAAAATTTCTTCAACTTAATTGTGATGTTTGACATTCAACTAAAGAATATTTGTGGAATATGCTAATGTTATACTATCTTTATCCCAATATTAGTTGACCCAGTAGTACTCCCTTCCTAAGGTTCCTAGTTTGTTTGTTTTTTCTGAAGGGGGAAACTGGCGTAGCGGAAGCGTATGTTTTGGATCAAAGATCCGATAAAAGATAAAAACTAGTGTGAGATCAATAGATTCACAAAAGTAATGATAAAATAAAGATAATAAAAACAAAAGATAAGTTTGATATTAATCAAATAATAATATTGGTTGTAGAATTGTATATCTATACTATGCATATGCCTTCTTATATAGGCTTCAAGGATTCTAAATATAATTAGGACTAGAAAAGGAAATCAAACTAAACAAAGAAACAATTAAAATTAGGAAAGGAAATCCTAAATTAAGAAATAGTCTAGTATTAGGAAATAGGTAACTTGTGAGTAGGATGTCCTATATCAGAAACAGAAAAACAAACAAACTACCTAAGCAGCAAGGTCATATGCCAAGGCATCGACAATACAATAGGGGGGAGAGACTAGCCAATTGTTAGAAACATGGTTGGTAAGAGCATAATGAGCAAGGGAATGAGCAACTTCATTACCCTCTCGCTTGACGTAATTGAATTCAATACTAGGTATATTACTAGCCAACTTCCGGAGATCATCTAAGATTGGTATGACTTTCCAATGTGGGAGCTTGTTAGGGTCTTTGATGGATTCTACCACAAATTTAGCATCCCCTTCAATGATACACTTACAGATCTGGTTGTCGTTGGCAAACTGAGCACCATTAAGGAAGGCCTTGGATTCATCGATTAAAGGATTATCTTCTCTGAAAAATTTGGAGGAGCAACCTTTAAAGATTCTTGAACTATTTTGTAGTGCCCCCTAAGCTAGCAGCTGACTAAACCAAGAATTTAACTAAATAAAGAGGCACTAACGAATCTAAATCAAATACTTAAGCATTCAAATAAGAAAAATCTACTGCAACTTAACCAAAAACTAGCCCCACTCTGAAATATACATATATATAAGATCTCCTCTCAAATGATGTGTATACAATAGTGATTTGGTTTACATAGAATATGCAACATAATAAACATAGCAGAAGTTAATCATCTAGCGAACTCAACACTTGAAGTTTTTGCTGCGCTACTCTGATCTGTCACTGAAACTGCAGGTGGGAATAATTAACATTCAACTTCTAAGTAATCATATGCAAAATTTGGAAAACATTACATGTTTTCCGAAGCATTAAACAGTGACCAAGTCACTGAATAAACAAACATGTATATGGACAAACTCCTTCTTCAAACAATGTATAATATTGAAGCCCACTGCCACTCCGATTAGTAATATTGAAGCCCACTTCCACTCCGATTACATAAAAGCACTAGATATAAATGCGAAGGAGCATATCATATATACCACAAGTGGAAATCCTTATTTACATTAACAATTCAAGAAAACATTATAAATACTTTCCAATTCATGGAAAGATTAACATAATCAACTGAATTATCGGAATGCAATTTAAACATGGAATGTACGAATAGACAATGCATGAGTTTATTAAGCATAAACTTTTATAAAAACAAAATTAATGCTTACAAAAGAGTTAAAAGCATTCCCACACCTTTTGATGACAAGCCACGCCTACCTCGAGATCCAAGATCCACTGGTTCACCCTTTGAATCGATCGTTGTTAATAAAATCTAATTGTTAATCATACACGCACTCTAAGAGTTTAGCCAAAAGGCTAACACAAGAATCATACAATTCTATCTAATGGTTCTAAGCCCATTATGATATCTTATTCTCTATCTTTAGTATAACTAAGAGTTTACTAATCTAATTAAATTAATTATGTAGTCCATAGCTAAGTCTTATGAATATCGACAACTTTGTAGAATAAACTAAAGGCTAATTCAGACCATAAGAGGTCCAATTCAACTATATAAGATAACTATTCCTAAGCCCAAGTTCTCTAAACAGGCCCATTAACCAAAGGCCTGGTCCATCTGAGTCAACTAACGTCACTAACGGTCAAACTGGAAGTCACAAGTCAACAAACAGTCCACATCTAAGTCCAGTCAAAGGTCAAGGTCGGGTCAAAGGGTTAACTCGGTCAAGGTCCACTGAGTCAAACCGATTCAACTCAGTTAAATAGGGTCAACTCGACTCAGTCAGATTAACTGAGTCATCTAAACAAAACTGAAATAGACTGAATAAGCTCAGTCAGACAGGCCAAGGGTTCTTCTCACACATCTACAACTCTAACTCTACAACTCTATTCAAGTTCAACTTCAATCTATTCAAATAAAACTTCAAATCTCAATTATAATTACAAATTATGCCTACCTGCAATTGCACTAGCAAGCCTCCACTGGAGTGATTAGTTATTCCCTAGAATCACCTTACTTACTACACAACTTAGGCCTGAATTGCTACCAATTCAATTACTACGTCTTCATCTCAGATCAACCACAACTCTCATAGCACTAGCACCATTCTCATGCACTGTAATACCATTTCAGTTCCATCTATTTACATTGAACATCAATAGTTCAATCAGTTTCTTTCCACAGTATCACTCAAGCATATCTGCAATTTCATTTTCATTACACTTCACTCTCACTGCAACACCACTAGTTCATACACCATCAAGTCCAACAGTACTACACTAACTTACTACCATCACCATTCTTTTCAATCTTAACTCAACACAATCAATCCTACAACCAGTATGAGCTCTTCCCAGGATTGCACAATCGAACCAAACACAGCACCAACGTCACACAACTAAATCTCAATCTCTATTATCTCCTATCCACACTACACCCAACAATTCACCCATTCCCTATAGTTGTTGTCCACAACTCAACACCATCTGCATACCCACAACCACAGTTAGCTCATAATTTACATTCATCAACTCATTTCCATCATAAACAACTCCTACATCTCATACATATCAACTTCAACTGCCATTCAAAACTTCTATACCTATCGCTCATTATTAGCTCCACTCTTCTCATTCCACTTGCGTCTGCCTCTCCAATTGCAGCCGCAATCCAATAAATCTCCATACTGTAATCAACATAACTCTAAACACAATTCCATTCTGCTCCCATAACCATCACATACACAACCACATGCACTTCTTCATGAATCTCAAATTAACAATAACCCTAAGTATAAATCTTAATTTCATACTTAACCAAAACTGAACTCCATATAATCAAATAACTTCAATTTAACGAACCCAAATCAGATTCATCAACTCTTAACCAATTTCATATAAATCAGGACTAAATCAAAGAAACCTTAACTACCTGATTTGGGGAAGAGCATCATTCTCAGCTTCAATTTCAACCTTAACTCTTGATTTGTGACAAACCCATCTATAATCTTTCTTCCAAACCTTCAATTCCATGTTCTAATTCTCCTTCTGAAATTTCCCCAAACCCTAATTCAAATATCTGAGAACCCTATCTCTTGATTCATCTTCATATTTTCGATTAAACACCAACCCCTTTCATTCTGCATCACCAACTACTCAAATCCCCCTTTAATTAATCAATTCCTCCATATCTTAAACCCACATGGAAACCTTAGCTCTTTGTTTCTTCCAAAACCCAAACGACAGCAGTAACATCACCTTCTTCCTCAGTTCAACATGTTACTACGCTTAAGATAGATTGCTGACACAAATCATGCTCAAATCCTTGAAATCGAGATCAACAGAGGGAAGAAAAGAAAGAACAGAGAAGAAGAAGATGAGAGAAAAAGAAAGAAGAATAAGAATGAAAGAGAAGAAAATATGAGAGTTTATCTTCACGGTCTGGAGATAAGGACGACCAGAATAGCTAAAGGCACCCGAAAATTGATATGGGCAACCACAGTCGCTTAACGTTGCCCTTCGAATAAATATGATAATATCCTTTTCGTCTGATATCCGAATGACACGTTCGAGTAGTATATTCCACGTAACGTTTCGAGATCTATCGAGTGGTACTAATTTCGTATCTAATCGTTGTTAGATTAATTTATATTAACTAATGTTCGTGTTAAACTAATCGGTCAATAAATGATAAATTGTCACTTGATCATCTCTTGACCGGTCTAAAAGCGTTGACGAGCTTGAAGGTCATTACATATTTCTTGCGAAAATAGCCATCTTTGCACCCTGCATCAACATTTATTTTGATGGCGTATTCTTCAGGGGGAGTCTAGCAGGGATCATTGTTCCTCTCCAAAAGGACCTCACTTGTAGATTGATTGTTGTAGGAAGTGGCATAAGTCCCAAATATCATGATAGCTTCTTGAATCACTGCATGAGCATAAGGTTTCTTGGACTTAAAAGTGGCTTCATTTCTCGCCTTCCACCAGCACCAGAGTACGCATGCACACAAGCTAAAGCTAGTTCCTCCATCTTTTATGGTTAACAACTTAGAGAGTAGATCATTGATAGTAAGATGCTGGATGTCCTGCGATCTAATGCCCAAGGGAGAAGAAAATAGAATAGGTTGCACAGCTGGACAATTCAAGAAGAGATGGTTAACAGACTCAACATCTCCATGGCAAAGTTTGCAACTCATATCATAGTTCTTGTCGAATTTACCAATATTAGCTGAAATAACAAGCCCATTATTTAGCAATCTCCATATGAAGGTCCGCACTTTCAGTGGCATTGATTTAATTCACCAGAACTTGCTCCACTCAAAAGAGAAATCGAGGTTAGTTGAGCAGGAACCTCTAGTGTCATCCAATAACTTGTGAAAACTTTTAGTAGTATACACTCCTTTCTTGCTGAAGATCCACAACATCTTATCTTCACCCACTTCCCTAGAAACATAGATATCATTGATGCAGTTAACCTCCAAGCATGATCGACTAGGAGGTTCTGGTTCCAGCTAGCTCCATCAGGGTTGAGTAAATCCTTCACCACAGTGAGATCCTTTTTTATCAAGTCTTCAGTGATATGTTTAAACCCGTTAAGCCTCGGAATCCAAGGGTCATGGAGGATTGATATAGACTCGTCATTCCACACCTACCAACAACACCCCTTCATCATTAGAGGTCTAATAGATAGCATGGCGCTCCAAGTAGAAGAGCAAATTTTAGGTTTATTGCAGTTCCAGAAGCTGATGCCCTTCAGGTATTTCGCATTGATTAGTGTAGCCCATAAACTCTGTTTGTCTATTAGATATCTCCATATGAGTTTCCCAATTTGTGCTTTATTCACGTCTTCTAGTTGCCTGAGACCCATCCCACCAGTAGCTTTATGATTAGTGAACTTCCTCCAATTGATGAAATGTATTTTTCTTTCGTCCGTGTTGTGACCCCACCAGAAAGCTCTCATGATCTTCTCTATGTTGGATAACACTTTCTTTGGAATGAGACAGCTTGCCATATAGTAAGATGGGATTAGAGCAAGTACTCCCTGAATTAAAATAGTTATGCCCGCATGATTTAGGAAATGTCGCTTCTAACCTGGAAATTTGGTCCTCATCTTCTCCTCTAGAAATTTATACGATGATATTTGCTTATTAGATTTGAGAAGATACACACCCAGATATTTCTCATTGTCCTGCATAATTTGAATACCCAAGAGACCAGTTACCCCCAATTATTTGGCAGGATCAACATCTTTACTGAAGTGGATAGAAGACTTTTGAAAGTTTATTTTCTGTCCCGACCAACTTGAATAAACATACAGAACGTCTTGCAAAGTGTTAACAGTCTTTTCATTTGGCACACCAAAGAACAATAAGTCATCATCAAACATAAAATGGCTAACCAATGGTGCAAGCTTATTAATCCTATACTCATTATACAAACTTGCTTCCTCCATTCTTTCCATAAACCAAGAAATACCTTGAGAGAGTAAAATAAACAAGTAAGGAGAGAGGGGACATCCTTGTCTTATCCCTCTTTCGGCATGAAAAAAAACCTCCGGAGACCCATTGACTAGTACTGAGAAATAAGCAGAGCTGACACGATTCATAATAAGAATGAGGAGAGGACCAGAAATACCAACTCCCATAAGCATGTGTCTAAGGAAGTTCCAATCCACCCTATCATAGGCCTTACTTATATCCAGTTTAAGAGCAAAAGAGCCTATGACAGAACGAGAGTACTTCATGGAATGAACCAGTTATTTTGCAGTTATAATATTATCAAGGATTTGTCTTCCTAGTATAAAGGTTGACTGGTTCTTTGTAATGAGACTATCCATAAGCGGTCTGATCCTTCTAGCTATCATTTTGGTCACTATCTTATACAATACATTGTAGAGAGCTATGGGTCTATAGTCAGCAGGAGTACTCGGGTGTTTGCATTTGGGAATCATAATTAAATTAGTATGATTTATACCTCTTGGGAGGATACCTGATCTGAAGCAATTTTGTATAAGCATAGTTACCTCCTCACCAATTAGGTGTCAGCATCTCTTGAAGAAAATATCCGGGTATCCATCTGGTCCTGGGGTCTTTAGGTCACCAATATGATTGAGATAAGCACTTATTTCCTCATTTGTAGGGATTCGTTGCAATAGAGCCCGATCTTCCTCAGAAATTGTATTGTTGAAAGGGTACAGATTGGGGGCAGCTGGAATATTATGATCATGTTGAAACATTTTGCTGAAGTGGGAACTGAGTTCATTGGAAATAAACTCAGGATTAGTAGTCCACTCTCCATTAGTTAGCCTAAGAGTCGAGATGTTGTTCTTCCTTTTCCTTTGTTGAATAGAGAGATGGAAAAATTTTGAATTTTTATCCACCACATGTATCCACTTGGCGCAATTCCTTTGCTCTAGAAATTTGAGTTCATCTTCAATAAGTTACTCCAGGTTATATACGATCTGCCTTTCAATTTCCCTAACATCTCTAATATGAGCAACTTTCTGAATAGGTTCCTAGTTTTTAGATGCTTAGGTTTTTGTTGTTTATTTTGAAAAATTCAAATTAAAGGAAGTATATAGAGAGAAGTATTTAAAAATGTGTCTTGAAAATTGAAATACACAATTCTCCATGTTATGACTGATTCCAAGTTAGGGGTAAACAGGATAAAAGGTGGAAAAATATGAAGTATAGCAAGTATTGTAGGACAAAAAATATCCTATATTTTAGCATCTAAACTAGGACGGAGGGAATGTAGTTTAAAAATGATTTATCTCTCAAACTATATCACGGATATTCATAAAAAAATTATTATTGAAAAGCATTTTAAAACACCTATGTAATGAATATAAACATGAGTATCAAATGATATAAAATCAACTATTAATGAAACAAAATCTAAAAACAAATAGGTCAACTAATAGTGGGACGGAGGGAGTATCATACGCTCGGCCAATTGGGTTTTCAGATCTTGCTCCATTGGGATCCGTATGTTCCAATTTGACCCTCACATTAATTTGTTTTTGTGATTCGAAAAGAGCAAAATTTATTAACATAATCAAATCAATTACCGTGAAAGTGAAAGAACATATTCTCAAGTTCATATTTATCAATACATACCACGAGGAGTCTAGACTCTATCCTCTTTTCCGGAAAAAAATGAAAAATGAAAAAATGAAAAAAATGAAAAAGTATACGAAAAAAACTCAATATAGTTGAGGTAAAATCAAAACAAGAAGAGAGGACAGTTAATGCCACTAATATGCTACTGCATCCCAATTATACAAGACTGTATTAAGGTCAGTTCTTTTTAAAATATCAGCTGAAACATATCAATTGTAGATGTCTTGACACTCTCAATAACCTTTTTTTTTTGGCCTTGTACGCTCTATTAAAAACTCTTTCATTTATTTCTATCCACATTGTCCACAAAATGGAAAAATGGGATATGGCCATATCCTCCTTCAGATACTTGAGTTGGTCGCCTTTTTCCTTCTTCATTCTCAAATGGTGTGTCTTACGAAATCTTAAAAACCCCGCTGCAGCTTATAACTTTAGAGAAAAAAATTCCAAACTTCTATTTTAGTTTCACAATGCAAGAAAATATGCTCATTTGATTCAACAACCTTCTTACAATACAAAGTTGACAACCATTAACTATAAAATAGTTTTGGATTAAATATAGATCTAGGCCTGATTTATTACCCGATAGACAACCAAAGGCCTGTTTTTTTCAAGTTTACAAATCTAGGCCTCCATCCATGTTTCCATCCAAAACAGTTAGTTTAGTCAATTTCTCGGTCAAACGGGTCAATTTCTCTTCATATGAGATGATATAATGCTACACAGTTTACAGATGTGCCCTTATACACGTGTCATATGGATGAAGCACCAATCTTATCTGTTTAAAACCCTATGAAAATTAACGACCAAGATTTAATCTCCCACGTTCAGTTATGGAATGACACGTGTATGTGTTTAGTATGCATATCTCACGATAGCACATCTTTACGAAAATCGACGACTGATATTTAATTTGTCCAACCTCGTTATTATCGTCAACACATGGTGGCCATCCGATAATAGACAGTTAGGATTAGTTTAACACTTCGTAATTAACAACACGGCTGGGAAAATATGAGTCGTTCATCTCATATAATTAGATCTCGAAGAATTTTGATGGCTAAAATGAGAGTTGGGTAAACCAACATGCGGGAAAAAGAGATAATAGAGACATAATTGCCCTGCCTATTTTTCAGTCTCTTCTATTTTCTCTATTTCGTCTCTCCATTTTTCTCTATGTTCCTCTGTTTTGATTCTTCTTAAATAAGGGTTACAAATACTAAGTTGAAGATGGATAAACCTAATCGACCAAAGAAAAAATGAAGTATAATGGTTATTGTAACACCAGATGACAAACGACGAAAAAAAAAGGTAACTGACAAACCCTAATTAATGATTTGAAGTGGGTTTTTCACAATTGATTCATGCATGTTAGTGGGTTTTTGTGTTGTTACTGTTAGATTCGTTTGTGTTGAAATGTCAATTTCTAGGGTTTGTCAGAATTGATTTTCAAATTGGTTTCGATTTTGAAATCAATCGGTTGTTTTCGATTCGATGTGATTTGATTTTTATTGTGTTTGTATTTGTTAGAGCATTGCTTGGTTGAACCCACCAAGCGTTGGTATGTCAAGTTTGGTTGTCATATTTTAGTGAATCAAAACTCATTTAAAGAGTCGCTTGATTATGTACTAGAGTCAACTTCGTATAGGTTAGATTGAAAGTATTAGGATATGAGACATTACAAGTATTGCGAAGACTTGAAGAAGTGAAGAAGTAAGAAGCTACAACGACAATAACATCCTTCCACTTGAGGTTAGTGATATTTGACTTGAACTGTTTCATTCCCTCAAGTCGTGCATATTGAAAACAAAACTGTGAAGCATGATTACACTCTAGATATACATAGTATTAAGGAATACAATATGAGGTTTATTGTTTAACCATTAAACTTTGTATATAAGACATCGACATAATCGTTTGAATGCTATTGTGATTATGTATGGGTATAAGGTGAAGATTTCATCCTAGGAAATAATGTTTCATGTGTTTTAAGAAAGTAAATTCATGAACTTGTTTTGTGAATCGAAAAGGAAATCGCCAGGCATTATTGGTATTATTATTCATTACATATATTTTGAACTACCAATATGTGTGATTAGTATAACTGCTCATGACTTGTTTATGTTCTTGGTAAAACTATTCACAAAGGCCTGACTTTTGTATTAGTGAAACCGATCTTAAGTAATCACCTGAGATGGTATGATCGATTTTGTGTTATTGGTATAACCGTCTCTGGGTAAAGGAGAACCGATCCTAATAAGAGGTGTAACCTATCACAAAGGGGAATCGATCCTTGTATGAGGTGCAACAAGTTTATAGCAGAAAGGGGAACTGATCCTATGGACATGTGCAACACGTACAAGTTAGATACCATATATATGTGGGGAACCGATCCTAGTACCTAGTCAACCAAATTTTGGTAACTGACATGACTATGCATAGTACTCACATGGAGGTAGAACTGAAACTTGTTTTTGCAGAACCGTGAAACCCATGTTTGGTGATTGAGTGTTCTTAATCAATCACATAGTTCTTGAAAGTAAGATGAACCAATTCTAAACTTGTTTGGAAGTGTGGCAAATCAGTTTCAAGATGGTAAGTATGAAAGAGGACTTACAAAGTAAAGATGTCGACATACTTTGAACATGAGTAGTAACGCTTATCTTTAATTGTTCAAAGTTATTCCTTAATAGCTAAAGGAAGAAAATCCCGGATCGAAAAAAATAAATAAGTTGAGAATATTTTATTTAAGGTTTTTAATTTTATATATGGAAAATGAAAATTAGTAATGTGCATTTACTAGTTGGAGATTTTCTAAGAAATTTTCGGTCAATATTTGGACAAAGCATCTCCAGGAATTATGGAAACCGAATTTGGAATATATTGCATATCTTGAGAATATTTAGGGTTTTGGAAATTCCTTGGTCTCCAAACTTCCTTGTCTATAAATACTTGAAGTTTGCATTTCGAGCAAACTAATCCTCAGAGCAAGCAAACTACCTCATTTGTGTTGTTACTGGTGAAGCCGCCTATTCGGAGAGGAGAGTAACCTAATTAGGCGAAATCTCTTACGGCCGCTCAGTTTAAACACTTATTTGGGATTGAGAAGCTATATTAGTATCGTTGGTAGGAAACTAGATAATTGCAGTTTATCTTTTGTTTTCAATTGATTTGATTGACTAACGGTGGTTGAACTTTGATTGCACCTTGTTTGTTTATGCTTGAGAATCTTCTCTTCTGATATAAGATTCACTCAAACTAGATCGAAGTTTGGACATGGATCTTTAGACTGTTTGTAGATCTAAATACGTCTTGTGATAATTCGTTGTTAACAGACTCCGTTCTGTGCGTGATTGATCACAAGAGATTCAAGTTGTTGTGTGCATGTGTTTATTGAAGATCTAAGAAGACTTTGAGGATTTTTGATTTGGGTTCATAATCTTTGGTGTGCACAATACTTGTTTCGGTATAAGAGGATCCAACTATAATCGGTTTATCCTTGTGGTAGATTGGATTGATTAGTTATGTAGATCGGTATCAATACAATTCTTTGTGATTAAAATTATTGATTGCAAAATCTTAACAATTACTTCGGTAAGTTATAGATAAGATAGATCTAAGAACCTGACAAAGGATTTTATTGAGATAAATAGAAGTGCCTTTTGTCGAACTCACATCACTTGGTTGAAAAGAGTTGATACCAAACAGATTTGTTGTTCCTTTACTGTTTGGAATATGAACCAAAAGAATTATTCCAAGTACGTGAATTATTACAGGTCAGAGGCGTGGGAATACAGACGTAACTAGGTAAACTATAGGTTTAGTTGCTTGGTCTCAACTATAAGAAGTTGGTTTGATTTTGTATAGCGGCTTAATCTTGAGAGTATTCAATTCTAGACAAGGTCCCGGGGTTTTTCTGCATTTGCGGTTTCCTCGTTAACAAAATCTTGCTGTGTTATTTACTTTTATTTTCCGTAATTATAATTGTTCTTATTATAATTTAAAGTAAATTACACAAATGTTAATTCATATTTACTTGATAGAAATCCTATTGTGTTTGGTTAAGTCCGAACCTCTTATCAAGTAAACATACTTCGTTGTTGTATCGTCTCGATCTCGTATCCATAGACGATCACATGAAGTGCGAACCGATTAGTTGTATTGTCTCGACTCAGTCCATGGAAAATTACTTTCGGAGAAAGGACTTATAGGTGGAATTTTTTTAGATTGAGGTATATTTGGGTAACCTTGTCTTTTCAGTATTAGAATTTTTAGGGTTTGTATTTTTATTTGTTTTCTAGGAATTATATGCTTTTCTAATTTGATTTCTTTGATTGTTGTAGAAATGATGTTGAACATGACCAAGCTGATGTTGAACATCACCAAATTCCTGATGTTGAACATGACCAAATTCCTATTAGAAATATTAAGGTAAAGGTGTTGCTAATTGAACATGAATTTGAGTTCAGAAACTTGGCTAGAACTGAGATGGGTCTTGAGAGGTTAATGGACATGCTTAGACCTATTTTGAGATTGAAGGGCAATGAGGTTATAGGTTTGTAGATCCTTGTTTGCCACAGTCTTTGATTAGGGAAGAAGAATTTTGGTATTTCTGGGATCATGCAAAAATTGATGAGAATGGTTGGAGTGTGCTGCATATGCAAGTGTCTGTTATAATTAATTAGATGCTGAATCTGAACTTACCTATGATGTTGTTCCTCCCCATAAGCACTTGACTCCAATTAAGCATAAGGGTGCAACACCAAAAAAACCAGTATCCAAGAGAGATGCACCTTCTAATGGCAATGGAAATGCATCTAGTAGTTCAAGAAGAAACACAACATTTCCCAATGGCAATGCACCTAGTAGTTCAAGAAGAAGAAGTCCAAGGCTAGCATCATTGTTTAAGAAACAAATTGCATGGAAAAGTAAGAAGAAGTTATTTGTTACAATATCATATGATGAAGAAGTCTGTGACCAAACACAAGCAAGTGTCGCAGGTAACATATCAGTAGAAGAAGTATATGTTCCTCAATTCCCTGAACAAACTGAAGCTACACAAGCAAGTGAGGCAGAAGAAGAGTTTAATCATGATTTCTGGGTTCAAGCCACAACTCAAGCAAGTTTTGTTGAAGATATTTACAGGTTGATTCAGGAATATAGGAAGAGTGATGAGTTTGTTATTCAGCTGCCAAACTTTGAATAAGATGAGTGTCATCCTGATGAGGATATCAACAATATGAACAAGAGATAAAAGATGACTTGGAGTACAAGAAGTTTTTGAAAAAGGTTGAAAATGGGTATTACTAAGATAAAGGAAGTGACAATGGTGACAGTGATGCTAGTGATCCAGAATTTGGTGAGGTTGAGGTAGATAATGACAAAGAAGGTAATGTTCCATGTTGAATTTTATGATATATTTAATGTT
The DNA here is from genome assembly GCA_023529315.1 of Papaver bracteatum. Lineage (NCBI taxonomy): Eukaryota > Viridiplantae > Streptophyta > Magnoliopsida > Ranunculales > Papaveraceae > Papaver > Papaver bracteatum. Next base: position 577,758 of record JAJJWX010003277.1, on the reverse strand, counting down.
GGATTTGTTGCACTTGATTTGTATTTAATGATAACTACTAATGGTTTCCTTTGTTTTCTCTGTTTAATTGTAGAGGACCACTATGGGGACTTACTGGACTCTGACTCTGATTTTGAAAAAGAAGTTAAATGTTATTTGTTTACTATGTTCGCTTTTTATTTTGTTTATTACTTGTTTTCTTGTATTTACTCTTAGGTATTGTTTATGTAATGTTTGTTTTTGGTTCCTTGGTTGAGAACTATAAAAACTTGTTGGGATGGAGCTTATAGTACCATCAGGTGGGCCGCAGTGTAGTGATTCTAAATTTAATGGTCCTGAGTGTAGCGGTTCTAAGTTCAGTAGGCCTACTCATGATAACTCAGAGTTTGAGAAGGAATATGCAGAACACTTGAAGGAAGAAGATGATGAGAGAATGTTCACAAATGAAGATGAAGAGTCATTGGATCCAAATGATCTCATTGTTGGAAGTAAGTTTATGAGTAAATAGGCTTTCTACAATCGTGTAAATAACTTCTGTGTCAAGAACAAACACCAGACATATGCTACTAAGAGTACTACAACCAAGCTAAGGGTCAAGTGCATTCATTGGAGGACTCAAAATTTTCTAATGTTCATTTATGGCATTGTCAAGAAAGGTGAAAATTTTATAGTTAGAGGCTTTAATCTCACTCACACCTGCAATGGTGACAAAGATGACATGAACAAGCTTGCAACCCCAACATATGTAGCTGACTGGTATTATGAGAAGTCGAAGAATGATAATGGCATTAATGAACCAGTGCCATGTCCAGATGACTTAGTAACATAGTTCAACAAAGTCAGAAAGGTTAATATCAGGTATCACATTGCATGGAGATCAAGGGTGAAGGTGTTGGAGAGAATACATGGTAGTTATAATAAGAGCTACCAACTAGTGCATGCATTCTGTGAAATGGTCAAGGTATAACACATACAATACTTTCTTTAAGTTTTTTTTTAAAATTATTTCCTTAATTTTGTCTAAGTAGTTTTTATATGGAACAAACTGATGAGCGTCGTTTACTCAACAAAATAATAAGATGTTTCCCACTAATTAACAGGTAATAAAGTGGTAGTAAGGATCGTTCCCACGAGGAGTAATGCAATTGATATGTTATCTAAATTAGCGAGAACATAAAAGAAGGATAAAAAGGATAATAAGATAAAGAGGATGATAATTAAGAAATCATTCGATGTTACTAACCGTTAACTCAACATTGTACCCGTTTATCTCTTGTTAGAATCAATTGTCACCAACCATAGGAAAGCAGGTACGCTTAGCTATCCCCAAAACTCCTTGTATCACCTGGTACGGAAGCTCTCGACTACCAGATTTTATTCAAAAGAACCACCTTGAGGTTCTCTTACAAGATGTAATTCCCCGAAAGCATTAAGATTTATGAATTTAGGTTTGATCCCAGCAGTTAAACTCGGTACACTCGGTCCACTTACTGGTGTTGTCTCTACTCGCAATTGCTCCACAGAATCCTTCCGCAAGGTCTTGCGATTTCTACTTGTGTAGGAGGTAAGCGACAATTACGGATCGACTCAACTCTCTACTAGCATTAGAATGATTAATAGACTAATCTAGTTGGCCACCCAAACCAATCTAAGAATCAATCATAAACCTTCGATATAGTAAAAACAATCCGCAATAATTAACTTTAAAACTTGAAATAAACTTGTAAATAATTGAGCTTCACAATTAGAACCTTGAATTCATCCTTACAATTAAAAGAATATAGAAAAGAGACGGTTCTCCCCCCTAAGGGGGAGAAAAACGGTGAGTAGAAGATATCCCAAATTATATCTAAGCTTCCCTATATATAGAGTTTTGTAACCTCTTCTTGAAGAAAACTAGGAAACCTAGCTAAGATAGGAAAGTGCACCTCCTTAAGAATTGTGTCCCGTGCATCACATCTCGTGCAAAGTGGATTGCCAAACTCTGGACAAATATTCACAAATATCGTTCACGTCCAAGTCTTGGCCATGCAAAGAATGGCTGAAATAGCCAAGTGGGCTTGCGTTGACATAAGAAAGCCTAGCCCATTGTCATTCTTGGCTTGTCAGTCCGCTGGATCCAACCACTATCGTTTCCGGCCATTCCTCTAGTCAATGCCATCAACAATAGCAAATCATACAAGCCGTCATTGCCACTAGACTTGTAGGTATAAAAAATCACTCCGCCACGTGTCCGAGGAAGATTGGGCGAGATAATGAGGAGAATCTTCGAGAAAGATATTATTCACCACTTCCGAAGGAGTGTAAGTGAATAGTCTAATCAACTGTCAGATCTAACAAGGTCCCATGTGCAAAGGAAAACTAACTTACTCGGAAAGATATCTAGCGAAGTAGAGCTACATTGCTCGGAAAGATATCTAGCGAAGTAGAGCTACCTTGCTCGGAAAGATATCTGGCGAGGTTGACATAACTTGCTCGAGAAGACATTTAATGAAGTATGAATTGTTGCACAAGAAAAAGTAAGGGGCACGAAGTCGATTGCGCGAGGTATGACTTGTTGTCCAAGAAATAGTGAGGTTTCCCGAAGTAATAACACGAAGTGTGGATTTTTATGCAAGAAAAGGGACAGCTGTCCCCGACATGAACCGATCTTTAAGGCAAAAAGTAAGCGTAAAAGTTGTTTAGAGCGAGATAAAAGCGTCAGTCCGAGATAAGTCGAGCTGTATTCCATTATGTAATTTTGCCCTATAAAAGGGGAGACTTAGCCTCCTAATAAGGGTTGGGACATTATTGGAGAGAGAGAACTTTTGTAAGAGAGCAGTCTAGATCTAGAGAGTTCTTGAGCGACTTGTAACCAGAGGTATTAAGGATTTTAATAAAAGAGAAGAAGATTTGTGTATAAACTCGTTCTCATTAAACTTTGTACTTACCTATTTTGAGAGTGGGTGTAACTATGGATTTTCTGTAGTTATATTTTGGCACCGAGAAACAGGGATCTCATATTGAGATTTTAGTCTCACTTGAGATTGTTTGGGAAATCTGTTATCACACAAATCACTAAGTGAGCTGTTACTTTGCAAGAACTGAAGAATAGTGGTCAAGGAAGCCTGATAGTGCTAAAAGAGGAAAGGTAGATCTGAAACCTGCTGACCGGAAGGAAAGAAAGCTAGATCTGGTCAAAAGCTAGATCTGGTCAAAAGCCGGTAAATCGGAGAAAGATAGTTTAACAGGTCGTCCATGGCAAGAGTACCGGAACGAGCACGGCATCTCATCGCATCAAGGAGAATCTTGCGTCTAGCAGGAAGAGGAGGCAGGATGGAAATAGGTGAAACATCAAGCAGAGGAGGAAGGCAGGGTGAGATCTAACAGGAAGAGGACGAACGTTACCGGGAAGGATCAATCCATACCGTTAACACTGAAACGGAGGTGGAAGAAGAACCTCTGCAAGAGAACGGAGGGGAAACTGCCGGTGAAGAAAATATGACATTTGAGCAGATCAGAGAGGTGCTTCGCTTAGAAAGGGAAAGAGAGAGAGCTCTAATGGAGCTAAGGACCATACTCATGAGGCAAAATGCGATCTTGGTACAGCGAAACAACCAACTTGATGAAGAAAGGACTATTCGAGATGCACGAGGTGAAACTGGTATGGGAGAAAACGTGAACCAATGAGGGGAAGTGCCTCAGGATGAACAGGAAGGATAAAGAGGAGAACGGAGAAGGAGACGTCAAAGAGAAAGCAGTGAAGAAAGGTTGCTGAGGAGAGCCTTGGAGGAAACAAGATGGGAAGACCAAAGACGGCAATTTGAGGAAGAAAGAACTCGGGAGGAGGAGAGACTTCAAGAAGAAGAAAGGCGAAGAGAAGCTGAGAGAATCCGGAGGGAGGAAAGATCTCGGGAAGAACAAAGATACAGAGAACAACAGTGGCAGGAGGAAGCAAGGAAGTATGCAGAGGAAGAAGAGAGATACCGAGCAGAGAGAAGGGGACAAGAGGAAGAAAGGAGAGAAGGTGATGGTGAGCGAAGTAATAGGAGGAGAAAACGAAGGCGAGAAGAAGGAAGGGACGAAGTTAATCAGACAGTCCTGAACGAAATACAGGAAATGAAAGCATTACTCAATAATCCACGAAGGGGAGGAAGATTACAGTTGGCTGAGGCAATTATGGAAGCTGACAAATCACCATTCTCGGGCGAAGTACTAGAGGGAAGAATCCCAGGAAGGTGTTCACTGCCTACCTTTGGAAGTATATTCGACGGAATAGGGAATGCCGTGCAGCACCTGAAACATTACACTCTTTCATTAATGCGGTGGGCGAGGTATGAAACAGTATTGTTCCAATATTTCCCAGCTATCTTAACCGGGGAAGCCTCGAAATGGTTCGAAGGGTTAGCAGAAGGTTCAATCTCGTCGTTTAAAGATTTGCAGAGAGTATTCCTGACAACTTACATAAGCAATAACATGTTAAGTCCAGGAATAGAAACCTTGTTCAACTTGCGAAGAAAGCCAGGCGAAAACTTGCGAAGTCTAATTACGAGATGGAGAACCGTGTGCAGTGAACTCACTGGAAGGGTAGATGAGAGAAATTTCATCCTGGCCTTCGTTAACGCATTAATACCAACCGACCTCTTGCACACACAGCTCTTCTTAATTCGTAACACAATATCAATGAGTGAACTCCGAGAATATCAAGAGGAGTACGTGGCGTTGGAGTAGAAACAAAGGGAGGCAATTGAAGCAGCCCCAATTCAATCCGAGGGGAACTCGCGTCTGCTGCCCAGAATAACAAATGTGATAGAAGGTGATATGAAATATGAGGACGCGGAACCATTGGCAACAATACCCGCGAAGCTGGTAGCAGTATCCAGTGGGGACCAAGAATGGATAGATCAACATCCGAGGTATATCGATCCCAGACCTCGGAATTACGAAGGGTTTCGAGATGATAATCCGAGGAAATCGCGAAGATACCTACTGGGGCAGCAATAAGGGAGAAAGAAACCGCAGTTCGAGGACGTAGTTTTGCCCGAGCTCAACACCACTGTCGAGAAGATATGGGAATCAATTGTCCTGACGGAAGAAATTCCACCCCCGAGAAATTTTGGGGTAGAGCCCTTGTCAAGTGTGAGAAACAATGACTTTTGCAAGTATCATTGTTTCCATGGACACCGCACAGAAGATTGCAGAAACATCCGACGAATAATACTTCGCCTAATTGAAAGGGGAAAACTCAAGCATTTCTTGGCAAATTCAGGACCCATACCCCCGCCACCACCTCCAAGAGGTGATCAAAAGCAATCAAAAGTATAAAGAATCGAAATCAACAGAGGAACACAGAAGTTAAACTGCAACTCCATCATTCACTCTGCGAAAAATATACAAAACTTTCATGATAATATGCTACAATGGGTTCATAAGCGGGATTTTGAAGGAAACGAGATATACAACATCACAAAGAAAGAGCCGTTAGAAGAGTGGCAGAGAAGGACTATTTCTTTCTCAGCAGCAGATGCCCCGGAAGGAGGAGCTTCACACACGGATCCTTTGATGATCACTTTGAACTTCGGGGAGCGTACGAAGTGGGAAGAAAGTTCCGTAGAAAAAAGGAAAGTATGGGCAATAGATAGGATCTTGGTGGACACAGGGAGCTCGTTGGATATTATTTTTTACCACGCATTTAAAGCAATGGGATACCGAGATTCGGATCTGGTACCATCGACCTATAATATATATGGGTTTAACGGAGTAGCATCGAAGCCAAGAGGGGAGCTGGTCGTGAAAATCTTCGCAGGGGAACTTGAAACCGAGGTAACAGTATGCATGTTGGATGTAGAATCTCCTTACAACGCTCTGATTGGGCGACCATGGATACATGGAATCAAGGGAATAGCATCCACATATCACCAAGCTATCCGATTTCCTATGCCAAGTGGTATTGGCGAGATAAAGGGAGATCAGAAGGAGGCCAGAGAGTGTAACGATGAATATGTGCACAACTATGACGAGAAGATAAAGCGAAAGAAGGAACAAAAGAAGAGAGTGCAAGAAGCAAAGAGGGAAAAAGAATTAATGGTGTATATGGTCAAAGCAAAAGAAGGATGGGCTATCCCAAGTGAAATCCCAGAGGATAAGGACGAGCCCGTGCAGCAATTAAAGGGTCCATCTCCGCTCGAAGACCCAATCATGAACTTCGCAGCAGTAGAACCCACGCGAGAGATAAACTTGGGCAGCGAAGATAAAACGAAAATGGTGAAGATCGGAACGACAATGGAGGCGGATGAAGAGGAAAGGTTGATAAAGTTGTTGAAAGAATACAGTGATATCTTTGCATGGGGCATGAACGAGATGCCTGGGATAGATCCTGAAGTTGCTTGCCACAGACTGGATATAAACCCAGCAATCAAGCCGATAAGGCAACGAATACGAAAAATAGCCACTGCTTATCACGAGCAAATAGAGCAAGAATTACAGAAAATGTTAAACTCGGGAATAATAAGACCCGCGAAGTATCCAACATGGATAGCCAACATGGTGATAGTACCAAAGAAGACTACAGGAATAAGAATATGCATAGATTTCAGCGACTTAAATACAGCTTCTCCAAAGGATAGTTTCCCTCTACCCAATATACCGCAAATGGTGGAGTCAGCTTCAGGGTACAAGAGGTTAACTTTAATGGACGGTTATTATGGATACAACCAGATACCACTCGCGGAAGAAGACCAAGAGCACACGGCCTTTTTCACTCCTAGAGGCTTGTATTGCTATACGAGAATGTCGTTCGGACTGAAAAATGCATGGGCAACTTACCAGCGGATGGTGGAGAAGATTTTAGCAAAATGGGTGCACAACAAGATGGAGGTCTACGTCAACGACATGCTGGTTAAAACTAAGGAGTCAGGGGACCATGTTGAAGACTTGAAATAAATCTTCGATCAGATGAGGGAATTCAAAATGAAAATAAATCCTGCGAAGTGTATATTCGGAGTGGAGTCAGCGAAGTTCCTGGGGGACATCGTGTCCGAGAAAGGGATCGAAGTAGATCCATCCAAGGTTCAAGCCATATTGGACATGCCATCGCCAGCGACGATAAAAGACGTGCAAAAACTGAATGGGTAGTTGGCAGCTTTGGGAAGATTCATTTCTAAATCCCCGGATAGATGCAAACACTTCTTTGATATTTTGAAGAAAGGAACAAAATTTTCATGGACACAAGAATGCGAACAGGACCTACAAAATATAAAAGAGTATCTTATCAACTTATCAATTCTCCAAAAGCCCGATCCAAATGAAGAACTACTGATTTGTCTCGCAGCTACACCAAACGCCATCAGTTCAGTGTTGCTTCGGACAAATGATGGCGTTGAAAAGCCTATCTTTTACGTCAGCAAAACACTCAATGCTGCTGAAAAGAACTATACAAAGATAGAAAAGTTGATTCTAGCGCTGGTGTATTCATCAGAAAAACTAAGAACTTATTTTCAGACTCACAAGATAAAAGTTCTAACAAGAATCCCTATAGAGTCATCTTTAAAGAATACGAGGAGAGTTGGGCGAGTTGAAAGATGGAACACCCGAATAGATAAATTCGGATTAAAATACGAGGTACAAACTTCAACAAAGTCACACATAGTTGCGGAATTCTTGGCTGAGTTCCCAATAGAAGAAGACGAAGGAGTGGAAGAAATGTTGGATATAGATGAGGAGCGTCCGGATCCTACAGATCTACTGAAAGAAAATCACCCAAGGAGATGGGAAATATTTGTAGACGGATCATCCAACAGCGCTGGAGGAGGAATGGGAATAGTATTTACTTCGCCAAAAGGAGCAAGGACAGTATTTTGCTTCCGACTGGAATATAAAGCCACTAACAACGAGACAGAATATGAGGCAGTCATACAGGCCTTAAGGCTGGCTATCGAGATGAAGTTGGAAGAAATAAAAATAACTAGCGATTCTCAGCTGGTAGTCAGGAAGATAGAAGGGAGGTATCAAGCGAACGATGCAGTGATGAATCGATATGTGTAACTCATGAAAGGATATTCAAAGGAAATACCCAATATAATATGGAGACAAGTAAGCCGAGATAATAACAGACACGCAGACGCTTTAGCCTTTATTTCATCAATGATAGAAGACACCTCGGAAAAATATATCCGAATTGAAAGGTTAATGCACCCCTCAGTAACAAACGAGTTGGAAGACGAGAAGTCCGTGATGATAATAGAAGGTAGTGCATCTGACGAGATGGAAGAAGATGACTGGAGGACACCTATTCACAAATACCTCGAGAAGGGTGATCTGCCTAGAGACAGGTTTGAGGCGCACAAAATCAAAGGGAGATCCACAAATTATGAACTAAGAGAAGGAATCCTATATCGGAGATCATTCCTAGGGCCACTATTACGATGCTTGTCACGAGAAGAAGGAGTGCAAATTATGAAGGCAATACATTACGGTGATGCTGGGAATCACAGCGGAACCAGATCATTGGCTTATAAAACCAAGACACAGGGATACTTTTGGCCAAGCATGCATAAAGACGCAAAGGGTGTGGCAACGAGGTGTGAAGCTTGTCAAAGATTCAGAAAGCGTATACATGCACCCTCGACAAGCCTAAATTCCGTGCTAAGTGTGTGGCCGTTCGCCATATGGTGAATAGATATCGTGGGGCCATTTGTTGCCGGAAGCTTGCAGCGGAAGTACCTGATAGTGGCAACGGACTATTTTACAAAATGGGTTGAGGCAAAACCTGTGAAGAACACACGAGATGGTGACATATACGATTTCATACTTGAGCATATCATATGTAGGTTTGGAGTCCCTCTGCAAATCGTTTCTGACAACGGGATGCAATTCGAGGGGGAAAACGTGAAGATGTTATTTAGCGCTTTTAAGATACAGTCCGCGAAGTCGACCCCGCTATACCCACAGAGTAATGGGCAAGCGGAGGTAACGAACAAGACAATAGCAGCCACTTTAAAAAAAAAGTTAGACGGACATCACCATAACTGGTGCGAAGAAGTTCCAGAGGTGCTATGGTCATACAGAACTACAAGGCGAGAAGCAACAAGAATGTCCCCATTTTGTTTGGCATACGGATTTGAGGCAGTTCTACCTACTGAAATCATGTTCCCTACTACAAAACGAGAATCCTGGAAAAAGGGTTTAAACTCGGACATGATCCTAGTAAAGTTAGATGACTTGGAGGAAAACAGGGAGATGGCTCTACAACACATGACGAACTATCACCGGAGACTATCTCGTGAATACAACAAGAGGGTGAAATAAAGAAGTTTCATCCCAGGGGAGCTGGTTCTGCGCGAGATACCCCCATATCAAAAGGGACCCAGAGGAAAACTGGAGCCTACGGGAAGGACCTTTCATCGTAAAAAAGAAAAGTGGGAAACGGAGCCTATGAACTCGCGGATTGTAAAGGAAAGGATACAGACAGTAACGGGGACATCGTATATGGCGAAGCAGAAAGGCAAGGTCGCAGACTGGACCACCCGTGGAATCCAATTTAGATCAAGAAGTATTATCCATAAGCAACAGAAACTCGTGAAGAATTGATAAAAAAATATATATATGTATCAATCAGAAAATGAATGAACTATTTTTTGAGCAGCATTGAAAAATCAGCAGAAGCAAAGCAAAAAAAAAAAAATATGCAAATCCAAAACATGAGAATGCGAGGGCCACAAGTAAGACCTCATTTAGGAGGTCTGCTTACGACCCTCAAAATAGGAGATCGTAAGTCCTATATAAAACCTCTACTTAGGGAGGCTGAGACCTCGTGGCATGCAACCTAGTTCGCACAAAGTGCAAAGGGAAAATGTAAGACCTACACGCGCGTCACGATATAATCTCAGATGTGGCTAACAACCACCAGCTAGGGGCAATCGTAAGACCCATCCGCCGAGGGCCCCAATTGGGTTACCTTCGGTGAGGGGTGTAAGAACTAGCCAGTGGAGAAGAAGATGGCCTGGTGTAGTTCTTCCGCTCGGTCCCAAAACCACCCCAACTAGGGTGTGACTTTGTAACCAGGAGCCATATCGGCGAAAGGGCACGAGGTCACGAAATAACTGATGCCTAAGCCCAAAAGCATGGGGGTATTCAGAGGGGAAGGGACGGCACCCTCCTTTAGGGAGCTGAGTGACCACCAAAGTCGGCAATGTTACGGGGCTGGTACTCACGGGAGTAGGTAGGCCTGTGATATTGTTGCATATAAGACCTCAATGAGCGAGATAAGGCGAGGTTGATGGATCTTTACTTCGCAAGAGTAAAGAGCGTCTGAGACTTCGTCGAAAAACCCTGACCAACGGGGTGGGGTACAATAAGACCTTAACTAGGAGGCAAAATAAGACCCCAAACTGATGATAGAGATGAAAAAAAAAAAATGAGACCTGAGGCAAAACAAAAGGGCAAGTGTATACTTGCAAAGAGGCAGGTATATACTACAAAGAAAAAAGCAAGCACATTACAAAGCTTGACCACACAAGCCATACAATTCTAAGGAGTACTTTTTACATTGCATAAGAAGCACTCGCAATTGATATCTTATACATGATGATATATGCACTAACTCGATTATGCTATGAACTGGAAAATAATAATTGCAGCGAGATGACAATAATGCGAGATCGACTCGCATGAACAACTAAGGCAGATAAAGTAAGGACGAGCGGAGCTAGAAGCACAAGGTATGATACATAAATCCACCAAAGAATAAGAGGCAAGTATATACTTTAAATACGATTTTATTATTTCGAGCATTTATTTTGCATTAAGGAAAAAAATAAAAAAAAATAGTTAAAAAATAGTTAAAAAATTACTTCGGAAACACCCAAAGAATAAGGGGCAAGTATATACTTAAGCAACATTAATTATTCTTTGATTATTTCCTTCGTCAAGTATATACTCGGAGTGATTCCGAAATACCAGGGCAAAGCAGCCATTAACAAACATGCAGGTTATATATATATAAGCGCAGCAAATGAAGCAAAGAAAGGAAAAAGCTAATATATTAAGGCAAAATACGAGCAAAAATTTTCATGCCCCCCAAGCTTGGGAGCGCCCAGATAAAATGTTAAAAGGACAAAGAACCAAAGTACCACAGCAGATAATCATGGATTGTTAACTCCCTCTTCATCAGGATTGCCATCAAATCCCGCAGCCCCATTATTGTTACCATCTCCAGCATTGGCACCATCCCCAACATCGTTACCTCCTGTGCCTTGAGGAACCTCGTGATGAGGTTTCTCAATGTCTTCATCATTCTTTGTATCTTCGTTCTCAACTTCGGCGAAGACAGTGGGTTCATCATCGGAGAAAATCTCGAGGTTCATGTTAGGGATGTCGAGACCATGAGATTTGCAGAACTCGGTAACAAATTTCACCTTCTCTTCTTGGGAATTTAGGAGAGTCCATTTCGCTACCTTCTTAGCGTCCTCCTCCATCCTATCGCAATCCTCGTTCAAGGAAGCAAGCTCTCCCTGCAATTTTGATAACTCCTCATCTAAGCTATCCTTTTGGCGAGACAAGTGCAAAATTTGACTCTTCAAACTCTCCTCGGATTCTGCAAGATAACAGAAAAATGAGAAACAAGAGTAACCAAGCGAAGCACGAAGCAACAACAACACCTAGAGCTACCTTCTTTCTGTGAAATAACAGAATTTAAGGTTTTCTGGACGTCAAGATTAAAATGGTCAAGTATTGATATTTCTGATTCGAGAAAGCTGTGATGTTCTAGAGGTGATTTTTCCACGTACTCTCCAGGGACGGACATGGATCTATCTTCATTAGGGGATCCGATAACAAGTTTACCGCCTCGGGGAGGCATAACAAGCTTCTTCTTCGCAGGAGGAGCGGGAGCAGTTTTCTTGCCCTGAAGCCTCTCCAAGCGAACCAAGATAGAAGACATGTCGTTATTTAACTCGTTGTTCTCATTTCTTAATTCAGCATTTTCAGCCTTCAGCTTCTCATATCCATACCTCAACTCGGAGAGCTCACTCCGGAGCTTGCGAAGTTCAGCTTCGGACCTGTCCTTCCTCTTAATTATTCTTTCTTTATCCTCCTCAAGGCGCCTAGCTCGGTCCATGGATGAGGAGTGAAGGTTCCGAGAAGTGGTGAGAGAATTACTAATCTGCCGAAGCTCGGTCCTCAATCGTTCATTCTCCTCACGAAGGTGGAAATTTGACTCTTCATGATTAGCGGACTCATTAGCTAGACGCTCAGCCAGAGAATATGACGTCGAAAGCTTTTCGCTCAAGATATCATTTTCAGATAAGTAGCAGTTAATCTGGGACAAATGGTTTGCTTGTTCTGCTTGATAATCGTCCACGATCGACTTGGCTTCTTCAAAATTCATATAATACTTCGTAGAACGGGCTTGACGAAAACAACAAGATAGTAAAAACAAGAACGAGATATAAATAAGGATCGAGAAAAGATTAAACTTACTGCGAAGCTCCGAAATCTGTCCATCTTTCTTAATTGAACGCTCCCTCTCATCAGCGAGATCATTCCTAAGATCCTGAATTCGTTCATTAGCAGTCTTCAGATTATCACGGGCAACCCTCATCTCCACGAGTTGAGCCATGTGACGGTTGAACTCCTGTGAAGTATTTTCAGTAAGATGGGGATTTGTACGTCAAATGCCTTTAAGATTAATAATACTAACCAAGGCCATAATAGCAGCGTGCTGGTTGGTGGAAAGATTCAACGAAGCGTTCTACATGAAAGATTGATATTGAGCTAGAAAAGTATCGGCGCATAGCGAGATTACAGATTCCATGGCTGCAGACCTTGTGGAAGGGTTGTCCCGAGTTAAAATGAGAGCGTCCCTTAAGAAGTCCATATCGGGGGCATAGGCTGGATCTTCTGCTTCAAAAACCTTCCGAGTCTTCCCACTAGAAGGACCTGCTGATGGTTTAACCGGGGGCTCTTCCACCATGATACAAGGAGTTGGCATGAGAAACTTCGGAGGAGGAGTGGCGCCCTCTAGCTTCTCGGGCTTGTTCTTTCCAGGAGGAAAAGGAAACTCTGCTGGATTCTGGGCAGAAGGTATACGGGTGAGATCCCCAATATTCAAAACTTTGCGGCATTTTTGGGTTCAGCGGCAGGAGCGGATTGAGGAACCTAGGAAACAGGGGTTAGTATCTCGGAGTCGAACAAAGTCTAAGGCAACAAGAAGGGAGTACTATTACGAAGTAAATATGGTAGCAGAATACCTTGGTAGCAGCAGCCGCACAAGAAGATCTCTCCTAATGACTTCGCTTCAGAAGGACACGAGGGTTTACGACGGGGGTTTCCACGGGTTCTTCCTCCTGTCAAAACCAAAGGTTAGATTCCGAAAGCAGAATTTGAACACCAAAAGCGAAGCAGGAAGCGGGTTACCTGGTCCGTAGCGGGAGATCCAACAGCAAGCTTCTTAGAGGATCTATCCTTGATCAAGCCGGGAGCAGGCAATGAGTACTACAAAAAATATATATATAAATAATAATAATAAATAAAACAAAAAAAAAAAAACAAATTGAAGAGAGGGAGAAGACTAGCGAGATCACATCGGAGGGCCTCTCGGACCAGTTGAACTTCCAAGGTTCAAAGGAAGCGAGATGAACGTGAATTGGGAGGGGGCCTTCCCGAGCATTCCCGGACTCATCATAACCCCAGACAAGGGGGCCCTCGATAATAACTGGGAACATCATCCAGTCCTCATCATTAGTTAGACGCAAGGAAGGGCCTTTGGGAGCCTCCTTAGAAGAACCAACGGGCTCAACATCCAAAAGAAGAACTTTGGAAGAATCCTTCAGGGACCTCCGATGTAAAGCAACACCCCACTCTTGAAACTTCCTTCTTTTACCTTGAGTCTTATCGAAATAATTCTCCGAGAAAGAAGCAATGTTGTAGTCCGCAGGGTTGAAGCTCTCCGCCACAGCTGGGATCTGGTATAAACCGCTAGAGGAACGCCTCACAAACTCGTTGCAAATCCGAATTGAATTACCATTCAAATGGAAGGCTCCCCTGTTGAGATGAGCAAGAATCTCACAGAGAAGAGGATTCCGGGCGTCATACAGAGGAAAAGTTAAGCCCGCTCTCAACTGACCCAAAGTGGCAATTATCCTGGTAGATGACCACGTCTCTGCCTCAATCCAGCGATTGTTCAATTCCATCCGTCTGGTTGCGGTTACCGGAGGCACAGCTGAAAGATCCACCGCCGGTGACAACGTTAAACCTAGTTTTTTGAAATCAGCTTGGAAATCTTCGAGGTCCTTTGATGTAGTGGCAAGGGGAAATTTTCTGGGTGCCATTGTTGAAAGGAGAGAAGACGGTGTGAAAGAAGTGAGGAAGAACTAAGGAAATCAAAAGCGGGCAGATTTCACAGAAGAACAATGCCGGGGAAGAAGAAGTTGAAGGACGTAAAAAAGAGAAAAAGATGAGGGAGAAGACTATTTATAATGGACCCAGGGTATGACCTAGAAAAACGGTTGCACAGGAAGGGGAACCGGTTGGTAACTGTAGATAAGAATCGTGGGAGACAAGATAGCGGAAAATCCGCGTACGTGGCGGTTACGAAATTAATGCAGGATTCTCTTTCCTTTCTTGGTACCCGCGAAAGGAATGAGAAAAGGCAAAATGTAGGTACAGAAAATCACTCTGCCACGTGTCCGAGGAAGATTGGGCGAGATAATAAGGAGAATCTTCGAGAAAGATATTATTCACCACTTCCGAAGGAGTGTAAGTGAATAGTCTAATCAAATGTCAGATATAACAAGGTCCCATCTATAAAGGAGAACTAACTTACTCGGAAAGATATCTAGCGAAGTAGAGCTACATTGCTCGGAAAGATATCTAGCGAAGTAGAGCTACCTTGCTCGGAAAAATATCTGGTGAGGTTGACATAACTTGCTCGAGAAGACATTTAATGAAGTATGAATTGTTGCACAAGAAAATGGAAGGGGCACGAAGTCGATTGCGCGAGGTATGACTTGTTGTCCAAGAAATAGTGAGGTTTCCCGAAGTAATAACGCGAAGTGTGTATTGTTATGCAAGAAAAGGGACAGCTGTCCCCGACATGAACCGATCTTTAAGGCAAAAAGTAAGCGTAAAAGTTGTTTAGAGCGAGATAAAAGCGTCAGTCCGAGATAAATCGAGTTGTATTCCATTATGTAATTTTTCCCTATAAAAGGGGAGACTTAGCCTCCTGATAAGGGTTGGGACATTATTGGAGAGAGAGAGAGAACTTTTGTAAGAGAGCAGTCTAGATCTAGAGAGTTCTTGAGCGACTTGTAACCAGAGGTATTAAGGATTTTAATAAAAGAGAAGAAGATTTGTGTATAAACTCGTTCTCATTCAACTTTGTACTTACCTATTTCGAGAGTGGGTGTAACTATGGATTTTCTGTAGTTACAAGACTCCTTGAGAACTTAAACTCTATTCTTCCACTTCTCGTTCTCCCTGGCAGTAACAAACTTCCGTATCCTCTATTATCACTTGAGCTCGACATTAATCTCCCCAGCTCCGACAACAGTTCAAAATCCTGCCATACTGTCGAGCTCTCTCCATCTACAACCAGTCTTCGTCAATCACCAACTGCCATGCAAACGAATCCTCTCCATCACCAGCCAACAGTATCGCTGCAAAACCCACTTCGAGCCTCAATCCCAGAGCTGAACCTTCCATTCATTATCAACAGTATCAATTTCTATGTCGCACTCGAGTTCTCCATCAATCCATAGATTATTGATTTATCTCGAGCGCAGCAACCACTCAATCAACATCTTCACTTTCTGTTTACCTCAAAGCCCATTCAACTGCCAGTCACCATTGCCTCGACCTCCATCAAGCTCAGCTCATTCCATCTTCTAACCATCACCACGATACCACAACTGCATCACTACCATGTTCATCTTCAGTCCGATCCCCTAGCCATCTACCATTATTCACCTCCAGCTGCAATTGCTCTTCACCATTAACAAACGGTCAAACATCATCATTAGTTTACTATCACCGAGCATCACAACTGCGGCAACAACATCAGTTTCTCCCATGTTAAACAGCTAGCTCCTCCATGATTCTTCTCTTCATTTCCATTGAAACAATGATCACAGACGACGCCCCTTTCATCACCGGCAGTCATTCTATATCCCATCACGACTCGAGATTAATCTCAACCTTCAACAGCAACCACGAGCATCATCCATTAATGCCATCACAAAACAATGACGGAAACTGATTCAATATCCTTCTCGACTTCACCACTGCCATCAGTCACAGCAGCTCAGCTCCGTTAAACCCATGGCTTAACCAGCAGTGGTTCAGACATCTGCTCGAACAGTTTATAGGCGTCTTGCTCACTGGTGAAGGTTGTGTGCGGCTTGTATATTGGAGATCACACACAACTCCTTCCCTGAAAATAATTCACATTCATTCATAAGCCATACTTCTCCCAGTAAAACACGACTTCAATCTTCAACAAATCCATGGCAGCAATATTAATTTCTAATGGCAGCAAGTATTATTCTTTTCTACTTGGGTACTCGGCTTACTTCACTGGCAGACAGAATTCCAGCAAAAGCGCAATTCTCGTGAACCTATATGGACTCTGAAAAATCACTAATCTTATCAGCTCACATCAAATCGATGGCAGCAAGACTCCGTTTCTTCCCTGCTTTCTCATAAAATAAGAGTACCGAAAACTCCTCCGATTTGTTCTGTGCTTGTCTTCTTAACCATCCTGAAGTCTCTTGTGCATAGTATAAGAATTTGATGGACCCTCGATATGCATGGCAATTGACTTGGTTCAGATGCAAAGGCAAAGAACTTGCCTAAAACTGGTTGCAACAACATGAGTTTGGAATTCTAAGTCGCAGAAATAGGGACCCAATACTTTATCTGGTGAGGTATAAAGAGGGAGGTGACCTGAGTAATTTGAGCGGGTGCTTATAGTGAACCCGATTAGAATCAAATGGCATCCTTCCTTAGTTGCCTCCAGTAATTCTTAAAGGATTTCAGTTAGTTGCTTCTTGACACCCACACGACTGCCCGTAGTGGTTTCCATGCACTGATAATTCCGCCTCTCTTTTGGCAAATTGGACGATTTCTTGTTCTTTTCGGGAATAAGCTCCAAAATTCGCATAAAATATAAAAGAAAACTAATAATACAATTTTGCAAGAAAACTATCTAAGAAATCATAATCAATCGATACTTAGAGAGGTGTTTTTAAACACCTATCACAAACCCTGAGAATGTTCATGTCATATTGTTTGTATATGAGAAACCCAGATAGTGTAGCTACTTTTTCTTATGGAACTACAGACAACACTTTCTTGTCCATGACAATTTGTTTCAAAGCCACTATAGTTGGTTTCTTGTCTGGTTGTAGAAAGGTTATTGGTCTGGATGCATGTCATTTGCATGGGAGGTTTGTTGGTGTGTTGTTACATGCAACTGGATTGGATGGTCAAAATGGATTAGTTCCATTAGGTATAATGGTATGCAGGAATGAAGCAATAAAGAATTGGAAGATATTTTTGGAGGATTTGAAGAAGCTGATGGGTGATGATTTTGAGTTTACCTTCATCTCTGACAAGCAGAAGGGGATTTTAGAAGGTGTTGACTATCACTTTCCCTTGTTTGAGCATAGAAAATGTGTCAGGTGAAGTGATTTATTTTCAGTTGTTAATCATTTCTTGTTTTGTTTTGTTCAGTTTTAGCATATGGCATATCTAAAAATCACTAATTATTGTTGGTTGGTATGGCAGACACTTGATGGCTAACTTTAAGGAGTACTACAAGGGGTTCAACATTCAGAATCATCTTTGGAATGCTTCCAAGTGTTATAAGATCAAACACTTTAATGTACGTTTCTAAAAGCTTGATTTCTTTTCACTTCTTGCAACTTTTATTCATGGGATACAGTTCATATTATGCTTTTATACTTACAAGTTATACTTTAATGTACATTTTTTTAGCAACATATGGATAAACTGGCAGCTGAGAGCCATTAGGCTGCAAGATGGCTCATGGATGAAAAGCCTAAAACCTGGTCAAGGGCTCATTTTCCAGATACTAGCAAATGTGAACACATCAACAACAACTTCTCAGAATCATTCAACAACATGGTCAAGAAATTAAAAGACAAGCCAATCTGCAAGTTGGGTTTGATGTATGGACAACTGGTGATGGGGCTTCTCAACAATAGGGGGAATGAGGCTACAAAATGGAAGGATGGTGACCTAATTCCAAAGGCAATAAAGCTGATTGAGAAGATGTGTGACTTGACTACTAATTTTCAATTGGATGGTGATGTGAGGGGGAAAGTATATGAGGTCACAAGTTTTCATGGAGCCATTTTTGTTGTCAATTTGGAAAAGAAGACTTGTACCTGCTTGCAATGCCAGCATGTTGTCTGTACCTTAAATCCATTAAGACCTGTTTGCGCCGAGTAAGATTATTTTCTTTGCATTTGTTTTATTTGTTTGTCCTTTTAGTCATATTAATATTTCTTTGTTTCATTTTTTTGTCCATATTGCTTTCTATGGGTGTTTACCTGTTGTTGTAGGTATTGTGACAAGTATTATTGGGTGGATAGCTATAAGAGAACATATGCACTATAGATTTACCCATTGTTGGGTCCAGATGATTATGAAAATGTATTGTGACCAGCATTACCTGCTCTTCACCTTATTTTATTTTATTTATTGTTTGTTGTGCAATAAAAAATATAGAGAATATGATTCTTTTTCTCAACCATTTATATAACTCCTTTTGTTTTCTTCTTCATATACAGATAGCCTTGAAAAAAATAATCAAGCCTCCAGTGAACATCAGGAAAACAAGTAGACCAGGGGAAAAGAGCATTAGAGCTTATGATGAACCTCAAACCACTGGAAAGAAAAGTAGAAGATGCAAGAGATGTGGATGTACAAGTCACTATGAGAAGACTTGTGCTGGAAGAGTAGTTGGATCCAATCTAAAGGAACCAAAGGCTAGAACATGTGTTGATGGTGATAATTACACACCTTATGAATCATCACTAATAAAGAAGAACAAGAAAGCTGTAAAAAATTGTTCATGGTTCATCTGCAGGAGCAAGTACCAGTGTTATAGGTGGAAAGAATACCAAATCCAAATATCAGATTTGTGTTGGTGAATCTTCTCAGCAAGGTGGTACAAGATCTACAGAGGAATGTGCAAAAGCTAATATTGGATCTTCTTCTCAGAAGTCATGTTTCAATCAGAATTTCAAACAGGTTGGTTCTATGAACAACAATGTTACATTTTCAGTGTCAGAACCAAATGAAAAGAAGAAGAATTCAAATAAGTACATGAAGTTGTGATTCCTTTTATTTTTGTTTATCTTTGTGGGTTTGTTGTTTTAAATCTGAAATTGAAAGACAATGTTTAGTTTAGTTTTAAGTTTATGAAACTTTGAATGACTGCAGTTTCTTTTGCAAAACAAACTCTGAAATATTTAAGACAATGTTTTCATTAATGAATTTTCTTTTGATTACATTTGAAGATTTTTCTTAAACTCATTACCTAATTCTAGTACTTTTCCTTTCAATGCTTCTTTTGTTTCAATAACTAGTGCATCTGAAGGCCATGTGAAAGCATTATAATCTTTTTCTTGCACACCAGGTAAGCTATGTTGAGATTGTGTTGATTCTTAGAAACCTTTAGTTGTAACTGTGAATTGCAGTTTTGTTTGAAACAGGGTTGATTGTCTAATGGGCAGTTACTGAAGCAATGATTTTCTTCTCTACATGCAATGCAATTATGTGGGCTTGTAAGTTTGATTTGAAAGTTCAGTAATTGCAGAAGAAGCATGATCAAACCACTCAAAGTAATTGCAGGTGGGATTCAAGCATTTGAAGAAGGCTCTACCATTTGATTGATCTGTTTAGATCTCAGTAATAATCTCACTCAATTATAAGGTAAATGTTTGCACCTTGAATAAACCCATGGGCAACTCTTTGTTTCATGATCTTCTTTATTATCACACATAAAACACTGCACGTTGATGCTGCTACTGCTGGAAGCTTGATTTGAAGAAAGATCACCACCACCACCCATAACTGAGATCTGAATGAAAAAGAGGCAGAAAATATGTGGAAGAAGATACGCTTTTATTGAAGATAATGCTACCGTTGGGTGTTGTGGGGGGAACTTTTTTGTTGGCATATTGCTGATGTGATGACGTGTATAGCATACATGTATTACACAGTCAGAACCGAGTCAATATGCAGACTCGTCGAGTGAGATTGAAACTCGATGAGTTGGAGGGGTTCCAAGGACTGATAAGTCTTTTTATCCAATTCTAACGGCGACAAAAAGGAGGATAACTGCCATTTAGCATTTTTTGTTTGTAACAGTTAAAACCAGCCTAGATTTGCAAAATTGAAAAAAAAAACGGGTTTGGGTTTGTAAACCTAAAAAAAAAACAGGCCTATATATGTTTTTTACCCAAGAGTTTTTATATGTGCCTAAGGTTGGTGCAACATTGTAACAAAAAGACTAAATGAAAAAAGATTATCTACTGAGAAATTTTTGGATTCCAGATGCACTTATAAGGGAAGATATCAAACAATCAATATTTAAATCCTTATAGCAAACTACCACAAAAAAACCAAATGATTGATTAGAATTATTAGGAAGGAAATATTTTGAGTTCCCTCCAAATTTCTGGTTGATAACCTTTCTCCATAATGCATTTTCCTCATTACTGTACCTCCATATCCATTTAGCATGCAAAGACTTATTCGTAAGTCTCAACTTTTTGATACCAACCCCACCTCCTTCTTTTGGCAAGCACACATGTTTCCAACCAACCCAACTTTTCTTTTCCTTCTGATTAACTGTGCCCCTAAAAAAGTTTCTCATTATCTTTTCCATTTGATTCTCCACAGAAGTAGGAAATTAAAAAGAGAGACAAATTGTATATAGGCAAGTTGGAAAGTTCGTTCTATATTAACATTAGTTTCCCTCACTTGGATAATACTTTCTATTGGAAATGCAAAATTTCTTTTGAAACTTCTGCAAAATAACATCCCAACCACCTATTGTCGTTGATTTACTGCCTAATGGAATTCCAAGATATTTCATTGGAAAAGCTGTTAATTGACAACCAAAAATAGTAATACTTCAACAACATTAAAAACATCTCTCATAGCGGCTAAAGCACATCTCTTGAATTTCACCTTTAACCCAGAAACAAATTCAAAACCTAGTAAAACATTTATAAGATTCCTAACTTGCTCACAATCATCATCTATAAAAATAATGAGACCGTCTACAAATTGTAGGTGGTGTATCTCATTATCACCTCTAGCGGGCCTAAAACCAAAAATCAAATTCAAAGAAGCACCCTTCTTGATTAACACTAACAAAACCTCTCCATAATAGTAAATAAAAATGAGGAAATAGGATCTCCTTGTTTGATACCATTACCACTTCTAAATAAACTAGAAGCTGACCCATTAATAGCCATTGCAAATCTTGTAAACGTTAGACACCAGCTAATCCAATTCCTCCATCCATTACCAAACCCAAATCTATAAAGAGTCGTGGATGGTGGTTTTTATGACAAGGACAAAAATTATAAATTTGCCTCTGACCTTGCATCGGAGACTACTCACTTTTATCATACTGATTGGACAACTCCTAAACCGATTGACCGCTAGTATAAAGCAATATTATCCTCAGGTTGAGACTGATCCTCGTTGCAATTACCCTTCGGATGGTCTCTGCCTATACAAAGTGTATATGCTACTGAAGGCATCGTATTTAATACATAGTTGTATCGAACATCGTCTCCAGTCGCAAACTCCCATGGTCGAGTTCCTTGACCATGTCATACTATAACTTTCGTATTCAAATTCTCACCTGCATGGCGTTATGCTCCGAACTTGGGCATGACATATTGCCGCAACCCACAACCCTAAGCTACAACCAAGTATGTGGCACAGTTGTCTGATAGACACATTTATGTGTCTGATTTGGTCTCAATTCTTGATTTTATACTTATTATGAGTTTTTATGTCTTTGTAGGTGTTTTTAAGGAAATAAGCTCTTGCGGAAAAATTAGCTCGAAAAGTGATATTTGCACCTCCTGAAAAAATTATTAAAGGCACCAAAGAAAAGTTATAAACGCACCCCGGAAAATTACTAAAGGCACCCCAAAAATGATAAAGGATCCTCGGGTGTTGGATAGGGGCACCCATTTCTTATCCATTTGAATATGGATTCTAGGGTGGAGAACCCGATATTTTGTGTGGGGATTTTGGACGAGTCTAAGGGAGATTTAATCGCTGCAATTGTTTGAAAATATCATGTTTAGTCAAAACAAGATTGGTAACTTGGGCTAGTCACGTGGAGTTATCGTGAAACAAAGTTGGAGAGATACACGGGATTTTGTTGGGGTTATTTTGGAAAGATTGAGCTTGTATACAACGTGTTAACTCACTCTTAGACGTATACCAGAATATATTTGAGTGTGTCTGCAGTACTTGAACACATAAGAAGGCAAGAAAGGAAAGAAAATATCCCGATATCATTTTTATTTACTGCCGAGTCATGGAGGGATTTTTTTGGAGTAATGAACGAGTTATTCTTAGCCCTGTTGAGTATAAATAGGATGTTGGGGTAGCATAGAAGGATATAGAGAGTTGCTGAGAGACGAAATCAAGAGTTGCAGAATTATTCTTCTGCTGGTGTAAACTGAAGAACACGAAGAACAAGACTTGCTGAACACAGTCGCAAAAACTGTCATTTATCTACAGTATATGCGACATTCCTTTGTAATCGTATATTCAAATCTGCAACGCTTAGTTTGAGTATGCAACATTACTTTGTAACAAGGAATCTGTAACGCCTAAAAAGAGTTGCAAATTCCCAGTTTAATTGATTTTTCCTGTTTTTCCTCAATAAAAACTCCCTTTGAGCTATGAAAAAAATAGTTTGAGCGTGTTTTCACCATGAGGAGATAAACCACATCACTAGGGCGACGGAGGAAGCCATTTTCCATACAATCATATGGTAATTTCAATTTAATTAATTTTCTGCAATTATTTTATGATTGTTTGCCCTAAGTTAATATTGATTAAATGATTATTATTAATTAGTTGTGTTTTCTCTTGATGGTGCATGCTTAGTCTAGGTATTTTGATGCATTATGCTTGCGATTAACAATTTTTGTTTTGAAAATCAATAATTTAGAATTATAATTTTTTTGTTGGAGCTACATTGTCTAAAATTGCATGATAAAAAATAATATTTGATCACATAAATATTGGTGAATGGTGGAATCCATAGCCTCGGTACTCTTAATCATTTTGACATCATCTTTGTTTAATTTTTTTCATTTTAATATTTAAAATTAAATCTAGAACCGGATCTTTACAAACCTTAATGAACCACTATTTCTTACCATTGTAAAAATCATATCACTGTCACGGCTTATGGGACCTTGGACAGCCACGACCAAGTCCGTGGCGCAGCTGCCACAACTTATGGGACCTTGGACAGCTATGGCCAAGTATGTGGAACAGCTACCAATGCTTATGGGACCTTGAACATCCATGACCAAGTCCCTGGCGCAGCTTCCACAGCTCACGGAACCTTGGCCGAGTCACGGCCGAGTCCATCGCATAACTATTATAGCTCATGGGACCTTGGACAGACATGGCCAAGTCAATATCATAGCTGCTACAGCTCCATGAGACCTTACCAATTCATGGCCAAGTCCATGGAATATATACTACTACTCCCATATATCATGGGTATGCCATGGACAAGTTCATGAACCCTAACATGGTTGCCAAGGGTCATCGCCAAGTAACGGCCAAACATACTTTGGCCCAACCATTGTGGTTGTCCAAACCACGTCCAAGTCTGTGTGGTTTAGATGACCATGGCCAACCTACGCCAAATATATTTCGGCACAACCACTATAGTTTGCCTACGACCAAACATACTTTAGACCAACCACCTTGGTTGGCCATGGCAAAGCCAGGGTCAAGTCTATGTGCCCTAGATGTCCATGGCCAATCCACGACCAATATTTTTTGGCGTAAATACTATGGTTGTCCTACGGCCAAACAAACTTTTTCCCAACCACTGTGATTGCCTATGACCAAACCACAGACAAGTCTGTATGCCCTAGACATCCACGAGCAATATATTTTGGCGCAACCACTGTGGTTGGAATACTACCAAACATACTTTGGTACAACCTTTGTGGTTGGCCATGGCCAAGCCACGACTAAGTCCGTGTGCCCTAGACGGTCATGTCCAAGCCACGACCAATATATTTTGGCGAAATCGATGTGGTTGGTCTACGACGAAATATACTTTGGCCCAACCACTGTGGTTGGCCATGGCCAAGAAACGGCCGGTACATCCACTATAATTCATCGCGACACTTTTTATTTCTCGTCCATAAACAACTCGTGACCATAGCAGTTCAAGTCCTACTACTGCGGAAATTTTATGGGACACAACGAGAATCAACATGTCTATAAAAGACATCCGGCATATAATGGCTATGACTCAGCCAAAGCAAGAAGTAGTCCATGACTCCACTAATTCCTACGAATGTCACATGGGGGGATTCTTCATGGGGTATTGGTATGGTGGTTTATAGCAACATGCGGCGTGGAAACATAAGTCTTTTTCTGACTTACTTATGCATGTGTTGAATGGTTAGGGAAGAGAGTATGATAGTTTTGTCATATATGTTCAAAATAGAGAACTCCTTTTACTTTTGATGAGTTAAAATCAAGACTGCTTACACACGAATGGTGGATTATTGACCAAGAACAAGTTAGTAATGTTATTTTTGATGCTCAAAATCCTTACTGCGTTCTATGGAAGGAACATTAATCCTAGTGTTGTATCTAGTTATGCTAAAAGTAATAATAATGGTAATAAGAAGAAAAATGGTTCTATATATACTTATGCAATAACAGAAATAATGGTGTGAAATTTTTGAACCATCATAATAATGGATATTCTACAAATGGTGATACAAGAAATGGGTCTTCATCAAATGTTGATACAAGAAAGGGTCAAACGGAATTTTCTCAGGCTGAATGTCAAATATGTAGAAATAAATGTCACTATGCTAGTAGGCGCCATTTCATATACTATCCACCACAAACTTCTGGTTTTTTCAGTATTTTAGAGTCCCAACCACAAGGAGATAAAAATATTACTAATAATTCTTCACAAATTTATATTGGTCTGCATATGAACATTGTTGATGCAAATGAAGATCCTTCTATATCAACACAATATTTATCTGATTCTAGTGCTTCTGCACATATGACTGGGGATTCTTCAGTCATTCACAATACTTCTTCTATAAAGGAGAAGACATAGTTGTTATTGGAAATGGTAAGTCATTAACTATCTCTTTAACTGGTAATTTTGGTTTGCACACTCATAATACTAGTTTCACGTTACAGAATATTTTGCATGTGCTAGATATGAAGCATATCTTGTTGTCGGTAACTAAATTTACTGCAGATAATAGTTGTTACTTTAGAATTGATCATAATGGTTACGAGATCAGAGTCTTATCCAATGATGTTCTTTTGAAAAAATGGAGGATAGTTAATAATATTTATACAATATCTTCTTCTACTTTGCATTACGATTTTTCATCATTATATTCTTTACCAGAAATATGGCATCATAGATTAGGTCATCCATCTATTAAAGTTATTCAGCAGCTTCACTCTTCTAAAAATATCATTCTAAACTCATCAAAATCTTCATCTCTATGTCACCCATGTCAAATTGCAAAGAGTAAAAGGTTTCTGTTTCAATCATCTCTTTCTCATGTCCTTTATCCCCTGTCTTTAATCCACTGTGATGAATGGGGTCCTTCACTAGTATGTTCTTTACAG
This sequence comes from Papaver bracteatum, assembly GCA_023529315.1. NCBI lineage: Eukaryota > Viridiplantae > Streptophyta > Magnoliopsida > Ranunculales > Papaveraceae > Papaver > Papaver bracteatum. The sequence continues at coordinate 551,871 of JAJJWX010003277.1, read as the reverse complement.
TTATAGATATTATAATCTTTTCATAGATAATTTCATTAGGTTTCATTGGATTTATTCAATGGTGTTGAACTCAGATGTTCCATTTTAAAGGGTTAACAGAAAATTTGTTTTCAACAAAAATATAATCATTTCAAACTGATGGTGTAAATGAAGTTGTTAAAGGTCCATTAGGAATTATCTTATAAATAATGGCATTGTTATTAGAATTTTGTGTCACAAAACCCCCGAAAAAAATGGTCTTGCTGAGAGAAAGCATGGACGCATTATTGAGATTGGTAATACTTTGCTTTTTAATGCACCTTGTCCAAAACATTTTTGGTTTAATGATTTCTTAACTATAACGTATCTTATAAATAAAATACTAACTCTACTACTTCAAATTAAATCTCCATTTGAGGTAGTTTATAAAGTTTTGCCAGATTATGCCTTTCTAAAGGTTGTTGGTATTTTTTGTTATCCTTCTTTGGGCCATTCTAGAACATATAAGCTTTCTCCAAAATATGTCAGTTGTGTTTTTATAGGATACATTTCTTTGCAAGACAAATATTAATGTTATGATCATGTGCTAAAAAAACTACATATTTCTAGAAATGTTGTTTTTTCTGAAAATTAATTTTATTACTCAAATGAGTTGAATTCATCTGATATCAATCCTACTTCTTCTACTCTCATAACTGAATTTCCTTATGATTCCACTTCTGCTCCTTTAGATTCCACTATAACTAGGTTAATGAGAGGCATTTCAAAGCCAAAAATTTATCAAGATCATGTTATGCATTGTTTTGTTAAACATCCCATACCTATTGCATCTTCTTATCTATTAGCTATTCCACCTGAGCCTAACATTTTTAAAAGTGCTATTAAAAATCATAGGTGGCAAGTCTCAATGATATAAGAACATACAACTTTGCAAGATAATGGTACTTGAGAATTAGTGAAACTTGAACCACACATGAATATTCTGGCTTGAAAGTGGTTGTACAGGATTAAGTTAAAAGCAGATGGTACATTGGATAGTTATAAATAAAAATTAATGGCTCTAGGTTATAATCAGCAAGATGGAGTTGACTATAGTGGAACTTTTAGTCGTGTGGCTAAGTCAACAACAATGAGAGAAGTAACAGATAATTAGAGTATGATGTGTCCAATGCATTTTTGCATGGTTATTTGAATGAAGATGTTTATATGGTTGTACCACAAGGTTTTGTTAATCCTGACTTTCCATATTATGTATATCATTTGAACAAGAGTTTATATGGGTTAAAACTGGCACCAAGAGCCTGGTTTGATAGATTTAATAATTTTCTACTCAAATTTGGTTTTTTTAGATCCATACCTGATTATTCAATGTTCATTTATACTTCGGCTTCTGATATGATGATTTTTCTATTATATATTGATGATGTCATTCTCACTGGTAATTTTGATAAGCTTATGAATTTATTGGTTCAAGTTTTAAGTGTTGAGTTTGCAATGAAACGGTTCGGTGATTTGAGTTATTTTTTGGGTATTTAAGCTGATAGAAATGTAGTTTTTATAGTACTTGTGCAGAAAAAGTATGCTTTAGAATTGTTGAAAAAAGCTAATATGCTTGAGTGTAAACCTTGTGATACACTAGTTGTAAAAGAATATAGAGTTTCTGTAAATGACGGTGTTTTATTAGAAGATGCAGCAAAATATAGAACCATGTTTGGAGGTCTACAACACAAAACTATTACAGGACCTGATATTGCTTTTTGTGTAAACTATGTGTCACAATTTATCCATGCTCCGACAAATATTCATTTTCTGTTAGTAAAAGGGATATTAAGGTATTTAAAATGAACTATTGGATTAGGTCTTATTTTGAGGAGAGGTGATATTAAATTTATGAGGGCTTTTACAGATTCTGATTGGGTGGGATGCCCTGACACAAGAAGATCAACATCTGGTTATACAATTTTTATTGGCAATTCATTGATATTATGGTCTAGTAAGAAACAACCAACCGTTTCTACATCTTATTTTGAAGGAGAATAAAAATGTTTGTCTGTTGATGCTTCTTAGTTAGAATGGTTATCTAATTTGTTCAAGGAATTACATATTTCGGTATATTTTCCAATATAGTTCAATTGTGACAATACTTCTGTAATTTGCTTGGTATCTAACCATGTATTCCATGCTATGACCACGCACATATAAGTACAATATCATGTGGTCATGAATTTGATTCTTAAAATATTTTTGAAGGTACAACATGTTGCATCTCAACATCAGCTTGCATATATTTTTACAAATGGTCTTTGTTCAGCTGCTTTTTCTACTTTGCTTCACCAATTGCTGGGGACTACTGCTACTAGTTTTGAATGTGTTGCAAATTTTCAGACTACTTTTTTTGTTTATGCTGAGGGAGAGTTCTCATCTGTTGCAGATTGTCAGACTACTTTTCATGTTACTTGAATTGTTTTTCTCTTTTGTGTTGTTAATTTTTTCCAAGTTCTTTATTGTGTATGCTGGTATGAACTTGCAGAGGGGGGGTTAAGAATTTTTATAAGTCAGGATAGTCTTGTCAAGTCAAAGTCTTTCTGACTAAGTCAATGTAATAGTTCTGTTAATACTGCCTGAAAGTTATAATTGTCTGTTACGTTTACATCCATTCAATAAAATTTTCATCTTCTTTCTTTTATTCTGATATTTTATGGAAACCATTCTATTAGATTTCCCATTCACACCTAACCTCTAAGAGAAGTCTGATTGTTGCGTATTTACTCGACAACTAAATTGTGAACGCGTAAATTACGATGGTATCTACGTGTTCACAAACAATGTTCGCACATATTAAAATTCACAGATTAGATGTAATATGCGTAAAGCGAAGTGAATATAACGATTCATCAACTCTGAGTCTTCGGACTCGTCCTCGTCTAATCGTATGTTTATCACTAACAATGTTCGTATAGTAAAGTAAATAGATACCGAAAAGTAATGTAAAGCTTATCATACAAAATACTGAATGAAGAGTGCGGAATGTAAGTGTTTAATGTAAATGAGACGAGTATTTACGCGGTTCAGCACTAAGGCCTACATCCACGGGGTTGGGAGGATTTCATTATGTGTAGATTGATTACAAATATAGTCAAATGACTTTGGAGTTTTAACTGAGGTTGCGGGATTAGGGAAACTACTTACTCTTCCTAATTCTCTCTCTTCTTCTTTTGTTTTTGAACCGACTTGCCCCTCTCTCTTAGTGAGGAGGGGAATTAATAGGGGTTTTGCCATGGGGTCCACTGATAAAAGTCGTTGTATTCTTATCGTCTTGTGCTTTGTGCCAGTACGCGGACCTCCTCGTCTTTCACGATGCCCCCATCGTTTCTTCCTTGCAGCCAAAGAGTTATGGTCGTGTCTCCTTTTGGTTGGCTGACACGTACACTGCTAGGGTGTTTAATGAAGGTGGTTGAGTCGTCTGCATGCGCCAGACCACGGTCTCCTACCCTTGTCATATCCGTGTCAGTTAGCTTGCTCCTGGCCGTCGATCTGGTACCTCTCTCGAGATGGGATAAAGCGAGTCTGAGGGTGTTTTCAGTGCTTCGCAGCAACATTCTATCTCGATACTCCTTGATTAGGCGCCATTTGATCTGCTAGATGAGGGCCCCTTCCTGATGATACACGTTTCTTGGCTGTATATACGTGGCATCATCTCTTGATGCTCCATGTCACATGTCTCCCACGTGTTTGACCGAGGACACGTGGCAAGTGGTGAAAATATGTGCATACAATTTGCACCTTTTCTTCTGACTTAAGGCGTCAGTTGAAGTTAGGGGAAAACCGTCGCATATTCCCCACTCCTCCAATAACCTCCCCTAGATTTCAGGGCGCATTTCCCATTATGCAATAACTTCTTGCAATAACTTCTCCTTGGGTGAAGGGACGGTTTCAATCTTCATTAATGTTTATAAGGGGGAAATAGAATGTGAAATAAATTTCATTCTCTGTCGGTCCTTCATTCTTCTTCCCTAAAATTTTCATTCTTCATTTTTGTCTGGATTATATTAACTGCTGCTGCTACCCTTAACTGTTACTGCCTTTGTTTTGAATACGACCCGTCCTTGATTTTATGGGTTCGTCTGTTGCTGTTGCTCGTTGTTTTTTGGGCGCATTCTTTCATCGTTTGAAACTCTTGGTATAGGTAAGATGTTGATCTTTGGTTTTGGTCTTGATTATTAGTTCAACTTCTGTTGCTGTGTTTTCGGCTCTGTGACGAAGAACACAGAAAAATGCATATACTTTCTCCCGTTCTTTATCACAAATGTTACGAATTCATAGTTGAAGAATTTCTCCCAGCGACGCAAGTTAGCTAGGGTTTTTAGTCTTCTCTTCTTTTTCCCCTTTTTTTAATATCGGATATCCATGATGAACTCTATAAAATTTAGCTTTTTGATCTTTGTTTGTGATTCTGCGAAACTTAGAACTTGTTTGTATGTCCCGCAGACATGGTTGATCATCAGCGGGTTCCTTATCAGACCCCGCCGTCTAGTCCTCACAGATCTCCTCCGTGTAGAGATCCGGAAATATCTCCTCTAGGAGGCTCTAGGGCCTCGCAAGCTGATCTTCGTTCACAAAGGGTCTCGTCCTCTTCGGGTCAGAGACATTCTTCTTCCAAAAAAGGAGATCCTCTGAGGGATCCTCCTGGCTCTAGGTATGCTGTTACCCGCGCTTCTTCTCGCCTACGTGATGAGTCTAAAAACATGCAGGCCATTCCACGCAGCGAAGCTTTGGATATTCCTCCCCTTCGTACCATGGCTCCTCCGATGCCTCAACATAATCCTCTACCTTCTCCTCCAGTGATTCCTTCCAAAGGAAATTTTTTCAAGGGTACTGCCTTGAAGATTGAACCACCTAAGAACATTCCTTTAAAAAGGAAATCTCCGGATACGAGTCCTTCAAAAGACTCCATGCTAAACCCTGCTGATGATAAAGACGCTGCACCGATTATACGAAGCGTCTCGGTTGGTAAGAAAAAAGTCACCTTCAAGCATATTGACCTGAAGATGTTTAAGGAGAAGCATGAACTTCAAGCTTTTGAGGTCCGTTTTTATGCTCCCGATGATGATATCACTTACGATCTTATCTCGAGATATCAATTATATGAGTTTCATCTGCTGACTACCGTGGGGGCCTTCGAGGCGGGTCTTATGTTTTCTTTGTATAAGTCAGGTGATTCTTTTTACTATGATATATTGGATGGTCGTGAGGGTTGTTCTACAAATACCCACAGTCGTTCTGTATCACAGTTGACTGGGAATTATCTACGTGCTTTGAAGGAGTGCTACCTTTGGAGCAAGGGAGAAACGAAGATGACTTGTTATGTCCCCGATCCTGCTGAGAAGGAATGGTATACTCCCCAGAATTTTAATAATTGCTTCGGGGATTATATTAATAGCAGGAACCGTAAGCCATGGAGTGTGGGTCTTCGTAATATTGCTGCTTCCCGTGGCGAGATTCATCTTTTAAGTGAGGTGAGCGATGCCAAGTTGAAGTATGTTCCTGGCACTGAAGGGTCTGCTAACAAGAAGATTTTCCCTCCCCATGAGAGGATTAAACGTGATCATGACTACGAGTGGCATGCCACCGTTATTGAGATTATTGGTCCGTGGGCTTGGGGTTGGATTCCTGGTCCCCGCGGATGGCGTCCTACTGCTGATAGTCTTCCTCGTGAGGTTGCTCCTGCTCGTTATGGAGATTTCTTCCCTTGGCGTCCGAACTTCGAGGGTATGAATTTCCCTTATGCCCTTGATGTTGTCGATGGCGATGAAGAAGAAAATTCAGATGATATTCTTCCTTCGAAGAGAACTGCGAATGTGAAGGTGCGGATCCTACCTATATTTTCCCCTTTTTTCCTTGTGTTAAAAAAGACTTTTGAGCAAAGGAAAAAATGTTGATTTGCTTCCATTGTTGTTCTGTATGTGACGAAGAAAAGAAGGATCGGTCCCAAGCGATCTTCCACCGTTGTATTGATGAGGCAGAGGTTCAAGAGGAGGTTACCAGTCCTGCTAACGAAGACTTTGAGGAAGATGAGGACATTTCCGATGGAGAGGAACGTACTGACACTTCTCCCCCTACCCACGAAGATGGTGGTGGTGTTGATGGTACCAAGAGTACCCCTGGTGGTAATGATGCTGAAAACGTTAACGTTGCTGGTGATGGTGGTGGGGACAAGACTGTCCAAGAATTCTCTTTTGGCCGAGTCTATTTCGCAGGGGAGACCTTCGATGTGAATGTTGTCATGGGTCTTGTTGAGGAGTTTTCTTTTCTTTCCCCAAACGATGATTGGGACGTGTTGGACACCTCTGGAAAGGGGAAAGCTTCATGTCCCCCGGTTGTGGATGTTGATGATGCTGGGACCTTTGTTAATGAAGCGGAGGGAGCAGTTAAGAAGGCAGCGGCTGTAAAGGTTCCTGTTGTTGGGGAATCTTCTACCGGGTCTCTTTCAGATGATTTCCCGCAATATTTGATGCAGGAGGGTGACGACGCTGTTCTTGCTTGGCTGAAGAAGAAAAATTTGATGTTTTTCCCGAACCCTGCTCCCATACTTGTTAGGGAGAAGAATTCTGATGCCTACACTCGTCGGATGATGCAATTATCCGCCGAAGATCATGTTGTGGAGGTGTGGGACAAGAACCTGAGGTCGCTGGAGGCTACCCTAGTGGTTGATCCTACCGCCACCGTCGTTGATATGATGGTATCAGTATGGTTATTTGGTCGGTTGTCAGCCGGTCAAATATAATTTCACTTTCTTACTTAACTAAAATAAAAGTAGTATGCGATAAGAAAGAGTTCGTATCCACAGAGAGGCTATTGTTGTTATGTAAATTTTCATATTCTTAGTAACCAAATGGGGGTTTTGAGTTATCAAAGCAATACAAATAAATTGAAGCAATAAAGTATTAAAATAATCAATAAGGAGAAAGTATTGGTCACGTGATAGTTTTATTCACAAACTTGAATTCTCAACAATGACTAGAATTGAAATTTTAATCTCTCATTTACTAAAAGTCCTAGGATACCTTGATCGCAAGAGTATCCCGCTAATTCCCTGATTTCATCACAACCACATTAAAATATGCATATGTGACTTCTTCCTAGAAAGCAACCTAAAGTGTAAAAGCACAATTAGATTTAACTCCCTAAAAGCAATATGTTCTCTGGAATAAGACTAATCAAGGCAATCAAAATGTGTAAAAGCATTAAATCGATTTAACCCAAGTTATGATTCATATGTGACTAGTAGGATATATCACTACAAGCACTACCCACATTTATGCTACTTAAAATCAGGGATAGACAACGTTATCGTATTGAAAACCCTAATATAGCTCTAGATATGAATGCAATCGGATTAATTCCGGACTCAACCAAATAAACAATCAAATCATAAACAATATGAACCATGAATCATAAACAGTAAATTATTGATAAAAAAACTAATACATTGAATCAAATCTTATTTGTGAAATCCACTTTATATCCCATAACCAAAAATAAATGTTTAGCTACTCATAGTTTTTGGATTCATCATATTCATATTCATAATCAATAATAAAAATGAAATGAAGAAGATGAAAAATAAACGAAAGCAAACCCTAGTCGCTGCTCTCCTCCAAAACTCCAGTAGAAAGATGTATCCCCAAAAAGAATAGAAACTTTTCCCTTTTATAGCTTTTCAACTTTCCAAAATTAGGTATTCAAAGCCCATGGTCCAAAATGCTCCAATAGTAAAATTTCACCAAGCCCACAAGTGTGGAAAAACCCAAGTAAAAATATGTCCCAAAAAGTGTCGTCGGAAAACCGAAAGTTGGCCGGAATCCGGCACCGGAATAATTCTTAGGTGACCGGCAAAGTCTACCCGGTCACCGGTCAATGAGTCAGCTCGGGTCAAACTCACTGAGTCAAGGCGAGTCAAGTCAGTGCAACTGGTTCAAAGTTCAGGCCATCTTGCAAGGCCAAACTCAATGTTGCACTACCCTTGTGCTTCAAAAGTGAAATCCAGCCATGATGGCTGTGCACCTCCTTAGCAACCACACCAACAAATGCAACCCTGAACCCATATCTGCAGCTGCAATCATCATGTCATCTGGCATCCATTCAGTTACAGATTTGTCAAGCCATTTCTACACAACACAGCTGCCACCATGTCTTTCACAGTTATAACCGTGTACAGACTGTAATCAATCCCTGTAACCTACTGCAATTCAGTGGCTCTACCACTCTCTCCAATTCAACATCAGTTGTTTCTTTCACTTCCAATACCTGCATTCCACCAAATCCCTTTAGCTCTTAACGGCAGTCTTCATCCATCTCTCTAACTTCAAAACCAGATCATCAACCACCAATACCAGTACCATCTTCTACACAGCCTCAGGCCAATTCCATTACATCACCTGAACCTTCTGTAGTTCATGCATTGTGACTGCAATCTTCTCCGCTTCTGTTTTATTCTCATTAACTTAATCTCTATAATCCTCACACCAGCTAACATCATTTTTTGCAGCTCTCTAGCACACAACTCTCAGCTGTATCAACACCTCAGCATTAACAGCTTCACAAATGCAATTCAGTCCTTTCTCGGCTATATTACTGCTTCAATTCTCAGTTCAGCTGCAACCGTAACTCCAAAAGTCATACAAATTGAACATCAAACATCCTAACCATTTATTCTGTAGCTTACTAACTCAGAACCATCACCGCACAAGTATATACCACCACCAGCACCTGCAACATCTCAATGCCACCAGACCAACTTCCATTGCTCTACCAACAACTCAACCATCACTGCCATTTGTAATCCCCAGTGCCTTCACCTCAGCTGCCATTCAGTTAAGCAGCAAACCCAGCACCGAGACCTTGTAATTTCTCCAGCTCTATCTTGAAATCAATAGCACCATCGAAACTGTCACCGCCTCAGTAGAAACTGCAACTGCATCAACACTGACCCAAGTTTCCATATAGCTCATCCCCCTGCATCATCTGCCACCTTATTGCAGCTTGTAACTCAGCTCTGTAATTCCGTAACTACAACTCTCTCATAATATTCACCACACCTTCTAGTTCATAACACAGCACCAACACATCTGTAACACAGCTAAGCTGCTGCAACAACACCAACTTCTCTTCCATCTGACACCATCTTCATCACCAGATAGCTGTTGCAATCCACCACTAACTGCATTCACTATAGCTCGTACATCCATAATAGACCTGGCAATTAGGGTCAAAACCCGCGGGTCAACCCTAACCCGACCCGTGTAAAAACGACTCGTGCCAACCCGCTGACTAAACAAGTCGGGTTAGGGTTAACGTTTTCAGGACCCGCTGGTAAACGGGTTGAACCCGCATAACCCGCGGGTTAACCCGTCAACCCGTCAAATTTATTAAATTTTCATTTAAACTATGAATTCCAGGTTGTGAGCACAAAATTATCGTAATTAAATTGATTTCCCAACCATTTAACCAAGATCTCAATAAAAGCATTATTGGGTTTCTCTTTTCTTCGATCAATATCAATAGATAGTACACACTTTCAAAAATGAATGAGATTTCTTAATCACCAATCAATATAAATAAACGCACCCATTACTAAATTTTGAATCACAAATAAGTAAATCTAAGATTCCATCAAAATGTAATGAAATAATTAATAATACAACAATCTAATATTAGTCATCAGTATTAAGTACCCATTTATACTTGTACTCCCGTTAGATTCAACCAAAGAACAATAAAGTTGGAATACAAAAAGAAGGATAAATAAGGTTGAAAACTTGAAATCGATAAACTCTTCTATTTTGTATCCATTAATTAGTACCCGACCAACAACTTTTCTCTTCTGTTTCATTCAGATCCAATGAATTATCTTGTTCTTTCAAAATTTCCTGCTTCTGAGTGTAAAGAACATATTTCGATTAGAAAATAGAAGTGGGTTTCTGATTTTTAAAGGTTTTGTTGTGTTTTTGGGTAGTGGATTTAGCTTGTACACTAATAATTAAAATATTTCTAGGAAGTAAAATGGTTTCAGATCTGTACGAAGTACGAACAAGAAGAGGAGACAACGCTCTGAAGAGAAACCAAGGAGATAGGGTTGGGAATCTTAGGAGCTAGGATAATGGGCGTGTAAATCGGGAGATAGAGTACCGACCTATTATATAGTATTCAATTTAGTCATGGATAAATAAGTGAACTAATTAATTCTTATCAAAAATCCACCAGCAGTAGAGTGGTTATAGTGTCATTTAATAACATAAAGGTTCAAGGTTCGAACCACAATACAATAATTGTTTTTTCTTTAATCAAAGTATAAGATGAAACTTTTGACGTCTAATAACTAGGGTCAACCCGCCAACCCGTCGAGCTGACCCGTATAGGGTTAGGGTTGAGAAATATGAACCCGTTCAGAGATAGAGTCGGGTTAGGGTTAATCATATTCAACCTGTAATCCGTCTAACCCACCACGGGTTGACCCTAACCCGGCCCGTTGCCACCTCTAATCCATAACCCTTAGTAATCATCAACAACATTCATTTGTTTTAGCTTCCATCATTCACCAGTACCCTTCATATCTCCATTTCCTGGGATGTACCTGCATCTGAGTCACCAACTGCAACTCTCTCTTGCAGTTCAAACTCAAATCCCTGCAATTCACTGCCACCAGCCAACAACATCATCCATTTCTTCCCTGATTTTCACATAGCAATACCACCTGAGCTTGACTTCCATTGCTCAGCATCACCAACACATAGCAGTACCACCCGAATCAATATCAACCCACTTATTAACAACAAACTCAAATTCTTCTTCTCTAACATCAACTTCAATCACAAAACCAAAGCCCTTTTTTTTGAAACCCTAATTTCTTCATTAATCTTCTCTGAATCTACTGGAACTTCAACTCCAAGTTATACCCATCTTCTCGAATCAGTAGCACCACCTTCTAATTCCACAAAACAAACATCCCATGCTTCCATTACAATAGAAACCCTATCAACTCAAAACCAACAGAACCGCATCTCATTGATTCACAACACCCAACAACACAATAACCTAAATCTTCTCATAACTCATATTCAAACCCTAACCATCAAATTCATCTCAATTCCTTCATTCCCATGAAGAACAGCAACACCAGTAACCTTAATCTTCTGATTTTTTCTTGACTTCAAATTACCAACAACAACCATTGTTCTTCCCTGTCAATCTGATAACAGATTCAGAAATTCTCAAAAAAAAAAAGCATCAATCCCTCAATGTCTCAGCTTCACGATCTTACCACCAACCTACTTCACTTTCTCTGAATTTCAGACAAAAGATTGCGCAGCCGTTTCTCAATTTTTGTTTCTCAGAATTTTTGGAAAATGGTAATAATGAAGAGAAACTCAATTTAGGATTACAACCCAGGGGTGGATTTAGGATTTATCCACCCCAGCTAACAGGATAAGGGGTACTAGGCTACTAACTCATATATGGCTTGTCGGTTTCTGGGAACTGACTGCCTACTCCCTTGCTCAACTCAACCGTCAGTTTTGAGCAACTGATAGTTCATCTTCACCTCCTCTTTGCGCACGTCAGCCCGCTCCAAATATAGCTCGCATGTGAATTGAAGTGTTTGCCTTTACGCTCCAAATAAACGTTTTCTCCTTCTTTTGCTCCCAAGGACTCCATTGCACCTAATCACTCAAAACTAAACATAAGAGATGCAATTCCCAAGGATAATAGCAAAGAAAGCATAAATACTAGATATAAAATTAGGTGTTTTATAGCACCTATCAAATTCCCCCACACTTAGACTTTGCTAGCCCTCGAGCAAATGAAACAAAACTTATTCTAAAGGATACATAAATCTCTCGTGAGTGTTTACTAGAGAAATACCCACAAAACCTATATTTCCAACTTGCAAGTTCTCCGAAATGATAGTATCCATCGCGCTAAGAAGACATAGAGATTCTGCACACTAGTCATAAGAAGTTAGACACATATATGAACACAATCTCATCCTTAAAAGTTGAGAGAGAAATAACCATCCCTTATCGAAAGAAATTCGGGTTCGGAGTGATCAAAAGTCTTGACTCTGCCTCACAAGAAAGGGTTTTATGAAATTGCTCTCAATAATAAACAGCTCTTTATGGGTCACACATGTGTCCAGGTAGGAATGAAGAGAGAATCCCGTGACACGTTGAATAGTAGGAAGGCAAAACCCTCCGAATTGTTTTGAAAACCCACATCTTTTATTCATTTTGAAAACTCTTTTTTCTGACGATCTCTAAGAAAGGAAATCAACCACTTAACGAAGGTGGGAATATGCTTACTTACCTAGTTATCCGTTCGGCGTGCAGTTAGCACCACTCTCATAGCATCCATAGAAACGTCTTCGGTCTTCGTCTCCGGTCTTCAACTCTTGATGATGAAATCTTGAACTTCGTAGAATCTTGACAATGTGACTCTTTCCTCTAATTCTTGTTGCTTAAAACTTCACTATAGATATTTCTTCTTCCATTGGCTTTATTGAATTAATGCAAAACTAAAAACGAACTAAACAAACCAAAATATGATACAATGAATTTTATTTTTATTTTTTTCAGTTATTTTTTTCAGTTTTTTTTTTTTTGAGACAAGATAAATAAAGTAAATACAAAATGAAAACAAACAAAAAAGTAAAACTAATGATGAACCAAATGAACTTTTCTCTTGTGTCTTTTTTTTTCCATTTTTTTTTTTGACAAGAGAAGCCAAAACAAATACAAATAAATAAAAAATAAAAATGCAAGTACAAATGCCATGGTGTGAGTACTTTACCGCTTGATTCTTCACAACTTGTATGTCTCGATATCATAAACTTCTTGAATTCTCATCTTGATAATCTTCACTCTTGTACAATAGTCTTCAACTTGTAAAAATTCTGCTCCTTGTCTTGTTGCTTTACTTGAATCTGAAATCTGCTCATTTTTGTACTGTTGCTTGTAAACCTTGAACGTCTTCAACTTTCCTTCGAATTTGTGATGTTCCTATTGTTGATGATGATGGTGTTTCTATGGACATGTTGGTGTAGTGAGAGATAAAGTGGATGGTGCTAACTGCGAACAAGATTACAAGTGGTATGTAAGTTAGCAATTCGATGTCACCATCATGATTGATAAAATAGCACTCAAGAGATCAAAATAGTGCTTCTATTGGTGGGAGGTTGGGTAGCTCACCATTCTACCCGGAGTTTACGTACGGTGACACACACTCTAAAGACACATATTTAGACAGGTACAAAGAAATGTAGGTCGGTGCCTCTCATGATGTAACATGGGTAGTCTCCACTATAGGGGACCACTACTCTACTACCGAATTCAGTCTGCACCTTATTTTCCACTGGCATGGTTAAATCCAACTTTAAATCTCATAAAAGTAAGAAACCCGATCATGTTCTCTGTCATCTCTAAGTTCAGTCACTCTTATGAGAATCTCGATGTAATCTTAGCGACATGTATACTATGTGACTCTAAACTAACCACAAGTTGGAGTTTTCCTTCACTAATTTACACAAAAGTTGAAATTTTTTAAAAATTTACAATGCAAATGCTTAACCACTCCCCCACACTTAAACTTTACATTGTCCTCAATGTAAATTGAGTCATCCAAAGTAAGTTAAGTTGGGAAATTATGCATGAAATATGACAAGAAATCAGAAAAATAAAATACAAGATAAGAAAAAAACTAAAAACAAGATAAGAAAATAAGAATAAGACAAGAGATACTCATCCTATGGGTTGCTTCCCATTTAGCGCTTGGTTTAAAGTCGTCGGACCGACTATCTCCTTACTTTCTATGACTCCTCCAGAGGGAGAGCATCCACAAAATTAGATCCTTCGACCACTTCGGAAGTGAAATTCTCATAATATGGTTTCAACCGGTGCCCATTAACTTTAAGTTCCTTGCCTGTACCTATGATACGAATTTCTACTGCACCATGAGAAAACACATTAGTAACAATAAAAGGTCCAATCCATCGTAACCTTAATTTACCCGGAAATAAATGCAAGGGAGAATTAAACAAAAGCACTTTCTGCCCAATACAAAATTGTTTTCTAGGAATCATAGTATCATGAAAGGCTTTCGTTTTCTCCTTATAAATGCGAGAGCTTTCAAATGCATCATTGCGAAGCTCTTATATCTCTTGGAGTTGTAGCTTTCTTTGCTTTCCAGCCCCATCCATCTCCATATTGCATTGCTTAATCGCCCAAAAAGCCTTATGCTCAATCTCCACGGGTAAGTGACAAGGTTTACCATACACAAGCCTAAAGGGAGACATCCCAATAGGTGTCTTGTATGCGGTTCTATAAGCCCACAAAGCATCATTTAGTCACATGCTCTGATCTATCCTTGTTGGATTCACCGTCTTTTCTAGAATGAATTTCACCTCCCGGTTGGAAACCTCGGCTTATCCATTTGTTTGGGGATGATATGGTGTTGCAATCTCGTGCGACACATTGTACTTCTTCAACAATCTTTGTAAAATCCTGTTTTTGAAGTGAGAACCCCCATCGCTAATTATGGCTCTTGGAATTCCAAACCTTGCAAAAATGTTAGCTTGCACAAAATCTGAAACAACCTTGGAATAATTAGTTGGGGTGGCCTTAGCTTCCACCCATTTAGAGACATAATCAACAACAAGTAAGATGTAAAAATTCCCATGAGAGTTGACAAAAGGACCCATAAAATCAATACCCCATACATCAAAAACTTCAATAAATTGAATAAAAGTTTGTGGCATTTGATTTCGGGCACCTAGATTGCCTGTTCTTTGGAACCTATCACAAGTTGTACAAAATGTGTATGCATCCTTAAACAAGGTTGGCCAATAGAAACAGCTTTCAAGTACCTTGTGACCGGTTCTCTTACTTCCAAAATGTCCTCCGCAAGCATAAGAGTGACAAAATGACAAGATAGAATTAAACTCAGATTCGGGAATGCACCTTCTTATTACTTGGTCGCTGCCATGTTTCCATAAGTATGGATCATCCCATATATATTGGTTTCCTAACCTCTTAAGTTTTTCCCTCTTAGCACGAGACAATTACTTTGGGATTTGTTTAGTTACCAAGTAATTCACAATATCTGCATACCATGGTTCTCCAAAGGCAATTGAGAATAGTTTCTCATCCGGGAAACTATCACGCAATGGGATAGCTTCCTTGTCCACATAAAGACAGCTCAAGTGATCCGCAACGGTGTTCTCAATTCCTTTCTTGTCTTTGATTTCAATATCAAACTCTTGCAAGAGTAAAATCCATCGTATGAGCCTCGGTTTCACTTCTTTCTTCATTAGCAAGTACCTAAGTGATGCATGATCAGAAAAAACAACAACTTTTGTACCAATTAGATAAGAGAGAAATTTCTCCAATGCAAATACAATATCTAAAAACTCTTTTTCAGTGGTTTTGTAGTTTTGTTGGGCTTCATTTACGTTCTAGAAGCATAATAAATGGCATGAGGTATTTTCCCCACACGCTGCCCAAGAACCGCACCAACCGCATAGTCACTTGCATCACACATGATCTCAAAAGGCTTGTTCAGATCCGGTGGTTTAATGATAGGGGATGAAATCAAAATTTCTTTTAAACAATTGAATGCCGCCATACACTTTTCATCAAAGTTAAAAACCACATCTTTTTGCAATAAATTGCAAAGTGGTGATGCTATCTTGGAAAAGTCCTTGATAAATCTACGATAAAAACATGCATGACCAAGAAAAGAGCGTATCTCCCTCACCATAGTGGGAGGGGTTAGAGCACGAATAAGGTCTATCTTAGATTTATCAACTTCCAAGCCTTTAGAATATATTATATGGCCTAAAACTATGCCATGAGTTACCATGAAATTGCACTTCTCCCAATTTAGCACAAGGGTTGTTTCAACACATCGTTCAAGGATTAATGACAAGTTGTTTAAGCAAAGGTCAAATGAATCACCAAAGACACTAAAGTCATCCATAAACACTTCAATGATGTTTTCAACATATTCGGAAAAGATACTTACCATACACCTTTGAAAGGTAGATGGAGCATTGAACAAGCCAAAAGGCATCCTTCTATACGCAAAAGTGCCGAAAGGACAAGTGAAAGTGGTTTTCTCTTGGTCCTCCGGTGCTATCACAATCTGATTGTAACCTGAATAACCATCAATGAAACAATAATAAGCATGTCCAGCTAAACTTTCAAGCATTTGATCAATAAAAGGTAATGGAAAATGATCCTTCCTAGTGGTGGCATTCAATTTTCTATAATCTATACAAACTCTCCAACCGGTTTGCACACGAGTTGGGACAAGTTCATTCTTATCATTCTCTACCACCGTTACACCTGATTTCTTTGGTACAACTTGTACCGGGATCACCCACTTGCTATCGGATATGGGGTAGATAACACCCACTTCCAAAAGATTGAGTATCTCCTTTTTCACAACTTCCATCATGGGAGGGTTCAAACGACGTTGTGCTTCCCTTGTAGGCTTTTCATCGTCCTCCAAACGAATCTTATGCCTACAAACGGCGGGGCTTATACCCTTGATATCAGCAATTGTCCATCCTATGGCCGTCTTGTGCTTCCTTAGCACCCTTATAAGTTTTTTCTCCTGTAATTTACTAAGCTCGTTAGAAACAATCACAGGTAAATCTTCATTGTCACCCAAGTACAAGTACTTTAAGTGACTTGGAAGAGGTTTCAATTCCAACTTTGGAGATTTAACAATAGAAGGTAAAAGCTTTTCATCACTGCATGGTAAAGAAATAAAAGAGATATTATGAGTTTTCGGACATCCTTGTAGTGAGTTAATATCACCAAGGGCTTCCTTGACTTCGTTACCACACTCTACACCATCATCCATGGATGTAGTTAAAACAGTTTCCAAAGCATCATCACCATTCAATTCAAACACTTTTTGTGCCAATGCATCCATAACATCAATGGATAAACAAGAGTGAACATCACTAGGATATCTCATCGTCTCAAAAATGTTGAAACGTATTATTTCTCCGTCAAACTCCATAGTCAACGTTCCCTTATCCACATCAATAATGGTTTTAACCGTTTTCATGAAGGGGCGCCCAAGTAGCAATGGAAGAGACGAGTCTTGTGAACCTTCATCCATCTCTAACACACAAAAGTCAGCTGGAAATACAAGTTGATTAACCTTCACAAAAATATCCTCAACAATACCCATTGGGTAAACATTAGAGCGATTGGCTAATTGCAACACAATTTTAGCCTTTTTCAAAGGACCTAGATTAAGTGAATTATACATGGACGCCGACATAACATTAACGGATGCACCTAAGTCTAACAATGCTTTGTTAAAAGTGGTGTTACCAATTGTGACGGGAATGTCAAAGCTACCGGGATCCTTGCATTTCAGTGGGAGTTTGTGTTGTAAGATTGCCAAAGCATTATCCCCCACACTTAGCACTTCATTGCCTTTAAGCCTTTTCTTGTTGGTACACAAGTCCTTCAACACTTTTGCATACTTGGGAACTTGATTGATAGCATTAATGAGCGGTATGTTCACATGAATCCTCTTAAGAACGTCTAAGATATCCTTTTCTAGTTCCGCCTTCTTAGAACTTGCAAATATGAGAGGAAAAGGTATAGGAGGAACATAAGTAGAAACCGGAGTTTTAGAGTTAGGAATAGGTACCTCAGGTGTTTGGGGAATTTCATCCCTCTTTTACTCCAAAACCGGCTCCTTTGGAGCTTCCTCTTCACCCAAATCAACAAATTTGGGTTGCTCAAGTTGTGTACCACTTCTCAACGTAATAGCATTGACACTCTCTTTTGGGTTAATGGGTTGAGAAGGGAGTCTCCCACTATTTTGTGCCTTCAGTTTGTTGATATCATTCGCCATGGAGCCCACTTGAGTCTACAACTCCTTGATAGCACTCTTAGTTTCTTGTTGACTTTCTTTGAACATGGTATAAATACTTTGCATCATTGTTTGTAACTTTGCATCGATATCAGAACCTTGGTTTTGAACCGGTTGTTGTGGTTGCTGAAATTGTTGCTGTTGCGATTGGAATTGTTGTTGTTGCGGTTGAAATCCACTCGGACGGTTGAAAGTAGGTTGTTGAACCGCACCTTGCTTGTTGGCATAGCTGAAATTTGGATGATCTCTCCATCCCGGATTGTAGGTGTTGGAATAAGGATCATACCGTCTTTGAGGGTTTGGAAAAACCACATTAGCTTGCTCCAACTCTTCACCATACGAAGGTAATATAACCGCAACCATCTTTTGCATCATTTGTTCCATATTGTCCATCCTTTGATCACAGTGTGATAATGATGAATCACTAACTTCATGCACTCCCCTAACCATTAGTTCATCTCTTGTGTAGAATTATTGCGAGTTTGCATCCATGCTTTCAATCAACTCGGCAGCTTGGGCCACCGTCTTGTTCACTAGTGCACCACCACCCGCTGCATCAAGAAGATATATATCACTTGATTGAAGACCTTCGTAGAAGTATTGGATTATCATAGCGTCGTTGAATTGATGGTGAGGACATCTTGCCACCAATCTATTGTATCGCTCCCAACATTCATACAAAGATTCTTCCGCATGTTGATTTATTCCACAAATCTCTTTGCGAATTTGAGTAGCCTTTGACGCAGGAAAATACCTCTCTACAAAGAGTTTCTTCAATACGTTCCATGTAGTGACACTTCTGGATGGCAAACAATACAAAAAATCCTTAGCGCTGTCCACCATAGAAAATGGAAAAACTTTCAACATTGCACCATCAGCTTCAGTCTCCGCTGGAAGCATGGCTTTAACAATGGTATGGAACTCCATGAGATGCTTGTTTGGGTCTTCATTCACCATGCCATGGAACTTTGGTAACTCTCTAAGCAACCCCGGCTTGATCTCGAAAGTTAAGTTTGTTTGGATACACCATTGTTGTGCATCAAGCCTATGAGAAGACAAATCCTTGAGTGTCCGATTTGCGTCACCCATTGCTTCTTCTTCTTCAACTAGTGGTTCTTCTACAAATGGAACCTCTTGTTCTCCTTCTAGTTGTAATTCTTCTTCCACTTCTAACTCTTGCACTTCCGGTATGTCTTGACTTGGTTAGAGTATTGTGCCTCTTCGAGTAGCAATCCCTCACCTTGGATAGTTCCAATCTAAGAAGCCAGGGATTATGTACCTGAAAATAATTCTCGCAAACAAGTAAGAAACAAGATAAGGAACAAAAAGCAAGATAAAAGCAGAAATTGTAAAAAGAAACTAAAAACTTAATAACAAGCCGTTTTCCTCCCCGACAACGGCGCCAAAATTTGGTCGGCTGTCAGCCTGTCAAATATAATTTCACTTTCTTACTTAACTAAAATAAAAGTAGTATGCGATAAGAAATAGTTCATATCCACAGAGAGGCTATTGTTGTTATGCAAATTTTCAGATTCTTAGTAACCAAAGGGGGGTTTTGAGTTATCAAAGCAATAAAAATAAATTGAAGCAATAAAGTATTAAAATAATCAATAAGGATAAATTATTGGTCACGGGATAGTTTCATTCACAAACTTGAATTCTCAACAATGACTAGAATTGAAATTTTAATCTCTCATTTACTAAAAGTCCTAGGATACCTTGATCGCAAGAGTATCTCGCTAATTCCCTGATTTCATCACAACCACATTAAAAGATGCATATGTGACTTCTTCCTAGAAATCAACCTAAAGTGTAAAAGCACAATTAGATTTAACTCCCTAAAAGCAATAAGTTCTCTGGAATAAGACTAATCAAGGCAATCAAAATGTGTAAAAGCACTAAATCGATTTAACCCAAGTTATGATTCATATGTGACTAGTAGGATATATCACTACAAGCACTACCCACATTTATGCTACTTAAAATCAGGGATAAACAAATTTTTCATATTGAAAACCTTTATATAGATCTAGATATGAATGCAATCGGATTGATTCCGGACTCAACCAAACAAACAGTCAAATCATAAACAATATGAACCATGAATCATAAATAGTAAATTATTGAGACAAAACTAATACATTGAATCAAATCTTATTTGTGAAATCCACTTTATATCCCATAACCAATAATAAATTTTTATCTACTCATAGTTTTTGGATTCGTCATATTCATATTCATAATCAATAATAAAAATGAAATGAAGAAGATGAAAAATAAACGAAAGCAAACCCTAGTCGCTGCTCTCCTCCAAAACTCCAGTAGAAAGATGTATCCCCAAAAAGAATAGAAACTTTTCCCTTTTATAGCTTTTCAACTTTCCAAAATTAGGTCTTTAAAGCCCAAGGTCCAAAATGCTCCAATAGTAAAATTCCACCAATCCCACAAATGTGGAAAAACCCAAGTAAAAATTTGTCCCAAAAAGTGTCGCCGGAAAACCGAAAGTTGGCCGGAATCCGGCACCAAAACAATTCTCAGGTGACCGACAAAGTCCACCCGGTCACCGGTCAACGAGTCAGCTCGGGTCAAACTCACTGAGTCAAGGCGAGTCAATTCAGTGCAATTGGTTCAAATTTCAGGCCATCTTGCAAGGCCAAACTCAATGTTGCACTACCCTTGTGCTTCACAAGTGCAATCCAGCCATGATGGTTGTGCACCTCCTTCGTAACCACACCAACAAATGCAACCCTGAACCCATATCTGCAGCTGCAATCATCATGTCATCTGGCATCCATTCAGTTACAGCTTTGTCAAGCCATTTCTACACAACACAGTTGCCACCATGTCTTTCAAAGTTATAACCGTGTACAGACTGTAATCAATCCATGTAACCTACTTCAATTCAGTGGCTCTACCACTCTCTCCAATTCAACATCAGCTGTTTCTTTCACCTCCAATACCTGCATTCCACCAAATCCCTTTAGCTCTTAACGGCAGTCTTCATCCATCTCTCTAACTGCAAAACCAGATCATCAACCACCAATACCAGTACCATCTTCTAAACAACCTCAGGCCAATTCCATTACAGCACCTGAACCTTCTGCAGTTCATGCATTGTGATTGTAATCTTCTCCACTTCTGTTTTATTCTCAATAACTAAATCTCAGTAATCCTCACACCAGCTAACATCATTTGTTGCAGCTCTCTAGCACACAACTCTCAGCTGTATCAACACCTCAGCATTAACAGCTTCACAACTGCAATTCATTCCTTTCTCGGCTACATTACTGCTTCAATTCTCAGTTCAGCTGCAACTGTAACTCCACAAGTCATACAAATTGAACTGCAACCATCCAAACCATTCATTTTGTAGCTTACTAACTCAGAACCAGCACCGCACAAGTACATACCACCACCAGTACCTGCAACATCTCAATGCCACCAGACCAACTTCCCTTGCTCTACCAATAACTCAACCATCACTGCCATTTGTAATCCCCAGTGCCTTCACCTCAGCTGCCATTCAGTTAAGAAGCGAACCAAGCACCTGGACCTTGTAATTTCTCCATCTCTATCTTGAAATCAACAGCACCATCGAAACTGTCACCGCCTCAGTAGAAACTACAACTGCATCAACACTAACCCAAGTTTCCATATAGCTCATCCCCCTGCATCATCTGCCACCTTATTGCATCTTGTAACTCAGCTCTGCAATTCCGTAACTGCAAATCTCTCATAATATTCACCACACCTTCTAGTTCATAACACAGCACCAACACATCTTAAACACAGCTAAGCTGCTGCAACAACACCAACTTCTCTTCCATCTAACACCATCTTCATCACCAGATAGCTGTTGCAATCCACCACTAACTACATTCACTATAGCTCGTACATCCATAACCCTTGTCAATCAACATCAACATTCATTTTTTGTATCTTCCATCATTCACCAGTACCCTTCATATCTTCATTTCCTGGGCTGTACCTGCATCTGAGTCACCAACTGCAACTCTCTCTTGCAGTTCAAACTCAAATCCATGCAATTCACTGCCACCAGCCAACAACATCATCCATTTCTTCCCTGATTTTCACATAGCAGTACCACCTGAGTTTGACTTCCATTGCTCATCATCACCAACACATAGCAGTACCACCTGAATCAACATCAACCCACTTATTAACATCAAACTCATATTATTCTTCTCTAACATCAGCTTCAATCACAGAACCAAAGCCCTTTTTTTTAAACCCTAATTTCTTCACTAATCTTCTCTGAATCTACTGGAACTTCAACTCCAAGTTATACCCATATTCTCGAATCAGTAGCACCACCTTCTAATTCCATAAAACAAATATCTCCTGCTTCCATTACAACAGAAACCCTATCAACTCAAAACCAACAGAACTGCATCTCATTGATTCACAACACCCAACAACACAATAACCCAAATCTTCTCATAACTCAGATTCAAACCCTAACCATCAAATTCATCTCAATTTCTTCATTCCCATAAAGAACAGCAACACCAGTAACCCTAATATTATGATTTTTTCTTGACTTCAAATTACCAACAACAACCATTGTTCTTCCCTGTAAATCTGATAACAGATTCAGAAATTCTAAAAAAAAAAAACCATCAATCCCTCGATGTCTCAGCTTCACGATCTTACCACCAACCTACTTCACTTTCTCTGAATTTCAGACAAAAGATTGCGCACCCGTTTCTCAATTTCTGTTTCTCAGAATTTTTGGAAAATGGTAATAATGAAGAGAAACTCAATTTAGGATTACAACCCAGGGGTGGATTTAGGATTTATCCACCCCAGCTGACAGGATAAGGGGTACTAGGCTACTAACTTATATATGGCTTGTCGGTTTCGGGGAACCGACTGCCTACTCCCTTGCTCAACTCAACCGTCAGTTTTGAGCAACTGACAGTTCATCTTCACCTCCTCTTTGCGCACGTTAGCCCGCTCCAAATATATCTCGCATGTGAATTGAAGTGTTTGCCTTTACGATCCAAATAAACGTTTTCTTCTTCTTTTGCTCCCAAGGACTCCATTGCACCTAATCACTCAAAACTAAACATAAGAGATGCTATTCCCAAAGATAATAGCAAAGAAATCATAAATACTAGATATAAAATTAGGTATTTTATAACACCTATCATCATCCTCAGCAGCGGATGCTAGAGCTACGATGTGTTTTTAATGTTTACTTTTCTGTGGGTATCCCACGGTGCTCTGACCTGATGCCTCTCTATTTTCTGGAATGTAGGTAATGAAGAGCGAATACTGTAATCATAACTTGTACCAATTTTTAAGGCCAAGTCTCTTAAGTTAGAGGGTAAGCTTCGTCACAGAGAGGAGGAGGTAGTTGCGGCTGAGTCGGTTATCTCCGACAGAGATAAGGAGATAAGTGAGTTGAAGAACCGTCTTAAAGGGAAAGAGCAGCTGGGCAACAAAGAAGAAAGGCTTCGTCTGGAGCTTGCTATGGTGCGTAGCGAGTTGGAGGGTGTTCGAAAAAATGCTTCATCTTTCACAGGTTTGCTTCTTTTATTCTTACTTAACGCTATTATCTTCTAGCAATTAGTGTTCTGTCTGAGTATCCCCACCCTATCTTCAGTGGGTGGAGTCCCCGAGTTGATATGGCTTCGTAGTGAGAGAGAACAACATAAGACCCGTATTTCCGAGTTAGTAAATCAAATTAAGAGTGAGGCCGAGAGATGGGACGCCAAGGCCGAGGTATTGCGTCTGAGGTATACTCATATAGTTGATATGCAAAATAAGTATAATGCGGACCGTCGTCTCTTTAATGGTACTTTGTTATGGACGCTTGACAATCTCCGTGAAGCACGCGAACTTGCTTCATCTTTAACGGTCGATATGAATCTTCTAGAGGAAGAGCTGCGTCAGGCTCGTTCCTCTCAAGATTCCGAAGTAAGAGAATATATGAAGCGTCTTGCCAAAGAAAGAGACGATGCTAGGGCTGAGGCCTGTGCCCTTATCAAGGACTTAGCCGAGTCTCGGGATGACGTACCTCGTCAGGCCGAGTCTAAGAGAAATCTTGAAGTTAATATGTACAGACTTAACAAAGGAATGGAAGAGCTAAATAACGAAGTCAACCATCTTCGTCATTTGGATTTAATAAAGCAGGTAGAGTTAGACGCTAGTTAATTTTCTCTTTCCACTCTTCAAATGGATTATAAGAAAATTTCCAACGAGTATGACTTCCTTGACGAGGCTCGGGATGCGGTTGTTAATGAATATGAAATAGCTTCGTCTAGAGTCGAAGGTATATGTTTGCTTTGTCAAGTGTGATTTTGCACTTCGTAGTCCTAATTCTTCGTTTTCTTTTTTAGAGCTCCAGGGACAGCTTCTCGCTGCAAATAAAAAACTTGAAAAAACTCAATCTGATTTAGGGAAGGCTCAAACTGCCTTGGTACACCAGGAGGGTCAGACCTCATATTTCCAGGGCTTGGCTACATCTCACGAACATGCATCTCACTTGGCCTCATCGGAAGTGAGTGGTATGTCCACTCTGTTGTCTCAGGCCGAAATGCGAAACACCACCATCACATACATGGCTCGTTGTCAACTAGCAGAGGAGACGAACAAGGTTTTGGACAAGATAGAGCATGACCTCAAGAACGAGCATGGCCTTGTCAAGGAATATCCCCGTTGTCCTAAACCTCCAGCCCTGTCCAGTTCTTCGGGGCCTTCTTCAGGTGGGAGCGTACCTTCATCGCAGAGGGAAGACCCCGCTGGTGGAGTTGAATCAAGTAGATTTTTCTGCTAGTTATAGAAAGTTGATCTTTGTTGATTACAGAGTTTTCGTGGTATCTGTTGATTTTCTTCTTTTCTTGCTTATTTTGTCGAACTTGTAATAAACTTTCATGGAATGGATCATCGTTTGTTGGCTATGTTTGCCCGCGTCCTTATTTTAGATGCGTTTTTAGTTAACCAAATGAGGTAGTGAAAATGAAGAACAAAGTGTTTGAGTGCAATGTCGAAGGTAGGTACCTTCGTGATTGTCTTAAGACCTGTTACCCCGCTAGCTAATCCTTGGCCAGAGGATTCCCAGACGGCGGGGGTCGATGCAGTGTTCTAGTATATGGGGTGTTTATTTGAAATATTTACATGTCCCCATTCCGTAGACCCGCTGACTGAAAATAGTTGGAGATCTCTTTCTGCTGGATGTCTTCCCCATGGTCTTACACTTATAGACGCTGATAGGGGAGTCCTGGGAGATCTTTCCAATATCGGTGCGTCATTTTTGTAGCATATTTGTAGGTGTATTTACAAGTATTTATTATGCTAATACGCTGCCCCTTGTGTTGTCTTAGGCTAGTTGCTATCCAGGAATTTTTCGCAAGAAAGCTTGTTTGATTGATTTGTTGAGGTATGATATTACTCGTCCAGAGATATAAAAATATTGATGAGATGCATCGTTTTCTTCTTCTGGTACTCTTCACGCAGTTGCAAAATTGCGCTGCTATCTATGGATGGTATGGCTTGAGATATTTAGCATTCCATGGATGTCGGAGGACTTCCCCTTTTAGGTTGCGCAGGTAATAGGATCCGTTTCCCGCGATATCTTGTATGACAAAAGGTCCTCCCCATGTTGGTGCCAACTTGCCCCACTTCTTTTCTCGTTGATATTAGGGTATGGTTCTCAGCACATATTGTCCTTCTACGAAATTTCTAAGTTTAACCTTTTTATTGTACTTCCTTGCTAATTTTCTTTGATAATTCTCCATTTTTTGTAACGCTGCTTCTCTTGTTTCCTCGAGATTGTCGAGTCTTTCCAGTATTATGTCCGTTGTGAGGTTCTTTTCCCATGCTTCTGTCTTTGTGGTTGGCATGATGATCTCCGTGGGATGACAGCTTCGGCTCCGTAGGTGAGCAGAAAGGGAGATTACCCTGTGGCTGACCTTCGGGTTGTTCAGTACGCCCATAAGACGTTATGTAATTGTTCATACCATCATCCCTTGTGCTCGTCTAATTGTTTTTTGAGAATGAGAGCGAGGGTCTTGTTTGTGGCCTCTGCTTGACCATTGCTTTGAGGGTATATTGGTGTCGATTTATTCTTCCTGATTTTGAAAGTATCAAATAGTAAATCGATGTTCTTGGCTTGTAGCTGCTTACCATTGTCAAAGATAATCTCTGTTGGGATTCTGAACCTGCAGATTATGTTCTGAAATATGAATGTGAAGACATCCGAGTCGCGGATTCTAGCTAGAGCTTTAGATTCTACCTATTTACTGAAATAGTCTGTGGCCACAATCAAAAATCTCCTTTTCCCTAATCCTTCGATCAAGGTTCCCACAATGTATATGCCCCATTTTGAGAATGGCTAAGGACTATCTACTGAGTTTAGCATCGTTTCTGGCGCGTGGATTCTTCTAGCGAACCACTGGCATTCTTTGCATCTTTTCAACATCCTTGCAGCGTTTCGTATCATCGTTGGCCAGTAATACCCTTGGGTCTTCGCCTTGTCGGCCAGGGATCTCATTCGCTGTGATTTACCGCGTCCCCTCGATGAATATATTTTAGTACCAGGTGGCCTTCCGTTCTGGATAGGCAGCGTAGCAAAGGTCCGAGAAAAGATTTTTTGTATAAGATTCCTCCCGTTAAGTCATACATTCCTACCTTTGATTGTACCTTTCTGTCCTGCTTTAGGTCTATGGGAAGTGTTCCTTCCTTGAGAAAATGGTGGATATCAAATCTCCAGTCTTCTTATTTGCTGAAATCTTCGTCTTCATCTGCTCTTATCATGATTTCATCCTCTTGAAAGTCATCCGTGATGTATTCTCCTATATCATCGTCTACTACTTCCTCTCCCGGGCTGTCCTTTTGGCTTGCAGTGCAGAATTCTCGAGAGGAGACTGAGGGTTCATAAACCCTGGTGATTTTGATTGCTCCAACATCTTCGTTTTTCAACATGGATGAGATATATTCCAAGGCATCAACATGCATGAGCTCCTTTCTGCTTAAGTGCCGAAATTTAATGTTTGGTATTTGATGTGCCAGTGTCTGGACTAATGTCATGTATGCTGACAAGGTTTCGTCATACACATTATATTCCAGCTCTATCTTCCGGATGACCAGTTGTGAGTCACTGGTCAAGCGTACATTTGTTACACCCATTTTTATTATTATACGTAGAGCATGTACAACAGCTTCGTATTCGACGATGTTGTTGGTATGCCCTTTGAACTCTAGTCTGAAGGCATGTATGATTCTGTCCCCCGTGGGAGTAGTGATTACGATGCCAATGCCGGCTCCCTCTCTGTTCTTCGAGCCATCGACGAAGACTTCCCATTGTCTTGGGTTTGATGGTTCAATAATATCGATGGGATCTTTGCTTTCGTTGTCCTCTGGTAATCCTGCTGTATTGAGCCCATCGATGAAGATTTCTTCATCATTGTCCAGTGGTAGATCTTCCAGGAAGTCTGCTAGGACTTGAGACTTCTGTGAATGTTGGAGCTCATGTATGATGTTGTATTGGTCGAGATGAGTGTTCCATTTGCAATTCTTCCCATTTTTCCCGCGCTTTTGAGGACAACCTCTAGTGGGGCTTCGCATGGAACGCGGATATAGTGGATCAGGAAGTAAGTCCTTAGCCTTTGGGTGGCCCATACTAATGCCAAGATGAGTTGTTCGATATTTGTGTAATTTCTTTCTGTTGTGTTGAGAGTTTTGCTGACGTAGTAGATGGGTTGTTCTATCTTCGTGTTGGTTTTAACCAACACTGCGCTGACTGCATCCTATGTTGCTGCTATGTACAGGGCCAAAATCTCATCGGGATCGGGATTTTGCAATATGGGGATTCCAGCAAGGTATTCCTTGATTTCTTTGAAGGCTTCCTCGCACTCAGCTGTCCATTCAAACTTGCTCCCTTTCTTAAGGATGTTGAAGAAGGGCTTGCATCTATCTAAGGATCTGGATATAAACCTCCCTAGTTCTGTTAGGGATCCATTGAGTCTTTGGACTTCTTTCAGGTTCTTTGGAGATGGCATTCCTGTAATGGCCTGAATTTTGGAAGGGTCCACTTCGATGCCCCTTTTTGTTACCAGGTATCTGAGGAATTTTCCGGAAGTGACACCGAAAGTGCATTTCTCCGGGTTTACTTTCATGTTATGTTCCGTCATTGCCTGAAAGATATCCTCCAGATCTTGGTGGTGATCTTTTCGTAGCTTGCTTTTGACTAGCATATCATCCACATATACTTCCAAAGTATTCCCAATCCATGGCTTAAAGATAGCGTCAACCATCCTTTGGTACATTGCCCCTGCGTTTCGGATCCCGAAGGGAATTCTCACGTAGCAGTAAAGGTCATGCGGGGTGTAGAATGCTGTATGCTGCTGATATTATTCTGACAATAATACTTTATTGTATCCAGAGTATCCTTCCATGAATGACATTTCTTCGTACCCTTCAACTGCTTCGACCAGTTGGTCGATGCTTGGTAAAGGGTAGCTATCCTTGGGGCACGCTTTATTGAGGTTGGTGAAATCGATGCATATTTTTACCCCGCCGTTCTTTTTAGGTACAATGACCATGTTTGAAATCCATGTTGGATATTTGACTTCTTTGATGAATCCGGCTTCTAGTAGTTTGCGAAGCTCCGTTTCGACTGCTTTGTGGTATCCTGGGGCTACTTTTCGCACCTTGTGCCTGAAAGGTAGTGTACCTGGTTTTATGCGAAGCTCATGATGGATTGTCTTAGGGTCAATTCCTGGCATGTCCCCTAGATTCCATGTGAAGACATCCGCGTAATCCGTGAGCAATTTTATGAAGGATACTTCACGCTTCTTATCCATCAGAGTTCCGATCTTGACCATCCTAGGTTCTCTTTCAGTTCCTATATTTATTTCTTCCACTGCTTCCACAGGTGTAAATGTGGGTTTTGATTCCCCTAGGAGAGGAATATTCTTTGATTACTATTTGGTAGTCTCCTCGCCTTCTTTTGTGGCCGAGGTACTTGCCTCCATGTTCCCAAACGTATTTCCCTTTGAAAGGCTTCTTTCAGAGATTTCTTCTAGGTAAGCGTCGATGGTTCTTTTTTTCGCGGCTTCCTTATTTTGGGATATCCGGTTCTTTCGCTGCTTGTCTTGTTCGTTGTTGAGCTTGTTCTGCATAGTTTGATACTCTCGTGCTGTAACTTGGTCTCCTTTTATCTCCATCACCCCCTGGGGAGTTGGGAACCTAAGGTATTGGTGGTATGTAGCAGCCACCCCCCTTGAGTTTATGTACACATCTTCGGCCGATTATGGCATTATATGGTGAGGGTGCGTCCACCACGCTGAACCGGGTGTCGACCTTCATTGGCCCTGCGTCTACTTGCAAGACAATATCCCCTAAGGTCTTCTTGGCTGCTCCGTTGAATCCGTAGATAGCGTGGTATGAAGACAATAGTTGCTCATCGTTGAGTTCCATTCGCTTGAATGTATCGTACAATAGAACATTAACGGAGCTTCTCCCATCGATGAGGATCTTCTTGATATTGCATCCTGCAATTGGTAGGGTGAGAACCAGGGGGTCGTTATGATCCTCCATATCATCTTCTACATTGTCCGTATCGAAGGTTATAGGTGCTTCCATCCATTGTTCGTGCTCGTCCACTTCTTCCCCATCGATTTTGTATAGCTTACAATAGTCTTCAAATTGTTTCCTCAGTCTCTTACCTATCTGAGCCGTTAGGGATGGTCCCGCATATTCAGAACATGAGATGGTGTTAAGGGTGCGGTTTCCTTCAGGCAGCTGGACCTGATTGCTTCATTTGGACTTATCTACATCGCCAGTCCCTTGCAAATATTGTTTTAGGTATCCCGTGTCTACTAACTTTTGAATCATCATCTTTAGATTCTTGCATTTCTCTGTTAGGTGACCATTGAAACAATGATATTCACAGTATTCCTTGGATTTTTCTGATCTTGGGGGCTGCTTCCCCTTAGACCATGGCCAATCGAGATTTTCACGACCCTTGATTTCTCTCAAGATGCGCGAGTAGATGGCATTCATCTTCGTATAGACTTGGTCTTCAAATTTTCGAACATCCCCTCGTCGATCATCCCTTCAATCTCTTCAATCTTCTTTAGGTCGTTCACCTGAGTTGCCCCTTTTCAATCCGCCGGATTGTTTCGCAGAGTTTGTGCGTGGTGGACGCTGAGCTCTGGGATTCTCTCGTTGGATTTCTTCTAGTCTGGCATGCTTTTCTATGATCACTCGGAGGTCTCCTTCAGTAGCAGGGACGGTGCCGTGGATCTCGACGAATAGGGGGCTCATCCTGTCGAGCCCCCACTTATAACAGTTGATGCTGACCACGGGGTCCACATTTCCGATGGCTTGACAGATTTTGTGCCACCTATCTGTGTATTCTCTGATGGTTTCCTTATACTTGATTGCTAGTGAGAAGAGTTTATCCATTCCGGTGTTTACAACTTTGTTATACATGTAAGTGGTCAAGAACCTCTCAGTAAGTTGGTCGTACGAATTAATGGAATTTTGTGGCAAGTTGTCGAACCAGGAGAGTGTAGATCCCTTCAAACTTGAAGGGAAGTATCTTCACAATATGGCATCGTCATAATTCCATAGTTCCATCATTCGATTATAATACCGAAGATGTGCAGCGGGATCGCTAGATCCATCGTAGCATTCGAAGGCCGGAACTGGGCATTTCTGAGGGATGAGAGCCGTGGACAAATGTTGTGTTAGGGGGGTAGTGCTTGCTTCCTTCATCACTTGTTCCAACCTCCCCCCCCCCCTTGCCTAGATTTTAGTTGTTTGATCTCCGCCATCATCTCGGCGCGGAGATCTTCCATTTGGCGCTGATGTTCTTCCAGAGCAGAGGGTCGTTCCAGCCGTGGGGTATCGTTGTCGAAGTAATCCGAGTCACGAGGGTTGTAATATGGGTCGGATCTTTGACCTCCTCTGGAATCTCTTTGGTTCAATGGTTCTATGTTATTGTCTACCACCATCCTTCGATCTTGATTTGGTATTAGTACCATTGAACTAGCCTCATCGCGCTGGACTCCCATTTCCACGCTATGGGCAGCTCTTTCCCTGAGTTGATGATTTTCCTAAGCTAACAAAGCTACCGCATCCGCGTATCCTTTGGTTCCTTCTTAATTCTTATAACTCTACCCTCATCTGGGCGGAGTGACTTAATTCCTGATTAGGAGTTCCTTCTTGCACTTGTCCTCCAACTGCTATCGTCTGATCTTCGTCGATGATCTGAATCAAGGGCTGTGGTGGATCTGTCTGCGGGTTTCGCTGCTCCGCCGGTTGTTGAATGTGTTGGCTCGTTATTATGAGCGGCTGATTGACTTGAAGGGGAACGTTCTGTTCATTGGTGAGAGGCATCTCGTAGAGAGATTGCCACATCCCTGATTCTGCCATCCCTTCACGCTGTTCGTGCGGTCGGGTGGCATGGGTCACTTTGGAGGCCCCTACCTTGGATGCCCCGACCTTTAATGCTACGGCTTTGGCAGCCGCGGCCTTTAGAGCTTCCGCTGTAATAGCGCTGGCATCTAAAGTCCTCGAGCTTTCTGCTCCATTTTGTGTTTTGTCTACGGCTTTGAGTTTTTCGCCCTTTTGCTTGCTCCTAGTCATTACTGGTGTCATCCTCGGTGTTTCTTTTGACGAGGCCTTCGTTTTTCCTGTATCTTTGTTCTTCTCCATTTCTGATATTTTCTGAAAAGGTTATCAAGTACAAAAAAGGGGCGGTCCACAGGGAACCCGTTAGTAGAGTCCTGGGAATCAGATCCCGGAGGCGTGGAGAGATTATCCGGCTATTATTTCCCTTTTCAGGGGTATTGGATCTCCGGATTACCCCGGTTTATTTCAAAAGTTTGATCACAAGCTTGTGTAGTTTGAAAAAGGAACGTAGACATGATAAAAGGTATGTCGACGAATATACATTTCAACCAATATCTTTAAAATTGTTATCTAAGGCGTGGAACCTCTAATAAGTGTATGAAATGAACATGGGTCTATTCATAAGTTTTATTTATTAAAAAAATGCTTTCGAAGATATAGATCTACTAAAAATAGTCGTGGATCTTATCCATACGTTTTATTTTCTAAAGGCAAGAGCTTAAAAATGCTTTTGAAAATGTAGATATACTAAAAATAGACGTGGATCTTATCCATACGTTTTATTTTCTAAAGGCAACAGCTTAAAAAACGCTTTCGAAAATGTAGATCCAGTAGATAACGCGTGGGGAGGCCCATAAAAAACGTATTTTCAGGTGTTTTTTGTGTTGAAGAGATAAAAAACGCTCTAAGCATCGCTATTTTCAGAGAGCGATGCTCGGAACGGTCGGAGTGTTCAAATCACAGGATAAGATAAATCTTTTACCGGGACAGCGTCCCTGTTTCTAGCGCCAGATTGTGAACGCGTAAATTACGATGGTATCTACGTTGTCACAAACAATGTTCGCACACATTAAAATTCACAGATTAGATGTAATATGCGTAAAGCGAAGTGAATATAACGATTCATCGACTCTGAGTCTTCGGACTCGTCCTCGTCTAATCGTATGATTATCGCTACAATGTTCGTATAGTAAAGTAAATAGAGACCGAAAAGTAATGTAAAGCTTATCATACAAAATACTGAATGAAGAGTACAAAATATAAGTGTTGAATGTAAATGAGACGAGTATTTACGTGGTTCAGCACTAAGGCGTACATCCACGGGGTTGGGAGGATTTCATTATGTGTATATTGATTACAAATATAGTCAAATGACTTTGGAGTTTTAACTGAGGCCGCGGGATTAGGGAAACTACTTACTCTTCCTAATTCTCTATCTTCTTCTTTTGTTTTTGAACCGACTTTCCCTCTCTCTTAGTGATGAGGGGTATTTATAGGGGTTCCGCTGTGGGATCCACTGATGAAATCCGTTGTATTCTTATCATCTTGTGCTTTGTGCCAGTACGCGGACCTCCTCGTCTTTCACGATGCCCCCATCGTTTCTTCCTTGCAGCCGAAGAGTTATGGTCGTGTCTCCTTCTGGTTGGATGACACGTACACTGCCCAGGGTGTTTAATGCGGGTGGTTGAGTCGTCTGCATGCGCCAGACCACGGTCTC
Source organism: Papaver bracteatum (assembly GCA_023529315.1). Classification (NCBI taxonomy): domain Eukaryota; kingdom Viridiplantae; phylum Streptophyta; class Magnoliopsida; order Ranunculales; family Papaveraceae; genus Papaver; species Papaver bracteatum. The sequence goes on along the minus strand of JAJJWX010003277.1, from coordinate 518,840 downwards.
CTGCCCGTGTCAGTTAGCTTGGTCCTGGCTGTCGATCTGGGACCTCTCTCGAGATGGGATAAAGCGAGTCCGAGGGTGTTTTCAGTGCTTCGCAGCAACATTCTGTCTCGGTACTCCTTGATTAGGCGCCATTGGATCTGCTAGATGAGGGCCCCTTCCTGATGATACACGTTTCTTGGCTGTATGTACGTGGCATCATCTCTTGATGCTCCGCGTCACATGTCTACCACGTGTTTGACCGAGGACATGTGGCGAGTGGTGAAAATATGTGCATACATAAATCTTTTATTACCTATGGATACGTACATCATTTAAGAAATTCTCGAATTTTGGTAAGGGAAAAATATCGTTTGTTCCTTTTTTAGGTGGGCCCATGTCTGTTTAGTCCTTTGGTCAAACGCCTTTACTGTTTGGTCCATAATTATTTAAAAATATTTAAATAGACAAAAATGCCCTTTCGTGTTTTTTTTTTTTTTGTAACAGTTCTTCCATGCTAAAAAAACAGAGGAATGAAGTCCATATAAAAACCTAAGAAAACAGACTTCATTCCAGGAATGAAGTCCATACAAAAACATAAAAAAATAGACTTCATTCCCAGGAATGAAGTCCATACAAAAACCTCAAAAAACAGACTTCATTCCTGGAATGAAGTTAATATAAAAACCTAAAAAAACAGACTTCATTCCAGGAATGAAGTCCATACAAAAACCTAAAAAAACTGACTTCATTCCAGGAATGAAGTCCATATAAAACAGCAGTAGGTGAACTCATCTTCATCTTCGTCTTCATCTTCAAAACAACATCTGTATTCAAGAAAATGGAGAGAAGAAGAAAAGAAAATAGATCAATACTAGCAAACATCATCGTATTCATCGTCGTCGTCGTCGTCAAGAACACATTTGTATTCAAGAAAATAGAGAGAAGAAGAAAAGAAAATAGATCAATACTAGCAAACATCATCGTATTCGTCTATAGATCAAGAAACACATCTGTATTAACTATCACCGACATGAGTTCATCTTCATCAACACACCATGGCTACAGGAGCAGGAGCAGCAACAAACAAATTTGGTTCATCATCAAACAACAACAACAGCAGATTTTGTTCGTCTTCAACACGATTTCATCTCGTTAACATGAGCAGCAAAACATCATTCTTCATCTTCATCTTCATCTTCAAAAGCTTAATTTTCAGATCTAGAAAAAAAAAGATGAGAGAGAAAAGAAGATGAGAGAGAAAGTAAATCTGAAAATGATTTCATCTCTCTTACCTTTTGACTATATATATGGTCCTTATCCAAAAGGGTATTTCTGCCACTACAGGGTGACATTTACATTATCCATGACATCAGCGTAGGACCAAACAATAATTTTTAGGACCAAACTATAATTTATATTACTAAATAGGACCAAACAGACAATTGACTGGGTCAAATGGACTAGACTCATCCTAATATATTATTCCTAGGACCTAATGGTATTTCCTACTTTTGGTAATTTCTGTACAGAAATTGAACTAGAGAAACTAAGACCATCTACTACTACTTCTCTTCCTTGTAATCATGTTGCTCGTTATTTTGGGAATAACATCCATGCGAAGACGATATTGCCGCCATTAACAATTTCCTCCCTAAACACAGAGATTTAGTTCATTTGAAAAACAAAGACATCAATTAAACAAATGTAATAATTCGATATTACTTAAATTTTAGTATTCTTTAATCTAAATTTTAATGCCCCCTCCATCTTTCATTAACTGTCCTAATTGACAAAGTCAAAATATTAAGGGGACCGTAAGAAATCTCATGACTAACCCTATTAAATGTTATATTATTACTAAATTAAAATTAATATATTAAAAATATAAACCGGGTAATATCATTATTTTGAGAAATGTTTTAAGAAAATAAAAACAAAGATATCTTGGTTTTATAATGAAATCCATATTTAGAAGCTTTCTTAGGAATTTTATAATTATCCATAAATATTTTTATTTAAAAAGTGAATGACGTTTAATACGGAAGATATTGAATATATATTTTTCCTTATATCCGGTGATTCTATTTAAGAATGTGGATTGAGTTTATATTAAAAATAATTTTATGATTATAAAAAATAAAAAATATACTCCATCTGTCCTAAATTATCTATCATAATTTCTACTTTTGTCTGTCCATTTTTATCTGTCCGCTCTGTTTATAGACATACTTTTCCCTTAAACTATCAGATATACTCTTTATTTTTAATAATCATAAAATCATTTTTAATTCAAAATTTTAAATATTATCATCATATATAAGGAAGAAAAAAATTACTCAATATCTTTGTATTAATTGTCATTCCTTTCTTAAAAAAATAATATTTATGGATATTTATAAAATTCCTAATAAAACTTCTACTTCTTCTTACATAACCTTTTCATCTGTATTAATCTTTTCATCTCTTTTTTTGAAGCACCATGGAAGAACATAAGCACCATGGGAAAGGATAAAAAAAAATTATGACAAAATCTCAAATTCATGGTCAAGTATTTCCAAATAGGAAATAATCTACAATTTCAATTTTTTTCCCTCTCAAATAAAAATTTCAAAGACACCAAAATTTTAGTGCGGGAAACCAAAATCAAATGGAAGAAAAAAAAATCTTAAATTGTGGATTTCATAATAAAAACAGTATAATTTGCTTTTATATTTCTTAAAACATTTCCTAAAATAATAATACTATCCATTTAAAAAAATTTAACACTAATAATTTTAGTTTTGGTAATAACACAACATTAAATAGGTTACTCAAGGGCTAGTCATGACATTTTATAGGTTTTCCTTAATATCTTGACAAAGTCAAAGCGGACTCTTAATTTAGGACGGAGGGAGTATTTGATAGTTCAAGGGAAAAATATGTCTATAAACATAGTAGACAAATAAAAAAGGCAAATCAATAGGACAGATAAAAACGACAAAGGGAGTAGTAAGTTAGTATTTTGTTACTATATTTTGAAATCCGCCAATGTATCCCCATCCACCCGATTCATTCGCTTACCCGTGAATATTATACTCGTCGGATAATGGACTCGACGCGGGTGCATTTCTAAAACCCTCTAATTTAAGAATCATTTTTTGGGGGACCATGGTTTTATTTTGGGTAAGACATTAGAAGTAATTCTAGGTCACTCCTTATCTAAATATTTATATTAATACCAAAATTACCCTCCTGATTATTTTTGTATAATGATTAGTTAGTGTGATTAATCTTTGACTGGTTAAGTTAATAGATTTTTTTTAAAAGAAGTATTATTGAGTGACTAAAGTGAATAAGTGATAGAAGAAGAATAAGATGGAGAAATTTTTTATTTTGAGATGGGTGAATATGGAGAAAAAACATCCTCTGGGTACCGAAGTATGCTTGTAACTTAGTGAATGTTGCTATAAACGGCCTAAAATATCTTGAAAATCAAAATTGTAACAAATTTTTTTAACCAGGTCAACAAAGTTCGGTTTCATTATATGAAGAACATGTAATCGAACTGTCTGCAAATGCAGTTCGGTTAATAAATCCAAAATCATAGGCAACCGAACCAGAGCTTTAATGGAGTTTTTGTTTGTTCGGCTAGCTGATGAAAAATCAAATGTAACCGAACTACTATGATTGAGTTTACAGAGTTTTGTTCGGTTCAGTCGACTAGACCACGTTGTAACCGAACATTAAACAACAAAGTTCGGTAAATTCGCAAAATTTTGTTTTTTGTGATTAAACCGAACTCAACATTTGGCTATATAGAGAAGAGTTCGGTTTTGAAATTATTTTGATAGTTAACCGAAATCATTTACAGTGGTATGTTCGGTTGGTTCACAAACTTCAACGCAATCCAACCGAACTACAGGTTAAAAGTAACTTAGTGTTAGAAGTTCGGTTGGTTCGCAAACTTCAACATATTTTGCGAATCAACCGAACTGAGCTTATATATGCATATATGCAATTAGGCAAACGTTCGGTTAAAGTAAAAACTTAACAATTTTTGCGATCCAACTGAACTGCACTTGCACTTGCAAATGCATATATGGAATTATCCCATAGTTCGGTTAAAAGTATTTTTTGCGAATGAACCGAACTCAGAGTTCGGTTCAGAAAAAATTAATTCGTGATAACCGAACTTTTTGCGACGTAACCGAACTAAAAATTCGGCAGAGACTTTTTTTTTGCGACGTAACCGAACCTGTCTCTGAAAGAAAAAAAAAACCTCCATTAAACCTCTCTGCAACTTCCATTTTCAACTCATTTTCATGATTACTTCTCATTTTTTCAACCAAAAACGAATGACAAACAATGAGTTTGTGAGAATATATTTGTTAATGATTTAAATTAAGCTATATATATAGAGGTGGTGGTGGTAATTGGTGGTTGGTGGTGGTGATAATCTGAGGTGGTGGTAATCGGCAGTGGTGGTGGGCGGTGTTTGTGGGAGGAGGTGGTGGTGGTAATCGGTGGTGATAATCGGAGGTGGTGGGTTAATGTTAATTGGGGTAAGGGGAAAATTGGTAAACTCACGATTTTAGGACACCCCTTATCATTGTAGGATAGGTGGCCTTAAAAAACAATGGTCCCAAAAAAAAACGTTATTTTGGGGATCATGATAAATTTGGGGGACCATTGTTTTTTAAGGCACCCTAACCTAAATTGTTAAGGGTTGTCCTAAAAATCCTAAGATTACTAATTTGCCCCTTACCCTAATTAAAATTAACCCTAACCTAATTATTGCAATTAACTTAATCTAATATAAAAACAAAAGCATCTAACCAAGCCACCACCCACCACCATCGCCCACCACCACCGCCCACCACCACCACCACCACCTACGATTCTTGAGTGACTAAAGTGATAGAAGAAGAAGAAGATGGAGAAAAAAATTATTTTGAGATGGGTGAATATGGAGAAAAAACATCCTCTGGGTGCCAAAGTATGCTTGTAACTTAGTGAATGTTGCTATAAACGTCCTAAAATATCTTGAAAATCAAAATTGTAACAAAAAATTTCAACCATGTCAACAAAGTTCGGTTTTATTATATGAAGAACATGTAACCGAACTTTCTGCAAATGCAGTTCGGTTAATAAATCCAAAATCACAGGCAACCGAACCAGAGCTTTAATGGAGTTTTTGTTTATTCAGCTAGCTGATGAAAAATCAAATGTAACCGAACTACTATGCCTGAGTTCTGAGTTTTGTTCGGTTCAATCGACTAGACCACGTTGTAACCGAACTTTAAACAACGAGTTAGGTAAGTTCGCAGAATTTTGTTTTTGCGATTAAACCGAACTCAACATTTGGCTATATAGAGAAGAGTTCGGTTTTGAAATTATTTTTGCGAGTTAACCGAACTCATTTACATAGGTATGTTGGTTGGTTCGCAAACTTCAACAATCAAGTTCCCAACCGGAATTTAAAAGTAACCTAGTGTTAAAAGTTCGGTTGGTTAGCAAACTTCAACATATTTTGCGAATCAACCGAACTGAGCTTGTATATGCATATATGCAATTAGGCAAACGTTCGGTTAAAGTAAAAACTTAACATTTTTTGCGATCCAACCGAACTGCACTGGCAAATGCATAAATGGAATTAGCCCATAGTTCGGTTAAATGTATTTTTTTGCGAATGAACCGAACTCTGAGTTCGGTTCAGAAAAAATTAATCATTGATAACCGAACTCTTAGTTCGGTTAAGACTTTTTTTTTGCGATGTAACCGAACCTGTCTCTGGAGAAACAAAACCTCCATTAAGCCTCTCTGCAACTTCCATTTTCAACTCATTTTGATGATTACTTCTCATTTTTTTCAACCAAAAACGAATGACAAGCAATGAGTTTGTGAGAATATCTTTGTTAATGATTTAAATGAAGCTACATATATAGAGGTGGTGGTGATAATCGGCGGTGGTGGGTTAATGTTATTTTTTACTTGATGATTTCACTAATCATAACCAAAACATAATCAAAAGGGTAGTTTAGGTATTAAGAAAAAAAATTGATAAGGGCACCCTACCCTAAATAGACAATGGTCCCCCAAATTTATCATGGTCCCGAAATAACGTTCCAAAAAAACATAGGTCCAAAAAAATGATTCTAATTTAATGGGTTGGACATGGATGACATCAAATCTGGATCCACCCACCCCTAACTCTTGTTTGCAACTACCTGTTGGGCCTTGTCTTTATAGGCTTTGCTTTGCTCTTTGCTGATCCCTGATTGAGCTGAAAGTCTGTCTTATGCTCACTTACGGAGCATTGAATACAGCTAAACAAACTTAGTGGCGGCAGTAATGATACCCGATGGTGTTGTACAATCTTTCAGGAGTAATAAATAAGTATCAAGGAAAAACTAATCAATCAAGTATCTCATTTCAAATTAACGACATCTACGAATTTAGTTTAGTAGTTAAGAGTAGTACCTCTTACTAATTCTTACTATTTAATAAGGTCAAACTATGGCCTGACAGAATTTGATGTGTTCAAAGCCTTTTTAAGATAACTATACTCTAAACTCTTATCTTCTTAGTATATTTTCAATATTATGTTATAGTATAGTTTTATGGTTTTAGCTTAGAAAAATTCTGGTTAAGTTCTAACTATTTTAAAAAAAAAAAAAAATCCAAACCAAACAAAAGTTTATTGTTGATATGTAATTTGAGGCGATGTTTATTGCTGGAGACGGTTTAGTTTAGAGGATATCACAATTCTTAATCCCTTTTAAAATTCCACTGAGATTAATTAAGAATTGATGAATAAAATAGAAAAGATAACTTTTTTTTTATAAGAAGAAAAAAGAGAACTAGTTATATCCAGCCATACAGATATTAGGCGCCTCCCATATTTGAGGAATTTGGTCTTTGCTTCCGATTAAAGAGAGATGCAGGAGGTCAGAGTAATTTTTGGTGTGTAACACCTTACAAACGACCTTTTCAAAAGTACTTAAATCGATTAACAGCTTGTCAACTATAGAATTCGTCTTCCAAGTTGTCCTTCTTTGGCCACCTTGCAAGGTGCTATTCAGATTTCTGTTGTTGCCTATTAGATTGAAGATTTTGCAATGCAGCCTTGAAGCCCACCGGAGAGCATCTTGAACAAATATGCAATCACCTTCTTCTTTGCTTTGAGCTCTAACTCCTCTCGTAGATCTTCCAATTGTGTCCCCTGATGGGCCTGTAATTGTTACACCAACACCTATTAGCCCCGTAAGAAGATAACTTAGTTCACTTGTTGTCACATGATCAAAGTCGCTAATAGTGATGATTAAATCCTTGGTTTCTTCACTACCAAAAATATCTTATCGTTTTGTGAATTACACTTTGATCAAGGAAATTTGGGTTTCCTCATATTCTTCATCATAATTTCATAGGAAATCCCGAGTTTAGCACCAAGGGAGCAAATTAGATAGCTCAGCAATGTGATTTATTGATCCAATGCGTTTTTTATAATGGAGATTTTAACTGGCCGAACCATTTATCGGTATAAGTTTGTAATACGACAGGGAATGAAAAAGCAAACAAATATGATTGATGGTTGTTAAAACCAACGACATGAGTTCGAAATTCTCCACTGTTGAGGGGTGAATATGATTTTGGTCATATCCGTCCTATTCACACCTGATGACTACACTTACTAGGAATGGTAAGAGAGAGAGCTCTCTTAGTTCTGTCAATGAGATTTTCATAAGATTTTCTCATTCTAAGGATTTCCTTATTATGCGCATCAGTATGATTATCTAAAAAACTTATCGTAAATTCCTAATTGTTTCCTTTGGCAGAGATTATCACTTTCCCTTTCTTATGGAAGCGTTCTTCATGTAAACAAAAACTGTTTCGACATGAGTGAGGAGGAACCTTTTTCCACAAGTGATTATCAACTCTTACTTCTGATTCTTTTGAGCTGATCTTATCAGTTTGGGGTATATTCTGTCTTTCTACTGAGGAATGATCTTTCAGTTTTTTAAGACAAGAAACTTCTTTTAATACTTTTACTATAGTATTTTGAAGAAGTATAAGTTTCATGTCAAGTGACTGAAAGTTATATTCCTTAAGATCTTTTTCACGGAATCGGTTCAAAGTTTCCTTTGGACAAGATTTCGTTTGATCATCAATAGTTGTAGAAGATGGTTCTTCATTCTCTTCTGATTTGATGTAGTTAGACAACCTTCCGTCATCATGATCTATTTCAGATGTGATCAAACAAGTCTTGTTATCACGATTTGTAAAAGTCGAGCATGGACTTTTATTTTCCTCATCAGAAGAAATTATAACAGAATCATTAGTCAGAGTCATAGGATCCATCTCTTGATCTTGAGTAAGAGATTTACCAAGAGCTTCTACTTTGATAGTGAGATCCCTATTCTCTTTGGCTAGAATATTTAGTTGAATGTCTTTTTCTCTGATCTCTTGCTTAAGAATATTTGACACAGACTTTAATATTAGCATCCTTGTAGACAGAGATCTTATAGGCTTTAGGAGTTTTACCAACTCTTTATCAACATCTTCTTTTCCATCAGAGATAGACTCAGATGCTTTCGTAATTCCTGGATCATAAGTTATCGTAGTAGGAACATCTTCAACATTTGAGTATTCATACTCTTGCATAACGTTAACTGAATCAGACATAGATTCAATTCTTATAGGTTGGATCGCACCAAACACAGATTGTTATATCTTTTCGTGTTTGCCTGCTCTGATACCAATTGAAAAAATGAGGGTACCCAAATACACCACAATCTTTAAAATATACACCTATAAGTCCTCTTACCGAAAGTGATTGTCTATGGACTAAGTCGAGACAATACGACAAATTTATATTCACACTTCGTGTGATTGTATATGGATACGAGATCAAGACAATACAACAATCAAAGTGTGATTACTTGATAATAGGTTCGGACTTAACCAAACTCTATAGGATCACTATCAAGTCATACGGAGTTAACGTTGTGTAATTTACTTTTAATTATAATAACAATTATAATTGCGGAAAGGAAAAGTATACGACACAACAAGATTTTGTTAACGAGGAAATCGCAAATGCAGAAAAACCCCGGGACCTAGTCCAGAATTGAATACTCTCAGAATTAAGCTGCTATACAAAATCGAAACTAACTTTGTATAGTTGATACCAAGCAACTAAACCTAGTTCACTTAGTTTCTTCAGTGTCCTTGTGCTTCCGATATTTCATAAGTGCACGCACTGGAATAATTCCTTTGGATCGTATTCCAAACAGTAAAGGAACACCAAATTTGTTTGGTAACAACTCTATTGATTCTTTCCAGATAAAGATATCTCAAGTCATATGCAAAGGCTCTTCCGTTTAAACTAATAAACTCCTTTGCCTGGTTAGATCAATCCAATCTCTGTAACAATCATTACCTAAGTAATAAGATTCTAGATTTGTAACAATCAAAATCTTATAGATCTCAAAATATATACAAAAACATAAAATATATACAAAAGATTTCTTCAAAAACATATACAAAAACATAAAATACCATAATAAGTACAAAAATGTATACTAACAATATAGAAAATCGAGATCAAAATAGATACATAAATGTGTCTATCAGTTATTAAACCACACTCTCTCTAGAATCTTTCAATTTCTTCGAAAAAGTATCAATCCTCCGTATTGATGTGCAAAGATTATGTGTCTAGTTGGATCACAGCCGATCAAGGTTTGTGCTACACAAAGATATGAGAAACCAATAATAAATCTTATTCGTCTTCAAATCTTATTTAACATTCAATTAAACCTGCACAACACCACTTGAATCTCTTGTGATCAAAATATATACAAAAACATAAAATATATACAAAAGCTTATTTCTTCAAAAACATATACAAAAACATAAAATACCATAATAAGTACAAAAATGTATACTAACAATATAGAAAATCGAGATCAAAATAGATACATAAATGTGTCTATCAGTTATTAAACCACACTCTCTCTAGAAGTCTTTCAGATGCTTTCTTCGAAAAAGTATCATCAGCAAAGTTAGATTCTCCGTATTGATGTGCAAAGATTATGTCTTCAAATTTCTCATTCATTTTAATAATGTCCAGGACAAGCCCCTTAAGGTATCATGGAGGAGCAACTTCGTCGTTGCGTAGTTGAATCGTATAATTAAGTGGAGTCGTACTCAACCTCAAGATTTCTGATCCCCAGCTGGATAGCAAGTTGCAAGTCATCTCTTGCTGCCCAATCTTCAGCCATATTGCTCTCATTATGATAGATGTACTTAGTAAAGCGTGCCATAAAAGATTATTATCTCTAACCACTCCTCAAATTCCTGCAAAAAAAAAAGAGTTAGAAGAGGTATCATCTGTGTTTAATTTATAATAACCAGACTTAGGGAAATTCCATTTAACTAATATTCCAAATATGTAAGTAGAACTTTCCTCCTTGTGTATGACATTGAAATAATATTCTCTTGCTCTCCTCTCATTTTCATATATACTCCACAACACACGAGGGATAATGTGTTAGAGCATTGCTCGGTTGAACCCGCAAGTTTTTCTATCTCAAGCTTGTTGTCAATGTTAAATAATAAAAACTATATCTTGATTGCTAGTTTACTAATTCAAGTCTCGGATTAGGTTATAATTTGGTAGTTGAGTATCAGACATCACCCTTGAAAACTGAAGATCGACGAAGACATTTGGAGAACTTATGTATCCGGTATATGAAGACTGAACCATTATATTTTACTCAATATTTTACCATTATATCTTTTTGAGACGATGTCGTATGACTTCCAGTATATTTACAAAGAAGAAGTTTCGAGTCAAGCTTGTCTTGTCAAAAATCTCGAAATATGATTCCAATAAAAAAAGTTTAACGATCCTTAACAATATTAGTGCTAAATAATTTATTCTGTGAATTAATTTGTGGATCAATTAAAAAGTTCCCACGCAAATTATTTCAACATGCAGGAATGTTTCAAACATCATAAGAGATAAATATTGAACTTTCTGATATTTCTACACATGGAAGGTTAGCGAACCAGTTCGAAAAAAATAAATATATGAGTTTAAGAAATGCAGGAGTGTTGGCGAACCAGTTTGCATACCATAAGTTCAGTTGAGGACTGTTCAAGAACCCGGTTCACAAATCGTTGTAAACTAAAATTTGAAAGTTGATATTAAAGGCTACAAATTGACGAACCCGGTTCACGAACCGTGGTCAACTGAGTTCGGTAGTCTTATAGGGTTGGCGAACCCGATTCACGAACCGTTGCACCCTGAATCGTGAATAAGCCTAACAGCTCACGAACTGCTGTACCAAATGTCCCAGTTTAAGATTTTAGTATATGCTCAAAGACTTATTTTTAAATATTTTTAGCATTACTAGAACTCTCTCAAACACTTATGTTTGCGCATCATGATTAAATTCTTAGATGTTTAAATGAACATCAAATTGCTTTAGTTCTTTGGAATACTTTCCAAACTGAACAATCATTATACACGGTTCCTGAACCGGTTCCCAGTGTATATATTCTTTTATTTTATTTTCAAGACCTAAAGTGTTTGCTTGATTATCAAGTTATCTTAGCTTGAATTCTAAGCAACCCATGATCCTTGAAAATCTATAAATAGAGATGCTCTTTCAACTAAGAAATTCAATCCCTGAAACTTGTGTCCTAGTTAATTCAAGAGTCATACTCTATAGACGTAGGATTCTTCTGAGAAACATAATTAGGTCTACAACTAAAAGACTTCGCTTTGGGGATCTGTGAAGACATGTGCTTATATCTTTACCTTGATAGTTTGTGTATCCTGATCTTGCTTTTCTTTTATCGAGGTTTTCGTAATCTCTTTCAGGCAAGATATATAGTAATCACAAAGTTCTCTTCGTCTCAGACTTTGTGATTCCTCAAGATAGGTATCTGAAAACTAATCTTAATTGAACTTTTGAAGATTATTATTGAGAGGTGGTTAGGGCTGCACATAACCGACTCAACCTGCTGACCCAACCCGCATCTGCCAAGATTAACCCGTACCCGATCCAACCCGCTTAGGCGTGGGTTGACTATGGTGAGCACGCCAGAAATCGCCGTATGTTAGGTCGATTGCGGGTAGAAAATTCCATCACCCGACCCAACCCGCCCACCCGCCAGGATACCTAAACCTTAGATTATCTATCCTAGGATGAATCTCAGCCACTGAAAAAACCATATATAATCCCTAACCCTAATCCTCTCAACTTTTATTCGCACCCCTTTTCACTTCACTCCTCTTCAGCCTCTTCTCTCATTCTCAGAGTCTTAGACTAGGATTTTTTATTTTATTTTCAATTTGGGGTTTATCAATTTTTGTTTGAATCTTTGATTAACTGATCTTGCGATATTCTGACTTTGTTTTGTTAATCTTTTGTCTATATTGGAATTGAATTTTAGGGATTTTGTTCACTTCTTAAAGGAGCTAAAAGTAATCTGGGATTCTGAGGTACTATACAACAGTCTCATGGTATTGTTATGGTTACTATGATTGCTAAAAATTGTTATCTTTAATTTAGATTATGAAGAAGTGCAGGACTTTAATCCCAAATTTTAGACTAATGTTCTGAAATTTTCTCTACTCTTAGTAATTTAGAAGAAACCATGTTTTCGAAAATCCAGTGTATGTAATGTTACTAATTTATCTCTGTATTCGATAAATATGACATCAAGACAAATTATTCTAAAGAAATGCAAAAAGACTGTAAATGAGTTCTTATACCATTTTATTTATTTTTTTATTACGATGAGCATGTTATACTGAGTTAATTTACATTTATGTTTCATGTTTGTTGATTTAGACTCACACTTGAAAATAATTTGCTTTCAACTCTATCTTATTGTATTAACTAACTACGTATCACCCCCCCCCCCTTGCCCCATGTACAAGAGAATGTAGATAACCCGATCCCGAATCTTACAGTATGAGTTTATGAATAAGGATAATTATATATGTTTTGTAGAGTTCATATGTAGTTCTGCTAATACAAGCAAAAATACGGTTGAGTAACAAGATGGTCTCTGCATACTATGCAGACGGACGAGGTCTTTCTTTTGCATCGAATTACATAACAGAGTAGTAGTAGACCTTTTGGTTGAAAGTTGATAAAATAAACATTTAGTACCTCTGCTAAACATCTATATATACCATACTTGTGTACAAGTTGGGTATAACTTAAAATACTGGAGTAACACTGTGATCCTCAATGAGTCAATGTCACCAAGCTGTGTACCTTGAGTTAGAAAGGGTGTGCAACTTGTCCATTCTTGGAATGGTTTTTAATGAGAAAAGGGGAAAGGCTTAATTTTTGGACGAGCCTAAATCAACTATTTATGTTTCATGTTTGTTTATATTTCATTTACATTTATGTTTTTCAGTCTTCACCACCAATAGTACCATTTTGTATTTTGTTGTAACTTGTAACTTTGTTATTGTAATTAATTTACATACTTCGTTTTATTTCAGCCTTTCAGCGCATTTAGGGGTAAAACATCCACATCTTTTAGAGGGTCGTTGCTGGTCGCTTCATATGATCATAGACTCTTAGGCTTTAGTATAGTTCTTTTATCTTTTGAGCTTTGAACTCTTTTCTTGTTATTGTTAGCTGCAGTTTGCAACTTTGCATCAACTTCTTACTTCTCTGTATTTTTATTTATTAAACACTTTTAAATTTTAAATAAATTCTTAATTTGTAATCAACTTCTAATGTAATGTTTATAGTATTTTATGGTGGGTAACCCACCACCCACCCGATCTAACCCGCCGTAATGTGGGTCGGGTAAAAACCGACCCATTGTAATGTTGGGCTGGTTGCGGGTGATAACTTTTGTTACCCACCATCAGTGGGTTGGGTGGTGGGTGAGGCCAAACCCAACCCAAACCGACCCATGTACAGCCCTATAGGTGGTTAAGAATCTAGGCTGCTATTCGGGAGTCGTAAGTTCTGGATTTGTAAGGTTTGCTAGCTTTGTTTATTGCAAACATATTTCCACACCTTGATCTTTGATTTGTACGAAAATCAAATAAGCTTATCTTTTAGAGGCAGATTGGTATCAAAAATCTCCACTTAGGTTGAAGCAACTCTTAGTATGTAAATGACGTCAGTTAAGAGAATAAATTGCATAGATCCTTGTGAGGTTCAAGAGATATAAGGAGCGCGACTGTAACTGAATCGCTTGGAGGGTGGATTCAGTCTCAAATACATTCTAATCTGAAGTCTGATAGTAGGCTAGTATCTGTAGCGACTTAATTCAGTTTGGTGTTCAAATATGGATGAGGTCCCAGGGTTATTATGCTATGGCAGTTTCCTCGTTAACAAAACATTTGGTGTCTTGTGTTTTTCCTTATCCGTATTATATTATTTATCTTTATAATTAGATTTACACAGGTTTGTACGTATTCAATCTAAGTAGATACCTCCACTTAATTGGAATCGATTACGAGACTAGTTTTTTTTGCAGAATTCGTATCTTGAAAGATAAATAACAAGTTTAATTACTTGGTAGAATTACGATTGAATTATTCGGATACGACTAGATTGATCTTGGATATTGATTTTTGACATCGTCAAAGTACTTAGCGTAACAATCAGGTTAATGAACTCTGTGTCTATATACATACTAATTGAGTAGAAGTTAGGGATATAAACTATATATATATATTGTCAAGGATCACTGCGTTTTCAATTGGTATCAGAACAGGAAAACATTGTTAGACCAAGTCTATGTTTGAAGCAATGTGTATTATGTAAGGAGTGCATTCTCTATTAACATACCACCAGCCTTTGATGACAAAAATTACTTATGGTGGAAAACTGCTATGCGTTCCTTCTTACAAGCTCATGACTCTCAGACATGGGTTCTTGTCATAAGAGGATACAATACTCCAATGGTCGGAGAAGGAGCTAATGTTGTTTCTAAAGGCATGAAAACATATAGCGAATATGAAATTAGTGTTGATAAACAACTTTGATGGATTGAGATATTATCCACATCATAAGCCCATATCTTCAACATCATGTGTCTACGTGCATTATATCAAAATATGCTTGGGATATCTTAGAAACCGTATATAAAGGGAATTCTGTCGAAAATGAAGCACGACTTCAAAACCTAACTTCTCACTGGGAAAACATTCGTATGGCTGATAAGGATTTGTTTGAGGAATTTAATCATAAATTGTCGGAAATAGTGAACACTTGTCATTCATTAGGAAATACTATTCCTGAACGGGATATTGTGATGAAAATTTTGAGATATGTACCATCTCTTTACGAGTTTAAGAAACACACCATCACTGAAGGAAATAATCTACCACACTTTCCAGAAGCATCATGGTTGGGATGTTAAATATTTTTGACCATGGACAACAAGCTAAAGATGATAAAAATATAACATTTAAAGCGCTTAAAAATACTAATGTACTTGAGAAAAATGACGGTGTTGGAAACTCTGAGAAAGATCTTGTTCATGAACTTTCAAATGAAGATACTCAAAATTCGGTTTCTCTTATTACAAGACAGTTTAGAGATCTTCTCAATAAGAGAAATAAACGGTTCTCGAGGGAATGTCCATCATCATCATCCAAACCACATGATCGTGTTGCCTCTAAAAAGATGGATGATAAAAGTGATGATGAGGACATTCCATGGTGATTCAAGTGTGTAGATCTTTCAGTCACTTTGCTAATGAGTGTCCAAATCGAAGGAAATACATTGTCTTATTTTTTTTGCTCAATCAAAATTGTATTTTATTAGCTATTATCAGCGCCAAATGATTACAAGTAAGCCAATGACTTTTATACAAAGATGGAAAACAAAACCAATAAAATCTATAGTAAGGCTGTGAGGTTGATTCTAAGATGAAAGTTTCACTCTATGTATAGATTTTAACAATGCCTGCACCCATATTACTCCCCTGTTTTGCTATTTTATCGGTTGTAAAGTTAATCTCCCTGTAACCATGTTCAAAATCATAGTCCAGTAAGCTAGCACAAACTTTATTCCATCTTGAAACAATGAACCAAGGCAGGTTGTTGCTTTTAAAAGCTAAGATATCAGCTTTTGAATCTGATCTGAAACATACCTCCAATTTATTATTCTGAACAACCCACTCACTTGCACAAACTATTACCATTATTTCAGCAAAAAAGTTTGTTGCAACACCAACTCCACCTGCCACAGCAATTAAGAATCTTACTTCATAATTTCTTGCAACAAAACCATATCCTCCTACTCCTGGATTCCCTTTAGAAGATCCATCATAGCTTATCAAAATTCTGGGAGCAGTTGGTAAAGTGAAGAAGATTTCCATTATTCTGACATTATAAGTTTTCATGTACTTGATACCAAACAAACTTAGAATATGAAGGTCATAGTCTTTATTCTTCATTGATCCCTTTATCCTTATTTCACATTCCTCTGTTAAGAAAATAATATTTCTTTTTATCAATTCAAAACTTTCCACCTCTTCATCAAATACAATGTTATTTCTCAATAACCATATTTCCCTCAATATTAAAAATGCATCCATTAGCCATAATTCTTTTATCACATAACTTTTGTGATTAGACATCCCCATAATGTCTTGGAAAGAACTTAGGTTTTTGAATTTGAAAACTGTACCTATCCAGAGCCAAAATCTATTACTAAAATCACAACTCCACAAAATATGATCCATAGTTTCTTCTGTTTTTCTACACATATAACATCTAGAATCCAGATGCCTTCCCATTTTATTCAATTTATCATCAGTTGCACACATCCCTATAGAAATTTTCCAAACATTGCTTGCCACTGTGGGATGAACACAAGCACTCCAAATTGTCTTATATTCATTCTTGACTGGATAGATATATTTGATGCACTGAGCTGCAGAAGATACGGTGAATTTGCCTGTAGTTGTACCAATCCAAATTATTCTGTCTTTTAACCCATCTACTACTGGTAATTCAAATAGATCAAAAAGTTCAAGCAACTCAGATGGAATATTCTATTCACCATTAATAAGAAGAGAACCGACCTTCAAATTTTTATGTAACTGAATATATTCCTTTCCAGGAAAAAGAATGTTCAGAGATTTATCCTTCACCTAGTTATCTTCCCATGCAGATATATCATTTCCATCACCCTCAATCCATCTTGTGTTGTTCTTCACATCAGTCATAACAGATTTTAAACAAGCCAAATTGAGGAATGTTTGTAGTAAGAAATCTAGGCACCATCTCTAGACTTGAATTTAGCTTGAAAAAACTTGGACCATTATTCCTCACATTGTTGAATCTTCCATAGCAGTTTCATTAGTATTATTTTTTTGATAACTTCCAATCTTATAATTCCAAGTCCACTTTCCTCAAGAGGAGAGCAAAAAATTTCCCTTTTTAGTGTAACTACTTTCCTTACAAATGAATCTCCTGACCATATAAAGTTTCTTATGATTCTTTCACATTCTCTAAGCGCACTCTTAGACCACTTGTAGATAGACATATTGTATAAAGTGATACTGCATAATATAGCTTTAACCAGAATTAGCCTTTCTTGAAATTCCAACATCTTCCCTTTCCAACCAGCAAGATTGCTCTATATCAGTTCAACCACATTCCAAACACGACATAATTTTACTCTACCAGGAAAAAGCATTACACCCAAATACTTGTCAGGGAAGTTTGCTAATTGCATCTGAACTTCCACAGCAATTGCATCCTTTCTAACTTGAGAAGTCCCTCCAAGAAAACACTTACTTTTAGTTACACTTATCACCTGACATGAAGATTGTTGATATTCCATAAGAGTCTTCATTAATCTTCTGAGGTTTCTCTTATCACAATTGCAAAACAGAAACAAATTATCTGCAAAAAATATACTAGTTGGACAAATACTATTTCTATTTACCATTTGTATCAATATATGTTCTTCCACCATCTTTGTTAAAGCCCCGCTTAATACATCCTTAGTTATAATGAAAAGAATGGGTGACAATGGGTCACCTTGTCTCAACCCTCTGCTAACTGAGAAATAGCCTTTTGGTCCACCATTTATCATGATTGATATCCTTGCAGAAGAAAATATTACTTTTAACAAACTGATACATTTTTCAGAGAAGCCAATTCTTTTCATCACTTCAAACAGAAATTCCCAACATAGTGAATCATAAGCTTGGGTTATGTAAATCTTGAATGCTACATTGACACCCCTTCTTGTTGTATTCAGTTCATTCACCATCTCTGAAGCTAAAACAATTTATTCTTGGATAGTTTTACCCTTAAGGAAATCCCCTTGTTGTGGAGTTATAGTCTTACATGTTGATTCTCATTGTCAGGATTTTAATTTGAAGAAAAAATTAGCTAGACCAATTGGTCTAAATTGATTTGGTTTCTTTGCACTCTGCACTTTAGGAAGGAGAACAATTTTTTTTTGAATTCAGACCATTTGGGATGTATCCCCTTCTCCAACAATACTGGATAGACAAAATCACATCAGTACCAATTATTTCCCAGCACTTCCTATAAAACCAACCTCAAAATCCATCAGGGCCAGGAGAACTATCTGGATCCAAATCATATACAACAGCCTTAATCTTAGTTGCACAAGGAATAACATCAATAAAGCACCTATCACCAGTAGTTAGAATTTCTGGAATAGTATGTAATAACTCATCCGCGATTCGTACTTCATTGAATTTAAATTTTGACTCAAAATGCTTTACCAGAACTGCTGCTATTTATTATTGAGAGGCCACCATATTCCCATCTTCATTTTTAATTTCAGAGATAAAATTTTGAGCTTGTCTTACTTCATATTGGTGTGAAAGAATCTTGTATTTAAAGCTCCTTCCTTCAGCCATTTTACTCTGGATTTTCGGTGCACAATTTCTCTTAACTGACTGGTCATTAGATCATGAACTCCTCTTGCTGTAACTAAATCATTTAATAGCTGAATATTCTCTGGATGTTTATCAGATATTATAGTGGCTTTCAGTACATTCTCATCAGCTTGCAGCACTTTTGTATTCATATCTCCAAAATTTTTACAATTCAATTTCTTCAGAATAGTCTTCAAGGTATTTAATTTATACATATAAACAAAAATTGGTGTACCTTGTAGTTCTCTTTTCCAAGCTTCTTCAACCACTTACAGAAAGTTATCATGAGATAACCAAGATTTTAGAGCTCTAAATGGTACATTATGAGGTTTTGGAATTGATTTATTAGCTCCATATAAAGGACTATGGTCTGATACACCTCTAGCTCCCACATTATATTCCCAGTGAGGATATATATCCAACCTTTTAGAATTGTAAACTGCTCTATCTAAATTACATAAAATTATTTTCAAACCATCTCTATTATTGCACCAAGAGAACTCAATACTAGTTTTTGGTGCACATGTTAAACCACATGAACTCAAACAATGATTAAAATCCATCATAGCTTCTCTTAATGGATGTCTGCCTTCTTTTTTTTTCCATTCATAGAAAGAACTGCATTAAAATCACCAACCAAGGAAGATTATAGGTACTTATCATCTCCAATTCCTGCCACATAAGTTTTCTATCCATAGTAAAATTAGCATCATGAACTCCAGTAATTAGAACACCTTCAAACTTCACAGTTATAACTTGTTGAGTAATGGAAATAACTTGTGGATCAGATAAAGCAGAATTCCAACATAACCAAATGTTACCTTTCTTTTCATCACTATTATTATGAATTATACAATTTTTCATACCTACCAACCCTAACATCTTTGCATACTTTGAAGCAACTCTCACTTTTGGTTCAACAATACAAAATAAAGAAGGACAAAACTTTTTAACTATATTTTGTAACTTGTCTTTGGCTTTATTTCTTCTTAAGCCTCTGACATTCCAAAATAGTACTCTCATTTAGAAAGAGGTTTTGAAATAGGAGGACTTTTCCTCCCATTGTCATTTTTACTAACATATTTTGCAACTTGCTTTCTTGTAACAACTTTTGGTAATTCTACTTTTTTAGGAACCTCCAATATAACTTCTTTCATAGCTGAAATTATTTTGACAACATTATTATTAGAAGAAAGATTAATTTCAAGCATTCTAGATGTCTCTGAAGGTGGGAATTCTTTAATTAAATCAAGAGTTGGCTCCACCTCCTTAAGAACTTCAAATCTCCCAGAAGTTAATTCACCTTCCTCTCTGTTCTCATATTGTATTACTAGTTTTGGAGTAGAAACTTCTTGAGATTGTTGAGCACCAGAAGTACCAAGAAAAGATTCTGCAGTACCAGACTGACAAATATCAAAGCCAATAATTAAGTTGTTATCCTCTTTGTTCTTATGTTTTCTTCTATCAGAGTTATTCTCAGAAGATATATTTGCTTTACCACCCTCTTTTTGAGCTGATTCTTTCCTTTTGATTATACATTCAAAGACAAAGTGACCAACCACCTAACATTGAGAGCAAAATTGATCCTGGATGAGAATCCTCTAAGAAAACCTCCATATTTAGTCTTGACCCATACTTTATCTGAAATGGATTTAACAAGATCAATTTCAACTAACACACTAGCATAATAACCAATTTTCCTTTGCAAAGTAACCTCATCCACCTTTACAGGTCTTCCAAAAGCTCTGCCACTGTCTAACAAAATCTTCTCTTTCCAGTATTCAATACTTAAACCTGGTAACTGAAACCAAACAAACACAGTAGAGGTTTTTTGATTTGCTAGTTTAAAATTTGGTTCCCAATTACGAAGTTTCACACTATTCTTCTCTACCTCCCAATAACCAGACCAAACATGGTATTTATCTTATTCATTTTCAAGTGGGATCACAAAGAAACCTTTACCCAAAGGTATTAATTGACAATTACCCTTAATCTTCCATTGTGATTTGAGAGACTTTTCAGCAACTTCCAATGAAAAGTTTGAAAAATCCAATCTACCTATAAGGCTAAATTGCCATTCATTAATATAAATATCAATAGCTTCATCATAAATACAAAATTTAGGTTCATCCTCTCTGCATGCATCATCTGAAGTTTTTATAGAATCCAAATAAGACAAAAAAAAAACCAGATCCAATTTTTTTTCCCATCGAAAACTTGTTCAATGGTTTTTTAAACTGTAAACTATATTCAGACAGATTTAAACCAAAAAATAGAGTAAACAATATGAATACTGCCGCCTATCATTTATGAAATTTCGAAAATCACCTAATATTAATGATGGGCACAGAATTCAACAATAGAAATTTTTATTTTCTTCGACTGAGTCGATCGCCGACTCACAGACTCTCTCTCTCTCTCTCTCTTCTCAACTCAACCGATTCTCTCTACTGATAAAGTTAACTCTATTACAACTAAAAGATGTCAAAGGAAATACATTGTCAGTAAGGGTCTTGCTGCAACTCTTAATGAAACTACTGATCATTATGATTTAAAAGAAAAAGAATGTTCCAGCGTACTTCTAGCTGAAACAACTAATCTGATAGTAGTGATACTTTCATCAAAATTGACAAGATGTTTGAAAATCCATCATCCATATCTTTTGAGGATATAATGATTTTTTCTCTGACTGATGAGAAACCCATTAATGATTCTTCAAGAACACCTCAAGTATGTATCTCAGCCGAAATTAGAAATGCTCTGGTACCCCTTATCAACCTAAAATGTCCTTACTGTACTATTGAAGGCCACAGACTCAAACAATGTTTCAAGTACAAGCAGAAAGTAAGGTATGTCAATAGACTGCAATGGAGGGCTAGTGGTTTGATAAATGTTTTCAAATTTTTACAGAAACCAAACTCGTCGAAGGTATGTAACTATGTTTCTCTTAAAATTGTAATTTTCTCCAAGGAAAAGGATAAATGAAAAGAAAAGAAGATATCAAGATCTAAACGATCGATTAAAATGGAAATTGACAAACCCATGCAGGAATCAAGTGGTGAGACTACTATTGCTCACCCCAACACAAACTAATTATGTTGAAAAGGTGTTTTCTTGTCTCATGGGCCCTTAAAAGAGATAAGAAATGTACACCTCCAAGGGATTTTTGACAAACCTTCTTGTTTGTGTCTTGAATCTTATTACTTGAATTTTCATCCTCTTTCATGGACTCAAGTATAATAATTCTTTGATTTATTCATGCCATTAAAATGAGAATAACAATAGTTCATGTTAAGCCATGATTCGTTGAATATTTTTCCAGTTTTCTGGTTTTTGACTTGGTTAATTCTATATGGTAAAATTTACTCTCACTTATCCGCAAGGAATTATATTGGCTGACTGTTCAAAGTTTTGTTTTTTCCTTGAAACTATTATTTACACTCACCTTTGTATATTTCAAATAATAATTTCACAGACTTACCCATGTAAAAACTTTCAGAAAGGATAAACTTGTATTTTATACCTTTAGTTTGGTATTTGGTTTATGAACGAACTCCTTTCTTAAGAGGTCGGTCAGCTCCTGAGCTCATGGTTGTTAATCTTCCTTTTTAATAATGCACTATTTTTTGAATTTTCTAAATTCCAAAGTGGTGTTGAAGATCTATATATATTTATGTTTTACACGAATTTCATACTCAGAATTCTGAGCTATGTTATCTTTAAGTATGATCTCTTCTGGTAGAGCCACTATTCCTATGATTGTTGATTCAACAACAAAAGGTGTTGAATTCCTATCCTAAGGAAAATGATTCACTTTTTAATAAAAAAAAAAGAACGTGAAGAAACCTAGAGATAATTGCTCAAATCAACATAGGTTTGCTAATATTCTTGAAGAGCTTAAGAGGACCAAGATGGAAGTGCAAGGTCTCAAGGAAGTTCAGCAGAAATCTCTCGAGATTAAAGAAGCACTCGTTAAACAACAGCCGAGTAGGTTTGAAAGACTTAACACTCTGATTTATGAAACTTTATGTTCCGCTATCGATTGATGATGAAGAAGCCTTCTGCAGAGATGCTTTTACTAGTTAACTCTTTATAGGAATGTTATTCTTATTGTTTAAAGGAGGAACACTAGTTTTTGGAGTAGTTCTTATGTGTTACGTTAGCTATTCCAAATATTATCATCTTGCATTTTTAAAGTTTATTTAATTAAATTTTATTTTGGAAGATGACTTGCAATACCTGATCTTCATGGATTTTACATATATATTGCTTATTTTGTGAGATTTTTTCTTTGCTATCATATTCTGGTGATTACAACATATATCTCATATTTTCTCATAGGTTAAGCTCTTAACTCTTGCAAAAGAGGAGTAAAATATTTTGAGAATGGAAGTTTTGATCTCTCCAGGATTACACACTTGTGAATAAACTGCTATAGGATTCTGTAAGATGTTATCTAGGGATCGACTTACTTCCTTGATTGCGTCACCGCCAAGGAATAAGTGGTGAACTTTAATCTCTATGTTTGTACATGGCTAGAGAAGTTATAATTCTTATGTTGAGTCATATCACTTTAATTATTCTCTTGTTCATAACTGGCATAGAGAATAGTGTTTGTCAATGATTATTTTTCTCACGAAAATATTGTATCTTAGTGCCTCTAACATTAAGATCGTTATTTTTAATTCTTTGTTCATAACAGGCGAGAAGAGAAAAAAATATTGGGATACTTATTTACTTTGTTCGTAACTGGCGAGTAAATTTGTATATACAAGGAAATCCCTTCTTTTGTGATTAGATTTAAGGTTGCTCATGTTGTTTTTTAGAGAATGACATCAAATGGGTGGGGGGGGGGGGGAGTTCTTTTTGAACTTGTGCTTAATGGTAATATCTTTGTGAAGAGAGCGGATATGGAATTATTGAAGATTCTTGTACCTTTATATCTTCTTGACACAAACCGAGATTACTTGGTGTAATCTTTTAACTGAATGTTGGTATGTGCTTTCTACTCTTGAATACTATTTTGATTAATTCATCTTGATTCCGATGTTTCGCCTTTACCAATATTATTGATAAAACTGGGGAGAATTATTAAGTAGTATCTTACTACGTTACATATGGATTTTCGGAGCATCATGTAAGGGGGAGTGGATTATTATCTACAAGCTTTACCTATTTTACAAAAGGATAAAGTATAGACTGAGAGGGAGAACATATCACCGTAGTATTGCTTCCAAGTTGTGGTGCAATTGAACTTTGAGGAAGGTAACAATACTATGCTTTTACCGATGAGTGGAGTATGATTAACGCATTTTAACAAACCTCTTTTTGAGTATTCTCATAAATTATTATATCTACGGATCTTCACGAAGCATTTCACCCTGACTCATGAACAAGCTTAACGGTTTACGAATCATCGTACCAACTGTCCCAGATTAATATTTTAGCATATGCTCAAAGAATTATTTTTTAAAATATTTTTAGCATCACTAAAACTTTCTCAAACACTTCTAAGACTACATTGATCAATACTAAAACACTTATATGTGTGCATTATGATTAAATCTTAGGTGTTTAAATGAACATTAAATTGTTTTAGTTCTTTGCCATACTTTCCAAACTGAACAATCATTATACACGGTTCCAGAACCGATTCCTATTGTATTTTCAATACCTAAAGTGTTTGCTTGATTCTCAAGTTATCTTAGCTTGAATTCTAAGTAACCCCTGGTCCTTAAAATTCTATAAATAAAGATGCTCTTTCAACTGGGAAATTCAATCCCTAACACTTTGTGTCTTAGTTGATTCTAGAGTTGTCCTCTATAAACCTAGGTTTTCTATAAGAAACTAATAAGTGCATAATTCATACGATTTTAGTGTTCATTCCATACTTGTTTTAGCTATTATTCTTGCATATTTTCGTATTATTATTTTGGTTTTCTCTTATTTGTCTCCATTAGGTGAATCATACAAAAAGGATCTACAAAGTTCTAAAAATAGCTAAGAAAAGAAGTATTACAAGTATCCAAGTCCCCAAGTCTAGGAGAAGTGGAAAAAGTGCGACGAAAAGGAGAAAAACGCTCAAAATCAAGAGAAGGGCCAAAGACCAAACTTAAATCATTCAATATTTCTCATCACCATCTTGAAGAAAATTGAAACAGGAAAATAATACAAAATGAATGAGGTTATTCCGAGTTCGGACGAAGAAGTTGTGGGCAAAACAAGCTTCTTATCGAATACCGAAGACATGAAAGTTTGCAAACTGGTTTGCAAACTATGATTTCGTGAATTAAAGAGTTTGCATACTAGTTTGCAAACTAAATTTCCTGGACAGTTTTCTAAAAAAATGGTTTGCTAACTGGTTTGCAAACTGTTAAAGGCTAAAATTCACGAACTATCTTTTGGGTCTTTCTTTATTACTTTTTAGGTCGATTTCTTGAACCGACTAGGATACTTGAAGGCCAAGCAATGTAAACCTATATAAATAGGTATTAAGCCTTTTATCAAAATATCATCTCATATCACAAGCTAGGGTTTACGTCTACATCTAAACCTAGCGTTTACCCCTTTAGAGGGAAACCAACATTATTCATCTTCTTTGTAATATGAGTAGCTAAATCCTTTGTTGATTAAGGATGAATTCAATATTCTAAGCATGAAGCTTTATTATTAATATAAATCTATTGAGATTTTTTATCATCATCCTTTGTTTTTACCATATCTAGGGTTTATGTGTGATGTTTAGATTGATTTGGAGTGCGCAAATAAATTAGTCTATTGATCATTCTATTGCTAGTAGAGAGTTGAGAGATCCATTATTGTTGTGCATCTCCTACACAAGTAGAAAATATGAGACATTGCAGAGGGATACTATAAAGTAATCGTGTCTCGAAACAACACCAGTAAGTGAACCAAGCGTACTGAGTTTAACTGTTGGAATCAAACCTAAATTCACAAACCCTAAAGTGTTCGATCGAGTTACACCTTGTAAGCGTACCTCAAGGCAGCTCAGTTGGATAGAATCTGGTGACTAAGCATACCTGTTATCTGGTGATACAAGGAGTTTTGGGGATAGCTAAGCATACATGTTATCCTACTGTTAGTGATGAATGGTTCTAACGGAATATAGATAAGTATTCTAATCATGTTAACGCTTGGTAACGACGAAGGATTCCTTGATCATCTATTTTCTTCTTTGTTTTCTTTTTATTTATCTTACAATCAAACCCCCCTTTTGTTATTTATTTTATTTTGCTGATACAAATAATCTATCAATTACACAACTCTCTGTGGGAACGATCCTTACTACCGCTATATTACTAATTAGCGGAAATATATCTTATTATTTTGTTGAGTAAACGACGCTCATCAAATTGGCGCCGCTGCCGGGGAGCAGTTGCTAATTGATTTGTTATTTGTTTAAGTTTTTTTTTTTTAATCTTTTTTTTTTTCTATTCCTTGTGAGTCGTCATGTTTCCTTCCGGAAATAACATGTACATAGCACAAGATTACACATACAACAATGGTAATCAATATAGTTTTCAATCTCATTCATATGAAAACCAAAACCAATCTTTTGGCTATGATCAATATCCCATGGAACCTTATGGATATTCTCATACATGTCAACAACCTTATGATGGGCATGTAAGTGAACAACCACAAGGATGTGAGGATAGGTATGCTTCTAATCGTTTATCTTATGAAAGTGAACAGAAGCTGGATCAGTTTATTCTTCATTTAAAGGACAGTTTATCCACGCCGGAACCACTTAAGGAGCAACCAAGTGCGGAGAACAATATGCCAGTCGAATCTTACTTCAATATATCTAACCAAACTGCTGATCATTTTTATGATCATTCACCTATTCAAAAAGGGAAGACTTGGTCTGGAAATAGTGTTGTGAGTGAAGGTGTTGGTTTTGATGAACGTTTTGACCAATTGATCCAAGCGATGGCACAACATTAACAAAGGCTCCATGCAATTGAACAAAAACGATATGAGCAACTTCAAGAAATTCAAAGGCACGTGGACAACTTAAAAATACAAATCGCTCAACTCAAAGAGACAAGGAATGAAGAAGAAGTGTGGCCTCAAAACCAAAATAGTTCTGAAATTCCTATGGATGACGAAGATTCTGATGAAGATGAGCAACCTTTGGAAAGTCGTTGCAACAATGATACAATTATTCCAACTCTGAATCTTTACAATGATCATTTTCCTATTCAAAAGGAGGGGCCTTGGACGGTTGATTTGCAAGAAGTAGACCCGATTATTCCCTCAACGGAGACTCATACATAATACCCCAAAATTTATACTTAAAAAGAGTTTTCATGAGAGCGAAATTTGATTCAGATGACGAGTGTGTTGAAGATATTGAGATTGAGAATGAAACCAAATTGATTGAAGTCGTGGAAGACCTAATTGAGCTTGCTAAGGATTATAATGATGTTGAGATTTCGGCTGAAGCGGAAATTAATAGTTCGATAGAGGACCACGATATACTTGAGGTAAATAATTCATTGTTAATATAAAGAAAGATAAGGATCCGATACAAGGTTTGTCTAATCCGTTGCATAATTTATATCTATTGATCCTTTTCATCCAATTGAAGTAGTTCCTGAAAGAGTTGTTAACTCAACTTTTAAGAAAAGACCTCACTTAGGATTGGATTTGTGTGTTTCCAAAGTTTTAACGGATTATTTTGCTTCTAATTATCTACCACTTGATGTGTTTGATTCGAGTATTGTGCAGGTTCACCAAGCTGAGGAACCTTATGAAGTTCCTGAATTCTATGTTCTCTAGCCACTTCCGAGTGTAGAAACGACTAAGTGTGGGAGAAGCTTCAATAAAGTGATAGCTTCTATATTTATATTTTGTGCTAATGTTTTTGTCAAGCTATTATTGGAACTGCAGATTATAATTTAGAAGGATTACAAAATTTTCAGATTACTGGTATACGGACGATAACAATAACGTCGGGCTGACGACGTTAAATCAAGCGCTACATGGGAGGCAACCTATCGATTTTGTATCTCTATACATTTTATTTTTAGTTTTCTTAGTTTTGAATATCATATCTTGCATTCCCATCTTAGATTTTACAAAGTCCTATATCTATAATGAAAGTTTTGACGAAACTATTCTCGTCAGAAAAATTCTGACTGGGTGCTTGTCACCAAAATAGCTCTCGAGACTTCATATGGAGTCTGATTTGAGTGGTTGACCACAAATTTTAAAGAGGACAAACATACCTTTCTTTTCCAAAAAAAATAAATGAATTTGGAGTTTGTTAAGTTGGAGCGATAGGCCTGGACATTTGAGTTTCGGTATTTTTATAAAACTTTTTCAGATTACATGTCTGTCAGTCCGGAGGCCATAACATTTAGACCATTTATAGGAACACTATGCCCTATTGACTCCTCGTAGAAAAGATGTAGGCGAATAACATTTTTTCAGGATGTTTTTCCTAGTTCCTTACCCATTTGTACAGTTTTCGTGTTTTTATAGGCTGCTAAGTCAAAAATCAGAATTTTCGGTTTTGAACATTGAGGACAATGTTGAGTTTAAGAGTGGGGAGTAGTTATGCATATGAAAAGTGGGGGTACAACAACCACACCCAATATTTCACTTAGCAATCTGCATGGACTAACTCCAACATACTTTTAAGAGAATCAACTAGACAGTCAGACTCAATCTTAAGAAAAGTATATCAAAGAGTTATATCTCAATTTCTCAATTCAATCCGCAATCAAACAAATAGGAATTTGCGAGCCTGATTGAATATAAGAAATAACTTGGACGATGTCAAAAAATAATATCCAAGTGTCAATCAATTTAATCAACAACCAAAGGTTGGATTCACAATTGATTGAACTTACGCACAACCTGTGATATTTCAATTATATAAACAAATATAAATGTGGAAAAGAAATAACAGAGACACCAGAAATTTTGTTAATGAGGAAACCGCAAATGCAGAAAAACCCCGGGACCTAGTCCAGATCTGAACACCACACTGTATTTTATCCACTACAGACACTAGCATAATCCAAGTTAACTTCGGATTGGAATGTAGTTGAGCCCTAACCAATCTCACACTGATAAAGGTACAATTGCGCTCCTTACATCTCTGAATCCCAGCAGGACTCTACATACTTGATTCCCTTAGCTGATCTCACCCACAACTAAGAATTTCTATGACCCAAAGTCGAAGACTTGATAAACCAATCTGTCTCACACAGAAAAGTCTATTGAATAGATAAATCTGTCTCCCATAGATAAACCTACGAGTTTTGTTCTGTCTTTTGATAAATCAAGGTGAACAGGAACCAATTGATATACCAGACTTAAATTCTCTAAGAACATCCTAGAAATATCAATCACCTCACAATAATCTTAATCGTATGATAGCGAAACAACATATTGTGGAATCACAAACGATGAGACGAAGATATTTGTGACTACTTTTTATCTTGCCTATCGGAGATTAAATCTCGATCAAATCTTAGAGAAGACAGTACTCAATCACGATAGAAAATAGAAAGATCAGAACACGCAACTATAGAGAAAATAGTTGGGTCTGGCGTTACAATCCCAATGAAGTCTTCAAGTCGTTAACCTACAGGGTTTCGTGAAAAACCTAAGGTTAAAGGAGAATTGACTCTAGTCGCAACTAATATCACACATGAGGTGTGGATATTAGGTTTCCCAGTTGCTAGAGTTCTCCTTTATATAGTCTTAAGATCAGGGTTTTCAATCTAAGTTACCTTGGTAACAGAGCATTCAATATTCACCGTTAGATGAAAACTTGATTAGAATCAATCTAATATCTTTCAACCGTTAGATCGAACTTAGCTTGTTACACACAAATGAAAAGTGACTTCGTTTAGATATGAGTAACCGTACCTAAACATTTCACCTTTGTTGGCTCAACAATATTTAATCGAGGTTAGCCATATGAACACTTCCATATCAAACTTATTCATCTTAACCATAACTAGTTCAAATGACTCAAATGAAACTAGTTCTAGAGTTGTTTAATTATTTATATTTTCATAGAAGTATACGAGACAAAATTGAAGCAAAATTGAATTTAATTCACCCGAATCAAGTCATCAACATTACTGCCACGGTTTCCAAAAGATTGCATGCTTTATTATATGAATGTATTAGTTCATGAAAAAACGGATTTTAGAACATTATCCATTCAAGTATGCATACGGGTACGCATACCTAAATGGACGGACTAAGTTTGGGTTCGCCAGTACGCGAACTGGTACGCATACCTTCCAAACTCAGCAGAAATTCTCGGACCTAAACCTCACGCCAGTACACGTAACGGTATGCGTACAAGGTTCCCATACTTTCACCAAACCAAGCAGTACGCATAAGGGTATGCATACCATGGTTCCCAAACTTTGGATTACATATATGCAAGTACGCATACTATGCTTATTTCCAATTGTTCTAAACTCTTATTTAAATCATTGAAACATTCTCGGAAGACGACAATAGCTGTCTCACACAAAATATTAGCTTCAAAGCAATTTTCAAGTGATCAAATGATCAATATGAAACATTCCGAGTCTACATCAAATGACTGTCTCACACAAATCATGTAAGATGTTACCAGGATATTTTTACATGATCATATTTTGACTTCCGTCAAGAATATAAGATGAACTTGGTTAAAATGAAAGCTTAACAACACATATTTAGAGAAATATATAAGCGTGTTAAACTCAGCTCGAAATATCAAATGTGTATAATTGAAATCTATATAGCTATACGAATTTTGTCTTAAATAACAGATAGAGTATATATAATTTTGAGTGATAGATGAGTTCAAGTCTCCACATAACGTTTTGTTAATGAAGTTCCACAAGCGCTCCTTAGTATTTCTTCGTCTTCATTCGATGAACGCCGTGAAGTTTAATGCTCAACTACACTTTTTATCCTAATCCGAGACTTAGCTATATGTAGACTAGAAATCAAGACTTATAGTTTTTGCAACTAAACTTGACAACAAGCTTGAGATAGCAACGCTTGCTAGTTCGACCGAGCAATGCCCTAAAAATCTCCCCCTTTGTCAATTTTAGTGACAAAACCATCAATACATATGGAATACAAAATAAATAAACTTTGTAGCTCTCAATCCAAATGCTTGATTTCCTTGGTTATTCAACATTACTCAAAATCTTCGTCACTTCCAATTACTCTAGTGATATTGAATGTGTTCAACTCAGCATCATAGTTGTTGAAGATCCGTAGCTATAACTATGAGAAAACAATTGCTCTCAATCATTATTATACAATGTCATAGTATTATTACACAACATCATAGTCAAGTTGTATCATAACTTTGGCAACAATACTATGGTGATATGTATCACTCCCCCATACATAATAATCCGTAAACCATATATATTTGTTGTGTGAACTACTCATTAATTCTCCCCCTTTTTGTCAGTAAAAATTGGCAAAGGTACGAAAACTAGTGGGATACTAATGAAATTTCCATAGAGATACTTCATGACCAAAAGAGAACAACATATCAACTTTGTTTAGATGTAATCATATAGCCGAAGCTAAATGCATTCATCAAGGAGTTTATAAAGATACAAGATAACCTATATAATATTCCATAGCCACACACCCTACAAAGATTAGGCAATTAAGCACAGGTTCAAATAAGAACTCTCCCCCATAAAATGTCATTCCCTAAAGAACAACAAGAGCGACCTTACTTTCACAAGAAAAGAAGGATTTCTTTGGATATTAACAAATCACATGAAACATGAATTTGGATCCAAAATACTCAATTAAATTAACCACAAGAGAACCCATGATTAATTTAATCGGAAATAATCAACATAAGAGAACTTACGGAGCTACACGGTACTTACACAAGATGTGGATCACGGAAGGACCAATACTGACGAATATTCAAAGATTCATTCTATTTTTCATCAATATTTGCACAGAAACATGTAATAGACTTAATATTTGTAAGCAAAAGTTCATCCTATCTTCCATCAATATTTTCATAATGACATAAGGGGTGGGATCCGTTGACATGGTTATATCGACTTAATCTTCACATTTTAGCGCCATTTTTTTACTGAGCCCACCCGAAAATGAATTTGAAGCTAATTTTTTGGAGACATATTCTTCTTATAATTCTCTATATTCTAACCAAAAATGAGAGCATTCCGAGATGTATAAAGCTACCATCTACGATTTTGAATATCATCCGTTGAAGATTAACTGTTGAAATGAAAATTTGTGGATGATGGAGTTTCGTGTTTCATAATACTCTCATATTTGGTAGGAATGTAGAGTTTTATAGGAGGAACATGTCACCAAGAAATTAGCTTTAAATTCATTTCCGGTTGGCCTTAGTAGAAAAAATAGCGCTAAAATGTGAAGATTATGTCAATATAACCATGTCAACGGATCCTATCCCATGACATAATAGGCTTAACTTTTGTTGTCAAAAGTTCATTCAATCTTTTATCAATATTTCCATAATGATATATGAAAGACTTAACTTTTGACATATATGTGACAATCATAGTTCACGGACGCAAACACACATATCCCATAACAAGTTGCAATATATAAAACCATAAAGATTAATACTGCAAAATCATCTTCCAAATAAACTTTAGAATTTAAATAAATAAATCTAAAAACATTGCAAGATGAAAATCGTTGGAAATAGCTATGTGTACTCACCATAATGGCTATTCCAAACCCTAGTTATCCTTCTTAAAACACAAGAATTAATTCTCATAATAAGTTTCCTACACAAAATAATAGAATCCAACTCTAAAAAAAAAAAAAAACCCGATCATGAACGCAAATCAAAGATCGCTTCCGGAACCCCCACGAGTCTTGAGTCCACTAAGCTTGTGATTGACCGCATCCACTGCTTCTTTAGAGAAGATATCCTCATTAAGAAGATCTTTAACATGTGTCTTCATGAGAACAATGTCAGAATTAACCTTTTTCAACTCAGTTCTTAACACATCAAGACCCTTCATAGTATCAACGATTTGCAGTTTTGCTTCCTCAAAGTATTTAAGAAAATCATGAACCACTTCAGCAGAAACAATATCCTCTTCTTTTTTTTATAGAAAAAGGGAGAAGATAACTTCTAAGCACCTTATAAATTGTGTGAACTGGTGCTTGCTAGAAGACTACCAGTTCTCTCCAATTCAAAAATATTGTTATCCATATTTGGATTTAAAGTTACATTACCATTGTTTTGGTTTCTTACAGGACTGGTAGTAAAATTGTCTGAAAGCAAAATAAATAAACCATTGATAGAGTTCTGGTCCCAACTCTTATTTGTATCATAGTTTGTGCTTAACATTGCTAGTTTAACTGCCAGTTTATTTTCCCTATCACTGATTGTGCTCCAGAAACCATATCCTCATTCTCAACATCCTGATGAGTATGGGTATAGTAGCACGAGGCATTAGGATTTTGATTATCATATTCTACTAGGGTTATTTTATTCTTCCCTTTGGACTCGAAACCAATACCTTTATCAAGAAAACCTCTTGTAAAACCTCCATTATGGGAAGGTGAATACATTCTTGACAAAAAAATAATAACCTAGAGTACGCGTACGTGACTCAATATGTTTGGTATTTAAATGGTTTCATAGGGAAGGTAACTTTTAGGGTTTCTAAAGATGGTTTGTGACAAGTAACTGGGTACACGTACGAAAAAAATCCTAACCCAATCAAAAACAAAACCAAAAACGAGAAGTACCTTAAGAGTCAAAAAAAAATTGCTACGTGAATATTTTTTTTCACAAATTTTGGCTCAATAAATTTTACATCTCCATAGAAAAGCAATTTAGAGCACAAGAGTAGCAGGTAACTTAGTTGCAACAAAAACTTTTTCAAAAAAAATACTCGACGAGATTCTTGAGACATAACCAATACTTAGGCAAAGCTGTCTGTGGACAATAGTTTAGCTATGGACGGTAAGAAAATAGCTCAACTAAACAAAAAGCATTTTTTGCCAAAAATATACCTGATTATTAGCAAATCTTACTCAACAGGATTTTTATGAGTAAGCATTCAACCCTTGTGATTAATTAGCACAAGTATGAGCCATAAGCTCATTAAATGAATAGTGTACATGGTTGAGTCTCTTTTTCCTTCCAATTCTAGGAAAGAATCCTTTATGATGTGAAAAATATCATAAAACTTGTTGTCATCAAAATATGAGACAAAGTTCGAGTCTTTACCAGAAATAGTTCGTTCAGAGGATTTCGACAGCCTGTTGATAAGATCCTTGTATCCTTCAATTATCAGATTAAGGTTGTCCTTCCTATCTACTTTGTTGTTTCCCTCTACATGAACCTTTTTCACATCTTGAACTTCATTCATCACATTAGGTTGAAAGGGACCTTTCTGAATTCTTCTTGAACGATTTGTATTAATGCTACAATTGGTTCGAACATTCGATGAGAAATTTAAACTGACATTCCTAGGAGAATTCACATGGAGAGTACTAAAACTAATAGGTTTAGACATCCGAATGTCAGTAACACCTTTGAGAATTAAATCCAAGGTATGCTGTAGTCGACCAAAGTAATTGTCATTCGGCTTCAGTTTTCTCTTCCGTTGAACATGTCCATTTGAATTACAAAAAATACATACTTTCTGATCACGGGAGTGATTAGGGTTTGCAGCATTAGAACAATCGTTAGAAGATTTCTTCATTCCATGAGACGAGGTCAATCCATGATTAGTGGAAGAACCAGGCACTTTTTTTTATCAATAAGAAGGGATTTCAATTTTGCTTCTGGAACTAAATTTCTTATAGTAGAGTCAGAAGCAGTTGGTATAGTGGACTCTTTAGAACATCCTAAAATAGAGAGTTTACTTAAAAGTTGTTCAATTTCCAAGGCATACTTTTTGAGTTTCGCCTCGAGTAAGGTTCGTGAAGATCAAACTTCGGCGTTTTCCTCGCTAAGAGCCTTTAATTTAGAGCCACGAAATTTTACTATACAGATAAGAGCATTGACGTTTTTCTTCAACCGATTGATTCTATCATCCTGGATTCTAACAAGATTTAGAATCAGTTCACTCTCTTTGGCTGCATCACTTTCTTTAACAGAGTCAGACTCGTTCAAAAGGTAATCAGGATAACACTTGTCAATGCAAGTCGGTTTCGTTGGAACACTTGGTGCATCTATATTTGAGATTGATAAATCTTTCTCTTTAATAGAATTCATAGAAACATAACTTTTATTTCTGGTGATACGTTTATCAGAGATAACACTATTGTCCATAGAGTCAGATCGCTACAAATACATACTTATGAGGTCTTAAATGTGTTTGCCCGTTCTGATACCAATTGAAAAAATGGGGGTACAACAACCACACCCAATATTTTGCTTAACAATCTGTATGGACTAACTCCAACATACTTTTAAGAGAATCAACTAGACAGTCATACTCAATCTTAAGAAAATTGTTATATCTCAATTTCTTAATTCAATCCGCACTCAAACAAATAGGAATTTGCGAGCCCGATTGAATATAAAAAATAACTTGGACGGTTTCAAAAACCAATATCCAAGTGTCAATCAATTTAATCAACAACCAAAGGTTGGATTCACAATTAATTGAACTTACACACAACCTGTGATATTTCAATTATATAAACAAATATAATATGGAAAAGAAATAACACAGACGCCAGAAATTTTGTTAATGAGGAAATCGCTAATGCAGAAAAACCCCGGGACCTAGTCCAGATTTGAATACCACACTGTATTAAGCCACTACATACACTATCCTACTCTAAGTTAACTTCAGACTGAAATGTAGTTTATCCCTTACCAATCTTACATTGATAAAGGTACAGTTTCACACCTTACGTCTCTGAATCCCAGCAAGACTCTACACACTTGATTCCCTTAGATGATCTCACCCACAACTAAGAGTTGCTATGACCCAAAGTCGAAGACTTGAAAAACCAACTATCTCACACAGAAAAGTCTATTGAATAGATAAATTTGTCTCCCACAGATAAACCTATGAGTTTTGTTCCTTTTTTTGATAAATCAAGGTGAACAGGAACCAATTGATATACCATACTTATATTCCTAAAGAACATCCTAGAAATATCAATCACCTCACAATAATCTTAATCGTATGGTAGCGAAACAACATATTGTGGAATCACAAATTATGAGACAAAGATATTTGTGACTACTTTTTAACTTGTCTATCAGAGATTAAATCTCGAGCAAATCTTAGAAAAGATAGTACTCAATCAAGATAGAAAATAGCAAGATCAGAACACGCAACTACAGAGAAAATAGTTGGGTCTGATTTCACAATCCCAATGAAGTCTTCAAGTCGTTAACCTACATGGTTTGGTGAAAAACCTAAGTTTAAAGGAGAATCGACTCTAGTCGTAACTAGTATCACACATGAGGTGTGGGTATTAGGTTTCCAAGTTGCTAGAGTTCTCCTTTATATAGTCTTCAAATCAGGGTTTGCATCTAAGTTACCTTGGTAACAAAGTGTTGATGGTGGATTTTAGTTCAGGGCTAAAGTTGTAAAACCAATTTTTTGTGTAATCATCCTGCAGAGGATGAGACTATTTTATAAGTGATGAATACTTCTTCACTTTATTAAATTCACCTAGGATGGAGCATGTAGAAACAATCCCCCGAATATTCTGTGAATTTTAGCATTATTGATTAATGCATATAACACCTTGCATTTCCTGTGTTGTTCCTAGCAGAACTCTCATTGTTGGTGCGGCATGATGATTGATTGTTACTCGCAGCAGAGTAGCATGAATATCCAAGTACCAACAGTGAGGCATGCACGAAATTCCCGTATAGCCTGTAACTCTCGGTGTGTTATACTAGCCCGATTGAGCATGTAACTCTCGGTGTGTTATACTAGCCCGATTGAGTGTGTAACTCTCGGTGTGTTATACTAGCCCGATTGAGCATCTAGACTGTCCATAATAGTCTAGAAACGATCACGGTCATCCAACTTCGCAGGCATGGTTGGATGGTCGGGAACGAATCCAATACCCCCAAGCAGGCATTGGAACATTCACTGCCGACCAAACGCGGACCCTGTGCGATCGGCCTCCCAAAAGAGGCGGCATAGCTTGCCAAACCGTCCAAACCAAGCGGAATGGACAAAAAACCCTAAATTAGGTTTGCGGCACATTACATGTGTCGCAAAATGATCTCAACCATCCATCTTCGCAGGCATAGATGAAGGGTGTAGATGTAGATTCAAAGGGCCCAGAGCATGTCAACACGATCACTGTGGGCCCGACTACACACATGAACAAACGTTCAGGACCAACCGTGATTGGTTGTCCCAAATCGTGCATGCCAAACCAAGCATGACACATGGCCGGAAAAACCCTAAATTAGGGTTTGCGGCACCATCTTTGTGTTGCAAAATCATCTCGAGCATCCATCTTCGCAGGCTTGAATAGAAGGCTAAGATAAAGCTTCAGGGAAGGCCGAGCATGCTAGCATGACCACCGTGGTACTAGCTTCATGTCCGACCGGTCGGCCAAAGCCAACCTTGGTCAAGCGCCTTGATTTGCGTTCCCAAATTAGCGTGGTCGCGCTTCCCAAATCACAAACTGATCACGACCACTTAACTTCGCCAAACAAATTGAGTGGCTTAGATCACGTTTCTATGGGACAGTCAGGTATATGCGTGAATACCAGCCTACCACTTACACGCCGGAACAAACGGCCGATACGGCCAAGCTTGGTCGTCTCAAAACGCACGCCTTGAAGGTGGCATATCCCCTTTAAGAATCCTTTGCGGCATAGGATTTCTGTCGCAAATCGATCTCAGCCACTCAACTTCACCGGTAAATTCGAGTGGCCTAGATCAAACCTTCGTGGGACAGTGAAGCATGGACATGGACATCAGCATGTCATCTACACGCATGCCTGATCGGTCCTTCATGAAACTCCTTCCATGCTTGGATTCGACCAAGCTGAAGGAGTACACTCGCGCACCTCCTAAACCCTAATCCCAAGGTCGCAGATGTGGGTCGCAGGTCGTCTCGTCCGTCCAATTTCGCCAGCTCGGACGGACGGCCTAGGATAAGAGTTAGGCGACCAGTGAAGTATCACCGTGATCACCGTCTGCCACTCTACCACACCATGTGGTCTGCCAAGGGAGGATTTTCTAGGGTAGCCTCCAAACCCTCACATGAAGTAGGCTGGGTATGGTGCTCAACAACGATGCTTCATATATGTCGAATACATTTGATGCATAACATACATATAATACACACGATACTTTACAAGTATCGACTTCCTAAATAACTTAGTTATTTAACTAGCATTACATGCTACCTTATGTGGGTCCCAAGATCCACACATTCAAGACATCAATCATGTCACAAACTGGGGGATACATACTAGGGTATTGGTCTAGTGGTTTACAGCGTGCAGCGTACAATGCGCCATCACAAGAACGTGTCAGAAAGACATGGACGGTTAGTGATGATGGGAGAAGTGGGAAAGATTGATCATGTGACACTAACGCACCACTCCACTACTCCATCACTCCACTTCCTCCACTTCTTATGGGAGACATGAATAAGGCTCAAATGACTTGTATAAATAGGTTCTCCTCCCTATTTCCAAACAAGAACACAACACAGAAACCAAGTGTTAATACGAAACGTATTAAAATACCCAGAGTCTGCTTGCATTATTCGTAAGCCTGCTCACCTTTATGTTACAAGTCATAAAAAAGCCTAAACCTTCACAATCTCAACACCTTCTTCGCTTCCCTCCCTAAGATCAACCCCATCTCCTTCACTTTGTGACCGAAACAAGTCTGGAACGGCCATTTCTTGGTTTAGGCCAGAATTGTATAGATTGATATCTCGAATCAAAAGAACTCACTGTGCAGTGCATTTGTTTAGGGTTTAGATTCATTCCTCATCCACACACCCCAAATTACCAAAACCGGTAGGAATAGTTTTCACCCATAAACACAAAGCATTCAATATTCACCATTGGATGAAAACCTGATTAGACTCAAGCTAATATCTTTCAACCGTTAGATTGAACTTAGCTTGTTACACACAAATGAAAAGTGACTTCATATAGATATGAGTAATCGTACCTAAACATGTGCACCTTTGTTGGCTCAACAATAGTTAACCGTGGTTAGCCATATGAACACTTTCATATCAAACTTATTCATCTTGACCATAACTAGTTCAAATGACTCAAATGAAACTAGTTCTAGAGTTGTTCAATTGTTTATCTTCTCATAGAAGTATATAAGACAAAATTGAAGCAAAATTGATCTTGATTCACTCGAATCAAGTCATGAACATTATAGCCACGGTTTGCAAAAGATTGCATTCCTTATTATATGAATGTATTAGTTCATGAACAAACCGATTTTAGAACATTATCCATTCAAGAATGCATACCTAAATGGCCGGACTAAGTTTGGGTTCGCCAGTACGCGAGCTGGTACGCATACCTTCCAAACTTAGCAGAAATTCCCGGACTTGAACCTCACGGTATTACGCGTACCGGTATGCGTGCAAGGTTCCCGGACTTTCACCAAACCAAGTAGTACGCATACTGGTATGCATACCATGGTTCCCGGTCTAGGATTACATATATGCAAGTACGCATACTATGCTTATATCCAATTGTTCTAAACTCTTATTTCAATCAGTGAAACACTCTTAGAAGATGACAATAGCTGTCTCACACAAAATATTAGCTTCAAAGCAATTTTAAGTGATCGAATGATCAATACGAGACATTGTGAGTCTATATCAAATGACTGTCTCACACAAATCATGTAAGATGTTACCAGGCGATTTTCACATGATTATCTTTTGACTTCCATCAAGAATATAAGATGAACTTGGTTAAAGCAAAAGCTTATAAACACATATTTTGAGAAATATGTAAGCGAGTTAAACTCAGCTCGAAATATCAAATGTGTATAATTGAAGTCTATATAGCTATATGACTTTTGTCTCAAATAGGAGATAAAGTAGATAGAATTTTGAGTGATAGATGAGTTCAAGTCTCCACATACCTTTTTTGTTGATGAAGTTCCACAAGATCTCCTTAGTAGTTCTTCGTATTCATTCGATGAACGCCGTGAAGTATAATGCTCAAGTACACTTTTTATCCTAATATGAGACTTATCTATAAGTAGACTAGAAATCAAGACTTATAGTTTTGGGAACTAAACTTGACAACAAGCTTAAGATAGCAACACTTGCGAGTTCGACCGAGCAGTGCTCTAACAACATGTTTGGCTAGTATATTATATTAGTATTCACTTGCTTAGGCCACTTTTAATGTGCATTAAAAAAAAACTCTTTCATTTCTTGCATACTTGAGGTTCATCTTTTGGAGTTAATTTAGGATGACACTCTAAAACCTTTTAGGTTGGAACAGTTCTTACGACTATAGCTTGATTCCCACTTTATCGTTCTACAATCCTTAATTATATACGTTCACAAATAAATGCAAAACTCAGGTGCTAGCAATAACATGGTGGTCGTTTGAAAGATTAGTCCTCACAATTTATCATCACTGAATCACTTTCTTTTTATTTTTGCAATTATATGTTTCTCTAAGTGATTTGGTGGGATCCTAGTACTGCCATGGATGTTGTAGCAATGTAATCATTGGTTTAGTATATAAAAGCCCCATAGAAAATTTTCTTACACTCATAAAGAGTGAGCCAAAAATAAAAAAATATATATATAAGGCTCCTCTTCATATACTGAAATTATTAAAAATACAAAGAGAAGATTCTCCCTGTCTCCGTCGCCTAAATAATCATCGAACGCATGATCCATGGGAATCAATCATGTAGTTAATGAAATAGGTGAAACCTATCATCATTATTTAGCAAATAAAAAAGACTATTGATGAGGTTCTCGACACTTGGAATGTGTGAAACGTTTTCCCTGTCTCCGTCGCCTAAACAAGCGTGGAATGAAGGATCCAAGGGAATTATCATATATTTGTTGAAAGGAAACATGTGCTTAGATTATCTAATCATGTTGTCGAGTTAAATGGGTGCTTATCTCAACTATTGTGCTAAATATGTAAGAAAATCCTTTGGCGACATTCATACAAGTATTGTGGGTACATCTTTCACTTTAGTCAACATTTGCACACTTCATTATTCTACGTCCATTCTCTTATCTATCCATGTGATTTCAGTACATGAGTGTTGCAACAAAAATATTGAGAAACATTGCAACAAGTACAATGACTATCTTAGTAGAGTTATGCAGTCATGTTGAATTTCACACGTAAGTAATTGCTCGTGTGTGATGATTGGAATGTATGTGGGATGTTTGCAGCTAAAAGAACATATGTAGGCTAATTATCTTATTAGCTTTTTGTTTTGTGTCTATCCTTAGTAGTTCTTCCAAGGCGAGAAATTGGAGTAAGTTTTGTGGGTATACCTCTTGTAAACCCTCATGAGGCTATAAATCGTCCACTAGAGACACCTAGGGGTTCAAAGGAATGTTGCATTAGCTAAGTGTAACCGTATCCTCAACGAAATAGAGTTGTTGTATTTAGGATTATTTTTATTTAGTTTATTCGAGGACTAGAAAAATCTAAGTGTGGGGGAATTTTGTAAGTGCATAATTCATATGATTTTAGTGTCCATTCCATACTTGTTTTAGTTATTATTCTTGCATATTTTCGTATTATTACTTTGGTTTTCTTTTATTTGTCTTTATTAGGTGAATCATCCAAAAAGGAGCTAAGAAAAGAAGTATTACAAGTTTGAGATGGCAAAACTTGTGGGTTCAACTGAGGTCCCAGGGTTCCTCTGCTATTGCGGTTTCCTCGTTAACAAAACTTTTTGTATCTTGTGTTTATTCGCTTCCGCATTATATTGTTTATCTTTTTAATTGGATTTACACAGGTTTGTACGTAGTCAATCTAAGTAGATACGCCCGCTTATTTGGAATCGCTTAAGTGACTAGTTTCTTGTAGAATACATATCTTGAAAGATAGATAACAATTTTAATTACTTGACAGAATCCCGATTGAATTATTTGGATATGACTAGATTGATCTTGGATATTAATTTTTGAGATTGTCCAAGTACTTTGCTTAACAATCAGTTTCACAGACTCTATGTCTATATACACACTGATTGAGTAAAGGTTAGAGATATAAACTCTATATACATATTGTCAAGGATCATTGAGTTAATCTACTTGCAATTGTATTAAGTTTTTTCCATACAAGTTGCCGAACAAAAAAATTGGGTGTGTACTTGGTATTTTCATAATATAATATCAACTAATACCACCAACAGAAATAACGATAGAAAATAATTGTTTTAAGTATGTAGGAAACATCACATCCAGATCAATCCTCAAACCTGTCAAGTCATGTAACTTATTCCATATAGGGGAAACTGAAGAACTATTGAAAAACAAATGATAAATAGTTTCAAAGTCACAATTACAGAAAGAACATGGTTTAAAGCAATACATTTCCTGTAAAATGATTCATTAAGAGTAAGTTTGTTGTGGCACAATTTCCACAAAAATAATTATTTTTTTGTGGACATTTTATATTCCACGGAAATTTCCAGTCAACATTGGTGTTGTCCTTACCGACATTCCTGGAACTAAGAAATTTATAAGCCTATTTAACAATCTTCCTACCATCTTACCCATAATTCCACACTCTATAATCACTCATACCATCACTAACAAGAACCGGTATAGAGTAGATATCTTTCTTAACCTCTTCTGAGATAAAGCTGTCTGACAGATCCCATTATCTCATGCTTGGATTAATGACATCTTTAACACTAAGTCTAAGAACATTTATACCATCCATATTAATAACAACAGACAGCGGAAGCTTGTTGACCTACGAATCATTCCAGAAATTTGCATTACTCCCATCAATCACCAATACACCACCTAAGACTGCCTTTGATAAGTTCTTTTCCTTATACTAAACTTCTCCAACTAGTGGAGCATCAACTTTTAGTCCTACCTGAGTAAAAATCACCATCTCTTAAATACTTAGCCTTTAAAAGACTAGCCACATCAGAATTGGTATCTTTAGTAATCCTCCAAGCCATCTTAGCTAGTAAAGCTAAATTATTAAACTTGATATGTCTTAACCCTAAGCCACCATGAATACAGGACTGCACACAGTGAGCCAATTAATATTGTACACTTCCCTATAGTTTTTGTCCCCTCCCCACATAAAATTTCTTCTAAATTTTTTAGTCTTACTGACTAAACCCTAAGGTAACTTTAGCATATACATTACATGATTCGACACTGGATCAAGAACATAACTTATAAAAATAGACCTACCAGTTATGTTGGAAGAATTAGATTTATAGACAATCACTATATTACTAAGATTTTATAATAAGTCAGGATAAGTATTCTCAGACACTCTTCCCCGTTGCAGAGGAATACCTAAATACTTAATTATCTGGAGTTATAAATGTTTACAAAGTGCTCTTTCTACTAGTTCTAAACTCTTTGGAAAAGTAAAAGACATAATCCCTCTTGCACCATGTGTGGGGGGAAATAGAAACTACTAAACATCTTTTAGTTTATTGCTCTTATACTAAAGAAGTATGGAGTTAGAACCCTACCCAATTAGTTTACAACTCGACTCCTCTTTTACAATTCTGGATTTATGTAAGGATTGGAATCAAAACCCAAGACAGGAAATTTTCATAAAACATATTTTATCTAAGATGTGGCTATTTGTAAAGAAAGATGTAATCAAGTTTTTCAAGATAAATCTAAATCTCCCTCTCAACTAGCATTAGAGATTCAGAGACATATTCTTTTTTTGGTCTTGGAAAAAAACACAAAAAAAAAAGACTTGCAAAAATCAGTAAAGAAAACCAATTATATTTGGATGGCGCCAGAGAGACATTCTTTGAGAATTAATATAGATGTAATATGGTCGTCAGCTATTCTGCCATCAAGTTTTTCTCTAATATTAAGAGATGATACATAATTTTTGAATGAGATTGAGCAGGACCATCATCAATTCTAGACACTCAAAAAGCAGAAGTTGTAGGAGTTTTACATGCAACAAACTTGGCTAAGGGGAAAAAATCAAGGATTTTAGTGTAGAAGGTGTTAGAGCATTGCTCGGTTGAACCCCACAAGTTTTGCTATATCAAGCTTGTTGTCAATGTTAGATGATCAAAACTATATATTGATTCCTAGTCTACTAAGTCACGTCTTAGACTAGGTTAGAATTCGTAGTTGAGTATCATAGATCACCCTTGAAGACTGAAGATCAACGAATACATTTAAAGAACTTATGTATCAGGTATGTGAAGACTGGACCATTCTGTTTTACTCATTATCTCACCCTTCTATCTATTGAGACTGTGTCGTGACTTCTAATATATTTATAAAGAAGAATTATTAGAGC
The DNA here is from genome assembly GCA_023529315.1 of Papaver bracteatum. NCBI lineage: Eukaryota > Viridiplantae > Streptophyta > Magnoliopsida > Ranunculales > Papaveraceae > Papaver > Papaver bracteatum. Next base: position 474,472 of record JAJJWX010003277.1, on the reverse strand, counting down.
ATTTCTCGATCGAACTCACAAGTGTTTCTATCTCAAGCTTGTTTTCAAACTTAGTTATCAAAACTATATCTTGATTTCTAGTCTACAATTAGTTAAGTCTCAGATTGGGATAAAAGATGTAGTTGAGAAACGAAAATCATGACAGTCATCATTACGTTCTACCATTTAAAGGCGAAGATCAACCGAAGCTTTTGTAGAACTTATTCAACAAAAGGTAAGTGAAGACTGAACCACCTATTTCTCAAGTTATATTCACCTTTTTTTTTATCTTTGAGACGTTGTCGCGTAACTAATTAGACTTTAGTAAGCATATCAAAAATTTCGAGTCAAGATTCTTCTTGTAATTAGTCCTCGAAATATGACTAAGCTTAATGAACATTTCATACTTGATGAAGTTCGGTTAAGAACAATTTATTGTTCGCAATCAAAATAATGATTCAAGATTATCATTCGAAAATAGCCTGGAACAGTGATATGTGTCATTGATGTTATTCGAGAATGTTTCAAATGGAAACATTGATACGTGTCATTGATAGCCTAGAAAGGTGATACGTGTCATTGATCTAGAGAAATATATAACTATTAAAAATTCAGATATAAAAACGGTGTACATATCAGTCTTACAAACTGGGAAAACTGTTTTAAGTTTGAAGCCGTAATACATGTACTCAGTACACGTAGTCGAGTAGCTATATGTCGACAAACATATTTTTGGTAATCATATTAATAGGCACACCTTTAAAAGTCTGTGAACTTGGGAATCAAGATAGGTACATAAACTAGTACGTGTATTAGAAAGGAACTGCTGGTTATAGAACCTTGGTATCCATATCGGTACACGTGCCAAAAAAGTTCTGTGGACTCCAAAACTTGGTTATGTTTAAATGGTATCCATAGCGGTACACATACCAAAATAGTTATGTGTTAACTCCGGAACTTGGTTATGTTTAAAAGGTTTACATACCAGTATACGTACTGAAAAAGTTCTGTGAACTCTAGAACTCGGTTATGTTATAATGTATACATACCGATACATGTACCATGACATAACTGTTCACGAACAGGTTAAGTACTTGTACTTTGTGTTAGAGTACTGATCGGTCAAACCGGAAGTAAATTCTGAGTACCAGTACGCGTACTGTCGGAGGTTCACATCCCATGAATTTCTGCGGACCAGTTCGTGTACTTAAGTGGGTTAGTTTCTAAAAACGGTTATTCGTGAACTTAAACTTATATAAACTAAGGAATGCATATTTGCAAACCGTAGCTGAAAAATCGGGGGTCTAACAACCTCACCCAATATTTCGATTAGCAATCTGTATAGACAACTCCGAGTTGTTTTCTAGAGAATCAACTAGACTCAATCAATAGAAAATACTCAAGGAGTTATTATCTCAATCTCTCGATTTGATTTACTCAAGCAAATATGATTCGCTAGTCCAATCAAAGAGAGATAACTTGGATGGTACCAAAGACCAATATCCAAATGTCAATCGATTTAAATCAACAACCAATAGGTCGGATATTCTAATTGATTGAACAACGCATAACCTGTATTATTTCAATTATATAAAAATATAATGCGGAAAATAAATAACATAGACACTAGAATTTTGTTAACGAGGAAACCGCAAATGCAGAAAAACCACGGGACATATTCAAGATTAAACATACACTATATTAAGCCGCTACAGACACTAGCCTACTCCAAATTAACTTCGGTCTGGACTGTAGTTGAACCCCAACCAATCTCACATTGATCCAAGGTACAGTTATGCTCCTACGCCTCTGATCCCAGCAGGATACTGCGCACTTGATTCCCTTAGATGATCTCACCCAAAACCAAGAGTTGCTATGACCCAAAGTCGAAGACTTTAATAAACAAATCTGTCTCACACATAAAAGTCTACAGGTAATAGATAAATTCGTCTCCGAGGAATAAACCTACGAGTTTTGTTCCGTCTTATGATAAATCAAGGTGAATAAGAACCAATCGATAAAACCAGACTTATATTACTGAAGAACAGCTCAGTTTCATCAATCACCTCACAATAAACTTAATCGACGCAGTGAAGAAGATTATTGAGGAATCACAAACAATGAGACGAAGATGTTTGTGACTACTTTTATCTTGCCTATCGGAGATAAAATCTCAAACTAATTATTACAATTGTACTCGTATGATAGAAACATCAAGATCAGATCATACAACTATAAGAAAAGTAGTATTGGTATGGCTTCACAATCCCAATTAAGTTGTGCACCTGAGCTTCAACTCTAGCAGATATTCTCGAGTTCGAGAACTTATGCCAGTTCGCGGACTGAGTTGGACTGCTCACGTTCCGGTCCCACTTGATCAACAAAGTTCACAAACTTCGATTCAAGTGCTAATGACTTATACATATATGTGTTGCCACAACAATGTTTATATCCCTCAATGGTTATATAGTCTAAACTCTCATTTCAATCACTGAAACATTCTCAGAGGGCGTTATATAGTTGTTATTCACAAACTATGTTTCGTCAGAGCGATTTCCAAAATGATTGAAACATAACATGACTTTCGTCACTAGGCAAAGATGAACTTGGCTAAAGCGAAAGCTTTACCAACACCCATTTCGATAAATAGATAAGTGAGATATACTCAGCTCGAAATGTCACATGTGCATATCTTTAGTCTATATAGTAAAATGACTTTTGTCTCAAGATAGGAGATAAAATAGATAGACTTTTGAGTGATAGATAAGTTCAAGTCTCCACATACCTTTTAGTCGATGAAGATCCATTGGTTCCTTAAGTAGTCCTTCGACTTGTATGATGATCTCCATGGAGTTCTTGAGCTCAACTACACTTTATATCCTAGTCCGAGACCTTAGCTATAGTATACTAGAAATCAAGACTTTATAGTTTTGATCACTAAGATTGAAAAACATGCTTGAGATAGCAACGCATGCGAGTTTGACCGAGCAGTGCTCTAACAATATCTATAAAGTTCATGAATTGATTCGAGTGAATCAAATCGTTTTTGCTTCGATTGTGTCTTGTATACTTCTATAAGATCTAAGCAATTGAACAACTCTCTAACTAGTTCATCTGAGTCATTTGAACTAGTTGTGGTAAAGAAGAATATGGTTGATATGGAAGTGCTCATATAGCTAACCATTTGGTTAACTACTATTGAACCAACTAAATGTACATGCTTGGGTACGGTTACACAAACCTAAATAAACGTGCATTTCATTTGTGTGTAACAGGCTAAGTTCGATCTAACTTTTGAAAGATATTAGCTTGAATCTAATTAGGTTTTAATATAACGGTGAATGTTGAATTCTTTGTTACCAAGGTAACTTAGATTGCAAAACCTGATTTGAAAGTCTATATAAAGGAGAACTCTAGCAACTAGGAAACCTAATCCCCACACCTCCTGTGTGATACTAGTTGTATTATCTAGAGTCGATTCTTCTTTAACATTAGGTTTCTTCTCGATACCATGTAGGTTAATAACTTAAAGACTTCATTGGGATTGTGAAGCCAGACCTAACTATTTTCTTTGTATTTGCGTGATCTGATCTTGTTGTTTCTATCGTATTTGAGTATAATCGTAAGATTGGCTTGAGACTGATTTCTCCGATAGACAAGATATAAAAGTATTCACAATCATCTTCGTCTCATCATTTGTAATTCCACAATATATTCTTTCACTAGTCTATTAAGATTATTGTGAGGTGATTTATAATACTAAGCTGTTCTTCGGGAATATAAGTCCGGCTCCTGTTCACCTTGATTTATCAAAAGACATAACGAAAACTCGTAGGTATTTCTGTGGGAGACAGATTTATCTATTGCCATAAACTTTTATGTGTGATACATATTTGTTTATTAGAATCTTCGACTTTGGGTTGTAGCAACTCTTAGTAGTGGGTGAGATCAGCTAAGGGAATCAAGTGTGTAATATCCTGCTGGGATCATAGACGTAAGGAGCGCAACTGTACCTTGTATCAATGTGAGATTAATTGGGGTTAAACTACAGTCCAGAACGAAGTTAGTTTGTAGTAGGCTAGTATTTGTAGGGGCTTAATATAGTGTGCGTTCAATCTGGACTAGGTCCCGGGATTTTTCTGCATTTGCGGTTTCCTCGTTAACAAAACTTCTGGTGTATGTGTTATTTATTTTCCGCATTATATTTTGTTATATAATTGAAATATCACAGGTTGTGCGTTGAATCGATCAATTGGGAAATCCAATCTTTGGTTGTTGATTGAAATTGATTGATCATAGAACATTGGTCTTTGGTACCGTTCAAGTAGTTTCTCTTGTATTCAATTAGACTCGCAGATTTCTATTTGCTTGAGTAAGTATTGAATCGAGAAAGAGAGATATAACTCTTTGATATACTTTTATTAAGATTAAGTCTGACTGACTAGTTAATTCTCTTAAAAGTATATTGGAGTTAGTCCATACAGATTTCTAATCGAAATATTAGGTGGCGTTGTTAGACCCCCACTTTTTCACTTTGTACACCTACTTACCATGTCGATTAAATTCTTATGCACATAAAATTACTTTTCCGAGATAATTAGCATTTGAATAATCTTTATTCATATTTATAAAACACCATACACATATTTGATCACATGATTGTGTTTCGAGTTAAGTCTTAAATGTTTATGTAAATGCTCAAACTTATAGTTCAGTTGGCTAGCTTCGGCTAACCATTCATGAGCGTGGTCTTATACATGGTTCGGTAATGGTTCATCCTAACCATAGTGTATATCTTGATTATGTAAATCAGATTCAAATATTCATATTACGGTGGATATTATTTGCTTGGTTCCAATGCTCTTAGCTTAAAACTAAAGTTACATATGCTTTTAATGTCTATATAAGGGGAACCTCAAACAACTGGGATCTTTGAATACCGACACTACTTTTTGGTGTGTCCTAGCTGTTACTAGAGTCGTCCTATTAAGAAACCCTTTTAGGGTTTAGCGACTACAAATACTTCATAGGGATTCGTGAAGCAAGGTCCAGCTATTATTATGATAGCTCGAATATCCTGATTTTGATCGATTGTTGAGATGCTCACTTGATCAATATAGATAGTAATCATCAAATTTCTCTTCGTCTCAGACTTTGTTGATTGCATGAGTTTTATACTTGTGAGATGAATAATAATCTAGGATGCAATTCGGGTTGCATAAGGATGGATTTTGAGGTTAGATAGACTTTGTCTATTGCTATCGATTTCCATTACCTTGATCTACGATAAAAAAAAAGATCACATATATAAGCTTATTTGTGGGAGGCAGATTGGTTTAAAGTCTTCAATTGAGTTGAAGCAACTCTTAGTTGGTTTGGCGTCAGCTAAGGGAATCAATTGCGCAGAGTCCTGCAGGGATACAAGAGACGTAAGGAACGCGACTGTAACTGAATTGTTGTGAGGGTTTAATTCGGTCTCAACTATATTCCAGTCCAAAGTTAATTGGTAGAAGGCTAGTATCTGTAGCGGCTTAATACAGTTTGGTGTTCAATATGGACTAGGTTCCGGGGTTTTTCTGCATTCGTGGTTTCCTCTTTAACAAAATTTCCGGTGTCTATGTTTTTTTTGTTTTTTTTTCGCATTATATGGTTTATCCTTATAATTAAAATATCACAGGTTGTACGTAAATCAATCATAGTAGATACGTATGACCTTGTTTGTTGGATACAACTTGATTGATTACTTGAGAAATTGATCTTTAGAATCACCCAAGTACTCTCACACACAAATTAGGTTCGCGGACTAGTCTCTGTAAACTTTCTGATTGTGAGATATAGAGATATAACTCTAAATACTATTCCTTGATTGTGTTTTATTAAGTTGAACTCTCGGAATTGTGTTGAGTTTGTCCATACAGATTGCCTAAGAAAAAGTTGGTGGTGTATTTTGGTACCCCCCGCGTTTTTAAGAAGTTTCGAGTCAAGCTTGTCTTGTGAAAAATCTCGAAATATGATTCTAAGAAAAGATGTTCAACGGTCCTTAACAATATTAGTTCTATGAATTAATTTGTGGATGAATTGAAAGTTTCTCATGCAAATGATCTTATCGCTTAGGAATGTTTCAAGCATCATAAGAGAGAAATATTGAACTTTCGCAAACCACAAGTTCAGTTGAGAATAGTTCACGAACCCGGTTCCCGAACTGTGGTGAACTGAATTTTCAAAGTTGTAATAATAGATATTTATACCTAGGATAGGTTGGCAAACCAGTTTGCAAACCATAGATATATGAGTTTTAGAAATGTAGGAAGGTTGGAAAACTAGTTCGCAAACCACAAGTTCTTTAGTGGCTACCCAATAATATCCTCTAAAGACTAAAATAAGAGAGAAAAGGACTTTATCTGTTGAGAATAGTTCACGAACCACGGTTCCGTAATCATTAAATCACTCAAATGAACCCCGATTAATCCCGTGGTGAACTGAATTTTCAAAGTTGTAATAAAAAAGGTTTTAATTTCTTAGCATGTGAATCAAGTTTGTGCTCAGGCGTTCAAGGTGCGGTTTTTTCGTTTGGTATAACTTGTTTTGGTTGCTTGCGAACTCGGTTCAATTTGACGAATCGGAGCTTGTATGAGTGAGATATCGTCCCCAAAGTTACCAACAAATTGGTGAGTCAACACTTGTTCAAAATCGTTATGTAGTCTTGTAGGGTTAGCGGATGTAAAAAAGATTACTTGTGGCGCGAACCCCTTTATTTTTTCGCATGTTATGTTAGACTAAATGGCTTCATTGTGAAACTGTTACACCCTGACTAGTGAAAAAGCCCTACGGTTGGCAAACCGTTGTACCAGTTATCACTGTTTATATTTTAGTAAATGCTCAAAGATTTATTTTCATAATATGTTTAGCATTACTAGAACTCTCTTAAATACTTCTAAGACTTTGTCCACTACCAACGCTCCTAAGCACAAAAGAGGCAAGCGTGTTGGTAAGAAAGATAAAGCAGAGATGAAGTTCTTTAACTGTGATAAGAAATGACACTTTGCTCGTAAATGCACTGAGCCAAAGAAGGTAATTTCTGAACCTATTCCTCGCTATGAATGTTTTGTTTCTATTCAAACATTAGTTGCTCATTCTTCTCATTTGTGGGTTGTAGATTCGGGAGCAACCGACCATGTAGCGAGGGACCGAGATGGGTTCCTAGATTATCGTCGAGTTCCTGCTGGGAGCATGAGAGTTTATATGGGGAACACAACTAGCATAGAGGTACTTGGCATCGGTACCTATATGCTAAATCTGCGACAAGGGTGCACGTTAATCCTCCATGATGTACTTTATGCTCTAGATATTCGATGAAATTTAGTTTCAGTTAATAGTATGTTGCGTCTAGGCTTTAGTTTTCTTTTTGAGGGTAATTTTGTAAAGATTTGCCTGGCAACTGAGTTTTATGGTTTTGGTTTTATGTCGGATGGTTTTATGGTTTTGGATATTGACAATTCTAGTTCTAATGATGCTAATAAATCTATTTCATTAGTTGCATCTTCCTCATATGTTAATAATGATTCTTTGATTTGGCATGCTAGATTAGGTCATATAGGGCAAGAAAGGATGACTAGGTTAGCTCGAGAAGGCCTTTTAGGCCCCATCGCTAAAGTTTCCTTGCCTACCTGTGATTATTGTCTTACAGGTAAAGCCATTAGAAAACCGTTTGGGACAGCCAAAAGGGCCTCTGAACCTTTGCAATTAATTCATTCTGATATATGTGGCCCAATGAACGTTAAGGCAAGACATGAATCCTCTTATTTCATCACTTTCATAGATGACTTTACGCGATATGGTCATATATACTTGATATCCCACAAGTCATAAGCATTGGACTGCTTTATACGCTATGTATTCGAAGTGGAAAATCAACTAAATAAGAGCATTAAGGCTCTTATAACTGACCGTGGCCGCGAGTATCTATCTGACCTATTCAAAGGGTATTGTGAGGGAAAAGGGATCCTAAGACAATTGACTATTCCTGGTACTCCACAACAAAATGTTGTAGCAGAGAGAAAGAGTCGTACTTTGTTAGACATGGTTAGGTCAATGATGGCGCAAGCTCATCTTCCTATTTCTTTTTGGGGAGATGCGTTACTGACTGATGCCTATGTCCTTAATCGCGTGCCTTCGAAGTCATTTCCTTCCACCCCATATGAATTATGGACCGGCAGAAAACCTGAATTGGGTAATTTGCGACTATGGGGTTCAGCTGCTTATATACACAACAATTCTCATCGATATGGGAAGCTATGCCCTAGAAGGAACGAGGTAGGGGAGATCTTAGCCTATTTGAGGTGGAAGAGTCAATGGAAGACACACCGATTCGTCTAGTTGAGAATAACGAAGAAATTCCTCGTTCTCATAGGGAAAGTGGGAGTGTTCCACCTAATAATGGATTGGCTCCATCTAATTAGGATCCCCAATATCGGAGAAGTGAATGTGGAAAAGTCCCTCGTCGTCGTTTTCATATTGAGGGGGAAAGTTTCATGGTTTGTTCACATGATGACGCAGAGCCTAAGAATTTTAAAGAGGCTATGTCATCTCCTAAAATGGAAAAATGGATTATTGCACAGGAAGAAGAGATAGAATCAATGAGGATAAATGGTGTGTGGCAATACGTTGACCTCCCAGAAGGGCGCAAGGCTATTGGAAATAAATGGGTTTTCAAAGTCAACCGCAATGTGTATGGTTTAGATGAAAGATATAGGGCTCGCCTTGTGGCGAAAGGTTACACACAACAGGAGGGTGTTGACTACGAGGAAACTTTCTCCCATGTGGTGAGAATTGCCTCGATACGCCTTATGCTAGCTATTGTCGTACATATGGATTTGGAAATTCATCAAATGGATGTTAAAAATGCATTTCTAAATGGAAAACTAGATGAGGAAATTTACATGGAGCAACCAGAGGGCTTCGTGACTAAAGTCCAAGAGCGCAAAGTTTGCAAGCTCCAAAAATCTATTTATGGCCTAAAACAATCATCTAAACAATGGTATTTAAAATTTGATCGAGCCATTGTTTCCAATGGGTTTACGATGATAGAGGAAGACCATTGTGTGTACGTTAAACGGTCCGATAAAGGTTTCCTTATCTTGTCCTTATATGTTGATGATATCCTTATAGCTGGAAGTAACATGGAAATTGTTGTCGCCATAAAAGAGTGGTTGTCCTCAACTTTTGAGATGAAGGACATGGGAAAAGCAAGCTATGGGCTCGAGATAAACATCCTTAGAGATCTTTCAAAGAGACTTTTGGGTATGTCACAAGAGACATACATTATAGACACACCAGTTGCCGAAGGTCAAAACTTAAGCCTTGAGATGTGCCCTAATACCCCTGAAGAGAAAGACAGGGTGTCGTGGGTACCCTATTCCAACGCAATTGGGAGCCTGATGTATGATATGATGTGTACTCGTCCTGACATATGCTATGCTATTGGATTAGTTAGTCGGTACTAGTCGAATCCTGGTTTTGAGCACTGGAAAGCGGTCAAGAGGATACTAAGGTATCTCAAAGGGACGAGCGACCTCATGGTATGCTACAAGGGTCCAGATCTATGTCTCAGTGGTTATTGTGATGCTAACTGGAATGGAGAAATAACAGAGCAAAAATGCATATCTGGGTATGCTTTCTTGCTAAATGGCGAGGCCATCACATGGAGTAGTAAGAAACAGTCAATTGTCGCTATGTCTTCAATGGAATCTGAGTTTGTAGCTTGTCAAGCTGCAGTACAAGAATCTAATTAGTTAAGGAGGTTCTTTGAGAGTTTTGAATTTGTCACTCACGCTACTGATGCGGTAAAAATTCACACTGATAGCACATCAATGATTGCTTATGCAAAAGACCCAATGTACCATGGAAAGACTAAGCACATTGATAAGAGGTGTTGTTTTATTAGAGCTGCTCTTGCGAAGAAATAAATAGTTTTGGAGTACGTGCCTACAGAATTGATGATAGTTGATCCCCTTACTAAACCTATACCAAGATATGTTTTCATGTCACATGTTAGGGCGTTAGGTTTACGTAGGTGGTAATGGATGTCTCTTTATTTATTTTTGTAAGACATGATGATCGTAGATGCATATGTTTTATGGATATTTATTAATAATCAATACAATTTGATAATGGTTCATTGTTATGATTGATTATTTACTTATGGGAATGGATATACACGCTGACATTGGTGCATAGAGAATGCATTATTGCAAAACTTGATTGATATGTCACCTGGTATGGACTGGCTTACTCACATAAGCAGTCACCTTTTGGCGCTAAGGAGAGCGAGCAAAGATGAGATGATGTATCACCTTGGCAATACCAAGATGAGATCTATATAGTGAAGATCGATGATGAATGTACCTACTGTTCATCATACCTTAAATGATAGACAAATAAGAAATTTCTTTCACGACGCTTGTTGAAAGCGAGCAGTTAGAAATTTCGGATTAGGCGCAAGAGTTGCGACTAAGTCAAGATTTGTAGAGTGTAAGAGTTTGTGACATATACTTGTTTAGTCAAGTAAAACTCCACTCTAGCGCATTTTCATATTATGCGTGCTTGCGACCACTACGGAGGTGCGAAAATCGTTCCATGCTTTTCTCACCATGTGAGTCCGTATGATAATTGGATTATACACAGGTAACCTTACGACTTTTGACTTTGTTATTAAGTAAAGATTCGATGATTGTTACTTTAGTATGCGTCCTGTGGCCATGGATGATTCGACTTGAAGGGTACATATCTAGGAAAGCAGTTGATTCTAAAACTTCATGGAAATAGGGCGAAAGGAAAGTCATCAAACTCATGAATGTTTTATATTCACAGTCGACGACTTGGGTTGCCTTGCTGGAGTTGCAACACAAGTGTGAATGTATTTACAATAAGCTAGCATGAGGGTTAGACTAGATCTACGAGGGATCAGAGTAGTCTAGACCAATGAGATTTTGATGGACCTAGGATACTAGGAGATACAAACATTTTTTTAAAGGGTTGATGTCTCTATGCTGACTCATATTGAGCTGCTAGTATGGAGCTCCCAAAATTCAGGTACCTCGACGGTCGCACGGGCTATTTACTAATATGAACTTTTCTTTCTTCTGGTACAATCCACACACATTATGTGCGAGTGGGAGATGTTAGATATTCGGGTTGGATCCAAATATGGTCGCCCATATTGTATGTGGCAAGCCCGGTAGGGTTCCATATTCCTTAGGGTTTGGAACCTATATAAACATCTCTATCATATGTGTAAACGGTTACGTGATTCCACCAATATCACACATAAGTTTACCATAAGAAAAGTGGCAACTCTAACCCTAAAAAGAGTTACCGTTAGGAGAAAAAGATTTTAATTTCTTAGCCCGTGAATCAAGTTTGTGCTAATCTTTGGAGATTGTAGTACATGCTGATCGTCGTGTTGAAACGTTGTTGTTGCTGTTGCTGCTTCTTCTTCTTGCTAATTGGAGCTCAATTTCAAGGTACGAACTGATACCCGCTTCCGCTTAATCGTATAATCTCTCATAGCAATAATGCTAAGAGCAAGGGCTATGGAGTGAGTGTTCTCATTCAATATGAATGAGTATCACTAGATTTGCTCAAATTAGGTGCTACTATGGAGTGAGAATACTCACTCATTCACCAATAATCACTCATTGGAATGAAAGAGTGGGAGAAAGGGGAGACTAAGCGGCTAATTATCAGCCGTTTGGGAAGAAAACACCTTGAGCATCAGAAAATCTGCCCCTTAAACCTATTTTTAAAGTTTTATTAATTGAAAACTCTTTGATGCGGGACCCACAGTTGGATTTTATTATTAAAAAAAAGAAAAAACTACAAAGAGGCATATAATCAGCCGCTTGGAGAGAAAAATTATCTCCAAGCGGATAAACATTAGCCGCCTAGTCTGGTTATTTTAACGTCCACGGTTAGGAAAACACATTTTCACTCAACCCTCACTCAATTTGGTAGTGAATGAGTGTTAAAAACACTCATTCCATAGCCCTTGCTCCAAGAAGGTCGGGCAAGAACTGGTAATTTTAAGGACTAAACTTCAAATTTGTTGCTACCAAGTGGACTCAAAGATAATTACTAAAAGTTCAAGTCAAAAAGTAAAAATGGACTATACACTAATAATAGAGTAGTAGAAAATGGCAATGTTCGATGTGGACCTCACCTTGTGATGTGGGGACGGTGCACCTGTAAATTAAAAATACAAAACAAATAAAAGTAAAATTTAAGACCTAAAAGGAGTGAATGACCCCTTCTCTCTCAACTCTCTTCTCTTTCTTTCTCTGCAACTTTCTTTCTTTTTCTATACCCAGAAAAGAATTCATTCAATCAAACACTCAAGAAAAAAAAAATGAAGAATCTGTACCATAAAAACAAAGACAAAGGTAAAGTATACCCATCTCCATCTCTATCTTCATCTTCAGCTTCATCTTCATCACCAAGCAACAACAACAACAAAGATGTTTTGAGTCTACTACCAGCTGCTATTCTAGTACTAGTTTCAGTACTTTCATTAGAAGATCGTGAAGTATTAAGTTACTTAATAACCATGTCACTAAAATCAACAAACCCATCTTCATCATCATCAAAGATCCTTGTACAGAAATTCAAGAAAACAAGTCATAAACCATTATTTGATTGTGGTTGTTTTGATTGTTATACTAGTTTTTGGTTTAGATGGGATTCTTCACCTAACAGAGAACTTATCCATCAAGTTATTGAAGCTTTTGAAGAACATTTATCTAAACGGGATGATGAACTACTACTCTCTGCTTCGTCTTCACCTTCATCTAAACATAGAGGTAAGAAGAAAGACAAAATGGGTCGAAAAAATTCTGATAAATCAGTCGATAAACATCAGAAGAAGAAAGCTGATGTAATTACACCCGCGTTGCCGGAATTTGAACCGGAGAAGAAGTCTTTGCTGACCATAACAGAAGACATTGTTGTTTTACCTGAATGTGTGAATAAAGATGAAGAGATGAAGGGAAAACAAGTGTTTGAAGAAAGGAAAGCGAAAGAAGAAGTAAAGGAAGAACTAGAAACGGTGGTTGTGGTGGAGGAAACTGAAGAACAAGTTCAGGTGTTGAATAATGGTGGTCACAAGGGTTTGGCAAGGAAGGTTTTACCGGATGTATTAGGGATATTAAATTCTCGTTTATGGAGCCTTTGGAGTCCGAATGTTTAATAATTTTAGTGGTGGGTGGTGAATTCTTCTTCCATTATTCTCCATCCACTCGAAAATATATTTAAATTTTCTAATATCGTTTCTTGTTTCCTAAGTAAATTTTCTTTTATGATGTTAATGGATACCTACATTTTCCGGTGGTGTGTCATTTTTGGTTCACCGGAAACAAGTTTATAAAAAAAATTAGGGTTTAAGAAACGGTATGAAAAGGTGTGTTGTGTTATGTAACTATTGACTTCAATCAGTGGGCTTACAAAAACAAACCTTCTTTTTCATTAATTTTTTTTTTTAATGTATATAAATATGTTTTGATGCTTTTGCTATTATATGAGATTTCCTCTTTAGAAGAATCTTTCTTTAGAAATTTTCATGAATGGATTAGGTTTATGAATCCATGCTTATCTTCTTGTCTAGAGTATGATTGATTACTCACACACCCTACTATTTTAGGAGGAATTACAACAAGGCCATTGGGTTTTATTTAGCTCTAGTCGTGGTGACCTCGTTTTGGTTTTTGTACCCTGGGGAATTTTTGTGTTGGGGTTGCAATCAGGATACCAAGAAAGCTTGAAAAGTTAGAATGGTGTGGGAGGAAATTTAGCGTATTCGATGCATGGCTGACTGCATATTTGAGGGAAAGATGCAGTCTTGTTATGATGGTGTTTCCGACAGTCCCATAAAAAGTAATGAGAATTGAAAGAAGGCTTAGTTTTTCATATTGGGGTGTCACTCTACTGTAATAATAATAGCAATTATGGTCTACTTTATTGATTGCTCTCAATTCCTCATTCTTATCATAGTTCTCAGTTATCATACTCCCTCCGTCCCTGTATAAAAGGCGGAGAAGTAAAAATCTTTAGTAGCTATATATAGGCAGAAAACTGTGTTTAAAGTGTTTTCTTCCTTGTATACCCTTATTTAAGTTTAAAGTGTTTTCTTCCTTGTATACCCTTATTTAAGTTTATTGATATCAGTAAAGATATTTATTACTAACAATAATTCCCTAGGATAATTACTATTATATGAAACGTTCTCATCATACGTTTTACTCCTGTATTTATTGTTTAGCCAATTTCTCTCACCTGATTCTCTTATACTTAACTTGTTTAGTGGAAAACAAAATTCATTGAATTAAAAATTTAAGATATTCATTAACTATCTGAATCTTTAATACGGGTAAATCAGGTAGTTTTAGGAAAAATTAGGAAAACTAAAAATTTTCTTAATTGACGAGATTTACACTTCTCCGCCTTTTATACAGGGACGGAGGGAGTAGTTCTCAACTAAAAATCAAAGATTTCACGAGTTTTGATAATGATATGTTATTCTGAATCTGGCGAGATTAATTGGGGTATAACAGATTAATCTGGGTATACCCAAATTTAAATGGACATACGTCCTTACTGAGGGGAGGTTAAAAATGAGTGAATTTACTTTAGTACCCCGCACTAATTAACCTAAAATTAAACCATAAATTTAAAAACTAAAAAACTTTTAATCTTCTTTTAATCTATCTTCTCTAATCCCTCTCCTCTTCTCCTTCCTTCGTCTTATTCCATCAACCAAAAATTTCAATTTTGATTTTCTACAAAAAATGATAGATTCTAAACGATCCAGTAGCAAGAGAGATTCAACAGGTAACATGAGAGGATCCAAATCAGAAGGAAAAGGTAAGGAAAAAGTTGGAAGTAGCAAACCCGAAAATCCAATCCCTGATAATGTTGCCGGTGAAAAGAAGACTGTAAGTGATTTCTAAACTCAACCCATTATCCTGATGTGTTATATGATTGTTATGTTAAGTTAGAAATCGAAAATTTTGAATTTCAGGAATTTTGGTCGGCAAGGTCGATAATTTCAAACCATGCCAACTATTGTTGTTTTGTAAGGGTCGGCATGGTATCAGGATGAATAACCTGCCGACTTTTCATAGCAGCCATGGCGCTGTTAGACAATAACCAGGGCCGTCAGGATATATTAACAAACCATGTTGACTTACATCTAGTCGCATTGTCTTAGCCTTGTACCATGCCGACTTTAGGTCACAAAAACTTAATTATCGGCATCTTTATTGAATAAAACCATGCCGACTTTGTATTAGTCGGTGAGGTATATGATTACAACCACTCTGATCATTGTTTAGTCGGCAGTGTTAAGATTATATACCATGCCGGCTTTATTACTAGAACCATGTTTCAATGTTTAGAATTTTCATATCTCTTATTTGTGTATTGTTTAGGTTCCTAGACGAAAAAAAAATATCTACCTTATCTTGTTAACAATGCAGGAGAGTTATTCCGACGCAATTTATCCCAATTTAGAAGATCCTAAAGATGAAACTGAAAAGAATTGCCCTGTAAGAAAGTTACTTCTGATGGGTAAGGAAGATCCTGAAGAATTCCTAAGGTTTATGAACAGTCCTAGCAATCCCCTCAACTATGAAGAATGCACATCATCAGAGGAGGTTGATCCAAGGACTTTTTTCAGGGCATGTGACTTTTATGGAGTGAACCCCTATTACAATGAGGCCGGTGACTACATAGGTCCAGATAAGGGAAAAGCAAAAGTTGATGCTGCTGAAAAAGCTAGTGATGGTGAAACAACTAGTGATGTGGAGGAAGATAACAACAACAAGAAGGATCCATGAAATGCTTAAATTTTATTATGTTTCACTTGGTTTAGAAACTTATATTGTGGTTTGAACTATTACATTATGTTTTGAACTGTTAGTTTTTGGTTTTAGACTTGTTAAACTTATGTTAATTTTCAGTTTCAATTGCTTTAGAAGTTATTCCTTTTTGTGCAGTTGTAGACAATATTAGAGTTGCAGTAAGTCGGCATGGTTTGTAAGGTAGATATTGTCGACCATACCATGTTATATGCTACAGTGCTGCCAGGGATGGGTAGTCGGCATGGTTTTAAATCTCAACAATGCCGACCTAAATGCTAGCAGTATAAAATTATTACTTTTTAAGTACAAAGTACAAGCCATTGAATGCTCAACGGCTTTAAATTTCAAAATCAAGATATTAGGTGTGTTGTTTTTATAAAAGCATTCTCAACTTCATCTTCAACCTTGCATAAAGAATGAAAGTTTCAAGTGCAACACAACCAAATATTTGTGGTCCTTGTACACTAAGTGGTCATTTGGAAAACGATTGTCCCTTTGAAGGAAGAAAATGCACTATTGAAGGTTGTAAGGGATTCTTATTTCTCATGAAAGCTGCAGTTGGAAATGTATATCAGCCGTATGCTTCAAAATGCACTTGTTGTGGGTTTTTCTATTGGATAGATGAGTGCCTAGCTCCGTATGAAGATGAAATTGCTAAAATCAACCTTCTACCATGCACAGATCCATATTACGACGGTAATATGAAGCAAAGTACCTCTCCTGAGAAATTGTGTACCGGAAAAAGATACTATTTATGTCCCAAATGTGTTAGGGTTAAGTTTTTAACGTTTGTATGCTTTAATTAAGGTTTGTATGCTCTAATTAAGTTCTTAAGGTTTGTATTCGATGTGTAGTCGGAATTGTACTAAATTAAAAGCGTGTCGACCCCTTAACAGTCGGCACTTAACATTTTAAAAATCATGCCGGTGAATGTTATGTCGGCTGGGTTTTCCTAATAAAACCTGCCGACTATAATATATGAGAACAACCAGGAACACGTTTTTTTCTATTATGATCGGCAAGGTTATCCTCATAAAGCATGCCGATGAATATTTAGTCGGCAGCGTTCGCCTAATACACCATGCCGACTATGATGTATGAGAACATCCAGGAACGACTTTTTTTTGCCTGTTCTGATCGGCATTGTTATCCTCATAAACCATGCCGACCACAAAATGGACGACAACCTGATGAAACCAAGACCAAGCCGACCGTCCCAGGCTTTTTTTCCTGTGCTGTCATGCAGTGCCGCCGACAGTCTGACGAATTTAGAACATGCCGACCCTGGTGAAGTAGGCATGGTCGTGTAACGAATACAATTCCGACCAAATGAGTATACACCAAAAAATACACATCCATTTCATTCATTTGTAGTATTCCAAAGTACATTACACAAAACACAAATGCGATTACAAAAGTACTCCAAAAAAATTCCTTATTCCCTAATCATAATCACTCATCACTCAAATCTATCGGAGGGAGTTCATTCAAATCCCTAGACTCATCTAAAGCATTCCAAAGGTGCATGTTGTCCTCATAAAGTTTCATCCATTCCATGCTCTTGTTGACTATGAACTTTTCCCAAAACTAAACCTACAAAGAGGAGGTAATGGACATTCCTTGTTGAGTTGTGGACCAATAAATTGATTACCATCAACCAAAGCCATAACAATCCTTCTATGCTTGAGATGCTCCACACAAACCGCATGCTTTGGTGCAAATGCTACACTTAGTCCTTTACTAAAAAAATATACCACGCATGACCACGTATTCGCGAATAGATGGCCATACTCCGGAATTCTCAAACAATACTCCCATTTGATCGGTGCATTTCCCTCCGGACCTTTAACACTAGTAAGCAATTCTTTAAAAGTCGTTTCTTTGTCCTCCATGGAACCTTCTAGCATCATTGAGATATAAAACTCCTTGTCCATTTCTAGTCGGGCTGCCATCTTCTTTCTTATGTATTGACATTGGGTGATATTATCCTCAACCGCTCCACTTAAGTGTCCCAATTGTTGGGATGCAACGTGAAACCCACAATTTCCATTCTTTGGGACGTCATCGGTACCAATAACAAACTCTTAAATAATTTGAGGGAGTTGTACGCGATACTCTTCCAATACCGGTTTTACTACCTTCCTCGGATGACCTCTTTTCTTTACAATATCTCCTTGACTTGCTTGACTCTCAAGAAGTGGAGTTTCATTCAAGTTTGAAACAGTTGGTGTAGTTTTTTGTTTGCTCGACCGCCCCATTTTCTTTACAGCACTTGCTTGACTCTCAAGAAGTGGAGTTTCATTTAGATTCAAGTTTGAAACCGTTGGTGTAGTTGTTACTTTCCTCGGACGCCTTCTTTTATTTTTAGTCGGCTCCTCTTCGTATTCCGCCTCGGTATACATATGTCCGGATGGATCGCATTTGGTACTCAAATACTCTTTAATTTGTTCCCTTTCTTCAGCCCTCGTCTTTGTGGTAGGTGGTCTACCCGTTGGATCTTGTTTCCCCGGTTCTTCAAGTTCTTCCATAAAAGGGTAAACAATCGGCATCAACTTGTGATTCATAGTTTATTTGTCCAACCTATTCAACTTGGGGTATTTGTCGAGGATTATTCTCCCAAGTTCCATGTCGCCAAACTCTTCACCGGGATCTTCTCTTGGAGCCGGTTTGAAAGATAGTTGCTTCCAATAAGGATCGATATCTTCAATCAGAATGGGAGTTTTATACCTACCAAGCATATGACGATATGGAAGTACGATAACGTTCATTATCCTACAATTACAAGGAGTGTCCGGCTTGTCATACTTTTTATACAATGCGAGATGTTTCATCATGAAACATATTGCCCAATGTGAGATGTTTCTATGTATACCAACAAGCAACCAATCATCCTCCTTAAACTCCTTCAACTTTCGGAACCTACTTTCTTCGAATTGATTTTTTATCTTGTTGATATCATTATTAGTGTACTTGATGCAGTTTTACAAGTGGTAAGTATAGGGTTTGATTCTCGGACTTTTTTAAAGATTTGGTTTTAGACAAAAAGATGGTGATTTTTATAAAACTTATAAAATAATGGAAATGCTAAAAATGATTTTTGTGTTCAATTAAAAGAGTCTAGGATGTCAAGATTCCATCACTACTACACATACTAAATGATTATAACTATTCCCTATAACATTCTCCCAAAATTACTCAAGACGATTTAGGACAAATAATACGTCTCGGAAAATAAATCTTTTCAAACAATTATTTTTCTCAAATAATTAACAATTTTTTTCACTATAAAATGCTATTCTCTAACATAGAATATATAAATCAATTATCAAGCATCATAGGACACATGAAGAAAATTATTAACGTTACGAATCAAGAATAAGGACCAAGAGAATTATTATAGAAAATAATCAAAACATTATAGCACACATAGTAGGATTTCCTCCCTAATCCTAGATAAAAATTTAGCTACTCATAATTAAAAGTACTAACAAATAAATAAATAAGAAGGAATTTATAATAAAACTAAAAATGGAAGCCTAGAGTGAAAGCCAGGAGCTTTCACTGTTTCTCGCAACAGATGAAAGAAAAATTAAAAACAGAAGAAGAAATGAAAGAAGAATATGCAGAAGAGGTGTCCTTTGGGAGATGAATTTGATCCCTATTTATAGGGTAAAATACCCGACAATCGTGCATCTGCCTCCCTTTCCTTTTCTTCCTTTAGCTTTCTTTTATACTGCTTTTTATTTTGGTGAGTGCTGGGCGGTGGCTTTTTATTTCTTTTCTTTCGGCTGGTGGTGAGAATATTACTTTCCATTTCTTTTCAACAGCCCATCTTTCTTGTATGCTGTGATGGTCACGTTCTCTCCATCGAACTGAGACCCGTCTCGTGCTCGCCTCAAATCATCTTTTTCTTTCTTTCCATCTCGAGCAGCAACCAACGTCGTCGTCCTATGGAAGCACCACACCCGAGCAGCAACCATTCATCACCATGGTCACTGCCAAGACAACATCGAGCTCCATAATTTCGTTTCAGACATCATTGTCATCTTCTCCTTCGAACTGAGCTCGTCACAGCCTCCATTCTCGTTTTACCATTAATGGCAGCAAGCCATACGTCCTTCTCATTGAACTTCCTCAACCCAAAGCTCGTCATCTCTGCACTTGTCGAACTTGAGTTTCGTTCAACTATTCGGGCAGACAGCTCTTGTCATTGGCAGAAACATTCTCGATCTCCAACACAGCAACCTTCCAGTTCATCATCTCGAGCTCCGATCAACAACGGTAGCAACCACTCGGTCCAACTCTTTCGAACCACAGCAGAACGATCATCACTGCAGTCTCGACTATTTGCATCAGCTCAACCACTTAATTATCACGGCCATGCATGCCATGCTCTCTGTTGAAATCGAAATGGAGAAGATGATGGAGCCCTTTCTTATCACGGCCATGGAAGAAGAGCTTCATATCGAGTTGAACATCACCTTCATTGCATGCACGAGCTAACCAACAAGTTCAACTCATCTCTCCATTGAACTAAGCTTACCATCATCAAGATTCACTGCGTCTCCATGTTCATCACGTTCCCTGAATTGCAATAATGCATGAAGAAGATGGTGGTGCCCCGAGTAAACAGGCCGGGTGCCTTCAACGGATTTGAATTAATACCTTCCCCTTTGTATAAAATACCTGACTGCCTTTAACATTACCCTTGAACTGGGATGCCCCTTATCGTGCAGTGGGTTTCCAATAGCACTACCCTTAATAAGAATTTGTTTAACTGTCAGTCCTGGAGAACTGACAAGCTTAACTTCTCGTTTTGCCCATAACTTCTTCATACGAACTCCGAATGACTCCGTTCTTTCGCCGTTGGCTTCGCCGTCTCGTCCTCTACCCCATGAAAAGTAGAAATCTTGTATTTGAACGAGTTACAATTGGTCTTTGGCTCTTCCTCACTCTTAGCTAGCTTCTTTCACTGCACAACTAAGCTCGAATTCACTTCTTTTTGGATTATTCACCTTCTAACACACAAATAAGAGAAAACACGCGTAACACACAATAATCTGCAAGAAAACCATCAAATACTAGTATGGAATTAATACCAAATATATGTGAAATATGCACTTATCAGTACTCATGGATAGCATGTTGCACCGTCACAATCCCATTTTGACTCGTGAAAAGTAGACCTTTTAGTCTCCCATGAGTTTGCTCTACCATACTTGTGGACTCAAGTTTGAAATATCTATAGTCGTATGTAAAAGCATACACAAACCTCTCTTTGTGTGGCGTCAACCATTGTCTCTTGCAATATTCCACTACATTGGGATAATTAGTGCCCCAATCATCCTTTAACTCCTTCAAGTTTATCTCATATCTTGCCACACTCATCGACCAAACCAACTTATCCCACGCTTTGATGAATATCCCAAACTTGATCTCACCTTCTTTCCATTCTTCGTATTCTTTCTTCTTCTCTTCCTCTATCTCCTCTTTAGTTAGTTTACTAAGACGTTCATCTTCCTTTCACGTTTAGTACCTTTATTTGCCTTTGTCTTTTGGATATGATTCCTACAATTTTTTCTAAGATTGCATTGTATATGCCAAGTGCAAAGCAAATTTTGTGCATTGGGAAAGACTATCATCGCGACGTTCATTATTGTTTGATCATTGTCGGTCACCATAACCCCGGGAGTCTCCTCTTCGTGGTAGAGAAGCTTTAAAGTTTCCAATGCCCAAATATAGCTATCATCCTTCTCACGATCCATAAAACACCACGCCACCGTGAACGATTGCTTATCCGAGGTTTGTCCTACAATGTTCAACAAAGGCATGTTGTACCTATTCGTCTTATAAGTACAATCCATGAACAAAACTTGGTAAAAGCACCGCGCCAATTGAATCATATTGGGATGCGCAAGAAAAATATGATCCACCTTCCCCTCCGATGACTCATGTGTCTCACCGTGTAGTTATATTTGTATGCCAACCATTGTGATTCTTCCATTACCTTTCTTCCATCCCATTCAATTCTTTTGATAGTTGCCTTGGCCGCATAAATTGTAGACAATGAAGAGAGGTTATGCGGGTCGTCCCTCTTGAACTTACAAAGGAGCTTGCTTGGTTTAATTCCCCAACTTGTTCTTACTTTTTCAAACTCGTGCGGTTTCAACTTGGCAACTTGGCAATGCCCAACAAGACTTTGCGGGTCTTTATGGTTATGCCAACCAACATCAACTCTACTCATTCTCCACATGTTATCGGTTTCTCTGTTTCTCCCAAAAATAATCTTGAATGGGCATCCACACTTATTTGACTTCGTCTTGTACACCCTCGTCATCTTCTTATCATACATATAACCCTTTCTCTTGTGACTTGTGTTCGGCGACCCACTACACTCGCATACCATTTCAAACTGCGAATCTTTTTGTTGGGTATTTTTAACTAGAACGCACATCTTCTCTTTTGCTTTCTCAATAACCCACTTGATCGCGTCGTTTTTATCCTCCCATTCCAAATCATTAGCATAATGTACGGAAGTATCAAGACCCCTAACATTGTGAGCTTGAGGCTGATCCGTCATCGGTACCAATGCAATCTACAAAGCAACACAAGTTAGTTGATATGTACTACAAACGTCGACATGGTCGATATATAAAACATTGCCGGATAAATAACCGCTGGCTTTGTCTAAGAAAACAACAGCGCCGATCAAACCACAGTCGGCAGGGTAGACGAACCAGAACAATGCCGACTTAACCATGTTTCAAAATCGTTTCTTGTGCTGCAAAAAATCTTATAGTCGGCATGGTCTATATATAAAACCACGCCGACTAAGATACAACCGGCTTGCTTGGAAAATAAAAGATTGTCGACCAGACTATGGTCGGCAGGGTCTACGTACCACTACTATGCCGGCTTGAACATGTTTCAAATCACGTCTCATGTGTTGCTAAAATTCTTGTAGTCGGCGTAGTTCAAATTTTATACCTTGCCGACCATAATACTGCTCATGAAAAGTCGGAGCATTGGGTAATATATACCACGCCGGCTTTTAAGGTCGGCATGATCGACAATCGTCGACCTTGCCGACCCTGTACAGCAGAAGTGAAAAAAAAGAGAGGCTAAATCGATCATTTGCATGGAAATATCACAATCTTCACCACGTAAGTTGTCTACCTGATTACTTGCAGCTCCCTTTTCTTCCTCTTGATCATTAGATTCTACGTTTGGCTCAAGACATTCATCACTTCCATACCCATCTTGAGTTTGAGGAAAATAAAAGTGAGGATCATGCAAATAATCCATTTGATCATGGCCTGGTAGATCATCATACAAGTACTCATCTGTAGGAGGAAAGTTAGAAGACTCCCCCACTTCAAAATCAGGATTAGAATCCCTCATCTCACTCATATCACCAATTTCACAAAAACCCTAACTTCCCTCTCTCTCAATTATTTATAAAACCCAACTTATAAATCAACTAACTAATCTAACTAATTAAACTAATCTAATCATTTCAATTAAATTAGTGTTAACCATTATAGGGGCATTTTTGCCATTTTGAAAATATTTGGTTAAGGGGTGACCTCTTTTACTTCAAAATGATCATATTTTGTCTAATTTGGTATACCCCAATTAACCCCAATCAAGGCAGGTTCTGAATCATCAACAATTTTTTTTTTTGTTTGAAGGTTCAACAAGTAAAGTAATTTTAGGTGTTTGTTGTTGGGATTCTGAGGGTTTTTAGGGTATATAAGAAGAGATTTGTTTAAGTTTTGAAACAACAGAGCAGATATGGGGTTGCTATCATACAGGATTGCGTGAAGTAGTTGAGACTCTTGGGATGATATGGTTATTGTGGATATTGATATATTTATCCATACTAGTACAAAAATGTTGCTCTACTTGCACTGCACAAAGAGCATCATTTGTTTGTCTGTCTGTCAAACTACAGTAATTGGAACCCTACAAATGAGAGGCAGAGAACCTCTCAATTGTATATTCATAATAAATGGAGATAAGTTTTCTTTGTTGCTTTGTTCCTGTAATACCCAACGTTTTGGCGATATGAAAATGAAGCAAACTCCTATCCCCTCAGATGGGTCGTATCAAAATCATATGGGCAGTAGCAGCAAACTCTCTCAGCTCAAATCATTTTCGGAGTCTCGTATCTCGTGACTCTATCTAATGCCAATGCCATGCTTAGAAGTACTCCGGCATTTAATGGTCGGTTCAGTAAAAAACAAAGGTGACAAGTTTTATGTCAGACGAGAATCTAGTTGGTGTCTAATTGGATCAGTTCTTCACCACAAGAGAAAAGAAAAACTTACCAAGAGAAAGAAAAATACTGCAAGACTGAACCAAATATTCAAAATCTAATTTGATCTGTTCTAAATGATATACATAAGAAAAAACAACGATGAGGATGAATTGGTGATTATCAAATAAATTAATATGCCCTAGAAGATACGAACGAAAGATTCCTTCTACAAGATTTTCCCTGCTAGATAATTGTTCTATTCATCACCAAAACTAATCCAACAACTGCACTTCTCAGTAAAAAAACTCACAAACCAAAATGGTCAAAACAAGTAACACCAACGAATGGTCTCCCTTGCTTACATTTGTCAGAAAAAAATGGCTTTCTTTTGAGGATCACCAAAGCAGCTATCATAAGAAAACTCCAAACTGCAATCACTAAAGCAGATTTGGATAAATTCCTATCTGATTGGATTAGTTCCATACCAGCTACAAGAAATGTCAAGAAAACAACATGGAGATAATTACAGAAAACTTCCAAGGGAAATATTTACCAGAAAAAGAAAAGGGTGAAACTAACTTTTCCTTCTACAAGATTCTTTATACATAAGTCTTACATTCATCACATACATGTCAGAAGTGTTTCATTTGAGGCCTTGGAAATAGTTCACCAGTAATTGGATTTGTCAGTGCTGAATTCTCACTCAAAATGATCAAAACAAGTCAAACTAAAATAGTCTTAATTAGTTACATTTGTCAAGAAAAACGATATGGCACTCTTTCAAGGTCTACCAAATCATATACATATCTTGGATACAAAAAGCTTGACATGAACATAAAGCTTTGGAACTGTAATTACTGGCAAATCATCAACTCCCTAGGAACTCATACCTCGACGACCTCACTGCAATGAGGAGCTATTCTCTGCATCGATGTCCACTTTCCAGCCTCTGGATACATAAGTTTTTTCAGTAATCGAAATGGAAAACAAGATAACTTTAGACAACCACCACTGGAGTAACTAAATAAATGTATTTTACATTCATTAAGGACACCCAAATCTATACAATTCATTGTTGATGGTAGTAATACAAATTTGACATAGCAAAATCTTATGTTAGCGTAGCATTTTTCTTATTCAATAGAGGCAGATATACTTTGGAGTGACTAATCAAAGGTTAATAAATAATCACTGCTAAAGTAGACTTTCGACATGGCACCACAACAAGATCAATCAAGTAGCTTAGAAATATAAAATGCAAAGGAAGGAATACTAACTTCTCTGCAGCTTCACCCTTAAGTTGTTCGATATGATTCTCAATACCAGCACATGCAGCTTGAATTTGTAAATTCTTCTCGCAGAGCTCCCTCCATTGCATGGATAATGCATTCAGCTCAACTGCAGTGTTTTGCTGCAGACATCAAGAAAACTGGCATACATCTTTATCCCGATTTTACAACCTCTTTTGCTAAACAACATACTTATGATTCGCGGGGAATTGGTATTAAGCTTGCCAAACTAACCTGATGATATTTCCTCTCCCGGTTCACACTTTCGATCTTCTCATTATATCCCTGAGCCATTGATTGCATCCTGCAGAAGAAAATGAGGTTGAAGACCATAAGGAACAACCCTCACATAATAGGGAACTAGTACAAGAAACAAAGTTCTTTCAAGTATTCCAAGAGGTGTCATTTGGTTAAGAAGTATTCTTGGTTTTGAGATGAAATATGATGATTTCCAAAAGATCATTCAAAAATAAATAAATGATATAAGGGATATTCAAGAATAAACCTAGACAAGAATGACTCCAGGCCTTGGTTGTGATGCTTCCAAACATCACCACCATGTTTCGACATCAAATCCAAATTTTCTAGCCTGCAAGATACATCAAACAGCTAAGATATCCATATAAAGGATTTCCAGACATTTCAATAGTTTAGGAACAAACAATAGTTGCACTATCCAGTAAATTTTATCATTATTCAACAGCGGAAGCATTTACCTTAATATTTGATGTTGTAGGGAGCTTTGAGCATTTTCAAGGTGTTGTGTCCATGCATTAGTATCATTTCGTTTATTCACTGGTGGTGGTTCTAGTCCATACCGGGACATGTCCAAGGTTACAGGAGGCTTGCCAGCTCTAACACGCTCATATTCTCTGGCAAGCATAGGATGATTCTGACAAGTGGGTTAAAAAGTTAGTCAGAGTTTGAACGCAACATTCATGTGTGTAATTAAAACCTCATGAGCAAGAAAAGAAATGGTACAGCATTCTTAATTCTTTTTGCATCCTTACTAGTCCAGAGACTCCAGGAACTACAACCATTTGAATAAATGTGACTCGATTCATGTGTGTAAATAAAACCTTATGAGCAAGAAAAGAAATGGGACAGCATTCTTAATTCTTTTTGCATCCATACTTAGAGTCCAGAGACTCCAGGAACCACAACCATTCCAATAAAAGTGACTCGATACTTCAACAACACAACAAGAAGAAGAATGTTTTTCCAATTTAAAGCAAAGAGTACTACCTCAAAATTGCACTTCGGTGCCGGAGGCAGATCTTTGAGGTAATCAGCAGGTTTCTTAGTACTTCTCCGCATCTCTTCTTCAACTAATTTGTCAACCACTGCTTTCACATTTGGGTCACCATAATCATCGTCGATATAAGGTAGTGCGTCAATGATTTCTTGACTGCTCGACCACGTTGGATAGGCACCAGGAGGAGCTTCGAGCATTAAAATATCTCCTTCATTCACCATTATTACTCTCTTACTTTGATATAAGAAACAGCGAATCCTACATATAGAAAGTAAAGAAAGTTAAACATTGGATTGACTCACAGAAATGCAATATCATCTAGGTAACAAGATAATTCTATTTTCCCCTCAAAGATACTTCTTCACAGTTACTCAAAATATTCAGTTTAACCATCAATTACTACAGAGTACATATAGCAAATCAAACCATGTCTATCCTGTGTGTTACATGAAAATGCCTATGAAAAACAAGTCAAACCTGTTTCGTTCCCATAAAACCTACATTATGAACATTGACCTAAGAAACACTAGTTCTTTACATTTCAGGTACGTAATTTACAAACCCTAACCGTTAAACCTCAACACAAACACTTGTTCTTGATATTTCAGCTTATTCCGTACTGTAACCTTCACCCTAAAAGATATCTCGTCATAGACAATCACTACACACACATTACACATTTGACAACTCGGATACTATTATTACGAGTATTGTATATACTGTGAATGCCGGTGAAGAACGAATCCAACCGGTTTTCATAAGGAATATATACCCATAAACCTACATTGAACTAAGAAATACTACTTTTTGATATTTCAGAATGTAATTCTTTAAAATCTAACTGTCAAACCTCAAACGAAAAATCTTAATCCAATCGAAATCTTACTCTAAACCCATTTATAAACATAAACCCTAGCTTTAAAATATCAACTAAACCCTAGAATTTTATTTACAAAAACTGCGATCCTAGAAACAAATTCGATGGAGACAAACGGAGTTGAAGAAAAACTAAATCTATGAACAAAACAACGAAGATGAAGAGCAAACGAGAGAGAGAGAGTTACCCCCTATAATTCCTGCTTCGCAGTGTTGCCTCAGGAAGAGAAAGACACTGGACAGTAACGAATAAAAGGGGAAACGGGATTAGTTGTCCAGTAAGTCAATAAGTATTTGTTTGACTTGAGACGTTGACGTATTTTACATCCAATTTGGAACACCGATGTGGAAGCGAAAGAGTAGCAAATAACGGCCGTTATTTAGAGCCATTGAATCGTTCGAAGCCACCAGAAAAGAGTGTATTTACCAGAAGGTTTTTACCCAGTGATATAAACTGGCCTGCAGTGCTACCTCCAGCGTCATGCATAGAGCTTTGGGAACAATCTTGAGCTATGTGATTTTTGTTTACTGTGATTGAAGATATTAAATAGGAACATTAAGTTTGGACATTTATAATTGAAATTGTCTAAATGGCTAGAGTCTGTAGTGAAGCTAGCTTGGTTACAGCTACATTGTTCCGATCTTTAGAGATTCTGATCATCTTTTCCTGGATAAATGAGACTGCTTCAAAATCTTCATCCTTCATTTGATGGTAACCCAGTTTTAATTTTCCTTACACTTCTGATTTATACTCATTCTCCAGTTCCTTAGAGTCGCATCATCTTCAGCTTGAAAGTCTATCTTAACTCTTTGGCCTAACGGACTGCTAGTTCTGCTCCTCTCCTGGCTTTAGTGACTCCATAGGTGCAGTCTTTGAGTTTTCTCACTCCCACACAAATTCATGTATAATACATAGCAATGAAAGCAAACTTAGTATAGAATGGGAATCTAGCATGTCCGTCCATGTTAGGATAACCCATTCTCCTGTAGTGTTAATAAGTTGGCTGCCAGTTCGGAGATCATTTGGGAAATGTTGAGATTTTGTAGTATTATCTTCTTTATTGTGTATCCATCTGTCCTCCCATATTATGATATTATGATATTGTGACCATTACCAATCTCCCATTTTGTAATATTTCTGAATATTTTCCACCCCTTCTAGAATGACTTTCTATATCCAAAAATCAGTTATTTTTAGCTTGGTATCCATTCTGATTACTTCTTTTCCTTTGAAGAGATTGGCCTTCATGGTGGATGACCTCAGAGAGACTGGTTCAGGCATAATCTCCAAGCTATTCTAGCGATCATAGCACTATTAAAGAACTTCCCATATACGGGTCGGTTCATGTGGCATTAAAATGTGCAATCACGAAGAAAAAAAAACTCCCATATGCCTGTATCCAATCAAAGTTTCTAATTTATTTATTTTCACCGTTAGCCTTCTAACGGTCTTATTTCACCGCCTCTGTTCTTTTTTCTCCCGAATGTCCTGTCGGATCTTCATAATTGTCTATTTTTCGTATGTTCTTTGATGCAATCATGTTCAATCTAAGCAACACACATCACCTAGTTAATTATACAATCATAAAAGTTACTGTAATTGATAACATCATCAGAATCACTGAAACAAATTACATTATCCAATCTCATGCTCAGTCAACCATCCCCACAAAATTACTGAAACCAGAAATCACCGCCAACTACAATGGAAAATACAAATCTAAACAAAAATCTCACAAGTCCAAAACCAATTTAGTTCAGCCTGCTCAAAATAATTAATCCAAACCGATGCCTCATCATCAACGAACCCATCAACAAAATCATTACAAACAAGGAACCATTTTTTACCCTGATTTCATCCTAAAAGGTGATGGAGAAAATAATAATTATGTTGGTTCCATCTCAATAGATGGTTCATTCTGGGCTGGAGAGGCAGGGACTGTTGATGTTGTTGGTGCTGCTGGTGCAAGCTCGATTGGTTTCACTGGTGGTATTGCACTCGCTGGATTTCGTTGTTTATTACCTGCTTCCACAAATGTAGAAATTCTAGTTGTTCTGCCAACAATCCAACTCAGAAGCAGATTCTTGATCCGGCATCCCGTGTCAAATTTGTCTCAAATACTACCATCTAGCTAATCGATGCCGCAGGACATACATAATGGAGCATGGGATAAGGCATTCCATGAACGAAAACTAGCTGAGTAGCAAAGCGAGCAAGCTCTCTGTCGGCAGCAACGGGAAAATCGATTGTATCAAATCCTGATCATCCCACCACCGCTACAACATATTTAATACCGATAAGCACCACCCTATTGTTTATCACATAGTTCCCAAGGGTTGGGTGGGATGCAGTCACAACCTAGCCATCCCGCATGCGCCATCCCCTAATGGGCCCGGGTCCGGCAGTTACTGCACCACCAATACCCCCATCAACGAATTCATGATTAACACCATCATTAGGATCAAAATATGTTAGAGGATTGCTCGGTTGAACCCACAAAGCGTTGGTATGTCAAGTTTGGTTGTCATATTTTAGTGAACCAAAACTCATTTAAAGAGTCACTTGATTATTATATACTAGAGTCAATTTCGTATAGGTTAGCTTGAAAGTATTAGGATATGAGACATTACAAGTATTATGTGAAGACTTGAAGAATGTGAAGAAGTGAGGAGATACAATGACGACATCATCCTTCCACTTGAGGTTAGTAATATTTGACTTGAACTGTTTCATTCTCTAATGTATCTTTCAAGTCGTGCATATTGAAAACATAAATGCGAAGCTGTGAATGATTATACTCTACCGTATTAAGGAATACAATACGAAGTATAAAGTTTATATTTTGAACTTTGAATATAAGACATCGACATAATCTTATGAATGTTATTGTGATTATGTATGGGTATGAGTGAAGATTTCATCCTAGGAAACAATGTTTTACATTCGTTTAAAGGAAGTACAATTCATAAACTTGTTTTATGAATCGAGAGGGAAATCGCTAGGCTTATTGGTATGATTATTCATTGCAAATCTATCGTGAATTACCAATATGTGTGTTTAGTATAACCGCTCATAAACTTGTTTATGTATCTTGGTAAAACTATTCACAAGGCCTGACTTATGTATTGGTATGACTTTTACTAGCGAAACCGATCTTAAGTAATCACTCAGGATGGTATGATCGATACGTTGTAATTGGTGCAATTTTAATCTAGCAATTGGGGAATCGATCCTAATAAGAGGTGCAACCGATCACAAGTGGGGAATCGATCCTTATAAGAGGTGCAACACATTTTTAGATATTGGGGGAACCGATCCTATGAACATGTACAACACGTTTTTAGACATCGGGGAACCGATCCTATGAACATGTGCAACCGAATACAAGTAGTTACCATAAGTATGTGGGGAACCGATCCTAGTACCTAGTCATCCAAGTTTTGGTAACTAGCATGACTATGCTCAATACTCATATGGAGGTAGAACCGAAACTTGTTTTGGTAGAACCGTGAAACCCATGATTGGTGATTTGATAGGATAATCAATCACATAGTTCTTGGAAGTCAAATGAACCAATTCTAAATTTGTTTGGAAGTGTGGTAAATTGGTTCCAAGATTGTAAGTATGAAAAAGGACTTACAAAATAAAGATATTGACATACTTTGAACACGCGCAGTAATTCTTACCTTTTATTGTTCAAAGATATTCCTTAATAGCTAAAGTATCGAAATAAATTGAGAATCTTTCAATTAAGGTTTTTAGTTATATGCCTTTAGAAAATAAAAATTGGTAATGCGCATTTATTAATTGGAGATATTCTACTAAGATTTTGGTCAATATTTGGACAAAGCATTTCCAGGAATTATGAATACCGAATTTGGAAATATATTGCATATCTTGAGAATATTTTCGATTTTGGAAATTCCTTGATGTCCAAATTTCCTTGGTCTATTAATACTGAAGTTTGCATTTCAAGCAAACTAATCCTCAGAG
Organism: Papaver bracteatum; assembly: GCA_023529315.1. NCBI lineage: Eukaryota > Viridiplantae > Streptophyta > Magnoliopsida > Ranunculales > Papaveraceae > Papaver > Papaver bracteatum. The sequence goes on along the minus strand of JAJJWX010003277.1, from coordinate 442,911 downwards.
CCAGTAAAACTACCTAGTTGTGTTATTACTGGTGGAGCCGCCTATTCGGAGAGGAAAGTAACCTAATTAGGAGAAATCTCTTACGACTGCTTAGTTTAAAGACTTCTTTGGGATTGAAAAGCTCTATTGGTACCGTTGGTGGGAAACTAGATAATTGCGGTTTATTATTAGATTTCAATTGATTTGATTGAATAACGGTTGTTGAAATTTGATTGCACCTAGTTTGTTTGTGCTTGAGAATCTTATCTTCTGATATAAGATTCACTCAAACTAGATCGAAGTTTCGAAGGGGATCTTTAGACTGTTTGTAGATCTAAAGACGTCTTGTGATAATCCATTGTTAACAGACTTCGTTTTGTGTGTGATTGATCACAATAGATTCAAGTTGATTGTGTGCAGGTGTTTATTGAAGATCTAAGAAGATTTGAAGATGAAGAATATTTATGATTTGGATTCATAATCTTTGGTGTTCACAATACTTATTTCGGATGGAAAAAGGATCCAACTATAATCGGTTTATCCTTGTGATAATCTAGATTGATTAGTTTAGTAGATATGCATCAATACAATTCTTCGTGATTAAAAGTATTGATTGGAAAATCTTGACAATTACTTTGGTAGTTGTTATTAGATAGATCTAAGGACCTGGCAAAGGAGTTTATTGGGATAAACGGAAGAGCCTTTTGTCGAACTCATATCACTTGGTTAAAAAGAGTTGTTACCGAACAGATTTGTTGTTCCTTTACTGTTTGGAATACGAACCAAAGGAATTATTCCAAGTGCGTGACTTATTTCAAGTTGGAGGCGCAGGAATACAGGCGGAACTAGGTGAACTATAGATTTAGTTGCTTGGTCTCAATTATACGAAGTTGGTCTAATTTTGTATAGCGGCTTAATCCTGAGATTATTTAATTCTGGACTAGGTCCCGGGGTTTTTATGCATTTGTGGTTTCCTCGTTAACAAAATCTTGTTGTGTCTTTTACTTTTATATTTTCGCAATTATAATTGTTTTATTATAATTAATTAATTATTTTTTTAATTATAATTAAAAGTAAAATACACAAACGTTAAATCCTATTTACTTGATAGCAATCCTATTGTGTTTGGTTAAGTCTGAACCTATTATTAAGTAAACGTACTTCGTTGTTGTATTGTATCGATCTTGCATCCATAGTCAATCACACAAGTTATCTTGTTATCGTATTATCTCGATCTTCAATCCATAGACGATCACACGAAGTGTGAACCGATTAGTTGTATTGTCTCGACTCAGTCCATAGACAATCACTTTCGGAGAAAGGACTTATAGGTGGAAAAGTTATAGATTGAGGTATATTTGGGTACCCTCGTATTTTCAATTGGTATCAGAGCAGGAAAACGTGAAAAGATCTAACAATTTGTGTTTGGTGCGATCCAACCTATAAGAAAAATGAATTTTATGAATGATTCAGTTAACATACCACCAAGATTTAATTGGATGAATTACCCATTCTGGAAAGCTTTTATGAGAACCTTTCTTCAATCCCGAGATTTTAATACTTGGCTATTAATTAAAGAAGGATATGAAACACCAAGAGTAGAATATCCAGAAGCAGAGTTTAAACGCTTAGCATTCTACAATTTTAAAGAAAGAGCTCTTGCAAAGCAGAACTCTGATGGTCTAAATGCCATCATACATGCAGTAAGTGATGATCTTCGTCATCATGTTTTGTCTTGTGAAACTTCTAGGGAAGGATGGGATACTCTTGAGACAATATTCAAAGGAAATGATTCTGAAAAAGAAGTGCGACTTCTGTCCCTTTCATCTGAAAGGGAATACCTTAAAATGGATGATAACGTTGAGGAGTTTAACACTAAATTTTCTAAGATTGTCAATGCTTCTTTCTTACTAGGAAAGACTATACCTGAAAAGGAAATAGTATGCAAAATTCTCAGATCGTTACCATCCAGATACAAGTCTAAGAAACATGCCATAATAGAAGCGATTGATCTGTCTATACTTTCTCGAAGCTCTCTTGTAGGAAAGTTAAAGATCTTTGATAGATATTTTTTTTTCTGAAGAATCAAACTAGGAAACATTGCCAAAAGAATAAGGTACCTATTGAAAAAGAGCTTGACTCAACAATTATGCTTCTAGCGCAACGAATTAAGGACATCTTATATAATGATAAACAAGATCCTGATACATTATCGTTTTTTCATAAAAAGGGTAATGAAGAAGTACAATGCTTCAAGTGTCGTAAATTCGGACATATGGCAAAACATTGTCCCAGCAGAAAAAATCAAAAGTGCAACAAGGCGTATGTCTCCACTCTTGATGATATTACAGAGGAAGAACCCAATGAAGGAATGTCTAACTGTAAGGCACTTCTTGCCAACTCTAACAGTGATGAATCATGTGAGTTTAATCAACTCCTAGAGAAACTTGAGTTGGAAATTAAGAAAAATAAAAGGTTAAGCCTGATTCTTGATTTTTTTTTGAAATTCCTATTAGATAAAACCATATGGTAAAATCTGAGCAAGAAAAATTGGGTAAAAAACCAAAAGAATCAGAAACTAGTTTTTCTGATAATATGATGAGTTCTTCTTGTGGAAGAAATAACCACACTGCGATCTTCCTTGGAAATAAACTTTTCAAGGCACTTCCCAATGGGATAAGAATGCTGATAAGTTTACGAGATCTCAAAAAGAGATTGCAAACTCTTGCAATTACAAGAAAAAGAAAGAACATAAGGAAACACAATCTATTGTGTTTATAAGTCATCCTAAGGATGTCTTTGTCACCTATGGTGAGAACAATTCTCACCTCGACACACACTGATTGTGTTGAAGATTGCATCCTCACTTTTTGCCCAATATTCTGATTGCGAGGAAGCATAAATCTGGGCAAGTTGTTCATGTCTGTTTTTTTTTTAAATAAAATAAAATATAATAGATATCTCTTATTTCTGGGAAAAATATGTTCGGCTTCCATAAACCAAATTACCCCTTGATTTTCTCCCATCTTATATACCTTGTTCTTGTCTGAAAGAAGACTATTTTGTTTCAATGGAGAAATTGATAAAAGAAGAATCATCTCTTGATGATTTAACACTTTGTGCATCAGTTATGACTGAAACTCTGATATCTCTCTTCATGATAATATTCAGGATTCTCTAAGAAAACAGATTCTTACTGTTAAAGGTTGCAGTAGATATCATGAGTTGATGATAAAGGATTCAAAAGAAGTACTAGTTAATCTTCATTCTCAACTGCTTGAGATGAATGACTTGTCTACTGAAAAAGAAAGTGCTCAGGAGAATTTGAATCTAGTTTTTGAAAGCAATCTTCACAAGAATTGAGTTGCAAGGAAAATAGACATCCATTTTTGATTTCTTTCAAAAATTGTATAAGGTCTATTATGAATAAAACTATCTTATTTATAAATAAAATTATTATTTTATAAATTTTCTTGTGATAGTTTTTGTTTACATAGCATTGTGTTTGAATGCTTTATTTTATTGCTATGTATGTTTATGGAATTTTTGATTTCGGTTTTATCACCTTAATATTCGATCTCATAATGTGTGAATCCTTATGCTTTGGGTGACTTTTTGATTTAGCGGGATTAAGTTCTAGCCCATGTTGGTAAGCTTTATCAAAGGATCGTGAGGGGTTCTGATTGAAACAATATGTGAAAAAGTCACAATATGTTGAATCGTTTGGTTTAGCATAAAAGCATATGTGTTTCGAGGTTTTCAACTTTTGCATTGCATAAGTTAAAACCGGTTTTCAACCTTTCTCTGGTAAAGGTTGGTTGTTGTTGTTCTTTTGTCTTGCAAGTGGATGACAATAAAGTGATATTTTGGTATCAATTCTCCCTGGGAAGATGCAAACATTAATGAAGAAGAGGATGCGGAATTTGAGGTAACGAATTTTTTAGTTAATCGTTTCCCTGTTTAAGAAATTTTTATTGCATATATTTATTGCTTTTGCTTAACAAAATTTCAATACAATTGATGTTTATTCCATTATTTTTGTATGGATGTGTGTGTGATTCAATTATTTCTGGTTAAGAAAAACTATTGTTATCTTGCTTTATTGTTTGGTATCAATTGTTTAGGCTTACAAAATTTCGGTGCAATTGCGGTACTTTAATGTCTATGTTATTTCAATTGCTTCCGGTTGAGGTAAATAATTACGCAAGTTAATTTATTTGGTTTGTATGAATTGTTTATGTCTTAACAAAAGAAAAGGTTTTTTGGGATGAATTGTTTAGTCCAATTCTATTTCTGATAAGAAAAACTAAGTTTTCTAATCTTAGTTAGACTTATCAAAGTGGAGGTTTCGGTTATTCAAGTCTAGTCGAATGCCTTAACAAGAAATGCTAGTTAACTAACCTAGTACTTGTCTTGTTTAAAAGTGAAAGGTCTAAGTTATTGATTGATAAGAATAATTAGAACCTGATGAGAAAAATAGAGTTAATTCCGATCTTTATTTTGGTCTTATCGAACAAGCGATTGTATTCGTACAATCGGTTTAGCAAAGGAACTAAGGTGCTTAGTCGATTTTTGGTTTGCTAAACTATTAGGGAAAATTGCTTCGGGAAATTGTTTCCTTGGTAACATATCAAAACAAAATTACTTTATAGTTTCGGTTTTGATATTGGTTATCAAAAATGGTGTGTGGAACCCTCGTGCTTAACTCTTATAGGTTGCAAGTATCTTTGTAAGATTTGTAAGATCCTTTCGGTTTGTTCTTTAATTTGCTCGTACCTTTGTCATTTTGTGACAAAAAGGGGGAGAAATATATGGAGTAAACAAGTGATACTTATGTTGATTTGTATTGATTTGGTATCACTAAGGAAAGGACAATGGTGCTTAAACATTATATCTAATGAAAGAGTAAAGCATAGACTAAGGGGGAGTAACATATCATATGATGATGAAAATAACAAAGACGTACAGATTGAAAATATACCTATCTTACCTTTAGGGGGAGTATTAACTTTGTTATTATAATGTCAACAACGAGATTTATGGATTGAATATATACATGTTATTGTGCTGTTGAAATTGGGAATCAAGCGTATGTGTAATGAATTCTTGTAATTTGTTTATCCATATGTTGTAAGAGTTTTGTTATTAAAATTGATAAAGGGGGAGTTTGTTAGAGCATTGCTCGGTTGAACCCACCAAGCATTGATATGTAAAGTTTGGTTGTCATATTTTAGTGAACCAAAACTCATTTAAAGAGTCGCTTGATTATTATATACTAGAGTCAACTGCGTATAGGTTAGCTTGAAAGTATTAGGATATAAGACATTACAAGTATTACGTGAAGAATTTAAGAATGTGAAGAAGTGAGGAGCTACAACGGCGACATCATCCTTCCACTTGAGGTTAGTAATATTTGACTTGAACTATTTCGTTCTCTAACGTATCTTTCAAGTCGTGCATATTGAAAACATAACTGCGAAGCTGTGAATGATTATACTCTAGTTAGAATAGTATTAAGGAATACAATACAAAGTATAACGTTTATATTTTGAACTTCGTATATAAGACATCGACATAATCGTATGAATGCTATTTGGGTACCCTCATCTTTTCAGAATCTACATAAAATATGATTTCCTTGCAGTTTGCTCCATAATATTTTTTTCGTCTTCAACTGCACCAGTCCTCCGCAATATTGATTTCTCCATGTTCAGTTATACTATCCTGAAATGGAGGATCGTCTCTTCTCCTAGCAAGCATTGGCTGAAACCAAGAAGTAATTACTGCAATACTCTAATACACAGGGATACTCACCTATTGTCTGGAACTATCATTACATACTGGTGTATCGTAATCATTGATCTCATTTGCTCTAGGAGGAATATCCATTTGGTGTTGACTGTTTCTCTGATAATTTTTTATTGCAAGTGGTTGATGATAATTTTTCCTCAAAATCTCATGATGAAATTTTGTCTCACTATAAGTTCCAATTTTGAAATGGAAGTATTGGGGATAATGAAAAAAACAAACATCATGTTAAGTCTTAATTGGGTCGATTCACAATGCATTCTCACCGTTCCGTTGAGAAAAACCCTTAGTCTACCCCCTTCTATCGTTTCGATTCTCCATGAACCATAAACCAAATTATAACTTTTTTCTAATCAACTGTCTTATGTCGGTGTTGTGACAAGTGGAGGATATTCATAGATCATACGCACTCATGCTTCTCATACGAGTCAAAACGGTGGCTCATTTTGTCTGCACCATCCAGTCTATTGTCCCTTCAGTTGCATCGCCAATTCATGTGGTCTTGTGAAGTTGAAGATATTTTGTGATCATTCTCACTCATGTAACTTATACGAGTCAATATAGTGACTTATATCGTCATAAGTATACAATCCACTATCCCTTCAGTTCCATCACTATTGAAGGGCCAAATTTCATGATGATCAAAATCTTTATCCACGTGATTACGACATACATATTATATCTAGTCAACACAGCCCCATCAATCAACATATCAAACCTCAACTATCAAAATAATTCAACAGTTAGGGTGTACTTATACACGTGAGATATTCTAAAACACAACATGATATGGCTTGTGTCCATAGGATACTCATTTATCATGACACGAAAAATGACTACCCTAAAAAGAGTTGTAACCCTCACAGAATCAAGGTATGCATTAGTCTATATTATTATTGAATATCTACAACTCTGACCTCAGATGCAGGTTGGTTATACTAGTAGTCAACTACCCCAAAGTTTCGGTCTCATGCATAACCCTCTACAACAAAAGTTGCACATGGGAATCTGACTCCCCCCCCCCCCCCCGGCTGTCTGGAGGGACAAGCATCCATGTGTATCAGTCTAAAGCCTGCATAAAGATCAATATTCCCCAACCCGTGATGTACCACAAATTACATAACTGATCAACATACAGAATTAAAATTAAAGCTGCTCATAAGGTTGGATTAAAACATAACCCCCCAACTATTACAAACATTTAACTCTCTCCTAACACCCTTTGTATTTATATTATATCCTCTACCTCCAACACCAAACCCGAGGAATCCATAACCAACCTTGTTAACCAAATGAACAAATCCCTTACTTTACCTGAATATCTACTACCAAAGTGTCATCAATAAGGAGAAAGTTCTACCTAAAAAAGAAATCAACTGGAAATGGTGCTTTGTTGGGAGATTTTGTAGCAAAACTTCTCATGAAACAAGAACTATATGTAGATTCATCAACACTAACTGGAATTAAGAAAAGATGTTGAAGTGAAGCTTTGGAAGAAAAAAAGAAACTATTACTCCATCAGACTAGGAAGCATGGATGACCACAGAGTATTGAGACAAGGAGGTGATAGAGGCATTTTTGGAAAGCTCATAGGGCTTAAAAAAATCCCTCACTCAGGCCCGGATTTTATTAATGAAACAAATGTTTACGCTGTCAAGATTTGATTGCTGGTTAAAAGGGTTCCAAAACATATCCTCCCCGACATTATTAGAATGATGAGACCTGCTAGTATCTATCAAGATTCCAAAAAAGGTTATGCCAGAGATTTTGAGGAGAAAAACATTGAGGTTTTACTGGATATTGATATTATTATGGCCCTTAAGTATGAAGTTGTTTCCTACGAAGATTGTAGGATCAAAATATCGCTACATCAGTACTTCTGCGATATTTACAGCGACAGTTTTGCGAGTTAATCAACAACACATTGCGAGCGTTGCAGATGACAAAAAGAATGACGCAATGGATGACGATAACCAAAACACGGAAAAAGCATAATGATACTGCGAGTTTCACAAATACCTGCGAGGGTTGGTATTACAACTATGCAAGAATATCGCAGGTCAGATCCGAAATTAAAGTACAACTTAGCTGTCATCCACTATGTAACTACCATATATAAGGAGACCTATTAGATTCAGAGAGAGGATGATGTATTTTTTAAATATTAAGAAAGTCTTGAAGAGAAAGAAAGTTCAAGAAAGCGGTTGTATTCTTGATTTCTTCCATTTCTTGTAAACATTTCTGAGAATCAAATAAGAAAGTGTTGTTTTTAATCTTCAAATATGTGTTAATTACTGTAAATTCTTATCAAGGGTGTAGTGTAGGATTTCCTGCAATTACATTTTGGCGCCCGAAACAGGGATGAATTGATGATTATTTGAAGAAAAAGATAAAAATTGACATTGTGATTGGAAGGAATTTGGGACAATTAGTGGGAGATCTTACACAATATCCAACAGTTTACTAGGATTAATGGCTAGAAGAAGAAGAAATACATCAGAATCACCAACAACCGTAAGGAGGAGTAAAAGACTTGCAGGTGGAGAAATAGATAAAATAGGAGAATCTTCAAGGGTAAAAACAAGAAGAAATAGAACAAGGGATGATGCAGAAAATCAGGTTCGACAGCCAAATCAGCAAACACCAATGCAAGATAGAGCTATGGATTATGATAGAGTGAGCGTGCATACTTGGAGATCGGATTCAATAGAAGAACCAGAAAATAGGCAATTAAGAGATGAAAGACGAGAGGGAAGAAATCAAGAAGTAAATGGAGGATTAATACATGGAGATGATGAAAATGAAACAGTAGAGGTTTTAAGACAAAGAATACAAGAAGAAAGGATACTAGAGGCGGAAGAACGTGCAAATTTGGCAAGGCAAAACCATAAATTGATAATGGAAAACATGAGGTTACAAAATAGAAGATCAAGAAGCACAACGAGATCAAGTTCGAGAACAATTAGAAGTGAGATAAGAAGAAGATCACCTATAACAAATATTGAAGAAGAAAATCATGATCTAAATAGAGGACGTCGAGAAATGAGAGAAATAAGGGAAGATCGTTACATACCACAAGATGAAATTCAACCAAACAACAAAAGGAAGGAAAATGAACAGCGTCAAGCACGAAATAACCAAGATGGTGAAGAAGATCAAGAGGAAGGAAGAAGGATATTTCATGGAAGAGAAACTCTAAGAAATAAGCAGATAATCGAAAGAGAAATCGAGATACATTATGCTGAACAAGCACGCTTAGCTTACGAGAGGGAAAGATTGAGAGCAGAGGTAGAAGAGAAAGAATTCACCAGAATAATCATGATAATCGAGAAAGAAGACGTGAACATAACCGCAATAATGGTAATATTAACGAAGAATACGAAAGGGTGCAAAGAAGAGCAGAAGAAAATCGCATAAGAGAAAATGAGAGATATAACGGTGTGCGTATTCGCGAAAGAAATGTAAGAGAAGATAGCGGAGAAAGACAAGTAGAAAATAATGGAGATGGTAATCAAAATCTTGCAACACAAGATAGGAAAGAGCGCGGGAGAAGAAAATCTACACTGAAAAGACCAATGGAGCAAAATTCAGTTGGGAATGAACAAGTTTTAAGAGAATTAGCAGAAATAAGGGGAATGTTAAATGATAGAAGAGAAGGAGGCAGGAGACAGCTTGATGAGGCGATTGAAGAAGAAGCAAAAACTCCATTCACTCAAGCAGTATAACTAGGAGGAATACCCCCAAAATGCAACTTGCCAGCATTAACTAGTTTTTTTGATGGATCTACATGTGCCATTCAACACATCAAAGCTTATGTGAGATGTATGCTACAGTGGGAAAATCATGATGCTGTGTTGTGCAAATATTTCACATCAAGCTTAACTGGAGAGGCGCTAAAATGGTTTGAAGGTTTACCCAAGAATACTATAACTTCTTTCACTCATCTACAAACCACATTTTTGGGGGGCATACATAAGTAAAAATTCTGCGCGTCCAGGAATTGAAGATGTGTTCGGGTTAAAACAGAGGGTTGGCGAGAGTCTGAAGAACTTAACATTAAGGTGGAAAACAATGTCCAGCAAAATAGCTGGTAGAGTACATGAGAGATATCTCATTTTATCTTTCATTAATGCTATGTTTGCAACCAATCTACTATACGTTCAAGTTTTCAGAGTCAAAAATACCATCACAATGACTGAGATGCGAGAACTACAAGAAGAATACATTGCTTTAGAGGAGAAACAAAATGATATGAAATCATATCCAGTCGCAAACACCAGCTCAATAGCGGCAAACGTAAGTTTACTTCCTAAAATGATTAATAATATGGCGAGCACCTCGCAATCACAACAAGAGAAAGTGGTTATTGGAAACCAACAGAAGTTAGTAGCCATGGGAAGTCGAGATCAAGAGGAATATGAAAGGGAAAGAAGTTATTACAATCGCGGTGGAAATAATAAAATTCAAAGACTTGATCAGCCACAAGAGACTTATGGCGGTCAGAGGCAAAATAATTTTAGAGGGCAAGGGAATCAGAGAATAATATGAGAATAAATTAAGATGCCACCCCTGGATGCTAGCATATAAAAAATTTGGGAGGCTATCATTTTGATGGAAAATATACCATCACCCTGGAATATGGGAAAAGAGCCACATCAAAATAATCGAAATCAAGAATTTTGTCCTTATCATCATTTTCATGGTCACTCAATAAACGATTGCAGTAATGTAAAAAAGAATAATTTTGAGGATGATTGATCAGGGAAAGTTAAATCATTTTCTAATAGGACATCATCAATCTCAGCAGTTACCAACAGCACCAGATATTCGCAGAGTGAATACTGTAAAAGGAGAAGAAACATTTGTGATAGAGGTTGGAGCCAAGGAGAAGAATTTTTATGTAATTCCATCATACATTCATACAAGACTATTGAGGATTTCCACGACAACGTTCTGAGCAGAGTCTTCGCGAGAGACGTAGATGGAAGAGAGATAATGAATATAACGAGAGTCTCGCCATTAGAGGAGTGGCAAAAAATAACTATTTCTTTCACTGCACAAGAAGTACCAGAGCCTGGCGAGATGCATGACAACCCACTGGTGGTAATATTAGAAATAAATCCAAAACAAATAGATGAAGAAAATGAAGATGGAGAAACTGAAGATTCTTGGGCCATTAACAGAGTTTTGATTGGCACGGGAAGTTCAGTAGATATCTTATTTTATCATACTTATAAAACCATGGGTGGAAGAGACGAGGATCTGATACCATCAACCTATAAAATCTATGGTTTGCCAACAAACCCAAAGGGGAAATTACTATGCGGATTCCGTTAAATGGGCTATCTTCTAAGATCCTATTCTGTGTTGTGTACATTGAATCACCTTATAATGCCCTGATTGGCCGACCTTGGTTACATGGGATATTAGGTGTGGCGTCAACTTTCCACCAATGTATTAAATTTCCTCACCCTAATGGTGTTGGAATAATAAAGGGAGACTGGATTGATGGGAAGAAATGCTATGAAATTGATATGGAATCTTGCGAGGAAAGGGCAGCAAAGAGCAGAAACTGGAAACGAAACATCAAGCAAAAACAAAGAGGTGATAAATTGATGGTTGATACAATATTGCGGCGAGAGGAAGGAACATTGGAAAATCAACATGAGCTATAAACAATAGATGGCGAGCGTCTCGCAGATGGAGAGAAAATAACAAAGCACAACCAAATGGCAGAAGTAGAAGGTAAAATGATGAAATTTAAGAAATTTATGAGTGATTTGTTGAAGAAAACGTTTCAAAAGAATATTTCATTTGAATGAAAAAAATGAAATTGAAAAATTATACAAGAGTTGAAATGCAAAGATCAAAGAAAAAAAATTTCACCAGAGTTGCAATACTCGCAAGAGAAATATAAGAACGGGACGAACATTTATGGCGTACACCCTAGTTCACGAATAAAATTTCGTAAGAGGCAAATGTAAGACCTAAAGTGCATCATATAAGGGGGTATCTCTTTGCATGACTCAGGGATAAGGTTATATTGCTGCTGGAACCTGAGTCATGGAGATGTTGGGGTTAAAGAAAACCTATCAGGGGGAGGTACCTTGGATTTCCAACTATATAAGGTTATACCCTGGTTGGATGACCGAGGGTCTCTTCTAAGGAGTGCAGAGTATGACTAAGGCGCCGAGGTGCACGGTTGAGCCAAGGGTGCCCGGGGCGTACGAAACTACCATGGCCATTCTTGGCAAGTCTTGGCTATGATGCACTCGGCCCGAAGAAAACCCCACTTAGGGTGCAGGCTTGTAACTATAAGCCATATAGGCATAAATGACAAGAGGCTACGAAAACATCTGGTTGTTGTTAAGACTGGATGGGAGGAGCTAGTTTTGTATGGCCGATGTGCCCTCCTTGAAGGGTAAACCAGGGGGAAGATAAGGGCGGCACCCTCCATTAGGGAGCTGATAAGTGTTTAAAGACGGCAATGTCATGGGGCTTTATGATCGCAAGAACATTTAGGCCTGTCATATTGTCACGTGACAAATATTATACAGATGCAACAAGCCATAAAAAAAAAGTTAAGATGAGATCAATGGGTTTTTACATGAAAGTGTAAAGACGTCCTGCGATTTCATCGCAAGACGACAATGTCATGAGGCTCTGTTCTCGCAAGGGAACTTAGGCTTGTCATATTATCGCAGAGAAAGTGACAAAACGCAGATAAGGCAAGATCAATGGGTTTTTACATGCAAGTGTAAGGACGTCCTGCGATTTTGTCGCCAATACAAAATGTGGCAAGATAAGACCTTTATCTAGGAAGGCATAATAAGACCACAAGAAATCAAGATTGAATGACTGCGATATTGACACGGAGATAATGAGACTTGCGATATTAATACAAAGATCATGATATTTGCGATATTTACGTAGAGATCATAAAAATATGCAACTGTTACTCGCGATGTTATCGCAAAGATTGAGGAAAAAATAATTAAATAGATTTTATTCACAACTAATGTCTAAACTCTACTCAATTTATTTCATATTGCAGATGAATAACAGAGGCAAATATGGGAATGAACAGAATAATAGAATTGTTATTCATCATTATATGATAAATTTATGTAAACATTATCATATGATACATTTACACACATAGTTAAAGATTAATAATCATGTTGATTAACTATATTGTAGAAAAGAATTGTTTTCTGATTTATATAGATAGAAGCAAAACAAATTTATACACTAAGGAATGTTAGCAGCTGGAGAAACTCGCAACAGTATATTACAAGGAGAAAGAGATAGATGAACAAATATTACAGAGGGATTAAAAGAGAAAGACAAGAATAATTAGACCCATCATCATCCTCGCCATATTTTTCTCCTTCTTTACCATCATCTTCACTATGTCCTTCATCTTCGCCAGATTCTTCCGCCTCATTGTCAGAGATAACAAGGTTTGGAGTATTCGTTGGAACTTCCTCAGTGAGGCAAGGATACAAAGATTGAGAGATGTTATGATCGTCACAAACCCTCTTGACAGAGTCATTGCGAACACCAACAAGGATATTACTAAAATTTGAAGTAGTGATCTTTAATTGGTCCTTCAATCTTGAATATTTTTCATTGCGAGCAACAAGAGTCTTTTCGAGTTGATTCTTATCATCTTCAAGTTCTCCAATTATTTCAGTATATCTCTTCTCGGCTCATGTGAGTATATATCAACAAATTGAAAATTTTGCAAAGATAAGAAGATTAATAACAAGAAATTAACGAGGAAGAACAATTATCAACCTTCTCTTTCAGAAATCATGTCTTTAATTAAGGCCGCTTGTTCAACATGAAGACTAACATCTACACCTAAGTTAGTTCTGGCATTGTCAAGAATCTTCGTAGCCTAGGCAAATTCATCATTATTATTAATAAGAAGATGGGAACGGATTTGGTTTTCTCTTTCAACAAGAACCTTTTTCTCGCAGATAAGTCTATCTCTTTCAATTTGGACTTCAAGAAGGGTTTTATGAAAATCCGCTAAAATTTGAGCTCATTGCCTAGAGATACGATCTTTTTCATCTATAAGGTCACTTTTTTGGGCTCTTAGAATCTTGATCTATTCTTTAGAGTTAAGATATTGACGTTTGGATGTGTTAGCTGCTCTCAAACTAGATATGAGATCAATTGCTAAAAGATGAAATTTGGATCTAAGATCATCTATAGAAAGGGATTTAATCTGTGCATCTGAATAGTTGTCTAAAGATTCATTAAGGTAATTGAGAAGAGTATCATCGTCTATTGGGTTTGGAAAATAACGAAGGAATACAGCTTCGTCAGAAAGGCCGTAAACATCTGCGAAGAAGAAAAATAAGAAAAAATATAAAGAAATACAAGGTTAAAGAAAAAGAGAGAGATTTCTTACCATAAAGTTGATCGTTCGCAGCTTGGAGGCTTGCGACCTTATCTTGAGAGAAAAAGAGTTCAGTTTCCAACTGCTTGATATTTTCTTGAAGGTCAGTAGACCCAGATTCCAATTTCCCGCGAAGATTAGCGGACTCAGATTCCAACTGCACATTCTTCTTGCGAAGAACAATATTCTTCTTGTGAAAAGATGCGCACCTCTTCTCCAGATCTGAGGCAACAACAAAGGAAGCTCTTCCAGTCTGTGAGAGAACAATATAAATTAAGATTTGACGAGGAAATAAATACATATATATGGTGAATAAGTGGAAACATACCAGAATACCAAGTGAATTCAAGAGACTGGGAGTCACTGATCTTGAGATTCCTTGGAGAGAATCATTATCAACCAGTATGGGAGCATTGCAGACTTTAGCGAGAGCCTGGGATACCCCATTAAGAGCTTCATCTCCATAATCATTTGCGATACCATATGTAATATCGCCAAAAATCTTGGACAGTTGATTCATAGAAGATTCAGGAGGGGAAAAATCCTTCATGGAAGATATATCGTAATTATCTTCATCCTCATCATCGTCATCATCAAAGTCATCACCCGAATTTTCTTCATTAAATTGGGGAATAAAAGAGGAAGGGAGTTGGATCTTTCTTTTCTTTGAAAGGGGAGCACCGGATTTCTCTTTGAGAGGGGCGGTAGATTTCCCCTTGCAACCAACTGTGGATTTCTCTTTAGTTCTCGCAGGCTTCACAGGATCTCTTTCTTCAATCTCCTGCGAACACAGATAAAGATAAGAAATAGAGGCAATAATATATTGTAAAGAGTTATAAAGAAATATTTCTTACTTCATCTGTGAGAGATTTGAGAGCTAAGTAAGTAGCAGGTTTCCCTAATCTCTGGTAGATGGATTTCAACCTTTCAATCTGATAAAAGAGAAATAGTCAGCGAGAATCTAAAGACATGAAGAAAATAATAATGGTAATTTAGTATGCAAAAAATTAAGAAAACATACTTCTTTATTTCTCTCAGGCCAGTTGAATACCCACGGCTGGTATTCTGCGAGATTCGCAGGTAAAGCATGGGTACCGGAGATATATGAACCCTCTAAAATTAAAGGGAAGATATACCATTTGTCATCGCTAGAATGACGCAGACCTTGATTAGTACCAGTATGCCAGTCGATGTCCAACATAAGAATTTTGTATTTCGCAATATCATCTTTATTTTGCAAGCGGACACCCCAGCAGGTGCTATCCCTCTTCATGGGGATTATGTCGTAGTTTATGAAGAAATTATCTACAGTATACATTGCGGGAATAATTGGAACATCTTTGAATTTAGGATTCTTTGCGATATCAAGGTAGAGAGATTCTTTCCCAGCGCCGCGAGTAGCATACTCCACCAGCAGACGAATGCAATCCCCGCCCAATTGATATGGCTCGCGAGAATTTTGGATGAGAAAGTATCTCATAGAACAAAGGAAGTTCAGGATCGTAAAGAGGAATAGTAAGGCCAGCTTCAAGTTGACCTAGCGAGACTATAATCTTCTCGCGAGAACTTGGATGATCAGAAAATAGTTTAACGGAAAGTTTAGCTTTAGGGTTTTGATCAGGGAAGGTGGATAAATAAAAACCTTGATCCTTAAAGCTTTTTCTGCATTTCCTCAAAGGCGATCATGTATTTATGACCAACGGGAGCCATTTTTAATAAAGTAAGTATGGGAATGAAGAAAAGGATAGACGATTGAAGGAAAAGATGCAACAGTAACAGATGCGGAATTTACGGAAGAACAGTAAAATTGCAGAGAAATTGCAGAAAGATAGAAAGAAGAAGTAAAAAGAAGGAAAGAAGTATTTATAGAAGGCAAAAATTCTCGAGAAGATAAGTGCATTCAATGCAAGGAAGAGACCTGAACGGTTGGAGTGCAGCGGTTGAAAAGGACGTGTCATATATTGAATGGATAAAAAGGTACGTGTAACAAATCTGGCGAGAGATACAGATGCGTGTCAGAATGAAAGAACGTGAAGAGATAGATGGCTGCGGAATTCCAAAAGATCTCAATTTCTCTTGACCTTTTCTCTTTCACAGAAAAGAAATGAGAAGAGGAAAGATGTAGGATCAAAACATCGCTACATCAGTACTTCTGCGATATTTACATCGACATCTTTGCGAGTTAATCAACAACACATTGCGAGCGTTGCAGATGACAGAAAGAATGACGCAATGGATGACGATAGCCAAAACACGGAAAAAGCATGATGATGCTGCGAGTTTCAAAAATACCTGTGAGGGTTGGTATTACAAATACTGCGAGAATATCGCAGGTCAGATCCGAAATTAAATGACAGCGTAGCTGTTATCCACTATGTAACTACCCTATATAAGGAGACCCATTAGATTCAGAGAGAGGATGATGTATTTTTTGAATGTTGAGAAAGTCTTGAAAATAGAGAAAGTTCAAGAGAGCGATTGTATTCTTGATTTCTTCCATTTCTTGTAAACATTTCTGAGAATCAAATAAGAAAGTGTTGTTTTTAATCTTCAAATATGTGTTAATTACTATAAATTCTTATCAAGGGTGTAGTGTAGGTTTTCCTGTAACTACAAATATCATGTTACCTATCATTGTCTTGAGTTTCCTATGAGCTAAATGGCTTACAATTATGTAAAGTTTGCAGGATTTTAGATCATCCCGGTCCTCTTTGTGGGAAAAATTGGATTATATCTCTAGCAATCAAACCCCTATTACCCCATCCACACCTTCAACAACAAATAAAACTCAAACCCCATCCACTCCACCACCAAAATTAACTCCTATGATCACCAAGAGGAGGGGATACACTGACAGAGATGCAACCACTGAATTTGCAATCAAACTTCACAATGCTCAAAGACAGGTTGTTCTGTCTAACACTCCTGAACTTGATGGCTCTGATGATTTCATAATCTTTGAAGCTGGTTTGCGTAGGCCTTCCCAGGATAACATGCATTCACTCAACCCTCAAGTCATAGCTTGCTAGAAGAAAAACAAAAGGATCATATTTGCTAGCGAAATCAGGGAGGACAATGCTAAAAAAAGGGATTCATATCAAAAAGGCTGCTAGACTCAACATCAAAAATCTATTCCACCTCTAACAGTATTGTGCCAAACATCTTCCCAAGGGTTAGTCTTGAAGCACCAAATCAATAAACTCTCAACATTTCTGAAATTCAAGCTCACTTACATAAGAAACAACTTTGGAACAAGAGAAGATTAGAAAATAAATCCTCAACTGTCAAGCACCATGAAGTCTCTCAAACTGCTGAAGCTAAAAGAAAAATTTAGGCTCTGGATATCATGGAGATTTCTCCAACTCAAAGCAAAAAAATATAAAGATTACCCACCAGGTTTCAGACCAAAATGAAATGATGACTTGGAGGAACAATGGCAAGAATGCAAAAACTTGACTACTAGCAAACTTGAAGGAAAAACTCACATCAACACCTGAGGTAAGCTTATCCACCATATTCTTGACTACATATATTTTTATTCCTGCAGTTCATAGCATTAACAGTAGTAATAACCATAACCTCATCATGCATGGGTATATTACCATTTTTTCCTACCCTAGAATCTTCAATTTCTGAAAATTCTTCACAGCTATGGCTTGGAACTGTTAAGGGATATGAAAACACACTACGAGTAGATATCTGAATGACATGCTGAATAAAATAAATCCTGAAATTTTCTTTTTATCAGAAATTAAACAAAAATATCCAAACCTAAGTACTATCCTTGGTGATATTGGGGTGACTAACTTTTGGTTTGTCGAACCAAAGGGTGCCATTGGAATTATTGGAGGCCTAACTCTTGTCTGGAAGTCCAACATATCCTTAGACATTCTGTAATTCTCAAAAAATCACAAAAGTGCTCAAATCAATCTTATTAATGGCACCCCTTGGATGTTCAAAGGATAATACGACATCCCATATACTGCCAATGATAAACTTTCATCTTGAAAAATGCTTGAAAAATATGCTGGTAATTATAGTATGCCTTGGCTCATCACAGGTGACTTCAATTTAATGTTACATGAACATGAAAAATTTGGTGAACATCTTATCGATATTACTGAAGCTAACACATTCACTGAAAAAATTAATGATTTATGTCTCTTTGATCTTGGTTATACTACTTGTCCCTTCACATGAAAAAAAAATAGAAAAACTGGTGAGCTACTTAAAGAGCAAAGACTTGACAGCTCTAGCTACTGATAATTGTCTCACAATGTTTCCTAACAATACTATTTCTAATATACTGGATATTGGGTCAGACCATAATCTCATTTTATTCAATACCAATCCCAATTGGAATCCTGGTTATATTCCTTTTAAATTCTTTGGCCCCTGTTTTGACCATAATGAATGCAAGGATATCATCAGGGAATGCTGGACCTAAAGTCATGATGGTTCTTCTGCTTGCATGATTTCTAGGAAACTGAAAGATGTCAAATCAAAGTTAAACTCTTGAACAAATAAGTCTATGACAATATTAAAACTAATCTTGAAGAATCCAAATCTAAGCAGGATTGGATCACCAATAATATATTTAAAAACACTTGAAGTGCAGCCATAAAAGAGGCCAAGACAACATAAAACATTGGTATCATATCCAAGAAAGCTTCTAGAAAACTAAACACCAATTATTTCCATGATTCTGCTAGGAAAAGAATGAAAATAAACAAGATTTATGGAATTCAGAATGACAAAGGTAAATGGATCATTAAGATCTCTGAGATAACCAATTACGTTACAGATCGCTTTGAAAGAATGGCTACTGCTGAAAACATCACAATTAACCCAGATACCATTAATATCGTTCTCTCATCCATCACTTCTGCTCAAAATGAACATATTATCTATATATCTGATGCCTTAGAAATATAAAAAAGACTTATTCGGTATGGAAGGTGGTTAATCCCCAGGACCCAATAGCTCACCCCCCCCCAACTTATTTCAAGCCAACTGGAGCATTGTTGGAGAAAATATTGTAGACATGGTTCAATATTTCTTTAGCTCTAGATACATTTTAAAGGAAATGAACTTCACATTCATCTCCCTCATACCCAAATATGAGTCTCATACTACTTCATCCCACTACAGACTCATCTATATATACAACACCACCTACAAAAGCATATTTAAACTTATAGTTTAAATACTTAAACCTCTCATCCCAAAACTCATCTCCCTATTTAAATCTGCTTTTATTCATGACAGGAAAATATATGATAACATAGCTATTGCTCATGAAATTATCCATCATGTGAATACTAAAAATGGCAACAGAAATAAAAGCAATGGTATGATGGGCATCAAGATTGACATGGACAAGGATTTTAACAGATTGGACTGGACATTCCTCCTTGCTATAATGAAACATATGGGCTTTAGTGATAAGTGGTGCAATACTACTAATCTGGTTGTCCTGGTTAATGGTGCACCTGGTAAATTCTTCAACCTTTTCTAGATGTTTTAGACAAGGGGGCCCTTTATCCCCCTATCTAATCCTCTTATACACGTAAGTCCTCTCTAGAAGTCTTGTTATTGCTGAACATCTTGGGTTGATACATGGCACTCAAATATGCCCTGAAACTCCACATATTAGCCACCCCCTTTTTGCATGGTGTTCTGCAAACCTAATATGCTAGAAGGCAAAAATCTGGTAAAAATCCTCAACAACATCAGTAACTCTTCTGGCCAAATGATAAACTTCTCCAAATCAGGAATATTCTTCAGCAAAAATATTGATCCTGACATAGCCAACAATATAAACAACTTCATGCAGGTCCAAAAGATTGATTCTAAAGACATCTACTTGGGATCCCCTCTCTTCCTACTGTTGTTTTTCCAATACTCTATGTCTCAATTTTTCAAGTGTAAGAGAAAAAAGAAGAAAAAACTCTTCATCGGAAGGAAATGTCTTTTCAAAAAAAAAAACGATAAGAAACAACAACTCTACCTTTACTTCGGGTTTCTCCCGAAGTAATTACCGAGTGAGACTAAAGTGTGGACCCCATATTTCCACGTTACTATCCCAATGCTAAGCACGAAGATAGGGACCGTCTGATTATCTTTTGGGAAATTTTCTGGTAAAAAATCATGATGTGTCTAGCACCACTAGAGAACAAATGGGAGTCTGGATTTCACTTATATTTTTTTTCAAGGTGAAATCAAAGAATTTAAGGTTAGTTATTTTGTGCTTATTTGGTACCATACAGTTGGTTCTTTAGCTGCTTGGTATTTGGTTATGGGTTTTAGTATCAGTGTCTGGTTATGGGTTTTAGTATGAAAAAAAAAAACTAATAGTTCTTTTCCAACCAATGCATAGCTCAAACTCTGAGGTGTCATACGCATTCATTCCAAACATATATAGACATAGATCGGCATAATTGTATTGTCACGTCCCTTTGAGAAATTTATTTTCTTCTTATTATAAGAAGAAAGATAATGGAGATGAAGCTCTATGCCTCTATCCGTCAATGAATGCGGGCACTTGCTACAGGCAGAAGTGAAGAAATGACACATTGATCCCCATTGAAGAAGACTTCCCTAGGAGTACACCAATCTTTTTCACATGAAAGAGTGGCAATATCGTTTTTATGTTTGTTCTTATAAAGATGCATTATCCAACTCATTGTTGAGCCTCTACGACATGTTGCAGTGATAACATCACTTTTATGTTTAGCCCCTCATATTATCTCCACCATTTCTGCATTAGGAAAAGGTAATTTAGCTAAATTAGTGAAGACAGATAATTATGGTTGAACCAATCTACTATTATACTACGTGCTCCTAATTAATCCGAACAAGAAGCTCACTAAGGATGATTCTCAAACCAACTGTGCTAGCTAGGGCTAGGCTGAGAAATTTGAACAGCTATGCTTGATAAGTTGAGCATTTGAAGCCCGATATTGTCTAAAAAATATCCACACTTACTGAAATCAGTTAACTGCCTATGTTTGGCATGAAGAACTTTGGTGAGCTTGTTGATGAAAGGATGATTTACAAGCAATGTCCAATATGAGTAATTCATTCGGTAGTTAAAGTTAGTTATGGAAACGTTAACTTCCCAACCTACTCATTTCTATTTATGTTTTATCATCTGCCAATTGATGTTAATAAGGCACATATGATATGTGCACTTTATCTGTGATGACATAAAGCTTAGGCCTCTTGAACTCCAGCAAAAAGGGACATAAATTTGAATAATCGGGGGTCTAACAACCACACCTAATATTTCGATTAGCAATATGTATGGACAACTCCGAGTTACTTTCTAGAGAATCAACTAGATAGTCAGACTCAATCAATAGAAAATATCTCAAGGAGTTTATTATCTCTATCTCTCAATTTTATATTTACTCAAGCAAATACAATATGCGAGTCTTTATCAAAGAGAGATAACTTGGATGGAACCAAAGACCAATATCCAAGTGTCAATCAATTTAAATCAACAACCAAAAAGGTCGGATATTCTAATTGATTGAACAACGCACAACCTGTATTATTTCAATTATATAACGAAATATAATGCGGAAAATAAATAACACAGACACAAGAATTTTGTTAACGAGGAAACCGCAAATGCAAAAAAAAAAACGGGACCTAGTCCGGATTAAACATACACTGTATTAAGCCGCTACAGACACTAGCCTACTCCAAGATAACTTCGATCTGGAATGTAGTTAAACCCCAACCAATCTCACACTGATCCAAGGTACAATTATGCACCTACGCCTCTGATCCTAGCATGATACTGCGCATTTGATTCCCTTAGCTGATCCCACCCATAACCAAGAGTTGGTATGACTCAAAGTCGAAGACTTTAATAAACAAATCTGTATCACAGAAAAGTCTACAAGGATAGATAAGTTCGTCTCCCATGAATAAACCTGTGAGTTTTGTTCCGTCTTTTGATAAATCAAGGTGAACAGGAACCAATTGATAAAAGCAGACTTATATTCCTGAATAACAGCTCAGCTTTATCAATCACCTCACAATAAACTTAATCGACGCAGCGAAGAAGATTATTGAGGAATCACAAATGATGAGACAAAGTGTTTGTGACTACTTTTATATCTTGCCTATCGAAGATAGAAATCTCAAGCCAATTATTACAATTGTACTCGTACGATAGAAGATGCAAAATCAGATCACGCAACTACGATAAAAGTAGGTCTATCTTTACAATTCCAATGAAGTTTTTAAGTCGTTAACCTGGTTTTAGAAGAAGAAAACCAACGGTTAAAGGAGAATCGAATATAGCTTAGAAAACTAGTATCACACAGAATGTGTGGGGATTAGGTTTCCCAGTTGCTAGAGTTATCATTTATATATTCTCTCAAATCAGGGTTTGTAATCAATGTTAGCTTAGTAACAAAACATTTCAATATTCACTATTATATGAAAATGTGATTAGATTCAAGCTAATATTTGTCAACTGTTAGATCGAAAACATAGCTTGTTACACACACATGAAATGCACGTTTGTAGGCTTGTGAAAACCGTACCCAAACTTGTACATTAGTTTGTTCAACAAAATTAACCAAATGGTTAGCCATATGATAAATTTCATATCAACCATATTCTTCTTCACCATAACTAGTCCAAATGACTCAAATGAATTAGTTAGAGAGTTGTTCAATTGCTTAGATCTTTATGTACTATACAAGACACAATTGAAGCAAAAACGATGTGATTCACTCGAATCGATTCATGAACTATAAAGCCACGGTTTGCAATAGCATTCCTTAGTTAATTAAGATAAGTTCATAAAGATCGTTTTTAGACATAACCTACTCAAGTTCGCGGACTTAAGTTCCCGGACAGAGTTCACAAAGTCCAGCAGAAATTCTCGGGTTCGAGAACTTACGGTAGTTCGTGGACTGGGTTCACGGACTGAGTTTGTATGCTGAGTTCGCGGACTTAGCTCACGCACTACTCCGGTTTCACTTGATCAACAAAGTTCGCAAACTTAGGTTCAAGAAATAAGGATTTATACATATATGTGTTGCCACAACGATGCTTATATCCTCCAATGGTTATAATGTCTAAACTCTCATTTCAATCATTGAAACATTCTCAGAGGGCGTTATATAGTTGTTATTCACAAACTATTTTTCGTCAGAGAGATTTCCAAAATGATTGAAACATAACATGACTTTCGTCACTAGGTAAATATGAACTTGGCTAAAGCGAAAGCATTACCAACACATATTTCGAGAAATAGATAAGCGAGATATACTCATCTCGAAATAGCACATGTGTATAATCTTAGTCTATATAGTAATACGACTTTTGTCTCAAGATAAGAGATAGAGTAGATAGACTTTTGAGTGATAGATAAGTTCAAGTCTCCACATACCTTTTAGTCGATGAAGATCCTCTGGTTCCTTGAGTAGTCCTTCATCTTGTATGATGATTGCCATGGAGTTCTTGAGCTCAACTACACTTTCTATCCTAGTCCGAGACCTTAGCTATAGTAGACTAGAAATCAAGACTTTATAGTTTTGATCACTAACATTGACAAACATGCTTGAGATAGCAATGCATGCGAGTTCGACCGAGCATTGCTCTAACAATCTCCCCCTTTGTAAATTTTAGTGGCAAAACTATTAATACATATGGAAAACAAAAAATATATAAATAAACTTTGTAGCTCCTATTAATTCCACATGTCTAATCTTCAACATTACTCGAAATCTTCGTCACTTCCAAGTAGTCAAATGATCCCAAAGGTTGTAAATTTAGCATCATCGTTGTTGAAAATCCATAGCTATAACAACGAGAAAACAAGAGTTCTCAATCATTGTTATACAATGTCATAATATCATTACACAGTGTCAAAGTCCAATTGCATCACAACTTTAACAACAATACTATGGTGGTACTTCACTTCGCCTTAGTCAATACTCCATCTCACATGGAAACCACTCCCCCTTACATAATGATCCGAAAACCATATCTATTTGTAGTATGAACTACATATTAATTCTCCCCCTTTTTGTCAATAAAATTGGAAAAGGTACAAGACGGGATCCAAATAAAATTTCCATAGAGATACTTCATGACCAAAAGAGAACAACATATCAACTTTGTTTAGATGCAATCATATAGCCGAAGCTAAATGCATTCATCAAGGAGTCTATAAAGATACAAGATAACCCCTATAATATTCCACAACCGCACTCCCCATAAATATTTGGCAATTAAGCACAAGTTCAAAAAGAACTCTCCCACATAAAATGTCATTCCCGAAAGAACAACAAGAGCGACCTTAATTTCAAAGAAAAGAAGGATTTCTTTGAACTCAAAAAATATCATACAGTTATGAATTTGGAATTCAAAAAGAATATTCAATCAAACTAACCGTAAGCGAACCTAAGATTAATTTAACCAAATATGCTCAACACAAGTAAACTTATGGAGACTTAATAACTCAATTAGATTAATCACAAGAGAACCCATCACTAATCTAACCGGGATACACAATTAAAATAATCCCAAAAGTAATCAATTTAATCATTTATACTCACATAAGAAAATCTATGGAGCGATGACTAAGTTAATCATAAAAACAACCAACCCAGTCGAAAAATTCTCAAACATAAGATAACTTATGGAGTGCTAACTAAATAACCACACAAGATAATTAATTTAGTTCAATATACTCGACGTAAAGTACCATATGGAACACAACTAAGCAAATCACAAAGATAATCAACTTGGTTGTCTAGTGCTCGACATAATACACAATACGGAGTCTCACAGTAATACATAAAAAATGGATCAGGGAAGATCAATTACTGCGGAATACACAAGGATTCATTATATGTTTCCATCACCATTTGCACAATGACACACAATAGACATAATCCTTGAATCACAAAAGATTTTAACCTATCTTACATCAATAATTGACAATACAAGCTTAACTTTTGTGTTTGTCAAAAGTCTATTCATTCTTTTACCAATACTTGCATATCAATTCACGAACGACTTTACTTTTGACAAAATATGGGACTATCAAGTTCACTTACGTAAACACACAAATCCCATAACAATATTTCAATATATAAAATCATAAATATTAATACTGCAAAAATCATCTTCCAAACAAGTTTATAATTTAAACTAATAAATCTAAAAACAAGAAGATGAAAACTTTGGACATAGCTATGTGTAATCACAATAATGGATATTCCAAACACTAGTTATTCTTCTAAACAAAACTAGAAAAATAGAAGATTTACTAGGAAAACTAAACCCGGTTTGCAACTAAAGATCGAACAAGAATAAGTTCATCAGATGCTTTCTTCATTTCGTTCTTTAGAAACTCAAGATTCCTTGTTGCTATTCTGAGTTATTCACGAACGGCTTAAAAATCTCGAAGAAGATTTCCTACCAGTTGTGAAGATATCTGAACTGGTAGATTGTTTTCATGATCAATAGCCTGATGACAAATAACGAAAACATGATCTTCATGGAACTCGATAGTCTTGCCATTCTTGATCACATCTTTGTTGCTTCTCTCCATTGTGCTAAAAATTTAGTAGAATCTTTTTAACCTTATAGAATAAAGTGTCAATTAATGACATATATATAAGGAGGTTCATATAAAACCCTAGGCAACAAGATGTCCGTGTGGGTCTTGTGAACGTGCACAAGTAGTCATAGATGACAAAAACGTGGAGAAGCAAACAAACAATGGAGGAACAGTTCAACAAGTAATTCTCTCCCATAAATATTAGAACAACCTTCAAAAAGAAACTCAAAATAATTTTTGAGATCAACAAAAAAAAGGCATACACCTTTGACATCTTTCTCAAGACACTTTCTTGAGAACACAGAGCATCCTTCTTATTTAAAAAAAGGATGCTACAGTAAGCAATCATGGTGTATTAAGATGATCATTTTGCTCATCATTATTGACTTCTTCTTTTTATCCTTCATGGGAATGTAGAGATGAATTACTCAACAAAGTTGAAGAAGTTTTATTAGGAGAGGGACTAGGAGTACCTGAGTCAACTGCTTTCCATGTTTTGGAGATGCCCCGCTTGAGTCTGTTTATACTTGTCTTAAGTTCTGAGACTCGATTATTTATGTGGAGAAAATCTGGGACATAATTCTTGGATTCACAACCTTCTACAGAAAGATACATGGAAATTGACCCCTTTTTCTTTCTCCAATGCCTTCTTCTCCTTTCAGGGTTGTCAGTTACCCATTTGTTATTCTTCCTTCTACCTTGATATACATTTTTTGTTCCAAAGTCATGAATAAGAAATGACTTGTCAAGGTAGTTTTCTTGATTTCTGAATGTGCCTTTTACTCCAACAATATGAGAAACAGGTTTAATCACTTCCTTAGTACCCATACAAGAATGTTGTGAAGTTTTTTTATTTCTCAGGCGAAAACGAAATTTTCGCTCAGGATTTCCGTAGTAATAGCAGTTAAAGGGATTATTCTTAATTGTTCTCATGTAAGTAAATTTGGGAGGAGAAAAACCTTCTTCCTTAGGAACATTGCAGGCTGCGAACGTTTTTTCACATGAAGAATTATCAATAGCTTTAATGAAATTGATCTTACTAGTTTTTGGAGTGTCTATTCCTTTATAGGCCAAACCACGTGTATCACGGTGTTCTTTACATGCTCCAATCATAGAAGTCAATTTTGTAGAGATAGAATTGAATCTTCTCAGACTCTCATCTAGTGATTTTACTTTATCAAGAGCAGCTGCAAGTTCAGTCTCCAATGACTTTTCTTTAGTAAGAAGTCTGAGTTCTTTGTCATTAAAACATTTCTGTTGAAAGTCGTATCTTGCTTTAGTATCTGCAAGTCTTTCTTTCAACGCACAGAGATTTCGGAGAAGATTGTCACATTCAGACCGTTTTGTGCGAACATCTTCTTCACGATCCTTAACGATAGACTTTAGGAGTTTATACCCACCATCATATCCTTTAAAGAGTTTTCTCATTTTTCTGTTTTCTTGACAAAGAGGATCCATGTAATTACTCAGGCAAGTTGTTGACCTTTTTTCTTTCAACGAACGGTCGAACAACTTGATATATTGAGAGACTTCATCATCAATACTTGGTCCTTTTTATGAATCACTATCATCTGAAAGGTCATCCAATTTCTCATCAAGAGATTTTTCCAGTCAATTGTAGATTCAGTCAAGGGACAGATGTTAGAGTTTTTCTCAGAAGCTTCAAGACTTTGAGCCTCACCCGAGTGACTTTGGACTGGTGTTGCGCTATCAGAGATACTACTCTTTTCCATAGAGTCAGATCGCTACAAAAAAATACTTGTAAGGTCTTGAACGTGTTTGCCTGCTCTGATACCAATTGAAAAAGCGGGGGTCTAACAACCACACCCAATATTTCGATTAGCAATCTGTATGGACAACTCCGAGTTACTTTCTAGAGAATCAACTAGATAGTCGGACTCAATCAATAGAAAATATCTCAGGGAGTTTATTATCTCTATCTCTTAATTTGATATTGAATCGAGCTAATACAATATGCGAGTCTTTATCAAAGAGAGATAACTTGGATGGTACCAAAGACCAATATCCAAGTGTCAATCAATTTAAATTAACAACCAAGAAGGTCGAATATTCTAATTGATTGAACAACGCACAACCTCTATTGTTTCAATTATATAACGAAATATAATGCGAAAAAGAAATAACACAGACACCAGAATTTTGTTAACGAGGAAACCGCAAATGCAAAAAAACCCCGGGACCTAGTCCAGATTAAACATACACTGTATTAAGCTGCTACAGACACTAGCCTACTCCAAGCTAACTTCGGTCTGGACTGTAGTTGAACCCCAACCAATATCACATTGATCCAAGGTACAATTATGCTCCTATGCCTCTGATCCTAGTAGGATACTGCACACTTGATTCCCTTAGTTGATCTCTCCCACAACCAAGAGTTGCTGCGACCCAAAGTCGAAGACTTTAATAAACAAATCTGTATCACACAGAAAAGTCTACAAGGATAGATAAATTCATCTCCCATAAATAAACCTGTGAGTTTTGTTCCGTCTTTTGATAAATCAAGGTGAACAGGAACCAATTGATAAAACCAAACTTATATTCCCAAAGAACAGCTCATCTTTATCAATCACCTCACAATAAACTTAATCGACGCAACGAAGAAGATTATTGAGGAATCACAAACGATGAGACGAAGTGTTTGTGACTACTTTTATATTTTGCCTATCGAAGATAAAAATCTCAAGCCTATTATTACAATTGTACTCGTACGATAGAAGATGCAAGATCAGATCACACAACTACGATAAAAGTAGTATCGGTCTGGCTTCACAATCCCAATGAAGTCTTTAAGTCGTTAACCTGGTTTTAGAAGAAGAAAACCAAAGGTTAAAGGAGAATCAATTCTAGCTTAGCAAACTAGTATCACACAGAATATGTGGGGATTAGGTTTCCCAGTTGCTAGAGTTCTCCCTTATATAGTCTCTCAAATCAGGGTTTGCAATCAATGTTAGCTTAGTAACAAAGCATTTAATATTCACCGTTAGATAAAAACATGATTAGATTCAAGCTAATATTTATCAACCGTTAGATCGAAAACATAGCTTGTTATACACACATGAAATGCACGCTTGTAGGCTTGTGAAACCGTACCCAAACTTGTACATTAGTTGGTTCAACAATAGTTAACCAAATGGTTATCCATATGATAACTTTCATATCAACCATATTCTTCTTCACCATAACTAGTCCAAATGACTCAAATGAACTAATTAGAGAGTTGCTCAATTTCTTAGATCTTTATGTACTATACAAGATACAATTGAAGCAAAAACGATGTGATTCACTCGAATCGATTCATGAACTATAAATCAACAATTTTCAATAGCATTCCTTAGTTTATTAAGATAAGTTCACAAACATCGTTTTTAGTCATAACCTACTCAAGTTCGAGGACTGGGTTCGCGAAATTAAGTTCCCGGACAGAGTTCACAAACTCCAGGAGAAATTCTCGGGTTCGAGAACTTACGCCAGTTTGCGGATTGGGTTTGCGGACTGAGTTTGTTTGCTGATTTCGTGGACTTAGCTCACGCACTACTCCGGTTTCACTTGATCAACAAAGTTTGCAAACTTCGGTTCAAGCAATAAAGACTTATACGTATATGAGTTGCCATAACAATGCTTATATCCTCCAATGGTTATAATGTCTAAACTCTCATTTCAATCATTGAAACATTCTCAGAGGGCGTTATATAGTTGTTATTCACAAACTATTTTTCGTCAGAGCGATTTCCAAAATGATTGAAATATAACATTACTTTCGTCACTAGGTAAAGATGAACTTGGCTAAAGTGAAAGCTTTACCAACATATATTTCGATAAATAGATAAGCGAGATATACTCAGCTTGAAATATTACATGTGTATAATCTTAGTCTATATAGTAATACGAATTTTGTCTCAAGATAGGAGATAGAGTAGATAGACTTTTGAGTGATAGATAAGTTCAAGTCTCCACAAACCTTTTAGTCGATGAAGATCCACTGGTTCCTTGAGTAGTCATTCGTCTTATATGATGATTTCCATGGTGAGATCAAATACACTTTTTATCCTAGTTCGATACCTTAGCTATAATAGACTAGAAATCAAGACTTTATAGTTTTGATCACTAACATTGAAAAACATGCTTGAGATAGCAACGCATGCGAGTTCGACCGAGCAGTGCTCTAACAAAATCAAATCCATGTGTAATAACATCTTCAAGATTCAAGAATGGAACAATAATATATATGTACATTTCGAATAACTCACGGGTTGCATGTTTTATTTCGACAACCATAGGCACAAGTAGGAAAATTAGCTTTCTGATGTTGGTCAAACCCTCTTTAGCATGCGAACGCGTGCACACTACTTTCCATGTCACTACAAAAATATACACCCCAGATTAATTTACAGTTCCTGGCAAACCAGATAATTTTTTATATAGCATGCTAAATAATAAGTATAAAGTAGAAATTTGTCATAATATGCATGGGATATGGTGGCTATCCACTTAGCACCATTAGTTACACCAAGCACCCTGTATAAGTTACTTAAGCAATAATAAGCTACTTTGTTGGATGGGATTAACACCTAAATCTAGTGGGTGTTGAATTGCATGGTTTACATGCAAGCTAGAGGTGTTATTGCTACATAACATTCTACATGTAGCGTGACATGTAATACTAGGTGGTGTATACAAGCTAACACCTTAAGACTTGTGTTAGAGCATAGCTCGGTTGAACCCACCAAGCGTTGGTATATCAAGTTTGGTTGTCATATTTTAGTGAGCCAAACCTCATTTAAGAGTCACTTGATTTAAATGTACTAGAGTCAACTTCGTATAGGTTAGCTTGAAAGTATTAGGATGAGACATTATGAGTATTGTGAAGACTTGAAGAAGTGAAGAAGTACGGAGCTACAACCAAAACATCATCCTTCCACTTGAGGTTAGTGATATTTGACTTGAACTGTTTCATTCCCTAACGTACCTTTCAAGTCGTGCATATTGGAAACATAAAACTGTGAAGCATGAATACTCTAGATAGACATAGTATTAAGAAATACAATATGAGGTTTATTTCTTAACCATTAAACTTTGTATATAAGACATCAACATAATCGTATGAATGCTATTGTGATTATGTATGGGTATGAGGTGAGGATTTTATCCTAGGAAACAATGTTTTTACATGTGTTTTAAGGAAGTAATTTCATGATATGTGTTGTGAACCGAAAAGGAAATCGCTAGGCGTTATTGAAGTTGTTATTCATTGCATATCTTATGAACGATTAATATGTGTGATTAGTATAACCACTCATGACTTGTTTGTGTTATTGGGAAAACTATTTACATGAGGCCTGACTCATGTATTGGTATGACTTTTATTAGTGAAACTGATCTTAAGTAATCACCTGGGGTATGATCGGGTTTGTGTGTCTGACCAAATTTGGGAGAGGGGAACCTATCCTAGTAAGAGGTGCAATACATCACAAGGGGAACCGATCCTTGTAATAGGTACAACAAGGTTTATAGTAGAAAGGGGAACCGATCCTATGAACATGTGTTACACGTTTTTAGGCAAAGGGAACCGATCCTATGGACATGTGCATCACATATAAGTTAGATCCCATATATATGTGGGGAACCGATCCTAGTACCTAGTCAACCGAAAATTTGGTAAGCAAGTGTGACTATGCATAGTACTCACATGGAGGTAGAACCGAAACTTATTTTGGTAAAACCGTTATACCGATGACTTGTGATTGAGTGTTGATAGACACATTTTAGTGTCTAATTTGTTCTTAATGTTTCATATTGTTAGTACTCGTTTTTGTCCTTATTATGGTGTTTTGTGTGTTTGTAGGTGTTTTTTGGAAATAAATATTATTGGAAAATTCGTCTCGAAAAGTTATTCGGAGCACCCCGGAGGACAATTGCTATACGGACCCTCACTTTTTCTAAGGGGCACTTACGGCTATATATATCCCATTTATCCATCGCACCCATCTTCAACATTCAAATTCTGTTTTTGGTGGGAAAATATTGCAGCACACGACCATATTTAGGGCTCGATTTTTGGACATCTTATGGAGAGATTCAATGGCTGATATTCATTGGGATGACTCTATTGATCGTAACTGGCGTGGTGTGGTTGATTGTCTCGGATAAAATTG
Organism: Papaver bracteatum; assembly: GCA_023529315.1. Lineage (NCBI taxonomy): Eukaryota > Viridiplantae > Streptophyta > Magnoliopsida > Ranunculales > Papaveraceae > Papaver > Papaver bracteatum. The sequence continues at coordinate 410,945 of JAJJWX010003277.1, read as the reverse complement.
ACAAGATTCTCACATGGAAGAAAACAGAGTCTCTCAGGTTTTTTCCGAGTTCTGAGTGTGTGGTCGAGAGGTTTTCGTGTGCATGCTCCGTGTTATACCATTTATGGATGGTTACTCAACGTGTTGGGAGTCTTATGTCACGAGAAAAAATCATGAGGAGGTAAAATAGGGAAGAAAATATTCCCGAGAATATTTTAATCAATGCCGAGTAATGGAGAATTGTTTGAAGTTATTGCGTGATATTTTGATCCCCTGTCGAGTATATAAAGGGTTCTGGGATTTCAGAGAACATTTACAGAAAGATTGGGAGAGTTGCAGAGCATCAGAAAGTTGAGTATTTTCCACATGCAATAACCATCAAGTCCTTTTAATGTACACTCGCTAGCATTTACAAGGGGTGGTGAGTCCTTACATGTAAAATATGATGATAAACAAATAGGATCAGAACCACTCTAATCTTTAAGTAATAATCCATAACCGATCTTGAACGAAGAACAAAAAATATTGCACCAGTTGGTAGAGTCGTGCATGATAACGTGTTGCAGTGGAAAATATGGAGAAAGTAAAGAGACAAAGAGAGGTTTCTATTGATCAGGATAATAGGGTTACATAGATACAATATCCTTTATATATATGTAAAGGTAAACTCTAGGTAACTAGATGGACCGCACATCCATGGGCCATATGCCCTATAACATTTTCTTTAATTTATAATTTATAATTTATAATTTACAATTCACTCAATCACTGCTTTTGCAGAGTTTTTAATTATTTGCATAATTGTCTTCATTAGTTGTGGTTCAATTAGATTGGTTATGCTTTGTATTAAGATAATCTATGCTTAATGGATACAATTAATTTTTGAGAATTTGCCTGATTATTTGTGAATTAAGAAACAAGGGATTTAAAAGATAATTAGAGTTTTGGGTTATTTACCGTTATTCATTCATGTGTAATAGTGGAATCAGTGTCTTGGTTATTTTTATATCTTGAAATCAAATTTTGAGTTAAGTTTTGTTTGTTTTTAAGTTTTATTAGTCTAAAATCTATTGCTTTCACAAGTCTCAACGAACCTATTATTACTACAACATTATTGATTCATATCAATTTTTGGCGCTGTCGACACAGACTTGTCTTTAGGCTAGAGTTTTTAGATTTTTTTTTTTTTTTTTAGGTTTTTATTTTATTTGTTCTTCCTTACGTTTTTGTTTTTTTGTCTTTTCCTTACAGAATTTGGAATTTGGAGTGAAAGAAAATTTTCCAAAGCTTTTGGTGAATACTTAAAAGACTTGGAGTAAAAGGCGAAGAAAAAGGAGCGAAAGAAGAAGATTTTTTTTATATATATAAAAGAGAGAGAAAAAAGAGAGAGAGTTTATTTTATTTATTTATTTAGATTGTATTAGGATTTCTCTATTCTTGTAATTTTCTTTTTCTTTTGCACTTTATCTTTTTGGACTTAGACATTTGGACATTCTTTTATTTTTAAACCCTACGGAAGGTTAGTTTAAATATTAAACTGTTTGCAGAGAAGGACGGTGATTACGATATCACCTCGTCCCCTCGGGTTCGTACATGACATAGGAGTCGTGGCCCGAGTCGACTACAACAGTTCATCCCCCGTATGGAACGGGAGGTAAGTTTGTCGAAACACTCGTGAATCCCCTGTCAGCGAGTTACTGTATTCCTTCATTTGCATATATGTCGAGGAATTGAAAACGGCCGCATTAATTTCCTAGTAAAGGACAAGGACTGGCCATGCAAGATAAGGGTTCGGATTTCATCACCGTTCTCATCTTGCCCTCCTTAGGAAAACGATACTTAACGCGAACCTAAGCTTTAAAATTTGGAATAGAACGAGACCGATAGGGTAACGAGCTTAGTAGGAAAGTCATTCGAAATATATTGGTTACTCTTTAAGCATACTTCGAAGTTCATGATGGTTTCTGTAAGTTGAATGCGTGACTGCGCCACCTTGTAATGCGGTGAGGCCTTGGGTATCAAATCTCCACGCATCTTCCCTCGCCTATATATTCAACTTACTTAAACTCGGATTGATTCCAGAGGGGTTTGCTCATATTGTAACGAATTCCATTTCGAAGGATTAGAAGCTGTCTAGAAAACAATCTAAGTGGAGCCATCATGCTTTTTGTTTGCTAGAAATCTCTAGGTTTGCTTTGGTGGAGTCATACTTGTTTGTGTTTGCATAGAACTTCCCTTCCTTTAGGATTTTTTTTTCTTTTTCTTTTCTTTTTCTAGTGTATGCCCGAGGTCATCAGAGAACGGGCTTGGAAAAGAAACACTCTAGGTCGTTTGATTAGTGACAAACCTATTAGTTCTTCTTGTGAAGGCGGGGAGCTCGAAGACTCTTCTTTTGAGAGCCCCGTTTTTGGAAACTTCAGTTTTGAGAATCTGTCTCTTTGTGAGGAAAGTACCCCTAGTACTTCAGTTGTGCCAGTGATGACAACTTTGAAAGATTACATGTTCCCAGCTAGGACCAACCGAGCTTCGTGCATTAAATTTCCAGCCAATACGGCTAATTTCGAGATAAAACCTAGTATTCTTCAGATGATCCCTATATTCTTAGGAAAGATGACGAGAACCCTTATTTTCATATTAGGGATTTTGAGGAAATTTGTGGGATAGTTAGAATAAAAGACCTTAATGATGAAGTCTTGAAACTTAAGATGTTTCCATTTTCCTCGAGAGATAAATCCAAGACCTGGATGAACAACCTACCATCTGAATCCATTGAAACATGGCAGGAACTGATTGCAGCCTTCTATATGAAATTCTACCCTAAGCATAAAACTGCAGCTGTTAGGCAGAAAATTAGTGCTAGTGTGCAACAAGAGGGAGAGTCTCTTTATAGGTTTTTAGAGAGATTCAATGATCTCCTATCCCAGTGTCTTCACCATGGATTTGATAAGATGAAACTTGTAGATATTATTTATAATGGTTTAGACTATTCGACTAAATCCATGGTCGAGTCTATGTGCGCTGGTGAGTTCACTAATAAAACTGTTGATGATGCTTTTACCTTCTTAGGAACTATCGCTGAAAAATCCCAACAGTGGGAGTCTTGTGTTGAACCCCCTAAAAGACTCTTGGTCAATAGAAGTAGCACCAACGTGGTAGATACAAGATTCGAGTCAGATGCTAAGTTTGCTATTTTGTCTAGAAGGTTAGAAGCTTTGGAAATAGGTCAGTCTAAAAATAGGTCCCTTGTTGAACCTAATAGAGCCTCTCAAGTCTCTAGTTATTGAATAGAGCCCGATAACTCATTTTGGGAAGGTCATGTTAGTGAAGAACAAGCCCATGATGTCTATAACAACACTAGGTTTGAGAACCGTCAGAAGTTTGACCCATACTCAGATACCTACAACCCTGGTTGGAGAAACCATCCTAATTTTTCTTGGTCTAAGGGCCAGAATCAAGGTCAGTTTAGTAATTATCATCCTCTCCCAGGTTTTGGTTATGCAAAGAACCCTTCAGGACAAACCCAGTTTCAGAACACTTATGAGAAAAAGATATCTACCTTAAAAGAAACTCTTACTATGTTAGCAAAGAACCATGATATGTTATCAGCTAACCACCTTAGCTTTCAACAAGAAACCAAGCAGAATTTGAAGAATAATTCCCAGACTCTTGCTAGATTAGAACTTTAAGTTGGCCAGATAGCTAAGTTTATTAGTGAGAGATAAGAAGGAGGGTTCCCTAGTTATACTGATCCTAACCCTAAAGGAGAGAAACCGTACAATCATGTGAATTCTATTACAACCCTTAGGAATGGAAAGAAAGTTGACAACAAGGTAACCATGCCTGATAGTGAACATGTTGTAGTTCACCATTCTGAGCCAAAAAATAATTAGGAGACTGATAGAGTCCCTAAATAGACTAATGAGGGTCATATTGAGCCAGGCTTTGTTCCTAGAGCCCCGTTCCCCAAGATGATAGTTCCAACTAAGAGGGAGTCCAACTTTAATGATATATTGGAGGTTTTCAAGAAGGTAACTATCAACCTCCCATTGTTAGATGCGATTAAGCAGATTCCCGCTTATGCCAAGTTTCTTAAGGACTTGTGTACACGAAAGCGTAAGCTTAGTGTTCAAAAGAAATCCTTCCTAGCTAGTCACGTGAGTTCTATTATTCAGAATACCACTACTCCTAAGTACAAAGACCCAGGGTCCCCTACCATTTCTTGCACAATAGGTAAATACCGTGTTGAGAAAGTGTTGCTTGACTTAGGAGCCAGTGTGAACTTACTCCCATACCATGTGTACCTTAATCTAGGACTTGGTGAGATGAAACCTACCCAGATGACTCTTCAGTTAGCTGATAGGTCCGTTAAAATTCCCCGTGGTGTGATCGAGGATGTTCTTATAGAGGTTGACAAGTTTATTTATCCAGTGGATTTTGTTATCCTAGATACCCAACATGTCCCTGACCCAGAGAACCAGATACCGATAATTTTAGGTCGCCCGTTTTTAGCTACATCTAATGCGATCATTAACTGTCGAACTGGTATTATGAATATGTCTTTTGGTATTATGAATCTGTCTTTTGGTAGTATGACTATTGAGCTGAACGTCTTTCATATTAGTAATCTACCCTCTGAACTAGATGACTCGAGCATAGAAGAGGTGAACATGATAGGAACATTAGTCGAGGAATCATTAGTAAACACTTTGTTAGAAGATCCATTAGAGAAATGCCTAGCTCACTTTGGGATTGATTTTGATGATGATGATGTAATTAATGAGGTGAATGCTTTGTTAGATTCAACCCCTTTGATAGACACTAGTAATGGCTGGAAACCTAAGTTCGAACCTTTACCCGTTCCTGAGTCTACCCTAGTCTCTTCGTTGGAAAATCCTCCTAAATTGGACCTTAAACCATTACCAGATACCTTGAAGTATGTGTTTTTAGGCCCATCTGAAACTTTACATGTGATTATAGCATCCAACTTGGATAGTGATCAGGAAAGTAGCCTAGTAATAGTCCTTCAGAATAACAAGGAAGCTTTAGGGTGGACCATAGCAGACATTAAGGGTATAAGTCATACTGTTTGTATGCATCAGATTTATTTAGAGGAAGACACCAAACCTTCTAGGGAGATGCAACATCGACTGAACCCTAATATGAAATAAGTAGTTCGAACCGAGGTTTTGAAGCTGTTATATGCAGGAATTATCTACCCCATTTCAGACAGTAAGTGGGTCATCCCCGTTCAGGTTGTTCCCAAGAAATCCGGTATTATTGTAGTCCAGAATAATAACAATGAGTTAATCCCAACCCGAATGACCACGGGTTGGCGTGTCTATATTGACTATAGAAAATTGAACAAGGTCACTAGTAAGGACCACTTTCCCCTTCCCTTCATCGACCAAATGCTAGAAAGATTAGCTGGACGTAGCCATTTTTGCTTTTTAGATGGATTCTGCGGCTATAATCAGGTTCCTATTGCCCCAGAAGACCAAGAGAAAACCACTTTTACATGTCCCTTTGGTACCTTTGTGTATAGACGCATTCCTTTCGGGCTATGTAATGCCCCTGCGACCTTTCATCATTGCATGTTGAGCATATTTTCTGACATGGTAGAACCGTTCTTAGAGGTCTTTATGGATGATTTTTCAGTGTTTGGTTCGTATTTCGATGAGTGCTTGCATCATTTGTCATTAGTTTTGACTAGGTGTAAGGAAAAGAATTTAGTGCTTAATTGGTAGAAATGTCATTTCATGGTTCGTTGATGAATCGTTCTAGGGAATATCGTGTCTTCGAAGGATATAGAGGTAGATAGAGAAAAAGTTGACCTTAATTATTAAAACTTTACCGGTCCCAAAAACCGTAAAAGATATTAGGTCATTCTTAGGGCATGCAGGTTTTTATCGTCGATTCATTAAGGATTTTAGCTTGATTTCTAGACCTCTTTGCAATTTGCTTGCAAAAGATGCTAAGTTTGTCTTTGATGATGCTTGTATAGAGGCTTTTGAGAATCTTAAGACTTTACTCACTACCGCCCCCATAGTCCAGGCACTCAACTAGAACCTACCCTTTGAGATCATGTGCGATGCTTCAGATTATGCTATTGGTGTTGTGCTAGGTCAGCGAGAAAACAAATTACTTCATGTGATTTACTATGCTAGAAAAACTCTGAATGATGCCCAGTTAAACTATACCACTACAGAGAAGGAACTGTTGGCCATTGTGTTTGCCTTAGACAAGTTTAGGCCCTATCTCTTAGGTTCTAAGATCGTAATCTATACTGATCATGCTGCTTTGAAATACCTTTTGTCTAAGAAGGATACCAAACCTAGATTGATTAGATGGATCCTTTTATTATAAGAATTTTGTCCAGACATTAGAGACAAAAAGGGTGCAGAAAATGTAGTAGCAGACCACTTGTCTAGGCTAATTGTTAGTTCCCCTAATGATTCCCTTCATATAAGGGATATCTTTCCTGATGAACAATTTTTCACTGTTTCCCAATCACCTTGGTATGCAAATATAGTGAATTATCTTGTTACTAGTCGAATGCCCCAACATTGGGGTAAACAAGATCGTTCTAGGTTTTTAGCCAAGGTTAAGCACTTCTTTTGGGATGATCCTTATTTATTTAAGTATTGTCCAGACCATATTATTAAGAGATGTATACCTGAGAGTGACCAGTCCAGTATTATTTCCTTTTGCATGATCATGCTTGTGGGTGTCACATTAGTGCTAAAAAGACTGCTACTAAGATATTGCAGTGTAGATTCTACTAGCCTTCATTGTTTAAAGACCCCCATAGTTACTGTGTTACATGTGAACGTTTCCAGAAATTAGGAACCATTTCCCGTAGGAATATGATGCCCTTGAACCCGATTTTAATCATTGAGGTCTTTGATGTGTGGGGTATTGACTTTATGGGTCCATTTCCTAATTCTTTTGGTAACCTATACATCCTTGTCACCGTAGACTATGTTTCTAAGTGGATTGAGGAGGTTGCGTGTAAAACCAATGACCATAGGGTTGTGATTGAGTTCTTGAAAAATAATATACTTACACGTTTTCGTACACCGCGAGCTATAATTAGTGATGGAGGGTCGCACTTTTGTAATGGACCTTTTAAGCCTTTGATAAAGAAATATGGTATTACACATAAGGTAGCCACCCCGTATCATCCACAGACAAGTGGTCAGGTAGAGGTTTCCAATAGGGATATAAAACGTATATTAGAGAAAACAGTTAATCCTAATCGGAAAGACTGGTCGTCTAGGCTCACCGATGCCTTATGGGCTTACCGTACTGCGTTTAAGACCCCCATTGGAATGTTGCCTTATCGGCTTGTGTATGGCAAGGCATGTCATTTACTTGTTGAGTTAGAACATAGAGCTTATTGGGCTGTTAAGCAACTGAATTTTTCACTTGACAAGGCAGGAGCCCATAAAAAACTCCATCCCAACGAGTTGGACGAGATTCGTATAGATGCTTCGAAGGAGTATAAGAACAAAATGAAACTTCTGCATGATAGAAATATTTTCCGGAAGTCATTTTTTCCAGGTCAAAAAGTTCTTCTTTATGATACCCGCTTGCATCTTTTCCCTGGAAAGTTATGTTCTCGGTGGATGGGTCCTTTTATTATTCGCACTGTCTTTCTTCATGGAGCTGTTGAAATTGGCACACCGGATGGTAGTAGTTCTTCGAAGGTTAACGGTCAGAGATTGAAACCCTTTTTAGAGCCCTTTCCTACAGGTGATGTTGATGAGGTCCCTCTAGAGGACCCTGTTTACCCTTGATTGACCATCGAGGCAGTTGTATGTTATATATTAGTTTTGATTTTCTCTCTCTTCACCCAGGTACTATCTCTCCAACTTCTCCTCGTGTTATTTTACTTTTGGTATTGCTCTTTCATTAGAAACATTGAGGACATTGTTAGATTTAAGTTTGGGGGTATGGGAGAAACATTTTAGTTGCACTTTTGAAACTTCTAGCATCACATGGTATCCGGTTAGCTAAGTTTACATACTATTTCTTACTGAAAATATAGAAATTGGAATGCTAGGGATAACAACCTATTGAGACATTAGAGAAAAAGACATTGAGATCCTTGAAATTCAGGAGAGAACTTGTTCCTTTTAGAGGGTAACCGTGATGGACCTAACCATCCATGATGGAAAGACAATAGGTCAGGAAATGCCATAAAGACAAAGAAACCTCACAATGTAGTCTTAGTTACTGGATTACAACTCTCTCTCTCAGTAGAAACTTATCATCATCAACAAACAGAGCGACATCAAAATCTATGAAGAAAGTTGAAGACATTAAGATTTAGAAGCAACAATAGAAAATCAAAATTCAAAATCAAGGGTTACAAGAAGTTATAAGAGCAAGAAAAAAATGATATAAGTTGTTGAAGTTCATGATACTAAGACATTACAATTGCGAAGATCCAAGTGTTAAATTCCTTCTGTGATGGTCATGTAAATTTTTGTCTTTTTATTACCTAGCGAGATTGGGGTATACCAAGATTAATTGGGGTATACCCAATAAGACAAAAAAAGGGTCATTAAGAAGTAAATCCAAGCCACCCCTTAACCCATATTTTTCAAAATGGCTAAAATGCCCCCCCACAATGATTAACTCTAATTCAATTAAAATGATTAGATTAGTTAAATTAGTTAGATTAGTTAGTTGATTTATTTATAAGTTGGGTTTTAGAAATCATTTGGAGAGAGAATTAATATGAAGTAGTAGAGGAGGTTTAGGGGAAAAGTTAGGGTTTTTGTGAAATTTGTGATATGAGTGAAATGAGTGATTCAAATCCTGATTTTAAAGTGGGGGAGCCTTCTATCTTTCCTCCTACAGATGAGTACTTGTATGATGATCTACCAGACCATGATCGAATGGATTATTTGCATGATCCTCACTTTTATTTTCCTCAAACTCAAGATGGGTATGGAAGTGATAAATGTCTCGAGCCAAACGTAGAGTCCAATGACCAAGAAGAAGATAATGGAGCTGCAAGTAATCATGTAGACAACCTAGGTGGTGAAGATTGTGATTTTTCCATGCAAATAATCGATTTTTTTTTTTCCATTTTTGCTGTACCGGGTCGGCAAGGTCGACGCTTGTCGATCATGCCGGCCGTAAAATCCGGTGTGGTTGTACTTTGCACAAAGTGCTGACTTTTCATAAGCAGTATCATGCCGGCATGATATAAAATTTGAACCTTGCCAACTTCTATTTTTTTTTGAAGCAAAAGAACCATTACTTGAAAATGCTTACGCCGGCATTTTAAAGTTTTAATACATTGCCGGCTGGTTCCATGTCGGCATTGTTTATATTCTCTTATGTACCGGATTTTTTCTGCCGGCAGTGTTTTATATGTAGACCATTCCGACCGTGGTAATACATACTAAATAAACTTTTGATGTTGTGTAGATTGTGGCATTGGTACCTATGGCGGATCAGCCTCAAGCTTAGAAAATTAAGGGTCCCGATACTTCCAAACATTATGATAATAATTTGGAATGGAAGGAAAAAGACGACGCGGTAAATTGGATTGTTGAGAAAGCAAAAGAGAAGATGTGCATTCTAGCGAAAAACACTCAACAAAAATCTACGCGGTTTGAAATGGTATGCGAGTGTTATGGATCGCCGGACGAAAGTCACAAGATAAAGGGTTATGTGTATGATAAGAAGACGAATAAGGTGTACAAGACGAAGTCTAAGAAGTGTGAATGCCCATTCAAGATTATTTTTGGGAGGAACCAAGAAATCGATAACATGTGGAGAATGAGTAGAGTTGATATTGGTTGGCATAACCATAAAGATTCGGAAACTCTTGTTGGGCATTGTCAAGTTTCCAAGTTGAAACCCCACGAGTTTGAACAAGTAAGAACAAGTTGGGGAATTAAACCAAGCAAGCTCCTTTGTAAGTTCAAGAGGGACGACCCGCATAACCTCTCTTCATTGTCTACAATTTATGCGGCCAAGGCAACCATTAAAAGAATTGAATGGGATGGAAGAAAGGTGATGGAAGAATCACAATAGTTAATACACAAATACAACTACACGGTGAGACACCATGAGTCACCGGAGGGGAAGGTGGGTCGTATTTTTCTTGCGCATCCCGATATGATTCAATTGGCGCGTTGCTTTTACCAAGTTTTGTTCATGGATTGTACTTATAAGACGAATAGGTACAACATGCCTTTGTTGAACATTGTAGGATAACCTCGGATAAGCAATCGTTCAAGGTGGCATGGTGTTTTATGGATCGTGAGAAGGATGATAGCTATGTTTTGGCATTGGAAACTCTAAAGCTTCTCTACCATGAAGACGAGACTCTCAGGGTTATAGTCACTGACAATGAGCAAGCAATAATGAATGCCGTGAGGATATATTTTCCCAATGCACAAAATTTTCTTTGCACTTGGAATATACAATGCAATCTTAGAAAGAATTGTAGAAGTCATATCCAAAAACCGAAATCAAAAAAAGGAACTAAACGTGAAAAGGAGGAAGATGAACGTCTTAGCAAACTAACTAAAGAGGAGTGAGAGAAGGAAAAAGAGAAAGAAGACGAAGAATGCAAAGAAGGTGAGATTAAGTTTGGGTTATTCATGAAAACGTGGGATAAGGTGGTTTGGTCGATGAGTGTGGAAAGATATGAGTTAAACTTGAAGGATTTCGAGGATGATTGGGGGTCTAATTACCCCAAAGTAGTGGAATATTGCAAGAAACAATGGTTGAGGCCACACAAAGAGAGGTTTGTGTATGCTTATACTTACGACTATAGACATTTCAAACTTGAATCCACAAGGATGGTTGATCAAGCTCATGGGAGACTAAAAGGTCTACTTTTCACGAGTCAAAATGGGATTGTGACGGTGAAACATGCTATCCATGAGTACACTAATAATGATATCGACAAGATAAAAAAACAATTCCAAGAAAGTAGCTTCCGGAAGTTGAAGGAGTCTAAGGAGGATGATTGGTTGCTTGTTGGTATACATAGAAACGTCTCGCATTGGGAAATACGTTTCATGATGAAACATCTCGTATTGTATAAAAATTATGATGACCCGACCACTCCTTGTAAGTGTAGGATAATGAAGGCTATCGGACTTCCATGTCGTCATATGCTTGGTAGGTATAAAACTCTCATTCCTCTTGATGATATCGATCCTTATTGGAAGCAATTATCTTTCAAACCGGCTCCAAGAGAAGATCCTGGTGAAGAGTTTAGCGACATGGAACTTGGGAGAATAATCCTTGACAAGTACCCCAAGTTGAATAGGTTGGAAAAACAAACTATGAAGCACAATTTGATGCCGATTGTTTACCCTTTTATGGAAGAACTTGAAGAACCGTAGAAACAAGATCCTAATGGTAGACCAACTACCAAAAAGACGGGGGCGGAATAAAGAGAACAAATCAAAGAGTTTTTGAGTACAAATTGCGATCAAGATCAACCCGAAAGAGAACAAATCAAAGAGTTTTTAAGTAGAAGTAGTGATCAATCCAAAAGGGAAAACATTAAAGAGCATTTGAGTACAAAGTGCGATCCATCCGGACATGTTTATACTGAGGCGCAATACAAGGAGGAGCCCGCTAAAAAGAAAAGGGGTCGTCCAAGGAAGGATTCAACTACACCAACGGTCTCTAACTTGAATACAAATGGAACTCTACCTCTTGAGAGTCAAGCAAGTGTGGAATTTGTTGGAAAGAAAAGGGGTCGGCCAAAGAAGGATTTAACTACACCAACGGTCTCTAACTTGAATACAAATGGAACTATACCTCTTGTAAGTCAATCAAGCCAAGGAGATGTTGCGCAGAAAAAAGGTCGTCCAAAGAAGGGAGTACAACCGGTATTGCAAAGGTATCGCAATCAACTCCCTCCAATTATTCAAGATTTCGTGATTGGTACCGACGATGTTCCGAAAGATGGAAATTACGGGTTTCACGTTATCTCGCAACAATTGGGACACCTAAGTGGAGCGGTTGAGGAGAATCTCACCCAATTCCAATATATTAGAAAGAAGATGGCCTATCGACTAGAAAACGACAAGGAGTTTCATATCTCAATGATGCTAGAATGTTCCATGGAGGAGAAAGAAACAACTTTCAAAGGTTTGCTAACTAGTGTTAAAAGCCCGGAGGGAAATGCACCGATCAAATGGGAGCATTGGTTGAGAATGCCGGTGTGTGGCCATCTTTTGGCGGATACGTGGAATTGCGTGGTACATTTTTTTAGTGAGGGACTATCTATAGCATTTGCACCGAAACATGCGGTTTGCGTGGACCAAATCAAGCATAGAAGAATTGTCATTGCTTTGGTGGATAAAAATCATTTTATTGGTCTACAACTCAATAAGAAATGTCCATTACCTCCTCTATGTAGGTTTAGTTTTTGGGAGAAGTTCACAGACAACAAGAGCAGGGAATGGATGAAGCTTTATAGGGACAACATGGCCCTTTGGAATGTTATAGATGAGTCTAGGGAATGTCCCATAGATTTGACTAAAGGAGGTTCAATAGATTTGAGTGAGGAGTGATTATGATTAGGGAATAAGGAAGTTTTTTGTGTAGTGTACAATGGAGTACTAGACAAAACATTCGTACTTTTTGGAGTACTTTTGTAATCACATGCATGTTTTGTGTAATGTACTTTGGAGTGCTACAAATGAATGAAATGGATGTGGTTTTTTTGGTGTATTCTCATTTGGTCGGCATTATATTTATTACAAAACCCTGCCGGCTCCACCAGGGTCGGCAAAGTATTATTTCTTCAGATAGCCGGCCTAATTGCATGACTGTAAGGAAAAAGCTGCCTGATAGGGCCGACAAGGCATGACTTTTGATAATATGCCGGTGTTTCCTATGCCGGAAATGTTTATGAAATTTACCATGCCGGCTTAGAACACCCTTAAAAATATTGTTCCTGGATGTTTTTTCTATCAACCCGGCAAGGTCATGGTTTTGCCAAGTTGCCGGCTTTTAGTGCGCCGGCATTGTTCATAAGGATATCCATGCCGGCTAAGAACTCCCTCAAAAATTGTTCATGAATGTTATTTTCTATCAAGACGGCAAGGTGTATTATAATATCCATGCCGACAAAACAACCGTCAGAAAGCTTTTAATTTAGGATAATGCCGACTATGAAGCCGCTGGAAAACTTATAATTTAGTACAATGCCGACTATGCATCGGATACAAACCTTAATTAAAGCATACAAACGTTAAAAACTTAACCCTAACATATTTGGGACATAGATAGTATCTTTTTCCGGTACACAATTTCTTAGGAGAGGTAATTAGCTTCATCTTACCGTCGCAACATGGATCTGTGCATGGTAGAAGGTTGATTTTAGCAACTTCATCTTCATACGGAGCTAGACGCTCATCTATCCAATAGAAAAACCCACAACAAGTGCATTTTGAAGTATACGGCTGATATACACCTCCTACTGCAGCTTTCATGAGAAATAAGAATCCCTTACAACCTTCAATAGTGCATTTGCTTCCTTCAAAGGGAAAATTGTTTGCAAAATGACCACTTAGTGTACAAAGACTACAAATATTTGGTGGTGAAACTTCCATTCTTTATGCAAGGTTGAAGATAAAGTTGGGAATGATTTTATAATAACAACATACCTAATATCTTGATTTTGAAATTTCTAGCCGTTGAGCATTCAATGGGTTGTACTTTGTACCTAAAATTTGCAACTAACATTTCGGTCGGCAAGGTAGAGATTTCATACCGTGTCGGCCTCAAGTACCTTGTCTAAAACTGCATAAACAAAATAATAACTTCTAAAGCAACTGAAACATAAGTTTAACAAGTCTAAAACCACAATCTAAGAGTTCAAAACATAATGTAATAGTTCAAACCACAATAAAGTTTCTAAAGCAAGTAAAGATAATAAAGTTTAAGAATTTCAAGGATCCTTCTCATTGTTTTTATCTTCCTCCCCATTACTAGCTTTTTCACCAGCATCAGCTTTTGGTTTTCCCTTATCTGGACCTAGTCACCGGCCTCATTGTAATAGGGGTTCACTCCAGAAAAGTCAGATGCCCTGAAAAAGGTCATTGGATCAACCTCCTCTTCTTCCTCCTATGATGATGTGCATTCAACATAGTTGAGGGGATTGCTAGGACTATTCATAAACCTTAGAAATTCTTTAGGATCTTCCTTACCCATCAAACATAGTTTTCTTACATGACAATTCTTTTCAGTTTCATCTTTAGGATCTTCTACATTAGGATAAATTGCATCAATAAATTCTAATAGCTCTCCTGGAGTAACCGAACAAGGTACATCTTCTTTTTTTTCCTCTGGGAACCTAAACAATACACAAATAAGAGATATAAAAACAAACAACATTGTTGAACACAACAAATAAGAGATCAAAATTGTTACACATTGAAATTTGGTTCTGGTCATCTAATAGCCGGCAAGGTATATAATATATAAACTGCCGACAATAGGTGGCCGGCATGGTAATAACCATTCACCTAGCCGACCAAAAAACTGCCGGCAGGGTTGTATTAAATAATGATGCCGGCTATAACTTAAAAAATATCAAGTTTCTGATGCCTATAGTCGGCAAGGTCCAAGTACAATACAATGCCGGCTACAAATTAGCCGGTAGGGTTTTGTTGGTATTCCATGTCGGCCCTGGTTATTGTCTAAAAATCGCCATGGATAATATGAAACGTCGGCAGGTTATTCATCCTCATACAACGCCGGCGCTTAAGAAACAATAACTTCCGGCATGATGTTAAACTATCAGCCTTGCCGGCCAAAAACCCTAAAAATCTAAATTTTCAGTTTCTAACCTAATCTAACAATCAAAAAACACCAAACAATATTGGGTTGAGGTTAGAAATAAACTTACAGTCTTCTTTTCACCGGCGGAGGGTTGTTTTCAATATTCTCAGGGATTGAACTTTCGGGTTTACTAGTTCCATCTTTTACCTTACCTTTTTTCTCTAATTTGGATCTTTTGATACTTCCTGTTGAATCTATGTTATCTTTTGATCGTTTGGAATCAACCATTTTTCCGGATAATCAAAGTTTTTAAGTTTTAGATGAGATGAAGAAGAAGAATAGAAAATTAACGGTTTGCTTAAGTTTTTAATTTTAGGATTATTAGATTAAGTAATAGGGTTATTAGGTTAAGTAATAGGGTTAATTAGTGAAAGGGTAAAAAGGTGAACTCACCACATTTTGGCCTCCCCTTAGTAAGTAAAAATGTCCATTTAAATTTGGGTATACCCCAATCAAGCCAGGTTTTATTACTCTATTTCAAAAAAAAAAAAAATGAAAAAATGAAAAAAAAAAAAAAAAAAGAAGAAAGAAGTTTAAATTTTGTTCAATAAGGCCATATGGAAGTAGAAATTTTCATGTCAAGCAAGAAATCAAAGAGAAGAGTTAATTGTCAAGGTTCTATGAGGTTCGATAGTTTATCATCAACAGTTGAAGACCGAAGAAGACGTTGTTTCTACTAAGCACTATGAGAGAGTCGAAGAGAGATGCATATTGGTTGCTTTGTTAGTCATCACACGTAATTAGTCCAGCTGTGTAGCAGATGTCCCTCTCATATTTTTCTCTCTCCTAATCTTATCCAGCTGCAAATCAGCGGACGCATCTTACAATTTTTATCTAGTTGTGTAGCGGATATCTCTTTATCTAGCAGTATTGCGGATGTGTCTCCCCTTTTCTTCAGTCAGCTTTAGGGCTGGCACCTTTAATCTCCCTGGCATTCTAGTCACTTGGAGATAGGTTGAGAATTTTTATGTCCTCATAGCTCTTTGGATACTTGTGACCAATTAGAAGTTATGGTTTTGTGGGTACACCTCTGGTAAACCCTCCAGAGACCAACTCGGTTTTATTTTTTTATTAATTTTGCTCGAGGACTAGCAAATAATAAGTTTGGGGGTATTTGATAGACACATTTTAGTGTCTAATTTGTCCTCAATGTTTCGTATTGTTAGTACTCATTTTTGTCCTTGTTATGGTGTTATGTGTGTTTGTAGGTGTTTTTTGAAAATAAATATTGTTGGAAAATTCGGCTCGAAAAGTTATTCGGAGCACCCCCGGAGGACAATTGCTATACAGACCCTCACTTTTGCTAAGGGGCACCCACGACTATATATAACCCATTTATCCATCGCACCCATCTTCAACATTCAAATTCTGTTTTTGGCGGGAAAATATTGCAGCACACGACCAGATTTAGGGTTCGATTTTTGAACATCTTATGGAGAGATTCAATGGCTGATATTCATTGGGATGACTCTATTGATCGTAACAGGCATGGTGTGGTTGATTGTCTTGGATAAAATTGACTAGATTCTCACATGGAAGGAAACAGGGTCTCTCGGGTTTTTTTCGAGTTCTGAGTGTGTGGTCGAGAGGTTTTCGTGTGCATGCTCAGTGTTATACTATTTATGGATGGTTACTCAACGTGTTGGGAGTCTTATGTCACGAGAAAACAACATGAGGAGGTAAAATAGGGAAGAAAATATTCCCGAGAATATTTTTATCAATGCCGAGTAATGGAGAATTGTTTGAAGTTATTGCGTGATATTTTGATGCCCCGTCGAGTATATAAAGGGTTCTGGGATTTCAGAGAACATTTACGGAGAGATTGGGAGAGTTGCAGAGCATCAGAAAGTTGAGAAAATCAAGTTGCAGGAAGAATATTTTTCTAGCTGGTGAAGAAGCTACGAAGAAAAAAATACCACCATAGGCAGTCGTTTTTGCAGCAGCAACAACGACAACTAGAAGAGGGTCGTATCGCTACAGTGTTAGCGACAGATAACATTTATCGTTCTTTGTAACGGCTCGGTTTGTAACAAATAAAACTGTTACAAACCTGGTTTTATCATCCTTTTTCCCATTTCATCATTTGTAAACACTTTGAGCAATAAAAATAAATTTTGAGTGTGTTTCCAACATGATGAGCGTCTAATTCTCTCTCAACCAAGGCAATGAGGAAGCTATTTATGCATGAACAATTGATAATTATTTATTTTCTCTAATATAAAATTTTAATTCACTCAATCACTGCTTTTGCAGAGTTTTTAATTGTTTGCATAATTGTCTTCATTAGTTGTGATTCAATTAGATAGGTTATGCTTTGTATTAAGATAATCTATGCTTAAGGGATACAATTAATTTTTGAGAATTTGCCTGATTATTTGTGAATTAAGAAACAAGGGATTTAAAAGATAATTAGAGTTTTGGGTTATTTACCGTTATTCATTCATGTGTAATAGTGGAATCAGTGTCTTGGTTATTTTTATATCTTGAAAACAAATTTTGAGTTAAGTTTTGTTTGTTTTTAAGTTATATTAGTCTAAAATCTATTGCTTTCACAAGTCTCAACGAACCTATTATTACTACAACATTATTGATTCATATCAAGTTTTTTGAAATAGAGTAATAAAAAGACAAAAATTTACATGGCCATCACAGAAGGACTTTAACACTTGGATCTTCGCAATTGTAATGTCTTAGTATCATGAACTTCAAAAACTTATATCGTTTTTTCTTGATCTTATAACTTCTTGTAACCCTACATTTTGAATTCTGATTTTCTATTGTTGCTTCTAAACCTTAACGTCTTCAACTTTCTTCATAGATTTTGATGTCACTCTGTTTTTTGATGATGATAAGTTTCTAATGAGAGAGAGTTGTAATCCAGTAACTAAGACTATATTGTGAGATTGCTTTGTCTTTCTGGCATTTCCTGACCTACTTTCCTTTCCATCATGGATGGTTAGGTCCATTACGGTTACCCTCTAAAAGGAACAAGTTCTCTCATGAATTTCAAGGATCTCAATGTCTTTTTCTCTAATGTCTCAATAGGTTGTTATCCCTAGCATTCCAATTTCTATCTTTTCGGTGAGAAATAGTATGTAAACTTAGCTAACCGGATACCATGTGACGCTAGAAGTTTCAAAAGTGCAACTAAAAAGTTTCTCCCATACCCCCAAACTTAAATCTAACATTGTCCTCAATGTTTCTAATGAAAGAGCAATACCAAAAGTAAAATAACACGAGGATAAGTTGGAGAGATAGTACCTGGGTGAAGAGAGAGAAAATCAAAACTAATATACAACATACAACTGCCTCGATGGTCAATCAAGGGTAAACAGGGTCCTCTAGAGGGACCTCCTCAACATCACCTGTAGGAAAGGGCTCTAAAAATGGTTTCAATCTCTGACCGTTAACCTTCGAAGAACTACTACCATCCGGTGTCTCAATTTCAACAGCTCCATGAGGAAAGACAGCGCGAACAATAAAAGGACCCCTCCACCGAGAACGTAACTTCCAAGGGAAAAGATGCAAGCGGGTATCATACATAAGAAATTTTTGACCTAGAGAAAATGACTTCCGTAAAATATTTCTATCATGCAGAAGTTTCATTTTGTTCTTATACTCCTTCGCACTATCGTAAGCATCTATACGAATCTCGTCCAACTCATTGAGCTGGAGTTTCATATGGGCTCCTTCCTTGTCAAGTGAAAAATTCAGCTGCTTAACATCCCAATAATCTCTATGTTCTAACTCAACAGGTAAATGACTTGCCTTGCCATACACAAGCCGATAAGGCGACATTACAATGGGGGTCTTAAACGCAGTACGGTAAGCCCATAAGGCATCAGTAAGCCTAGACGACCAGTCTTTCAGATTGGGATTAACTGTTTTCTCTAATATATGTTTTATCTCCCTATTGGAAACCTCTACCTGACCACTAGTCTGTGGATGATACGGGTGGCTACCTTATGTGTAATACCATATTTCTTCATCAAAAGCTTAAAAGGTCCATTACAAAAGTGCGACCCTCCATCACTAATTATATCTCGCGGTGTACGAAAACGTGTAAGTATATTATTTTTCAAGAACTCAATCACAAACCCTATGGTCATTGGGTTTACACGCAACCGACTCAATCCACTTAGAGACATAGTCTACGGCGACAAGGATGTATAGGTTACCAAAAGAATTAGGAAATAGACCCATAAAGTCAATACCCCATACATCAAAGACCTCAACAATTAAAATCGGGTTCAAGGGCATCATATTCCTATGGGAAATGGTTCCTAATCCCCGAAACGGCGCCAAAAAACTTGGTTGGCTCGAAAACCCACAATAAAATACTGCAAGTGCACAGCGTCTAACTAGTAGAACAATGGCAAGTACAGGTCGTTCCCACGAGGAGTGTGAAAATACTACTACTAATTAATATCAAAAATCAACAAACCAAATTCAATATTTTAGAGTGTTTATGGAATAATGAAAGCAAAATAATAAAAGCATAACTAAGATGAGAAAGAGTTATTAGGGTTTTCTATTTCCACCTATTCGATCATATAAAATTCTACTAATCTCCATTTATTACTCAAGACAAATATCGAAATCAATCTCATCTCCCGGAAGATGTTATATTAAATTCTAAAATATAGTTTCTCTGTTGTAACTTCCTTCACTTCGTAAGTAGCGATCCTAAAGCATTACATATCTATCCTTGCATACCACGTCTAGGGATTTAACCGAAGCACGAAATATCAATTCAAAAGCATAGATAATCAAGAAAATCACATAAACAATTGAGTACCAAGCTATATGAAGAGAAATTACTACTCAATGAATTATTATCAGAAATATCATCGTAGAGTTTATAAAATTAACTCGGCTTCTATCTAAACCCTAATATGAATTATCTAGCCATGACTTTATTAAAAACCATAAAAAAATATAAAATCAATAGCTAATCAAAATGAAATCCAAAGGTGAGACTCCAAACCCTAGTTTACTTTTCACCGTTCACGGATCTATGGTCTCCTTCCTCCTGGTTCCATCTGTGATCGTATATACCGCCTCTCCAAAGAAATCTAATTTCCTTATTCATTCTCTACACCACGTCCATCAGCTAATTAACTTATGGCACATGTTAAGTGATAAACAAAATCACCCAATGAGATTCTGCCATGTCAACACTGTCGTCTTCTCATTTTGCTTCCATAAATGTTGGTAAAGAATTTTTCCATCTTGCATGCAAAAACGTGATTGCGTATCCTCCAACAAATATGGAAACATCATTGTCCTCTCATGGTCCTTCCCTTTACAGCAACTTTCTAATCCCTGACCGGCTCAACCAACTCCTTTACAGAATGTGTCGGTCCTTCCTTTATAGACTCTCTGACGTTCCACCAAGACCTACCAAAACAATTGCTAAAAAGCCCAGTCCAACTCCAATACTCATATGATGATTTCAAATCCAGGCCCTTCAAAGTCCGAGTACTCCCTATGTCCGACTGCAGCACCGGTTTCCACATTCTGTCCATTTAAAACCCACCTTACTTTTCTCCCTGAACTTCTAAATTCCATTACTCAAAGATTTGAGCTAGCAAGACAGTTTCCTTACATTCTCTGCAGATCCAAAATAGTCCATCTTCACTGCACCCATCTCATCCAATGTGGCCATAAAGTTCAGCTCAAAATCTTCACTAATTCAAACCCCCAGTTCAGCATGCATACTCAACTTCTTATACATCTAGAATTACTCCACTAATTTGCGAAGTAAATCAGTTATCCCCACAGCACGGGACATTAACCAACGTACACAAATACACTCCATCTTAGCACGAGCCGGTCACAACACACTTACTCCAAAATATGTTTGCCTTGTTGCTATTAGACATCTCAGCCATTAGGACAACCCGGCACCTTTCCCAACCAGCAGCAACGTTTCGGATCCTTGCCATTTTCATACACTTCTCCACCTTGGCAACATCAGCTCGTTTTGTCTTCTAGAATTTATCTTATCCCCTTGTTCATAGACATTAAATAATAGCAGCAACACCAGCTCCCTAGACTGCTCACATCACCTCCATTACTGCCAAAAATGATGTTGCTGGTACACTTACTCCAAAATATGTTTTCCTTGTTCCTCTTAGACATCTCAGCCATTAGGACAACCCGGCACCTTTCCCAACCAGCAGCAACGTTTCGGATCCTTGCCATTTTCATACACTTCTCCACCTTGGCAACATCAGCTCGTTTTGTCTTCTAGAATTTATCTTAGCCCCTTGTTCATAGACATTAAATAATAGCAGTAACACCATCTCCCTCGACTGCTTCAACTAAACATCACCTCCATTACTGCCAAAAATGATGTTGCTGGTATTAAAGCAAAGGTCGACTTCAATTAGCACTTCCTTTCTCCCATATAGTCTGGATATGTGAGTGGAAGAAACAATTAACTCCACCTTCACCAGTAGCATCAATCACAACCATCAATTACTTCGACTCATCTTCGTTTCACCGATTCTGCAACTGCTGCAGTTTTTCTTAATTCTGGCAGCGGCAATACCTTCCTTCCTTGAGTTCTCTCGATCGAGTTCCGGCCATAACTCGAGCTCATTTCTCCATTTTCAGTTCACATCACCCATAACACCTTCTTGTTCAGTAACCCAACTGAACATCAACTCCTACCTGGATCGAACGCAATAATCCTAAATAAATCCAGCCAACGATATGCAGTCCATCTCCCGATTCCCATTGCAGTTCATGTACGATAACCAACATAATACCAAGCTCCAAAAGATAAATTCGCAGCCATTAGTTCGATAATCCAAAACCCACTCAAACACCATCATTACTGTGCTTGTTTGTCAATTGCGAAATTCCATTCAAATCCATCTCGAGCAATCGATTCCAGGCCACTTCAATCGAACCAAAACCTCTCTCATATTCAGACACAACATCAAGCCACCAACTTCACCTGTTTTCCATTCGATCATTGCACATCCCATGATAAACACCAGTTCACACCATCTCAGTCAATTTCTCAAACATCTTTTGGGAAATTTTCTGTGCTTGAGGAGATGTATAATTGTTGATTCTTGGCTTCCTTCTATGATGAGTTGCACCTGCAATTTCAAATCTAAAGAGAACCCAAGTTCCCTCGTACCACTAGGACTGTAAAAACAATAAAAATCCAAGCCATATATCCACAAACATCGATTACAACAACCATTTCCCTAGATGTTTCCGTGGTACAAAAATAAACCCGCGGAAAACCAGTCAAGCCAGCACCTTTCTCCATCTTCTTCTCGTGAATTATATCACCAGTGGATTGAAGCTTCAATCCATCTCCATTCACGGCTATTTGTAGCACAGGAATATACATTC
This sequence comes from Papaver bracteatum, assembly GCA_023529315.1. Classification (NCBI taxonomy): domain Eukaryota; kingdom Viridiplantae; phylum Streptophyta; class Magnoliopsida; order Ranunculales; family Papaveraceae; genus Papaver; species Papaver bracteatum. Next base: position 388,754 of record JAJJWX010003277.1, on the reverse strand, counting down.
CAATCGACCTCAGAATGAACAACAACAACCCTATTCAAACCTTCCAATTAACACCATTGATCCAGTGAAACAGAACCCTAAAAATGTATTGTTGTTGCCAATTAACTCTCCTGCTTCTTTCCCCAGCTGAATCGTCTATCGAATGTTGACGCGCAAACTTCTTCTCTCAAATGAGAACTGAGTATGATTGAAGCTTTAAAACATAACCAGAAAGAAATGTGGCAAGTGAGAGGCACGTCCCACTGTTTCTCCTTAACCACTACTGGGCCGGGGAGTGGTTGCATAATACACTCTGACTGATATCAATTTTTGTATATAGCTTATTTTTATTTTATTTTGTATATAATTTTTTTTCCTCTTTCTTTTAGTTATTTTTACCCAGTTCATTTGAATATTTTCCAGGTACCTTAGTATGAAGTGCTATAGGCGAAAATATGCACTCGCAAAGCTTTTTCAAGGACCACTTGGAAGATCCACTAGAGGTTTGCTTAGCACATTTTGGGTATGATTTTGATGATGATAGTGTTATTTTTGAAGTCAATACTTTATTTGACTCCACACCTCTGCTAGACACTAATAAATGGAAGCCCAACCTAAAAACCTCTAGTTTTTACCGAGTCTCGACTAGTTCCATTAGACGAGAAAGCTCCGACCTTGACCCTTAAGCCATTAAGTTCTGAATTTTTTCGTCTTGTTGATATTGATAATGAAACCGTTTTAGATGATAAAGGGTTTATGAGTCGTGATAATATTTCTCCATTGAGCCCCTGTTCAACGAGTAAATTTGAACCATTATCTGCCGAGCAAGTTATTTCGTCAGACTTAGAACCAGATTTAGGGTGTATGAAAACTGTTGAATTCTCTAAACAATCCTTCTTTGTTATCCATGAACCTAATTTACTTCATATCCAAGGTTCGAATTTTGTTCGGAATAAGATTAAATTCAGTTTTAGCTCTTTGGGTACTAATCATTTCTGCTGCATGATCATCTTTTCGGCAAAACTGATTAGTTGGGTTGATCCCCCAACTTTTCAGACTTTATATATATGATTTATAACGTACTTTGGGGTACTTTGGGCTACCAACCCCACCTTGTTTAAGAACGTGCTACTAGAAAGCAGGGATACAAAGATTTTGCTTCATGGGAGTCAACCCATCAGATTTGTTCCCTTTTCTCTATCTTTTATTTTTATTTGTTTATTTTTTTGCATTTTATGATTTTCCACCTTAATTTCTACGTTGGATGACTCAATTACATTGAGGACAATGTAATAATTAAGTATGGGGGAGTGGCACTATCGTTAGGAATTTTGATTAAAAATAAAATAAAAATATTATTGTGATTGTTAGGGTTATGACCAGCTGTGTAGCGGGTCTTTTCTTTTTTTCTTTCATGTTATGACCAGCTGTGTAGCGGGTCTCTAGTAATAAAAAAAAATATGATCAGCTGTTTAGCGGGTCTTAAAAAAAATTTACATGATGTGATCAGCTGTTTAGCGGGTCTTTCTGTCTAGCTGTTTAGCAGACATATCTATCCACTGTTTAGTGGATCCGTCTTGCTGTTTAGCAGATATTTCTATATCCAGCTGTGGAGCGGATAAATTCTTTATTTTGCTCGAGGACTAGCAAAATATAAGCGCGGGGGTATTGATCAGCACCTATGTGCAACATTTTAGACCCATATTTTTATTAGCTATGCCTCGTTATTCTGCTAATAATAATATTGTTTTAGACCATTTACAGAAAATACGAGCAATTCTGATCATCCGGAGATTAAATGGCTAAAGAGAGGCAAAATGAAGTTTGCGACAAAAATGAGCAAAATGAGTCACAGTAACAGAGCCTCAAATGTGGCTAGCCTGGTATGTGTTTATATCAGCACCACTCAAGCCCGGCCCAGTAGTGGTTAAGGAGAAACAGTGGGACGTGCCTCTCACTTGCCACATTTCTTTCTGGTTTTGTTTTAAAGCTTCAATCATACTCAGTTCTCATTTGAGAGAAGAAGTTTGCGCGTCAACATTCGATAGACGATTCAGCTGGGGAAAGAAGCAGGAGAGTTAATTGGCAGCAACAATACATTTTTAGGGTTCTGTTTCGCTGGATCAATGGTGTTAATTGGAAGGTTTGAATAGGGTGGTTGTTCTTCATTCTGAGGTCGATTGGAATGTATCTGCCTGTGCTACAAACAACCGTGAATGGAGATGGATTGAATCTTCAATCAACTGGTGTATAATTCACGAGAAGAAGATGGAGAAAGGTGCTGGCTTGACTGGTTTTCCGCGGGTTTATTTTTGTACCGCGGAAACATCTAGGGAAATGGTTGTTGCAGTCGATGTTTGTGGATATATGGCTTGGATTTTTATTGTTTTTACAGTCCTGGTGGTACGAGGGAACTTGGGTTCTCTTTAGATTTGAAATTGCAGGTGCAACTCGTCATAGAAGGAAGCCAGGAATCAACAATTATACATCTCCTCAAGCACAGAAAATTGCCCAAAAGATGTTTGAGAAATTGACTGAGATGGTGTGAACTGGTGTTTATCATGGGCTGTGCAATGATCGAATGGAAAACAGGTGAAGTTGGTGGCTTGATGCTGTGTCTGAATCTGAGAGAGGTTTTGTTTCGATTGAAGTGGCCTGGCATCGATTGCTCGAGATGGATTTGAATGGAATTTCGCAATTGACAAACAAGTACAGTAACGATGGTATTTGAGTGGGTTTTGGATTATCGAACTAATGGCTGCGAATTTATCTTTTGGATCTTGGTATTATGTTGGTTATCGTACATGAACTGCAATGGGAATCGGGAGATGGACTGCATATCGTTGGCTGGCTTTATTTAGGATTATTGCGTTCGATCCAGGTAGGAGTTGATGTTCAGTTGGGTTACTGAACAAGAAGGTGCTATGGGTGATGTGAACTGAAAATGGAGAAATGAGATCAAGTTGTGGCCGGAACTCGATCGAGTGAACTCAAGGAAGGAGGGTATTGCCGCTGCCAGAATTAAGAAGAACTGCAGCAGTTGCCGAATCGGTGAAACGAAGATGAGTCGAAGTAATTGATGGCTGTGATTGATGCTACTGGTGAAGGTGGAGTTAATTTTTGCTGCTACTCACATATCCAGACTAGATGGGAGAAAGGAAGTGCTAACTGAAGTCGACCTTTGCTTTAATACCAGCAGCATCATTTTTGGCAGTAATGGAGGTGATGTTCAGTTGAAGCAGTTGAGGGAGCTGGTGTTGCTGCTATTGTTTAATGTCTGCGAACAAGAGGCTAAGATAAATTCTAGAAGACAAGACGAGCTGCTGTTGCCGAGGTGGAGAAGTATATGAAAATGGCAAGCATCCGAAACGTTGTTGCTGGTTGGGAAAGGTGTCGGGTTGTCCTAATGGCTGAGACGTCCAACAACAACAAGGCAAACATATTTTGGAGTAAGTGTGATGTGACCGGCTCGTGCTAAGATTGGGAGTATTTGTGTATGTTGGTTAATGGCATGTGCTGTGGGGATAACTGATTTACTTCTCAAATTAGTGGAGTAATTCTAGATGTACAAGAAGTTGAGTATGCGTGCTGAACTGGGGGTTCGAATTAGTGAAGATTTTAAGCTGAACTTTATGGCCACATTGGATGAGATGGGTGCAGTGGAGATGGACTATTCTGGATATGCAGAGAATGTAAGGAAACTGTCTTGCTAGCTCAAATCTTTAACGGAATTTAGAAGTTCAGGGAGAAAAGTAAGGCGGGTTTTAAATGGACAGAATGTGGAAACCGGTGCTGCAGTCGGACATAGGGAGTACTCGGACTTTGAAGGGCCTGGATTTGAAATCAGCATATGAGTATTGGAGTTGGACTGGGCTTTTTAGCAATTGTTTTGGTAGGTCTTGGTGGAACATCAGAGCGTCTATAAGGGAAGGACCGACACAATCTGTAAAGGAGTTGGTTGAGCCGGTCAGGGAGTAAAAAGTTGCTGTAAAGGGAAGGACCATGAGAGGACAATGATATTTCCATATTTGTTGGAGGATACGCAATCACGTTTTTGCATCCAAGATGGAAAGATTCTTTACCAACATTTATGGAAGCAAAATGAGAAGACGAAAGTGTTGACATGGCAGAATCTCATTGGGTGATTTTGTTTATCACTTGACATGTGCCATAAGTTAATTGGCTGATGGACGTGGTGTAGAGAATGAATAAGGAAATTAGATTTCTTTGGAGAGGCGGTATATACGATCACAGATGGAACCAGGAGGAAGGCGGTCATAGAGCCGTGAACGGTGAAAAGAAGACTAGGGTTTGGAGTCTCATCTTTGGATTTCATTTTGATTAGCTATTTATTTTATATTTTTTTAAAGTTTTTGAAAAAGCAATGGCTAGCTAATTCATATTAGGGTTTAGATAGAAGCCAATTTAATTTTATAAACTCTACGATTATATTTCTGATAATAATTCATTGACTAGTAATTTCTCTTCATATAGCTTGGTGCTCAATTGTTTATGTGATTTTCTTGATTATCTATGCTTTTGAATTGATATTTCGTGCTTCAGTTAAATCCATAGACGTGGTATGCAAGGATAGATAGGTAATGCTTTAGGATCGCTACTTACGGAGCGAAGGAAGTTACAACGGAGAAACTATATTTTAGAATTTAATATAAACATCTTCCGGGACATGAGATTGATTTCGATATTTGTCTTGAGTAATAAATGGAGATTAGTAGAATTTTATATGATCGAATGGGTGGAAATCGAAAACCCTAATAACCCTTTCTCATCATGGTTACGTTTTTATTATTTTGCTTTCATTATTCCATAAACACTCTAAAATATTAAATTTGGTTTGTTGATTTTTGATATTAATTAGTAGTAGTATTTTCACACTCTTCCTGGGAACGACCTATACTTGCCATTGTTCTACTAGTTAGACGTTGTGCACTTGCAGTATTTTATTGTGGGTTTTCGAGCCTACCAAGTGTTACTTGATCAATCACATAGTTCTTGAAAGTCAGATGAACCAATTCTAAACTTGTTTGGAAGTGTGGTAAATCGGTTTCAAGTGAGTAAGTATGAAAAAGGACTTACAAGAGGAAAGATGTCGACACACTTTGAACACGCGCATTAATGTGTATCTTTTATTGTTCAAAGATATTCCTTAACAGCTAAGAAGGAGATAAATCCCAAGATCGAATTTAAATAAGTTAAGAATCTTTTAATTAAGATTTTTAATTATATATGGAAAATAAGAATTAGTAATGTGCATTTGCTAGTTAAAGATTTTCCAAGGAGATTTCGATCATAAATTTGGACAGTGTATTCTTAGGAATTATGAAAACCGAATTTGGAAAATATTGAATATCTTGAGAATAATTTCGGTTTTGGAAATTCCTTGGTGTCTAAAATTCCTTGTCTATAAATACTTTGAGTTTGCATTTCTAGTAAACCAATCTTTCGTGATAGTAAACTTCCTCAATTGTACTGTTAGTGGTGAAGCCGCCTATTCGGAGAGGAGAGTAACCTAATTAGGCGAAATCTCTTACGGCCTCTCAGTTTAAAATCTTCTCGGGGATTGAGAAGCTCTAGTGCGTACCGTTGGGGGGAAACTAGATAATTGCGGTTTATCTTTAGTTTTCATATTGATTTGATTGACTAACAGTGGTTGAACTTTGATTGCACCTAGTTTGTTTATGCTTGAGAATCTTATCTTCTGATATAAGATTCACTCAAACTAGTTCAAGGTTTCGACAGGGATCTTTAGACTGTTGTTAGATCTAAATACGATCTTGTGATAATCCATTGTTAACAGACTCCGTTCTGTGTCTGATTGATCACAAGAGATTCAAGTAGCTGTGTGCATGTGTTTATTGAAGATCTAAGAAGATTTAAAGACAAAGAAGAGATAGAAGATTTCAGACTTGGTTTTCTAATCTTTGGCGTGCACAATACTTGTTTCGGTAATACAGGATCCAACTATAATCGATCTATCCTTGTGGAATTTTGATAGAATAGTTGAGAATATCGGCATCAATACATTTCCTTGGGATTAGAGGTATTGATAGCAAAATCTTAACGATTACCTTTTGGTGATTGAATATAAGATAGATCTTGGAACCTGGAAAAGGAGTTTATGTTAAGATAAACAGAAGAGCCTTTGCGCAACTCACATCACTTGATTGAAGAGAGTTGATACCAAACATATTTGTTTCTCCTTTACTGTTTGGAATACGAACCAAAGGAATTGGTCCAAATACGTGACTTGTTTACAGGTTGGAGGCATGGGAATATAGACGGAACTAGGTGAACTATAGGTTTAGTTGCTTGGTCTCAACTATACGAAGTTGGTTTATTTTTTATAGCGGCTTAATCCTGAGAGTATTCAATTCTGGACTAGGTCCCTGGGTTTTTCTGCATTTGCAGTTTCCTCGTTACCAAAATCTTGTTGTGCCATTTACTTTATATTTCCGCATTATAATTATTTTATTATAATTAAGGTAAATTGCACAAACGTTAATTCCTATTTACTTGATATGCAATCCTATTGAGTTTGTTTAAGTCCGAGCCTTTGTATCAAGTAAACAAACTTCGTTGTTGTATTGTGTCGATCTTGTATCCATAGACAATCACACGAAGTATGAACCGATTTGTTGTATTGTCTCGACTCAGTCTATAGACAATAACTTTCCTAAAAAGGACTTATAGGAAGGAAAAGTTATAGCTTGATGTATATTTGGATACCCTCGCCTTTTCACTTGGTATCAGAGCAGGGAAACACGAAAAGATCTAACAATCTGTGTTTGGTGCGATCCATCCTATAAGAATTGAATCTAATGAATGATTCAGTTAACGTAAAGCAAGACATCAAGAGTTTTGAATTAACACTTGATGATGGGATCTACGATTAAATATCTGAAGAAATCATCTCTAGAGATTCTACGAGAAAAGTTAATCTTGTTAATAATGTAAAAAACGATGACGAATGGAAAATACGTTTACAAAAAGGGTTAAATGAAATTTCCAATGATGATGACTCAGATTTTGAACAAGAAGTAAAAGAGGATATCTTAGAATACTCTAAGCTGTTGGAACCTTTGAAAAATAAAAAACTGAGAACTTCACATTTTATTGGTTTTATGACTCCTCTTTGTCGTGAGAACAAGATACTGAGGAAGGTTTTTCAAGGATATTATACTAGTTTCCAAATCCGTGATTCTCTTCTTAAAGATCATACAGACGATTTAAATTCTAAGAAATTAGAATGTGAAAATCTTCGAAGAGAACTGTTTTTGTCGGAAAAGAAAAGTGCTGAATCGGATGCGATGTTTAATTCTCGACAAATACAAGGTCTTGAAGAAAAAGCCAGTGCTAGTCTCTCTTCAACAATTTTTTTAGGGAAAGAGCATGATGTTGCTCTTGAAAAAATACATTTGTTGGAAGAGAAACTTGTTGATTATGATGCAAGAATTAACTCTCAACAAAAGAGTTTTGAAGAGAAAGAAGGTGAATATATCTCCCGAGAAAAATGCCTTGAGGGTGATCTAGTTAGTGCTCTTGATAAAATCAAGACGTTGGAAGAAGAAATTTTCGACCTTAAAAAGTTCAATGTTAGCTCAAACAATTTAACCTCAATTTTAGAAGCAAGTAGAAATCATCGTGATACACGAGGATTGGGATATAAGGGAACAAATGCTTCAAATATTAGCAAAGAGGTAAAATTTGTTAGAGCTAAAAATTCTTCTCAACCAGAGGCTTCCACTGTTGACAAAAATAATACTATTTCTTGTAAAGAAGCAAAGCCAATCAAGCCTAAGAATTGTGCTCAACTAGCAGAAATCAAAGAGATCATTTCTGCTAATGTCAAGAAAGCAATAATGTTGAACAAGGATAAGAAGAAGAAGAAGAAAAAAAAAAACTTGTAGTGCTCCAATGCAAGAGGATCCACAAAAAGGTAACATTAAAACTCATACTTCGTATATTTATACTAAGCATTGTTAATATTGTGGTAATAAGGGACTCTTGTAATGAGGATGCAAAGTTCGTAAGATGCAAGATGCACTTTCTATTGTACCAAACGAATTGGCTAAGTTTTCTCCTCATAAGAACTCTGATCGTTATTGTCCTAAGTTTAGGCAAAAGAATTATTATAATGATAGTTCAAATTTTGCATATCACTCGACAAGGTCATCTCATAAAATACCCAATTATAGAAAGAGAGATGACTTCTTAAATGCAAAAATAAGATTTGATGTTCCAAATTGGAGAAAGGGTGATTCACAAAATATTCAAAAGGACAATGATCCTAATGGTATGAAGGAGAAAGATGCTCCTGCGAAACCCAACTCTAAATGGGTCCCTAAGTCCTCCATATCCAAGAAGGAACCAAAAGTTAGTCACAAGAATGACTCTCAGCTTTTAATTGTTGGTGATAATAATCACAAGAGTCTTCTTGAAAGGATAAAGAAAGACATTATGTCTGAAATCTCTTGTACTAGTAAAGGTTGTGATAATGACACTCTTCATCACAAGTCAAAGAAGAAAAACAAGAGATGGAACAAGAGAAAACAAACCAAGCAAGAGGTCAAGAATGATTCTTAGTTACTCATGACGAACAAGACAAGACTGAACTTAACACAGCCTAGTTGTGTTAGAATGTGCATGCTCACCTTGGTGCTCAATTTTGAAAGGTTAGGAAGCACATGAAACTGAGCACATGATCTCTCGATTATTATATGACTAATTAACATCTTTAGGAGATTTCTTTTCTTCTATACTCATACTTTCTCTATCTGTATTTGGGTTTTTGAAAGAAACGGTAATTATGAGTTTATGATATTGATATATACTGATCATACATGTGTAGCTCTTATTTTTATGGTTAAAACGAGCCAAAAATCACTGAATTCGGACATCGTATGCAAACGTTATGTCGAAAACAGTTTAGTGTTGTGATCTGTCACAAGTAACTCTTGGGAACCGATCCTAGTACCCTATCATAGTGAGGGAACCGATCCTAGTACCATGTCATGGTGAGGGAACCGATCCTAGTGAGAGGTCCCCTTACGAAGAAGTGTAAATCTGTTTTGCCCATAACTTCTTCGCCCGAACTCGGAATAACCTCATTCTTTTTGAGTTATTTTGATAATTCAATTTCCTACAAGATTGAGGTAATTGCAATACTTGATTTTATGTTGAACATTTATGGTGTATTTCAAAGTGATTTATGAGATATTTGATTTCGGTTTTATTACCTTGATATTCGATCTCATAATATGTTGTGAACCCTTATGTTTGGGTGACTTTTTGATTTAGCAGGATTAAGTTCTAGCCCATGTTGGTAGGATTTATCAAAGGATCATGAGGGATTTCAAGTAGAAACAATATGTGAAAAAGTCACAATATATTGAATCGGTTTTGGTTTAACATAAAAGCATATGTGTTTCGACGGTTTTCAACTTTTGCTTGCAATTGTTAAAACTGATTTTCAACATTTCTCTGGTAAAGGTTGGTTGTTGTTATTCTTTTGTTTTTGCATAAGGATGCCAACATAATGGTATTTCGATATCAATTCTTCATGGAAGAAGAAGATGCGATCATATTGGAGAAGTTGGATGTGAAATTGAGGTAACAATATTGTTAGTTAATTATTTTCCTATTTAAGAAAAGCCTGTTTTTATTTTATATATTTATTGCTTTTGCTTAAACGAAATTGTCGGTACAATTGATGTGTTTATTTCATTATGAATGTGTGGATGTATGTGTGATTCAATTGGTTCCGGTTAAGTAAAACTATTGTTGTGTGATATCAATCGTTTAGGCTTACAGAATTTTTGTGCAATTGCAGTGATTTAATGTCTATGTTAAGTAAAATAATTGTTATTTTGCTTTATTGTGTAGTATCAATTGTTTAGGCTTAGAAAATTTCGGTGCAATAGTGGAACTTTTATATATGTTGTTTCAATTGCTTTCGGTTGAGGTGAATAATTATGCAAGTTGATTTATATGAATTATTTATGGCTTAACGAATAAATATATTGATGGGATGAGTTGTTTAGTCCAATTCGATTTCGGATAAGATAAACTAAGTTAATTCTGATCTTAGTTAGACTTATCAAAGTGGAGGTTTCGGTTATTCAAGTCTATCGAATGCCTAAACAAGGAAATGCTAGTTATCTAACCTAGTATTTGGCTTGTTTAAAAATCTAAAGGTATAAATCATATGGATAATTAGAACCTAATGAGAAAAATGAAGTTCATCTTTGTTTTGGTCTTATCGAATGAAGCGGTTGTATTTATACAATCGGTTTAGCAAAGGAACTAAGTTGCTTAGTTGATTTTTGGTTTGCTAAACTAGTTGGGAAAATTGCTTCGGGCAATTATTTCCATGATAACATATCAAAACATAATTACTTTGTAGTTTTGGTTTTGATATTGGTTATCAAAAAATGGTATGTGGAACCCTCGTGCTTGACTCAACAGGTTGCAAGTCTATTTTGAGATTTGTAAGATCCTTTTCGTGTTGTCCTTTATTTTTTTGTTTCTTTGTCATTTTTGTGACAAAAAGGGGGAGAAATATATGGAGTAAACAGGTGATGCTGGTATCAATTTTATATTGATTGGTGTCGCTAGGTAAGAGGACAATGGTGCTTGAACGTTTATCTAACGAAAGTGGAAAATCACAGACTAAGGGGGAGTAACATATCATATGATTGGTATAAAAAAGATGCGCGGACTGAAAATATACCTATCTCAACTTTAGGGGTAGTATGATCTTTGTTATTATAATGTCAATAGCGGCATTTTAAGGATTTAATTAATGCAGGTTATGTGCTGTTGAATTCGGGAATCAAGCGTATGTGTAATGAATTATTGTAATTTGTTTATCCATATGATTGTAAGAGTTTTGTCAACAAAATTGACAAAGGGGGAGATTGTTAGATCATAGCTCGGTTGAACCCACCAAGCGTTGGTATGTCAAGTTTGGTTGTCATATTTTAGTGAGCCAACACTCATTTAAGAATCGCTTGATTTAAATGTATTAGAGTCAACTTCGTATAGGTTAGCTTGAAAGTATTAGGATGAGACATTACAAGTATTGCGAAGACTTGAATAAGTGAAGAAGTACGGAACTACAACCACAACATCATCCTCCCACTTGAGGTTATTGATATTTGACTTGAACCGTTTCATTCCCTAACGTATCTTTCAAGTCATGCATATTGAAAACATAAAACTGCGAAGCATGAACACTCTAGATAAACATAGTATTAAGGAATACAATATGAGGTTTATTGCTTAACCATTAAACTTTGTATATAAGACATAAACATAATCGTATGAATGCTATTATGATTATGTATGGGTATGAGGTGAGGATTTCATCCTAGGAAACAATGTTTTGTGTTGTAAGGAAGTAAGTTCATGATATGTGTTGTGAACCGAAAAGGAAATCGTCAGGCGTTATTGGGGCTATTCTTCATTGCATATCTTATGAACGACCAATATGTGTGATTAGTATAACCGCTCATGACTTGTTTGTGTTCTTGGTAAAACTATTCACATGAGGCCTAACTTATGTATTGGTATGACTTTTATTAGTGAAACCGATCTTAAGTAATCACTTGGGGTATGATCGGTTTTGTGTGTCTGACCAAATTTGGGAGAGGGGAAATAATCCTAGTAAGAGGTGCAATACATAAAAAGGAGAACCGATCCTTGTATGAGGTGCAACAAGGTTTATAGTAGAAAGGGGAACCGATCCTATGAACATGTGCAACGCGTTTTTAGGCAAAGGGGAATCGATCCTATGGACATGTGCAACACATATAAGGTAGATCCCATATATATGTGGGGAACCGATCCTAGTACCTAATCAACCGAAAATTTGGTAATCTAGTGTGAATATGCACAGTACTCACATGGAGGTAGAACCGAAACTTGTTTTGGTAAAATTGTTACACCCATGACTTGTGATTGAGTGTTACTTGATCAATCACGTAGTTCTTGAAAGTCAGATGAACCAATTCTAAACTTGTTTGGAAGTGTGGTAAATCGGTTTCAAGTGAGTAAGTATGAAAAAGGACTTACAAGAGGAAAGATGTCAACACACTTTGAATACGCGCATTAATGTGTATCTTTTATTGTTTAAAGATATTCCTTAACAGCTAAGAAGGAAGTAAATCCTAAGATCGAATTTAAATAAGTAAAAATCTTTTAATTAAGGTTTTTAATTAATATGGAAAATAATAATTAGTAATGTGCATTTTCTAGTTAAAGATTTTCCAAGGAGATTTCAATCATAAATTTGGACAGTGCATTCTCAGGAATTGTGAAAACCGAATTTGGAAAATATTGAATATCTTGAGAATATTTTCGATTTTGGAAATTCCTTGGTGTCCAAACTTCATTGTCTATAAATACTTTGATTTTGCATTTCTAGCAAAATAATCCTTCGTGACGGTAAACTTCCTATGGTGTATTGTTACTGGTGAAGCCGCCTATTCGGAGAGGAGAGTAACTTAATTAGGCGAAATTTCTTACGGCCGCTCAGTTTAAAGTCTTCTTTGGGATTGAGAAGCTCTAGTGCGTACTGTTGATGGGAAACTAGATAATTTCGGTTTATCTTTAGTTTTCATATTGATTTGATTGACTAACGGTGGTTGAACTTTGATTGCACCTAGTTTGTTTATGCTTGAGAATCTTCTCTTCTGATATAAGATTCACTCAAACTAGCTCAATGTTTCGACAAAGATCTTTATACTGTTGCTAGATCTAAAGACGATCTTGTGATAATCCATTGTTAACAGACTCCGTTCTGTGTGTGATTGATCACAAGAGATTCAAGTAGTTGTGTGCAGGTGTTTATTGAAGATAAAAAAAGATTTGAAGACAAATAAGAGATAGAAGCTTTCAGACTTGGTTTTATAATCTTTGGTGTGCACAATACTTTTTGAGGTAATATAGGATCCAACTATAATAGATCTATCCTTGTGGTATTTTGATAGAATGATTGAGAATATCGGCATCAATACATTTCCTTGGGATGAGAGGTATTGATAGCAAAATCTTAACGATTACATTTTGGTGATTGAACATAAGATAGATCTTGGAACCTGGAAAAGGAGTTTTTGTTAAGATAAACATAAGAGCCTTTGTGAAACTCACATCACTTGGTTAAAGAGAGTTGATGCCAAACAGATTTGTTGTTCCTTTACTGTTTGGAATACGAACCAAAGGAATTGGTCCAAGTACGTGACTTGTTTACAGGTTGGAGGCGTGGGAATACAGACATAACTAGGTGAACTATAGGTTTAGTTATTTGGTCTCAATTATACGAAGTTGGTTTATTTTGTATAGCTGCTTAATCCTGAGAGTATTCAATTCTGGACTAGGTCTCGGGGTTTTTCTGCATTTGCGGTTTCCTCGTTTACAAAATCTTGTTGTGTCATTTACTTTATATTTCCGCATTATAATTGTTTTATTATAATTAAAGTAAATTGCACAAATTTTAATTCCTATTTACTTCATATGCAATTGGTTAAGTCCGAACCTTTGTATCAAGTAAACACACTTCGTTGTTGTATTATCTCGATCTTGTATCCATACAAAATTACACGAAGTGTGAACCGATTTTTTGTATTGTCTCGACTCAGTCTATGGACAATCACTTTCGGAGAAAGGACTTATAGGAAGGAAAAGTTATAGCTTTTGGCTACCCTCGCCTTTTCAACTTGTATAAATAGCTCCCTTAGGCTATTGTATTTGTGTATCCCAATTTCTTAAGTGAATAAGAAATTCTCCCTTATCCCTTATTACTTCTCTTAATATCCATTTTAAGTTTAGTGGTTAATTAGTATTTGCTTTAATTATTGTTAATATTACTTTGGAAACGTAATACGTTATCAGCGCGACTTGCTAGTTCTAAAGTTGTTGCTCCAAAGTTTTGGTTAACAAAGCGCGACTTGCTTGTTGTAAAGTTGCTGCTCTAAAGTACTTTTTAACATAAATAGATAAAGAAAGAAAAAAGTTTTCTTAGCTATTTCAAGTTGCAGTCGACGTACAAAAACTAAGTTTGTTTAATCTTACGATGTCGAATTTAATTAAAATTGACTTTGCTCCTCTTTTGCCTAATGGAGGGGATTATATTTCTTGGGTGATCGATGCTGAATTGCATCTTGAAGATAAAAATCTTGGTCACACGATCAGGAATGGAGATAGCATGTCAAGTGAACGTGCTTGTGCTGCAGCGGATCTGCGCAGACATCTCTCCGCAACTCACAAAGATGAGTTTATGGCATGCCGAGATCCCCAAGTACTATGGGACTCCTTAAAAGAAAGATATGATCACTTAAAGGTGGTCATGTTGGCAAACCTTAGAAATGAATGGATTCATCTGAGATTCCAGGACTTTAAATCTGTTTCAGACTACAATTCTTGGGTGATCGATGTTGAATTGCATCTTGAAGATAAAAATCTTGGTCACACGATCAGGAATGGAGATAGCATGTCAAGTGAACGTGCTTGTGCTGCAGCGGATCTGCGCAGACATCTCTCCGCAACTCACAAAGATGAGTTTATGGCATGCCGAGATCCCCAAGTACTATGGGACTCCTTGAAAGAAAGATATGATCACTTAAAGGTGGTCATGTTGCCAAATCTTAGAAATGAATGGATTCATCTGAGATTCCAGGACTTTAAATCTGTTTCAGACTACAATTACAGATCATCGATGCATCACTCGCACACAATTATGATTATGCAAATGACATGGTCACAGAAGAGTCTAAACTGGAGAAAACTTTCAGTACGTTCCATTCATCTCAAATCGTACTTCAACAAAAATATCGTGAACGGCATTTTACTCGATATTGAGAGTTGATTGGTGTCCTTCTCCTAGAGGAGCAAAATAATGAACTGGTGGTGAAAAATCATAAAATCTCGTCCTTGTGGTTATGCTCCTGTGCCAGAAGTAAATGGAACATCTTACTCCGGACATGGACGCGACTCTAGTAAACGTGGTTCTCTTGTAAAAATGAATAAACGTGGAGGTCGAAAGCACAAAAATACCCGTGGTAATCCTTATAAAAGGGAACATGATACGGATGTGAAACAAGCAAAGGGGAAGGAATTTGCTGTCAATTCTTCCAAGAAAACTGACAAAGATCAGCATTGCTTTCGTTGTGGTCGTAACAACCACTGGTATAGAACTTGTCGAACTCCTGACTATCTCTGTGAACTTTTCATGAAGAATAAAAAGAAGAAGACCACAAAAGCAGAAATGAATCTAGATGAAGCTAGTGTTTCCACCAAACCTCCAAAGCTAGATGTTGCTAGTACAAAAGTGATTTCGATCAGTTTGCTAATGGTTTATTTAGTGTAAATTAAACCGACACCTTGTACTGTTTTAATTTTTGTTTATATTGCTTTTTTGCTTTCTTATGTATAATATGTATACATACTAGAACTTCACCCATGCCGTAATGGCACAGCCTCCATAGTAAGTAAAAAAAATTATGTCAATTTAAACCCTTGTCATTCTTTTCTTGGCTCTATATAAAGTGACAATTTTTCCCCATGTTTTTTAATTGTTATGTTTTTTTCCAGAGAATTGCTAGGTTGACCGAAATATTTGTCTCGAAAAAATCACCGGGTGAAATATGTAGTGGGATCAACTGAAAACCTTTACTATCCCTATCATCGTTGGGTTTTTCTCGGGTTATTTTTCGGAAAAAAAATTATAGTCAGCCTGTACAATTGTTTCTTTTGTATTAATAAGCATCTTATTTTCAAATTAAAAAAAATCAACCACAACTTCCATAATAATGTTACATGTGTCCTAACGACATAGACCGGCACATTGAGCACATGCACTACCATCACCAGAACCACCCATCACCACTAATTTTTCCACCACCAGTATTATCATCACGGGCTCCAAGCACTACCACTCACAATGATTATTAATAAGTTTATTATTTATTTAATAAAAAAATATTATTAAGACATTTATAATGAGAGATATGAAAAGGTGCCGTTCAAGGCTTTTATTGAAAAACTTAGAAAAGTGAAGGTTACATATTTATTAGTAAAATATTTATTATTTGAAGTTAATGATATAATAATGATGTAAACAACTACAACCATTGATTTATCTTTTTCCTAAATAAATTTCAGCCGCTCTTTATCTTTCTTAACTTGTCACAAATGTAAAATTTAGATTAATACGTTAAAAAAAATAACAGTTTTTTTTGGTATGGTGATTTTTTCAATTATAACGGCTATTTATTTTGGTTTGGTATCTAACTTTCAGAATGAGCTTTGTTACTTTATAGTCCTCAATTGTTCATCTTCTTTCCTGACCCGACCCGACAAAAATCTGGTCAATAATATTTATTATAAATTTTAAAAAATAAAAGAAATAAAAAAAACAAATTTAAAAAGTAATATCAAATAAAAAAAATTAACCAAGGGTAATTATGTAATTTATCTACCTTAGGGAACCTTTCTCATCCAACTACCACTACTTATGCCACCACCACCACCATTAACGTCATCACTATACCATTCTCACCGACACCCGCCACCATTATCCCCACCGCTGATCCACCACCCTCATACCACCACAACCACCATTAATGTCAATTGATTTAATATAAAATATGTTTATTATGTATTGTATTAATTAAATATATTTATTTGATTAGTTAAAAAAATTATTATGAAATATCAATAAAATATTTTTTATTGAAAGTTAAGTAAACTAATCATTTTTCGGTCGTAGATTTAGTTTTCCCAAGAATAAATCCAGAGCGTCCTGGTTTGGTATCTGACATTCAGAGCTTGGTTTATTTATAGTCCTCAACTTTTCATCGTTTTTCCTGTCCAGACCCGATAAAAATATGGCCTATAATATTTTTGTTTGTTAAAAAAATTAAATTAAATTAAATTAAAAAACTAATATTGTATCAAATAAAAAGAATAAACTAAGGGTAATTAATTTATCTACCTTAGGACACATTTCTCATCCCACTACCACTATTTCTTCCACCACCACCACCATTAACGTCATCACTCCACCATTCTCACCAACACCCACCGTTGATCCACTACCCCCGCTCACCATCACAACTACCATTAGTGTCAACTGATTTAGTATAAAATAACTTTATTATGTATTGTATTAATGAAAGTGTATTTATTTGATTAATTAAATAAACATTTATTATGAAATATTAATAGAACATTTATTATTGAAAGTTAATTAAACTGATCATCTTACAGATGTAGATTTAGCTTTCCAAACTATGCTTTATAAGGGAGATATGTGATATATACATCTTTTGCTAAAACATGTTGTGCACTCTTTTTACACCTTCTTTATTTTGAAGAGGAATGTACTTAAAGGGTCAATCAGATGGTAACATTTGTCTTGTTGATAGTGGAACGACAAATTCCATCTTTCGAAGTACTAAATACTTTGTTACCTTGAAAAAGTTCAAGGCTAATATAAATACCATCTCTGGTTCATCCAGTCTTATAGATGGTTTGGTAGAGAAAATGTCTCATTACCAGGTGGTACCATATTCACTATTAATGACGCTTTATATTCCTTTGGATCCTAAAGAAATCTGTTGAGTTTTAAATATATACGTCGTAATGATTATCTCCTAGAAACTGAAGATGAGAATTGATATGGAGTATTTGTATATTACTTCATCAAATTCGTGCGGAAAACACGTTGCTGAGAAGCTTGTAGCTCTCGCATCTAGGTTGTAAATATTCAAAAGGTTGAATCTTATTCTGTCATAAGCCAAAAGTTTTATGACCCGAATGCTTTCATGCTCTGTCATGATCGGCTTAGACACCCAGGTTCTACTATGATGAGTAGAATAGTCAAAAAATGTCATGGACATCCTTTACAGAAACTTCTATTTAACAAAGAACTTGGTTGTACTGCCTGTTCTTTGGGGAAATTGATTACCAAACCGTCAATGACGAAAGTGGTTCATGAATCCCCTACTTTCTTAAAGAGAATACATGGTGATATTTGTGGTCCTATTCATCACCAAAGTGGACCATTTCAGTACTTTATGGTTCTAATTGATGCATCTGATAGATGGTTGCATGTTTACCTCCTCTCGACACGTAATCTTGCATTTTCTAAGCTTCTTGCTCAGATTATTAGATTACGTGCTCATTTTGCAAATTATTCCATCAAGTCTATTCGTCTTGATGGTGCAGCAGAGTTTTCTTCAAAAACTTTTGATGTATATTATCAGTCTTTGGGTATTGATGTTGATCATCCTGTTGCTCATGTGCATACACAGAATGGTTTAGCTGAATTTTTCATTAAGCACCTTCAACTCATTGCGAAACCTATGTTAATGAAAACTCAACTCCATGTTTCTTCTTAGGGACATGCTATTTTGCATGTTGCTGCATTGGTATGTTATCAACCATACATAAATAATCAATGCTCTCCTTTGCAACATGTGTTAGGTCATCAACCCGACTTTTCTCATTTGCGTGTTTTTGGTTGTGCTGTTTATGTTCCTATAGCACCACCACAACGTACTAAGTTTGGCCCACAACATCGACTTGGGATTTATGTTGGTTTTGATTCACCATCTATTATTACATATCTTGAACCATTAACAGGGGATGTATTTACTGCAAGATTTGCAGATTGTCATTTTAATGAGATAGTTTTCCCACTGTTAGGGGGAGAAAATCTTCCGCTTGAAAAACAACGTGATTTATCATGGTATACAGATTTATCTCATCTTGACATTCACACCAAGCAATGTGAAACAGATGTGCAGAAGATTTTATATCTTCAAAACATTGCTAACCAAATGCATGATGCATTTGCAGATACAACAAAAAAAAATGAATTCAAACGCACCAGCTAAAATTTCTCTGGCTCGTGTTGTTGTCCCTACAAGATAAGCAGTGGATGTGGTAGCAAATGAGTCGTTTAAAGCACTCCTTAAGCGTGGACGACTAGTTGGTTCAAAAGATTCTTCTCCTCGAAAGAGGAAAATCCAATTTCAATCATTGAAAGATAGTGCTCCTAAAGAGGCTATTAAAGATACGTCTGAATTCTCTGAGCATAAATCAACTGACGAGGAGAGTGTTTTTAAGGAAACAGTCGAACCTCAAAACGAGAAAATTTTCATAAATTATGTTTCAAGCAGAGAAGTTTGGGATCGTGATACAATGATTGTTGACGACATATTTTCATTCACAATAGCTACTGACATTTCCTTAGATAATGATGGTTTTGAACCATACTCTATAGAGGAATGTCGTCAAAGGAATGATTGTCCAACATGGAAAATAACAATCCAAGCAGAATTACAATCTCTCACTAAACGCAAAGTTTTAGGAACTGCAGTTCGACCACCATTTAATATCAGTCCCGTTGGCTATAAATGGGTGTTTGTGCGTAAGAGTAAAAAGAAAGGTGAAGTCGTTCGCTATAAAGCGAGACTAGTGGCACAAGTTTTGTCACAAAAACTTGGGATTGACTATAAAGAAAGATATTCTCCTGTTATGGATGCAATTACCTTTCGGTATTTGATCAGTCTGGTAGTCCTTGAAGGGCTCGACATGCATCTAATGGATGTGGTTAATGCCTATTTATATGGAAAATTATACACTGATATTTACATGAAAATCCCTAAAGGTTTTCAATTATCAGTAGATAAACAATGTCATATGTATTCACTAAAACTTAATAGAGCCTTGTATGGCTTAAAACAATCTGGACGAATGTGGTACAATCGTCTCAGTAAATACTTAACAACTCAGGGATATGTGAACAATCCTATATGCCCATGTATATTCATTAAAAAGGCAAACTCTGGATTTGCTATAATTGTTGTATACGTTGATGATATCAACTTGATTGGAACTCCCTATGAGATCCAAAAGGCTATAGAATGCCTTAAGAAAGAATTCGAGATGAAAGATCTCGAAAAAACGAGATATTGTCACGGTTTGCAGATTGAACATTCTGCTATCGGAATTTTGATCCATCAAATGACGTATACTGAAAAAATTCTCAAACGTTTTGAAATGGATAAAGCATATCTTCTCAGTACTCATATGGTTGTAAGGAAACTTGATATTCATAGTGATCCATTTCTTCTTAAAGAAGAGGATGAAAAACTTCTAGGTCCGGAAGTACCATATTTGAGTGCAATTGGTGCATTGATGTACTTAGCTCAATGTACGAGACCTGACATTTCTTTTACAGTAAACTTATTATCCAGGTTTAGTTCCTCCTCAACAAAAAGACATTGGAAAGGAATGAAGCATATCTTTCGGTATCTTCGTGGAACAACTGACTTAGGCTTGTTTTACTCAAGAAATCCATCAGAAGGTTCTCAGGTAAAAGGATATATAAATGCTGGTTTTCTATCTGATCCACACAAAGTTGTTTCTCAAATAGGGTATGTTTTTACTACTGGTGTAACTGCATTCTCATGGAGATCTTGCAAACAGAGTTTACCAGTTACTTCATCAAATCATTCAAAAATTATTGCTCTGCACGAAACAAGCAGGGAAGCTGTATGGTTAATATCGTTGATATGACATATCATAAATTCTTGCGATTTTACTTCAGCCACTAATGCACCAACGATTATCTATGAAGATAATGAAGCATGTATATCATAATTCAAAGATGGTTATATTAAAAATGATAGAATAAAGCACATTTCACCAAAGTTCTTCTATTCTCACCATCTTAAGAAGAACAAGGAGATTTATATTCTGAACATACAATCATGTGAAAACTTAGCTGATCTATTCACCAAGGCGCTGCCAACAACAGTTTTTCGGAAACTCGTTTATGGTATCGGAATGAGACATCTTTATCAACAAAAGGTTTGATGTCAGTTTCAGGGGGAGAATCTACTTTTGAAGATCCTTGGAGGTACTGGATTTATCGCGTTGTACTCTTTTCCTTTTTCAAGGTTTTTCTCCCTTTTGGGTTTCTCCTTGTCAAGGTTTTAACGAGGCAACTGCGCGTGTACAACACTGTTCAATTTTTGGTATTGCACTCTTTTCCCTCGCTCTGGTTTTTTTCCTATGGGTTTTTCCAAGCAAGGTTTTTAATGAGGCGATATTTAGAATAGTGGTTAACCAAGGGGGATTATTATAATATGCATGTATCCCCTTAGCACCATTAGTTACACCAAGCACCTTGTATAAGCTACTTAAGCAATAATAAGCTAATTTGTTGGATGGGATTAACACCTAAATCTAATGGGTTTTGAATTGCATGGTTTACATGAAAGCTAGAGGTGTTATTGCTACATAACATTCTACATGTAGTGTGCCATGCAATACTAGGTGGTGTATACAAGCTAACACCTTAAGACTTGTATAAATATCTCCCTTAGGCTATTGTATTTGTGTATCCTAATTTCTCAAGTGAATAAGAAATTCTCCCTTCTCCCTTATTACTTCTTTTAAGATCCATTTTTAATTTAGTGGTTAATTAGTATTTTCTTTAATTATTGTTAATCTTACTTGGAAACGTAATAACATTGATTTTTTCCCTTTTTTTTGGGACTGCAAACACTTACTATCCTGGGTTTGACCGAAAAACCTTTCTATAGTCTATACACCCTATCACATCAGTGAGTCCAATATTATTCATCCGGACAAAGGGCAAGGTAGAACCGAAAAGGCTAGGGGTGGACCAATTTCGTGTACCAAATCGGTGGACCAAGACTCTCCACCGTTAGATTAACATATTAAGGTCCCACTAGCAGATTAAAACCACCCACCCCTTACCAATCCTATGGTTGGGAAGCAGGTTCACCAATTGGTCCGCCCTAGACAGGTCGATGTAGAACCTCTCTGGCATTTTTTAATTCCTGAGCAAAGAAGGAACAAACATATTTTATCAAAAGGAACTTGTTTGTGATTTTTAATGATTTATTTATTTACAAGAATTAATTTGGATTTTATGTCCTAATTTTTATAAGAAACTTTAAAATCTAACATAAAAAAACGAGAAAAAACTCACTGGAAGTTGGAACTAATAAAGCTATGAGCTACAAGTAAGAAAATCCGAAACAAACTAGATGCAAATATGACTGAATTTAGACACAATATTATTGGACCCTGGAGTCTGGACTGGAGACTAACATGCCGGACTCCAGCAACGGCCTCAGACAGTGGACGTTGGTTTAGGCTAGTTGGACATTGACTAATATGATTGGATTAAGAAAGAAATGAAGATAGGGATTTTGGTTACTCACTGAAGGCTCTGGTCATTCTCCTTCCATCAGAAGTGATAAATCTTGTAGAGGGCACAGTCTTGGCAGGTCCGCAAGCATATTTTTCATCGCCAACAATGAAGGTGAATTTATTAGGCACGCGCACCTTTGGATTCGAGGTACCTACATTACCAACAGAGATCTGAAAGCTAGCTACTGAATTATGGACATCCTGATATCTCATGCTTAGAGTTCCTCCTTTACAACAATCCTTGACCTGCAGATTATATGGAGTGCCAGGCATCAGATCTATCATGGTAGGTCTCTTTAAGCAGGAATGTAGGATGTTGCCCTTGAACCTAGAGCAGTCTCCTTGGTCAATGGCATGAGCCCCAATCATGCTCCAAACTACTTCACGTCCATCCCAGGTACAACCAAGCTTCCAACCTGGCTTCTGCACTGTCCGGTATATATGATTGTTTGTGATGGTAATAACTAATAACTCCCACATAACCATATGATGTCCAGCTCAAGACGTCCCATTTGATGGTTATGTTGCAGGTTGGATCATACGGATCGTATGCCTCGACCACCACGGAGGTGGAGAAAACTGTTGTATTACTTAAAAGACAAAAACAAAAACAAATAAATGGTGTAGGGGAAGACCCTTAATAAAACTAGCGTTTTTAGGGGCCACTAGAAAGGAATTAGGGACTACTAATAAGACAAAATAGAGTCACCCATACCTAAAATGATGCCACCCCTTATCTTCAATGTAGATGCATTTTACTACCAACTACATCCAAAGGATGGAAACCTTCTACTCATGCAAATGAAAGTAAAGACTCAACAATGGACACAAGATATACGTGGTTCGGGTATGATTACCTACGTCCACGGGGGTGAAAGGGTGTATCTTATTACTTCAAAGTGTTACAAAGGTGTTTCTCTTAACCCCAAACTTACTTACATGATTAACTCACTTCTCCCTTTCTTCTTCCTTGGTGTGATGTCAAGTCTCTCTCCCAAAGTTACAACCTACCTCTCTTGGATATAAGTTCCCCTATTTATAGGAAGGGTTATATACAACCATACTAAGGTGTTGGTCACATTACATCTAATTTGAAAATCTGTGGTTGGGCCAGCTTATGTCGTCCTTTCTTCTGTGCATGTGGCCGATGTATTTTAATCCCTTCGCCTGTATTTCGTCCAAGCTGATTCCTTCGGGTGTTCTCATGGCACGATGTCGCCCTTCTCGTCTATCGCCCTTGCAGTTAGCCGATGTGACACGTATCTTCCTATCCATTTGACTATCACTCCTCGTTTGACCCACCGTATCTTGTCTTATCAGCTCTGGAGTCTTGTTCGACAGTTGCAGAGCAATCATGCCCGATCCACGTGGCTTCTTAAATCTCGCTCCTGGCAACCTTTATTCCATGCTTCTCGTCTCTTCATTCTTGGGTGTATCATAACTTAAGATGTTTCCACCTAGCCCTGTGGATAATTTACATCTACATTCATGCCCCTTCTTTCGCTCGTGTGGCAGACACGAGTGGAAGAAATTCGTCCCAGCTTCCCATGTCCTCGTCCATACCGCAAATTCCGTCACGCAGTACCCCATTAAATCCACTTTATTACCTGTAACCGTCGGCGTCGGTTACAACTTCTCCTCTTTAAATATCCCACTTCCTTTTCTCTTTCTTCTTCTTTACCATTTCCTTTCCAGTTCCCCGCCGCTGCAACCTCTCTCCAAGATTTATTCACCGCTTTCTTCTTATAAAAGTCCTTGTTTTCTTGATTTTCTTCTTTCATCTTATCCTCATCGGTTGTCACAGTATCTGTGGTTACATTCTCGTCGTCCCAGCCTTCCTCAACGATTTCTCAGTTCTGCACCGTTCGCGTCCATGGATTCTTCTCCCTCCATGACTGAAAGAAGGTCTGTCGATGATGTCTTTTCCTATTTTGACGCTTTTTCCCTTGCCTCCCTGTTTTTGTTTGATATTCCCTCTAAGTACGATGATCGCGCCATGAGACCTATCTTTCCTGATGATTCTCCTTCTATTTCGTGCAGGTCCGAGAAAAGGGTGAAAGATCTCTTTGACGAAGAGTTCATTGAGAAGATGAAAGAGAAGTACGATCTTCAGAATTACGAAGTTACCCTGATCTCGGGCCAAAACAGCGTTTTGAATAAGTCCGACGTAGGGAAGCACGAGCACTCGGCTAACTGTGTGGTTGTTACTCTAGGCCAACTGGAGATAGGTCTTCGTCTTCCTTTATATCACCCCGATAATACTTTCTACTATGAGGTACTTTCTCAACTCAAGCCTTATCGCGCTCTGGTTCAGTGGACTGGCAACACTTTTCGAACAATGGATGAATGGAGAGCTCGCCGGGATGGTCACAGCTCCAAAGGCGAGTGGTCAACCTACAAGCCCGAGGACGCTCCGGGATATATCGTTGCCAATTTCCTTGCCAACTACCGAGCTGGTACTTCAACCTTGGGTGATCTTGCCGGTTTTGCTGCTAGTCCTCATCATCACATGACTATGCCCAAAGGTGTTGAGAGGATGATGCTGGATGCCGACCCCCTCGGCCAAGGCTCTAATAGGCGACCCCGTCATACTAATGACCCAATTTATCCCCGAGTTCCACTCCTTGTCTGAGGTCCCATTTTACATGGTAGCTTCCCGTCGCCTCATTTTCCCACCGAGCCCTATCCTTTATGGGTTGTCAATGATGATAAGGCTGATAATGTATGCGTCTCCTTCCTCTTTTCTCGATTTCTATTCTGTTATCTTTTACGCAAATTGGATGTTTTGTTGTTATTAAAACCTCAGGGCGATTCTACCAAGACTGCCGGCTCGTCGAAGAAAAGAGGTGCTAGCACAAGGGTCGAGGAAAACCAGGGGAAGGTAACAAACATAATGATTTTATTATAAGTACATGTACTTGCCCCTGTTTTTTGCCTTCACATGTTCTGACGAGAAGCCTTGTGCATAAATTTCCTTGGTGCAATGGTGATGAGGCCGATATAGAGGAGATTGATCCTCAACCCATTAGGCGTAATCCTCTTTGGGGAAAGCAGGTTTCCAAGCCGACGCAAAGGCAGAAACCAATCTATAATATCCCTGATGAAGATGACCTATTTGGCGATGATCTATCGGGTGACCAGGGCGAGGGTAAGGAGATGGGCGAGAGTGTCGGTCCATAGGTGGTCGTTAATCCTAAATTGGCCGACAAAGAAGAACCCTTGAAGGCGCCCGAGCTTGGAAATGCTGTTAATACTGAATCATAAGTATTTCATCGTCTGCCCCATATTACGGGTGGGTCTTCGTCTGGTGTCGAAACCTCTTTTACCGTCTCGGGTCCTATCATGAATTCTCTTGGGGCGCTGACTTCCCCTGACATTAGAGCATATACTGATGAAGAAATGCTTAATGCGGTGCCCCACTATGGTGATATCGCCCAGACTCTTGACACGGTGGTGTGTAACTCGACTTAGCTTGGTGATATCCTTTTTGTCGTGTTCAGTGTAATCATGTTTACTTGTGTCAGATTATGAATCGGGTACGCTTGGATTCCGCCAATCGCCGCAGAGAAAGGCTGTTGCTAGAGTCTCTCCAACTTCAATTGCAGAGCGAGAAGAGCCGCGCGCGCGAGCTAGAAATCAAACTCGCTGATGCCCAAGGTATGCCATAATTTTTTAACTTCGAACTTATGTTGATTGAGTTTATCGTGCCAGTATCCTGAGTCGGGTATCCTTCTTCTAGCCGAGGTAGCTAGTATAGGTTTAGACGCTTCTACGGAGTTTAGGATTCTGAAGAGGAAATGGGATATTGAAAAGGATTTAGTGGAGAATCTCCATCGGCGAATGGCAAACAAAGATGACAAAATAGATCGTCAATCTTAGGAGATCAAAAATCTTTAGGGCGAGCTAGATCGATATCACCAGTTTGAGTATGACCCTGCAGAGATAGACAATTTGCGGGATCATTTGGGATCCTCTCAATGTCTTGCTGCTGAGAGAGCTGCTTTAGCCACAAATTTAGAGCAGCGGGTAGACGCTTTATTGTTGCATAATCGAGACCTCCACGAGGATCGCCGACGACTTTTGAGGGACAAAGATGTAGTAGAGCGGGCGAACATGGATTTGTTGGGCAAAGTGGGTGAATTTGACAAAGTGGTGGGAGAAATTGAATGGAGTAGGTCACAACTTTTGGTACTTCAGGTGTCGTGCAACCGCTTAATGGCCGAGTGGGGTGAACATAAGAAGTACTGCCCCGGCAACGAATTCAACGAACAACATTATAACGAGTTAACCATGAAGTTGTCGAAGACCGAGGATGAGTTGTCCAAGTCGGTAGAGTCACTTCAGTCAGTGTTACCAGCCTTTTCAGGTCTCTTAGATGATGTGTTGAGGCTGTTCCTTAGATTTAAATTACGTCATGTTCTTGCAAAATTTCTAATCCGTGTTTACTAAATAATGCTCTGTCTTTGTGATCCTGTAGACGAGCAGAAGCATTCTTAGGAGTTGGATCTAGAGGTCCGTCTATTGAAGCAGGTCGAGGCCGATTTGGGTTCCAAGCTATCCGAGGCCGAGGAAACTGCTTCTCAGCTTACCCAGCAGCTCGAGGAGGATCGCGTCGCTCATGCAGAGGAGGTGGACGAGAAGGTTCGGACGGGAATTGAGGAGTGGGTCGAGAATAAACGACGCGAGGTCACGCATAAGAGGGATGGCGCGATTCCTCCCAAGGCTTGATTTCTATTTTTGTAGTGCTGCGTCACTAATTCACCCTTTGTTCTGGGTTGTAAATCGCTTTGAACACCTCTTCCCCTTTTTACCTTTGAAACACTGCTTGTTTGTTCACATGGGGGTGTTGCGTCGCCGATGCTTTCTGTTTTACTCGTACTTTTCATTTCGTATGGTTGCTTTATATTCTCCGTACTTTGTTAATGGGCGCATGACGCTATCGATTTAGCTTTTGTTTCGTATTTCGTTCCTGCAATTGTTAATTGTGTACGTTAGTATTTTAACCTTTTCTGTCGAACACACCCAACAAGGGGGTCATGGGGCCCAATGCCATGTCTTGATTGGGGTATCTCATCACTATCTCTTGGATTCAGTGGAAGGGTATCAGTCAACCTAGTTCTAGGCCCGATATCCCGAGCGGTTATCGACCAACCAATCTCGGGCAAGTGGACACAGCCACCTGCGATGGGGGCGACCTTTCAAATGTAAGTAGGTCACCTAGCTGAGAAGACCTCGCGTCTTAACAACTTTTGGAACTGGTTTCCAACCACCAGAACCCTTAGGCTACCTCGGCACTTGCACACTGCCACTTCCCCGAGTACGAATATCCAAGCGACTGTAAGGCACCTCGGCACTTCCATACTGGCTTTGCCCCGAGTACGAATGCCCATTCGAGTGTAAGTCACCTCGGCACTTCCACACTGGCTTTGTCCCGAGTACGAATGACCATTCGAGTGTAAATCACCTCGGCACTTCCACACTGGATTTGCCCCGAGTACGAATGACCATTAGTCGCTCATGCCCTATCTCATACCCCTCACGGTTTCAAAGAGATAGAAGACAAGTATGCTTACCTTTTCTCCGCATCGCCCTTCAGGGGTGGTAGAGTTTCAAGTATTTGATATTCCATGGTTTAGTCTCTTTCGTTCCGTCGAGTCGCAGTAGTAGATACGATCCCTCGCCTGTCTTAGACGCAATTATATATGGCCCGCCCCATTTTGGTGCTAGTTTTCCGCCCTTTTTGTATCACTCCCACTCAGCCAAAAACTTCAACAATTGTTGTCCTGGGTGAAGTTCTCTTGGTCGAACACGCTTGTTGTATTCTCGTTGTAATCTCCTTTGATAGTTCTCCATTTTTTGTAGTGCCATCTCTCTTGTTTCTTCTAAATCGTCGAGTTTTTCCAGAATTTGATCGGACGATACATTTCGCCTCCAAGCTTATGTCCTTGTGGTAGGGATCATTCCTTCCGTAGGTAGAATCGCCTCGGTTCCGTAAGTAAGCATGAACGAAGAGAATCCCGTAGCTTCCCTTCGTGTAGTTCTGTATGCCCATAGAACATTATATAGCTCCTCACACCAATTATTGTATTCCCCATCCAATTTCTTCTTCATGTTATCAGCGATGGTTTTGTTAGTAATCTCGGCTTGCGTATTACTATGGGGGTAGATCGGGGTAGCTTTACTCTTCCTGAAGTTGTAAGTGTTGAAAAAAAGATCAATGTTCTCGCCTTGTAGTTGTTTTCCATTATCGGATACGATAGATGCGGGGACCCCAAAGCGGCAAATGATATGTTCCTAGATAAACTTGAAGACATCTTTGTCTCGGATGTGTCTTAGCGGTGCAACTTCTACCCATTTGGTAAAGTAATCCGTGGCCACGATCAAATACTTCCTTTGCCCTGTTCCTACATGCAATGGTCCGAAAATATCTATTCCCCACTTAGCAAAAGGCCACGGGCTTATAATTGAGTTTAAAGGTACTCCTGGAGCATGGATTTTCTTCCCAAAACGCTGACATTCTTCACAAGCTTTCGCCATTTGCTTTGCATCTTCGTTCATGTACATCCAAAAGTAGCCCATTGTCTTTGCCTTGGCCGATAAACTTCTCCCGGAGCTGTAATTTCCGGCGGCTCCATAGTGTAATTCATGTAGGATTATGTGGCCCTCTTATTTGCTCAAACATCATAGGAGTGGTCCCAAGTAAGATTTCCTATATAAAATCCCTTCTCTTAACTCTTAAGCGGCCGATTTACTTTTGATTTTATTTATCTCTGGCCGACCCTTGGGTAGCTCGCTCGTTTCCAGATATTGATGTATCGGCTTTCTCCAATTGCCTTCTTTGTATCGCTCGGCTGTGTTAATAGCAACATCGATCCGTACTTCGGGTGTTTCTGGGATAGACAGGGTAAGGAGCCTCATAACACGAATTCCTTCAATGCTGGGGTCTACTAGTTGTGAGGCGATATACGATAAGGCGTCCGAGTGTCTGTTATCTTTCCGACAAATGTGGCGGAATTTAATGTTCGGTATTTGATTGATGTAAAACTGGGCGAGCTCCCAATACCTTTGCAGGACAGGATCGTGTGTAGCATATTGGCCCGTGATTTTCCGGATTACCAATTGTGAGTCACTTGTCAAGCGGACCTATTGCAGCCCCATTTCCACAATTATTCGTAAAGCATGGATTACCGCTTCATACTCGGTGACGTTGTTTGTTTCCTTGAATTCTAGTCTGAATGAATGTACCATCTTTTTCCCCTTTGGCGTGGTGAATACTAGCCCGAGACCCGATCCCTCCTTGTTTGATGCCTCATCGACGAAAACTTCCCACCGTGTAGGACTATTAGCGGCTAGCAGATCATCAGGCTCTTCTTGTTCTTCCATCATCCCTGGTACGTCTTCCACCTCGTGTTCGTCACTAAGAGGGAAATCCGCCAAGAAGTCGGCCACTACTTGCCCTTTGATCGCCGTTCTTGTCTCGTACACGACATCATACTGTTTGATTAAGGCTCCCCATTTAGAGATTCTTCCTGATCGCCCTGCACTGTCCAAAACTGCTTCGATAGGAGATTTGGTGAGCACCCGTATACGATGAGCTTGAAAATATGTTCGGAGTTTAGAAGCGTCAAAGGCTAGCGCAAGTACCATATGCTCCATTATAGTATAGTTTTTCTCGGCCGAGCTTAGTGTCTTTCTAGTGAAATATACGGGCTTCTCTACATTCCCCTCCGTCTTTACTAGTACATCACTAATGGCATATGGCATCTCCCCTAGGTATAGGGTAAGAACTTCTGTTGGCTCGGGCCTCTGCAGAACCGGGAGGCTAGCCAGGTGTAACTTGATATTTTTAAAGGACTCTTCGCTGGTATCCATCCATTAAATTTTTTCTCCTTTCTTCAAAATTTCATAAAAGGCCTTACATTTGTCCGATGACCGTGATACAAATCACCCCAATGCTGCTATACAACCATTTAGCTTCTGCACATCTTTTACTGTCGCAGGAGATGGCATTTCTAGGATGGCCCTAACCTTCTCGGGAT
Source organism: Papaver bracteatum (assembly GCA_023529315.1). Lineage (NCBI taxonomy): Eukaryota > Viridiplantae > Streptophyta > Magnoliopsida > Ranunculales > Papaveraceae > Papaver > Papaver bracteatum. Next base: position 358,464 of record JAJJWX010003277.1, on the reverse strand, counting down.
CCGCTTCTATTCATATGGGGTGATGATATACCCTAGGAACTTCCCTGATGTAACCCAAAAATCGCACTTGGCAGGGTTAATTTTCATCTTGTGTTTCCTCGTCGTCTGAAAAATCTCACGAAGGTCTCGAATGTGATCCTTATCTCGGCGACTCTTGACTAACATATCGTCTACGTAAACTTCTATGGTGTTATGGATCTTGTCTTTGAATATGTCGCCTACCAATATCTGATATGTCGCTCCAGCATTTCTAAGCCCGAATGGCATCTTGGTGTAACAATACAGTCCCCTTGGTGTGAAGAAGGAAGTATGCTCCTGGTCCTCGGTCGCCAACGGTATTTGGTTATAGCCCATGTATCCATCCATTAGAGTCATCGCCTCATATCCGACTATCGATTCTACTAGTTAATCTATGCTGGAAAGGGGGAAGCTGTCCTTCGGGCAGGCTTTGTTCAAGTCACTAAAATCAATACACATTCTGACTCCTCCTTTCTTCTTTGGCACTACAACCATGTTAGATATCCACTGTGGATAATGGGACTTCCTGATTATTCCGTACTCTTGTAACTTCTTTAGCTCGGCCTCTACTGCTGCCTGTAATTCTGGCGCGATACGCCTCATTTTTTGCCTGACTAGTTTGAACTTTGGATCAATCTTTAAGTGGTGGCAGCAGACCTTTGGGTCGATGCCCTCTAAATCGCGTACTTCCCAGGAAAAGGCGTCCAAATTCTCCCTTAATACCGTCGTGAGTTGACTTTCTTGCTCGTTCGATAGCAATGCCCCGATCCTTACTACTTTTGGCTCCTCTACCGTCCCCAAGTTCACTTCCCGAGTAGGCTCAACTGTTGAGAAATTTGATTTGGCTTCTCGGAATAGACCTGCCTCCTTTGATTGCTATAAAGTATCTTTCTCTTGGGTCTCATATGCCATGACCACTTATGAAATAATCTCCTCCAATTCCTCTGCAGCTTTAACCTCCTTGGCTTCCTTATTCTTTTGTCTTTGTTGATCCCGCCGATTTTCATTGATTTCGGTGTCAACCTGTATGCATTGTCGCGCCGCTTGAGTGTCGCCCATAACTTCAGCTATTCCCTTGTAAGTCGGGAACATTAATCTATGATGATATGTTGATGCCACCCATTTAATCCCAGCGATCCACGGTAGCCCGATAATTGCTTCAAAAGGTGAGGCGACATCGACCACACAAAAGGTGGTTAGTGTGTCAAGGTATCCACCACCGTCCGAAACTCTCAAAGTTACTTCGCCCTTAGGGATGGTTATTGTGCCATTAAAGCCGTAGATGCGATACGTTGAGGGGACGAGTACGTCGTCTGATAGTTTCATTCTTCTGAACGTATCGTAAAATAACACCTCAACTGAACTCCCGCTATCCACCAGAATCCTCCTCACTCCCCAATCCTCGATCAATAAGGTGATGACCAGGGGGTCGTTGTGTGCTTGTCCGTTTGCTGGGACATCCTTGGCCGAGAATAAAATGGGTTGCACCATCTAGGGTTCCATAGGTAATGCCTTGGCTACGCTAAATATTTCCTTACCATCGTGGTCCCTTTTGTGGATCCTAGAGGTGATTACCGGGCCGAGAGCATAGCCTTGAATAGCTGAGTGTGAAATGGTACCCATGAACTAAGTCATCCTGTCGATACGAACTTGATGGACCGGCACATCGGGTGTTTCCGTCGGCCGAGGTGGTTGTCAGACGAACTGCCTCAAATACCCATGAGATGTTGTACAATATCTTTTACTTCTCGGCAGTTGTTAGTGGAATGGCCCCTATATTGATGGTAGTGGCAGTATTCGGGGTGATCCCTGGTCTCTTGGAATTGTACTCCCCTTGACGCTGGGTAGTTGATATCGTTTCTCTTCTCGACTTCCTTAAACACTTCCTCCAAGGAAGCATTCAGGGGGGTATATGATCGGGCTTCCTGTCTCGGCTTCTTCCCCTTGACCATCCACTATCTCTTCTCACCGCTCCTCGGGGGAGGATCCGATCTCTTTTCTGGACGCCTAGTAGGATCGTTTGTGACCGTTTTGGCTTCCATTCCAGCTTCGGCACTGGCTTCATGTACTCCTCTATCTCTTGAATCGGCCTGGATCTCTTCCAGGGAGATGTAATGCTCTTGCATCCTTCTCATCTCTTTTAAGGTTTTCGGTTTTTCGGAGAACATGGCTATCCAGATGGGGTCTGATCTCCCCAACGCATTTTCAAACCCAAAGATGGCTTGATCCACCGGTACTTTTCCGATTTCGGTACATAGTTTCCTCCATCTATCAGTCAGGGATCTCTGAATCTTCGGGCGAGGGTAAACAACTTGTTCATTCTTGGCCGAGGTCGGCTGTTGTACATGTAGGTCTCAATGAAGGCCTCGACTAACATATCATACCCGTTAATCGACCCAGGTGGGAGCGAATAAAACCAATCTCGTGACTCGCCTTCCAGGCTAGCTGGAAAGAATTTACACATGACTACCGGGTTGTTCTTCCACTGGATCAATGACATGGTGTACATCTTTAGGTGCTCGATCGCATCTCATGTTCCATCGAACCTAGAAGGAAATGTAGGTAAAGTATATTTTGAGGGGAACAACATTTGCTCGAGTTCTTGAGAGAAAGGCGTCTTCTCGGCTTCGCTCATAATCTCTGCCAATTTGTTTTCTTCGCTTCCACCCGAGAGCTCCTTGATTTTTGCTTCCAGTTCTATGAGCTTTGATTCTGTTGCTCGATCCTGTAGTCCGTCCCTTCCTCGCCCTTCCTCGTCAGTGGACGAGTCCTCGGGTGGCCCATATCTTTGTGGTGGGGGTACGGGAGGTGGTGGTGGTTGTCCTAATCTCCCGGTCCAATTAGGGTTGCTTGGACCCATCATAGGTGGTGATTGACCTGATCGGTCATGACGACCCGACGTTCCTCGGCTTGAAGAACCTCTTGATCTAGTCCGCTGACTCCTCAACTGATAATTTTCGAATTCCAAGGCGAGATTCCGCTGCTGGAGCTCCCTTAAAGCCGCCTCATTCCTTCTTTGACTTTCTAAAATGGCTAAGAGTGTCGGGTCTGTGCTTTCATGGCTAGAGTGTCCATTAGGGTGGTTCGGCCGAGGCGGTAGTGGTACCGATGTTGGTGGGGGTAGTACCGGACCAGTTGCATGACCGTTTGCGTGGGTAGGTGTAGGGCCGATGTTGCTAGCTGCTCCTCGCCCCAATTAAATCTGCCTGAGACGTTCTTGCTCCCTGCCTAAGGCTTCTTGGTACTCGGCTTGCTGCCTTGCTCGTTGTCGCTGGGCTTGTGCTGCAAGCACTTCCTCATCGTCATCGGTATCTGAGGCTGTGATTCCGTAAACCTGGTCCACTCTTCTCTGGGTCAAGATGACCTGGTCCAATGGTAGGGTGTTATCATCTCGCTTCAGATCCACTTCTTCATCAACAATTGACATGCCTCGTGCAGCTGCATGAGATTCCTCGGGCGGTGGTTGTCGACTGTCATCTTGCCTCGGCCAGCTTACCCTCGCTCGCATGCTGCTGCTAGTTATCGTGCGATTCCTCAACATCCTTCTCGCTCCTGAAGTGCTAGCCATCGGGCACAACGCGCGGTGAGCCGAGTATCGTTCCTACCTACGTCAGCAAATACAAAGAACACCTTACTTTGACTTATTTTTTACAAACGAAAAGTTCAAACATTAAGAGGAAAAAGTTCAACTGACACCACAATTACTACTGCTCCGATTATCGGGTGGGTTCCGCCTATCTACCCTATTTTGACCCTATGGTGAATCTGTGACAGACTGTGCTTCTTCGTCTCTATTACTCCGTGCGATGTCGCTTTCAGTACCCGATCCATGCATTTAAGTTAGTTTGTTCTTTATTCTATATGCTCCAAATCACTAATCTTATGCACGTGATGCTTAAAAACGTACGACATGCAACCCCAAGGATCGAATCAAGCTTTTTCAAACTCCATTTTCTCCAAGTCTAATCATGACCATCCTTCCCGGGTTCTCCTTATGACCTTTCTGATGACCTATGATACATCGCCGGGCAAAAATCCACACGGTTGACAGCTTATCGCACGAGGAGACGTCTAAAACGCAATTATTTTTTTTGTAATTTCGAACACTCAACAGCTTACTTAATCACTAAAATTCACTCAACCATCGAAAATAAGTAGTCATCCTTTCAGCAGATTCTCTCCCTAGCTTCTAACCCGAACCGTTAGTCTTCGGTGAGCTTATGAAGATTCTCTGCCGATCAAACTGTTGGTGGGCGAAAAAACGAGAGCTCTACTACGCTTGGTGAAGACTCTGTTACTGCTGTAACCTTATACACATAGTAAATAACTTAAAACAACCATCATTTCGGCCAACAAAGTTCATCCTAGCTTCAACTACAACACATTAACGTGTACTTAGGAGCTTTTGATCGTCCCTGAAGGCCTTCTAGGCAAGGTATCCGGAGATATTAGTCGGATCCCCTTAGTCCGGCGCCAGAATGTAGATGCATTTTACTACCAACTACATCCAAAGGAAGGAAACCTTCTACTCATGCAAATGAAAGTAAAGACTCAACAATGGACACAAGATATACGTGGTTCGGTATGATTACCTACGTCCACGAGGTGAAAGGGTGTATCTTATTACTTCAAAGTGTTACAAAGGTGTTGCTCTTAACCCCAAACTTACTTACACGATTAACTCACTTCTCTCTTTCTTCTTCCTTGGTGTGATCTCAAGTCTTTCTCCCAAAGTTACAACCTACCTCTCTTGGATATAAGTTTCTCTATTTATAGGAAGGGTTACATACAACCTTACTAAGGTGTTGGTCACATTACATCTAATCTGAAGTTCTGTGGTCGGGCCAGCTTATGTCGTCCTTTCTTCTATGCATGTGGCCGATGTATTTTAATCCCTTCGCCTGTCTTTCGTCCGAGCCGATTCCTTCGGGTGTTCTCATGGCACGATGTCTCCCTTATCGTCTATCGCCCTTGCAGTTAGCCGATGTGACACGTATCTTCCTATCCATTTGACTATCGCTCCTCGTTTGACCCACCGTATCTTGTCTTATCAGCTCTGGAGTCGAGTCTTGTCCGACAGTTACAGATCAATCATGCCTGATCCACGTGGCTTCTTAAATCTCGCGCCTGGAAGCCTTTATTCCATGCTTCTCGTCTCTTCATTCTTGGGTGTATCATAACTTAAGATGTTGCCACCTAGCCCTGTGGATAATTTACATCTACATTCAATTTTCATGATAACCAAATTGCCCTTACATAATCGGTAGTTAGTGTATATTTAGTTATTGTTAGCAGAATTATTTGAATTATTAATTATCGATTTGTTTTATATATATATATATAATTTTCGAATCTTTGTACTACCATAATCGGTAGCAAATTGTGTTAATTTATCTACCGAATATATAGTGTCCCCAAAATGAGATATTTCCAAAATCCTTCAATTTTCGATCATTGCGTACTACCATAATCGGTGGTAAATTGGGTTAATTTTCACTTCCGAATATATACTGGACCCAAAATGAGTTTTTGAAAGAAAAAAAAACCCTTAATTTTTCGAATTTTGGAATTATAACAATCGGAAGTAAGATAAGTGAACTTAACTTCCGATTATATACATAATGGCATTTCGAAACGAGAATTATCATATTCAGTAGTAATTTCAGTTAAACAAACTTCCGATTATATACTGGCCCCAAAATGAGTTTTTGAAAAAAGAAAAAAAACCTTAATTTTTCGAATTTTGGAATTATAACAATCGGAAGTAAGATAAGTGCATTTAACTTCCAATTATATAGTGCCATTTCGAAACGAAAATTATCATAGTCTGTACTAATTTCAGTTAAACAAACTTCCGATTATATACTGGCCCCAAAATGAGTTTTTGAAGAAAAAACCTTAATTTTTCGAATTTAGGAATTATAACAATCGGAAGTAAGATAAGTGAATTTAACTTCCGATTATATAGTGGCATTTCGAAACGAAAATTATCATATTCGGTAGTAATTTCAGTTAAACAAACTTCCGATTATATACTGGCCCCAAAATGAGTTTTTGAAGAAAAAAAAACTTATTTTTTTTAATTTTGGAATTATAACAATCGGAAGTAAGATAAGTGAAATTAACTTTCGATTATATAGTGGCATTTCGAAACGAAAATTATCATATTCAGTAGTAATTTCAGTTAAAAAAACTTCTGATTGTATACTGGCCCCAAAATGAGTTTTTGAAAAAAAAACTTAATTTTTCGAATTCTTGAATTATAACAATCGGTAGTAAATTGTGTTAATAAGTGATGCTCGTTATCTACCGATTGTGCTTAATTTTTAGTACAAAAATTTGAATTTTTTGAATCAAGAATAATCGGTAAATAATAATCAATTTACGTACCAAATATCATTCCTCTAATTTGGAAAATAAAGGATTTTGGCAAAATTTATTTTTGAGGCTACTCCATATTAGGAAATTACTGTAACATAATTACTACCGATTATATATAGTTAAACTACCGAATATGAGGGGCAATTTAGCCATTACGAAAATTGAAGATAAGGGGTGACATCATTTTAGGTTTGGATGACCCTATTTTATCTTATGTGACCCATAATTCCTTTCTAGTGGCCCCTAAATATGCCAGGTTAATAAACTCTCCATCGCAAAGAAAAAAAAATTGATTACTCTTTTTCTTCGACTCTTACTGGTACTTATACAGCCATACAAACTCGGGCGGTCTCGACTCTGAATCAAAGATATCATATTTTAATATTTTCAGATTGATAGTTAAGTTTCAAACAACTAGTGATTGTCACTTGTGCCGGATTAATATGCTGAGAGAGTACAGCTTATTGAGAAAGAACCAAACTTAATCAATTCAACATAATATACATAGAAGTCGTCGAGAAATGATTTAAGTAACAGCATCATCACGATTAACAAGGGATGAACCAGTCAAATTATATTATCAATAGCACAGTTGAATTCAATTGAGAAGTACATTACAATATCCAGATTCAAGACCAGCTAATAATTCAAATGGGTAAAGGTTCTTCCTTTAAAATTCCACCCATTTCCATCCTCCATGATTGGTCAACCAGGTTTGATAACTCCCTGAATATTCCCACACCAAGATCAAAAAGATGCAGTTAAAACCACAAGACACCAAGGGGAAAAATGAACACAGAGTTGATAATGAATGTCTTAATTATGAAATCCACAAACGTACTCCTGTAATGACAATATAAAAAGGAAAAAATCATACAAAGTACACAACTTACTTGAGGTCATGGCTCACGACAAGTAAAGTTAGTTCCTTTTTTAGATGCTTTAGTAACTTCACAACATCTGCACGCGCCTTCCAATCTATTTTTCCAATTTGGCATTTGTTGCGAGAAACAAAATAAATAAGGTGAGATAGCGGTTTTTCATATGACCTGAGAAACACAGAGGAGGTGGGATGACAGAAAGATTCCTACCAAGACCTGCAAGAGGCTCGTCAAGTATCAACAAGTCTGGGACTTGTACCTGAATAAACCATGGCCATACAAACGAGTTCAGCACTGCCCATTAAGTTGAAGCTGGAAGATTGCAACTGTGAAAACAAACAATATGCTTCTTACTAGTTGAATTGCTAAAGCAAGTCGGCGTTTGTAGCCACCACTAAGAGCGTGGGGATCTTCATCCAAGGAGATCCCATTCATTCCAACCTAACATTGGATAAATTCAAAAAGCATTAACTCAACTCATCAGAACTGAATTTTTTATTAAAAAACTCATAAAAAGGAAATCAAAGGGATAGAGGAATTCAAGTAACCAGAATAAACTGGTTGTGGTCTCAATGTTGTAACTACCGAAGTAATAGCTCGTTGGAGTCTCAAGGCAAGCTGTTCTTTCACTTGAGCACTTCCTTTCTGCCTTGGCCACCCAAATGTAACTTCTTCAAGCACAGTATTAGCCAAGAAGTACCTAATTCATAATGTTTATAGAAGGTAAAATAAGGGACACAAAAAATAGAAAGAAAAAGAAAACAGGTTCAGACACAATAAAGTAATCGAGGAAAATGAATGCTGCAAACAGAAGTCCTTGATATTGGCTGAGAACCTAAGACCACGTATCCTCTGTTGAGAGTTGATCCTTGAAATGTAAAAACCAAAATGGTCAGAATGCCCAGCACATACCCGACGGAATCCAATCACTTACGTGGAGATGACATCAAGTTTCTGATGAAACAAGAAATTTTCGGTTACAATTAGTTTCCTATCTTAATTTCCTGCGTGCATTTCAAGCTAAAGCAAGACAACAAAACTTGTGCTTTAGATCTTCGTATTCTACTGATGTTACAAAATAATCTATGACCAATAGCTTTCCAACTGCTCAATCCCTAAATTCGACTTATAATACCAAGCAGATTACTTTTATATTCATACATGGTTGGGATCATAGCACCTCAAGGATGTACACACACTAATATGTATAACACGCACATGTCCTCCGCCATCTTGTGCATGTTACTATGAATCACGAGGAGGGAATGATATAACCATCAAGTTTCCAGTGTAAAACACTCGAGATAAGGAATAGATTGAAGAGCTTCATACATACCTCTCGGGAAACTGAAAAACGATGCCAACTCTTTCAGGAGGCAATAGTTCAGGAGCTTGATTTGGGATCCCATCTTTATCATATTTTTGAATATGAATGGATCCTGATGTTGGTTTCACTAGCCCAGCAAGAAGCTACATAAAACAAAGTTTTCCCACAAAGCAATAAGTATGAAAAAGAGGCTAAATGGCGCTTCAGACAACATATGTGAGACAAAACAGTACCTGCAAGAGTGTAGTTTTTCCACTTCCACTTCGTCCGAATATTAAGCCCAAACTGCAATATTAAGCAAGACATTGTGAACCATGAATTAGTAACCTGCCTTTGATGACAATATAGCACTATGTATATTCATACTATGTTTGCACCAGGGCCTGGGCACTTCGCCCTACAGCTCTACCTAGTATCTTATCCCGTGGTTTGCCCAGCGGCTAGTTTCAGGCTGTGATGTTGATGCAAACACGGTATGAATAGCATGATATGTTCATATGAATAGCATGATATTTATGTGGGATTGTTATAAATATGAGATGTAATAATGTAATCTGATTATCCACGAGGAAGATGGATCAATGACTTCTTGTGTCTAAATACTTTGTGTTTCTATGATTTCGTCCTGCTTCTAATCTGACTTGATAAGTTTGCACTTATCGTAGCACCAGTAGTTTCCAAACACTAAGCTACCCAAATTTAGAAAATAGTACAGAATGAACCAATGAATGATCAATGTAGGGATCCTATCATATGATTAAATAAAATCCAACAAATTACATTCACGATATTTAACACCCATCTGTTTAATTATAATAAAAGCTATTGAAACTGAGATTAACAATAAAGATTCTTCACCTTTTCTCGTGAAGGGAAAAATTGACATCGTTCAAAAGGTTGTTCTCAGTCCCAGGTGGTCGATAAGTTAACCCCTTAACCTACAGAGTAAGTACAAAAGAAAAAGGACCAATGGTTTAGTTTTGATTAAAGAACAGCGTAGTAACCCTAATTCAAGAATTGACTAAAGATGTGAAAAAGTTGTTACTTGGAAGCAAGAATAATCACCAGAAACTGATAAAGCTTTACATTTAGTTGAATTGAATCTGCACAGAAAAGTTTAAGCAAACAAATCGAAATTGAAGACAAACTAATATGTAGATGCAAAATGAAATTAGGGTTTTAAGAATAAGACCTGACGAGTGACGTTGTTGTCGGGGATAGTGATAACGGAGAAGGGGAGAGAAAACAGGAAGTACTCATTTTCAGGAATGAAATTAAAAAGTTACAGTGGGATTCGAACCAACCAGCGCCCTTAATCTGGGGCCTTAGAAGTTAGAACAACTCGGCCATATCAACAATTCTGGGCCTTTGAAACCAAGACAATTGTCTCCTGAGTCCTGACCAAGATTAAAAAGCGTATGGTCGAATGCCGTTTCACCACATGAAGAATTAGCCTGCTACATGGCACTTCCACAATTTGAATTTTGCCGTGTCATCCCAAGGTGTTAATCAGTTATCTTCATCACCAGAAACAGTTATATCCATTAAGAAATCAGTTATCTTCATCTCCTAGAATCTCAATCCCTATCCATCTTTACTGGTTAAACAAGAGTTAGCCTCTACTCATTGCTGATTCATTTAATGAATCAGTAAATAAATCTTTAAAACCATCACAACCAATTCCTAAGGAAAAAAATACACTAGCCACTGCTCTTGAATATTTTCATAACTGCCTAAAACGGCCAAAATAACCAATATAATCAGTTCTTCTTGAACTTTCTTTTTATAAGCCATCTGTGGTTCATCAATCAGAATATTATCTTCTTATCAGCAATGTCTTCAAACCAGGAAAATGTAAAGAATCTTTCTCCAGGAGGAATCATGGATGTGTTTTCTCAGCCACAGTCAAGTACATACCAGAATCATAGTTCTTGGAAAATGCAAGCAAGGTCTCAAGGACAATCTTCTACAATTCGTAATGAAGGGAATTCTGGTGGACAAAGTTCTAAACGTGGACAGGATGAAGAATATATTCAGAGGAACTCTCCAAAACCAAAACTTCAGAGGAAATATGCTTCAAGGAACTCAACAACTAATGGTAAGGCGGCTAATCCTAAAATGCCGCAAGATAAATGTTGATTCTTAGTTGGAATTGTTGGGGTTTGGGGAATCCTCCAACAGTTCGAGCCCTAAAATCATTCCTCGGAGGTACCAATCCTGCTATTCTATTTCTCTCTGAAACTAAAATGTCAGAAAGTATGTCTGCTACAAGGATTAATCAGTTTGGTTTTCAAAATTATTGCATTGTGTCGTCTGTTGGAAGAAGTGGTGGATTATGGTTACTTTGGAAGGAGTAAATCGAATTGGAAATCATTTCACAGTCTCTAAATCTGATTCATACTAGAATTACTCATGCAGGAACTTGTCTACAATGGCATCTTTTTTGTATGTATGGTCCTCCTGTAACTTCCCATAGAACAAGATTCTGGGAAAACATGACTTCTTATGTGCACAATTTTAATGGTTGTAAATGTTTTATTGGGGATTTTAATGCAATTTATTCAAGTAATGAAAAATTTGGAGGTTTGCCAGTTCTAAATTCAAACATTTCATATTTCAACAATTGTATTCATCAAAACCATTTGATTGATCTGGGTTATAAGGGCCATGCATATACTTGGACAAATGGTCGTGCTATGGATGGATTGATCAGACAACGTCTGGATAGAGTGCTTGCTAATCCAGAATGGTGCATTGCTTTTCATTACGCAGCAGTTATTCATTTACCAAGAATTGCAAGCGATCATTCTCCAATTCTCTTGAATACTTGCAGAAATATTGTTATATCTCCTCCTGAGTATAAATTTGAAGCACTTTGGTTGACTCATCCTGAGTTCATGGATAAAGTAAATGAATGTTGGTCTGCAGATGAAGATGATGATATTCTATCAAAACTAAGAAAATTGGGTTGCTTCCTTACTGAATGGAGCAGGAGAAGAATCGGGTGTATAAAACATAAAATAGCAATTCTTAAAGCAAAGTTACTTCGGATTCAATCCTGGAGACTTACAGCTTCAAATATCCAAAGAGAAAAGAATGTCATGCCTCAACTTAATGATTATCTCATCATGGAAGCAACATATTGGGATCAACGTATGAAACAACAATGGGCTAAAGATGGATATCGTAACACTAGACACTTTCATCTCTATGTTCAAAACCGTAGACGGAAAAATATTATCAACCATTTATTGGTAGATAATCAGGATTGGATTACTGATCAGAGAGAAATTTCTAGTGCCCTTGTTCACCATTTTTAGTCTTTATTTCAACAACCAGTCATTTAAGGGAATTCCAGTTTCTTGTTACAATGTCAATCAACTTTTACTGTGGACAATAATTCTTTGTGTAGGATTCCAACAATGGAAGAAGTTTGGAATGTTGTTTCTCATATGGGTTCTTTCACTTCTCCGGGGCCAGACGGTTTTTCGCCGATTTTCTATAAGAAATGGTGGTCAACAGTTGGTGCAGATGTTCTCAAATCTATACAACATGTATTTCATTCTTCTACTTTGCCAGAGAATCTTAACCACACCAATATTTCGTTAATCCCAAAAATAAAGGGTCCTTCTACTCCAGGGGATTATCGGCCCATATCTTTATGCAATGTATTATATAAGATTATGTCAAATATCTTATCTGATAGACTAAAACCCTATTTAGAAAATTTCATATGCTGGTCACATAATGCGTTTGTTCCTGAACGTCAGATTCTTGATAACATTATTGTTGCTAAAGAACTTCTGCATTCAATGAATAATTCTAGAGGCATAAATGGTCACTTTGCTTTGAAAGTAGATATGGAAAAGACATATGATAGGGTTTGCTGGAAATTTCTAGGTGATATGTTAAATATAATGGGTGTTTCGGGTGCGGCGCATGCTTTGATTATGGAGTGTGTTTGTACTGCTTCTTTCTCTATCAATCTCAATGGTTCTCCTCGGGGTAAGTTTCGCAGTGAAAGAGGCATTCGTCAAGGATGCCCATTATCTCCCACTTTGTTCATCATCTGTTCTCAGGGTCTATCCATGCTTATGTACCATTATGAACAACAAGGTATATACCAAGGGTATAAATTAAACAACGGAGCTCCAACAATCTCGCATCTCATGTTTGCGGATGATTTATTCTTTTTTTGGGGACCACTCAAGGGTAAATATTCAGAATTTGCAGAAACTACTTAAAGAATATGCAGAGATTTCAGGCCAACGGATAAATTACGATAAATCCTCAATACATTCTAGTAAGGGAATTCCGGAGTGGAGAATATAAACTACAGTCCATGATATATGAAGACAAATATTTGGGTATATATCCTTTAAAATCGGATTATAGAATTTCAAGTTTTGATTTTCTAAAAGACAAGGTTAATTCGAAATTACCAGGATGGAGAATTCATTTTGTAAACTCTGCTGGAAGAACGGTGTTATCTAAATCAACCATTTCGTCTATTCCGATTTACTTCATAGGCTTTTGTTTGTTGCCTAAAGGTGTTACTAGTGAAATTGAAAGAATACAAAAATCATTTTGGTGGGGTCATTCTATTGAGGAACGTAAACTTCATTTCATTAATTGGTCGAAGATGGAATTAAGCAAAGAATTTGGTGGTTTGGGGATTAAGAATATCGAATTGATGAATATTGCTCTAATCTGCAAATTAGTCTGGAGATTTTTGGAGAATGAAGATGCTATGTGGGTTCAATTATTGAGTGATAAATACTTACATGATATATCTTTCTAGGTAACTGAGAAATGCTCTGCAATTTGGAGAAGTATGCTTGAAGTGCGCTACATTTTGGAGAATAAAATCTGTTGGCAAGTTAATGATGGGAACAAGATACATATATGGAATGACCCCTGGCTTCAATAGAGTGTAGACCATCTGATTGATAGGCCTGCAAATATGCCAATTAATATTAACAAAGTCTCTGACTTAATGATTCCAAACACAAGAGAATGGAATATTCCTCTGCTGAATGATCTCTTTTCTCCTGAGATAGTACAATACATTTCTTCAATTTATCTGAGCAATGAAACGGATTCTCCAGATACTCTAGCATGGTCCTGTGCTCCTTCAGGAAAATTCTCTACTAATTCCTGCTACAAATTGCTGTCAAACAACATGCCAACTTCTTCAAATATGAGTTCGTTTCCTTGGAAGAAATTCTGGTCCATTACCAATGTTCTGCCAAAAATTCAGATCTTTATGTGGAAACTAATTCATAATGGCATTGCAGTGAAGGGAAATATTGGCATGTTTGTTTCATCCATTGATACTTCTTGTTCCTTATGTAGTTTAGAGAATGAATCCATTGCACATCTTCTATTTGACTGCCCCAAATCGAAATCTACTTTTATGAGTGCCAATATAGCTATTGATTACTCATCTCCAGTATTGGATGTTCGTTAATTATTAGCTGATTGGATGGATAACAATGTGAATAATGGGTTTATCATGAAGATGTGTGTGCTTTGGAATCTGTGGAAGATGCGTAATGATATTGTGTTCTCCCAAGAAATTTTCTCAGATCATATTATCATTAAAAATGTTATACAAGATTTCCATTACAACAAATGTTGCAGAATCGGGAAATAATCAATCCCAGATATACCGGAATCCTTACTGGTCTGCTCCTTCTACTCCTTTCATCAAAATAAACGTGGATGCAGTGTTTATTCCTAACAATGTTGCGGCGGGTGCTGTTGCTCATGACCATAATGGAGCTTTCTTGTGTTTTGGTTCTTCTACCTTTGATGCCACTTCTTCTTTACTGGCGGAAGCTGTGGCTTGCAAACTTGGATTGGATCTTTCTATTAGATTTGGATTTATGGAAATTATCATTGAAGGTGATGCCTCTAATGTGATTTATGCTATCCTTGGAGATATTTCTGAGATACCTTGGAGCATCAGGTCTATAATATTGGAAATCAGGGAAAAAGCAACACATTTTGTTAATGTAAACTTTCAATCTGTTCCTAAAAGTGCAAACTCTTTAGCACATTTGTTGTGTCAATTTGCTATGCATGACAATGTAAATATGTGGTGGAATGCAGACTCTCCACCTCTTTGTATCAGTTCAAACCTCCTTGTGTGAGGTCCTTATTGTGGAGCTCTGTTGAGATCCTTTTCTCTTCAAAAAAAAAAGATTAAAAAGTGTATTTGTTCAATCACTCATTGGGTGTGTGCCAGGTTGAAAAGAGTTTTTTTTCTCGGTCGTTTTATCCAGGAGATGTTGTAACGAATAAAGTATTGTTTGCATAAAACTTAGGGCATATTCACGATTTTTTTAAAATAGAGCAACCTGATGGGGACTTGGTGGTCACCCTCTTTTGTGTTTGATCTTTGTTTTGTAGGTGTGAAAATAAGACGTGTGTTTTTGTCATGGAAACTGAAAAGAAAATTATTACTATAACAATAAGCCTTTCAAGTTGTTTTTTTTTTCGGTAAATCCAAATTGTATTAATGAATAACTAGATTACAAAACAAAATGAAGAGAAAGAAAAGAGGTTAGAAAAACCCCAAAAACTTTCTAATCATTTGAAACGAAAATAAGATACATTTGATAATTCAATAGAATTCAAAAAATCAAGTCTTCCAGGAATAAGACATGTTCAAAAAATAAGCCTTTCAAGTTTAAAGGACTTCACTTTATATTATGAGAATAAGACATGTTCTTTTATCTCAAATTGATGAGGTTGAAAAAGATTTTGACCTACGACAAACCAACGATCCTAAATATGAAGATGATATTGTTCCAATGTTGCACCTACTGTAAGTGCAACTACGCACCAAATTAATGAACATGTTTGGCCTGAACTGCTGAAGAAAAACAAAAACCTATGACAAATGGGTTCATGATGATTTTGATTGCAAAAATTGTATCCTTAATGCTTAATCTAATGATTTGTATGAATATTATTCCATATTTGATACTGTTAAAGATGGGTGGGATGTTTTACAAAAAAGGTACGATACTGAGGAACTAGGATTGAAAAAATATGTTGAACGTCGTTGTATGAA
The DNA here is from genome assembly GCA_023529315.1 of Papaver bracteatum. Taxonomy (NCBI): domain Eukaryota; kingdom Viridiplantae; phylum Streptophyta; class Magnoliopsida; order Ranunculales; family Papaveraceae; genus Papaver; species Papaver bracteatum. The sequence goes on along the minus strand of JAJJWX010003277.1, from coordinate 342,776 downwards.
ATATCTAATGATGGTCGCAAAGTCAATCGTTGCACATGCTTATAAACTTCAGAAAATAGCTCATCAAATTCTCACTGAAGGCATGAAAATTGATGAATAGTTTCAAGTAGATGTTATGATTGATAAATTACCTCTCATTTGGAAATATTTTCACTCGAGTTCAAGCTAGTACTTGGTAAAACTCGAATCATGAATTCAAGCAATGAAGAAGTTATCACATAAATGGTTGAGAGCAATTAATTGTTTGACATACGTAATTGCATATAATAAACCATATAGAAAAACAAATTAACTGCAAAGATGAGTTCTTACTTGTTTGTAGATTATAAAAACCCAAATTGAGCACTAAATCCAATCCTATAAAATTTGCAACCCCAAACCAGTAACACTGATGGGTAATCAAAGAAGCAGAATGAAGATACCCTCAGAAAAACATGAACTATCTTTGATTTGCTGCTAATAATGACTTTCAAGTTTGATGATTACTGAAACCTAATTTCGACCGGAAAAAAAAAAATCAATCAAAAAAGAAAAGAAAATGAAAAAACACTACAGATCATTGAAATCTCGCAAAAATCTCACTGAAATCTTTCAGAGAGTCTTATTGAAATCTCACGAACAAGAAACCATATTTTTGGTAGTGAAGGCGAAGGTGGTGTGATTTGGATTAATTGTTGTTGATTGTGGAGATAAAGATGATGATAGTGTCGATGAATATGGTTGTGGTGCTGGTGTTGGTGGCGTTGTTCGTAGTGGCAGCAGAGATAGTGATGGCATGATGGAGATGTTGCTGGGTTCGATTGATTTTTCTCCGAGTGTGAAATAATCAAGAATCAGAAGTACAAGATGCAAAGGTTAAAAATATGATTATGAAAATTATTATTTTTATTGATAATTTCGATTATACCCTTAGGGGTATCCGTGAAGATCCTATAGGGGTATTTATTCAATTTCCACTATACTTCGAGGGACGAAAGTAGGATTGAAAATTTATAGGCCGTAAACTTTGTTATAATAAAATACCCCCGAAAAAATGGTTTTTGAGTAGATTTTAGAATTTTTAGGGCAGCCGGGGATGTATGTAATTCCATTAGTATGTTTCGCATAAATTTTCGATGTACATACATTCATATCCGAATAGTTATATTTTTAGTTAAAAGAATTCAAATATCCAAATACAATATATTTACGAATAATATTTGATAGTTCGGATACGAGTCCCGATATATGTCGAAATTTTTAGGAATTCACTAACACCCTTAATTAAATCCCAGTTATGAAGAAGAGTTATAGATTCATAAAATGAATATGTTGTCATCCAAACGTTCCAAAAGGAATGTTAGAGACAGTAGGAAAAATAACAATAATTTACTCATATGATATTAAAAAGGAAAAAACAATGGATGGACTTCTTGGTTTTTGGTAGAAAAAGTATGCACTATTTGATTTTAAACAATTTGACCATACAACCAGTGATATCCTAAATTTTTTTTAGTCTCTTAAACGGGATTTGATGCATGAAACAAGATACACACTCTTATCTTTGCAGGTAACTATAAAAACTAAGGATTAATTGGGGGCCCTAAAAAATAATTGGGGGCTCACCAAATTTATGTCCACACCAAATTTTTTAGGGGCTTCCAAAATTAGGTTGAAAGTACCATTTTACACTTCCCTTAAAATTAATAGGGTTGTTAATATAAATAGCTAAGGTAAGAGTCGTTAGCTAAGGTAAGAGTCGCTACCTATAATCGTTAGTTTACTAATAGGTTAGTATAAATAGCTAACGACCACAAATTGATTAGTTAACGACCACAAATAATCGTTAGTATAAATACCTATAATCGTTAGTTTACTATAGGTTAGTTAGCGACCACAAATAGGTAAGGTAAGAGTCGTTAGTATAAATAGATAAAATGTAACCGACCCTAATTCGAAAAAAATAATTATAACGACACTAGATGACCTAAAAAAGGGAGTCGTCGATATTTTCAAAATTGATTAACGATTTTTCATAACTGCACATTAGAGTCGTCAATATTTTCAAACATGAATGACGATTTTTCATACTGCAGATTAGAGTCGTTTATGTCTGTGACATATAACTAACGACTCTTAAGGGTCGTCAGTTTAATAAACTCCCGACCTAACGACTCTCACACTGAGCTGCTGCATAGTGACCATGAATCGACAACTTGGAGCACCATTCATGCGATTTGAAAAGTATAAGAAGTTTACCTGATTGTTTAGAGCTTTGGGTTCTTCATTTTGAGTATTGGTTCCATCATTTTGAGTATTGGATTCTCTCCCCCAAAACTCACTTTCTTCCTCTCTATCCAACACAAAAAAACACAATTTTTCTATTATCTATTTTTTTTCTCCCTAAAACTGATTTTATCTAACTTAACTAATTAACAACTAATCCAACTTAATTAACACTAATGGTTTTTGGGTAGTTTAGCCATTTCGAAATATTGGGATAAGGGGTAACCCCAAAATGCTATTTGGAGACCAACTCTAGGGGCCCCCAATTATTTTCAGGTCCCCCAAATAAATCCTTGATAAAAACCTCAGCTAATTATCCCGTGAAATAACTCTTGTCATATCAGCACGCGTCATTCCCTAGTGCACAACATATGCTCATGGAATTAACTGAATCAAAGTACATCTACATATTCTGCATAGGTTCTCACCATGTCACCTTTGGTTAATTTATTATTATTATGATAAATTTAATACTATCCCGCTCGTCCTAAATCGTTTTGTTTTGTTTTGTTTTGTTTTTTGAAGATTAGGTTACAATTTGACGTGGGTATGTGGTACCCATAGAGTTATGGAAAATAACTTGACTAATACAAATCGGGATTGCCTGGTTCCAAATTTTGGTTGAAAAATTTCTCATTTGGCTTCCGTCTGCTGCATGATTGTTCAAGCCATCTGTTGCTTGATTTCTTTCTCTGTAGTTATGTTGGATAGCGGCCTAAGGAATCTGTTGTATTATATTCTTTATTTCTTTAATCATTCCTGAGATGTGCCAAGGAGAATCAGTAGAGGATGTGGCGAAGAGTATAAGGTTTTCTGAATCCGTCTCGAAGAGAACTTTTGGCCATTTCATTTTTGTTGTTGTTCTTGATTCCAAAAGCAGAGCCCAAGTTTCTACAGTTAAGGCAGTTGTAATTCCTAGAGGTTGGGCTAAAGCCGTAATTATTTGCGCTTCGGAGTCTCTGCAAATGAAACCGGCACCTGCGAAACCTGGATGCCTCCTGGCTGCCCCATCCGTGTTAATCTTAATCCAATTCAAGTTTGGTGTAGACCATCCTACCAAAATTGTTGAAATCCTTTTGGCATTGCTTGATTGGTTAAGAACCGGAGAATCTCTAGGTAACACTGGAGGTAAGGATTCCATTACCACGGAATATTCTTGATGTAGTTTTTTTGCCCAAACCTGTATTTCTTCTGATGTTGTTTGCTTTTGGCGATAAATTAGTTCATTCCTGGCCAGCCTTAAGGTCCAGAATAAAAAGAAAACAGAAGAGATGACAGATATTGGTGTTGATTGTTGTAGAATTTTGGAAATGGTTGTTTGCGGCGTTAAAGGACAAGTGGGGTTATAGTTGGAGTTTGGTAAGGTTGATAAATGAGTGAATAAGGTATTCCAAGCGCCGTTGGGAAATGAATTAACAGGTGAGTCGTTGATTCCTGATTAGCGTTGTATCTGGGGAAAATGTTAGAATTGGTCAGATGGATGTGATGTAGGAGAGAGAAGGTTGGTAGACCCTCATTGATTTCTTTCCATAAGAAAAGCTAATTTTTTGGTGGACACGGTAAAGTCCACAAGAATTTTGTAGGTAAGAGGGTTTTTTGAGAAGGTTGACCTTGGGTTAAACATTTGTATCCCGATGAAGTAGTGTATTTCCCAGATTTTGAATGGAGCCAGATTATTTTGTCTTGGGTGCTATCTTGGGGTAGGTGGATGTTTATTATTTTCTGAGCTATAAGATTGGGTAGGGTGTTGTTGATGGTGGATTTTCGACAAAGGTTAAAATCGTAAAATCATGATACTGCATGTTTCTGACCCGACTTCAGGAATACATGTGACGATTCATATTTTATGATCCGTGAACCGTTTCATGATCTATGATCGAGTTCCTCTCAGAGCCATGATGAATATGTTTCTCGAAAGGCCTCCCACTAGATGAGCGTTCAATGTAGAATAACATGATTGGGCGGTCCTCCTACATAATTGTTTGTTGAGAGGGCTTAACACCTTCAGGACGTCGGCGATACTCGTTGTTGCCTGGCTACATAGAGAGACCGTGTATAGATTCAGGCGGCTCTCCTACATAATTGTTTATTGATGGGGATAAACGCCTTCAGGACACCAACACTGCACGTTTTTCCCTGACTATACACCTTTCAGAACGAGTATGATGCTTCAATTATCTCATATATCGATTCTACAATAGATTAATTCTACAGTGACATTCGCCACTGAATTCCTAGAAAATAATCTATTTTATCTTATTACTCCTTTCTTTGGCTATCCCCGGCTGATTCCCTCCGTTCCCTGAATTCTCCGATTGGATTCATGTATTAGTAATAGATGCACAATTCATAATTATTTCCCCGTTTCATGAATCATTATCCACTGAATTTCATGAATTAATAATAATTATTCAACAATCGGGCATCTGGACTATCACCGAGTAAGCCCCAATAAAATGGTGCAAGTGTACTCAACAATGATGCACGAACGAGCATTCGAAAATATGGACAAACAAAGAATCCTACACAAAATAGGAGAGAGAAAATAATACTAAAAAATATAAAAGAGGTGCCTAGGGACCGGGCCCACTTTCCATCCGGCCATGCCGCCGTGGCCGGTCTCTCACACCCTCTTCCTTTATGTTTCTTATTTTATTTATTTTCATGAACTCATGAAAACTCCTTCATTCAAGCAACTTTCCTTGTTTGAGCAAAACTCACGGTTTCTACATATTTTCACGGTTTCATGAAAAATAATAAAATAGGGAAAGGTGTCGTGGGACCGGGCTACCTAGCCGGCCGGCCATGCCCTAGCCATGGCCGGTCCCACACCTTGCATTCCTTGCATTCCTTGTTTTCATAATTATTTATTTCCCTCATCTCATAAAACTCCTCCGTTTGAGCAAAAATCATGGTTTCTTCATATTTTCTCAAATATTGCTCAAACCATGAAAAAAGCCAAAAAGTCAATTGGTCTCATGACCGACTAGGATTTTCACGAAAATATTAAAATATTATTATTTTAATATTCTCAAAATATTAATCAGACGAGCAAAGTCCTACTTACTCATTCAAGCAAAATCGAGGATTTCAGTCAAAGATCAAACTCTTCTGAAAATCCAAAATATTGCTTAAACGTGCATCAGAAAATACCAAAACTCTCAGAATTGAGACACGAACATTATGGGGACACGGACCTGCTTCCTTGACTGACCAAGGACGGCCCTAAGGCTTACAAGGAGCATGTCCCATACAATCTTATAATTTTGACCTAATTTGCTCAATTGCTCATATTGGGTCCAAACTTTTTCCAACCAACTTGGAATTTGCTCAAATGACCATTAGCTTGTCCAAACACCAAGGGCCGGTTTCATACCCTCTTGGTCGGTCCCTTACTTCTCCATAAATTAGATTTTATTACCTAATCCTCAGACGAGCACTATTTTAATAAATGGTGAAACTGGCATTTGATCATTCTTTCATAAACCGGTCAACTAAGGACTCTGGTGCATGCTCACTCGAGCACTTAGGCCCCACATGGTCATCCACCATCCCATGTGGTCGGTCCCTCCTTCACTAAGTGACCTATTTTCAATAATTCATAAATTAACGAACAATTGATCAAAAATTAGGGTTTCGAACAAACGCTCCACAAATCATAATTCTTAGCAAGTTCAAACACTAATAATTTTATGTTGATCCAGCAATCAACATCTTAATTAATTATATAATATTCGGTCCAGCTACCAATATTTTAATTAATATTTTATTTGGTCACGCTACCAATAATTCAACAAATGAGCAATATTTTCCCAGTTCGTCAATATTGGTTCAACTATCAATATCCAATAATTCATCACACGAGCAACATTTGCTCAGTTCATCAATATTTATCATGTTGATCCAAGTATCAATATTTATTCAAGACTATCTCCACAAACATGTCCAATCCATGAATCAGTGAGCATTCGTCAATCATGCTCAATTCAACAGAACTTAGACTCATTGTCTAAAACTAAAAAACTGACCTAATACACGCCTGCCTTGCAGAATCCACGTTCGTGAGATATCAATCACGTCACATGGGGGAATATCAATTAGGTTTTGGTATGGTAACCTACGTCTTGTGCGTTCATCCACGACGAGAAATGTGAGTAAGTCGTGCAAACGGAAGGAGTTAGAAAAGTAGTGGGTGCATGACCAGTCAAGTCTCTACATGACATAGAACTGACTTTACCACGATCTCCCACTTTCCCACTCTTTCACTCAAGAAACTATCACACTTACTGAGATCAATGTGTTCGCTATTCTGACAATATAAATAAGTCTCTGAATCCATGATTGAAAAAGAGGACAGAAAATCCACGAGATATTGAATAGACAATCCATTGTCTAACCTAGAATCATCGTGTGAGCAAGATTCTCTTAATCATTCGAAACTTATTTACATAAACTTGCAGAAACCTTCAACACATCCACAATCCTTGATCATCATTGATCCCACAATTCTCAGCTTCCCTCCTACAGATCAACCCATCTCCCTCTTTGTGACCGAATTGATTCTGGAACGACCATTGACTTAGTTTAGGCTGGAGTCCTACAGATTGATCTCTCGAACTCAAAGCACTCCCATTTAGTTCACCTATTTGAGGTTAAGTAGTTTGCTCGGTTGAGGAGCCTTGTCCGCACGGTCATCTCTTCACTTTCCTAAAAACCAGCAAATCGGTTTTCCCCATCAACAAATTGGCGACCACAGCGGGAGGTTAATCTATCGGTGGCAATCTAAAATTCTCATAAAATGGTTGATCTTAGGTCCGGTTCAGTCACAAATCCTAACCCGAACAACGCTAGCACTAGAAACAATGGTGGTGCTATAGAAACTACTCCTATTTCCAACAACGGCACTGGAGATACTACTCCTCCATAAACTAACATTGGAGACAATCCTCTCTTCAGCCAGTCTCCGGAAGAAATAAGAGAAAATCCACCTACCATAGGTGATCTCATGAAGGTGCAAGAAACTCTTGCCAAGAATCTTATTGACATGGATAACAATCAGAAGGAGCTATGTAATTATCTCAAAACTCTCACTAACAAGATGTTAGAGAAAACTCAGGAGAAAGGAAAATCCAAGGAAACTGCTAATCCTGAAGTCACTTCGATCCATGTAGTAGATGATAATGAAGTGCATAAGGCTGCAGATGACCCCTTAATAAAGGAACCTACCGGTTTCATCACTCGTGAAGATCTGGAACATTTTATGGAGGATCGAGGAAAAGGAAATGCACCATTTGTCCATCGTCATCAACCTCCATACCCTACTGCTATGCAAAGAATTCCTCTCCCAAAAGGCTACACTTCTCCAATATTCACGTAGTACATCGAAACAGGGAATGCTCGAGAACACGTCTCTCGATTCCTGGAAGCACTAGGAGAGCACGAGCACAACCATATTGCCCGTCTGAAAGAATTCTAAAAATATCTGACTGGAAGAGCATACACATGGTACAACAACATTGCACCGGTGAGCATTGCTAGTTGGGTAGAAATGGTTAATGCTTTTTACAGGAAATACTTCTTTGTCCCAGAGTAGATTATTCTTTCCGACTTATGGAGAATGGCTCAAAAAAACACTGAACATCCGAACGAATAAGTGAAGAGATTCAGAATTCAAGCCTTGGATTGCCATGATCCTAATGTCACTGAATAACAATTGGTGGAATTATGATTCAATGAGATGACACCAGTCTACAGAGCCTTACTGAAAAATATCCAGTTCCATACTTTCTCAAAACTTCATTAACTCGGCTAAGCGATCAACAACTACTGCTCCAGCCTTACTGGAAAGAAGAAAAACTATCAAAATCGAGGAGCCGCGAGACACTCAAACCAGCACCAGATGCCTAGTCAATAAACAATACAATGTTCAACCTTCCATGAATGTTTCTGAAGAAAAAAAAAGAAAACATGATGCGCAGTAACATAAGAATGCTCCTCCAACGTCTCACCCTACGAAAGAACCAAGGAAGGACAACCAAACTCGAAATGCACAAATACCTACTCAACGTTATCAGAATTATCAGGAAGTACCAGACTTTCCTTTCCTTATTAAAGAGGTGATCGAGTTATTGGGAGTTTGGATCTAAGATGGTGCGATCAATTTACCTCCCGCCAGGAGAGAGCCGACAGACGAGGAAGTGGAGAATCCGCGTTACTGTCACTTTCATAGGTATGTCAGTCATCCAACCAGTGACTTCATAACTCTGAAACACATATTCAAGGAAAAGGCCGACTTAGGATAATTGGTGACTGAAGGACTATACAAGAATCCTCTCCCAATTAGAACCTTTAAGCTCTCTGAAAATCCAGTCAAAGAAGCAGTTCAATCATTGATTGAGCATGTTTACAAATTAATTTATCTGTCAAAAGCTCAAATATGGGACATGTTCACGGCTTTGAACCATATAGTGTCTGGAAAATATCTACCTATCTCAGAAGTGCTCCCTGAACCTCCAGCCACTGAAAAAGAAATGTATGACTGGGGACTTCTCACCACGGTCTACCTCAACGGAAATGAATTCAAGCGAGCGTTGGTCGATGTTGGCACTGTTGTCAATATTATCCCTTTAAAAACTCTCAGAGTTGCAGGCATCACTCGAAAATAAGCCACTCATGCTTCTATCTCAGTCAGAGACCATGAAGGAATCTCTAGGGATGCTTATGGTTACATCATTCTCAAGATGAAAAATGATTCAACCTGGGCAGAAACCAAATTTCATATAATTAGGGAAGACCCATGATATGATATGATTCTTGGACGAACATGGATTCATGATGGAAAGGTAACTGCCACACCTTTAATTGTACATTTCTATATTGAAGAAAGCTCTGATTCGGAAAAAATAGAGGATGATCCACTATTCGAACATCTAGGTAAAGTCGAAGCCTTAATGGAACTCACACAAAAACCTGAAGAGAGCGCGCATGAATTCTTCAAGAGGTTCCGTACTCAGTCAAGTCTCATTCCCCCTAATGCATCTATATTACCAACTTTAAAATATGCTACACTGGTCCGGGGACTTAGTCTTACTCACAACTTAGCTATCACCAAATGTTATGAGTGGTTAGTCTCGCCTCAGCAATATTTCACCAAGTGGTTGGACGCAGAGCCTTTCCGAATCCAGCATCTTACTAACACGGTTATTGCTAGAATAATAACTGAGCACGATAATCAATATCCTAGGTACTCTCCCTTGCATGAGTGTCCACATGTGTCGCAGGATTAGAAAACTCCACCAACATGGAATCCCACTATACGAGGAATTCCGAACCAGCAAAAGATATTCAGGGCACAAAAAACCAAGCCTAACAAATTTCATGAAGGGGATTTAGTTCTCAAGTCAACTAAGCATAATCTCCATTCCATAAGGAGCACTAACTGGGAAAGGCCTTTTATGATTGTTAAGTCAACAGTCGGAGGATATTACAAATTGGCTGACATGAAAGGCAAGACAAGTATGCCAGTGATTCACGAGAATTGGATAAAGGCTTTTGACGCATGAAGCATTCAGTGTCCCAAGGTATTTTATGTTCAAGGCATGAACTCTCGAGACACCTAACATTTTCATATTTTTAGGATTTTCTTTCACATGTATTTTCAATTCCTCAAAGAGTTTGCAATTCTTGCATTCAGTATTTGAATTCGGCAATTTATAAAAGATATTTTATTTTAAGAAAATCTCTGTCAATTCCAAGAAAGAAAATCCTCAATCATTCAAAACCAATCAAAAAGTCAAAACCAAAATAAAACCTCATATCTCTCGGAAGTTCAAGGTTCAAGAGATTATGGGAAGGAAAACTAAAGGAAGCTAGCAAAGTAAGATTTATGCTTTTCTGTATTTTCCAAGACTTGGAAGGCCGCTTTCTCCAACTCTATCTTTTCAGTCAATTCAACAATTTTGGCCATTTTCTCCACCACAGCATCACTAGTGAGAGGTATATTGTTCTCTAATGTGTCCTTGATGGTGTCGATCTTTTGACGAAGCCACTTCAAATTGAAACCAATTTCTTCAGATCTCTTCAAATTGTACTCCCAATTAAAGAGTACATCTTGAGTGACAGTAATTCTCGCCCTGGTCCAAATATCATCTATGACACGCAAGATAGCTTCTACTTGCATTGTCAAAAATTAACTGCATTTTGAATCCTTGGTGACAATAATGTGACCATAAATTTTCCATAATTTCTCATACATATCAAAATACCCTATGGGAACGCTAAATCCACCAACTGATGTGTGATATGGGAGTGAAACACTGAATGGAGGCTCACAAATAATCCATGCATTAGGGTATTCATGCACTATTATGCGGTTCTCAATTATTGGAGAAGCTTCAACAATTATGGGAGCGGTTTCTTCTGTCGATGAGGCAGTTTCTTCCATTCTGGGTCCAGTTTCTTCTATCTCTAAAGTAACGATGATTTGAGATTCATTCTTAAATTAAGTGGAAACATTCTCATGGCATTGAGGTGCAAATATGGTAACATCATCAACTCGATTCACCATATGATTTGAATAATTATTCTCAACTTCGGCATTTGATACCCTATACGAAGATTACATGAGATTAGTGCGATTCAATCATGGAAACCAAAGGCAATAATAAAATCCAGCGTGTAAGTGAACTAACACTATATAATTTCTTTACTATACATCCAAGACAAGAGCAAATAGTGTGGAAGTCATAAAACACGTTTTTCAACAAGCTCGCCTGAAGATATTTTATACTACCCTGTATAAAACGATGAACTGGGAGAAATTAGTAAGGAATCTAAGTTTGAATCATATACTAGTCTCTTTGTATGGATGTTCTTTACAATATATCAAAATTTCATGGCAATCGGATAATCGAGCAAAAAGATGTGGTCAAAACATTGGACTACATGCCAGCTGAAATATTTCTGAAGGTCTCCTAGAAGTTTACTGTTTCGCTGATTTCGGCCCCTAAACGTGCTCAAAACTCTGATATATTCCTCAATAAATCTTGGAAATCTCTTGGGCATAAGAATGCATGGGTATATTGCGAAAATCGGACATCAAATGAAGATTTTATGGCATTTTTTTCTAAAAGACTAAGTTCTGAATTTTCTGGTGACGTATTTCACTAATTTTTTTTCTTTCATTCGTGTGGATTCTCATTTATTCATTCACAAATCAGAAATATTATACTTCTACGAAGAGAATACGAGATGGATACTTACTTGAGGGACTTCTAAGTTGTTCGAAGGAATGATATGGTTGGCGTCAACGTTGGGAGCACCATGGCCCTCATTCGGTCCTGATTCTTGAGTATTCCCTTTCTCGCCACCATTCGAATACGGATGAACGACACGGCCATGTTGGTCTTCCACAACAATGTTCTCCTGGATATATCAGCAATAATAATTATTATTTATTTCAAGAAGTATCATGATTGATTATACGAAGGAGTACTTACATCAACTTCATTTTCATCGCTGGACTCATGAGATGTTAGCTAAGCAAGACGAAGACCGTCAATGCTTGATGGAGCGAAATTCTGGAGAAATAACAAACATTGGTTTCATGATCCTAATTATGCGGACAAGGAAAAAGTCATGAAGGGATATTAACAACTCACCAAAGAAACGACTGGGAACTGCACGTTATTCGGTATCATCCAGTAATTCCTCTTACTTATGCATTCTCCACTCTGGGGACTTTCTTTCACTTCTGAGAAATCTAATTGAATTAGAGATCTCACAGCACGATCGTTCTATAATAAAATCAATAAAACAATTAATATGTGGTTATCATCCATTTACCGAAATCATAATTAAAATATTTACATGTGAACATTCTGGAGGCGTTTTCCTTTTATCACCACTAGAAAGATATCTCAACCTTGGTCGAGCAGAAGTCATGTCAGGAGAAGGAAACTCTCGTACAAGAGACTTAACATCCATTGCAAACTTATGCAAGCGCTCAAGTTGTTGATGCCAGAAGTCTACATAACCCGGAGTTACGTAGGTAGCTCGGTCAAAGCACGGAAACAAGTAATCAGTTCCTTCCACATGCGTGCAATATAAATGAGCCTTCAAATATTCAACCGATGGCTTATTCATTCGATGACCTAGAGCACTGATAGACACATTTTTGTGTCTAAGTTGTCCTCAGTTTTCTGTATTGTTGGTCCTCAATTTTGTACTTATTAAGGTGTTTTGTGTGTTTGTAGGTATTTTTGGGAAATAAACATTTTTGGAGAATTCAGCTCGAAAAGTTTATAAAAGCACCCCCGGACGACACTTGCTAAACAGAATCTCCTTTGGATAAGGGGTACTCAATTATTAAGGGGCACCTCTTTCGATAAGGGCCACTTTATTTATTATAAACACCCCCAGGGCGCCAACTGTTATCAGCACCCATACTCTGGATAGGGGGACACCATCTTCTTCCACGTTTGAAAGACAGAATTTAGCGGGAAAAGAATAACTCCACCTGCGTACTTACAGTTTTAATTTATTTGGTGATTTTTGGGAGACATTCTCGTGAGATTTGCTTAGGTCCCTCCTGTTACACTTAAACAGGGAAGGTATGAGTCATAGGTTCAAGAAATGAAATATATTTTCGATGATTTGAGAAAACAGAGAAGGTGGAGTATTCTCGGGTTTGCTTGAGGTTATGTGTGAGTTACGTGGATATATATTCACTGCAAGAGTTTGACTAAATCCTAGAGAGTTTTACGCCTTATTTGAGTGTGTCAGCATCAATCGTAAACGTGCCAGAGTTAAAATAAGGAAGAAATCCAGTGACTTGCATGGAGAATATTCTTGAGTAATTGTTGAGATTATTTGGAGTTATGAAGATTTGTTCTCGGTTCAAACGAGTATATAAAGAGTGGTTGGAGTTCATAGAAGGGGATGGAGAGTTAGGGAGAGGTACAAAGCATCAACAGATTGAGAAAATCAAGTTACATAATTATTTTCTGCTGCTGCACCAAGAACACGAAGAACATAAGACGCACACCAACAGTCGTATTTGCTACAGTGAAAATGACAACGGCTTGGCAGTCGTATATGCTACAGTTTCAGTGACAGTAACCTTTTATCGTTCTCTGTAACAATGTTTTGCAACAATTATAAGCGTTGCAAACACCCGGTTTTAACCATTTTCTCTATATTTGATATTTGTAAACACCTATTTGAGCAATGAAAAATTCCTTTGAGTGTGTTTTTACCATGCGGGTCTAGAACCCATCACTGGGACGACGGAGGAAGCTGGTTTTTCACCCATGTGGTAATTAAATTAATTCTTTTATAACTATTTGCATAGAATATAATTGTTTTATGATTTTTATTAATTATTTGTTATTTTGTCTGATGTCGCATGCTTAGTTTTAATTACTTTTGATGCGTCATTCTCACAACTTACAACTAATGTTTTATGAAATCTACGTTGGCAAAGAATAGAGTTAATATTTCTTTTATTTTGAGCTATAATTGCATAAAATTAATTTCTGAACCACTTAAATACGAAAAAATAGTGAAATCCTGAGTCCTAGTAACTCTCTTCATCATGTGACAATATTTGTATATATTTTAGTTTATTAATTCTTAAAATCAATCTCATCAAGTCCGAGTGAACGACAACCTTACTTACCACTATTAAAATTCGATCAATTTTTGGCGCCGCCGACGCGAACTTGTGTATAGATTTTTTTTTAGGTTTTACTTTTATTTTTATTTTTATTATTTTTGTTCTTTTTTATGCGTTTTGGTATTTCTGTTTGCTTTCAGATTCGGAGCTAAGCTAAAGAAAAAGAGAAAGTGTTGAAAAGAAAGGCAAAGCCCAAGAAAGAAAGAAAAGAGAAATCCAAAAGGAGTGAAGAAAAATATTTTTGTATATAGTTTTTATTTTATTTTTATTTTATTTTGTAATTTTAGAAACTGTATTTAGGGTTTTATTTTTTGTAATCTTTTATTTTTGGACATTTTATTTTTTTTTAATTTTTGGACATTGGACTTTATTTTTAAAACCCTAAGGAAGGGTTATTTTAAATATAAACTACACATGGAAGGACGACGGTTACGATACTGTCTCGGCCCCTCGGGTTCGTACATGACATAGGAGTCGTGGCCTGATTCGACTTCAACGGTTCATCCCCCGTCTAGAACGGGAGGTAAGAATTCTAAACACCCGTGAATCCCCTGTCAGCGGGTTTACTGGATGATTTTGTATGCATATATGTTGAGGTCTTAAATACGGCTGCTTTAATTTCCTAGTAAAGGGCAAGGACTGGCCATACAAGATAAGGGTTCGGATTTCATCACCGTTCTCTTCTTGCCCTCCTTAGGAAAACGATACCAAATGCGAACCTAAGCTTAAAATACTGACTAGAACGAGACCGATAGGGTAACGAGCTTAATAGTAAAGTCATTCGAAAAATATTGGTTACTCTTTTAAGCATACTTCGAAGTTCATGATGGTTTCTGTGAGTTGAATGCGTGATTGCGCTTCCTTGTAATGCCGGTAAGGCCTTGGGTATCAAAGCTAAACTAAGCTTCCCTCGCCTCTATTCAACTTACTTTGACTCGGATTGATTCCAGAGGGGTTTGCTTAAATTGTAACGAATTCCCTTTCGAAGGATTAAAAGTTGGTCTAGAAACAATCTAAGTTGAGCCATCATGCTTTTTGTTTGCTAGAAATCAGTAGGTTTGTTGTGGTCGAGTCAGCCTTGTTTGTGCTTGTGTAGAATTCCCTTGCAGTTAGGATGTCAAACTGGTATTATAACAACCAATACAATGATTATCCAACTTATTTTCAAAATGGACATTACTTTGATCATAATGTGAATAGTGGTTGGGAACATCAAACTTTTAAAGGTTATGGTACATACCATGGTGAGCCCAATTACTATTCGCACACCCACCAGTCATATGAGCAAAATAATCCCTCTATTTCTCTAGAAGAGGCTCTCAAGAGTTATACCTTATTTGTGAAAGAAACCTGTAACATTCTTCCAAACGAGCAGTCAACAAAGATGTCTCTAGAAGAGACTCTTAAGCAATTTCCTGAGAGTACAAATAGGATTGTCGAAAAACTTGCTCAAAATAATCTTAAATATAGTGTTTCCAATAATACCCTTGTAAATGAGGATAGCTATTTACACAATCAAAATGACGATGATAAGATTGGTAACACTACTTGTTTAGATGAGGTTCAACCATTTTCATATTATTACAATGATGATTATGATGAGGATAGTGTTGATGAAGAATTTGAAATAAGTAGGCATAGTGATCAGGAATTTGTTACTCCAATTGAGCTTAAAAATGATAATGTTTCTAATTCAAATCCAAATAATTTTAATAATTATTCACCTATTCAAAAGGACGAGGATTTGACTAGAGATACCACCGTTTTAGACGATGTAGCATTCCCTTTTGATTAACGAAGTCAATGATGGTTTAGAGGAACGAGTATATTTTGAGTCTAACGATTTAAAAACTACAGTCTTAGATGAACACGTAGAGCTTTTAAATGTGAGTGAGGATGCATCACCTGAGCATAACCTACAAGAAGCAATTGACCATTTTCAGGATTCTGATGATCTAGAAATTAGGGAAATTGTAGCTAGTCTATCTAGAGACACCCAAAATTCTAAGTTTGGGGGTGATTATCATTCTCCATGTGCCTTACCTTTAGGTCTTATAGAGGTCCCTCACTTGGGACTTGATATATGTTCCTCAACCATTGTTCCAGATTACCTTCATACTAGATCTCCTGAACCTAGTGATGCCCATAAAGAAGTTCAGTTGTTAGAAACCCATCCTCTAGTTGATGTGGTTTACCCAGACTATGAAACCCAGATTGACTTTGTTTTCCCACCAAATATTTTTCTTTCAAATATGGGAACGTATGAGTTTGAAATGTGTCAGTTATTAAGTTTTGAGACTAAGCCTAAGTACTTTAGGAGAATAGAATCGACACATTTGCTTAAAATTGACCAACACTTTCATTATGGTCAGCTGTGTGAGTCAAATCTAATTGACTTAGAGGATCTCCAGTTATTCAGGTGTTATGTGCTTCTAAGTTCTTAGTTGAGTATTTCCAGACTCTATAACCTGATCTTCAGGATCCTGCCTTTGAGGAAATCCATCCGATCAAAACTTTTTATCTAGACCCTTTTATAGAGCCCGAACCATAACTAGATATAGTTGTCTTAAACAATTTTTTTTATAAGGGTGTGTTGGATATCTTCCTGGTCTGTTGCATTCTCCTATTCTTGTGGGTAACACTTTTTGATCCAGATGACCCATAGTTATTCTGGCTACTGCTATATGATTCTATGAGGTGACTAATTCTTCCATTGTCTGGTTAAAGACTTTAAACTTAACACTTCTTGGAAGGTAACCCATGCTCATGCAACACGGTAATATCTTTCCTTACTATTTTCTTCAAGTGGTAACAGTTTCTCCTTGTTCATGCTTTTAAATTTCATCTTTAGAACATTGAGGACAATGTTAGATTTAAGTTTAGGGGTATGGGAGAAACCTTTTAGTTGCAGTATAAATAAATAAACTCCAAAGCCTAGAAATTTATGCCTATTAAGGTTGGCACTAACCAATCTAAGTGGATGGGAACATCTTGGTTGTAGGAGTTGAGGAACCAATCTGAATAGATGGAAACATCTATAGAGTCTATTCATAAAAGCACAGAGCTCAGGTGTTAGAAAACAAAACATGGTATTTTCGGCATATCTCGTTGAATCATGTTCACTTTTGTTTTTATTTTATTTTTAAATATGTTTCTAAGTGGGGCACAAGATTCAAGTTGTTACCATTGCTAGGTGAAATAGAGTGATTGAGATACCACCCAAAAAAAAAAGAAAAAAAAAAGAGAAGAAATTGAGACCAGACCATCAGACCAACCGGAATAAATTCAATAAAGTCGACCAATGGTGCCCTTGTATATGCCAGTTTTGTTGACCTAGAGTTAGGATTATCGACCGCTGGTGCCCTTGTATATGCCAGTTGTGTTGATATTAGTCAGACCGGTATCTAAGTACATTAGGATAGGTTTACCTTGGCAGAGGCCTTCATACAGATATGGGAAACACCGTTCACCTTAGTCAATATCAAAATCATCTACGTTTTTTTCTCTCAACATACATCTTCTTAATCTTTCCATGTGATTGGTTGACTCCGGTTATGATGTCCAGAAACTATCTAAGTAGAGATCTGTCACTTATGTATGAATTTTAGTATGCTTGAGTGCAAACTCGTGTACAACAATTAGAATTTCGCATCAGGGTACTTCCTCCTATAGTCAATGATTGTATGCCAACCAAGGAGGTTCTTTAGTACCTTCCAAAGTTCTGCGTTGATAACTAGGGTCTGAAGTAATGGTTTTGTGGGTACACCTCTGGTAAACCCTCCTGAGATTAACTCAGTTGCTGGGGACACCTAGTGAGTTAGAATTTTATTTTCTAGATTAGATTTGCTTGAGGACTAGCAAATAATAAGTTTGGGGGTATTTGATAGACACGTTTTTTGTGTCTAAGTTGTCCTCAATTTTATGTATTGTTGGTCCTCAATTTTGTACTTATTAAGGTGTTTTGTGTGTTTGTAGGTATTTTTGGGTATTTTTGGGAAATAAACATTTTCGGAAAATTCAGCTCGAAAAGTTGATAAAATCACCCCCGGACGACACTTGCTAAACAGACTCTCCTTTGGATAAGGGGTACTCAATTATTAAGGGGTACCTCTTTCGATAAGGGCCACTTTATTTATTATACACACCCTAGGGTTCCAACTGTTATCAGCACCCATACTCTGGATAGGGGGACACCATCTTCTTCCACGTTTGAAAGACATAATTTGGCGGGAAAAGAATAACTCCACCCGTGTACTTCCATTTTTAATTTATTTCGTGATTTTTGGGAGATATTCTCGTGAGATTTGCTAGGGTACCTCCTGTTACACTTAAACAGAGAAGGTATGAGTCATAGGTTCGAGAAAGGAAATATATTTTCGATGATTTGAGAAAACAGAGAATGTGGAGTATTCCTGGGTTTGTTTGAGGTTATGTGTGAGTTACGTGGATATATATTCACCGCACGAGTTTAACTAAATCCTAGAGAGTTTTACGCCTTATTTGAGTGTGTCAACATCAATCGTAAGCGTGCCGAAGTTAAAATAAGGAAGAAATCCCGTGACTTGCATGAAGAATATTCTTGAGTAATTGCCGAGATTATTTGGAGTTATGAAGATTTGTTCTCAGTTCAAACGAGTATATAAAGAGTGGTCGGAGTTCATAGAAGGGGATCAAGAGTTAGGGAGAGGCACAAAGCATCAACAGTTCGAGAAAATCAAGTTACAGAATTATTTTCTGATGCTGCTGCACCAAGAACACGAAGAGCATAAGACGCACACCAACAGTCGTATTTGCTACAGAGAAAACGACAACGGCTTGGCAGTCGTATATGCTACAGTTTCAGTGACAATAACCTTTTATCGTTCTTTGTAACAGTGGTTTGCAACAATTATAAGCGTTGCAAACACCCGGTTTTAACCATTTTCTCTATATTTGATCTTTGTAAACACCTATTTGAGCAATGAAAAATTACTTTGAGTGTGTTTTCACCATGCTGGTCTAGAAGCCATCACTGGGACGACGGAGGATTTTTTTTTTTCACCCATGTGGTAACTAAATTAATTCTTTTATAACTATTTGCATATAATTTAATTGTTTTATGATTTTTATTAATTATTTGTTATTTTGTATGATGTCGCATGCTTAGTTTTAATTACTTTTGATGCGTCATGCTCACAACTTACAACTAATGTTTTATGAAGTCTACTTTGGCAAAGAAAAGAGTTAATATTTCTTTTATTTTGACCTATAATTGCATAGGATTAATTTCTGAACCACTTAAATACGAAAAAACAGTGAAATCCGGAGTCCTAGTAACTCTCTTCATCCTGTGATAATATTTGTATATATTTTAGTTTATTAATTCTTAAAATCAATCTCATCAAGTCCGAGTGAACGACAACCTTACTTACCACTATTAAAATTCGATCAAGCACGCTGGTCGAAACCCATTTGTCGAGCTGCTCTGTCAATGTTATATTCTTCCACCTAGAATTTTCCATGCATTACTGACACCAAGTAACCATGGGTGCAACTCAATATAAAATTTTTCTCTCCATCACTCAGACCAGAGCCAGATTTCAACGTGGTATATTCTTCAGTAGTATTGAAAGTGATCAATTGTGAGAAGAGAGAAGGAACTGACACCCAGGGGAGAAAATTGAACTCAGACTCGATGTCTAAAATACTAGTGAGGCGTGTCTTGTGCCGTGGCTGCATTGTAGACCAACGCAAAATACTGACATTATGTTTCTCGAGGAAAGCATGACAAGTGTCAAAATTGGGTCCTTGCAAGACGCTACGAGGAATCGGAGCATAATTCTCAAGGTGCTCCCACATCAAAGTTTGGAGGAACATGGTATTAGCATATGTTTCAATCTTCATAAAGCCGTTGGAGATGCTGGAATCTATGACTAAGGAGTCTAAATTGGAAAACAGTGAACCCAAAAACAGACTACCGATAGGAAGTTTCTCACCCTTAGCCATCTTTATGGCAAAAGGAATCACAAACGGCTTCAACAAATGTCCATTATCTTTAAGAATGTCTCTTGAGAGCCACAAGCATAAAAAAGCAGCAATGGTTAAGGGACCATCAACAGGTTCTTCAGGAACTCCATCTCTTAGCCACCAGTGCTTCAACCATTGAGCGTAGAAGATTTTGTGCGACTTGTTGAAATCATGCATTGTAGTCTCCAATACGTCAGACATTACCGTCTCCTCTAATGAGAGTTCTCCAGGAAAGTTACCAGTAACTGGGAGATGCAATAAAGCGACTACATCTTCCAAAGTGATGATGAATTTTCCCCATCTTCATATGAAGGTATGAATAGGAATGCACCAACAAGCAAGCAAAGACACGATACCCTGGTATATCGTGATGAATGATTAAATTCCCAGCTGCTTGAATAGCTCGTGTCACCTGTGCACGATATAGCATGGTCCTTACGCGACTATGACCCAACATATGTCTTGCCCATCCGGAGAAATGTGTCAGAGGGAATTCCACATGTGAATCCAAATAGTATTTTCCATGCAAACAAAACCAAGTTATTGCTTGAGGAGACACCAATTTGTTCTGAGTAGTACTCCTGGGATTTATGAGCAGCCGAAACGAGGAAACTGAGGGATGCTTTTCGGGTTTATACTGAAACACAAAGAATTCATCATCAGTATTTGGGATGTTCTTAGTTTTAAAATTTTCTTCTTCCCTAGAAGTCCCGGAATCATCATTTATGGAAGAGTTATCATATCTGGTGGAAGACTCCGTAGAAACATCCTCTCTGGAAACATCGTCTTCAGAAGCACTACCATGGGAATCAGTCATCTCTGGGAAGTTTTTGCGACATCCATACAACAAATTTCATCAACGCAATGGAATTAAAGTACAACAGAGTAATTAGAATGCTCACATCAACGTCTACAAAAATGGTAATCCCCAACTCTTACCTATTTACGGTTTCATGAACTTAGTGATAATAACGTAAAAATCTCGAAAATCTTGCTCGCTCCTTCAAACCTGCAAAGACGAGCAACACCCATTACTTAAAAGTCTGACACCTGAATTTTCACGAAATTATGAATAATTCACATAACCCTTCATGTGAACATTCACTGATTTTTTGCTGTGTGTACATACAATATGAAATCACAAATTCATGGAAACATTGTTTACTTTCAACAATTACTCAAAAATTAAAATTTTATTTCTTTAACAAAATTCTTTTTTAAACTCACGCACAAAAAAAAATAAAAAATTACGTGAGTTATTATTCAAAAATAATAATAATCTTGTTTTGCTCAAACGAGCGTTTGTCTATAAAACGAGGGTCTTTCCTATTTTTGTAAAGGTCCATATATTCCAAATAAAATTTTGAAAGTTCACAAACAAAATTTTATCATGAAGAGCGAGTCTATTTCAAAAATATCTTAGGATTATTGTTTATTACTTTAACTACGAATGAATATACGTTTTCTAAAGGTGTTTGTGTGAAAGTTCATGCTTTGAAAGTAAAATTTTGATTTCATGAAACCTCATAAACAAATATTTATCTACTGTAACTAAATCATGTCTATTCAAGGATTCATGTATCTCTTTCATATTAGGGATTATTGCTCGTTTATTAAACTAACGAACAAACGGGCATATGTTTTCTAAAACAAATTTTCATGAAACTTACGCATACATGAACACATGGAATTTTATTTTGAACAACTGAACTTTTTTTTTTAAAGTTTCGAGCTTACCTGGTCGGCACCGACCGGAATTTGATCGGACGATGATCGGTGACGGTTGTTTCCGGCTAAAATTCTCCCCCTCCTGCTGCTCACGTGAAAGTGGTGAAGAAAGGGAGGTGGTTGGTCAATATTTGTTAAAAAAAATAATTAGGGTCTCTTCCCTTTTATATCAATTTTATTTCCAAAACCTAATAAAAGACGATTTCCTTTTTTGGGCTCGAGCCTGCAAACATTAAACCGACCAAAACCGGACGTCCGATTGTCCAAATCAGCGGTGCTTCATCTCTCCGTGCTCACGGGATGACGCTCTATCATAGTATTAGGGTACGTCCTTACATAAGCATTTGCTCGTACATGACACAATTGGGGCAAATCGAGGATTCTGAAAATACCTTTGTACGATCGAGTTCAACCGCTTATCTCGTCGGTTAGAAAATAACCGTCTAATGCTTAATGCGGAACATGAGTGTCCCTCACTAAGCAGGGAACTTAATGTTGATGGTGGATTTTCAACAAAGGTCAAAATCGTAAAATCATGATATTTCATGTTTCTAACCCGACTTCAGGAACGCATGTGAAGATTCATATTTTACGATCCGAGAACCGTTTCACGATCTCTGATCGAGTTCCTCATAGATCCATGATGTATATGCTTCTCGAAAGGCCTTCCACTAGCTGAGCGTTCGATGAAACGCATTTCATCGCGACCTCTATGTAGAATAACATGATTGGGCGATCCACCTACATAATTATTTGTTGAGAGGGCTTAACGCCTTCAGGACGTCGGCGATACTCGTTGTTCCCTGACTACATAGAGAGACCGTGTATAGATTCAGGCGGCTCTCCTACATAATTGTTTGTTAAGGGGGCTAAACGCCTTCAAGACATCAACGTTGTATGTTTTTCCCTGACAATACACCTTTCAGGACGAGTATGATGCTTCAACTATATCATATATCAATTCTACAATAGATTAATTCTACCGTGACATTCGCCACTGAATTTCTAGAAAATAATCTATTTTTATCTTATTACTCCGTTCTATGGATATCCCAGCTGATTCCATAGACTAGTAATAGATAACCATTTTATCTCATTACTCCGTTCCATGAATTCTCCGACTGGATTCATGGATTAGTAATAGATGCACAATTCATAATTATTGCTCCGTTTCATAAATTATTCTCTACAGAATTTCATGAATTAGTAATAATTGTTCAACAATCGGGCATCTGGACTATCACCGAGTAAGCCCCAATAAAATGGTGCAAGTGTAATCAACATTGATGCACGAACGAGCACCCAAATGCACGAGCGATCATTCAAAAATATGGACAAACAAGGAATCCTACACAAAACATGAGAGATAAAATAATACTAAAAATAGAAAAGAGGTGCCAAGGGACCAGGCCCACCGGCCGGCCCCCCACGCCCTCTTCCTTCCTTTATTTTTCTTATTTTATTTATTTTCATGAACTCATGAAAACTCCTTCATTCAAGCAACTTTCCTTGTTTGAGCAAAACTCACGGTTTCTCCATATTTTCATGGTTTCATGAAAAATAATAAAATAGGGAAAGCTGTCGTGGGACCGGGCTACCTAGCCGTCCGGCCATCCCCTAGCCGTGGCCGGTCCCACACCTTGCAATCATTGTTTTCATAATTATTTATTTCCTCCATCTCATGAAACTCCTCCGTTAGAGAAAAAATCATGGTTTCTTCATATTTTCTCAAATATTGCTCAAACCATGAAAAAAGCCAAAAAAGTCAATTGGTCTCATGACCGACTAGGCTTTCACGAAAATATTATTATTATTTTAATATTCTCAAAATATTGATCAAACGACTAGACTTTAAATTGAGCGTCCGTAAGAGATTTCACTTAATTATATTACTCTCCTCTCCGAAAGGCGGCTTCACCAGTAACAATACAACAGAAGAAGTTTACTATCACGAAGGATTAGTTTGATAGAAATGCAAACTCAAAGTATTTATAGACAAGGAAGTTTGGACATCAAGGAATTTCCAAAACCGAAAATATTCTCAAGATATTCTTCCATATTAACCCAAATTCGGTTTTTATAATTCCTGTGAATGCATTGTCCAAAAATAATGATCGAAATCTCCTTGGAAAATCTTTAACTAGCAAATGCACATTACTAATTCTTATTTTCCATATATAATTAAAAACCTTAATTAAAAGATTCTTAAATTATTTAAATTCGATCTTGGGATTTACTTCCTTCTTAGCTATTAAGGAATATCTTTGAACAATAAAAGAATACACATTAATGCGCGTGTTCAAAGTGTGTAGACATCTTACTCTTGCAAGTCCTTTTTCATACTTACTCACTTGAAACCGATTTACCACACTTCCAAACAAGTTTAGAATTGGGTCATCTGACTTTCAAGAACTATGTGATTGATCAAGTAACACTCAATCAAAAACCATGGGTGTAACGGTTCTACCAAATCAAGTTTCGGTTCTACCTCCATGTGAGTATTGTGCATAGTCACACTAGCTTACCAAAATTCGGCTGATTAGGTACTAGGATCGGTTCCCCACATATATTTGGTATCAAACTTGTATGCACTGCATATGTCCATAGGATCGTTTCCCCCTTGCCTAAAAACATGTTGCACATGTTCATAGGATCGATTCCCCTTCATTCTATAAACCTTGATGCACCTCATACAAGGATCGGTTCCCCCTTGTGATGTACTGCGCCTCTTCATAGGATCGGTTCCCCTCTCCCAAATTTGGTCAGACACTCACAAACCCAATCATACCCCAGGTGATTACTTAAGATCGATTTCACTAATAAAAGTCATACCAATACATAAGTCAGGCCTCATGTGAATATTTTTACCAAGAACACAAACAAGTCATGAGCGGTTATACTAATCACACATATTGGTCGTTTATAAGATTTGCAATAAAGAACATCCCCAATAACGCCTGGCGATTTCCTTTTCGGTTCACAACACATATCATGAACTTACTTCCTTAAAACACATGTAAAAACATTGTTTCCTAGGATGAAATCCTCACCTCA
The DNA here is from genome assembly GCA_023529315.1 of Papaver bracteatum. Taxonomy (NCBI): domain Eukaryota; kingdom Viridiplantae; phylum Streptophyta; class Magnoliopsida; order Ranunculales; family Papaveraceae; genus Papaver; species Papaver bracteatum. The sequence goes on along the minus strand of JAJJWX010003277.1, from coordinate 318,049 downwards.
TACCAATACATAATCACAATAGCATTCATACGATTATGTCGATGTCTTATATACAAAGTTTAATGGTTAAGCAAGAAACTTCATATTGTATTCCTTAATACTATGTCTATCTAGAGTGTTTATGCTTCGCAGTTTTATGTTTTCAATATGCACGACTTGAAAGATACGCTAGGGAATGAAACAGTTCAAGTCAAGTATCACTAACCTCAAATAGAAGATGATGTTGTGGTTGTAGCTCCGTACTTCTTCACTTCTTCAAGTCTTCGCAATACTTGTAATGTCTCACCTAATAATTTCAAGCTAACCTATATGAAGTTGACTCTAGTACATTTAACTCAGGCGACTCTTAAATGAGTATTGGTTCACTAAAATATGACAACCAAACTTGACATACCAACGTTTGGTGGGTTCAACCGAGCTATGCTCTAACACACTCTTATAATTTTGACCGAATTTGCTCAATTGCTCATATTGGGTCCAAACTCTTTCCAACCAACTTGGAATTTGCTCAAACGACTATTAGCTGGTCCACGACCACCAAGGGCTCTTGGTCGGTCCCTCACTCCTCCATAAATTAGATTTTATTACCTAATGCTCATACGAGCACTATTTTAATAAATGGTGAAACTGGCATTTGATCATTCTTTCACCAACCGGTCAACTAAGGACTCTAGTGCATGATCGCTCGAGCACTTGGGCCCCCCACATGGTCGTCCATCATCCCATGTGGTCGGTCCCTCCTTCACTAAGTAACCTATTTTCAGTAATTCATCAATTGACAAACAATTGATAAAAAAAATAGGGTTTCGAACAAAGGCTCCATAAATTATAATTCTGAGCAAGTTCAAACACTAATAATTTTATGTTGATCCAGCAATCAACATCTTAATTAATTATATAATATTCGGTCCAACTACCAATATTTTAAGTAATATTTTATTTGGTCACGCTACCAAAAATTCAACAAATGAGCAATATTTTCTCAGTTCGTCAATATTGGTTCAACTATCAATATCCAATAATTCATCACACGAGCAACATTTGCTTAGTTCATCAATATTCATCATGTTGATCCAATTATCAATATTTATTCAAGAACATCTCAACAGACATGTTCAATCCATGAATCACTGAGCATTCGTCAATCATGCTCAATTCAACAAAACTTAGACTCATTGTCTAAAACTCAAAAACTGACCTAATACACGTCTTCCTTGCAGAATCCACGTTCTTGAGACATCAATCACATCACATGGGGGGATATCAATTAGGGTTTTGGTCTGGCGGCTTACGGCACGTGTATTCATCCACGACGAGAAATGTGAGTAAGTCGTGCAAACGGTTGAAGGAGTTAGCAAAGTAGTGGGTGCACGATCAGTCAAGTCTCCACACGACATGGAACTGAATTTACTACGATCTCCCACTTTCCCACTTTTTCACTCAAGAAACCATCACACTTACTGGGATCAATGTGTTCACTATTCTGACAATATAAATAAGTCTCTGAATCCATGATTGAAAAAGAGGACAGGAAATCCACGAGATATTGAACAGACAATACATCGTCTAACCAAGAATCATCGTGTGAGCAACACTCTCTCAATCATTTGAAACTTATTTGCAAAAACTTGCAGAAACCTTCAACACATCCACAATCCTTTATCATCATTGATCCCACAATTCTCGGCTTCCCTCCTACAGATCAACCCATCTCCCTCTTTGTGACTGAATTGACTCTGAAACGACCATTGACTTGGTTTAGGCTGGAGTCCTACATATTGATCTCTCGAACTCAAAGCACTCTCGTGCAGTGCACCTGTTTGAGGTTAAGCAGTTTGCTCGGTTGAGGAGTCTCGCCCGGACGGTCGTCTCTTCACTTCCCTAAAAACCAATAAATCGTTTTTCCCCATTAACATGTGTTTAATTTTTCCTGATTCCAGTTATGAAAGATCAGATCAATAATTCGTTATACATGCATCGGGGATTATTATTTTTCTTGATTATAAGCTTTTACGAGTGAAATGACATTATTTCAACAACAAAATAAAATGAAATGACGTTTTAATTTAAACAAAGTCAAAAGTCAAGGGGACATAGAATATTAGTCTCTTCATTGCTATTAGTTTAATTTTCTCCATGATACCACATCAAAAATTCAAACTTGTTTAATTTCCTATAATTCGTCGAGTTTCAAATCCACGTGCTTCTGCCTTCTACATGCAGACGTGGGAAATTGAGATTAGCTGCCCGAGCCATATATTATTATTTTTTTTTCGAAGGAATGAGGAGCATGAATGCCCCAAACTTCATTGATAATAAGATATAATTATATAATATTCAATTATACCCATAAATCGAAATACATTATTAATACAATAATTTTGAACAAAAATAAATCCCAAACAAAATTATGTACTAAATGTATGTAAATTAATAGGGGAATTGAAATCTTCTAATGGTTTATCACCATTTTGTTGGCTCTCCGAGAACATAAGATGCTTCCATTACTACTTCCTAAAAAGATAACTGTTTATGTTTTAAGAGATAAAGTTGCATATCAAAATAAGAAGAGAGAAATTGGAAAAAGAAGGATAATAACAATAATCTAGATTATCCAATCATAAACCGACGTAGAATGTTGGGTTGTCATCATCGTGTAAGCCAATACGCTAAAGTCGATATAAGGTTGAAACTTGAAACTGCGAACATGCAAAATAGAGATTTTTGGTGTAGCTCATTTTCTTATTTATCTCTTTAGATAAACAATAAGGCTCATTCTTTTCCTTTTGTATTACTTTCAAGTTTTATACTACTAATTATCTCCATGATCAAAGGTTTGATTTTTCAGCAACTATAATATCAACCTAATTTGAAGGAGAACCTGATTTTTTAACATTTGTTTTTTATATGAAAGGGAAAGAAGAAATGTATTCTCGGCGTATCATCCATTGTAGCTTCGTCACCGTTGGGCAAGGTAAGCTGGTCAAAACAAGGACTAAATGATGATATCGTAGAAATAATGTCCAATTCAATTATGGGTTTTGTTATTTTGTGCATCCATGTACAAGATAACACACAATTATTACATCGGGGAGGTGCAAAAACAAATAAAAAAATAGGAAAGATGGTGTAAACTTGTATTGGAGAATGAAATTAACATAGATTTACCAAGTATGCATCTATCGAGAGTGAAGTTTTGCAATCTCCAATGGAAGATAAAACTCCTCTCCTATTTGGGTTTTTTGAGTTTACCCCCTAAACGAATTAGTGATTGAGCTTTCCCCCTAGATTGTTAATATTAGCAACTTCCCCCCCTAAAATATTATTTTGGTCAAAAATACCCTTTCTGAGCATGTGCAACATATAATATGTGCGCATCAATCATCACCACCATTAACTACCTTCTTCTCAACACCAAAAATGAAGACCCGGCCACTACTCATTTTTATAGAGGTCGACCATCCAGATCTATGTATCTTATTATTTTGAACGTCGGAGCAATATTTAATTGATGATGGGAATAAAGTGGCAAGAAACTAAAAGAGAGAAGCTGAGATCAAGATGGAAAGCGCATGATAAGGAATTGAGAGTGAGAAATCCATAGAATCGGTAAGACAATGTTGCTTGTCTTTTTAGACATGTACTACGTCAATAGGATTCATCCAAATCAAGCGTATGTATGCATTCGGTAATCAATAGAAATATATCCTAGTTCTAGCGTAATAAATAAGAACACTTTCCATGCTCAATTATTAATCTAAATATACATGAAAAAAGAAGAAGATCGTCTGATTAGGATAGGAAATTTTGCAAATAGACTCTTTAGCGTCACTACTTTGTGATGATTTGGAGCGTCGGACGCGAATCAAAAAATGGCAATAGTCATCATCTAAGATCAGGTTCTTGTGGTGGCGATGGTGATGAAGACAGTGGGTTCTCATCAAACCAAGGTAATAAAGCCGGTGAAATGAGTAGGTTTAAGCTATTGATGAATTCTTTCTTGAAGCCATTGAAATTCTTTTCCTTTTTATCAATTAATTGCTGAACGTAAACTTATTTACAGAATGCGTGGATTTTCTCGCTACAATGATATCCAAACCTTAAAAATCATTGGAAATGGTCGCACATGTATATTATAGAATAAGGGTATTTTTGACCGAAATGTTGTTTTAGGGGGAAATCTGTTAATACTAGTAATTTAGGGGGGAAAAGTCAATCACTAATTCGTTTAGGGGGTAAACTCAAAAACTATTCCTATTTTTTTATTTATTTTTGCACCTTTCCGATGTAATGATTGGGTAGATTCACGAGGTAACAAAAACTCTTCAATTATAACGAGAGATTAGTAGCATAGTCACCAATTAGACCTATTTATTATCCTGATTAAATGATAAATTAATTTCTAGATTAAGAGATATAATTATCGTTTTTCGAATTTTCACTAGCCACCTAGTTACTTTCCTGATCCCTGCAATCTCCATTTAATTAGCTTTAACCTTGTGATGATACACATTACCCTTTTACGTGTCGTTTACGTCTCTCTTTGTTGTTTTTTTTGTCTATATTGAATTGAATTGAAACGTTTTAGCCGCCCCCACTGTGCGCATCCACTTTAAATTTTTCTCGTGCACTTATTACATGTACCCTTTATTTATATCCGTCTATGTACACATAACCCTACCTTCATTCACTTCTTAGTCTGATCTCTTAATTTTCTGCAATACCTCCAATGGAGAATAACAATAACTCATCATCTTCTTCAATGTTCCCTTTCTCAAGTACTGCACCGTTATCGTTGGAGGATCAGGCACAATATCTTTTTTCAGCTAACGTGACCGGAGGCGGTGGATTCTTGGAGCAGTTGAAGCTAATGATGAATGGGCCGTCTAGTAATAGTGATGCTGCTGATCATGATGATTCTACCAAGAGTTGTAGCAGCGACGAGCATGGGGCGATCCATAAATTAGCAACTGCAAAAAATGATTATGATCGTGCAGAAAAATCAGTTACTACTAACACTACAAGTACCAGTACAACAACAAGTGATGATAGCCGTGGCCAAATTAAGGAGGAGAAGATCAAGAAGAAGATAAAGAAGCCCAAATATGCTTTTCAAACGAGGAGTCATGTTGATATACTTGATGATGGGTATAGATGGAGAAAGTATGGCCAAAAATCTGTCAAGAACAACCTCCATCCAAGGTTTCATTCCCTTTTAATAATCTAGTCATTTATTTCTTGATTTACTCTCTAGATCTAATTATACTAGTATAGTTAGTCCTCTTCTTCAGTTACTTGCAAAAATACATCGGACCTATGACTTCTTTTTTCGTTTTTCAGTAATGGTGGGTGTAAAAATTCATTCAAAAACTTTGTTGCTGTAATTGTGTGCAGAAGCTACTATAGATGCACGCACCAAGGGTGCAACGTAAAGAAGCAGGTCCAGCGCCTATCAAGAGATGAAGGGATTGTGGTGACAACTTATGAAGGGATGCATTCTCATCCAATCCAAAAGTCTACTGATAACTTTGAGCATATATTGAATCAAATGCAAATCTACCCTCACTTTTAGATAGATTTTTTACTTGGTCGTGCATCAATAATCGTTTCTTTTATTGTAAATTATAACGATAATCATGATTATTGTATTTAGAATACATTACAAAATGATGAAATAAATTTACATCAACAATTAAATTTATTTGTTTGCTTGTTGGTCTTGATGGAAAAGCGAACAACATACTTCAAGAAACAAACAGACAAACCGAGATACAGAATTAGCCTTTCGTTCATGGTTAAGGCAAGTAGCTCTATGGGCTAGTACGATGGCTTAGACCAATTCAAATAAAGCCCATGGATATTCAGGTAAAGCTTCATGATGCAACATCACATTTTTTTAAGAATCGTTTTTCGGGGACCGATTATTTTGGGGGGGGGGCATTATTTTTTAAGGCACCCAATCCTACAATGTTAAGAGTTGTCCTGAAAATCCTGAGATTACTAATTTGCCCCCTACTTTAATTGAAATAAACCCTAACCTAATAACCGCAATTAACTTAATCTAATACAAAAACAAAAGCATCTAACCTAGCCGCACAATTTTTTTTTTTTTTTTTTTTGAGGAAACCGTTCTCATCCCTCCTGTTCTTCTCTTCTTCCCCAATTCAATATCGTTGTCATCGATTAATCGTCGATTCATAAAATTTTGATCGTCGATTAATCAATCGAGTATAAGAATGGTTCTTCGAAAGCAAACCAAAAGACACCTAGGAAAAAGTCCCCCATTAGGACATCTAGCAAATCAGCCAAGTGAATTGGAGATTCACAAGGAAGTGGAACCAGAAGGTGAAGACAAAATCGTCCCTGAAACTTTAATGGGAAAGATCAGCAGGTATTTTGAACCAAACCCATTAGTTTTAATTTGATTTTGATTCGTTTAATTGAACAGAAATCATCAAAATAGGGTTCGAATGTAAGTTACAGTACTGAGTTTGGTTAGTAGTCGTTTCACAAAAACCCTAGTTTGTTAACCGAACTTCCTGAAAGGAAGAACACGAAGAACAGTTCGGTTGAATAGGAATTAAAACTATGTAACCGAACTTAGAGTTCGGTTGTTTCACATATTTTTCGAAAACCATCTCCTAACCGAACTTTGCCCATTTTGAAAAAAAAATTTCCTTGCAACTGAACTCTCCTAATTTAGTCACTATGTTGAGTTCTCAGTTAACCGAACTTTGTCAAATATTTTCGGTTAGTTCGCAAAATGTTTTAAAATGGTTTTCGTGACCGAACTCTATATATTACCAAAAAAAAAACAAAAACCAATGCAACCGAACTGTTCTAATTTTCCTACAATGTTGAATTCTGAGTTAACCGAACTATGTTAATTTTGTTCGGTTGTTTCGCAAATTTTTGGAAAACCACCTACTAACCGAACTCTATACATTACAATGTAACCGAACTCTTCCCTAATTTCATATAATTTGGATACATGTTGAGTTCGGTTTGTTCTCTAATAACCGAACTCATTGCTAATTGCATACATGTTGAGTCCGGTTTGTTCGCAAGAAAAATGACAAACCGAACTCTTCCCTAGTTTCCTATAATTTGGAGTTCGGTTGTTTCGCAAAATAGCTGTACCAACCGAACTCTTCCCTGGAAGAGAATTCTATTTTAGAGTTGCGTCTGATTTAGTCAATCATTTATCGGTTAAGCTACTATCTTTTGTTTTCTTGATTAGGGGCAGAGGAACAAAATCAAACCAACCTTCACTGGAAGAACTGAGAACTCCCACTCCTCGAGGCAAACGACACTTAGGTTTCAATAAGCGTGGAACCAAAAATGCTAAGTATGGATGTGGGTCATCATCGGGTGTTGTCATCCAAGATGATGTCAATAGAGATAATGTTGACAATGTAATCCAACAAGTTCATCAAGATATTGTGGAAGAGATGGGTACTCAAGAACATAATCAAGGTGGAGAAGAGGAACCACCTGAAGAAGGAGGAAATGAGGATGGAGATAAGGAAGATGGAGAGGAACAAGGAGATGACAATGATGACGGTGAAGAAGATGGAGATAAGGATGGAGATAATGAAGATGATGAATCAGATGAGGAAGAGGATGAAGAGGAGGAATAGGAAGAGGAATAATTAAAAATAGCAAAGAAAACCTAGAAAGACGCCTAAAAAGCCTTGTGTTAGATATGCATACATTCCTGATAAAACTTTGTGTTTTCCGCCAAAGAACCCAACTTATGGTACTCCAAGAGATGGAAGGGAGGTATTGATTTGCATCATGTGGCGACAAGGGATCCCCATAGACTTCATCATGTTGAAAACACACACCTCGTCCGGATTGGTTCCCCATATGTCGATCAAATTCACCTCAACCATTAACCTCTTAATGCAAGCATGTGAAACATTATAGTGGAGTCCCTTGAAAAACCGAAGGTCCTCCATTTTCTTGATGTTACCACCTTTGTCTACAATCTTTTTGTACTTCATGATGCGGTTTTTTTAAAACTTCTCTTTAAATTCTCTCAATCTCGTGGTTGAAGTAAACCTCCATAGCGTTAAACACAACCACAAAATTATCAACACATCCAAAGAGATTTTTCTTCAACCGGTGGTGAGCCGATTCTACCAAACTTGTCGCTTGATTCCCAAAGTGTTTATGGTGGTTGGTAAAAGCATAAACGAAGTGCTCTTTGTGCGGTTCCAACCATTGCTCCACCATATACGTCACAATATCCTCCGGATATGCCAATGTTCAATAAATTCGGCAAGATTTTGATTATACTCTTCTTCGGTGAGAGACCAAGTAAATGCCTCCCATTCCCCAGAGAAAGCAACCCATTTAGCGTGATTTATGGTGTATTATTTATCGAATGCCTCTTTTGCATACTCTTGTTCATCTTCTCTTTAAATGCTTTCCGCTTAGGTGGACAAAGTTGAGGCTTGTACCTATTCATCACATTGCACCATATATGAAATGTACAAAGCATATTATGTGCCAATGGGAAGACTCTCTCTATTGCGTTCATCAATGCTACTTCATTTTCCGTCAATATAACCCCGGGGATATCATCATCTCGGTAGATCGCCTTCAATTGTTATAGCGCCCAGCTATAACTTGATTATTGCTCGTCCTTTAAAATACAAAAAACAATGGTAAAAGGTGACTTCGTCGACGTACGACCAACAATGTTCAACAATGGCATCTCGTATTTGTTTGTCTTGTAAGTGCAATCCATTATAAGAACTTCATGGAAGCATTGAGAAAGTTGAACACTCTTCGGATGAGCAATGAAGAGATGAGTTATTTCTTCTCCCGGACCTACCTTCTTTTGAACCGCGTAGCCTTTCTCTTGATCCAACAAAAACAATTATTGCATGACTTTTATATCCTTCCATTCATTCCTTTTAATTGTCTCAATTTCATTGTAAATGGTGGACAAAGGTGATACGCTATCCTTGTTAACATCCTTTAATAAGTGAAGCATACCAAGTGGTGAAATATGCATTCTCCTATATTTAGCTATTTTCTCCATTTCTTGAGGAGTGAGCATTGAGCCCATTGCATGTCCTTCAAGATCCTCCGGACGAGGGTGATTGTGATGACCTACCACCTTATCCATTGATAGAACCCATCCTTTCCTTTGTTTTGAGTTACTAAAAACTATCTTGAATGGACATTTAGTTTTCTTTGAGCACGTTGTGTTCTTCCTCGTCGTCTTTCCTTTATACTCATAACCCTTCCTCTTGTGACTAGCATCCGGATCTCCACTTATCTCACAAACCATTTCAAAACGAGTTTTGCTTTCTTTTCCATTCAAAACTAATACGCACATGGCTCTCTTGGAATGCTCTCTAGCCCAATTCTTCGCATCAATAGTTTCATCAAATACCAAATCATTGACATAGTGATGGGATGTATCTTCGAACAACATATCAACCGGAGAAGGTTGATGATCCATTGGTATAGGTTGGCATTCAATCTACAAGAAATGGAACAACATCAATTGCAATCACAACAGAGTTCGGTAATAACATAATTTGATCGTGTAAACCGAACTCTAGGTTCGATTAAGAAAGCAAGATGACATGTAACCGAACACATAAAGTGTACATAGTTCGCTTACCATTTATTTTACCTAGGTCACCGAATATAACTCTGGAACTGTTGATTTTTTTTTTGGTTTGATAAGTTCAGTTAGTTATGCTCTTGGGATCAAGTTTGCGAAATAACCGAACTTATTAAACTTAGTCTACTATTATATTTTGTATAGTTCGGTTAGATAGTTAGTTTACATGCATTGTGCGAACAAACCGAACTTTGTACACTAAGTTAAATCTTAGTTTTACGTCAAGTTCGGTTTGTTAATAGTTGAGAAGCAACCGAGCTTTGTACACTAAGTAAAATCTTATTTTTACGTAAAGTTCGGTTTGTTATTGATTGCGAACAAACCGAACTTTTTACACAAAGTAAAATCTTATTTTACCTAAAGTTCGGTTGGTTAATTGGTTGCGAAACAACCGAATATTACTCTGGAATCCATCAAACTTCCATTAATATAGAGTTCGGTTACCTGCAGGTTTGGAAAAAGTAACCGAACTATACTTCCAGATTAGTTCGGTTATATGTTCTTCACATATTGTAACCGAACTACTTCAAAAATTTACATTTGGTTTGAAAATTTGGAGCAATTCAACCAACATTAGCTAAGTTTTGAGCATACTTGGAAACCCAAATGCTCTTCCTCCGGTTGTGGTTGATAAAATCCATCATTTTCATCTTGAGATTGAGATTGAGTATGGGGAAGAATACATTCACCATCTAAGAAATAACTCATATCCGGATCATTGTGAAGATTAACAAATACTCTAGGAGATGATGGAGATGAAGAATCAGATGAGCTTTCATCACTTGAATACCCAAACTTAGTGAATTGGAAATAATTTTTATTTTCCATGGGTTTCTCCTTCTTCTTCCCTAAATTTACTATCTAAAAAATTCTAATTCTTTTTTTAATAACCCATCTTTTAATTTAATCTCACTAATTATTTTTTACTTAATCAAAATGGTAGTTTAGGTATTAATAAAAAATTAATGATAAGGGCTGACCTACCCTAAATAAAAAATGGACCCCCAAATAAACAAGGGTGCCCAAAAAATGATTATTGTTTAATTGGAATAGTGGTCTTGGGATACATCATTAACTCCTTACTAGATTTGTGCTCGCGCTACATAACAAACATTTTTTTTCCCTTTTAACTTGGTGTGAGCGGGGCTTCGCCCCGCCCTGTGGAGATGCATTTTTTATTTGGTGTGCGTGGGCCTTAGCCCCGCCCCATGACAATGCATTTTTTATTTGGTATGGCGGGGCGAATACATTAAATAGGTGGAGAAGATAAGAAGGTTATTTAGTTTTTGGTACTCAGGTTTTGTCCAGCTTTTGAGTTTGGTCTAACATTTGTCCAGCTTGGCGCTTGGTATTTGGATAAAACATTGACCTTCATTGACCGTTTATGACCAGACTTTAATTAATTTTATAAAATAAAAATATTGTAAAATTCTGAGTTTACTAGTGTACCCCTGAATTTGGTCTAGGATCCAATGGTTAGAATCAAAACACTTTAGCCTACAGTCTTGAGTTACACCATCAACTAACCCTAATTCTATATTTTTCTTCCTCCATTAGCAACAACAACTGCTTATTCTTCAAACCCGACCTCCATTGGCAAAACAACAATCAAAACACATCACAATAACACTTATATAATCACAGCAATCAGACTTCAAACATACAACCGATTTTCATATTCAAAATTTTGCAATCGCAGCAATCAAATCTATTAGCCTACGGTGAGAGATCAAGAAATTCATTAATCCAAATTCCTACGTTCTTCTTTTTCCTCCCCTATACAAATCAGAATTTAGGGAAACCCCATGGATGTAAGAGAGCAAACATTGACGCCGGTGATAAGTGCTTAATTCTTACATATTTATTACTCAAATTTATATTTATTATTTATTTATTTTGTACATACTAATAATTTTATTTGATTTTGCAGAGTTTAATAAATAAAGCTCGCTTACACTAAAATACGGTACTTTGCCCGTAAAATGGATGAAAATTCAAATGCCCCGGGTGAGCGGTTGGAATTGGAGATAATTCTCAAAATAGAGAAACATATCTTTGGGGTCCAATAGTGGCGACATCATATAATGGGAGTAATTCTCATATTTGGAAAATTTAATTTGTCTTGACTACAAGATTTGGAGGATTAATATAATATCTCTCACCTATGGAAAGGAAAATGACGCAATCTTTTATTCAAGGAAGAAAATAAAAGTGTTAAGTAAGAAATCTACATGGAGTAATTGGTGGGAACTAAATATATGAAAAGTATGGAAAGAATATTATTCTTTAAGGTTGGAGTTAATAAAGAATAAATAATTACCAAATAAAGAAAATTGTATCTGCATGAGAATTATATTATTTGACACGTGGCACATTCTTATTGGAGGATTTTTTTTATTGTCCTGACATGATGTGGTAGTGGTAAATAGAAAAGGAAAGTGGTTTCCTTTGAAAGCTATAGATACGCCGTGGATACAAGGAAAAAAGATGGTCGGTTCAGCGAGCATTAGTGTAGTTTTCCTTCTTTTTCTTAGCCTTTCTTCTTCTTTTGTAATGACTAAACAATCTCTTTACTAGGGTTCACGATGAAACCCGGTGATGTATACAAGATAATTTAATTTGATTTTCTATAATAATTCTTTTGGTCCCATATTTTCGTTTTGTCACGATAACAATTTTTCTTCATATGTCCTTGTGCTTTGACAAATGAATTTTATATTCTTGTCCAGCATCTTAAAGTGAAGAGAATTGTTAGTATTTTGAAAATGCAATTACTTGGTTTAAATGTTATATTTTCCAAGGCGTCAAATATGTCCTAAATCGTCTTGAAGTATTAAAAGAATTTTATAGAGATTGGTTAAATTATCTGGTGTAAACAATTGTGGTGGAGTCGGGAGTCTTGATATCTTTCTTAATTTTCTGTTTTTATTATCTTTTATATTATTCTTCTTATCGTATTATTTAATTTGAAATTGAAGGTAACAATTTTAGTCCCGTCAGCCGTTCACTTGCGGCATAAACAAAATCCCATCAGTCGGTTGTTTTAGTCAACCACCGATATCACAATCTTCACAGTTCACATCATATTTTTCAATCTCTATTTCCTTACTGTCACACACCTAATCCGATCAATTGTTTCCCAAATATTTCAGTCTCTCCATCACCTCCACCACGACCTTCACGACACCCTTTAATCAATTGTTACCAAATCCTTCAGTCTTCTCAATCAATTTTACCCAAATCCTCCAATTTTCGATTTGTGATTTGATTATGTTTCTTTGTGATTTAATTTAAGTAGGAATTGTGAAATTAGAGTTTAGTGAATGATTATTTTGTTATTGGATTTCCCCAATTTTGAATGCCTAGAAATTAGACTGAGATAAAAGAGATAGGGAGCCCACTAGATTTAAGAATAATTATGGGTTTGGAAGAGAAAGAGAAGATAAATGATCAATGGAACGTAATAAGGTGGTTGTAATTATGAGAAGGTAAGTGGGTGGTTGTAATGGTGGTTGCACTGGTAGTGAGAAGGTGATAGAAAAAGTGAAGGGGATGGTGGCTGCGGTGATGGGTTTGGAGGAGGAATAAAAGAGTTCATGAAGGGAATTTTGGATAGTAGATGATTGTAAATGTAAATAAAGTGAGGGTATAGTTGTAAATTTATTAATAATTAGATTTTATTTTTTATTTTTTATAATTATTAACCAGAAGTCAAGACCTAAACTGAGTCAACACCAGTCAAAATCTATTTCAGGTACCAAACACCAAGCTGGACAAATGTTAGATCAAACTCAAAAGCTAGACAAAACTTGAGTACCAAAAACAAAATAACCTATGATAAAAAAAAAAAATGTGTGGATATTATTTATTTTTTCCATTTATTTTCGCAGAAAATATGTGTTTTTTTATTTATTTAAAAGTTTTCCTTTTATGTATTAATTTGGAAAAAGAGTTATAATATGGTAGGTACTCAACGTCCGAATTGAATTTAGACTTCCATAAAATTTCAAACACGGTAAGTTAAGTTCTCCTCTTGAGTTTTTAATTTTTTAACCAATCATACGTCGCAAAGTATCCTCACCAAAACTCTCATTTCATAAAACTCAAAAAACTGTTATTTTGGTCAATCGAAAGCGAGGGTTTCCTCACTGTTTAACGTGGGAGCTTCATTTGTCTAGGCTTTTAAGTCTTTAGATAAGGAGTTATTTCTGGCAATTACGGGGTTCGAACCCCTACCTCCGCAGCGGGAGGGAGCATGCCAACCATCAGACCACTTGATGGTTGGATCCCTTGGAAAGTTGGACGGTCCCTTATATATACCCTCGCCTATTTTTTTTTCCTTTATATTAAGCCTTGCATTTTTAGGGGCGACTCAAAAAGATTTAGGGGTGACTAATAAAACAAAATAGGGTCACTAAGAAGTAAAATGAGCCGACCCCTTATCAATATATATTTTTCGTAATGGCTAATCTATCCTTGATTAATTAGTGTTAATTGGTAGGTATAGATTATATAGTTAGTGCTAGGAAATCATTTGATTTATTAAGATTTTAGAGAAGAAGAAGAAGTTGAAAAACAAACTAAGTTTACCTAGAATAGAGAAGCACAATCGGTAGTCTTGTGTTGTTCATTATCTTCCGATTGTATAATCGGTAGTCTCGTGATGTTAATTATCTACCGATTGTGATAGCCGCCCCAAATTCAATATTTTTTCATAACTAATGAAATTTCGAATTTCTCTACTAGCACTATCGGTGGTCTCGTGATGTTCAATATTTACCGATTGTAATTGGTATTCTCGTGATGTTCATTATCTACCGATTGTGATAGTCGCCCCAAATTCTATTTTTTTTTCTTCAAAACAAATGAAATTTCGAATTTCTCTACTTTCACAATCGGTAGTTTAATGGTGTTCATTATCTACCGATTGTACAATCGGTAGTCTCGTGATGTTCATTATCTATCGATTGTGATAGTCGCCCCAAATTTTATTTTATTTTCAAAACTAATGAAATTTCGAATTTCTCTACTTTTACAATCGGTAGTTTAGTGATACTCATTTACTACCGATTGTGATAGTAGCCCCAAATTCAAATTTTTCAAAACAAATATAACTTTGAATTTCTCTACTTTTACAATCGGTACTTTCGTGATGTTAATGATCTACCGATTATGATAGTAGCCTTAAATTCTAATTTTTTCAAAACAAATGAAACACTGAATTTCTCTACTTTCACAATCGGTAGTTTGAAAAATTAGATATCTATCGATTATGTATAAATTTGGGTATGGAAACTCAAAATACCAAACATAATCGGTAGATAAGTATCAATAATATTTACCGATTAAGATTGTTTTCGAGGAATGAAGAACATAATCATAATTGGTTGATAAAACCAATACTAAACTGCCGATTGCAAAAGGGCATATAGGTATTTTACTAACGACTAGGACACCTCATAGCCACATCTATGGGATGGGTATAAAATAGTCGCCCCTAAGAGCATCTCCAATGCTAGGGGTCAAGGTCATCATACGTGGAAGTCTTATTAACACATTTTGGTTGTGGGTTATTTACTACATAACAAAAAAATAAATAAAGATGAGACTCTCTACCTATATTTATCTCCAATCCCCAAGGTATTATCTAACACTTTTTGTTTAAATTTAGAGACAAAAGATGATGTGGACTTAAGACCCAGGGTCATGAAGAAAGTCTTATTTAGACTTTCTCATTTACCCACATTTAGCCATGTCATATTTATTTATGACCCCCGCCCTTGCATTGGAGATGAAAATTTGGTGGACAAGGTCTTAAATCCTAGGTGTCATGCAATTTTAAGACCTTGACCCCTTGCATTGTAGATGCTCTAAATCTGTTTGAATCGCCCCTAAAAACGCGTCTTAAGCTTGGAATAGATTTATATTACGTGCGCACATATATTCTTTAATGATTTTTAGACATGTGATCATGCTCATTAAGTTGGTACTTAACCAACCAAGAAAACAATCATACAATAATATCTATAATACAAAACATGAGAGGTTTTTGGGTATTGGACGGTCATATAACATTTCTCCCATAACGTTTGCATACAAACTCGTAATGACCTCATTCTTTTTGCGTTCTTTTCGTCTCTTCATTCTCTATAACATAAATTTGAATACTCCTGAATTTGGTCGAGTTCCTCCTGGTCCTTAGTACACGCTCACACTTATGTCCGTTTCAACACTCTTTTTGCTTCTTTTGAATGATTCTATCTAAATAAGACAAACAAAATAAAACAAGAGTAATACAAGGTATATTACAAGAAATATAATAAATACAAGCATGGAATTGATAACAAAAGTATAATTAATTATGCACTTATCATGGGCTTGTTGATATATGTGCTCATGGGCCAAAATGGACGTGGAATAACAAGAAAGTGAGCCTAGAAAACATCAATGGTAGAGTGGGTAGGGTGTTAGATAACCCTAGTATTGGTGTATTCGCTTCCCAAATTCTTAGGAATTACACCCTCCTTATTTTGACTCTGAACATAGGATTATTCTTATTGATTTAGGACCTAAAAGGAAGCTTAATCAAAGACCTTTTAGGCTAGAGGCTATATGGACAGAGGATTATAGATTCCATGATGTTGTTAGTAAGGCTTGGAATCCTAGTATTGTAATGAACTATAAATAAATTATTTCAATAGTGTTGATAGGTTCCAAAAAGAGTCTAGAAAATAGAAGAAAAAAAATGTTTTTGGTAATTTATCTACTAATATTGAAAATGCCATGTATGAGTTAAGTAAGGCTCAAAACGAATTTTATACATATACTTCCTTTTCAAATAAATATCATAACTGTTTATGTGTGTATTTTCATTCTCTCAGGTTGAAGGAAATAGTTTAAAAGAAAAGTCTAGGGTTAGCTGTCTTCATGAAGTGGATCTTAATACCAAGTTTTTTCACTCATCTACTATGGTCCGTAAGAAAAGAAATATGATAGGTAGTGTGAAGGATAATAATGGTAACTGGATTGAATAGTTAGAGGATATTGTGTTAGAGCACTGCTCGGTTGAACCCACTAGCGTTGGTATGTCAAGTTAGTTGTCAATTTTAGTTGCCAAAATACATTCTTGATTTAGCATACAAAAGATAGTTTCGGACTAGATTAGGTCTAAGAAGTTGAATCGAACCTATTCTTAAAGGATGAAGATTGAAGATTGAAGACTACAAGAAGACATCAACAAGTACCTCATCAACAAAGATATGTGATTGATTTCATTTGGATTCTTGTTCAATTCTACCTTTCTAATCTATCCAAACAAATGCTCACTCTATGGAACAATTCCTATGATGGTAAATGTACATTTATGTATATATACTTCAGAATATTTGATTCATGACCTTGGATACAATAACCTTATCCTTATAAAGATTCTCATTTTTAGTGAATGAGCTTACGAATCCAACAAGCCAAGAATCATTCAATTCCGAGTTATAACGATGAAGTTATGAGTGATTTATTAAAGTTCGTTAGTAGGAAACAATCCATGGGCTGTTTGTAACGGTTCATGGACTTGGGCCCAATTACGTGACTAAAAGCTACTTTTGGTCAAGTTGGTGATGTTTCCTTGTCTACGCAAGATGGATATTAATCCAAACATACTTGATTACCATATTAAAGTGTTTGTGATAACTTTTAATTCCTGCCTAAGTTAAAATGTGATTTATTCACATAAATAAATATTTGCTAATTAATTATTTGTTTAATTATTTATGCATAATATTTGTAATAGGAAAGACTCCTATAATTAGGAGAGTCTTGAAAAAGGAAAATAGCCTAAACCCTAGCTTAGTTTTCAAGCTAACTTTCCACTATAAATAAAGGGTTCATGAGTTTACACAGTTTTCATCCCCTTTGGAAAATTGGCGTAAGCTTTGCAGGTTGTTTCCATGTCTTATGTTCTTCGTGAATAAGAGTGAGATAAAAGTCTTTGTATTGGGGATCACAAAGCCAAGTTGGATTAAATCTTCGTGACTGATTATACAACTTGTAATCTAGGTTTTTCACCTCTTATCTATTCTTAGGTTTTCTCTTCTGATATAAAACCATTCAAGAGTTATTGATCATAAACCGTAGGGTTTGATAGATTTCAGTTTCCGATCGTATACCAACACTTGTTACGAAATTGGAGACTACAAAGAAAAACTTCTATTGAGGCATCTCGTAAAAATCCTTGAGAAGTTTTAAACAAGATATTTCTAGATTTATTCTAGTTGTTCTTGTGGTAGAATAATTAGGCTTCTCTTCCTTTATTGAAGAGTATAATAATCCCTAATCTACACGTTTGTTTTGATATTACTCTTACATAGTAATTGTTTTTATCAAAATAAACACAAGATTTCCAAAACCTTGATTCACATCTAAAGGGAAATCAAACCGGTGTTTTATGCAAACAAAATATCGAATCGTATCAATCGTGTTGTTGTATCTTCTAAAGAGAGCCTTGGGTTCTGATAGAAGATTTACGAGAAGAATTCCTAAAGGAAATCGGTATTGTGCTAGGAGTTATATCTGTGCTGAAGAAGTTTCTACATCTAGTCCGAATAGGTAGTAGGAAATTGGTGTAACAGCTTATAATTAGTGTGTGTTTATTATGGACTAGGTCCCGGGGTTTATCTGCATTTGCGGTTTCCTCATTAACAAATTTTTTGGTGTCTGTGTTATTTCTTTTCCGCATTATATTTTATTTATATAATTGAAATAATATAGGTTGTACGTTAATCAATCATAGTTGTTGAATCCGACCTTGTTTGTTGGATAAGACTTGATTGATCTTGAATAATTGATTTTGTTATTTTCACATTGTTGGACCAGTATGGACTAACCCTATTTCAAGTGGACACTGTGTTGAAATATTCCTTTAGTGTTTGTTGCTTAAAGAGGTTTATACACGGTGTATATAGAATAGGTTGTGATTAAAACAAAATACTTTGTTTCAAGAGATTCACACTAAAATCAAGTTTACGGACTTGTTTCTGTTTAACTTTGATTGTGTTGAAATAGAGATATTAAACTCTTTGATATACTTTACTCTAAATTGAGTCTGACTATCTAGTTAATTCTCTAGAAAGTGTATTGGAGTAAGTCATCTCAGATTGCCAAACGAATTATTGGGTGTGGTTGTTAGACCCCCGCCTTTTCAATTGGTATCATAGAAGGAAAACACGCTAAGACCTCATAAGTCTGTGTTTGAAGCAATCTGATCGTTATGGACAGAAGTTCTATCTCTATAAACGTACCACCAGTCTTCGATGACACGAACTATTTATGGTGGAAAATTGCTATGCATTCTTTTATTCAATCGCGAGATTTTCAATCATGGGTTCATATTATTAATGGCTATAATCCTCCATTAGTTACAGTAGACGGTGTAACTATTGCAAAGGATATTGGTGAATATAGTGATCTTGAGATTCTTGCTGCAAAGCAAAATTCTGAAGGATTAAATGCTATCATCCATGCCATTACCCCATATCTTTAGCACCACGTTACTATGTGTAATATAAGTCTAAAGATGCTTGGGATATCTTAGAAACCATATTTGAAGGGAATGTCGTAGAGAAAGAAGCAAGGCTTCAATACCTAGCATCTGACTGGGAAAACCTTCGTATATCTGATGATGAAACATTTGATGAGTTTAATCACAAAGTGTCTGAAATTGTTAATGCATCTTTTACATTGTGTAAGACTATTCTTGAAAAGGACATTGTGATGAAAATTCTCAGATCGTTGCCATCTAGATACGACTCTAAGAAACATGCCATTGAAGAAGCAAATGATCTTTTTACACTCTCCAGAAATACTCTTGTTGGAAGTTAAATATCTTTGATAATGAACACGCATCTAGAAAAGAGGTGATTTCTCTTAAAGATGCAAACAATTCTGAATCCTGTAAGGATAAATATGACTCGCCAGATACTAAGGATGTTACTCCTCGACAATTTAGAAAATTCTTGAGAGACAGGAAAAAGAGTTTTTCTAAAGGTGCAACATCTCCTAATGATTATGTACAATGCTATAACTATCGTGGTTTCGGGCAATTGTCTTTAGTATGTCCTAGCTGGAGCCGTAGACAATCGACATATGTAGCAGCTTTGCTTACTCTTGATGATGGACCTGAATATTACAATACCCAAGAGTACACAGGCGAGGTTGCATTAGGTTCTGGAAAAATTATTTCGGATACTGATTTTGATTCTGACGAAGAATTATTCTATGTAGATCTAGTTGCTAATAATCTTCTTAAGGAATGTCATAAGAAACTCTCGGAAGCTGAAAACACCATTTTCAGTGAGAAAGTTAAATATGACAGACTTTGTAGTCGGAATAAAGACGTGCAAGACCAACTTGATTCTATTGGTGCAAGGTTTTTTTTGATAAGTCAAAAATTTGTATTAATAGATAAAGAATTTACAAAGAGGATTTTACAAGAAAAGAGGTCACAACAACCCCAAAAATTTGCAAACTACTTGAATCTATAATAAGCAACATTAGGATTTTCAACTGAAATTAAAAAGTGAGGTCTTCCATCATTATGTAAACCTTCCTCCTCATTAAGAAAACACCCCCGCTTTGCCATAGCATCAGCAGAGAAGTTCATCTCTCTATAAGTATGAATAAATCTTATTGCATCATAATGCCTACAAACAACCATCCACCTTTGTCTAGCAAACCAAGGAAGATTAGCATTTTTTAAGGCTTCAACAACACCATAAGAATCAGACCTAATGCAAACTTTCCTGAAACCCCATCTAATAGCCCATTCCATCCCTACAATAATACCATACAGTTCTGCCAAGTAGTTTATTTCAATTCCCAGCCCAATAGACATTGCTCAAAGGACAAAAGAACTTGCATCTCTTGCTACCACACCAGTACCCGCAACTCCTGGATTACCACACGCTGCACCATCACCTGGATTAGCATTCAAGGGATTATCTCACCGAAATACGAAAGCTTAAAGAATAAATTTCCGAAGGTCAAGATCGGGAAATTACTCTTCAAACAAAGCTAGATAACTTGGAAATCTTTGAGATGAACTTGTTATTTGATTCGGAACGAGAAGATCTCAAAGTTCAATATGAATCATCCAAGAATGGTCTAGTTATTGCGCTTGAAAAGGTCCAAAGGTTGGAAGAAGAAAACTCGAGCTTAAAAGAGAGTTTGTCTAGAAATAGCATCTCAGATAAATTAACCTCAATATTGGGAGCATGTAGGATTCATCGTGATACACGAGGATTGGGCTATGAAGGAATAGACGCTCCTAGTATTTGCAAAGAGGTAAAATTTGTCAAAGCTAAATATTCTTCCAAACCAAAACCTTCCACGGTTGAAAAAAGTAAAGTATCTCTACCAACTGCCGATGACGAAAATAATAAATTATGTCAAGCTCCAAAGCAAGCACATACACATTTAGGTAACACTAAACATAACTTTTTCAATTCTACTAAACATTTTTTTTATTGTGGAAAACCGGTCGGGTCACTTGCAAAGGAAATGCAGATATATTAAACGAGATAAAACTAGATATGATTATGTTAAGATGACAAGATTTGATGTTCCAAACTGGAGAAAAATTGAGTCTCATAATATCAGTTCTTCTAGTATTTCCTACAAGAAATTTCATAATTATATTGGGGAGAAAAAGAAATACGTTGCTCCAAAAGTTACTCAGAAATGGGTACCAAAGAAGATAAATAAAGCAGTGAGTACTTTTAAGAAGGATCTCCCAGACAAGAGTTCGACAAGGGATAACATCTTAAAAAATGTATGGAACATTTATTGAAAGTTTTAAGGGAGTTGTTAAATTCCTAGAGTCCATGTATGATTTTGTTTCAAATACCTATGATGAGCAAGATTATGTTCACCTCAACACAACCTAATTGTGTTAAAAGTGCATCCTCAGCAAGAAGCCCTTGTAAATACAGTGAGGATTGCAAAAGAATTGGGGCGCACAAATTATGTTGGTAAACTTTCGCTTTGGCCAAGTTCATCTTTACCTAGTGATGAAAGTCATGTTAAGTTTCAATCACTTTGAAAATTGCTCTGACGAAAAATGGTTTGTAAATAAGAACTATATAACGTCCTCTGAGAATGTTTCAATGATTGAAATAAGAGTTTATACTATATAACCATTAGAGGATATAAGTATTATTATGGAAACACATATATGTATAGGTTCTTATTGCTTGAACCAAAGTTTGCAAACTTTCTTAATCAAGTGAACTGGAGAAGTACGTGATCTAAGTCCGCGAACTGGCGAAGTTCTCAAACCCAATAATTTCTGCTGGAGTTTGTGAACTCCATCCGGGAACTTAAGTCCGCGAACCCAGTATTAAAACTATGTTTGTGAACTTATTCTTATATAAACTAAGGAATGAAATTGCAAACCGTGGATATATAGTTCATGAACCGATTCGAGTGAATCACATCGTTTTTGCTTCAATTGTGTCTTGTGTAGTACATAAGATTTCCTTGCAATTGAAAAACTCTCTAACTAGTTCATTTGAGTCATTTGAACTAGTTATGGTGAAGAAGAATAAGGTTGATATGAAAGTGCTCAAATGGCTAAATACCACGCGTATGATTCTTAATTACCTAACTTGATTTGTGATTGAAATTCTTAAGGTTAGAAGCAATAATCAAAGCCATTGGATGTTGGTTTTTATTTTCAAAGAAACCTTTTCATACACTTATGGTTACCATCCTTGGTGTAAATCCTTTTCGAAAAGGTTATTCTTCCTTCTAAGCATATCAACTCTTGTTTATACAAGTTTGTATCTTAGAAAGATGACCACAATACTTGATCTTTATGATTACATATTGTGTATTGTTACCATGAGATAGTTCTAATTTTTTAGTAACACAATATCATGAGAGACTTTCAATGATTGGTTCTTAAATCGTATCTCCTTGTAGGATTTATAAAGTCCAATATATAAATCCTTCTCCCTGGTGAAAGGTCACTCTTGTTGTTCTTTCGGGAATGACATCTTATGGGGGAGAGTTCTTAAATTAACTTGTGCTTAATTGCTATATGTTTGAGGGGAGAAGCGGTTGTGGAAAATGTAGGGGTTGACTTGTATCTTAATAAACTCATTGATGAAGTCACTAAGTTTCGACTCTGTGATATCATCTAAATAATTTGATATGTTTTCCTTTGGTCAAGAAGTTCCTTTATGAAAACTTCATTATGATCCCACCAGTTTTTCGTACCTTTGCTAATTTATATTGACAAAAAGGGGGAGAATTATTGTAGTTCACACTACACATACATATGGTTTACGGATCATTATGTAAGGGGGAGTGATTTTCATGTCGAGATGAAATATTGACTAAGAAGGAGTGATACATATCACCGTAGTATTATTTTCAAAGTTGCAATAAAATTGAACTTTGATGCTGTGTAATAATACTATGATGGATCTTCAACAAGTACAGGATGAGCACACTCATAGTTGAAGAACCAAAGAAATCAAGCATGTAGGATTTTGGTTTTGTCAAGTACAATCCATATGTAAAATGGTTTTGTCACTAAAATTGACAAAGGGGGAGATTGTTAGAGCACTGCTCGGTTGAACCCACTAGCATTGGTATGTCAAGTTAGTTGTCAATTTTAGTTTCCAAAATACATTCTTGATTTAGAATACTAAAGATAGTTTCAGACTAGATTAGGTCTAAGAAGTTGAATCAAACTTATTCTTAAAGGATGAAGATTGAATATTGAAGACTACAAGAAGACATCAACAAGTACCTCATCAACAAATATATGTGATTGATTTCATTTGGATTCTTGTTCAGTTCTAGCTTTCTAATCTATCCAAACAAATGCTCACTCTATGGAACAATTCCTATGACGGTAAATGTACATTTATGTATATACACTTGAGGATATTTGATTCATGAACTTGGATACAATAACCTTATCCTTATACAAATTCTCATGTTATAGTGAATGAGCTTACGAATCCAACGAGCCAAGAATCACTCAATTCCGAGTTATAACGATGAAGTTATGAGTGATTTATTAAAGTTCGTTAGTAGGAAACAATCCATGGGCTGTTTGTAACGGTTCATGGACTTAAGGCCCAATTACGTGACTAAAGGCTATTTTTGGTCAAGTTGGTGATGTTTCCTTGTCTAGGCAAGATGGCTATTAATCCAAACATATTTGATTACCATATTAAAGTGTTTGTGATAACTTTTAATTCCTGCCTAAGTTAAAATGTGATTTATACACATAAATAAATATTTGCTAATTAATTATTTATGCATAATATTTGTAACTTAGGAAAGACTCCCATAATTATGAGAGTCTTGAAAAAGGAAAATAGCCTAAACCCTAGCTTAGTTTTCAAGCCAACTTTTCACTATAAATAAAGGGTTCGTGAGTTTACACAGTTTTCATCCCCTTTGGAAAATTGGCGTAAGCTTTGCAGGTTGTTTCCATGTCTTCTGTTCTTCGTGAACAAGACTGAGATAAAAGTCTTTGTATTGGGGATCACAAAGCCAAGTTGGATTAAATATTTCTGATTGATTATACAACTTGTAATCTAGGTTTTTCACCTCTTGTATATTCTTAGGTTTTATCTTATGATATAAAACCATTCAAGAGTTGTAGATCATAAACCCTAGGTTTTGATAGATTTCAGTTTCCGATCGTATACCAACACTTGTTAGTCGAAATCGGAGATTAGAAAGAAAAACTTCTATTGAGGCATCTCGTAAAAATCCTTGAGAAGTTTTAAACAAGATATCTCTAGATTTATTCTAGTTGTTCTTGTGGTAGAATAATTAGGTTTCTCTTCCTTTATTGAAGATTATAATAATCCCTAATCTACATGTTTGTTTTGATATTACTCTTACATAGTAATTGTTTTTATTAAAATAAACACAAGATTTCCAAAACCTTGATCGCATCTAAAGGGAAATAAAACCGGTGTTTTGTGCAAACAAAATATCGAATCGTATCAATCGTGTTGTTGTATCTTCTAAAGAGAGCCTTAGGTTCTGCTAGAAGATTTACGAGAAGAATTCCTAAAGACAATCGGTATTGTGCTAGGAGTTATATCTGTGCTGAAGAAGATTTTACATCTAGTCCGAATAGGTAGTAGGAAATTGGTGTAACAGATTATAATCAGTGTGTGTTTATTCTGGACTAGGTCCCGGGGTTTATCTGCATTTGCGGTTTCCTCGTTAACAAAATTTTTGGTGTCTGTGTTATTTCTTTTCCGCATTATATTTTATTTATATAATTGAAATAATACAGGTTGTGCGTTAATCAATCATAGTTGTTGAATCCGACCTTGTTTGTTGGATAAGACTTGATTGATCTTGAACAATTGATTTTGTTATTTTCACATTGTTAGGCTAGTCTGGACTAACCTTATTTCAAGTGGACACTATGTTAAAATATTTCTTTAGTGATTGTTGCTTAAATAGGTTTATATACGGTGGATATTGAATAGGTTGTGATTAAAACAAAAGACTTTGTTTCAAGAGATTCACACTAAAATCAAGTTTACGAACTTGTTTCTGTTTAACTGTGATTGTGTTAAAATGGAGATATTAAATTATTTGATATACTTTACTCTAGATTGAGTCTGACTGTCTAGTTAATTCTCTAGAAAGCGTATTGGAGTAAGTCATCTCAGATTGACAAACGAATTGTTGGGTGTGGTTCTTAGACCCTCGCTTTTTCATATTGAGGAGCATATTGTAGATCATTTTTGTAACTTGTTCTCTGCTAGTAGTAATGAAATTAATGTTGCTGAAAAGGAGAGGGTATCAAGTATACCACCAACTTTTTTGTTCGGAAACCTGTATGGACAAAACCTAATACAATTGCAAGTAGATCTAAATTAAATATCTTTGAACAATATGTATATAAAATTTTCCCTTATCTCTTCCACAATCAATTTATATATAGAAGAGTTCTTGGTGGATCTCACAAATCAATATCCCAGATCCATCTAGTCGTATCCAAATCAAAGGGTCCGAATTCTGCCAAGTATGAAACTTGTTATCTATCTTTCAAGATACGAATTCAACAAGAACCAGTCTCGTTATTGATCACAATTAATAAGGACTTATGCTTGAGCATTTCTCATGTAGTTGCAGGAAATCCTACAATACATCCCTCACAAGAATTCATAACAATCAACACATTTTTTAAGATCAATAACGATACTTTTTATTAATTGAATCTAAAAATTTTACAAAAAGAAAATGAAATAAAAAATACAATACTGTTTTGGACTTTATCTCTCCTCAAAACTTTCTCAACACTCCAAAAATTATCTCTCCTTCCTTAAGCCTATTCAGCTCTTTATATAGTGTATTACATAATGGATGACATCTATGTTGTCCCTTATTTTCGGATCTGGCTTGCGATATTCTCGCAAGCATTCTAGTGTTAATTTCGCAAACATTCTAAATTTCGCAGGATCATCATACTTTTCTCGTGTTTAAGCTGTCGTCACCTGTTACGTCATTTCTGTTAGTCAACCTACGACGGTTTCGCAGTGTACTTTGATGCTGATTTCTCAGGAGTACTGCTATTGCGGTATTCCGATCCTACATTTTGCCTCTTCTCATGTCTTCTCTGCTAAGGAGAGGATGTCATGAGAAATTGTACTTCAAAATGCCGCAACTGCTTATCTTTCCATGTATTTTTATACTGACACGGTTCTGTACTTTACGCAAACTTTGTTACACGTATCTCTTCTTCCACCCATCTCTTGACATGTCTTTTTCAACCACTGCTTCTTAACCGTTCACGTCTACTCTTCGCATTAATGTGTTTATTTTCTCGAGAATTCTCCCCTCTATATATATTCTTCCTATTCTTTTTTTTTTCTCTTTTTACCTTCTTCTCAACTTCTCTGCAATTTTATTGTTCCTCCGCAAATTCCGCTTCTGCTACTGCAGATTCTCATTCTTCTTTGTCTATCGCTCTTCACTCCTTCATTCTCATACTCAGATATGCCTCCCAGTGGTCATAAAGCTAAGATTTCTCTTGGGGAAATTCAGAGAGTTCTCACGGAGAAAGGTTTCACATTATCCACTATTCCTCATCAAGAAGCTACTTCCATTCTTTCCGCTAAATTATTTTCTGATTATCACTGTGATGATAAAGAAATCATAGTTTCGCTAGGTCCGATCCTCGCTGGCCTTCCTATCCCTCTTTATGATCCTAACCTTCTTTTGTTTTATGAAATTCTCTCCCACGCGAAGTTCTCGCTGGCAATATATCAATTAAGTGGGGATTGCATTCGCTTAATGCTTGAATTCGACAATCGTGGTGCTGGCAAAGGGTCTCTTTATTCAAAAGATGTTAGGGATCCCGAATTTAAGGATGTAGAAATTTTTCACGAAAAATATACCGCAGAGAGCTTCTTTGATAATTATGAATTAATACCTATGAAGAATGAAAAAACTCGCTGGGGTGTTCTCTTGAAGAGGAAGGAAAATATCGACGATGATAAAAAACTTATGCATGACATTGATTGGCATTCTGGCAAGAATAAAACTCCTCGCCAATCTAAAGATGAAAAATGGTATGTTTTTCCACTGGTTCTGAGGGGTCCTTATATTTCTGGTCCAAACGTGCTTCCTGCGAATCTCGCTGCTTACCAACCTTGGGTATTTATTTGGCCTGAGAAAGAGAAAGAGGTGTGTTTCTGTCGTTCACTTTATTGCCCTCATTCTTCTCTATACTTATTAGTCTTGCGAAAATTTCATATCAACAAATTAAGAAGAAGCTACAAAAGAAATGGAAAGGCAAGCATCCTAGAAGCACTTCGCTCGATCACGGATGAAGTAAGAAATACTTTCTTTTGTTATTTTTTAACAATATTGTTGCCTCTGTTTCTTATCTTCATTCGTGTGCGTAGATTGGCGTTGTGGTTGTTGAAAAAGGAGGATCTAAGGTTCTGAAGAACAAAGTCAAAGGCAAAAGTGCTCCTCGCAAGGAAAAATCCGCTCCCACCTTCAAAGAAAAGAAAAGTCCGTTCTCCCTCTCCTTCAGACTCTCATTCTGGCAAAAGTTTTGTTGTTGATGATGTTGACGATTCTGTCGCAAAGGGAAGTTCTCCACCTAAATATTCTATGGCATAATTGTCTAGTATCTTCTCTGACTTCATGCAAGGGATTGGAGATGATGATCTCACCAACACATGTAAATATCTTGCGAACATTTGTGACGCGCCTTTATTGGATGGTGATCATTCTCTTCGCGGAGTTTCCAGATCAGTGACTCCCACCCTTTTGAATTCACTTGGGACTCTAGTATGTCATCACTTCTCTGTTCTTTCATGATTATGATTCAAAGTCATAATCTATGTTTACAAAAAAAAAAAAATTAACTTCTTTTGTAGGCTGGAAGGGCCTCTTTCGATGTTGCCTTAGATTTGGAAAGAAGGCGTGCTACTATTGAGAAGAAGAGTCTTGAACTTCGCAAGAAAAATGAAGAATTGGAGGCTGATGCTTCTAGTCTTCGTGAAAAGAAAAAAGTATTGGAAGTTGAGTTCTCTAGTCAGAAGCATAAAATTTCTGATCTTCAAAACGCGAACAATCAACTCTATGGTATAAAATTCTTATTCTTTCTTTTTACTTCGGTTTCCCGTTGTTTTCTCTTATTTGATTTGTCATTTTCGCAGACGTTTACGGTCTTTACGATGAAGCTATTCTTCTTCACTCATTTCCCCATCATATGGATGATGACACCCTTCTTGATCATCTTAATAATTCTTTGAATAGTTTTTCAAATTACAAGATTAAATCCCTTTCTATAGATGAACTCAAATCCAAACTTCGCCTCCTAGAAATTGAACATAGATCCATCTTGGGTTTAGACAATAGATTTAAACGTCTCTTTCATAATTTCAAAGAGGAAATCAATAGTTTAAGGGCCAAAAATAGTAATCTCATAGATGAAAAAGATCGTATTGCTAATCAAGGTGCTCATGCTTTAGCAAAATTCCAAGAAACTCTTCTTGAAGTTCAAGTTAAACGAGATGAATTTAACCGCAAAAATTCTATAATTAGCGAGAGAGAGAGTCAAGTTCGCTCCCGTCTTTTAATAAATAGTGATGATGAATTCGCTTGGGCTGCGAAAGTTCTAGATGATGCCAGTAATAATTTAGGTGTAAATGTTAGTCTCCAAGTTGAGCAAACGGCCTTGATTATGGATATGATCTCTGACAGAGAAGGTTGTTAACATTTCTCCCTTGTTAATTATTTGTCTCTCCTAAATTTCCACGAAGTCACTGATTCACTGTTCCTCTTTTTCACAACCAAACTATTAAAATGGTTTGTGATGACAATAGCATTATGCATTCCACATATCCTTGTCTTTTAGATGAAGTCCCAAAGAACACTCCTGATTTGGTCATCTCTGATAGTGATGCTAGCGAAGAAGAAGAATCTGATAAAGATGTAGAAGAAGAAGAGTCCGACGCTAGTGAGGAAGGAGAAGAGTCTGATGAGGATGATGAAGAATCAACCAAGAAATAATTTTTGCTTCCTTCTTTGATTTTTTGTATTATCTGTATATTTGTCCTTTAATCTTCTATTCTTGTAATTTATCACTGCGAATTTCTTCAATCTTCAATACAAGTTCTATTTCTTTTGTTTCTTCCTGCATGTGTTAGAAAAACAATTATTTCTCGCAATATGATTAATCAATATATAATTTATTTTTCATTTTGTGCGTAAATCTATCATATGGAGACAAATAACATATTCTCATTTTATGCATTCCCATACTTGCCTCTGTTATTTTTGTTCAAATGAGAGATTAAGCAAGTTACTTTTGTACAGTAAGATTATTGTGAAATCTTTCAGTATATGCATTCCCAAATCTCGTAGTTATTTATGCATAATCTCGCAATCACATATTTTAGAATTGTAATTTTTCTTGTATTCTGATGTGATCTTATTTTTCCTTCCTAAGTAAAGGTATTATTTTGCCACCTCTTGTCATTGCGACAAAATCGCAGGACGTCTTTTCATTTTCATGCGAAAACCCCTTGATCTTGTCTTAACTTTTTTCTCTTGTCATTTTTGTTGCGACAATATGACATGCCTAAATATTCTTGCGAATGTAAAGCCTCATGACATTGCCGTCTTGCGACGAAATCGCAGGACGTCCTTACATTTTCATGTACTAACCCATTGATCTCATCTTATCTTTCTCTTTTGCATTATTGCCTCTTCAGGATTGTCGCACAAATATGACAAGCCTTAATACTTTGTGAGTAAAAAGCCTCATGATATTTGCGTCTTTAGACACTTATCAGCTCCCTAATGGAGGGTGTCACCCTTATCTCCCCCTGGTTGCCCCTTCAAGGAGACGTACCTCTACCATACAAGGTTGGATCCTCCCATCCGGTCTAAACAACAACCAGTTTTTTTTGCAGCCTCTTATCCATTTTTCCTATATGGCTTATGGTTACAAGACTGCACCCTAAGTGGGATTTTCTTCAGGCCAAGTGCATCATAGTCAAGACTTGCCAAGAATGACCAGGTATGCTCCAGACGCCCCAGGCACTCGTGGCTCAACCGTGTACCTCAACGCCTTGATCATATTCTGCACCCCTTAGAAGAGACCCTCAGTCGTCCAACCTAAATCATAAGTCCAGGTTGAAAATCCAAGGTATCTCTCCTGGATAGGTTTTTATTGACCCCATATCTCCATGACTCAGGTTCCAGTAGCGGTGTAACCATTTTGCTGAGCCATGCAACATGTACCCCCTTCTATGACGCACTTTAGGTCTTACATTTTCCTCTTGCGAAATTTTAATTTCGGGAACTAGGGTGCATGCCATAGTAGGTTCGCCCCATTCTGATTGTTCTGATTATTCTGTTTTTGCATTTCAGCTCTTATTGTAATTTCTCAATTCTCGTCATTGTCATTCCATAAAATATATTTTTTGAATTTTTTTTGTAATAAATCAGTCATACATTTTTCTTTCTTTTCTCAATTTTATTCTGATATCAAATTCTAAGTTTCTTACCTTTGCTTCTTTCTGCCTCTGCATCATTGATATTTTCTGTGGCTTTCTTGCTTTCTGCGAACGTTTCGCCACTTCCTATTTTCGGCAACATTTTTTCTTTTCTCTTCTCTACTGCATCGACCATCAATTTTTCACTTCTCTGCTTTTCTTTGACGCTACATTTCCAATTTTCTTTCTCTGTAGTTCGTTCTTCGCATGACTCAACATCAATTTCATAACACTTCTTTCCTTCAATCCAATCTCCTTTTATAATGACAACTCCACTCGGATGAGGGAACTTGATGCACTGATGAAATGTCGATGCTACGCCTAGAATCCCATGTATCCAAGGTCTGCCAATTAAGGCGCTGTATGGTGACTCCACGTCGACAACACAGAACAAAATTTCAGAAGATATTCCTTTCAATGGAGTTCGCATAGTGACTTCACCTTTAGGTTTATTAGCAGTTCCATTAAAACCATAGATTTTGTAAGTTAAAGGTATCAAATTTTTATCTTTTCCACCCATAGTTTTATAAGCATGTGTTTATGGAGAAAATCGCCTCTGCAAAATTTGGTGAATTCGATGGTGGAGAGACTGGTTTAAACCCTTAAACAAATGTGCTGCACGTGAGAACTTTTGATTCAAGATATCAATCTGTACAATTCTGGCCTAAACCAATAAGATGGCCGTTCCACATTTGCTTCGGTCACAAAGTGGAGGAGAAGGGTTGATTTGGGGAGGATAGCGAAGAAGGGTGATGAGACCAGAGAGTTCTGACTAGGTAGTATCTCGACTTATATCAGAAGTGTAGAAGCTTGCGGAAGCTTGCTAGTGATGGAAGCTTTTTGAAAG
The DNA here is from genome assembly GCA_023529315.1 of Papaver bracteatum. Classification (NCBI taxonomy): domain Eukaryota; kingdom Viridiplantae; phylum Streptophyta; class Magnoliopsida; order Ranunculales; family Papaveraceae; genus Papaver; species Papaver bracteatum. The sequence continues at coordinate 286,494 of JAJJWX010003277.1, read as the reverse complement.
AGCTTGCAAAGTTGCTATCTGATAGTGTTGTATTTTTCCTGACCAAGACCTATGTGTTTTGGCAGAATAGGTGAAACCTATTTATATAAGTGAGATTGAACGTAGCCTGGCCTCATTAAGGAATTGAGTAAATGTGCCAATTAAAACAGAGGAGGTGGAAACCGTTGTCTTTATGGTGAAAACATTTTCTCCATAAATTTCCTTATTTAATTGACCGTATTCATTCCTTGCACGCCTTGCTTTATTGCTAGCATAGTGTACGCTGTACGCTGTGACCGCCAAACCAAAACCCCAAGAAAGCATCCCCCAGTTTGTGTTGATGTCTCGAGAGTGGGCGCAAGTGGCAATGCCAAAGTTGCTAGTGAAGCGTTGCGGCATTTTCCAATGGCATGTGCGGGATATCTTGACCGCAGGTTGTACTTTGAGCGCAGATGGCAATGCCAAAGTCGCTTGGTGGAGCATTTGGCATGTGCCAATGGCATATGCGGAACGCCTTGGCCGCGATTTTTACTTTGAGTGCGGATGGCAATGCCAAAGTCGCTTGGTGGAGCATTTGGCATGTGCCAATGGCATGTGAGGAATGCCTTGGCCGCAAGTTGCACTTTGAGTGCGAATGGAAATGCCAAAGTCGCTAGTAGAGCATGTGTGGCATGTGTGAAATGCCATGGAAATTGGCTAGCAGGTTGGGGATAAAAGTGGCTAGTGGTTGCGTGTTGGCATGTTCCAATGGCACACACGGCTACCTTGTCCAAGTCACGGGCGCTACAATTGGGAAGCAGCTTGGAATAGAAAGTGGCTAGTGGTAACGTGTTGGCATGTGCCAATGGCACGTACGGCCACTTTGGCCAAGTTGCGGGTGCTACAATTGGATAGAGGCTTGAGATAGAAAGTGGCTAGTGGTAACGTGTTGGCATGTGCTAATACCACGTACGACGACCTTGGCTAAGTCGCGGGCGCTACAATTGGATAGCGGCTTGGGATAGAAAGTGGCTAGTGGTAACGTGTTGGCATGTGCCAATGGCACGTACGACCACCTTGGCCAAGTCGCGCGCGCTACAATTGGGTAGCGGCTTGGAATAGAAAGTGGCTAGCGGTAACGTGTTGGCATGTGCCAATGGCACGTACATCCACCTTGTCCAAGTCGCGGGCGCTACAATTAGGTAGCGGCTTGGAATAGAAAGTGGCCAGTGGTAACGTGTTGGCATGTGCCAATGGAACATACATCCACTTTGGCCAAGTCGCGGGCGCTACAATTGGGTAGCGGCTTGGAATAGAAAGTGGCTAGTGGTAACATGTTGGCATGTGCCAATGGCACGTATGGCCACTTTGGACAAGTCGCGGGCGCTACAATTGGGTAGTGGCTTGGAATAGAAAGTGGCTAGTGGTAACGTGTTGGCATGTACGGCCACTTTGGCCAAGTCGCGGGTGCTACAATTGGGTAGCGGCTTGGAATAGAAAGTGGCTAGTAGTAACGTGTTGGCATGTGCCAATGGCACGTACGGCCACTTTGGCCAAGTCGCGGGTGCTACAATTGGGTAACGTCTTGGAATAGAAAGTGTCTAGTGGTAACGTGTTGGCATGTACGGCCACTTTGGCCAAGTCGCGGGCGCTACAATTGGGTAGCAGCTTGGAATAGAAAGTGGCTAGTGGTAACGTGTTGGCATGTGCCAATGGCACGTACGGCCATTTTGGCCAAGTCACGGGCGCTACAATTAGATAGCGGCTTGGGATAGAAAGTGGCTAGTGATAACGTGTTGGCATGTGCCAATGGCACGCACAGACACTTTGACCTAGTTGCACGGTTTGCAAGCCTAGGGCGCTATTTTTGGCATGTGCCAAACGGTATAGTGGCTTCGAAATTGACTTGTGATGCGTGTTGGCATGTGCCAATGGCACGCACGGCCAAGTTGACCTAGTTGCACAGTTTGCAAACCTAGGGCGCTATTTTTGGCATGTGCTAAACGGTACATCGGCTTAGAAATTGGCTAGTGATGCGTGTTGGCATGTGCCAATGGCACGCACGGCCAAGTTGACCTACTTGCACGGTTTGCAATCCAAGGGCGCTATTTTTTGCATGTGGCAAACGGCATAACGGCTTAGTTTGGCATGGTTGCCTGTGGGTGCAGTATGTGGTTTAGTTTTGGCGTCGTTTCCATGGTGCGCGGTATGCGACTTAGTTTTGGCGTCGTTGCCATAGTGCGCAGTATGCGGCTTGGTTTTGGCGTCATTGCCATGGTGCGCAGTACGCGGCTTGGTTTTGGCATCGTTTCCATGGTGCGCAGTATGCGGCTTGGTTTTGGCATCGTTGACATGGTGCGCAATATGCATCTTGGTTTTGGCGTCGTTTCCATGGTGCGCAGTATGTGGCTTGGTTTTGGAATTAGGGTTTTGTGTCGAAAACCCTAATCTGGTATTTTGAAAAAATACCCCCATTAATTATTGACACCTGAATTAAATGCTCGTAGTTAATGTGTTGCTGGTAACACTAGGTCACGAGGTTTTACGATTTTACCCCTTATCTAAAATCCACCATCGACATTAAGATCCCTGCTTAGCTCGGAAAATGAGCTTTGTTGCGAGGTAAGCATAAGTTGGTGCCAAGATAAGGTCTGAAAGAGAAACGGGAGATTTTTCTGACCTTTTTTTCTGAGATGCGGACTAGATTCAGAATCCCCGTCCTTGGCAGTTTTGCATGGAGCGGGAGGTTGGCACAATTTGGCAGAAATGGACGGCTGGAAAGCATTGAGATCCTGGCGCGAGTTGAGAAAATGAGCGTGCTGGCTGGCAGGGCCGATGTGAGATAAACGTGATAGCTGGTGCAACTTGGGCAGCATTGACAGGTCGGCGCGATTGGTGGGACCGGTACAAAAGAAGCGTGCAATCTTGGGCGGTACTGGCACAAGGTTGAGAGGCTGGTGCGGTGAGACCTGCGCAAAGGGAGCGTGCTTGGGAGGTATTGGCTCCGTTGATGGGGATTGAGCGGCCGTTGGGAAGTTGGGCGCCTTTTTGGGCCCAAACTTCCCTTATACGCGCGGCTTTGGGAGAAAAATGAATCCTTCCCCGTTGTGGAAACCGCTCGCATATATATACATGAAGTCCTTTTTTTTATCTTGTGCTTTGTTCCTTCTTTCCTCTTTGCTAGTGGTAAAGTGATAAAGGAGAAACCGGCTACCCAGGTGTGTCTTCTAGTACTTCTCTTGTTTCCCTTTGTAAGTGCAGACCCTAGCAGTAGGTGCTTTTTCTTTTATAAATCTTGCGTTGATATCGCGCGTACGATTGGTTGGCGTGCTTATTGTAGAGAATATTGTATGATTTGATTCCGTAAAAAATACTGAAGTAGGATACTGTATATGCACTTGAACCCGAGAAATATATTGCACATGAATCTCGAAGAAAAATACTGTATGCGTGCTCTTCATATGAACCCGAAAGAATTACTGTATATGAATCCCAGAGAAGAATACTATATATACTCTTCATATGAACCCGAAAGAATAACTGTATATGAATCCTGAAGAAGAATACTGTATATTCTCTTGAACCCAGAAAATATATTGCGCATATAATTTTGAACCCGGAGTAGGATACTGCATATGTATTTCGAAACCATAGAAAATACTATTCTCCCATGTGTCAAGGATTTTTCTTCTTGTCGAGCGCGGTTATGTGTTTGGGAGATCATTTCATAATTTCCCTGTTTTTTTGTGTGCAGATATCTTGTTGCTACGCGAGAAAAACCGACAAGATGTTACCTGAACAAGGCTCCGGTTTTTCAAAAGATGTTGATGGTTTTAAACCGAACATAGATGATGAGCTCCTTATCAAACCCCTCGCTCCTGCTCGGAGAAATCATCCAGATTTCGTGCCAATTTTACTGACTGGTGGTGAAGATGAAAAAAAAACCCGTTCGGTCCGGCCGGAGCACATCATACGGCTTTGTCTGCATAAAGGATTGTATGCCTCTTCCAGTATCGACTTCAGAATGTGCCAAATCCCATTGCGCTCCTTTGATGTGTGGGTTGAGTTTATGGTGAGTAAGGAGCATATAAATTCCAACTTGACTCGAGCACAAATCATTGATGCTGTCAGAGCTTCAGTAAGTCTCCAGGTTAGGAAATATGTACCCGGGTTTGGTTGATTTCCTCTCTAGGTGGTGTTCGGACACTCACACAATTATCTGTAGATAGGGCGAAATATCTTTCACCTTGGAGAGCGTGGCTCTCTTGCTGAATCTTCCGGTAACCGGGAATCTTAACGTCCAATTGTCAGAAGATGAGAAGAAGATGCGAGATGACCTTGCTGCTAAGTTGGGAGACTTTTCCCGAAAAGATTCATCTGCGAAGTCGAGAAATCCTGCTCGGAAATAAGACGAAAGGTGCCTTTACAACTGGTGTATATCTTAGTGGTTTCCGGAAGAGTTGGAGGCTAAACAAAAGAGCAGAGATCTCCAAGTTGCAGCATTTTTGATGACGACTCTGGCAGGAAGGAGATAAGACTGGGGTTGCTACCGATTGCCGTAAAATTGGCGAAAGGTGAAGTTCTACCCATTGGCAAGCTATTCCTCGGCTCCTTGTATGTGCATCTGGATTAATTAGTCACGAATATACAAGTTTTGAATGGTATTATGAAAGTAGACTCATATGTGCACATCGTTTTTCTGCAAGCGTGGTTGTGGGAGAATTTTGAAAAGTATGCCCCAAAGCCATTGCCTACGATTCACACGAGTTGGGGTGGTTCTAGAATTCTTCGATGAGTGAATAGGCGCTCAAGAGTTGGCGTGAGCCTGGTTAGTCTTCTTGATAAGTTGCACGAGATCAACTTTCGCCCATGGGAGCCGGTTCACAAGTCTGTGACTCAAATTGATACTTTCGCTTCTGCTCCGGATGTGATCTTGTCTTCGGATGACGACTTGAGTATTGGTGAAAACTTGTTTATGCAAAGCTGCATTCCGGGTTATATGCCGGCTTTCTTTAGGGGTTTTTTTCGGATGGCTGCTTACAATATTGATCGTGCCGCTCGTCATATGATTTTCGATCAAGGGGTGCCTCTTGCTCGCCAGCTGGTGCTTCCTGAGGATTCATTGCGTGCTACCTTCGATGCTAGTGCCCTGGAGTCAGTATCCATCTCCCTTTCTTTCAATCGGAAAGAGCTCTCTCGAAGACTTCTAGTTACAACGAGTTCTTGTGCCGTGAGCGTCTTATGATTCGCAAGTTCGTGGATGACGCGGTGGAGAATGTTCGTGGTAAGCCTTCCCAAGAAGTTTTGAAGAAGTTCCCAATGTTGAGAGATTTCAAGCGAAAGTCATCTGGCAATTTTGAAAGTCTCCAAGTGAAAGAGAAGAGGACGAGAAACCATGCTGGTGGGTTTCAGACGGCTTCAAAGGATCCTCCTGCAGCCCTTGTGTCTTTCAGTTCTTCCAATAACCAGGTATGTGTCGCCTATTTGTTGGTCTGTTTTCCAAATGTGTGAATTTCTGCTGAAGGTATGTGTCTCGTTTCTTCCAGGGCTTTGGTAGTGTTAATGCTTTTGTTGCTCTTGCTCGCTGTCGGGAGACGGTAACTCCTTTGAGTAATTCTGGCGGTATCGAGCCTTCTCGCAACGGTAATGCGCCAGAGAAAGAGGAGAGTTCGGAAGGTGAAGGTGATTCTTCCGATAGCAACGCTGGATCCCTTTCGGAAAGTGGCTCGGTAGGTTTCACACCTATTTTTCTTCCTCATCCCTTAGAAAACGTCTAACTCAAATCTTGCAGGAGGAATCTGACTCAGGAGATGGATATGAAGTGGAGACACATGAAGACTTTCCCTTTGTAACAATAACCATCAGTGATGACCTGGAGATGGAAGTTAAAAATCCTCCTGTAGTGACTGTGACCGCTGATGATGACTTGGGGATGGAAGTTAATCAATCATAAAGCATGAATGCAGTTCGACCGGGAAATAATTCTATGATTGCTAGCGCATATGCGGAAGGGAACCCTTCGCAGATTGCGGATCTGGTTGCAGGCGCCATTTTCGATCCTCCATACTTGGTTCCTTACCCAGGTCACGTGTTGGTCGGCGGTTTTAGCGTGCTGGCCAAATATGAGGCGTTGTATACCAAAATCTGGAAGAAGTATGGACACATGTCTACGACGAGGAAGATCACTAGTCGTATTGCGTTGGTTAAACGTGTGGAAGAAGCTTTATATTCTATTGAGGACATGTGCGGGGTGACTGGACACACCGTTTCTGAAGACGTCATTGCTAACTGGGAACACCACCACGATGTGTGTGTGGAGAAGGAATTTAATGCTTCATGGTTCGTCTAAAATCTTGTTGAGATTAGGAAATTGAAGGATACAGTAGTCGAAATCCCTTCTGCGGAGGAGATCACACGGCAAGAAGCGAAAGCTGAGGAGTTATCCATGGTGTTAGCTATGAACAGAGCAGTTATTGAAGATGCGAAGGACCGTCATGCTAAGAAGAGTAAACCGTTGATGGATAACTTCCCTTGAATGTTTATTCTTTAGATTCCTTTTTTTTATCTCGAGGAACACTTTGGGTGCTTGATTTCGGAGTCTGACTGATTTTGGTAGTTGGTTGATGTTTTTGAGATGTTGAATTATTTTCTGGGATGAATGGTTTTAATATATAACTGTGACCATGCCTTGCGAAGGGAATATTGTTTTTATGAAAGTGTGTATTTATAGGTTTTGCCGTGAGCAATCCCCTTTTCCACGTAAAAGGCGGTTTTGCTGGTAGGGTTGTCAGCAAGTCTTCAATCGCTGGTAGAAGCGGCTTTGTAGGTAGGACTTCTAGCAAGTCCCCAAATCGCTGGTAGCATCTTCAGCGAGTCCCCAGTTTTCCCGTATAGTTTTTACGACTGGTAACTGGGTTGAGTTGTAGATCCACTAAATCGTGTGCCAGCTTCTGCCATCTGGATGCTTGTATCGAGGCGCGAGATCGATTTCTGAAAGCATATATTGTAACCGAGAGATTGAAACTCCCGCTGTGGTCGCCAATTATTTATGGGAGAAAATCGCCTCTGCCGTATTTGGTGAATTCGATGGTGGAGAGACTGGTTTAAACCCTTAAACAAATGTACTGCACGTGAGCACTTTTGATTCGAGATATCAATCTTTACAATTCTGGCCTAAACCAAGAAGATGGCCGTTCCAGATTTGCTTCGGTCACAAAGTGGAGGAGAAGGGTTGATTTGGGGAGGATAGCGAAGAAGGGTGATGAGACCAGAGATTTCTGACTAGGTAGTATCTCTACTTGTATCAGAAGTGTAGAAGCTTGCTAGTGATGAAAGCTTTTTGAGAGAGCTTGCAAAGTTGCTATCTGATAGTGTTGTATTTTGCCTGACCAAGACCTGTGTGTTTTGGCAGAATAGGTGAAACCTATTTATATAAGTGAGATTGAACGTACCCTGGCCTCATTAAGGAATTGAGTAAATGTGCCAATTAAAACAGAGGAGGTGGAAACCGTTGGCTTTATGGTGAAAACGTTTTCACCATAAATTTCCTTATTTAATTGACCATATTCATTCCTTGCACGCCTTGCTTTATTGCGAGCATAGTGTACGATGCACGCTGTGACCGCCAAACCAAAACCCCAAGAAATCATCCACCAGTTTGTGTTGATATCTCGAGAGTGGGCGCAAGTGGCAATGACAAAGTTGCTAGTGAAGCGTTGCAGCATTTTCCAATGACATGTGTGGGATATCTCGACCGCAAGTTGTACTTTGAGCGCAGATGGCAATGCCAAAGTCGCTTGGTGGAGCATTTGGCAGGTGCCAATGGCATGTGTGGAACGCCTTGGCCGCGATTTGTACTTTGAGTGCGGATGGCAATGCCAAAGTCACTTGGCGGAGCATTTGGCATGTGCCAATGGCATGTGCGGAATGCCTTGGCCGCAAGTTACACTTTGAGTGCGAATGGCAATGCCAAAGTCGCTAGTAGAGCATGTGTGGCATATGCCAATGGCAGGTGCGGAATTCCTTGGAAATTGGCTAGCAGGCTGGGGATAAAAGTGGCTAGTGGTTGCGTGTTGGCATGTGCCAATGGCATGCACGACTACCTTGGCCAAGTCGCGGGCGCTACAATTGGGAAGCGGCTTGGAATAGAAAGTGGCTAGTGGTAACGTTTTGGCATGTGCCAATGGCACGTACGACCACCTTGGCCAAGTATCGGGCGCTACAATTGGATAGTGGATTGAGATAGAAAGTGGCTAGTGGTAACGTGTTGGTATGTGCCAATGACACGTACGACCACCTTGGCCAAGTCGCAGGCGATACAATTGGATATCGGCTTGGGATAGAAAGTGGCCAGTGGTAACGTGTTGGCATGTTCCAATGGCACGAACGGCCACCTAGGCCAAGTGCGGGCGCTACAATTAGGTAGCGGCTTAGAATAGAAAGTGGCTAGTGGTAACGTGTTGGCATGTACGGCCACTTTGGACAAGTCGTGGGCACTACAATTGGATAGCGGCTTGAGATAGAAAGTGGCTAGTGGTAACGTGTTGGCATGTGCCAATGGCACGTACGGCCACCTTTGCCAAGTCGCGGGCGCTACAATTGGATAGCGGATTGGGATTGAAAGTGGCTAGTGGTAAAGTGTTGGCATGTGCCAATGGCACGTACGGACACCTTGGCCAAGTCGCGGGCGCTACAATTGGGTAGCGGCTTGGAATAGGAAGTGGCTATTGGTAACGTGTTGGCATGTGCCAATGGCACGTACGGCCACCTTGTCCAAGTCGCGGGCGCTACAATTGGGTAGTGGCTTGGAATAGAAAGTGGCTAGTGGTAACGTGTTGGCATGTGCCAATGGCACGTACTGCCACTTTGGCCAAGTCGTGGGCGCTACAATTGGGTAGCGGCTTGGAATATAAAGTGGCTAGTGGTAACGTGTTGGCATGTGCCAATGGCACGTACGACCACTTTGGCCAAGTTGCGGGCGCTACAATTGGGTAGCGGCTTAGAATAGAAAGTGGCTAGTGGTAACGTGTTGGCATGTGTCAATGCAACATACGACCACTTTGGCCAAGTCTCGGGCGCTACAATTGGGTAGCGGCTTGGAATAGAAAGTGGCTAGTGGTAACGTGTTGGCATGTGCGAATGGCACGTTCGGCCACTTTGGCCAAGTCGCGGGAGCTACAATTGGGTAGCGACTTGGAATAGAAAGTGGCTAGTGGTAACGTGTTGGCATGTGCCAATGGCATGTACGACCACTTTGTCCAAGTCGCGGGTGCTACAATTGGGTAGCGACTTGGAATAGAAAGTAGCTAGTGGTAACGTGTTGGCATGTACGGCCACTTTGGCCAAGTCGCGGGCGCTACAATTGGGTAGCGGCTTGGAATAGAAAGTGGCTAGTGGTAACGTGTTGGCATGTGCCAATGACACGTACAGCCACTTTGGCCAAGTCGCGGGTGCTACAATTGGATATCGGCTTGGGATAGAAAGTGGCTAGTGCTAACGTGTTGGCATGTGCCAATGGTACGCACGACCACTTTGACCTAATTGCACGGTTTTGGCATGTTCCAAACGATATAGCGGCTTAGAAATTGACTAGTGATGCGTGTTGGCATGTGCTAATGGCACGCATGACCAAGTTGACCTAGTTGCACAGTTTGCAAGCCTGGGGCGCTATTTTTGGCATGTGCCAAACGGTACATCGGATTAGAAATTGGCTATTGATGCGTGTTGGCATGTGCCAATGGAACGCACGGCCACTTTGACCTAGTTGCACGGTTTGCAAGCCAAGGGCGCTATTTTTGGCATGTGCCAAACGGTATAGCAGCTTAGTTTGGCATGGTTGACTGTGGGTGCAGTATGTGGTTTGGTTTTGGCGTCGTTGCCATGGTGCGCAGTATGCGGTTTGGTTTTGGCGTCGTTGCCATGGTGCGCATTATGCGGCTTGGTTTTGGCGTCGTTGCCATGGTGCGCAGTATGCGGCTTGGTTTTGGCGTCGTTTCCATGGTGCGCAGTATGCGGCTTGGTTTTGGAATTAGGGTTCTGTGTCGAAAACCCTAATCTGGTATTTTGAAAAAATACCCCCATTAATTATTCACACCTGAATTAAATGCTCGTAGTCAATATGTTGTTGGTAACACTAGGTCATGGGGTTTTACGATTTTACCCCTTATCTAAAATCCAGCATCGACAACATGATAGAACAGGATATCCATGGAACTTCCAGTATTAATTAAAACTCTGTTGATTGCCCATGAGTCCTCAGCTTCATCATCACTTGGTTTTGGATTAATCTCTAATCTCACCACCAATGGGTTTTCATCATTTCCCCACCTTCAGGTACTTCTTCTACGGTAAAGGAAATAATCTGCTTTTGCCAGTATTTTAACGACGAGACTTTCGCAATGTTCATTATCTTTCTCCCATCAGCATCTCTTGCGAAAACTCTGTTCAGAACATTATCGTGAAAGTCTTCAATCATTTTGTATGAATGTACAATAGAGTGACAAATAGATTCTTCACCTTTGCTCCAACTTCTATTACAAATATTTCTCCTCCCTTTGTTGTATTAACTCTGCGAATTTCTGGTGGAGGTGGTAACAGTTGAGATTGAGGTTGTCCCATGAGAAAATGATTTAATTTTCCTTGATATACCATTCTGAGAATGATTCTCTTTATATTTCTGCAGTTATTTGTTGAATGTCCATGAAAATGATGGTAAGAACAAAATTCTCGACTTCGGTGATTTGGAGGTGGCTCTTTTCCCATATTCCAGGGTGCTGGTATATTCTCCATCAAGATTATAGCTTCACATATTTATTTTACACTAGCACTCAGAGGTGGCATCTTGATCTCTTCCCATATCATCTTATGATTTCCTTGGCCTCTGTGATAATTTTTTCTTTGACCTCCATATGTTTCTTGCGGCTGATCAAGTCTTGAAATCTTATTATTTCCACCTCGGCTATAGAAGTTTCTTTCTCTTTCAAATTCTTCTTGATCACGGCTCCCCATAGCTACTAGCTTTTGATGACTATTCTCCATCATCTTTTCTTGTTGTGCCTGCGAAGTGCTTGCCACTGTATTTATCAACTTAGGTAACAAGCTTGCATTCTTGTGTTCGCAACTGGGTATGATTCCATCTCATTTTGTTTTTCCTCAAGAGCAATATATTCTTCATGAAGCTCTCGCAATTCAGTCATTGTGATCGTGTTCTTGACTCTGAAAATTTGAATATACAACAGGTTGGTTGCGAATATTTCATTAATAAATGATAAAATAAGATATCTCTCATCCACACGACCAGCCATATCACTACACATTGTCTTCCACCTCGTGGTTAAATGCTTCAAACTTTCACCAACCCTTTGTTTTAACCTAAATACATCTTCAATACCAGGTCGCGAGGAATTGTTACTTATATACGTGATAGACACATTTTGGTGTCTAAGTTGTCCTCAATTTTCTGTATTGTTAGTTCTCGATTTGTACTTATTTTGGTGTTTTTGTGTGTGTAGGTGTTTTTGGAGAAATAAACTTGTGTGGAAAATTCGGCTCTAAAAGTTAATTTTGGCACCCGGAGGAACTACTAAAGGCAACCCAGAAATGCGTTGAAGGCATCCTCAGAATGTGTTAAAAAGGCCCCAGAAAACTTGTAAAAAACACCCAAGTACCTTGGTAAAGCAACCCCAGAAATTTGCTAAGGGACATCCAAATTACTAAGGGGCACCCAATTACTATTGCCACCACTAGCGGTTGGATAAGGGGTAACCATCTTCAATAATTTGAATTCAGAATTTGGCGGCAAAACAAGTTTCAAAACAGCCAGAACTAGGGTTTGAGATTTGGGTGAGATTTAATGCGACTAAATCGCTGAAAATCATTGGGTATCTTCTTTTGGGTGTAATAGGGTTGGTGTATTTATTGGATTTAGCTCAAATTGGCTGGTTAGATCGGGTTGGAGTGAAACAGTAACGGGAAGATGACCGATAGTCCCTGTTAAGATCATGAAAGATTTTCGGATAGATTCAATCGTTGGATCGGGCTGGACTTATTTGAGATGAACATGACTGGTAAGCCCTTTGGATTCAGAATAATTGGGTTGTATCGATGGGAAGTGAAGCACATAGGGAGAATAGAAATACACGGGCTTGGATGTGATTTCAGTTGGCTGCGGTGAAGTTAACTCAATATCCGATGTGTTGGCAGCGTGTTTGAATGATCTCAGCTGGAAGTTGACGCGTGCAGGGGACTATAAGGAAAGAAAAACGCGTGAAGAAGATATTTCAGGAAATTATCTCGTATGATATCGCAGAGGAGTGAAGAAAGGATTATTCGCATTAAACTCAAGATATTTGGGTACTGATGCGATATAAATATGTGGTTATGGATCACAGAAGAGGGATGGAGTGATATGGGGAAAACAGAGAGTTGAGGACGGAGAAAAATCAAGTTGCAGACACGAACCAGTTCTGCTGGTGAAGAAGAACACGAAGAACATAAGACCATAGAAGACCGTTGTATTTCTACAGTATCAGCGACAATTAACAACTATCGTTTCTGTAACAGTTTGGTTTGTAACACATATAATTTTTACAAAATCCGGTTTTCATAGTCTTTCTCAATTTTCATCATTTGTAAACACGGTTTGAGCAATGAAAAATTCCTTTGAGTGTGTTTTCACCATGCGGAGCTAGAACCCATCACTGGGATGATGAAGGAAGCCGAATGTTATACGTGGGTAATTTTAATTAATTCTTTTTTATGACTTTTGCACTAATTAAAATTGAATTATGATTTTGATTAATCAGTTGTCATTTCATTTGATGGGTCATGCTTGCTTAATTGTTTTGATGTCCCATGCTTAGGATTTGCAATTGATATTTTGAGAATCTACCTTGGCAAAAATAAGAGTCTATGTTTTTATTTGTTGAGCGATAATTGTTAAAAGAATTAATATTTGAACCTTTTGTTATGAGTTTGGCCGAATCCTGAGTCCCAGCACATCTCTTCATCATGTGACAATATTTGTATATATTTTTCTTTTCTTTTATTTATTAATTCTTAAAATCAATCTCATCAAGTCCGAGTGAACGACAACCTTACTACCACTTTCTACAACATTATTGATTCACATCAATTTTTGGCGCCGTCGACACGAACTTGTCTTTAGGCTAGATTTTTTATGTTTTTATTTATTTTTATTTTATTTGTTCTTCTTTACGTTTTTGGGTTTTTGTTTTTTCCTTACAGAATTTGGAATTTGGAGCGAAATAAAATTGTGCCAAAGCTTTTGGTGAATACTTAAAGACTTGGAGTAAAAGGCAAAGCGAAAGGAGCGAAAGAATAAGATTTTTTTATTATAAAAAAAGAGGAAAAAAAAAAGAGAGTTTATTTTTTTTAGATTGTATTAGGATTTCTCTATTTTTGTAATTTTATTTTTATTTTTTCACTTTACTTTTTGGACTTTGGACTTGGACATTTGGACATTATTATTTTATTTTCAAACCCTAAGAATGGGTAAAATTAAATTTTAAACTGTTTGCAGAGAAGGACGGTGATTACGATATCACCTCGGCCCCTCGGGTTCGTACATGGCATAGGAGTCGTGGCCCGAGTCGACTACAACGGTTCATCCCCCATCTGGTACGGGAGGTAAGTCTGTCGAAACACTCGCGAATCCCCTGTCAGCGAGTTACTTTATTCCATCGTTTGCATATATGTCGAGGAACTGAAAAAGGATGCTTTAATTTCCTAGTAAAGGGCAAGGACTGGTCATACAAGATAAGGGTTCGGATTTCATCACCGTTCTCTTCTTGCCTGCCTTTGGAAAACGATACTTAACGCGAACCTAAGCCTTAAAATTTTTAATAGAACGAGACCGATAGGGTAACAAGCTTAATAGGAAAGTCATTCGAAAAATATTGGTTACTCTTTTGAGCATACTTTGAAGTTCATGAAGGTTTCTGTGAGTTGAATGCGTGACTGCGCCGCCTTGTAATGCGGTGAGGCCTTGGGTAACAAAGTTCCACGCAGCTTCCCTCGCCTCTATTCAACTTACTTTGACTCGGATTGATTCCAGAGGGGTCTGCTTAAATTGTAACGAATTCCTTTTCGAAGGATTAGAAGCTGGTCTAGAAACAATCTAAGTGGAGCCATCATACTTTTTATTTGCTAGAAATCAGTAGGTTTGTTGTGGTCGAGTTAGCCTTGTTTATGTTTGTGTAGAATTCCCTTGCAGTTAGGATGTGAAACTGGTATTACAATAGCCAATACAACGAATATACGACTAATTTTCAAAATGGACATTACTTTGACCATAGTGTGAATAGTGGTTGGGAATGCCAATCTTTTGAAGGTTATGGCCCATACCATGGTGAGCCCAATTACTATCCACATGCCCACCAGTCATACGAGCAAAATTACTATAATTCCTCTTCTCTAGATGAAGCACATAAGATACTTAAGTCAACACGTAAGTTACTTGAGTCGATACATAAGTTAGCAGACACAGATGACTTAGTTATGGATGAAAGAACTATAACGGTGAGTGAAACTTATTTAGAAGATAACCTCAGGAAGTTAGATGAGTCAACATGTAAGTTAACTGAGTCAACACGTGAGTTTGTTGAGTCAACACGTGAGTTTGCTGAGTCAACACGTAGGTTAGAATTAGATACGGAAGAAATAATTGCTCGAATTTCTTTGAATTGCCAATACATTGCTTATAAAATCATCCTTGAAAATGAGGAAAATTTCTATTTACATAATCAAAAGGACGAGGTTAGAATTGGAAGAAATACTTTAGATAAGGTTCGACCATTTTTATGTTATTATGATGATTATGGTGAGGATAGTGTTGATGAAGAATTTGAAATATGTAGGCATAGTGATCAGGAATTTGTTACTCCGCCTGAGCTTTACCATGATAATATTTCTAGTTCAAATCCAAATAGTTTTAATAATTATTCACCTATTCGAAAGGATGAGGATTTGACTGGAGATGCCACTGTTTTAGATGATGTAGTTCATGATCCTTTAGCCTGTAATATGTTGGATAATCCATTATTTGATGTGCCTATAAGTGAATCGGAGGAAGTAACTATGATTAACACCTTAGTTAATGAGCCTTTACTAGAAACTTTCACTGATAATCCTTTATATGATTGTGATGATGGTTTAGAGGAAAGAGTTTACCCTGAGAATACTATTTTAGAGTCTAGCGAGTTAAAAACGCTAGTATTAGAAGAAGATAAACTCGTACAGATAAGTGAGGCTGCTAATTGTAACTTACAAGAATAAATTGACCATTTTCAAGAATCTGATGATCTAGAAATTAGGGAGATTGTGACTAGTCTATCTAGAGACACTGAAAACTCTAAGTTTGGGGGTAATCATCACTCTCCTAGTGCCTTATCTTTAACTCTCAGAAAGTCCCCTCACTTAGGACTTGACATACGTGCCTCAGCCATTTTATAAGATTATCTTCATACACTTTTTCCTGAACCAAGGTATGTCCATAAAAAAGTTCAGTTGTTAGAAACCCATCCTCTGGTTGATATGGTTAACCCATGCTACGATACCACGATTGACTTTGTTTTCCCACCAAAAACCTTCCTTCCAATTGTGGGAACGTACAAGTTTCAGATGTGTCAATTATTAAGTTTGGAGATTAAACCTAATTACTTTAGGAGATTAGGGTCGACACATTTGCTTAAGAATGACTACTATTGTGGTCAACTGTGTGAGTCAAGTCTGATTGACTTAGAGGATCCCCATTCATTCAGGTTATTGTTATGTGCTTCTAAGTTCTTAATTGAGTATTTCCATACTCTAGAACATGATCTTCAGGATACTTCCTTTGAGGAAATCCAGCCGATGAAAACATTTTATCTAGACCCAGTTATAGAACCTGAACTGGAATCACAGCTAGATGTAGTTGTTTTAAACATGAAACTAGATAAGGGTGTGTTGGATATCTTCCTGATCTGTTAAAATTTCCTCTTCTTGTGGTTAGCACTTTTTGATCCAGATGACCCGCAGTTATTCCGGATGCTACTATATGATTCTTCGAGGTGACTAATCTCTTCCAATTTCTGGATGAAGACTTTAAACTTCGTACTTCTTGGGAGGTAACCCAATATTCTTGCAACACGGTAATATCTTTCCTTACTCTTTTCTTTAAGTGGTAAC
Organism: Papaver bracteatum; assembly: GCA_023529315.1. Classification (NCBI taxonomy): domain Eukaryota; kingdom Viridiplantae; phylum Streptophyta; class Magnoliopsida; order Ranunculales; family Papaveraceae; genus Papaver; species Papaver bracteatum. Next base: position 270,351 of record JAJJWX010003277.1, on the reverse strand, counting down.
AGTTTCTCCTTGTTCATGCTTTTAATTTCATCTTTAGAACATTGAGGACAATGTTAGATTTAAGTTTGGAGGTGGGGAAGAACTTTTTAGTTGCACTTTTGAAACTTCTAGCGTCACTTGGTATCCGGTTAGCTAAGCTTACATACTGTTTCTCACCGAAAAGATAAAAATTGGAATGCTAGGGATAACAACCTATTGAGATATTAGAGAAAAAGACATTGAGATCCTTGAAATTTAGGAGAGAACTTTTTCCTTTTAGAGGGTAACCGTGATGGATCTAACCATCCATGATGGAAAGGCAAGTAGGTCAGGAAATTCCAGAAAGACAAAGCAACCTCACAATGTAGTCTTAGTTACTGGATTACGACTCTCTCTCAGTAGAAACTTATCATCATCAACAAGCGGAGCGACATCATTAGTACAAAACAAAGCTAAGATAAGTTAGACTGTGTTAGTGGTGGTCAGGATTTGTCCAGACAAAGATAAATCAAGGGCTGTGGTTCTCCTGACCACCCCCTACAACTCGCACGTGTGGCATTAATTCCAATATTATGAATGAAAAATGAATACTCAAGTCAAGATATGGATTTTCAAAAATAAATTATAACGGGGAGGTTCGAACTCATGACCTATTGTGTCATAAGAGTGGCCTCTAACCAGTGTTCCACCTTGGTTGGAATTAATAGAAAAGATAAATCAACGATGGTCGTTTTTTTAACTTAAATATCATAATTGCTTTATTAATTAGTGTTTCACTAATTGCACATAATAAATAATCTATTCATTATAAAGTGTTTTATTAATATGTGTTTCACTAATTGCTCATAATAAATGACTAATTATTTTTTAATTATAAATGTTTTATTAATTAATTATAATATGTATTTCTATTAATAAGTAATTTTGATAAATAATATCAATAGACATTTTTGGCGACAATGAGTAGTAGAAGAGGTGGAGACCGAAAGATTAGTGGTGGTTAAGGGTGGCGCCAAACACAATTATATTTATTTTTGTTCTTTTATCATAAAAGGTTTTAACTAAGTACCACCTACGCTTTTCCTAATTACCACACACGATTTAAAATGATAAAAATTGCAGACCTAAAGTAAAGTGGGTGACTAAAACGCATCTTCTTTTACAATTACCTAACAGGCTAACACCATTAGGTTTACCAAAAATAAGCTACCACCCATAATAGCCATGGCGGCCGCCGCCGCCGCCACCACACCACCACCCAAAATTAATTTTAAATTTTAATTATGGTTTTAGTTTCAGAGATTAGATATATTGATTCCAGTTTCTTATAGAGACATATTAAGTTTCAACTTTAATAGATTAGGGCTTATTTTCGGAAAACTATAATAGGAACAAATGTAATTATAGGACTATATTATTAGGGTTTAAAGACACTTGCAAGTTCTACTAAAATCCATTATAGGAACAAATGTCAATCAATCCTTTGTAGGAGTAGATCGTCAGTGCCTTTGTTACATGGAAGAACTATAACTAAGATTCATCCATGCAAATGTAATACACAGTAACGGGGGTGGGGAGAGGTGGTTGTTAATGGTAATGGAAAAAATAACGGTATTTATGTATCATGGTGTAGCGGAGAAGAAGGTGAGTAATTGTTACCTACTATTGATTAGGTTTACAACTACTAAGTTTTTAGACCGCGGGTGGTAATTAGGAAAAACGTGGGTGGTATTTAGGTAAAACCATCATAAAATGGGATACGAAATCCATTTTTCACATGTATCCAACTTGTCAAGAGTTTTTTCTACCTCTTTCCTCAAAATCCTGGCTGCGCCCCTGGTTTGTGGTGGAAGAAGTAGTGACGGTGAGTGCTGGTGAGTAGTGATGGACAATATTTATTTTATGTTGTCGTTACAACATCGATAACATCGTAGTGTGGAAGATGTGGTTGGTTTTTTTAACACTTTTGATAAAGTAAAGTACCATATATTTCCGGGATGATATCATATAAGATAATATTTTCATGATCGTAGTTGGATCACCCAAATGGTACCCCTATTATCTTTGGTGCTATATCATATAAATCATGATTTTTTAATGTTAAAATAAAATTGATTGCAATACAAAAAAGAATATATACACGGAAAAATAAATAATGAAACCAATCAATTGACGACATTTTGTTCAATATAAACCTCATACATGGCATTTGTGATTGAAAATTAGAATTGCGTCCAACAACCTACGTGGGGTGGGCGGCAGTGATGGTGGCAGTGGTGAAGTCAAAAATTGACATTGAGGAGGCCCACTTTAAAAAAAAAAACATGTAAACTTTGGTGGACTAAACCATAAATATATATGGACAAAGTACTATCTATAAAATAAACTAAAAAATTCATGTAGTTATTAAAAATTTAAGGGGGTTAGTCAACCCTTGGCTCTGCCACTAGGTGGTGGTGGATAAAAAAAAAGGATTCATATGGTTTTATGGTGGTGGCGGGTATTGGTGAACAAAAACATATTATGCTAATTTTGTAATGCCACAAAATATGTAACGTTATATTATAAAGTATAAAACGTGGTTGATCATCGGGTATTGGTGAACAAAAACATATTATGCTAATTTTGTAATGCCACAAAATATGTAACGTTATATTATTATATTATAAAGTATAAAACGTGATTGATCATTCTAATGTTAAAATAAACTCGATAAAACACATGTCTATTTTAAAAAATTGGTGCAATCAATTGCCATGTTATGTAATAACTAAACGAACGACACGAATCAAGATCAGAACATATGAAATTATTTATTATCGATTTGTCTATGTAAAGAAGATAAATTTATCGTTGGGGTTTGTTTAACTTAACCATTTTTAAATACTTTATTAATTAGTGTCTCATTGATTGTTCATAATGATTAATTAAATTTCTATTATAAATGTCCCTTTAATAATCTAACATAAATACATAATTTTATTAATAAATAATTATACTAAAAGCTATATTAATTCTAATGGTGGTAGTGGAAGTAAGGTTAGTATAAACGGTGGCGGGTGTTTGTGAATGGTGGAGGCGGTAACATTACTATTGGTGGAAGAAATAGTGGCAGTGGATGGTTTTTATGGTGGTGGGTGTTGGTAATAGTAGTGGATAATAATAGTTTTTGCTTTTTAGTGAGTTTTATTGACCGAGTAAAATAAAAATCTTCACAAAACATGCAACATTGTATTGTGAAAGATGTAATTGGTTGTTTTTAGCACCATTGATAAGGACAAAAATCAAATATTTCGAGGATGATACCGAAACATATAAGACAATATGATCATGATTGTTGGATCACCGAAACGGTATCTGTATTATATAAAGGCAATTGGTGTGCCCGCGTAAGAGAACATTATCGCTCTCTCAAGTACTATTACATTTTTTTTCCTGAAATACCATCAATGTCGAGTTGTTTCGTGACAACTACCTACAAAGATAACAATTGTTTGAAAATATTTGTTTGTTCATTAAAATCATCATAAAAAACTCTAAATCATAAATCTAAATTTCGCCTCCGATGTTTATAAAATATTTTTTATATTTTACATTCTCAAATCATGCGACCTCTTGATTACAAATCAACAATATCAAATTACAGATCAATATGTATAGGTTTCATTCACTGGGTTAGAAGGTAGAGTAGATACAGATGGGTAGATCAAACAAAGCAGAATATGACTGAGAATACTTCAATAATTTGGTCAAGAAATAAGGTCAAAAATTTAAGATTAACTTTCTATAGGACTAATTAGATCGGCTTCGATAGGAGCCGACTAAAATATGGGTTAATAATAATTTCCCCGTAAGACAATTTCAAAACATAGTTTGGCTAACTCTGCCTATGTAAAGATTGGTCAAGATTTGTCCTTCCTCAATTGCTATGTTATGCGAGAAGAAGGTGATATCTAAGATTGAGGTACAATTCAAATCCATTAGATTCATACCATTTACAACTGGACGCCTTGAGAAAAATTGACGTGTTGTTATTATTATTATTACAGGTAAGGGATACATTGACCACACTTGCGAGCAAATAGGTCACTTCGCAAATGATTAGTGTTACTGTCTAGAATGCAACGATGAATTTGAGGAAATAAAGCACCAGAAGCAATGTCCGGAGTATTTTGGATATAATAACTTAGACCCGATGAAATACTTTTTTTATTTTTTTAGTTTTTCCACAATCTATTTATTTAAGAAAAATGAACATTGCAAATACATAACATCAACAAAAATTAGACAGATTGTGTTTGATTATAATGGCTACCGATGGTCCGGAAACGGCAAAAGAAATGAATTGTTGTAGAAGAATTGTTGGGATATAAGATGGATTACTTGATACGAATGAAAGAGATATAACTATTTCGATTCTGAAATCACATGAAGTTCACAGTAGAAGATGACATCAAGTTTAAAGTTAGTAACAAACATAATATGGTTAACTAAAATGTTAAAAACAAACAGGATATTTAAACTTAGAAAGCCGAGGGACTTGAAGAGACCAATTTTGAAAACTACAATCTTAGAAAGCAGCGATCCACAATACCATAATTTTTTTTATAAATATTCAATGTAGAAGATGTCAACTTTTGGTAGAGGATCTATTGACAACCTATAAATTTGAAATAGGATCAGGAAGTACAATATGTGTTCAAGGTTCTTTATGAGGTAATGTGTCCCCATATTGTATTCCAAGTGAAGGTAGGAACATATGGAAGTGACAAAATGTCCAAGACTTTTGATGTTACCAAAGCCTTCGTTAAGACGAACTGTTGGGTACAATACTTTGTTGAAGATTTAATGGCAGAGGTTTGCATATATACAATCCCTTCGAAAAGGTAATTGGTACACATTTTAAACATTGTCATCTGATGGGTGTTGAAAAATTACAGGAAAATCATGTCACATTGGAGAGTTTGTATCATCTGTTTGATGCAAAAAAAATATTGTTCTCTGCCTATTTGGAGGATCGACAACATGACCATGATAAATAAGTCATCTAGAGCGAAATAGGAGTTTGGGTAGACTTTTATGGACGATATTGATTAGTTGATTTCACTGATGAGCGCTGCTGACGACATATTTCCAAAAAATATTTAAACTTCCATTTTCATGTAGAGCATTATATCATTATAAGTAATGTACCTAAATAAAAAATTGTCTGGAAGTTAAGATTATATTTCTTTCGTTTGAGCAAATCTCCGGCGGTAAAATATTAAAGGAAAAAAACAAGAAAAAAAGAGAGGAAAATCCCGACTATTTTTATGACAAACCCATATTAAATCATAAGGAGTTGATAAGTATTCAGGACATAAATTATACAATATACTAAAAATGAACCAACAACATGGCCCGTGCCGTTACGGCACGGGTTAAGGGCTAGTCAAAATCTATGAAGAAAGTTGAAGACGTGTAAGGTTTAGAAGCAACAATAGAAAAGAATAATTCAAAAATCAAAGTTAAAGACTTAGTTACAAGAAGTTATAAGAGCAAGAAAAAAACGATGTAAGTTGTAAAAGTTCATGATACTAAGATATTACAAGTTGCGAAGATCCAAGTGTTAAAGTCCTTCTGTGATGGCCATGTAAATTTTTGTCTTGTTATATTCTATTTCAAACAAGAAAAAAAAATCATCATTACGTTCTTTTTTGTTCGATAAGGCCACAGAGAAGTAGAATTTTTTATGTCAAGCAAGAAATCGAAGAGAAGAGTTAATTGTCAAGGTTCGACGAGGTTCAAGAATTTATCATCAACAGTTGAAGACCGAAGAAAACGTTGTTTCTACTGAGCACTATGAGAGAGTCGAAGAGAGATGCATTTGGTTGCTTTGTTAGTCCGCTTTCGATATGGCACTGGTTTAACTCATCACACATATTTAGTCCAGCTGTGTAGCAGATGTCCCTCTCATCTTTTTCTCTCTCCTAATCTGGTCCAGCTGTAAAACAGCGGATGCATCTTACAATGTTTATCTAGTTGTGTAGCGGATATCTCTTTATCTAGCAGTGTTGCGGATGTGTCTCCCCATTTCTTCAGTCAACTTTAGAGCTGGCACCTTTCTTTGGCATTCTAGTCACTTGGAGATAGGTTGAGAATTTGTATGTCCTCATAGATCTTTGGATACTTGTGACCAATTAGAAGTCATGGTTTTGTGGGTACACCTCTGGTAAACCCTCCCGAGATTAACTCGGTTTTATTTTTTATTAGTGTTGCTCGAGGACTAGCAAATAATAAGTTTGGGGGTATTTGATAGACACATTTTTGTGTCTAAGTTGTCCTCAATTTTCTGTATTGTTAGTTCTCGATTTGTACTTATTTTGGTGTTTTTGTGTGTGTAGGTGTTTTTGGAGAAATAAACTTGTGTGGAAAATTCGGCTCGAAAAATTGATTTTGGCACCCTGGGGAACTACTAAAGGCACCCCAGAATTGCGTCGAAGGCATCCTCAAAATGTGTTAAAAACACCCCAGAAAACTTGTTAAAAACACCCAAGGACCTTGCTAAAGCAACCCCAGAAATTTGCTAAGGGGCATCCAAATTACTAAGGGGCACCCCAATTACTATTTCCACCCCTAGCAGTTGGATAAGGGGTAACCATCTTCAACAATTTGAATTCATAATTTGGCGAGAAAACAAGTTTCAAAACTGCCGGAACTAGGGTTTGAGATTTGGTTGAGATTTAATGCGACTAAATCGCTGAAAATCATTGGGTATCTTCTTTTGGGCGTAACAGGGTTGGTGTAATTATTGGATTTAGCTCAAATTGGCTGGTTAGCTCGGGTTGGAGTGAAGCAGTGGCGGGAAGATGACCGATAGTCCTTGTTAAGATCATGGAAGAGTTTCAGATAGATTCAATTGTTGTAATCGATCGGGTTGGACTTATTTGAGCTGAACAGGACTGGTAAGCCCTTCGGATTCAAAATAATTGGGTTGTATCAATGGGAAGTGAAGCACACAGGGAGAATAGAAATACACGGGCTTGGCTGTGATTTCAGGTGGCTGCGGTGAAGTTAACTCAATATCCGATGTGTTGGCAGCGTGTTTGAATGATCTCAGCTGGAAGTTGACGCGTGCAGAGGACTAGAAGGAAAGAAAAACGCATGAAGAAGCTATTTTAGGGAATTATCTCGTATGATATCGCAGAGGAGTGAAGAAAGGATTATTCGCATTAAACTCAAGATATTTGGGTACTGATGCGATATAAATATGTGTTTATGGATCACAGAAGAGGGATGGAGTGATAGGGGCAAACAGAGAGTTGAGGACGGAGAAAAATCAAGTTGCAGACACGAACCAGTTCTGCTGGTGAAGAAGAACACGAAGAACATAAGACCATAGAAGACAGTCGTATTTCTACAGTAATAGCGACACTTAATAGTTATCGTTTCTGTAACAGTTTGGTTTGTAACGCATATAACTATTACAAAACCCGGTTTTAATAGTCTTTCTCCATTTTCATCATTTGTAAACACGGTTTGAGCAATGGAAAATTCCTTTGAGTGTGTTTTCACCATGTGGAGCTAGACCCCATCACTGGGACGATGGAGGAAGCCGAATGATATACGTGGGTGATTTTAATTAATTCTTTTTATGACTTTTGCACTAATTAAAATTGAATTATGATTTTGATTAATCAGTTGTCATTTCATTTGATGGGTCATGCTTGCTTAATTATTTTGATGTCCCATGCTTAGGATTTACAATTGATATTTTGAGAATCTACCTTGGCAAAAATAAGAGTCTATGTTTTTATTTGTTAAGCGATAATTGTTAAAAGAATTAATATTTGAACCTTTTGTTATGAGTTTGGCCGAATCCTGAGTCCCAGCATATCTCTTCATCATGTGACAATATATTTGTATATATTTTTATTTTATTTTATTTATTATTTATTTATTAATTCTTCAAATCAATCTCATCAAGTCCGAGTGAACGACAACCTTACTACCACTTTCTACAACATTATTGATTCTAAGAATGTAGTATGCAAATGGTTGAAAGATGTTATAGTATTCTTTGGTAATACTTCAAACCACTTTAAGGCATCTCCCGTTAGACTTGAAGCAAAATATTTGCACAATACAACATCATGATTTTCGCACTATAGCATACATCTCACATAAGCTTTAATATGTTGAATTGCACAAGTTGTCCCATCAAAGATGCTAGTTAACGCAGGCAGATTGCACTTTGGGGTATTCCTCCTAACTGTACTTCTTGTGTGAATGGAGTTTTCGCATATTCTTCTATAGCTGCATCCAATTGTCTTCTGCCTCCTTATTTTTTATTATTTAGCATTCCTCTCATCTCCGCTAGTTCTTTTAAGATTTGATCATTTATTCCAGGATTTTGGTCCATTGGTATCTTTAATTCTGCTTCTCTTCTTCTACGCTCATGTTTGTCTTGTCTTGCGAAATTTTGATTTTCTTCTTCATTATTTTCTTCTTGTCTTTCCCTGCGATCTCCTATTTCACCTCCTTCATGAATTCACACATGATTGTACCTCTCATTTTCTCCTCTGCGATTTTGGTCATTCCTTATCAATTATCTTTGTTGCCTTTCAGCTCTCCTTTGTATTCTATCATATTCCTCATTGATATTACCATTATTGTGATTTTGTTCACGCCTTCTTTCTCGATTATCATGATTGTTCTAGCGTATTGCCTCTTGGAGCTCTTGTTCCTCCACTTCTACTCGTAGCCTTTCTCTTTCACCAGCCAAACGTGCTTGTTCAGCGTAATGCCTCTCAATTTCATCTTCAATTCCTCGTTGGTTTATTTGAATTTCTCTTCCATGTTACATCCTTCTTCCTTCTTCCTGATCTTCTTTGTCATTTTGATTATTTCGTTCTTGACGTAATGCATTCCCCCGATTTCTTTCATATTGTCCGTTATGTTGAATTCGCCATGTGAAATGTAATGATCTTCAATTATTTCTCTGCTCTCGCAACGTTATTCACTTGGATTTTGTATTTCCTCCCAATTTTCTTCTCCAATATTTGTCATAGGCGAATTTCGTCTTACTTCACTTCTAATTGATTTTGAACTTGATCTTGTAGTGCTTATTGACCTCCTATTCTGTAATCTCATGTTTTCCATTCTCAGTTCATGGTTTTTCCTTGTCAAATTTGCACGTTCTTCTGCTTCTAACCTCCTCTCTTCGTGTATTCTTTGTCTCAATGCCTCTAATGCTTCAATTCTTTCATCTCCATGAATTATTCCTCCAACTGCTTCCTGGTCTCTTTCTTCTTGTCTACCACTTCTTAATTGTTTCTCTTCTTCCACTTCTTCTGCTGAATCTGATCGCCAAGTGTATACACTCATTCTATCATAATCCACAGTACTATTTTGTATTGGCATACGCTGAGTTGGTTTTTGAACCTGATTTTCTTCATTGTTTCTTGCGTTCATTCTAGATGATTCCCCAATTTCATTTCTCCCTTCTCCAGCAAGACTCTTATTCCTTCTAACATTTGTTGGTTGTCTTGAAGCATTTCTTCTTCTAGCCATCTTTTCAATCTTAATGAATTGTTGAAAATTATATAAAAATCTTCACCAACTACTCCAAATTCCTTCAAATCACAATTCAATCAGAATTCCTTCAACCAGTCCCTGTTTCTAGCGCCATTATGTAGTTACAGGAAATCCTACAATACATCCCTCACAAGAATTCATAACAATCAACACATTTCTTAAGATCAATAACGACGCTTTTTATTAATTGAATCTAGAAATTTTACAAGAAGGAAATGAAATCAAAAATACAACACAGTTTTGGACTTTCTCTCTCCTCAAAACTTTCTCAACACTCCAAAAATTATCTCCTTCCTTAAACCTATTCAACTCTTTATATAGTGTATTACATAATGGATGACAGCTATGTTGTCCCTTATTTTCGGATTTGGCTTGCGATATTATCGCAAGCATTCTAGTGTTAATTTCGCAAACATTCTAAATTTCGCAGGATCATCATACTTTTCTCGTGTTTAAGCTGTCGTCACATGTTACATCATTTATGTTAGTCAACCTGCGACGGTTTCACAATGTACTTTGATGCTGATTTCGCAAGAGTACTGCTGTTGCGATATTCTGATCCTACAGCTCAGTTGAACCCACCAAGGATTAGTGGTCATATTTTAGCTCCAAAACTCGAAGTTGCTTGATTAAATTACTAGAGTCAACTTTGTTAGGTTAGGAACCTTAGAAATGTTCTCGTGTTACTCTGAAGAACCTGAAGACGTATCGGCGTCAACGAACACATCACCCTTCTTTTCGAGGTTAGTAATACATACTTGACTTGTTTCGATTTCTATCTACGTTTCTTTTAAGTCGTTTATATTAAAAACATAATACACGAAGTATATATATATATATATCTAGTATTATTAACTTGATCATGCATTCTATTATAACCATATCAAGGAAGTATACATTAATTATTTTATACAACTTTTCCCGAATTACTAGCCGCTACAGATACTAGACTACTATCAGACTTTAGACCGGAATGTAGTGGAAGCCGAATCCACCCTCCAAGCGATTCATTTATAGTCGCACTCCTTAAGTCTCTTGAACCTCGCAAGGCTTACACAATTAATTCATGATGCGTTTTGTAACCACAACAAACTAATCGAAATATTTCCCACTAATTAACTAGTAATATAACGGTAGTAAGGATCATTCCCACAGAGAGCTGTGCAATTGATATGTTATTTATATTATCAAAACAAAAGAAAACACAAAGGGGGCTGAATTAAAAGTAAAATAAAAAGAATAACAAATAAAAGAAAGATGATCAAGGAGTCCTTCGCCGTTACCGAACGTTAACTTAGTAGTATACTTTTCTATCTTCATTAGAACCATTTATCACCAACCATGGGAAAGAAGCTTGAGCAGTGCTATCCTAAAAGTTCCTCTTGTACCGGATACCGAAGCGCTCGTATATCAAGTTCTATCCAACCAAACCAACAAGTAGTAGCGCACTCAAGGTGTAACCCAATCGGAATCTTTAATCTATGTGAACTTAGGTTAATCCTAGCAGTTATACTCTTAGCGCAAGGTTTACTTACTAGTGTTGTCTTCACACACAATTGATCCACACAATCCCTTTGTGAGGTATCACGTTTTCTACTTGTGTAAGGGTTATTCAACAATTACACGGATATCCTAACCCTTTACTAGCAATAGAATGATCAAAAGATTAATCCAGCATGCACTCCAAATAATCTAATTAATCAATCATAAACCCTAGAAAAAGTGAAAACAGACGATTATGCGATTGAAAATCCGAATAGATTTATATAACTTATAAAGCTTCACGCTAGAACATTGAATTCATCCTTAATCAACAAATGTTTAGTTACATAATTGCAAAAGAATGGGTTCCCCCTAAAGGGGTAAACCCTAGGTTTTGATGTACAAGATGTGATATGAGAGGTATAGATGAGATCCCTTCTAATTGTTGTGGAATTTCTCTTATATAGTTTTCATGAGATCTAGGTATTAGAATCCATCCGGGACCAAGTTTCCTTGATTTGGAAGTCAAAATACGTCAAAAGGGACCCAATAGGTTTGTCTCAGTCAGCATTGTCGAATGCCCTAAAGCAATGCAGAAAGTTGGGGTCTGAAATACACATTTTTTGCCCGAAATATGGCCACTTTCGGTATTGATTTAGCAATGCCGAAAGTTGTGTTGTAGATCACCATTTTTCGTCTAGACTGTTTTGGTCGTAACTTCTTCGTCCGAACGTGAAATGACCTCCTCATTCTTTCGCCATTCTCTTAATAATTGAATTATATTCAAGATGGTGATAAGAAATCCTTAATTTAAATGATTTTAACTTGGTCTTCTAGTCCTTCTTATGTATTCGACCTTCTTTGCTCTTTTTCTTCGCACTTCTTCCACTTTTTTCGGCTCTAAACACTTAGATCCTTCGAGACCTCCACCTTATAGATCTTTTGAATATCTTTTCAATTTTATTAGGATAATTCACATAATATGATACATAAACTAGAAAATAATCATAATTGCAAGAATTATAGCTAAAAAACAAGTATGGAATTGACATTCTAAACATGTAAATTAAGCACCTATCAATTCCCTTAGCTGGTGTCCTTTACATCCTAAGAGTTGCTTTAACTTAAGTGAATACTTTTGATACCAATCTGCCTCTAACATATAAGCCTATTTGATTTCCATTTATATCAAATATCAAGGCTTGCAAATCTGTTTGCAATAGACAAAGCTAGCAAATCTCACAAATCCGAAACACTTGTGTTCACTTAGATGAGAAGCTTGGATTCTTCACCACCTCTCAAGAACAATCTTCAACTTATCAATTAAGAATAGTTTTCAAATATTTATATTAAAGAACCACAAAGTCTGAGACGAAGAGAACTTTGTGACTTCCATCTATCTTGCCTGAAAGGCATCACAAGAACCTTGATAAAAGAAAAGCAAGATCAGGATACATGAAGTATCAAGATAAATATAGTCGGACCTGGCTTCACAAATCCCCAAAGCGAAGTCTTTTAGTCGTTGACCTAACTATTATTTTTCAGATGGAAACCCATGTCAATAGAGGATGATTCTAGCAATCAACTTGGACACAAAGTGTCAGGAATTGAATTTTCCAGTTGAAAGAGCATCTCTATTTATAGCTTTTCAACACTGAGGGTTGCTTAAAATTCAAGATATGATAAATTGAGAATCAATTGAACACTTTCTCTATTTAGATGCAACTCTAATTAGGGTTTCAACTAAGCATGTGAGAATTGTTCTTGAAATCATATTAGAAAAATATACACAGTGGTCCAATCACGGAACTGTGTACAATGACTGTTCTTTGGAAATTATGCCTTAGGAACTAAAAGCAATTTGGTGTTCATTTAAACACTTAAGAATTTAATCATGATACACATATACAAGTGTTTTAGTGATCAATGATGTCCTAGAGGTGTTTATGAGAGTCATATCAATGCTAAACATATTTTATTTTTTTTAAATAAATAATCTTTTAGCATCTGTTAAATTCTACTGGTGAAATGGTTCGTGAACCGTAAGGAAATTGTTTACAAGTGTTTTAGTCAGTAACTTAAATTAATATTTTATTTGGTCTTGCTACCAACGATTCATCAAAAGCAATATTTGCTCAAACTAGCAATATTCGCTCAAACCGACAATGTTTATTCAAATTAGCAATATTTGCTCAGATCAAATAATATTGGTTCAACTATCAATGTTTAACAGTTCGGCAACACAGTTTGCTCATCTTAGGTTATAATGATACCTCGTCTCAGCAGACACGTTAAATTCATGAGTTTCAGAACATTTGCTAATCATGTTCAACTCAGCAATACATGGACTCATCGTCCCATAAAGTCAGTAACTGACTCCGCAATCACGATATTTCAATCGTGTCACATGGGGGATATTAACTAGGGTTTTGGTATGGCGGTCTATGGCATGTGTGTTCACCCACGTTGAGAATGTGAGCAAGTTATGCAATCGGTTGGAAGAGTCAGCAAAGTAGTGGGTAGAAAATTAACCAAGTCTCTGCACGATGAGTAATTAGTTTAACACGACTTCTCACTTCCCCACTCTCTGATTCTAGCAACTGTCACACTTCATGGGATCATGGTGTTTTTAACTCCGGCATTATAAAATGTCTCTAAATCCTGATTGAAAGGACAAGATTCGAACATTCGTCTAGCAATTTCTCATCAAAGTTCATGCACACAATATTTCGTCTACACAAACTCATAGAAATCACTCTCAATTGAGCAAATTTCAATCAGTCAGAGAATTTTCACGCTGAATTCACAACACACCTACAATCTCAAATCATCATTGTTCTCACGTATTTCTCAACTTCCCTCCTACAGATCAACCCATCCTCTCTTGTGACCGAATTGACTATGGAACGGGCATTGTTCTTGGTTTAGGCTGGAGTCTTACAGATTGATCTCTCGAACTTAAAGCACTCCATTCTTGCAGTGCATCTGTGTGAGGTTCAATATTTCGCTCGGTTCAAGGAGTCTCTACACGGTCGAGTTTTAAATTCCGTAAAAACTAGAAAATCGTTTTCCCCATCTACAGATTGGCGACCACAGTGGGGGGTTAATCTCTTGGTTGCAATCTCACAATTTCACAAGATGGCTGGTCTTAAGTCTGGGTTAGTCACAGGTTCCAATATCAACGGTGCTAGCACTAGCAATAACGATAACGATAACAACAATGACAATGAGGAAATTCCAGAAATAATTCCGACCACAAATACTGATGGTGGTAATATTACTCCTCCTCACACAGAGGGTCATCCTTTGTTCAGCCGACACCCTGAAGAAATCAGAGGAAACCAACCACCTACCATTGCTGATCTCATCAAAGCGCAGGATATCTTTGCACAGAATCAGACAAATATGGCTGCAGCCTAGAAAAAGCTATTTGATCAGTTGAAAAATCTCACTGACAAGATGTCAGAGAAAATTCAAAGAAAGGGAAAAGAGAAGGAAAAATCCTTAGATGACGATCCTAAGGTAATTCCAATTCATACAGTAGATGATGATGAAGCCGACAAAGCTGTGGGCAATCCATCAGCAAAGGAGTCATCAAATTTCATTACTCGTGAAGACTTGGAGCATCTTCTGGAGAACCATGGAAAGGGAAATACATCACATGTCCATCGTCACCAACCTCCTTATCCTGCCGCTACGCAGAGGATTCATCTTCCTAAAGGTTACATTTCTCCAACTTTTACTCTGTATGACGGAACTGGCAATGCTCGAGAACACGTCTCTCGTTTCCTCGAAGCCTTGGGAGAGCATGAACATAACCATGTTGTTCAGTTCAAGGAGTTTTCAAAATCCTTGAAAGGTAGAGCATACACCTGGTACAACAACATTGCACCAGGGACTATCAACAATTGGGGGGAAATGATCAACGCCTTCTACAGGAAATACTTCTTCGTGTCAGAGAAAGTCACTCTCTCTAACCTTGGAAGGATGTTTCAGAGGATCAGTGAAAATCCCAATGACTATGTGAAAAGGTTTCGAGTCCAAGCCCTGGATTGTCATGACCCAAATGTCACGGAACATCAGCTGGTCGATTTGTGCATCAACGACATGCTCTCGATTTACAAAGCTCTGTTGGAGAATCTTCGATTCCAGACTTTCTCAGAACTTCACGAAGCTGCGAAGAGATCAGTGTCATGTACCCGACATTGTAGTGGAGTGCCCATATCATACTGGGGTTGCTTATTAGTTATTAGTAGTACTTTCAGCTCATATCAATTGTAAGGGTGCCATAATAGTAGTCATCCTCGTAACCTAGCTATATAAGGCTAGTGACCCCGTGTAAGTGAGATTATCCAAAAGAAATTATGAATTAATGAAATAGAAATTAGTTTATCTTTTTTCCTCCTCAGGATGGTTCTCTGAATCAAATTTCTTCATTTCTGGGCTTTGATTCTTAAAATCAAAGAGTTTATTATCAAATCCTAGAACCGATCTTGTTATGTACATATAGGTACATAAAAATTAGTATCAGATTCGTTCGATCCATGGGGGATATTGGGTATCTAGTTAGGGAGAAATTTCAACTATATAACCATTTACTTGATCTGAAGAGAAGATATCAAAATATACTTAACGATGTACCTTCACCCAGTCGAAATTATCATCTTTCACAAACAGAATATCTCATCAACTTCACCAAGCAGAGGTGGGAATCAATTTACATGCCACCATTAGCAGACCAATTCGTTCATGGAGTTGTGAATGCAAAAATGGTAGAAGTGAAGAAGCAACCTAATGATTTAGCATCAACGATGCTTACCAAAGAAGTTTTCTATTCAACAATGGAGTCATACTTTGGTAAGAAAAACTGCAGTCGTGAAGATCCAGTAGTAGCTTCAAAGATTACTTCGAAGTCATCGGATGAAGACAATCCTACTAAATCAATTGGAATTGGCGACCTAATTCCTACTTTTGTTGCTCAACCCTCTGATTCGGAAGACTTCAGTGTTGTTACATCGGAAGAAGCTAAATCGATTCCTACTTCTTCTTCTCAAGTTATCGATAAGGTTGAATCTCAGAAAACTAACTCAATTTCCGCTAGCGCTGCTAAAGAAAAGGATGGTTCCTGCATAAATCAAGTCAAGACTGGTGAAGTAAATTATTCTTCCCTAGATTTTCATATCAACAAGTTTGAGAAGAAATTCGAAAATCATGAATACTTGAAGGATTTATTGGACACTGTCTACAACAAATCAAATGGTGTTTATGTGGATTGTTGTTCTTTTCTCCTCGACCAAGGTAAGTGTGATGTTATCTCCAGGATTTCTTATAAGAATTTGATGTTTCTGCTGATAGCTAACTTGGGGTACCGTCCTAAAATGGGTACAATATTTTATCGTGGCAAAGAGTCAGATGGTATTAAAGAGTTTTATAATTCTGTTGGTGAATATGAATGTGGTTCTATTACATTTCCTTATTGTGTGTTTTTGCTTCCTGGGTCTCTATTACTGGAAAGGTACAATGAGAATTTGGTTTGTGAGTTACATGGGTATCTGTATGAATTTCAGTCTCTGAATTTGTTAGGTCTTAGAATTGCCTATGTTGCTAAATCTGGTGGTGAGTGGAATTTGGATGCCCAATTTTCAGAGAGCAATAGATTTTTGTTTCTCTTATTGGACAAGGCACATAAATGGTATGCTCAAGTGCTTGGTAGGATGGGAGAAGAATTTTTTTTCTTACAGCTCGCTTGTGAGATGATTGAGGTGATTAAAATAAGGGTATATGAATTTCAAAATTCTTCTCCGTCCTACATCTATATGGTCAAAATGGCAATGCTCAGAAGCATACTTGACAGTGATCATGGTGGGGTTTGTTTCTATCTTTATTTTGTTGCTACTCGTTCCTTGTTTGATCGCGGAAAATGGTATCTTTGGTCCAGGGTAATGGATAATTACAGTGGAAAATGTGTTATTGCACTTGTTTTCAAACAGGGATACCCAATGATGTTGCTAAGGAAGATTTCAATTGAATTTATGTGGGTTCCAGGGGTTGAGACTGGTGTTATCTACAAGTATTGTCGTAAGAGGTTACATGGTTCAGTTCTATGGTCCATATTGATACTTCAGGTGACAGGTAATACTGAAGCTAGTACTATGAGGGAGTTATTTAATCAACTACATCATAGTAGATGGATTTTCTGTTTTCCTTTAATCTTGCAGCTGGGAAATGGTTCACAAAAATATCTTAAGATCTATGTTTTTGCAAGACTATATGCTGGTGAATTGCAGATTCTCTCAAAGAGGCTTACCTATAAGTTCATGTTTCTTTATCTAAGTGCCAGCAAGCTGTGTGATGTGTCTTCTCATCGGGGAATCGGATTATGCTTGCTTCATCTCGAGTTGTGGTGTATAGCAAGTGGTGATGCTTTCACTTGGATATTTACTTGGCAACCATAAGGACATAGCTCTCTATTTTACAGTGGTAATGAATATTGTTATGGTTGGGAAGAGTTTCTAGTGGAAGTAGTGAATATCAAAGTGTTGCTTGTTTTGATTACTGGTGGCGTATGCTTCTATGGATACTTAAGGTGGAAATTTAGATTAGTTCCACTTGGGTTATGGTGTGTGCGAAGTGTTACAATGACAGTTCACTTCTCATTTTTCAGCTTTGACAAAAAAATAACTTCTCATTCTAAGAGCCTTGGGGTTGCTCAGGTTTACATAGCAGTGGGATGGAACAGTGGTAATGATAACGCTGGTGCATATGGAAGTGAGAATTCTGCCAGCATAGGGTTGTTGTCTTTGTGTTATGCTCGCCTTATATTTTGTCATGGATTCTCTCTGGCGCAGTTTCTATACATATTACTACCTGCTGGGGATCATGGAAGTCAGTTTGTTCGACTCATTACATCAACGTATGTACTATATAGAGTGGGTTTAGTATGTCAAGCTAAGAGAGACTATAACTGGGAAAAATCTCTTGAAACTATAGTGGGAACCACATCCACATTCACTGTGAATTACATTCCAAATTTGTTGATAGTAGTGGTCTTCTTGAGATGGTATTTGTGCTTGACTGGTTCGTGGATTGCGAGGCACTGTAGTGGAGTTAATAAGGAATTTACCTCAGGTCCTCAGTTATATGCTTGGATACAAACTGGTATTACGAGAAGATGGCGTTCAACAAGAGGGAGGTCCATAGACATTTTGCAGCAACTCACTCTAGAAAACTCAATCGGGACTTGCACTTTGAAATTAGATTCTTCAAATACTGTGTTGGAAGGAGAATTATTTATTTCAAAACAAGTACGAAGTTGTGAGTTCCAACCAATGAAGGGTTATGGATTGACTTTGTTATTTATTAATAAAGTGCTGATCATGGACATGTTCTAATTCAAGATTCTTGTTCAGATCGTTATGCAAGTGGTGGGTCCAATGTTCAAGGCTTTTAAACTTCAGCAAAGCTCTAAGTGTCAAGACCTTGCTGTCCATTTCTACTGTTGGGGTTCATTTCACATTGGTTTTCTTTTTACCATGAGTGATGTCGATAGTATATCTTCATGTAAAATGAAGTTTAAATGGCGTCAAGGGTACTGGGTTCCTCATGTGGATTGGAGTGTGCCGCTAGTATACCCTCCACTGCGCTGACTCTCCAAACTTTTGGTGCTTCACTAAACTGCGCTGACTCTCATCCTTGAGGACAATGATGTTTTCAAGGAGGGTGGAATGTCATGTACCCGGCATTGTAGTGGAGTGCCCATATCATACTGGGGTTGGTTATTAGTTATTAGTAGTACTTTTAGCTCATATCAATTGTAAGGGTGCCATAATAGTAGTCATCCTCCTAACCTAGCTATATAAGGCTAGTGACCCTGTGTAAGTGAGATTATCCAAAAGAAATTATGAATTAATGAAATAGAAATTAGCTTATCTTTATTCCTCCTCAGGCTGGTTCTCTGAATCATATTTCTTCATTTCTGGGCTTTGATTCTTAAAATCAAAGAGGTTATTATCAAATCCTGGAACCGATCTTGTTATGTACATCTAGGTACATAACAATCAGCAACCACTGCACCTGCTCTGTTGGAAAGAGAAAAATCTACAAAGACTGAGGAAGCACGCGACACTCGAGGAAGTAGACGTCTGATCAACAAGCAGTACAACATGCATCCCTCTAAAAACGATGTTGCAGAAGGGAATAAGCGCAAGGCTGAATCCCCGAACAAGCATGCTGCAGCACCTCCAAAGATGCAAAATAAGGACAAAATAGAGACACAAACTCCTGGCCAACGCACAAAAGCTCCTGATCTTCCTATCCCTATTGGAGAAGTGCTCGAACTGTTAGATGCATGGATCCAAGATGGTGCAATAAAATTGCCATACGTCAGGAGCAGTTCAGTCATTGATAGAGCATGTTTGCGAATTGCTCTACCTGTCAAAAGCACAAAGGGGAGACATGTTCACGGCTTTGAACCACATAGTTTTTGTGAAACGCCTACTGATCCCAGGCGTACCTCCTGAACCTTCAGCCACTGACAAAGAAATGTACGACTGGGGACTGCTCACCACAGTGCACATTAAAGGAAATGAATTCAAAAGGGAATTTGTCGATGTTGGTACTGCTGTTAACATCGTCCCTTTAAAAACTCTCAGAGCCGCCGGCATCACTCAACAAGAAGCCACTCACACTCCCATAGCAATAAGAGACCATGAAGGAATCTCCAGAGATGCGTATGGTTCCATTACTCCCAAGGTTACAGAAATTTTGGTTTGCAGTGAGACCAAGTTTTACATAATCTGGGAAGATCCTGGATACGGCATAATCCTTGGAAGAACTTGGATTCATGCTGGAAGGATAACTCTGATGCCTTCAACACACTCTATCGCCGATAAGGACTCTGAGTCAGAAGAAGAAGCAGAAGATGCCCTACCATTTGAGCATCTGGAGGAAGTTAAAACCTTGATGGGACTTACGCAAGAACCTGGAGAAAGTCCACACACCTTCGTCAAAAGGTTTCAAGCTCAGGCAAGTTTTATTCCTCCTCATGATCCAATATTACCAATGTTCAAACATGCTATGTTGATCCAGGGACTTCTCCCCATGAACAATTTAGCAATGACTAAGAGTTATGAATGGATAACTTCACCTCGGCAATACTATACCCAGTGGTTGGGTTCAGAGAATCTCCATGTTGATTATTCTATCAAAAGGTTTATTACTGAAGACTTGGCTAAGCATGACATATTGTATGCTGGATACTCTCCTCTGCACGAGTGTCCATATATGCCACAACTATGGAATCAGCGCAAGATATTCAAGGCACGAACTGCAAAGCCGAACAAATTCAAGGAGGGAGATTTGGTTTTAAAGGCAACTAAACGAGATCTCCATTCTACAAGGAGATCCAATTGGGAAGGACCGTTTATGGTTGCTAAGTCCATAACTGGAGGATACTACAAATTGATCAACACAGATGGCAGAACCCTACCAGTAATTCACGGGAATTGGCTTAGGGCATTTGTCTGAAATTATTGGGCATTTGAGGTACTGGGCGTTTAAGCACTCATGACGTCTGGATTTAGCATTTAGGATTTTCTTTCATTGTATTTCAATTCCTCCAAAACGTTTGCAATACTTGCAACCAGTATTTGAATTCAGCAATTTATCAAAAATTCAGTTCACCTTACTTAAAGAAAAATCTTTATCAAATCCAAAATCAAAAGAAAATCCTCAGTCATAGACTCAACACCTACCAAAAATCGGAGCCACCTCAGGTTGAAGCCGAGATCTTCAGCATTCTTTAAGTTGTACTCCCAATCAAAGAGTACATCTTGAGAAACAACATTTCTGGCTGTAGTCCGACTATCATCTATAACACGCAAGATGGCCTCTACTTGTTTCGTCAAGAAATAACTGCGTCCTGGATCCCGAGTAATACCAATGTGCCCATACATTTCCCACAACTCCTTGTACATAACATCATATCCGATGGGAATGCTAAATCCTCCAATAAGCTGGTGATATGGGAGTAAATTGAGGGTCAAAGGAAATCCCTGCAGTGGGATATTCTTGGACTATCATCTGGTTCTCAGTAACTGGAGCAGTGTTCACAACCATAGAGATGACTTCAGAGGAAGTAGCTTATACTATTTCGGGTTCGGGTTCTACCGTCTGAGGCACAATTGGAGTTTACACTACCTCCATGGCATCAACGACTAGCACTTCATCATTTTTAGGTGCAAATGTGGAAGTCTTGTCACCAACAGCTCCTGGATTTCCCAAACCATCATTATTGGATCCATGATTCCTAACTTCGTTGTTCGGTACCTAATGCGAAGATTACATGGGATTAGAATGATTCAAGAGTGGAAGGCCAATACAATCATAAAATTAAGAAATTAAGTGAACTAACATCATCTAAGTTCCTTATTATGTATTTAAGATATGTGCAAGTAGCATCAAAGTCATGAAACACGTTTTCGAAGAAACTCAGCTGAAAAAAAATTTACACTGCCCTGTGTTCAACGACAAACTGGGAGCAATTGGTATGGATTATGGAGTTGGGTTGTACACCATTATCTCCGTATGGAAGTCCTCTACGACATATCAAAATTTCATGATGATTGGATAAACGAGTAAGGAGATGTGGCTAAACCATTAAGCAACCCGTAATCTAGAAAAGTTCTGAAAGTCTCCTGGAAGTTTACTATTTCGCCTTTTTCAGGCTCTGAACGTGCTCAGAACTTAAAAACGCTTCTTTGATAAAACTTGTAAATTTCCTGGGCATGAGAATGCATATGCATATATTGAAAATACGATTCCGGACGAAGGTTTTACGTGGTTTTCATTAAAACATTGAAGCCTGAAATTTTCTGACGACGTATTTCACCGAAATTATGTGCATATTCACATGGGTTTTCATTCATTCATGTACAAATCAGCAATTTAATACTTGTATGAAGAAACTACAGGAGAAGATACTTACTAAGGGAGTCTCCAAACTATTTGAAGACTCAGCAATGTTGGAATCTCCATTAGCAACTTCGTTATCTTCATTCGACTATGGATTTTGAGAACTCTACATATTTTTATTCGATTCGAGATTTCGGGAGATTTCCACATTCTTATCACTCAATGAGGAGTGCGGTGCATTAACATCTTCCTCATCCATGACAAATTTCTCCTGAATACATCAACAATGGTCATCATCAAATCATCCAGAGGCATGTTACACTGGTTTAACATGAAAAGAAAATACTTACATCGACTTCCTCGTCAGTATTGTATCCCTGAGTCATTCGACCAGGAGTGAAATAAAGGCCATCAATAACAGATGGAGCAAAACTCTATAACCAAATAATAAATATTGATTTTGTGATCCTGGTAAAGCGGATAGAAGAAGTCAGAGCATAAAAATGTCAACAACTCACCAAAAAGGCGACTGGGGACTTTATGGTGTTGGGAAACAACTTGCAATTCTTGCTCCTGCCTTCTTCACCGTGAACAATTTCCTATGCTTCTGAGAAATTCACTTCAATTTGAGGTCTCATAGCATGACAATCCTGCAAGAGGAAATTGATGTGATATTTAAAGATAATTATACAAGTTGTATGAGGAATACACAAGAGAATACATACAGGTGAACTTCCTGGAGATGTCTTTCGCTTATCACCACCAGAGATACTCCTTAATATTGGACGAGATGCACTCATCTCAGAAGAATGAGGTTATTTCACTAAGGGTTGGGCGGCCGTCACGTAATCATTGAGATGCTCAAGATGATGATCCCAGAATTATATGTAACCTGGAGTCACATACGTAGTTCGATCAGCACAAGGGAACCAATAAGAGATCCCTTCAGAATATGTATGATCTAAACAAGCTTTAAGTTGTTCCACTGATGGTTTTATCTTTCGAAAAGTCAGGACGCATTGGTCCATACCCATCTGACGGGCGGTTCTATCAATATTATACTCCTCCACCAAAAAATCTCCATACGCTGCTGATAATAGGTAACCGAGAGTGCAACTCAGCATGAAAGATCTTTCGCCATCGCTCAAATCAGCACCGGATCTCAAATACTAATTTCTCCAGTATTAAAAGTCATCAATTGAGAAACATGAGGAGGAACCATCACCCAATGGCGGAAGTTGAACTCAGACTCATCATCCAAAACATCAACGAAGCGCGTCTTGGATTGAATTTGCTTTGTAGACCAGTGCATAATCCTAGCGTTGTCTTTCTCATGGAAAATACGTCGAGAATCAGCATAGTTCAGACTTTGTAAGATACTATGGGGAATAGGTGCATAGTTTCCGAAATGTTCCCACATCAGAGCCTGGAGAAATATCGTATTGGCGTAGCATTCAATCTTCATGAAGCCGTTCGAAACACTGGAGTCTACGACTAAAGAGTCCAGGTTAGAATAGAAAGAGCCCAAAAATAATATACCTAGCGGAAGTTGTTCACCTTGAGCCAGCTTAATAGCGAAAGGGATTACAAATGGCTTCAACAAGGTACCAGGATCTTCAAACACGTCCCTGGATATCCACAAGCACAAGAAAGCAGCAATAGACAACATACCGACGGGTTCATCAAGAGGGACGTCTCGTGGCCACCAATGTGTCAACCAATGAGCATAACAGACTTTACCAAAGACCTTGTTGATTCTCTCCATCTCACCAGTTAAAGTTTTGGAAACTGATTTTTCCTCCGCCATCTAGAGTTCTTCAGGAAAGTTACCAGTAATTGGAAGATGCAATAAAGCAACTACATCTTCCAAGGTAATAGTGAACTCTCCCCAGATGCATATAAATGTGTGAGTTGTGATGCACCAGCGAGCAAGAAGAGCTACAATACCTTGTGCGTCATGAAAGATACAAATATCCAAATGTTTGAACGGACCTGATAATTTGTGCTCTATCCAGCATAGCTATAACACGAGGAAATCCCAGCATATGTCTAGACTACCCAGAAAACTTCTCTAAGGGACGCCGAGAGAGCTTGAACTCAATCATTGAAGCATGGAATAGTCCTTGTTCAAGACAGAACCGAATAGCAGCACGAGGAGTCACCAATTTCTTTTTAGTGACCGTCCTGGGATTAATCAGAAGGCAATATACCGGGGACTTGAGACAATTTTCGGTATCCTGAACCTCAAAGAATGCGTTATCTATATTCGGGACGTTCTTGACTCCAGGTGTTTCGTCTTCTTCACCAATGGAAGACTCATCCATCCATGCTTCCTCTATGGAGATGTCATCATCTACACACATTTCATCTCTCTAAGCACCATTGGCTGGGAGATCAGACATCTTTGCAAAGCAGCTGTAAAATCACACGATATTTATTTTCAGTGATCTGAATGCAAATTCGAAGAGATGATAGATTCAAGCAAACGGGAATTCTAGCATCTAAAAATGGTAATTCTAAACTCTTACCTCTTTCAATTTCACTAACAGTAGTGATTGTGCCACAAGAGTTAGCACGTAAAATTAGTTCGTTCCTTGAAACCTGCAGTAATGAACGAGACTTCATTAGTTCATAAAAGATGATTTTCTCATAAAATCATGGACATAATTTTCATAATGTGAACACTCACACAACTAACCTATGAAATTTACAACAAGACATTATTTCATCATAAATAAATTATCTAGTTTCGAAGGTTACTCAAACCCTGCGTCTTGATTTTACAAAGCAATAGCTAGTATAATTTGTTCGCGTAAATTTTCAAAAATTTATTTTAATGAGAACAAATCCATGTGAATGAAATATGTCATCATATACCACATAATATGTCACGGCTACATATATATTAAAAGAAAAATCTATTTTCCTTCGTATGAGCATTTTCTTTAAAACGAAGGTTTATGATAGTTTTGTGAAAGCTCACACCTCTTGTGATAAAATATTAGTTCTCATGAAAGCTCATAAATAAGGTTTTATCACTGAACATAAGTTTACATACATAAAAAAAAAATCTATTTTTCCTCGAATGAACACTATTTTCTAAAATGAGGTTTACTTCGGTTTTGTGAAAGCTCACAACTCTTAGCATAAAGTTTTGTTTCCCATGAAAGCTCATTAACAAAATTTTACCATTGGACACAGGAATATTTTCAAATAAAAATCTCTCTCAAGTTAGGGATTGTTGCTAGTTTCCTAAACTAACGATTGAACGAACATACGTTTAATAAAATAAGGATTTTTCTGGGAAACTCAAGTTAATATATATACATATATAAAATTTTGACATGATGGAAGCATGAAAAACTCATGGAATCATCAAACTTATGAAAATAATAATAATTACGCACTTGGTCGGCGCCGACCGGAGGTTGGACGGCCGGTGCTATCTGCGGTCGGCGGCTAGTGATGCTCCGACGAAAATCCTCATGTTCTCTGCTGCTGCTACGACGTGAGGGGGGGGGGGGGGGGGTAGGAGATGATGATGGTGGTCAGTCGTGGAAAAAAAAAACAAAAAAACAAAGGGATTGATTCCTTTTATACCTAATTTTATTTCCAAAACCTAATTCCTTACGGATTTCCTCTTTGGGCCCTGACCGTGAATCCTAAACCAACCAAGGTTCCACCATCGGATCAGTGGTTCTACATAAATTCATGTCCACTGGATGAAACTCTATTATTCCACTGGGGTTTCCGCTCAAACCATGGTTTTCTCATTCAGTCGAAATCCGGTAATATCTTATCTTATAACTAAGTTCAATTACTTATTTCTATTTGTACCTGGAAAATCATCATTCAATGCTGAGTGAGGAACATGACTGTTCCTCACTAAGCAAGGGACTTAATGTAGATGGTGAATTTTCGACAAAGGGTAGAATTGTAAAATTATACTCCAGATTCAGCAACCGGATGCGTATTGAGGCTCATGTCTCTTGTTAAAGCATGAAAGCTTATACCATAAAATCTCTGACTGACAAGGCTATCTCTTAGAGTACATGTGAATGTATAGTCTCTCAGATGAGGCCACGACACATCTCATGAATACTGAGCAATTTCAATAATTACTTCCGATCCGGCAAACGAATGAATATCGAGACCCATGTCTCCATGCATGAAATCTCATGCCACCTCTGATGGAGAAAGTCTCTCAGAGAAGATGTAGATGTGTATCTTTCCAGCTAAGGCCACGACACATCTCATACTGTATAGAATCAAAAGATTGGGTGGCTCCTAGACAACATGCCTGCTAGTATAGAGCGACAACGTATTCGGGATGCAACCAGGTTTTCCCCGACTATGCAGGAAGAATATGACACTCCAGCAAGTTCATATTGCTCAACCCTCAGATGATTAATGCTCCTAGACAGGAAGACCTTCTGGTATAGAGCCATCAATTAATTATCTGAAATCGTCTGAATATCCAGCAATATTCTACGAACCATCGTCTGAATATCCAGCAATATTCTATGAACCATCTTTAATCGTCTGAATATCTAGCAATATTCTACGATTCTTCGCTATATTTCGTCACTTCAATTCGTGGTTCTTCCCAGCAGAATGCCACGGGTTAGTGATAAATATCCAACAAAACAGGCATCTGAGCATCAAATAAGCCCTCACACAAAAATAGTGCAAGTGTAATTAGCAGATAATGCACAGACCAGCATTTTGAATGCACGAACGAGCATTTCAAAAAATACGAACGAACGAGAAACCTATGCAAAATAGGAAGGAAAAATAATAATAATAAAATATTAGCAAAAGCGCCAGGGGACTGGGCTCACCATCCGGCCAGTCATGCCATGACCAGTCCCGCGCCCAATTTTATATTTTATCATACTTTTACTACTTTCCTGATCTCATGAAAATTCTCTCGTTCGAGCAAATTTTCTTTATTTCAAAGAAATTATCTAAATCACATGATTTTATCAAAAATAATAAAATTAGGGAAATGTGTCATGGGACCGCCGGCCGGCCGGTCATACCTTGGTCGTGACCGGTCCCACACCTCACGTCTCTATTATTTTATTATTTCTCTCAAATTATGAAAATTCCTTGATTTTAGGGAAAATAAAATCATGAAAATTACCTAATTTCATGTATTTTTATCTAAATCACATGATTTTATCAAAAAATAATAAAATTAGGGAAATGTGTCATGGGACCGCCGGCCGGTCATGCCTTGGCCATGGCCGGTCCCACACCTCACGTCTCCATTATTTTATTATTTCTTCTCAAATTATGAAAATTTCTTGATTTTATGAAATTTCCCCAAAATTACCTAATTCCATGTATTTCACTAAAACCATAGAAAATATTAAAAAATTAGGGAAAACTTGTGGGACCGGGCTCTAGCCGGCCGACCATGCCCTAGCTAGTCCCACATGCATATTATTTTATTGTTATTTGGTGTTTTGTTTCCTGATTTCATGAAAACTCCCTGATTTCAACAAAATATTTTGGTTTTCAACAAATCCCTTTGATTTTATGAAAATTCTCTAGAATCATCAACATTTGGTAAAATTGGGAAGAGTGGCTTGGGACCCGTGCCCGGCCGGTCGGCCATTTCCGGTCCCACACTCCCATTCACTATTTTATTATTAATTTATTTCTCTCATCTCACGAAAGTTCCCTAATTTCATCAAACTCTACTGTTTCATGGAAATTCCCTCAAATCACAGAAAATACATAAAATTACATAAAACTGGGAAAGCATGTGGGACCGTGTTTGTCAACTGGCCGGCCATGCCCTAGCCGTGGCCGGTCCCGCACCTTGTAATTCCCTATTTTATTTATTGTTTTCATCATCTCATGTATTTTTCCAAGTTTCAGCAAAACCATGGATTTTGCATATTTTCTCAAAATATTGCTCAAACGTACACCAGAAAATATCAAAATTCTCACGACTGAAGCGCGGACACCATGGTGACACGGGCACATCCCCTTGTCCGACCAAGGGTGACCATGAGGCTTGAAAATAGTTGGTCCCGCATTTTTTAATGATTTTAACCTAATTTGCTCAGTTGCTCATATTAGGTTCAAACTCTTTCCAAACAATTGGAAGTTTGCTCAAACGACCATCCACTGGTCCCATACCCACCAAGAGCTGGTATAATGACCTCTTGGTCGGTCCTTCATATTTCCATAATACCAGGTTTTATTTGTCGCTCACACGAGCATTATTTCAGTGATTAAACCAACATTTAATCATTCTTTCACCAACTGGTCCTCAGGAGACTTTGGTATTTTTTCTCATTCGAGCATTTGGGAGATATATGGTGAACACGTCATCCCATGTATCCGGTCCCTGTGTCATTCTGTATTGATTTGCAATAAATCATCATTTCGGTAAAATTAGGGTTTTGAATCCAGAACTCCGCAGAAACGTGATTCTGAGCAGATTCAAACACTCTGATAATTTTATGTTGATTCCATAATCAACACTTTATTTATTTTGCTCGACCCAGCAGTCAGTAACTTAAATTAATATTTTATTTGGTCTTGCTACCAACGATTCATCAAAAGAAATATTTGCTCAAACTAGCAATATTCGCTCAAATCGGCAATGTTTATTCAAATTAGCAATATTCGCTCAGACTAGCAATATGTGCTCAGATCAAAGAATATTGGTTCAACTATCAATGTTCAACAGTTCGGCAACACAGTTTGCTCATCTTAGGTTATGATGATACCTCGTCTCAGCAGACACGTTAAATTCATGAGTTTCAGAACATTTGCTAATCATGTTCAACTCAGCAATACATGTACTCATCGTCCCATAAAGTCAGCAACTGACTCTGTAATCACGAGATTTCAATCATGTCACATGGGGGGATATTAACTAGGGTTTTGGTCTGGCGGTCTACGGCACGTGTGTTCACCCACGATGAGAAAGTGAGCAATTCGTGCAATCAGTTGGAAGAGTCAGCAAAGTAGTGGGTATAAAATTAACCAAGTCTCTGCACGATGAGTAATTGGTTTAACACGATTTCCCACGTCCCCACTCTCTGATTCCAGCAACTGTCGCACTTCATGGTATCATGGTGTTTTCAACTCCGGCATTATAAAATGTCTTTAAATCCTGATTTAAAGGACAAGATCCGAACACTCGAACATTCGTCTAGCAATTTTTCATCAAAGTTCATACAGACAATCTTTCGTCTACACGAACTCAGAGAAATCACTCTCAATTGATCAAATATTAATCATTCGGAGCATTTTCACGCTGAATTCATAACACACCTACAATATTAGATCACCATTGATCTCACGCATTTCTCATCTTACCTCCTACAGATCAACCCATCCTCTCTTGTGACCGAGTTGACTCTGGAACGACCATTGTTCTTAGTTTAGGCCGGAGTCTTACAGATTGATCTCTCGAACTTAAAGCACCCCCTTCTTGCAGTGCATATATGTAAGGTTCATCATTTCACTCGGTTCAAGGAGTCTCCACACGGTCGACTCTTCAATTTCGTAAAAACCAGCAACTCGTTTTTCCCCATCTACAGATCCATAAATTAATTCTTGAACAATAAATTGTTTCGAACTAATATTGTTAAGGACCTTTGAACATCTATGCTTGAATCATATTTTGAGATGTTTAATAAGACAATTTTGACTCGAAATTTCTTCATTACGATAAATATACTATAAGTCATACGATATAGTCTCATACGATAGAATGGTAAGATAGTGAATAAAATAGAATGGTCCAGTCTTCACATACCTGAATAATAAATTTCTCCAAATATGACTACTAATTTTCCCATAGTCTATGTAATGTATACAGCTTAGAGGATACTAAGTAGTAATGATATCTCAGTTGAACTGATAATGCTAAGTAATAAAAGGTACTCAAGATAATGACAATAACGAAGAACTCAAATTTAAAGTAAATGCTACTATGTTATCACGAGACACAAGAGATTACGTGGTTCGACTTTCGTCTACGTCCATGGTGTAATAAGTGATATTTTTGTATTAATTTTAGGTTGTTACAAAGATCTTAAATGCTTCCCAAATTAATAGAGAGAACTCAAGTTATTGTAAATACTCAAGTTCTAAACACTAAAGAGGTATAACTTTAAGATTAAATCTTCCTTCTTGGGTATTGAATGCCTTTCTTTGTTGGTGAAGCTTGGTATTTATATCCCCTTCTGCTCCAGATATAGCTTTGGTGCCTTTGGGTCCATCGTGTCCTGATATTCTTCCATACAAATGGTACCTTCATTCGCCGCAGGCTTTCTCCAGTCGTACTCTGCCACCTCAGCTGACCCATGTTCCTTCTGAAAAAGCGGGGGTCTAACAACCACACCCAATATTTTGAATTAGCAATTTGTAAGGACAAACTCCAATATACTTTCTAGATAATCAACTAGACAGTCAAACTCAATCTAAATAAAAGTATATCAAAGAGTTTATATCTATCTCACTTGCTTTGATCTATACTCAAGCAAATAGAAATCTGCGAGTCTTTATCAAATACAAGGAGATAACTTGGATGGTACCAAAGACCAATATCCAAGTGTCAATCAATTTAAATCAACAACCAAAAGATCAGATATTCTAATTGATTGAACAACGCACAACCTGTATTATTTCAATTATATAAAAATATAATACGGAAAAGAAATAACATAGACACCATAATTTTGTTAACGAGGAAACCGAAAATGCAGAAAAACCCCGGGACCTAGTCCAGATTAAACATACACTGCATTAAGCCGCTACAAACACTAGCCTACTCCAAGCTAACTTCGGTCTGGACTGCAGTTGAACCCCAATTAATCTCACACTGATCCAAGGTACAATTATGCTCCTACACCTCTGATCCCAGCAGGATACTACGTACTTGATTCCCTTAAATGATCTCACCCACAACTAAGAGTTGCTATGACCCAAAGTCGAAGACTTTAATAAACAAATCTGTATCACACAGAAAAGTCTATGGTAATAGATAAAACCGTCTCCCACGAATATACCTACAAGTTTTGTTCTGTATTTTGATAAATCACGGTGAACAAGAACTAATTGATAAACCATACTTATATTCCCGAAGAACAACTCAGTATTATCAATCACATCACAATAGTCTTAATCGACGCAGCAAAAAAAGATATTATGGAATCACAAACGATGAGACGAAGATGTTTGTGATTACTTTTTATCTTGTCTATCGGAGGTAGAAATATCAAGCCAATTATTACTATTGTACTCGTACGATAGAAACAACAAGATCAGATCAGACAACTACAAGAAAAGTAGTATCGGTCTGGCTTCAAAATCCCAATGAAGTCTTTAAGTCGTTAACCTGGTTTAGAAGAAGAAACCAAAGGTTAAAGGAGAATCGACTCTAGATTAGCACAACTAGTATCATACAGAATGTCTGGGAATTAGGTTTCCCAGTTGCTAGAGTTCTCCTTTATATAGTCTTTGAAATCAGGGTTTGCAATTAATGTTAGCTTAGTAACAAAGCATTCAATATTCACTCTTAGATGAAAACCTGATTAGATTCAAGCTAATATTTATCAACTGTTAGATCGAAAACATAGATTGTTATACACACATGAAATGCACGTTTGTAGGCTTGTGTAACTATACCCAAACTTGTATATTAGTTGGTTCAACAATAGTTAACCAAATGGTTAGCCATATGATAACTTTCATATCAACCATATTCTTCTTCACTATAACTAGTTCAAATGACTCAAGTGAACTAGTTAGAGAGTTGTTCAATTTCAAAGAAATCTCATGTACTACACAAGACATAATTGAATAAAAAATGATTTGATTCACTTGAATTGGTTCATGTACTATATATCCACAGTTTGCAATTGCATTTCTTAGTTTATAAAGATAAGTTCACTGTAGATACCGAATATCACAAGGCATTAGCTTACGAACATCATGACAAATATAAGAGGAAAGAGTTACAAAACAATACGAAGATAGAGGAAGCACAGGGAAGTATGAAGATTTGCAAATATAGAATAATCGTACGAAGATGTGTTGCAATACTTCGCAACACATATACAGCTGTACAAAGTTCATTATAAATAGGAGTTCAAATGTAAAATTCAAGAGGTTCTTTTGGTGAGTATTAGAAATTATCTTAGGAAAGAGAATAGAGAAAGTTGTAACTATTCTAGTTCCATTTAGATACTTCTTTGTAATCAATTGAGAGAATTAATAAAAAAGTTGTCATTCAACATCAAGAACTTCTCAAGTTTTACTAATTCTACTGAGGGTGTAGTTGTAGGTTATTCTGCAACTACATAATTGGCGCTAGAAACAGGGACTTGAAGAATTCCTGTATCAGAGAAATGGCAAGAAGAAGAAATATATCAGAACCATTAACTGCAGTAAGAAGAAGTGTAAGACTCGCAGGAGGAGAAGCAAATATAACAGGAGAACCAAGTAGGAGAGGGAGTAATCGAAGAAATCAAGCTCAACAAACAATAGATCATGATCGAGTGAGTATACACAATTGGAGAACTGATACACCAGCAGAAGAATATAGAGAACCACAAATCATATAAAATGGGAGGTTGATGGGAGGAACAATTCTTGAAAGAGAAAGAGAGATGTTAGAAACATTGAGACAAGGAATTCAAGAAGAACGAAGGTTAGAGGATGAAGAACGTGCTAATATAACAAGACGGAATCAAGAATTGAGGATGGAGAATGAGATGTTACAAAGGAGGAAATCTCAAAGTGTTGCAAGATCAAATGCCAGACCAGAGAGAGAAGGGCAGAATTCACCAACAATCAATGATGAAAGTACTATGCAAGGACAAGCATAGACTCAAGTTGAAAGAAATCAAGAGAATCGCTTCATTTTAATATCAAACCATGAACAAAACATGGAGAATTTACGAACTAGGCCAAATCATAGAGAAAACAATCAGAATGGTGAAGAAAATCAAGAAGAAGAGTCAGCTAAGAGACAACAAGCAGTACATCAGAACAATTACGAGAGTGGAGTAAGAAGACGTGAAGAGGCTCGTAAAAATCAAAATGTTGAGTATGAAAGAATTCAGAGAAGAATTGGAAATCAACGAACAGAAACAGCGAGGAATGAACCAAATTTTCGAACTAAAATACAGGCAAATCAAGAAGAAATGAATCACAGAAGAAGGATAAATGAAGAAGAAGAAATTCCCGATATTCGCATGAGAAGGATGAGAAGAATAGAAAGGGAAGAACAAGAATTTCAAGATGCTCTGCAACAAAACAATTGTGATAATTTAGAAAGAATATATTTTCAAAATTGTGCAAATGAAAACATTAATGAAGAATATGATAGAATGCG
Source organism: Papaver bracteatum (assembly GCA_023529315.1). NCBI lineage: Eukaryota > Viridiplantae > Streptophyta > Magnoliopsida > Ranunculales > Papaveraceae > Papaver > Papaver bracteatum. The sequence continues at coordinate 237,032 of JAJJWX010003277.1, read as the reverse complement.
AAGGATCGCAAGAGAAGAGACGCAAGAACGTAGAAAAAGAGAGGCTGCGCTGAAGAGGCCAATGGATGAGAATTCTGAAGCAAATGCACGGATCTTTTGAGAATTAGCGGAAATGAGAGGGATGATAAGCAATAGAAGAGGAGGAGATAGAAGGCAATTAGATGAAGCAATAGAAGAAGCTACGAGGACTCCATTTTCTAGAGAAGTACAATTGGGAGGGATTCCACCAAAATGCAATTTGCCTACACTTACCAGTATCTTTGATGGGACTTCATGTGATATTCAGCACATTAAAGCATACATAAGATGCATGTTACAATGGGAGAATCATGATGATGTATTATGCAAGTACTTTGCATCAAGCTTAACATGGGAAGCTCTAAAGTGGTTCGAAGGACTTCCTAAGAACACTATTACGTCATTTAATCATTTACAAGCAACTTTCCTTGGAGCATATATCACAAATCATTCCTCACGGCTTGGTATTGAAGATGTGTTTGGTTTAAAACAAAGAATTGGTGAAAGTTTGAAGCATTTGGTAAGAATATGGAAGACTATGTGCAGTGATATGGCAGGGCGCGTGGATGAGAGATACTTGATTCGGTCTTTCATAAATGCGATGTTCGCAACTGAACAACTGTATGTTCAAATCTTCAGAAGAAAGAATTCCATAATGATGACAGAGTTACGAGAATTGCAAGAAGAGTACATTACACTAGAGGAAAAGCAAAACAATATGGAGCCATATCTAGTAGCAAACACTAACAATCAAGACGCATGAGCAAATTTACTTCCCAAAATAATCAACGTCGTAGTAGGTACTTCGCAAACATCCTCTCAAACTTCTTCGCAAATTTCAGAAGAGAAGAAAATCAATAATAGCCAGCAAAAAATAGTAGCAATGGGTAGCAAAGATCAAGAAGAGTATGATAGAGAGAGGAATTTATATAATCGAGGAGGAAATAACCAGATCCCAAGATTAGATCAACAACAAGAAAATTATGGGGGACAAAGGCAAAATTATTTTGGACAAGGAAATTAGAGACAAAATTATAACAATGGTCAAGGAAGTCAAAGAATGATAAGGGAAGAAATAAAGTTGCCACCTTTGAATACAAGTGTAGAGAAGATATGGCAGGCAATTATTCTGATAGAACATATACCAACTCCATGGAATATGGGAAAGGAACCACCAATGGGTCCAAGAAGTCATGAATTTTGTTCATATCATCATTTTCATGGACATTCTACAAATAACTGCAATAATATCAAGAGGATAATCTTGCGAATGATTGATCAAGGAAAATTGAATCACTTTTTACTTAAGCAAACACAGTCACAACAATTACCACAGGCTCCAGTCATAACTCGCAGGGAGAACACAGCACAAGAAAAGGGAGAAGAAACCCTACATATAGAAGTGGGATCAAAAGCAAGGAATGTTTTCTGTAATTCTATTGTTCACTCATATAAAACCATAGAGGATTTTCATGATAATGTGTTAAGCAGGGTATATGCGAGGGATGGTGAAGGAAAGGAAGTAATGAACATCGCAAAAATTTCACGACTTGAAGATTGGCAGAAACGTGAAATTTATTTTGAAGCCACCGAAATTCCAGAAGGTTGTGAAGCACATGATAATCCATTGGTAGTAAGATTAGCAATTTGTATGAATATGAAAGAAAGCGAAGATGATATGGAGGAAGAATCAATTGGTCTTAACATAATTTTGATTGATACGGGAAGTTCTGTCAATATCCTGTTCTATTCTGCTTACAAAACTATGGGGGGAAAAGACGCAGATTTAATACCATCTACCTACAGGATTTATGGTTTTAATGTAACTGCTAATAAGCCTAAAGGAGAAGTAAGCATGCGAATTCCATTAAGTGGAATGCGAACTGAAATTCTGTTTTGCATTGTTGACGTCGAATCACCATATAATTATTTGATAGGAAGACCCTGGCTCCATGGAATTCTGGGCGTAGCTTCCACTCTACATCAATGCATAAAATTTCCTCATATGAAGGGTGTTGGAGTTATCAAGGGTGATTGGGCTGAAGGAAAGAAATATTACGATACAGAGGTAGAAGTTTGCGAAGGAAAAACTACTAAGAAAGAAAATTGGAGAAAAAGAGCAAAGGCTGTGAAAAGAAGTGAAAATTTAATGGCAGAGGATTAAGACAGGAAAGAATAAAATTACGATGTTAATCATTCAGGAAATTTACGATGATAACAAAGGGTTTTGATTTGCGAAGAAAAAAGAAAGAAAGTAATGAAACAAGAAGGTAATCGATATGTTTGCTCGAGAAGTATAACAAGATATCCATTCAGAAAAAAGAAGTTGAAATGAGGTATGTTGCAAAACAATTTTTTTTTTTCTTTTTGTGAGAAATTTTACGAATATTGTTTACTCACAGGAAATTTGCAAAAGTTACGAGTTTCAAAATTTTATTGCGATTAAATTTCATTAAAGAAAGACGCACACATTAAATTGCGAAGAAAAAACCTCAATTTGCGAATAAAAGACCGCAATCTGTGATCAGATTTCAAAAAAGAAAGAAAGCCGCAAAAATATTACACAGGCAAACCTTTGTGGCGTACACCCTAGTTCGCGAAGCAACATTTCGTAAGAGGCAAAGTCCTAAAGTACGTCATTTAAGGGGGTACCTATAAACATGGCTCAGGGACACCGGAACACCACCAAGGCACCTGAGTACATGGAACTTTACGGGGTACAACCCAATAACGGGGTACCTATCCGGGTTAGACACCTTGGATTCTCACCTAATCTTGCGACATTACGCAATATTATGCGGTGTAACATGATTTAGGCTGGGCGACTAAGGCATACTGTCTTTCCAAAGAAGTGCAGAAAATGATCAAGGCGCCGAGGTACACAGTTGAGTCAAGAGTGCCGGATGGGCTTGAAGCACATCTGCCATTTTTGACAAGTCTTGGCAAATGATGCACTTGGACCAAAGATACCCCATAGGGTGCAACCTCGTAACTATAAGCCCTATAGGCAAAAAGGATAAGAGGTTGCGATCAAAAGCTGGTTGTTTGTAGAACCGGATGGGAAGAGCTAACCTTGTATGGTAGATGTACGCTTCCTTGAAGGGGCAACCAAGGGGAAGATAAAGGGCAGCACCCTCCATTAGGGAGCTGATACGTGCTATAAGACGCAAATGTCACGAGGCTTCTTGTTTGCAAAAACATAAAGGCTTGTCATGTTTGTGCAACAACTGAATTTTTGCGAGCATTCTATATAAAAAAAAAAAAAAAAAAAAAAAGAGAACTCGCAGAACATAACAAAGAAGTTAAGATGAGATCAATGGGTTATTACAAAAGAGGTGGAAAAATAAGACCTTTACTTAGGAAGACATGATAAGACCACAACAATTAATGAAATTTATTCCATCAATATCATTGAAGAATTTTTACAAGAATATATATCATGAAGTTCTGACAAAGAAGACAGCTCCGTCAATATCATTGAAGAATTTTTACAAGAAATCCTAACAAAGAAGACAACCCCATTGAAGAATTTTCATGAAGACATAACAGAAGATGCGATTTTGCTCGCAATAAAAAACAGATAGTGCAGAATTCATTAAATTTTACGAGAATTACATACTTCTTATACTTATTCATATATTGAATATTTCTTCACAACTTGAGTACTTCTTATAGTTCTTCAAGAACGTCTCATATTTATTATACTTCTTCAATGGATATTTCACATTTATTAGATTTTGCGAAGATTAAATACTTATTATACTCATTCATATATTGAGGAATTCTTCACAGATTAAATACTTTTTATACTTCTTCAAAGATATTGTATACTTCTTATACTTCTTAAGGATATTTCATACTTCGTATTGCTTAGGATATTTCATACCTCGTATTTTTTATATTCCAAAGGGAGGAATTCTTAATCGCAACAAGTTGAAGCTTCGCAAATTAAAATTGAAGCAGATATTCTAATACTTCCAACGATATTTGATCATCTGAAGACCAATGATAGGGGGAAAGGAAATACTAAACTAGGTCTTTAAGATATATTATTTCTCTCCACATAATCAAGTAATGCGAATTAGGGAAAAACGTAATCAAAGAAAGATCAATTCATCATCGCAAAATTAAGACATTAATACGAGTTAAGCCTCGAAAAGAAATTGTTGGTTGACCAAAAGTGCAAGAAAGAAGAAAATGTTGTACTCAAACAAACAATATGAAAAGAACTAGAACAGATATACAAAAAAGAATGAAGCTATTCTTCGGGGGATTTATTCCCATAAAAATGATCTTCTTTTTCTTCTTCAGAGAGATCATCTTCAACTTCACTATCAGAGATTTCCAGATATGGGGTATCTTCAGGAATTTCTTCAGAAAGGAGCGTATGGTACTTCTTGAGAGGAATTTGATTGTCTTCACAAATCTTTCGAGTCATCTTAGCTCGAAAACGCTTGACATATAAACTATGGTTGTGCTGGGTAATTAGAAGTTGAGATCTTAAATCAGAAATCTTCTTGTTACAACTGGCAAGAGAGGTTTCCAGATCATCATTCATCTTCGCATAATTTTCTGCAGCAAGAAGAGAAGTTAAGGAATTGGTTAGAAAATTACGAAAGAAAAGTAATTAAAATACTCACCATTACGAAGAATTTACCTTCTAATTTCTTTTTATCATTACGAAGAGAAGAGTTTTCAAGCTTTAGATGATTATTCTCTTTAAGAAGAGAAGAACTATCAGCTGCGATGCTCGCAGATTGTGGATTATCTTCATGACAGGATGTTAGTTCGGCGATATCAATACTTAAATCCTCTACTTTCTGACGAAGTTTTGAATTTTCAATCTCCAACTTCTTACAACGGGTTAAAGTTTTCTTCTCAGCAATGGAATGACGTCTTTCCCAATCTAAAGCAGCTGCGCAGCTAACTCTTCCAACCTGAACAAGTAAAAATGGTCAGAAATTAATGGAATAGGGGAAACAAACAAGGAATAGAAAAGAAACTTACCATACTCCCTAAAGCATATAATGTAGCAGGAGAGAAGAATCTTGAAATTCCATCAAGAGAGTTGTTATTGAGTACAGTAGGAACTTTGCAAGCCTTCGCAATAAGCTTATGAGCATTCGCAGTAGGAGAGTTTCCTAACCCACGAGAAGAATGGAGAAAGGCCTCAGATACACGAACCATTGCTGAAGCAAAAGTTTCTGTGTTACTATAATCTTCCTCTTCACCTTCATCAGCATCATCACCATCATCATCATCATCATCTCCTTTATCAGAAAGGGTATCAGAATTATAATTAAAATCCTTCTCAGGAAATTTATCATCTTCATCACCTTGATCTTTGTCAACATTCTCATTAGAAGAGATCACATTGGAATAAGCATTGGTTGAGAGTTTCTTCTTCTTCTTCCTCTCATAAACAACATCCTCAAGTTTCCTTTTTCCTTTACGAAGAGCATCATCATCTTGACTACCAGAAGTTTGGGTATCCTTCGCAGAGCGAAGTGTTTTTTTGTCTCGCAGTTAACCTTTTGGAAGAAGTGGAACTCTTATTCTTACTCGCAACAACCTCAGGAAGATCAGAAAGAACCTTCAAATTCAAATAAGGATAAGAAACAGAGGCAACAATATATTGTTTAAAAAGCATATAAGAGTGTTTCTTACCTCATTTGAAAATAAATAGAAGAGTAACAAGAAGATAAGGAGATGGAGGTACATACATTTTTATAAACCCAAGGTTGATAATTGCGATCACGAAGGTTCGCAGGAAGATCTACTATCCCAGAAATATAAGAGCCCGATAATGCTAAAGGGTAGTTATACCAATCTTCATCATTAGAACGACGAGGTGTTTTATTATTTCACAAGGCATAATCAATGTCGTGCATAAGAAGGTCATCTGCTGCGATATTAGCTTTACGATGAAGACGAACACCCCAACGTTTATCTTCTTTCCTCGCAGGAATTAATGTGTAATTTTTAAAGAAACCCTCAACCGTATAGTCTGCAGCGATAATCTCCATATCTTGAAATCCAGGTTTCCTAAGATTAACTGGATACAAAGATATTTCAGCAGCAGCACGAGTTGCGAATTCAACCAGAATGCGAATGCAATCACCAGTCAATTGATAAATGGTACATGAAAAATTGGGGTGGGAAATAATTTCATAGAATAAAGGGAGATTGACATCATAAAGAGGAAGAGGAAGACCTGTGAGTATTTGACCTCGTGAGATTAAAACTCTATGATCATTCCAAATAAAATTGGTGAAGAGCTTCACACAGAGAGAAGACTTATTGTCGTAACCATCAATTTCAGAAAGAATGAGGTCCCTATCAGCAAGCTCTGCATTAATTTGTTCAATAGTTTTCTTCTTTGGAGCCATTGGATGTAAGATAGAAAATAGAAAGGAAAAGAGGTGAAAGAGATAAGAAATCGTCGTAGCAGAAAAAGGGAATAAATTGCAGAGGCAGAAGTGATGAGGAAGACGAATGGGATAAGAGAATAAAAAGAAAAAACAAAGAATAATATTTATAAAGAAGAGAGAATTCGATGAAGATAGAAACTCATCAATGCGATTAAACGTGAATGGTTGAAAATAACGGTTACGAAGAAACGTGTCAAAAAGGTAATGGAAAAGAAAAAAGACGTGTTGCGAATTTAACAGGAGGTGATAACCATATTAAATTTACGAGAATAGAGGTTCTCATGACATTCCTTCTTCGTATAATTGACATGAGAAGAGGCAAGATGTAGATACCGAATATCACAAGGCATTAGCTTACGAACATCATGAAAAATATAAGAGGAAAGAGTTACAAAACATTACGAAGATAGAGGAAGCACAGGGAAGTATGAAGATTTGCGAAGATAGAATAATCGTACGAAGATGTGTTGCGATACTTCGCAACACATATACAGCTGTACAAAGTTCATTATAAATAGGAGTTCAAATGTAAAATTCAAGAGGTTCTTTTGGTGAGTATTAGAAATTATCTTAGGAAAGAGAATAACGAAAGTTGTAACTATTCTAGTTCCATTTAGATACTTCTTTGTAATCAATTGAGAGAATTAATAAAAAAATTGTCATTCAACATCAAGAACTTCTCAAGTTTTACTAATTCTACTGAGGGTGTAGTTGTAGGTTATTCTGCAACTACATTCACAAACATCGTTTTTAGACATAACCTACTCAAGTTTGCGGACTGGGTTCACGGACTTAAGTTCCCAGATGGAGTTCACAAACTCCAGCAGAAATTCTCGGGTCGAGAACTTCCGCCAGTTCATGGACTGTAGCTCACGCACTTCGCCGGTTCTCTTGATCAACAAAGTTCGCAAACTTTGGTTCAGGGAATAAGGACTTATACATATATGTGTTTCCACAACAATGCTTATATCCTCCATTGGTTATATAGTCTAAACTCTAATTTCAATCATTGAAACATTCTCAGAGGACGTTATATAGTTGTTATTCACAAACCATTTTTCATCAGAGCAATTTTCAAAGTGATTGAAACTTAACATGACTTTCGTCACTAGGTAAAGATGAACTTGGATAAAGCGAAAGCTTTACGAACACATATTTACAGAAATAGTTAGGCGACGTAAACTCGGCTCGAAATACCAAATGTGTATAATCTAAGTCTATACAGGAAAACGACTTTTGTCTCAAAATAAGAGAAAAATAGACTTTTGAGTGATAGATAAGTTCAAGTCTCCACATACCTTTTAGTCGATGAAGATCCGCCAATTCCCTGAGTAGTACTTCGTCTTGTATGATGATTGCCATCGAGTTCTTGAGATCAACTACACTTTTTATCCTAGTCCGAGACCTTAGCTATAGTAGACTAGAAATCAAGACTTATAGTTTTGATCACTAACATTGACAAACATGCTTGAGATAGCAACGCATGTGAGTTCGACCGAGCAATGCTCTAACAATCTCCCCATTTGTCAATTTTAGTGACAAAACTATCAATACATATGGAATACAAAAAATATATAAATAAACTTTGTAGCTCCTATTCCACATGTCTAATCTTCAACATTACACGAAATCTTTGTCACTTCCAAGTACTCCAATGATCCCAAAGGTTGTAAGTTTAGCATCATCGTTGTTGAATATCCATAGCTATAATAACGAGAAAACGACAGTTCTCAATCATTGTTATACAGTGTCATAGTATCATTACACAGCGTCAAAGTCCAATTATCTCACAACTTCAACAACAATACTATGGTGATATGGAACTCCCCCTTAGTCAATACTCCATCTCACATGGAAACCACTCCCCCTTACATGATGATCCGAAAACCATATGTATTTGTAGTGTGAACTATAATTAATTCTCCCCCTTTTTGTCAATAAAATTGGTAAAGGTACAAGAACGGGATCCAAATGAAATTTCCGTAAGAGATGTTTCATGACCAAAGACAAATGTTTATCATCTTGATTAGATGCAATCATAAAGAAGAAGCTAAATGCATTCATCAAGGAGTCTATAAAGATACAAGATGACCCCTATAATATTCCACAGCCACACTCCTCACAAAGATTTGGCAATTAAGCACAAGTTCAATTAAGAACTCTCCCCTATAATATGTCATTCCCGAAAGAACAACAAGAGCGACCTTAATTTCAAAAGAAATGAAGGATTTCTTTGGACACAACAAACTAAACAACTTGACAAAAAATCAACCTTTGTAAACAAATGCAAACTTGAAGTAAACACATACTGGAGTTCCAACTCAATTGCCCAAAACATCGAGATAAGCATATGGGAAAGAGTCATGGAAATAACTAATGAACCAAAACAACACCAATAGACTACCGTAAGTGCTGAAATATAGCAATGTCTAATGGTTTGGTGAGAATGTCAGCCAATTGTTGTTTTGAAGGAACAAATTCCATATTTATGATATCATTCTCATAGAGATCTCGAATAAAATGGTACCTTATATAAAAGTGCTTTGTTCTTGAGTTCCCAACGGTATTCTCAGTGATTTGAATCGCACTAGAGTTATCACAAAAGATATTTATTATTCAGTATCAACTCCATAGTCAGCCAGCATTTGTTTCATCCATAGGAGTTGATTACAACATGATCTAGCAACAATATACTATGCTTTGCATGTAGACATGGATTGTGAATTTTGTTTTTTGCTGTGTCAAGTCACAAGATTCAGTCCTACATAGTAAAAAACCCCTGATGTACTTTTTCTTTCTTTTACACATCCTGCCCAATCAGCATCAGAATAAGCACAAAGGTTAGTGTTAGTATCAAAAGTGTAGGATAGACCATACCCAACAGTGTGATTGATGTATCGTAAAATCCTTTTTTGTAGTTGCAAGATGAGATTCCTTAGGATCAGCCTGAAATCTAGCACAACAACCAACACTAAAAGAAATATCAGTTCCAGTAGCTGTAAGATACAAAAAGCCTCCAATAATAGATTGATACAATTTTTGATCTACTTTTACTCCTTTCTCATCCCTATGCATTTTACCAGTAGTGGGCATAGGTGTCAATTTTGGAGAAGACTTATCCAGGACGAATCTTGTTACAAGATCCCTTGCATATTTCTCTTAGGATAAGTAAATTCCATCCTTATGTTGTTAAATCTGTAATCCTAAGAAGAACTTTAATTCACCAACATTGCTCATTTTAAATTCTTTAGCAAGCACAACTTGGAAATCCTTTGCAAGCTTCTCAGAAGTTGAACCATAGATGATATCATCTACATAGACCTGAGAAATGACAACATCTTTCCCACTCCATTTGGTAAACAAAGTTTTATCAGCTCTGCCTCTTGAAAAACCTTTTCTAATAAGAGAAGTTATAAGTTTTTCAAACTAGGCTCTGGGTGCTTTTTTTACCCATATAACGCCTTTTTGAGTTTAAGAACATGATCTGGGAAATCACGGTTTTCAAAGCCTTTAGGTTGAGCAACATAGAATTCTTCCTTTAAAATTCCGTTTAGGAATGCGGATTTATATCCATTTGGAATAGCTTAACCTTAAGAAAACAAGCATGAGCTAATAAAAGTCTAATGGACTCAAGGCGTGCCACAGGTGAAAAGGTTTCGTCAAAGTCGATGCCTTCAATTTTTGAATATCCTTGAGTGACAAGTCTGGCTTTATTTCTGACAATTGTGCCAAATTCATCAGACTTGTTCTTAAATATCCATTTCGTACCAACAATATTAACATTGTAGGGACAAGGTACAAGTTCCCATACGTCTTGTCATTGAAATTGATTCAACTCTTCATGCATTGCATTCACCCAAATGGGATCTCTAAGAGCTTCATCAATATTTCTTGGTTCTACTTGTGACAGATAAAAACCAAAATTGCAAATATTTTGAAGTTGTCCTCTTGTTTTAGCTGTAGATGATCTTCCTCCAATAATACTATTGGGATCATGATTCTTTTGAACCCAGAGATGTTGTGGAGGGACGCGTTATTGTTCTTCGGGAGTAGCCTGGTCAATGCTCTTCTTCTTATCACTAGAAATATCAGGATCAGTAACAGTTGTGATAACTTCAACTGATTCTGGTATTTCTTTGACTTTGTCAATTGTCTCAGTTGGAGGCAATTCAGCAGGAGGATTATCATGATGAAAATTACTAATATCATCGATACTAACATTAGCATATTCCATCATGACCTGGGTTTTGAGATTAAATACTCGGAAACCACGACTATCAGAATCATAGCCAAGGAAGATATCTTCATCACTTTTGATACAGGTTGTGCGTTGTTCAATCGATTAGAATATCCGACCTTATTGGTTGTTGATTTAAATTGATTGACACTTGGATATTGGTTTTTGGTACCATCCAAGTTATCTCTCTTTGATTAGACTTGCGAATCATGTTTGCTTGAGTAAATTAAATCGAGAGATTGAGATAATAACTCCTTTAGTTATTTTCTATTGATTGAGTCTAGTTGATTCTCTAGAAAACAACTCGGAGTTGTCCATACAGATTTCTAATCGAAATATTGGGTGAGGTTGTTAGACCCCCGCTTTTTCAAATTCATATGGATCTCTTCGGACCAATTCAATAACCTACAGTTGCTGGTAAGAAGTATGCTTTGGTTATGGTAAATGATTACACCAGGTTCACTTGGGTTGCGTTCCTATCTCATAAGAATGAAACCCTTGATGAATTCAAGATTATTGTTAATATAATCCAGAACGAATAAGGTCGCAAACTAAAGAAAATTAGAAGCGACCGTGGAACTGAATTCAAGGATACTAAGGTGTTTGAATTCTGTGATGAACTGGGAATTATTCAACAATATTTTACACCTATTACTCCTCAAGCTAATGGAGTTGCAGAAACAAAAAACAGAAACATTCAGGAGATGGCCAGGGTAATGCTCCATAACAAAAAATTACCTTTAAGATTTTGGGGAGAAGCTGTCTTCACAACATGCTATTTGATCAACCGTGTCTACTTACGGTCTAAAACCCTCAACACTTCTTTATGAGTTGTGGTACGGTAAAAAACCCAACTTGTACTATCTTCGAGTGTTTGGTAGTAAGGGATACATTTTAAAAGATCGAGAACAGATAGGGAAATTTGATACTATTTCAGTTATATAACAAAATATAATGCGGAATAGAAATAACACAGACACCAGAATTTTGTTAACGAGAAAACCGCAAATGCAGAAAAACCCCGGGACCTAGTCCAGATTAAGCATACACTGTATTAAGCCGCTACAGACACTAGCCTACTCCAAATTAACTTCGGTCTGGACTATAGTTGGACCCCAATCAATCTCACACTGATCCAAGGTACAGTTATGCTCCTACGCCTCTGATCCCAGCAGGATACTGTACACTTGATTCCCTTAGCTAATCTCACCCACAACTAAGATTTTCTACGACCCAAAGTCGAAGATTTTAGCAAACAAATCTGTCTCACACAGAAAAGTCTACAAGATAGATAAATTCGTCTCTCACGAATAAACCTATGAGTTTTGTTCCGTGTTTTGATAAATCAAGGTGAACAGGAACCAATCAATAAAACCAGACTTATATTCCCGAAGAACAACTCAGTTTTATCAATCACCTCACAATAGTCTTAATCGACGCAACTGTAGTTGCAGGAATTCCCACAATACACCCCTTGTAATATCTTGATAATAATTTCTTAATCTAAACTCATTTGATATGAAAATGATAATTAAAATACTAAATTATAAATGGACACACAGATTTTTACATGGTTCGATCAATTTGATCTACATCCATGATTCTTCACTATGATTGTTTAAATTTACATTTGATTTACATTGATAATCTCCATTAATGGAGTTCTAGATCTAGTTTTGGGGAAGAAGATGATAAAGAAAAATACATTTTCTCTCTCAAAATATGTCTCTGTAAAATATCTCTCTCTCTTACTAAAATTGTCCCTCCTTATTTTCTCTCTCATGCTCTCCTCTTTATATATGTGTTTACATAATGGATGACAGCTCACATACAACTCATACTTCCCTTATTTTAGGATCCCTTTCCACACTCTCACAAGCTTTCTCTATATTCTCTCGAGTTCCCGCCTTGTTCTAGCGAACTCCCGCTTCATTCTCGCGAGATTTCTCTACAACCACAAAATCTTCACATCTTTCTCGTGTTTTATGCTGTCGTTATCTATTACGTCATTAATTTGCGACATTTGCAGTGTTTTGTTCAGGAACTCGCAGAAATGTCGTTATAAATTTCACAAGAGTATTGCTGTGGCGATATTCTGATCCTATATCTTGGCGCTAGAAAAAAAGATAAATTCCTTCTTCTAACCTTATTTCTTTCTCTCTTAACATTTAGATTTCATTATTTATAGCAAAATTCTTCAAAAATTTTCACATAAAACTACAATATGTCTCAATGAAATTTTGATTTTCTCTTAAAAACCTAGTTAAATGTAAGTCTGGTTTATAGATTCGCAACATAACTTGTTTTACAAACCCATTGGATTGATTTTTAAAATAATGAGTTTAGAGGTTAAATTTTTTTTTTTTACAGAAAACGTATGAAAAAATTTAGGCCATGCGAATTTCAATTTTTTTAGATTGTGCGAATTTCTCGAATTTCAGAGCATCAAAAATTTTTGTACTTTTTAGGTTATGCGATTTTAAAAATAAAATAAAATAGATGATTATCCTTGTTTTCAATTTTATGAATTTGATATAAAACTTGCATTACTCATGGTAATTGCTCGCAGGGAATGAACTCTCGCAAGAAAGAAAGATAAAATTGCATGGCTAGAAAAGAAAATAGAAAGGGACAAAGAGAAAGCTTATACAAAGGACAACTAAAAAGAATAAGTCATGTGATTCTCGCCACTCTTTCACAAGTTGAAGACAGTACAGTTGGTCAAACCAGAAGTGTACAAGTTTAAGGTCGCGGGATTGATTCTTCCTAACTGCGATATTTTCGCATATTTTTGATGAAATACCAAGGACAAATAAAAGAACAAGTAATAAGTGTTATGCGAAGATATCACAAAGAAATACTAGAACAGATGGTTCAAGGTTCAAAGTACAAACAAGAGGTCACGGGTTCGAATTCGCAGAGACTCATATTTTTCACTTTCTTCTCATTTTCTTTGGCGAGTAAAAGAATAAGGAAAAACGTTCTTCGTTAATTTCTCAAAGAGGTTCTTGAACAGTTGGTCTAGAGAACAGTATGTTAGATTGTAGTCACAGGTTCGAATTTGCCTGCGAGCATAATTCTCTTCTTTTTACAGAGGGTGAAAAAATAGATAATCTCGCAGCATTGTTTCATTATTTCGCAAGCAAGAGGAAGCACAGTTGGTGATCTGCGAAGTTAATGAGTTCATGGTCTTGAGTTCAAGTCCCAACACATGTATATTTTTTCGCAAAATTCTTGATAATTTCGCAGGTATATTCCACACAGAAGAGAGTTCATGATAATTTCGCTGAGAAATCTAGCAAGAAAGAGAACTAGCACAATTGGTTGGGAGGAGTGAATGCAAGTAGCAGGTCGCGGGATCAATTCTTGCTTCTTGCAAGTTTATTTTTGTTATGCAAAATTTTTACATAATTGTCTCGCGAATAATTAAACTTTGATTACTTCGCAAGATCTTTGATTGATTCGCAAGAGAGGGTTAGCACAGTTGGTTTGTTGTGAGAAAATGCAAGAGGCAGGTCAAGGGTTCAAGTCTCATCTCTCACTCTTTTTTTTTCTGCGAGACGTTCAGACAACTCGCATAAGATCTAAGTACCCTTTCCTAGAACATTTTACTTACCACAAATAAAATATTTTTGATTTAATTTACAAAAAGTGATACAATCGCAAGATTTCAAAGTTTTTAAAGATTACAAAGGGTGAAATCATCGCAAAAGTTTTAAAGATCTTAAATTTTTTAAAAGATTTCAAAGATTACAGAAAGCGAAATTATCGCGAAGATTTCTAAGATTTCAAACAAAAAATTTTTTTTTGATACAATCGCAGAATTAATTTTTTTTCAAAACTACAAAGATTTCAGAATTACAATGTATTATAATTTCTCTTGAATATTTACTTTGCTTCAAATGATATGAGAGAATGAAAGAATGAATGACAAAAATGAAATAATAAATGAAAGATAAAAGAAACACGAAAATATCGCAAGAAACGCGAATAAAATTTCGCAGAGACATAAGAATGGGACGAACCTTTATGGCGTACACCCTAGCTCGCGAATAAAATTTCGCAAGAGGCAAATGTAAGACCTAAAATGCGTCATATTAGGGGGTATCTCTTTGTGTGGCTCAGGGATAAGGTTATACCGCTGCTGGAACCCGAGTCATGGAGATTGAGGTTATTGAAAACCCATCCAGGAGAGATACCTTGGATTTCCAACTATATAAGGTTATACCCTGGTTGGACGACCGAGGGTCTCTCCTAAGGAGTGCAGAGTATGACCAAGGCGTCGAGGTACATGGTTGAGCCAAGGGTTCCCGGGGCATACGAAACTACCCTGACCATTCTTGTAAAGTCTTGGCTATGATGCACTCGGCCTGAAGAAAACCCCACTTAGGGTGCAGTCTCGTAACTATAATCCATATAGGCATAAAGGATAAGAGGCTGCGAAAACAACTGGTTGTTGTTAAGACCGGATGAGAGGAGCTAGTATTGTATGGCCGATGTGCCCTCCTTGAAGGGGAAACCAGTGGGAAGATAAGGGAGGCACCCTCCATTAGGGAGCTGATAAGTGTCTAAAGACGGCAATGTCATGGGGATTTACTTTCGCAAGAACATTTAGGCCTGTCATATTGTCGCATGACAAATATTATACAGAGGCAAAAGCCAAGAAAAAAAGATAAGATATGATCAATGGGTTTTTACATGAAATTGTAAAGACGTCCTGCGATTTCATCGCAAGACGGCAATGTCATGGGGATTTGTCTTCGCAAGAAAACTTAGGCCTGTCATTTTATCGCAGAGAAATTGACAAAATAAGGATAAGGCAAGATCAATGGGTCTTTACATGCGAATGTAAGGACGTCCTGCGATTTTGTCACAAATACAAAAATTGGCAAAATAAGACCTTTAACTAGGAAGGCAAAATAAGACCAATAGAATAATCTCAAACATTAACTATTTTCTTTTAAGAATGCAGGAAAGATTTGTTAATCGCAAGAGAGATAATGAGAAAAAAGAAATGCTATTCAGAATTTCTTAGAAGTATTATTCAGAATTTCTCAGAAATATTATTCAGAATCTCTCAGAAGAATTATTTACAATTTCGCAGCACTATTAGCAGCACTATTTCGGGATCACTATTCATAATCTCGCAGACACATTTGGAATCTCGCAGGAGATGTGATTATTTCGCAGAATGTGATTATTTTCTTAAAGAGATTATCGCATGAGGTAGAGGCAAGATAAGAATAAAGAAACAATTCGCTCATTCAACATTTTTTTTCAAGGATTCTACCTTCATAGATAAAGAACAGAGGCAACTATGGATTACTAAGCAAACATTTTATGCTCTTTATCTTCTTGGCAAAAATTATTTTCCAAAATGGACAAGAATTCTCACCAAAAATGAAGTAATAATTTCGCATGAATAGAGGCAATACTTATGACTTACATTCAAGGACGGATACTTCTTATATTTTGAGGATTGAGTACTTCTTATATTTCTTCAAGGATACTTCATAATTCGTATACTTCAAGAGTTGATGATTCTTATTTACTTCACAAAGATATGGAACTTCACAAACGAATAGAGGCAAGTACGTACTTTTCAAGTCCAATATTCTTTCGCTCGTTCCGTCATCAGAAAAGATCAAATACTACTACAACAACATATTTTTTCTTAAAGATTGCTTTTCAAGCAATATTCAAGAAAAAAGAGGCAAGAAGTATCAGAATATCTCCACAGCAATACTCTTGTGAAATTTATAACGATATTTCTGCGAGCTTTTCAACAACACACTGCAAATGTCGCAAATTAATGACGTAATAGACAACGACAACACAAAACACGAGAAATATGTGAATATTTTGTGGCTGTAGATAAATCTCGCGAGAATGAAGCGGGAGTTCGCTAGAACAAGGCGGGAACTCGAGAGAATATGGAGAAATCTTGCGAGAGTGTGGAAAGGGATCCTAAAATAAGGGAAGTATGAGTTATATGTGAGCTGTCATCCATTATGTAAACATATAAATAAACAGGAGAGCAGGAGAGAGAAAAGAAAGAGGGACAATTTTAGTAAGAGAGAGAGAGATTTTGAGAGAGAAAATGTATTTTTCTTTATCATCTTCTTCCTCAAAACTAGATCTAGAACTCCATTAATGGAGATTATCAATGTAAATTTAAGCAATCATAGTGAAGAATTATGGATGTAGATCAAATTGATCGAACCATGTAAAAATCTGTGTGTCCATTTATAATTTAGTATTTTAATTATCATTTTCATATCAAATGAGTTTAGATTAAGAAATTATTATCAAGATATTACAAGGGGTGTGTTGTGGGAATTCCTGCAACTACAGCAACGAAAAAAGATATTGTGGAATCACAAACGATGAGATGAAGATGTTTCTGATTACTTTTATATCTTGCCTATTGGAGATAGAAATCTCAAGCCAATTATTACAATTGTACTCGTACGATAGAAACATCAAGATCAGATCACACAACTACAAGAAAAGTAGTATCGGTCTGGCTTCACAATCCCAATGAAGTCTTTAAGTCGTTAACCTTCTTTTAGAAGAGGAAAACCAAAGGTTAAAGGAGAATCGACTCTAGCTTAGCAAACTAGTATAACACAAAATGTGTGGGGATTAGGTTTCCCAGTTGCTAGAGTTCTCCCTTATATAGTCTTTTAAATCAGGGTTTGCAATCAATGTTGGCTTAGTAACAAAGCATTCAATATTCACCATTATACTTTGGATTTGTGTAACCGTACCCAAACGTGTACAATAGTTGGTTCAATATTAGTCAACCAAATGGTTAGCCAAATGATAACTTTCATATCAACCATATTCTTCTTCACCAATGAACTAGTTAGAGAGTTGTTCAATTTCTATGAGATCTTATGTACTACACAAGACACAATTAAAGCAAAAACGATGTGATTCACCCGAATCGATTCATGAACTATAAAGCCACGGTTTGCAATAGCATTCCTTAGATAATTTAAATAAGTTCATGAACATCATTTTTAGACATAACCGCTCAAGTTCACGGATTGGGTTCGCGGACTCACATAACCGGTTGGAGTTCACACACTCCAGCAGAAATCTCGGGTTCGAGAACTTCTGTCAGTTCGCGGAATGAGTTCGCGGACTGAAACCAAGCAACAACTCCAGCAGAAATTCTCGGGTTTGAGAACTACGCACGTTCGCGGACTGGGTTGATTGCTCAAGTTCCGGTTTTCACTTGATCAACAAAGTTCGCAAACTTCGGTTCAAGTGCATAAGGACTTATACATATATGTGTTACCACAACAATTTTTATATCCCCCAATGGTTATATTGTCTAAATTCTCATTTAAATCATTGATAACATTCTCAGAGGATGTCATATAGTTTTTATTCACAAACTAGTTTTCGTCAGAGCAATTTCCAAAGTGATTAAAACATAACATGAATTTCATCACTAGGAAAAGATAAACTTGGATAAAGCGAAAGCTTTACCAACACACATTTCGAGAAATAGATAAGCGAGATATACTCATCTCTAAATGTCACATGTGCATATCTTTAGTATATATAATAAAATGACTTTTGTCTCAAGATAGGAGATAGAGTAGATATACTTTTAAGTGATAGATAAGTTCAAGTCTCCATATACCTTTTAGTCGATGAAGATCCACTGGTTCCTTGAGTAGTCCTTCGTCTTGTATGATGATTTCCATGGAGTTCTTGAGATCAACTACACTTTCTATCCTAGTCCGAGACCTTAGCTATAGTAGACTAGAAATCAAGTCTTTATAGTTTTAATCACTAACATTGACAAATATGCTTGAGATAGCAACGCATGAGAGTTCGACCGAGCAGTGCTCTAACAATCTCCCCCTTAGTCAATTTTAGTGGCATAACTATTAATACATATGGAATACAAAAAATATATAATAAACTTTGTAACTCCTATTCCACATGTCTAATCTTCAACAATACTCGAAATCTCCGTCACTTCCAAGTAGTCCAATGATCCCAAAGGTTGTAAGTTTAGCATCATCATTGTTGAAAATCCGTAGCTATAACAATGAGAAAATCATCGATTCTCAATCATTGTTATACAATGTCATAGTATTATTACACAACATCAAAGTCCAATTGCATCACAACTTCAACAACAATACTATGGTGATACTTCACTTCCCCTTAGTCAATACTCCATCTCACATGGAAACCACTCCCCCTTACATGATGATCTGAAAACCATATGTATTTGTAGTGTGAACTATAATTAATTATCCCCCTTTTTGTCAATAAAATTGGTAAAGGTACAAGAACGGGATCCAAATGAAATTTCCGTAAGAGACATTTCATGACCAAAGACAAATGTTTATCATCTTGATTAGATGCAATCATAAAGCCGAAGCTAAATGCATTCATCAAGAAGTTTATAAAGACACAAGGTAACCCCTATAATATTCCACAGCTGCACTCCCCACAAATATTTGGCAATTAAGCACAAGTTCAAAAGAACTCTCCCCCATAAAATGTTATTCCCTAAGGAACAACAAGAGCGACCTTAATTTCAAAAGAAAAAAAGGATTCCTTTAGACTCAACAAATTACATGCAAGTATGAATTTGGAATCCAACAAGAAATATTCAATCAAATTAACCACAGCGAACCAAGATTAATTTGACTAAATATGCTTAACACAAGTAAACTTAAAGAATCAATTAAATTAATCACAAGAAAACTTGCAAATAATCTAATTGTCATACTCAACCAAACTAATTACAAGAGTAATCAATTTAATTGGCCACACTCGACATAGGAAAAACTTACGGAGTGCTAACTAACTAACTAACTAACCATACTAGATGATTGATTTAGTTCATTTAGGCTCAACACAAGAGATTATGGAATCCCGACTAAGATTATCATAACATGACAACCTTACCCGTACATGTACTCAACATAAGTAAACTTATGGAATACAAACTAAATAACCACACAAGTTGATTAATTTAGTTCTTAATGGTCAACATATAGCATCTCATGGAACAACCAACCATGCCAATAAGAAATCGACTTAGTTGTATCGTGCTCAACATGAGATACACAATGGAACCTTCACGGTAATACATAATAATATGGATCAATAAGACTATATACCGTGGATAATACAAGGATTCATTCTATGTTTCCATCACCATTTTCACAATGACACACAATAGACATAATCCTTGAGTCACAAAAGATTTTAACCTATCTTACATCAACAATTGAAAATATAGGCTTAACTTTTGTGTTTGTCAAAAGTTTATTCATGCTTTTATCAATATATGCATATCAATTCACGGATTCCTTTACTTTTGAAAAAATATGGGAAAATCAAGTTCACGGACGTAAACACACATATTCCATCAAAATATTGCAATATATAAAACCATAAAGATTAATACTGCAACCATCATCTTCCAAACAAACTTAGAATTTTTAAACCAAAAAATCTAAAGAACAAGAAGATGAAAACATTGGATAGCTATGTGTAATCACAATAATGGCTATTCCAAAACACTAGTTATTCTTCTAAAAAAAAAAGAAACAATAGAATATTTACTAGGCATAACTAAGAACTAACATACTAAAGTCATATAGACAGTTCAGGACCTTCTAGAGCCTTAAGGTCTTGGAGCTTGTGAAACGCAACATCCTATGCATTTAAGAGGATATCCTTATTGGGAAGTTCTTTAACACGGGTTTTCATGAGAACAAGGTCAGACTTAACCTTTTTTAACTCAGTTCTTACCAAATCAAGACACTTCATTGTATCAACAAGTTGCTGCTTAGCCTTCTCAAATTCCTTTAGGAATTCGAGAACTACATCCGATTAAATCTCTTCAATCTCTTCAATATCCGAAAGTGAATCAGAGGATTAAGGAAGAGAACCTTCAATTTCTCTTTATCGAGTTCGTAATATACCACCTTATCAATGACATCTTTAGTCAAATCTGATGAGAACGAAGACGAAAAAACCATTGATAACATGAAACCTAGAGTAACTCAATATGATAGGTATATAAAGAAAAACTCAAGAGATTTTGGGTTTCGAGATAGGTTTAAGGATAACCCGAACCGTACGTGTACCCGTAGGATGGTTTTTCACAAAGCTCTACATGGAAAAAGAAAACACTTTTATTTAAAAAAGTTTTTGACTAAGTATATCCAAAAGGAAAAATAATCACGAATCAATGTTTCATCCAAGTTATCCTCAAAGGATTACTCCTTAGTTGATTCTTCCTCTCATGAAGTATGTGACACTTTGGCAGAAGCTGAAAAAGAGCTCACCAGAATTTCAAAACATACATCTGAAGATATTTACCTAAGTTGACATGATCAAAACCTTCTAAGTACACTTTTCAGCTTCTTTTTACCTCGAGATTCGGAAGAATCAACTAAGGAGTAATCCTTTAAGGTATTTCAAAGACACTTGACATGATCAAAAGCTTTAGGAGGTATTTTGGTATGCGCAACCGAGATTTTTTCCACAGACTTAGATTACCACAAACACAGACTTGTAAGGTATTAAATGTGTTTGCCAGCTCTGATACCAATTGAAAAAGCGGGGGTCTAACAACCTCACCTAATATTTCGATTAGTAATCGGTATGGACAACTCCGAGTTGTTTTCTAGAGAATCAACTAGACTCAATCAATAGAAAATATCTCATGAAGTTATTATCTTAATCTCTCGATTTGATTTACTCAAGCAAATATGATTCGCGAGTCTAATCAAAGAGAGATAACTTGGATGGTACCAAAAACAAATATCCAAGTGTCAATCGATTTAAATCAACAACCAATAAGGTCAGATATTCTAATCGATTGAACAACGCACAACCTGTATTATTTCAATTATATAACAAAATATAATACGGAATATAAATAACACAGATACCAGAATTTTGTTAACGAGGAAACCGCAAATGCAGAAAAACCTCGGGACCTAGTCCAGATTAAACATACATTGTATTAAGCCGCTACAGACACTAGCCTACTCCAAATTAACTTCGGTCTGGACTGTAGTTGAACCCCAATCAATCTCACACTAATCCAAATTATAGTTATGCTCCTACGTCTCTGATCCCAGCAGGATACTGCGCACTTGATTCCCTTAGCTGATCTCACCTACAACCAAGAGTTGCTACAACCCAAAGTCGAAGACTTTAGCAAACAAATCCGTCTCACACAGAAAAGTCTACAAGATAGATAAATTCGTCTCCCACGAATAAACCTATGAGTTTTGTTTCGTCTTTTAATAAATCAAGGTAAACAGGAACCAATCAATAAAACCAGACTTATATTCCTGAAGAATAGCTCAGTTTTAGGAGAAGGAAACCAAAGGTTAAAGGAGAATTGAATCTATCTTAGCAAACTAGTATCACATAGAATGTGTGGGGATTAGGTTTCCCAGTTGCTAAAGTTCTCCCTTATATAGTATTTCAAATCAGGGTTTGCAATCAATGTTAGCTTAGTAACAAAGTATTCAACGTTAGATGAAAACCTGATTAGATACAAGCTAATATCTCTCAACCGTTAGATCAAAAATTTAGCTTGCCATACACACATGTACTTGACGATTTTGGGTTTGTGTAACCGTACCCAAACGTGTACAATAGTTGGTTCAATATTAGTCAACCAAATGGTTAGCCAAATGATAACTTTCATATCAACCATATTCTTCTTCACCATAACTAGTCCGAATGACTCAAATGAACTATTTAGAGAGTTGTTCAATTGCTATGAGATCTTATGTACTACACAAGACACAATTGAAGCAAAAATGATGTGATTCACTCGAATCGATTCACGAACTATAAATACACGGTTTGCAATAGCATTCCTTAGATAATTTAAATAAGTTCATGAACATCGTTTTTTGACATAACCACTCAAATTCGCGGACTGGGTTTGCGGACTCACATAACCGGCTGGAGTTCATAAACTCCAGCAGAAATTCTCGGGTTCGAGAACTTCCGTCAGTTCGCGGACTGAAACCGAGCTACAACTCCAGCAGAAATTCTCGGGTTCGAGAACTACGCACGTTCGCGGGATGCGTTCGCGGACTGGGTTGACTGCTCAAGTTCCGATTTTTACTTGATCAACAAAGTTTGCAAACTTCGGTTCAAGTGCATAAGGACTTATACATATATGTGTTACCACAACAATTTTTATATCCCCCAATTGTTATATTGTCTAAACTCTCATTTCAATCATTGAAACATTTTCAGAAGACGTCATATAGTTGTTATTCACAAACTAGTTTTCGTCAAAGCAATTTCCAAAGTGATTGAAATAACATGACTTTCGTCACTAGGCAAAGATGAACTTGGCTAAAGCGAAAGATTTACCAACACACATTTTAAGAAATAGATAAGCGAGATATACTCAGCTTGAAATGTCACATGTGCATAACTTTAGTATATATAGTAAAACGAATTTTGTCTCAAGATAGGAGATAAAGTAGATAGACTTTTGAGTGATAGATAAGTTCAAGTCTCCACATACCTTTTAGTCAATGAAGATCCACTGGTTCCTAGAGTAGTCCTTCGTCTTATATGATGATTTCCATGGAGTTCTTGAGCTCAACTACACTTTCTATCCTAGTACGAGACCTTAGCTATAGTAGACTAGAAATCAAGACTTTATAGTTTTGATCACTAACATTGACAAACATGCTTGAGATAGCAACACATGAGAGTTCGACCGAGCAGTGATCTAACAGAATTAAATCAAGTGGAGGTTTAGTGAGACTGTCTCGAGATAATTTATGGTGAACTTTCGTTTGTTTACCCTTTTGACAGGCACCACATACACCTTCAATCTTTGCATTAATTTTGGGAACGCCTCTAACAAGTTCTTTATTAATGATCTTAGTTAGAAGAAGATAGTTGATGTGACCAAAACGTTCATGGAAAAGATGTGTAGATTCCACCTTATTCAAATTGCAACAATTGTTGAACAGAGTATCCAGAAGATAACAATTATTTTTACCACGAATTCCCTGAAAAATTACTTTCCCAGTTTTTTCTACAATGTCACATCCATTTGCATTGAAGACAACTCGATGGCCTTTGTCACAAATTCGACTAACAGAGAGAATATTTGCAGTCATACCTTTTACGTAGACTACATCATGATTTCAGGTACGCCAGGTAATTTGATCGTTCCCATCTTGCTTATGTAGCAACAACTCCCATCTCCGAAATTTACTGGTCCACCTTCATAGTTGTCTGAAGAAATAAACCAAGTGAGATCACCTGTCATATGTCTGATACATCCACTGTCAAGAAACCATTGAAAGGGTGATGTTGATTTTAAAACAAAATCTCTCATACTATCAGTATTATTATGTTTAGGATTTCCTGATAGTTTTGTATGTCTTTTTAGAGAAGAAATGAGTTGTTTAGTTTTCTTGTGAAGATTACTTATAACTTTTAGTCTCTTTTGAAAAGACATACAATCATGTTGAAAGTGATGAGAAGAATCACAAAACAAACATGGGCCAACACCTTTTAGTTTGGCAGATAAGTTCTGAGTCATATCAGTTTTCACAACATTTAATCATTGTTTATCACCTGATGTATGACCGTTCTTCAAGGAGGAACAACTGGAGTTACTAACATCCATTAAAGGATTTATAATGGGTTTTAAATCCTTAAGTACTGTAATTTCTGCAATAAGATCAGAATTGATCCAAATTTGTTCATCCAACCTTTCTTGGAGAATAACCAGTTTATCAGAACTTCTTCTACGATTGGTTTTTAAACCTGGTGAAGCGTTATAAGAGACTTTATCGTCCATAGAGTCAGATCGCCACAAACACGGACTTTTTAGGATACCAATTGAAAAAGCGGGGGGGGTCTAACAACCACACCCAATATTTCAAATTAGCAATCTGTATGGACAACCTCCAATATACTTTCTGGAGAATCAACTAGACAGTCAGACTCAATCAAGATAAAAGTATATCAAAGATTTTATCTTTATCAAATACAAGGAGATAACTTGGATGGTACCAAAGACCAATATCCAAGTGTCAATCAATTTAAATCAACAACCAAAAGGTCGGATATTCTAATTGATTGAACAATGCACAACCTGTATTATTTCAATTATATAAAAATATAATGCGGAAAAGAAATAACAGATACACCAGAATTTTGTTAGCGAGGAAACCGCAAATGCAAAAAAATCTCGGGACCTAGTCCAGATTAAACATACACTGTATTAAGCCGCTACAAACACTATCATACTCCAAGCTAACTTCGGTCTGGACTGTAGTTGATTCCCAATCAATATCACACTAATCCAAGGTACATTTATGCTCCTACGCCTCTGATCTCAGCAGGATACTATGTACTTAATTCCCTTAGCTGATCTCACCCATAACTAAGAGTTGCTACGACCCAGAGTCGAAAACTTTAATAAAAAATCTGTATCGCACAGAACAGTCTATGGTAATAGATAAATCCGTCTCCCACGAATATACCTACAAGTTTTGTTCCGTCTTTTGATAAATCAAGGTGAACATGAACCAATTGATGAACCAGACTTATATTCTCGAAGAACAGCTCAGTATTGAAAAAACGGGGGTCTAAATACCACACCCAATATTTCGAATTAGAAATCTGTATGGACAAACTCCGAGTTTCTTTTTAGAGAATCAACTAGACAGTCAGACTCAATCTAGATAGAAATATCTCAAGGAATTATTATCTCTCTCTTGTTTTGATTTACTCAAGCTAATAGAAATCAGCGAGTCTTTAATCAAATACAAGGAATAACTTGGATGACACCAAAGACCAATATGCAATTTTCAATCAATTTAAATCAACATCCAAAAGGTCGGATATTCTAATTGATTGAACAATAACTCAAAACCTATATTATTTCAATTATAAAGATAAACAACATAATGTGTAAAATGAAATAACACAGACACCAAAATTTTGTTAACGAGGAAACCGCAAATGCAGAAAAACCCCGGGACCTAGTCCAGATTAAACATAAATTGTATTAAGCCGCTACAGACACTAGCCTACTCCAAGCTAACTTCGGTCTGGACTGTAGTTGAACCCCAATTATTCTCACACTTATTCAAGGTACAGTTATGCTCCTACACCTCTGATCCCAGTAGGATACTACGTACTTGATTCCCTTAGCTGATCTCACCTATAACTAAGAGTTGCTACGACCCAAAGTCGGAGACTTTAATAAACCAATCTATATCACACAGAAAAGTCTATGGTAATAGATAAATTCATCTCCCACGAATATACCTACGAGTTTTGTCCCGTCTTTTGATAAATCAAGGTGAACAGAAACCAATTGATAAAACGAGACTTATATTCCCGAAGAAAAGCTCAGCTTTATCAATCACGTGACAATAGTCTTAATCGACGCAGCAAAAAAAGATATTATGGGATCACAAACGATGAGATGAAGATGTTTGTGACTACTTTAATATATTTCCTATCGGAGATAGAAATCTCAAGCCAATTATTACAACTGTACTCGTACGATAGAAACAACAAGATCAGGTCACACAACTACAAGAAAAGTAGTATCGGTCTGGCTTCACAATCCCAATGAAGTCTTTAAGTCGTTAACCTGGTTTTAGAAGAAGAAAACCAAAGGTTAAAGGAGAATTGACTCTATCTTAGCAAACTAGTATCACTTAGAATGTGTGGGGATTAGGTTTCCCAGTTTCTAGAGTTCTCCCTTATATAGTCTTTCAAATCAGGGTTTGCAATCAATGTTAGCTTAGTAACAAAGCATTCAATATTCACCGTTAGATGAAAACCTGATTAGATTCATGCTAATATTTATCAACTGTTAGATTCATGCTACATGTATTATACATTTGTAGGCTTGTGAAATCCGTACCCAAACTTGTACATTAGTTGGTTCAACATAGTTAACCAAATGGTTAGCCATATGATAACTTTCATATCAACCATATTCTTCTTCATCATAACTAGTTCAAATGACTCAAATGAACTAGTTAGAGAGTTATTCAATTGTTTAGATCTTTGTGTACCACACAAGACACAATTGAAGCAAAAATGATTTGTTTCACTCGAATCGGTTCATGAACTATATAGCCATGGTTTGCAATAGCATTCCTTAGTTTATAGATATGAGTTCACAAATATCATTTTTGGACATAACCTACTCAAGTTCGCAGACTGGGTTCGTGGACTTAAGTTCCCGGATGGAGTTCATAAACTCCAACAGAAATTCTCGGGTTTGAGAACTTTGCCAGTTCGTGGACTAAGTTCACGGACCGAAGCTCACGCACTTCTACAGTTCTCTTGATCAACAAAGTTCGCAAACTTTGGTTCAAGGAATAAGGACTTATACACATATGTGTTTCCACAATAATGCTTATATCCTCCATTGGTTATATTATCTAAACTCTCATTTCAATCATTGAAACATTTTCAGAGGACGTTATATAGTTGTTATTAACAAACCATTTTTCGTCAGAGCAATTTTCAAAGTGATTGAAACTTAACATGACTTTCTTCACTAGGTAAAGATGAACTTGGCTAAAGCGAAAGCTTTACCAACACATATTTCGAGAAATAGATATGCAAGATATACTCGGCTCGAAATATCAAATGTGTATAATCTTAGTCTATAAAGTAATATGACTTTTGTCTCAAGATAGAAGATAGAGTAGATAGATTTTTGAGTGATAGATAAGTTCAAGTATCCACATACCTTTTAGTCGATGAAGATCCACCAGTTCCTTGAGTAGTCCTTCTTCTTGTATGATGATTTCCATGGAGTTCTTAAGCTCAACTGCACTTTTTATCCTTGTCCGAGACCTTAGCTATAGTAGACTAGAAATCAAGACTTATAGTTTTGATCACTAACATTGACAAATATGCTTGAGATAGCAACGCATGCGAGTTCGACAAATCAATGCTCTAAAAATCTCCCCCTTTGTCAATTTTAGTGACAAGACTTGTTAGAGTGATCACGAGCGGATCATTATGATCAAAATTTTAATGGCGTAGCCATCTATTCTTCCCAAGTGCTTGTTGGTGGTCTACTTAGCTTGAATACTTTGTGGGATTCTAGCTTCCTTCTATTTCGAGCTAGTTCGAGGATATCTTCAAGTAGCTCCTCCTGGCCTCCATTTGAGAACGTGATCATGTTAATGTACTTACCATCTTGTTATAGCTACACCTTCTTCTTGGGAGATGCATCAGCGTCGGTAGGTTGTATCTGCACATACTCTATGAATTTGCCATAATCTATGAATCTCTAAATTGTGTTCCTCAGGTGGTAGCATGTGTCAGTTGTATTCCCGTAATACTAGTGGGATTCACAGTACTCCTTATAATCCTTCATATTATCTGGATGCTTCCCCCTTATGTTAGGGTAGGGAAAGCCCGGCGTTGCTCCTTCTTTGCTCAAAATGTGAGAGAAAGTTGTGTTGAGCATTGTGTATACTTTATCTGTAAAGTCCTCCCTTCCTTTTCCTCTGCCTTTGCCATCTCCATACTTCGATCTTTTGTCCCGAGAGTTTGTTCTGCCCTAGCTTCGTTTTGTATCTTAGGTTGCTTAGAAATTGGTTCCATATAATTGATTCGTTGAGGAGCAGTTGTTGCTCTGGTCTGCGCTCTAGGATTATCCTTCTGGATTTCTTCAAGTCTGATATATCGATCCTAAATAACCCAAAGCTCCCTTTCGGAATCAAGGGTTTGGTTATGAAGCTCCACGAAGATAGTTGAGGTCCTATCAAGTCCGTACTTATAGAAATTAATGTTAATTTCTGGATTGACTTTTCCAATTGCCTGACACGATTTCTGCCATATGTCCGTGTATTGCATCAATGTTTCTCAGGGTCCGATATCTAAAGAAAATATTATATCTAACCCTGCCTTCGTAGATTTGTTGTACATGTACGTCTCCAAGAACAACGTAGATAATTGCTCAAAAGAGTCAATTGAGTTTCCTGGTAAGTTGTCATACCATGCCAGTGCTAATCCTGTTAAACTTGCGGGAAAGTACCTACAAAGTACCACCTCATCTCTTTCATAATGGGAAAGGACACGAGTGTAGTACCGTAAGTGAGTTGCGGGATCTGAGGTACCATTGTATGCCTAAAAAGCAGGTACCGGGCATTTTGCAGGGATAAGATCCTTCAAAATGCGAAAGGACAATGAAGATGTTGTTGCTTCTTGGAGTACCTCCTCTAGCCTTGTGCCTGCGTGGCCAGTTTTTAATCATTGTATCTCTTTCCGCATATTTTATATTTGCTCCATGAGCATCTCCACGTTGTGAACATCCCTTGAAAATGTCTCATCGTAATAAGACTGTGAGGGATTATAAGTCAGATCCACCTCATTTGGATCGTTCCTTGCTTTCCTAGTTACCCTGGTGGGTTAGCCTTTGGTGGGTTAGGACCACCCCTTTGTTGCCCGAAGATTTCTCCCTGAGCACGCCTCTGTAAAGGAGGGTGAATTTGGGAACCTTTGATCTGCACTTCCAGCAGACCTTTTAGGTTCTAGTTTTCTTGAGCCATCATGTGCATCGCATCCTCATGCTCCTTGTTGCGTAGAAGAAGATCTGATACCTGCGCTGCTGTTAATGGTGGATTTTCGACAAGAGCTAAAATCATGATACTGCATGTTTCTGACCCGGCTTCAGGAACGCATGTGACAATTCATATTTTATGATCCGTAAACCGTTTCACAATCTCTGACTGAGCGAATATTCCTCTCAGACCTATGATGAAAATGTTTCTCGAAAAGCCTCCCTGACTGAGCATTCGATGCTTCACATATTTCATCATCACCTCTACATAGAATCAAAATAATTGGGTGGTTCCCTAGACATAATGTTTGTTAGGGAGCTTAACACCTTCAGGACGTCACGCTTCACGTTATTCCCTGACTACATAGAGAGACCGTGTATAGAATCTTAATGATTGGGATGTTCTCTAGACATAATGTTTGTTAAAGAGTTTAACACCTTCAGGACGTTACGCCAATCGTTGTTCCCTGAATATACACCCCCAGAACAAATATGGTGCTTCAATTATCTCATATCTCGATTCTGCAAATAAATTAATTCTACCGTGACATTCATCCACTGAATTCCTAGAAAATAATCTATTATATCTCATTACTCCGTTCCCTGAATCCGCCGATATGATTTCATGGATTAGTAACAGATAACCATTATATCTCATTACTTCGTTCCCTGAATCCCCCGGCAAGATTCAGGGATTAGTAATAGATACTCAACTCATTTTATTACTCCGTTTCATGAATTTTTCTAAGCCAAATTTCATGAATTAGTAATAATTATTCAACAAATGGGCGTCTGGCCATCACCGAGTAAGTCCCGCGAAAATGGTGCAAGTGTACTTGACAACAATGCACGAACGAGCACCCGAACGCATGAACGAATTCGAAAATATGGACGAACGAGCAACTTATGGAGGAAAATAATATTAAATAAAATAAAAAAGAGGCGTGGGACCGGGCCCACAAGCCGGTCGACCATGCCGCCGATGCAGGTCCCCCTCTCCCGTTATTATTTTTTTTTTAGTTTATTTTATTTTTCCATCATCTAATGGATACTCCTTCATTTGAGCAAACTCCCTCGTTTGAGCGAAACTCTTGGTTTTCCATACTTTCATCGAACAAAAATGGGAGAGGTGTCACGGGACCAGGCCACCTAGCCGGCCGGCCATGACCTAGACGTATCCGGTCCCACACCTCACAATCCATTATTTTCTCATATTATTATATCCATCATCTGATGGAACTCCATCGTTTGAGCGAAAACCCTAGTTTTTCAATATTTTCTCAAATATTGCTCAAACCACGAAAAAAGCCAAAAATTCAAATGGTCACGTGACCGACTAGGCTTTTCATGTCAAGAATTAAAATATAATTATTTTAATATTATCGAAATATCGGTCAAATGAGAAAAGTTCTGCTTGCTCATTCGAGCAAAATTGAGAGTTTCAGTCAAGATTAAACACTTCTAAAAATCCAAAATATTGCTCAAACGCGCACTAGAAAATACTAAAAATCTCAGGACTGAGACACGGATACTATGGTGACATGGGCATGCTACATTGACCGACCAAGGTCGTCCCTAAGGCTTGAAATGAGCCGTTCCCACACATCTTCATAATTTTGACCTAATTTGCTATCAATTGTTCATATTGGGTCCAAACTCTCTCCAACTAACTTGGGATTTGCTCAATCGTCCGTAAGCTGGTCCCAAGACCACCAAGGGCCGGTCCCATGACCTCTTGTTCGGTCCCTCATCTCTCCATAACCAGGTTTTACTACCTAACGCTCATACGAGCACTATTTTAATAAATGATTAAACTAGTATTTGATCATTCTTTCACCAACTGGTCAACAAAGGACTTTGGTGCATGCTCACTCGAGCACTTGGGCGCTACATGGTCGTCCATAATCCCATGTAGCCGGTCACTCTTTCACTCAGTGACCTATTTTCAGTAAATTATCAATTGATGAGCAATTAATCAAAATTAAGGTTTCGAATAAATG
This sequence comes from Papaver bracteatum, assembly GCA_023529315.1. Lineage (NCBI taxonomy): Eukaryota > Viridiplantae > Streptophyta > Magnoliopsida > Ranunculales > Papaveraceae > Papaver > Papaver bracteatum. The sequence continues at coordinate 205,748 of JAJJWX010003277.1, read as the reverse complement.
TTCTGCAAATCATAATTCTGAGCAAGTTCAAACACTAATAATTTCATGTTAATCCAGCAATCAACATCCGTATTAATTATACAATATTCGGTCCAACTACCAATATTTTAATTAATATTTTATTTAGTTATGCTACCAATAATTCATCGAATGAGCAATACTTGCCCAGTTGCTCGAATATTGATTCAACTATCAATATTCAGTAATTTATCAAATGAGCAATACTTGCTCAGGTGCTCAAATATTGGTGCAACTATCAATATTCAGTAATTTATCGAATGATCTAGCAGTGGTTGCTCAGTAGTTCGAATATTGACCCAACTATCAATATTCAATAATTTATCGAATGAGAAATACTTGCTCAAATGCTCGAAAATTGATCCAACTATCAATATTCAGTAATTTACTGATGCTCGAACATTGATTCAACTATCAATATTCAACGATTCATCAGATAATATTTACTCAGATGAGCAATATCAACATCATTCATTGGAGAACTATACGTCCTAGTGGACGTTCGATCCATGAATCCTAGAGCATTCGACAATCATGCTCCATTGAAAAATACTTAGACTCATTGTCTAATCAAGTCAACCACTGATTAATAAAATACACGTCTGCTTTGTAGACTCCACATTCGTGAGATATCAATCACGTTACATGGGGGGATATTAATTAGGGTTTTGGTCTAGCGACCTATGGCACATGTGTCCATCCACGATGAGAAATGTGAGTAAGTCGTGCAAGCGGTTGATGGAGTTAGCAAAGTAGTGGGTGGACAATATACCAACCCTCTCACGTACGAGGAACTGGTACAACCACGATTTCCCCCTTTCCCACTCTTTCTCTCGAGCAACCATCATACTTACTGGAGATCAATGTGTATACTATTCTGGCAATATAAATAAGTCTCTGAATCCATGATTGAACAAAAAGACAACATTCGTCTAAGAAGAATTCTAATCCGAGGAATCACTCTCAAGAATTCAATCAATCAACCAGAACTTATTCGAACTCAACAGTTCACAGAAAACTTGCAGAAACTCATAACACATTCACAATCCTTGATCATCATTAATCTCGCACACTTTTCAGCTTCCCTTCTACAGATCAACCCTCTTCCCTCTTTGTGACTGAATATACTCTGGAACGACCATTGTCTTGGTTTAGGCCGGAGTCCTACAAAATGATCTCTTGAACTCAAAGCACTCCCGTGCAGTGCATCTGTTTGAGGTTAGGCAGTTTTCTCGGTTGAGGAGCCTCCATCACACGGTCGTCGCTCCATTCCCTAAAAAACCATCGAAATGTTTTTCCCCATCAACAGATTGGCGACCACAGTGGGATATTAATCTCTCGGTTGCAATCCCAATTTTCACAAAGATGGTTGGTTTTGGACTAATTCAGCTACTCCAAACTCCGGTCAGAATATTTTAAATGGTAATATTCCTCCCTCCAACACTCTATCTGGCGGCACGGTTGATGGAAAAGTCATAACCTTGATAAATTTGGCGCGGATATAGGAAATCCACACAAGGAACATGGACCTGATAAAAAACACAATACACAACATACTTAATTTTCTCATGAGGTTGACATCGGATTTGAGCGGCGCTTCTGTTCCATAAATTCCGACACTAAGGGACAACCATTAAAATGACGATCCTCCTCACGTCGACAGTTTCACTACTTATGAGAAGCCGGTAGATCAAAAAGTTACACATCTGATCGAAAACTTATGTGAACTCCCGCACTGATCCAGAGATCAGTGTATGAACACGTTTACCGCACTCAACCAGATATCATATGTGCAAATAGTTCCATCATCTCTAGTAGTTGAAGAAGTGTCCATTGCATCTGAACATTCGATAAACAACATCACTTTCACTGAAAAAGATATAATGGCAAAAGAAGGACATAATCGAGCCCTGTACGTGACTGCTTTTATCAAAGACTCTGAATTTAATAGAGCTCTTGTCGATACAGACGCTTTTACGAATCTCGTCAATATGAAGAAGACTCTTAAAGAAGCCAAAGTCTCATAAAACAAAATCATTCTTCATTCCATACTGATGACGGTTTGAAGGAATCCAGAGCCACACATATGGGTACGTCTATGTAGATCTGAAAGTAGGACCCGTCTAATCAGTGGTCAAATTTTACGTGATTGAGAAAGATCATAATTACCACATGATACTCGGGATACCGTGGATTCATGATAACAAGGTTGTTCCCTCGACGTATCATCAATGCATGAAAGCGTTGCTTAACAACAAGATCGTTCGTATTTCATCTTCAGTTTCTCCTTATGCTCTAGTTTATGATGCCGAGTTCTTGGAACCACCAAAAAGCATCCCTAAACGTCCGAGAAAGATCTACATTACTCCACTCCCAGGATGGAAGTCCATCGAGAAAGTTACTAAAAAACCATCATCTTTAGGTGCTAAGCCGACCAAGCCACCTGCCACACCGCTCAAGCGTCACCAGGATAAAATTACGACTCGTAAGAAATCCAACTTTTTAATCAGCAATGATGCGAAAGGAAGAGTCATTTATCTTCGACGCAAAGATTATCAATTAATAGGGGAGGTCGATGAAAAGTCTCCCCACCCTGAAGAATCATGTCAGAGCGAGCAATCGCCTGACGAAGAAATTCAAGATGCGCCACGGTATCTATAAGATGACATGGATTCCACCACTGATGATCTTGAGACTACCAACATCGAAACAGAAGAGAAACCGAGACCAATCTTGACCAGTTCTGCTCTCTCGTCCGAGGAACAAGAAGGATTGATGAGTCTGTTGAAGGAGTATCAAGATATCTTTGCTTGGACGTACGAAGAGAGGCCCGGTCTAGATGATAAATTAGTCACTCATCATCTACACATCACCCCCGGCTCCAAACCTGTCAAGCAACCATAGAGGCAATTTAGGTACAATGTCGAGGAACAAATCAAGGTTGAGATCTAGAAACTACTGACAGCGGGATTCGTCAGACACATTCAACATCCAACGTGGCTGACAAAAATTGTCCTAGTCAAAAAGAAAAATGGTCAAATCCGTTGTTGTGTGGACTTTAGAAACCTGAACAAATATTTCCCAAAGGATGAATTTCCCTTGCCCAATATTGATATGCTCGTTGATGCAACCAGTGGTCACGACATGTTCTCATTCATGGATAGTTACAGTGGATACAACCATATCAAGATGTATGAACATGATGCTAGCAATACCGCATTTCGGACTCCTCTTGGGAACTTTTACTATACGGTGATTCCTTTCGGATTGAAGAATGCATAAGCCACTTATCAACGAGCCATGACTGCGATATTCCATGACATGATGCACAAGCAAGTGGAATAATATGTCAATGATGTGGCAGTGAAATCTAAAACTCGAGCATCCCACCTGGAAGTTCTGAGACAATTTTTCGAAAGATGCAGAGAATATAATTTAACGATGAATCCTCTGAAGTGTGATTTTGGTGTTTCTTATGGAAAGTTCATAGGATTCCTGGTTACTGTAGAAGGAATCAAAGTCGATCCAGACAAGACAAAAGCTATTACTACCATGCCTCCTCCACGCACTGTGAAAGAGATCCAGAGTTTTATGGGCAAGGTAAATTATATTCTGCATTTTATTCCTGGGTTGGCTCAACTCACTTCTTCGTTCACTCCTCTATTAAAGAAAGGAGCAAGTTTTACATAGACGATTGTCCAACAAGAGGCATTCCAGAAAATACAACAGATACTATTATCACCTACTGTCATGAAATCTCTGGTGCAAGGACGACCACTAATACTTTACATATCCTCTAGTAATGTCGCTGTCCGATCTATTACTTCAGTCATACGATGAGAGACGCTTAACTCCGATAACCAAAATACAAAAGAGTTTTTCTAGCATTGGTTCATGCAATCAAATAGGCATTATATATTATCAAACAGAGTTGTTCTTGTGGCCAAAGCTAACCCCATAAAATTCTTACTATCGAAACCTGCTCTGATTGGAAGACCGGCAAAGTGGCTTCTTCAGATGTCAGAGTTTTATATAACATGTGTCCTACCTAAAGAAAGCAAAGGACAAGCAGTTGCAGATTTACTTGCTGCCTTTCCTAGAGAGGACGTCACAATGTTGCATGAAGACGTGCCCGGTGAGTTTCCGGAAATCTCAATCATTCAAGAAGAAACATAGCTATTGTACTTTGATGGATTCTCCATTCCTATCAATGATACAGGTGGATTAGGCGTTGTACTAGTATCTCCATCCGGTGAAGTCTTCTCACATTCCTTCAAGTTAGATTTCCACTGCACCAACAACTCAACTGAAGATGAAGCCTTTCTCCTAGGGTTATGGGCAAGCAATTAGGGGATATGCACCTAGAGATAATAGGAAACTCAAAGTTGATGGTCAATCAAATGAATGGCGTGTCCTATCTCAAATAAATAATACTTGTTCCATTCAGGGTCGAAGCACATCAACTATTAGCTCATTTTTTCGATGCAACTATTGTCCATACCGGTCGAACCAACAATAGACATGCTGACTGTCTAGCAACTCTTGCATCCAAACTACAATTCGAGGGGTCAGAAAAATCCATCATTGTGCAAAGATGATCTGTATCATCCACTTGGCTCACTCAAGTTGAAGATGCTCAAGCGAACGACTAGAGGGCGCCCATCATTCATGAATGGAGCGGTTCTTTGACATAAGGAAAAATTAGTCTCAAGGAATTGAAGAACTTTTACCTACTACACGGAGCATTATATTATCGCAATCCTGATGAATCTTTGTGTTACGATGCCTTGGAGACGAGGAAGCGAGCGAACAACTCAAGCGCATACATGAGGAAATATGCGGACAAACGCTAGTGGTCACACTTTACAGGAGGCTTCAAAGGCTCAGGGTACTATTGGACCTCCATGGAGGCTCAGTCGAGAATGTTGCAAGGGTCATTTCAAATTGTCAGACACCACCTCATCATTTGGAAGTTCTAACAATCCACCACACTGGGGACTGGAGAGAACCTTACATCAAATACTTGCGTGACAACACTTTACATCAGAGAAGAAAGTGGTAATCAAACTCACCCAGAGGGCCAAGCGGTTTGTATATATGGAAGGGATTCTGTATCGCAAAATCTTTGGAGGGAAACTGCTGAGATGCTTGGCCAGGCATGAGATTCTAACAATCTTGAAAGAGATGCATGAGGGAGAACATCAAGGAAAGAAGAAATTATTTATACAGATCCATGAAAAATATTATTGCCCGACCATGGAGGAGGATGCAACTTCCAATGTTCAGAAATGTCATCAATGCCAAATACATGGTAACCTCATTCACACTCCTTGTTTCCCATTACATTATATGAGCAGTCCATGGCCTTTCTACAGTTGGGGTCTGGATATCATCGGGAAAATCAATCCAGTATCTTCGAAGCAGCATCAATACATCATCACATCAACTGAGTATTTCACCAAATGGGTTGAAGCTATCCCTCTTTGAAGCACCACTGGAGTCACGATTACATCATTCATCAAAGAATACATCATATGCATATTTGGCGTTCCTAAGCATAACATCACAGATAATGAAACTACTTTTGCTAACAAACATGTGGAAGAATTGCTCGAGGAATAAGGTATCAAACAGATTTTCTCTACACCGTACTATCCCCAAGAAAAAGGACAAGCCGAGAGTACCAACAAGACTTTGATCCGGATTCTCAGTCGAACAGTTCATGATAACCCTCGAACGTGGCATGGACAACTACCTATGGCTCTGTGGGATTACATAACCGCACAAGGACCTCGATTGGGACTTCACCGTATTTCCTTGTTTATGGCGCCGATGCTATTCTCCCGGCTGAGATCAAGATTCCTTCAGCAAGGATTGTAGCAGCCAGTGGAATACAATGGGACAAAGCTGAAGTGTCCAATTTGAGAATTGCTGAACTAGACATGCTCGAGTAAAGGAAATATAAAGTGGAAAAATATATGGAGGCTTACAAACAAAGGATTTCCAGGGAATACAACAAAATGGTAAGACCTTGAATATTTCAAGTAGGAGATTTGGTTCTAAAAATAGCAAAGCATATTCAACAAGACATGTCCGCTCCCAAATTCTCTTCAAAATTGGAAGGGCCGTACGTAATCATCAAGGCAGTATCCAACGGATATTACAAAATCTTGGTTGTTAATGGAGGGGTAGAAGGAAAGATCGTCAATGGCAAGTGGCTCAATGCGTATTATGCCTGAATGATCAGTAAACAATTATTTTAATTTCAGAATGTAATTTCCATTCCTTCAAAGAGTATGCAATATGCTCATTCGTTCAAAATTCAAAATAGATTTCATTAATCCAACAAAAAAATTCTTTCATCCATTAACTATCCTACTTTATTCAAAAACGAGTCTTAAACCTACAAAAAAAAACATCTCTCAAACGCTCGCTCAGAGCAAACCATCGAACAACAAATTATTTTTATTAAAATCCATTTTAAGCCTATTTTACAGTTTGAGACCATATCATCTCATCTATGCAACTCTTGGTTATTGACATCTCACATATTTATCTTGTTCATCTCATAAATAATGGTAAATAATCCAGCGAAGGTAGTCAATAAGGTTGGCAGAAAACCTTTCCATACTTCAGTAGTAGTAATGTGCCCATACCTCTTCCAAATCTTGGTGTAAAGGGATACATAACACTTTGGGACGATGGACCACCAACTATTTGATTGTCTGGACAAGCGTTTACCATGGGAGTATCGAATGGGAGTCCAGCCATGGGTACTCACGAACAGAAACCCTGGAATTAGCATCTACAGAGTTGGTTAAGTTTTCGTCGGTAGAGTTTTAGTTAGCACGGTTGTCACCATCACCATCAACTACAACCACAGATTCCGTTCTTTCTCTTCCTAGCATCGAAAACAACATGAACATAAACCTGCGACGACAAAATATCCAATTTCAATAAAGTTGGATAAATGCTTGTTCGAAGGAAATCTCCAGTCAGAAACTCACGGATGTTCTAGCTTCAACACGAGCGGACCTATAACGAGCATGAGCTTTAACAGTCCGCTTGGGCCTTAAATTGTAAGAGGAAGAAGAAAGTAGATTTCCCTGATTGTCCAGCAACAAATCACTTTCTTTGGTTAGTCATTCTTATCATATGAAAATAAAAGACAAGTGTGCAGCCTACAGAGAGGGACGCTCCAATCCCATGCTTTGCAAGAGATTCATTTTGAGAAGAAGCACTGCTACCAGATATGCTGATGAGAGGTATGATTTTGGTCAAATTTTTTTCTGATAGTATACATGAGCAGGAGTAGATATGTCATATACATAGAGATCCCTAAGCCTCAAAGGTCAATGCACGAGACACGGTGGATACTTATCCTATCCAGATGGCCAAATAATTACGGTTTCTACGGCGCGAAGAGAAGTAGTCATACTGGGGACTGATATTCTACGGCTATGTAGATATGATCAATGATACCCTAATTAAAGACGGTCATTCATGCACATCACACATTTTCTAGTTCATGCAATGTCTGCACAGTCATGTCGAAAGGGCGAACAGACGACAGCCCGCTGAGGAATTATAATTTCTACACATGAAGGATCATTGACCTTGTGTGATCAAAGGAGTTAAAGAAGCAAGCAAGATATATATTAAAAGAGTTATCATTCAAAATGATTCATAATGCAATATCTACGCAGTCAAAATTGCTCAAATGATCACAATAATCTCTACTTCAACGATAAATAAAACAATTAATTATTCAGAAGGATTGCGAGTAAGACTAATCATCAGAGTCATCAAATCATCATCGGATTCACGATCGTCTTTCTCCATGGAATTTTATTCAATATCTCCCTCATAGTCATCATTAGAACACTCACTGGGAACTTTGGTCTTTGGGGTCGCCGTACATTACGTATAAATACTCATCTTCTTCATGCTCTGCTCGAAAATCAGCCTTGGCCAACCGATCAGCTCTCATACCTGATATATACGACTTAATTCTAGGTTCAGTGGGATACCAGATGGGTTCAACTTCCTCAACATCTGAGTTAGAAACTACACCATCAGGACACGTTTGGATCACATCTTCAGCCGCTAGTCTCGCTTGTTGAATTTGTTGTCTTTTCTGCCGATGAGCTGCAAGCTTTTCATCTTCAACTCTTCTTTTCTGCTCGTCATGTCTTTGTTTCTCTTCCACGTCCACGTAAGTCAGGAAGTCATTCACTCCCTCACGAATGTCCTTCAGATGAGCAAGAGACATGCCACGTATCATATTTTTAGCATTTCTGAAAGGTTGATCCACTTCCGCACAGGCATCTGCTGAATTCTTCATCTTCAGTTTGATGTTTCTGGAATATTTCCCAGAAGAGTCAGAGATATAGTCATCACCAGGAGCTGCCATGATCTGCTGCCAAAAATGCGGAGTCAAAACCAGTTGGCAACAATACGCATTAAAATGGTAACTCTTAGACTCTTACCTGTTTACAGTTTCACTAGCTGTAGTGACTATAACACGAAAAATTTTGAGAATCTGTTCGCTTCTTTGAACCTGCAAAGACGAACAAAAAAATCATTATTCAAAATCATAACTTGATTTTCATATGAGCAATTCACGAAATTTCCATCATTAGAAATTCACATAATTTTCACCGTGTGAGCTACTCCCACCGAGTGAACACTCATTGGTTTTTGTATAAACAATATTTTATCAAAAATTGTTTACCTCTAGCAATTGCTGAAAATCAAAATTTGATTTCACATAAGTTTTGAAGAATGTATTTTTTTTTAAAAATAAATTCATGAATTAATGACTCACGTAAACATTAAAAAAAATAAAATAAAATTTTATTTTATTTTTTACGTGAATAACTCACGTACACAAAAAAAAATCGCTCGAACGAGCGTTCGTCTATCAAATGGAGTCTTTTCTATTTTTGAAAAGGTCTACATATTCCAAATAAATTTTGATTTTTCTTCATGAAAGCTCATAAATAAAATTTTATCATTAGACGTTGGTCTATTTCAAAAAAAATCTCTCATAAGTTAAGGATTATCGTTCGTTTCCTAAACCGATAGACGGACGAATGTCTGTTTACTAAAAAACATTTTTTTCACAAAACCTAGGCATGCATGTATACAAATGGAATTTTTGTTTCGAGATCAACCAAACGAATAACACACAACAAAAAAAAAAAAAAAAATTACGCACCTGGTCGGTGCCGGCCGGAAACTTGTCGGACGGCGATTGACGACGACTAAATCCAGCGAATTTTTATCTCCTCCTTCCTTGCTCAGACTTGATGAGATGAAAAGGGAGGGAGGTGGTCGGTCAGTTAAGAGGAAATAAATATATTTTTTAGGGCTCCTTCCCTTTTATATCAATTTTATTTCCAAAAACCTAATAAAACAAGGATTTCCTTTTTTGGGCCCGGGCCCGCAAACACTAAATGGACTAAAACTAGACACCAGACCGACCAAATCAGCAGTGCCTCATCTCTTCGTGCTCATGAGATGACACTCTATCATACTACCAGAGTACTTACCTGGGCATTTGCGTGTACATGACATCATTAGAGCAAATTGAGGATTCAGAAAATGCCTTTGTACGACTAAGTTCAACTACTTATCTCGTCTACTGGAAAATCACCATCCAAAGCTTACTGCGGAACATTACTGTCCCTCACTAAGAAGGGGACTTAATTTTGATGGTGAATTTTCGACAAGGGCTAAAATTGTAAAATCATGATACTGCATGTTTCTGACCCGGCTTCAGGAACACATGTGACGATTCATATTTTATGATCCGTGAATCCTTTCACGATCTCAGACTGAGCGAAAATTCCTCTCAAAGCTATGATGAATATGTTTCTCGAAAGGCCTCCCTGGCTGAGCGTTCGATGCTTCACACATTTTATCATCACCTCTACATATAATCAAAATGATTGGGCGGTTTCCTAGACACAATGTTTGTTAGGGAGCTTAACGCCTTCAGGACGTCACGTTGTTCCCTGACTACATAGAGAGACCGTGTAAAAAATCTTAATGATTGGGCGGTTCTCTAGACATAATATTTGTTAGAGAGCTTAACTCCTTCAGAACGTCACGCCGATCGTTGTTTCCTGACTATACACCCCCAGAACGAATATGATACTTCAATTATCTCATATCTCGATTCTGCAAATAGATTAATTCTACTGTGACATTCATCTTGTGAATTCCTAAAAAATAATCTATTATATCTCATTACTTCGTTCCCTGAATCCCCCGGCTGGATTTCATGGATTAGTAATAGATAACCACTATATCTCATTACTCCGTTCCCTGAATCCCCCGAATGGATTCATGGATTAGTAATACATACTCAACTCATTTTATTACTCCGTTTCATGAATCATTCTCAGCCGAATTTCATGAATTAGTAATAATTATTCAACAAATGTGTGTCTGGGCCATCATAGAGTAAGTCCCGAGAAAATAGTGCATGTGCATTTAACAAAAATGCACGAACGAGCACCCGAATGCATGAACTAGCATTCGAAAATATGGATGAACGAGCAACTTATAGAGGAAAATAATATTAAATAAAATAAACAAGAGGCGTGGGACCGTGCCCACCGGCCGGCCGACCGTGCCGCCGAGGCCGGTCCCCCTCTCCCGTTATTTTATTTTATTTTAGTTTATTTTTCCCCCATCTCATGGAGACTCATTCATTTTAGCAAACTCCCTCGTTTGAGCGAAACTCTTGGTTTTCCATACTTTCATCGAACAAAAATAGGGTGAGGTGTCACGAGACCAGGCCACCTAGCCGACTGGCCATGCCCTAGACGTAGCCGGTCCCACACCGCACAATCCATTATTTTCTCATATTATTATATCCATCATCTGATAGAACTCCATCGTTTGAGAGAAAACCCTAGTTTTTTAATATTTTCTCAAATATTGCTCAAACCACGAAAAAAGCCAAAAAGTCAAATGGTCGCGTGACCGACTAGGCTTCTCACGTCAAGAATTAAAATATAATTATTTTAATATTCTAGGAATATCGGTCGCATGAGAAAAGTTCTTCTTGCTCATTCGAGCAAAATTGAGAGTTTCAGTCAAGATCAAACTCTTCTGAAAATTCAATATACTGCTCAAATGATCGTTGTCGTATGCGTCAAAAATAAATTACTTTCTCACTACTCAAAATATATAATATAGAAAGGTCAAGAAAGGATCGTTCCCACAGAGAGGTCTTGGGTTGTCAATATATTTTGGTTTCCTATATAAAACAATTGGTGGTTTTCTGATTTCTATGTAAACTAAAAGTAAAATAAAAGCAAACAAAACAATAAAGCAAGCAAATCAAATATGTGAAATTATTTGTCAAGGAATTCATTTTCATTCACTAACATGTACTTGTATTAATAACTAGAATTGATGTTTAATCTCTCATTATCAAAATCCCTAGGATACCTTGATCGCAAGTATATCCCGCTAATTTCCTCTTGTCATCAACAAACACATTAAAAGATGTGAGTATGAACTCTACATAAGAGAACAACCTAACATGTAAAAGCACTAATCAAGTTAAATTCCCTTGATGCATTAAGTTCTATGAAATCAGGCCAATCAAAGCAATTGAACGTGTAAAAGCACTAATCCGATTTAATAAAGGTTATGATTCACTTGTGACTACTAGGATGTATCACTACAAGAAATATTCACAATTATGCTACTTGCAATCAGAAATTTATCACTTTTGCATATAATAAATTCTAATCTAGCAATAGATATGTAAACAAACTCAATCGATTCTAGACTCGACCAAACAAGCATTCAAATCATATAACAATATTAATAATGAAACATAAACGATAATATTGAGGCAAAACTAATATATTGAACAAGGATTCATGTTATGTGAAATCAACTTTATCCATCACCGAAAGAAAACTAAGTACTCATATTCATGGATCTCATAACAAGAATAAAGAGAAAATCTATCATGTTGTAAACCTTAGAAAAGTAGAAGTAAAGATTATAATCCCCTCAATCTTATGTAGCTTCATAACCACCTAACTCAGGCCAAAGCTATCTCCTTCAATTTATTCATCTCAGCAGCAGCAACATCTGCAACTTCAGTTAAATCCTTGCAATCAATTATCCTTTCATCTTTAGTAAACACACAAGTCCCTCTCTTCTAGGTGAAAGCCATCGGCACCAGCTTCTCTTTTAGCCGCAACTCAGACCAACCTGCAACTGGCATAACCCATTCTCTGTAATCACAGTACCCATTACAGCACCACTAGTTCAACTCAGTTGCACATCTGTATTAGAGAGCATTATCTACCACCTTGACTTATAACTCAACCTGCACTCCACCAGAACAAGAGAAACACCACCATTCTTCCAGTTCAATGTTGAACCTGACAATTCAACTCAACATCATTATAATTTCACCATCTGAGAAAACAATAATAAATCCTTTGTAATCCATTCATTCATTTTTGTAGCTTTTGTAACAGCTGTAACTCTCACAATCCACTAGAGTCATCCTCTTAAGTTTCTAGTGATGGCATCATAGTAGAAAGCACCTGTTCTTCTTGCAGTTCCAATTTAACCACCACTATCACATCCATAACCTTGAACAACATCATCTCTGCAACTGCAGCTACAACTCTTGCTTGCAAAGTCATTCCATGTAAACCATTTTACCAATACCAGTTCCTCCGCAAAACATCAACATCATTATCATTGCTTCAGTTCAACTGTAATATCATCTGCTAACCCTCAAAACCATGTATCTGACCTGACCTTGTCCCTGTAAAACCACATCTTGACCAACCAACATAAATCACTACCATAAACTCCTCAAACACCATATTAGAAGAAAACCCGAGTTACATCTCTACTCATATCATTCTTGTAATCTATTTGATTCATCTCAAACCTTAGCTTCTCCATCTCAGCTCCATCCATCGATCTGAACCAAACCTATGTCAAATGTATTCCCCTTGCACTTAACAGTAGCACCAGCAAACCCAATCTCTGAAATCCATCACACTCATCACCAGACTCCTTAACCAATTTTATTTAACAACAAACCAAAACGTCTTCTCGGTCTGTTGAGCTCTAATCTTCAATTTATTGACAGATTCGAACCCTAATCTCATCAATTCCACCAGCAAGATCATACCATCATTCTAATTTCTTCTACCACGGGCTTCAAATCCTCTTCTGTATCAATTTATTTCTATCTCTGATTTTTAGGAGTAGACAGAGAGAAAAGCTAATAATAGAAATAATCATTTCCTCTCTGGATTCCAGGGTTGTGTAGCAATTGAGAGTGGATACAACCACCTAGGTGAAGTGGATAAGGGGTACCCATAATGACCCTAGGCACTCACTTATTAATTAAGGGCCACCAAGGTTCTTTGGTCCATGCTTCTCTAGACTAAGCTGCAGTGGTCGTCTGCTTTTCCTCCAATGTGCTTCCGCTGGAACTTGCGCATGAAATGCTACTTTGGCTCTTTACGCTCCAAATGAACGCTTTCTCATTCTTTTGCTCATAATGACTCCAAATTACCTGATAAACTCAAAAGTATGCATAATATACATAATTTATAAGAAAACCCGCTAAGAAAGTATAAACAATAGATAAATATCAAGGTATTTTAGACACCTATCAAATTCCGCCACACTTAGACTTTGCTAGTCCTCGAGAAAATCAAACTAAATAATTCTAAAATATACATACAACTCCGTTTCGTCGAGGCTACGGTCAAACTTAGCATGTGTGACAAGCCTTTAAACCACTAGGTATCCTTAGTGGACGAGTTTTAGTCTCGTGAAGGTTTACAAGAGGTATACCTACAAAACCTACTTTTCCAACGTAAAAGTTCTCTGAAATGATAGCATCCAACGCGCTAAGAAGATATAGAGATTCTTCACACTAGTCATAAGAAGTTAGACACATATATGAACACAATCTCATCCTTAATAGTTGAGAGAGAAATAACCATCCCTTATCGAAAGAATCCAGGTTCGAGAGTGATCGAAAGTCTTGACTTTGCCTCACAAGAAAGGATTTTATGAAATTGCACTTAACAATAAATAACTTTTTATGGGTCACACATGTGTCCAGGTAGGAATGAAGTGAGAATCCTGTGACACGTTGAATAGTAGGAAGGCAAAACCCTCCGAATTGTTTTGAAAACCCACATCTTTTATCATTTTGAAAACCCTTTTTTCTGACGATCTCTAAGAAAGGAAATCAATCACTTAATGAAGGTGGGAATATGCTTGCTTACCTCGTTATCCGTTCGACATGCAATTAGAAACGTCTTCGGTCTTCAACTGTTAATGATAACTCTTGAACTTCGTAGAATCTTGACAATGTAACACTTTTTTTCAAATCCTTGTTGCTTGAAACTTCATTATGATTATTCTTTCTTTCCATTGGCTTTATTAAAAGAACAAAACAAAGTATGACAAACCAAATACGATACAATGACTTTTTCTTGTCTTTTTTTTCTTCATTTTTTCTTCTTCATATTTTCTATTTTTTTCTATTTTTTTTATGAGACAAGAAAAATAATACAAATACAAAATCAAAACAAAACAAAATAATAAAACTAGTAATGAACCTAAAGAAATTTTATCTTTTTTTTATTTAAAAATAAATAAATAAATATTTTTTTAATTGAGTGATAGACGCATTTATGTGTCTATATTAGTATCAATTCTCTGTATTGTTGGTGCTCGATTTTGTACTTAATTGGTTATTCTATGTCTTTGTAGGTGTTTTTGGAGAAATAAACATGTGCGGAGAAATTGGCTCGAAAAGTTGCTAAAGGCACCTCTTGAGGACACATCTGCTAAAGGGACTCTCAAATGGATAAGGGGTAACCCATCATTATTTGCACCCCAGGGCATCCCCAAAGGTATCTATTAAAGGCACCCAGGTCAGATGATAAGAGGAACTTCAATGGATAGGGGGTACCCACATGTTATCGGCACCCTAGCAGAGGATAGGGGCCACCCTTCTTCTTCCACGTTCAAATGAGTTCAGGCGGGAAAATAATGATTTGAAATTCTGGTTGCAGCAAACTTTACTGGACTGAATTTAATCGGGTTTTCTTGTTGGATTGGGTTCGTGTTGGGCTGTAAGGACAAAACAAGGTTCGAGATTCAAATAAAACAGGAAACAAAAACGATTTCTACGTAAATCCTATTAAACAGGGAGAAGACATTCACGGAATTATCTGAATTGGTTTTGGGAGATTTTATCTCGGATTTGTTCAAGTATTTGGATTTGGATTGGTTGTTTGGATCAAAACAGGCTTGGTAACTGCCTTATTGTCGAAGAAAAAGAAGATTTCTTTCCATTCTCGAGAAAACAGGAAACCGGGATATCTCGGGTTTATTTTTGGAAAGTTTGTGAATAATAGGAGAGAATATATGCTTATGTTGAAATTGTAACTATTTTGGGAGAGTTTGGGAAGATTTGAGTAACCCAGAGATGCGTACATAGAGGAAAGAAGACATCTCCGTGACTTGGCCGTGAAGAGCAAGAAAAATATCGAAGATTTTGGAGAGTTTTAATCGGATTGTGGGTATATAAAAAGGTGTTTTCGAGTATCAGGGGTGGTCGAGACTTTGGGGAACCAACAGAGGCATAGAGGAGAAGAAATAAGAGTTACATGAAGTTGGATTCTGTTGGTGCAGAAGGAAGAACACGAAGAACATATTACTTCCCAAGACAGTCGTTATTTTACATCACATCTCCTTTATCGTTTCCTGTAACAGAACATTATTGTAACAGTTCTCTGTAACAGTTGATTTGTAATGCCTACACAACATTGCAAACTGCCTGCTTTATTAGCTTTCTATTGTTTTTCACCCTTTTGAGCTATGAACACCTATTTTGAACACGTGAATAACATGAGGAGCTAAACCCCTTTGCATTAATTAAAATTGAATTATGGTTTTGATTAATTAGTTGTTATCTCGTTTGATGGGTCATACTTGCTTAAATGTTTTGATGTCCCATGCTTAGGATTTACAACTAATATTTTGAGAATCTACCTCGGCAAAAATAAGAGTCCATGTCTTTATTGAGCTATAATTGTTAAAAGAATTAATATTTGAACCTTGTGTTATGAGTTTGGTGGAATCCGAAGTCCCAGTTTATCTCGATATTATGACAATCTTGTGTATATATTAAGTCTAAAATCAATCTCTACAAGTCTTTGAACGAACTTTTACTACCACTTTGTACAACAACATTAAAATCACATCAGTTTTTGGCGTCGTCGACGCGGACTTGTATTTAGATTTGTTTTAGGTTTATTTTTATTTTTATTATTTATGTTCTGTTTTACGCCTTTGGTATTTTTTTTTTATTCTTTTCATATTTGGAGCGAAGCTACAAGGAAATAAAAAGTGCTATAAAAGGAAAACATCGCCAAAGAAGGAAAGAAAAGAGGATTCCAAGGAGTGAAGAATATTTTGTACATATTTAGACATTATTTATTTTATTTTTAGAAACTGTAAATAGGGTTTTATTTTTTGTAATTTTTCTTTTTATTTTTGGACTCTTTTTGGACTTTATTTTTGGGACATTGGACATTATTATTTTTAAACCCTAAGGAAGGGTTAAAAATTAAATATAAATTGTTTGCAGGGAAGGACGACAGTTACGATACTGTCTCGGCCCCTCGGGTTCGTACACTGACATAGGAGTCGGTGGCCTGAGTCGACTTCAACGGTTCATCGCCCATATGGTACGGGAGGTAAGACTCTATCCACCCACGAATCCCCTGTCAGTGGGTTTTATTTTGTGTGACAACTCACACCCCTACAATAGAATGTCGAAGTGGTATTACAATAGCCAATACAATGAATATCCGGCTGATTTTCAAAATGGACATTACTTTGACCATAATGTGAATAGTGATTGGGAACATCAACCTTTTCAAGGTTATGGATCATACCATGGTGAGCCCAATTACTATTCGCATGCGCATCGGTTATACGAGCAAGAAAATAAGGAATATAATAGTACTAGTTCCCCGTTGAATGATTTAACCAAACAATTATACCCTAGTGCTACTTATGATCCTTTTATTTCTCTAGAAGAGTCTCTCAAGCAGTTAACTGAACATACAAATAGGTTTGTGTTGGAAATTAATGGACAAACTGAACCAATGAATAAACCTTCTATAGAGGAATCCCTCAAGCTGATAGCTGAGACGAACGAAAGACTTTCTCGAAATAATCTTAATTTCCAATATAGTGTTTCCAACAATACCCTTGAAAATGAGGATAGTTATTTGCATAATCAAGATGACGAGGATAAAATTGGTAACACTACTTGTTTAGACGAGGTTCAACCATTTTCATGTTATTATAATGATGACTATGATGAGGATAATGTTGATGACGAATTTGAAATAAGTAGGCATAGTGATCAGGAATTTGTTACTCCAATTGAGCTTAATAATGATAATGTTTCTAGTTCAAATCCAAATAATTTTAATAATTATTCACCTATTCAAAAGGACGAGGATTTGACTGGAGATACCACCGTTTTAGACGATGTAGTATTCCCTTTTGATTACGAAGCCAATGATGGTTTAGAGGAACGAGTTTATTTTGAGTCTAGCGATTTAAAAACAATAGACTTAGAAAAACAAAATGAACTCGTAGAGATGAGTGAGGATGTAACTGACATAGAAGAATCAATTGACCATTTTCAGGAACCAAGTGACCTTGAAATTAGGGAAGTTGTGACTAGTCTTTCTAGAGACACTGAAAACTCTAAGTTTGGGGGTGATTATCATTCTCCATGTGCTTTAACACTTAGAAAGGTCCCTCACCTGGGACTTGACATATGTGCCTCAACCATTTTACAAGATTATCTTCATACACGTTTTCCCGAACCTAGTGATGTCCATAAGGAAGTTCATTTGTCAGAAACCTATCCTCCGGTTGATGTGGTTAGCCCAGGCTATGATACCCAGATTGATTTTGTTTTCCCACCAAATATTTTTCAACCAATTGTAGGAATGTATGAATTTCAAATATGTCAGTTATAAAGTTTTGAGACTAAGCCTAATTACTTTAGGAGATTAGGGTCGACACATTTGTTTAAGGAAGACCACCACTCTCATTGTGGTCAGCTGTGTAAGTCAAATATGATTGAATTAGAGGATCCGCAGTTATTTAGGTTGTTATTATGTGCTTCTAAATTTTTACTTGAGTTTTTCCAGACTCTCTTACCTGAATCGGATTTTAGCTACGAGGAAATGCAACCCATGAAAATATTTTATTTGGACCCAATTATAGAACTTGAACCAGAACCACAGCTAGATCTAGTTGTCTTAAATAGGAAACTAGACAATGGTGTGCTTTATTTGTTTATTTTCTTGGCAGATTACATATTCGTTTTACTTGTGATAGCTTTATTTGGTTTTGATGACTTACAGATATTTCGGCTATTACTTTATGATTTTATGAGGTGACTAATCCTTTCTTCATCTGGCTGAAGACATTAAACTTAGCACTTCTTGGGAGGTAACCCAATATTCATGCGACATGGTAATATCTTTCTTTAACTCTTTTGCTTCAAATGGTAACAGTTTCTCCTTGTTCATGTTTTTAATTTTATCTTTAAAATATTGAGGACAATGTTAGATTTAAGTTTGGGGGTATGGGAGAAACTTGTTAGTTTCATTAGTAAACTCCAGAGCCTAGAAATTTATGCTTATTAAGGATGACACTAACCAATCTAAGTGGATGGAAGCATTTTGGTTGTAGGAGTTGAGGAACCAATCTGATTAGATGGAAACATCTAGAAGAGTCTATTCATAAAAGCACAGAGTTCAGGTGTTAGAAAAGAAAACATGGTAGTTTCGCCATATCCTCGTGATGGAAACATCGAAAGAATCCTGATCACTTATTTTATTTTTTTACCATCGCTAGGGTGAAATAGAGTGACTGAGATACCAAAAAAAAAAAAATGTTTAAAAATGTTTAAAAAGAAAAGAAAAAGAGAAAAAATTGAGACCAGACCACTAGACTAACCGGAATAAATACAATAAAGTCGACCACTGGTACCCTTGTATATGCCTGCTAAGTTGACATAGAGTTAGGATTATCGACCACTGGTTCCCTTGTATATGCCAGTGTGTTTATATTAGTCCATACCAGTATCTCATTCCATTAGGATAGGTTCACCTTAGTCAACATCATCCACGTTTTTCTCTACATCCATATTCTTAATCTATCCATGTGATTGGTTGACTCCGGTTTATGATGTCCAGAAACTATCTGAGTAGAGCTCTGTCACTTTATATGAATTTAAGTATGCTTGAATGCAAACTTGTGTACATCAATTGGAATTTCGCATCAGGGTACTTCCTCTTGTAGTCAATAAGTATGCCAACCAAGGAGATTCTTTAGTGCCTTCCAAGGTTCTGCGTGGATAGCTAGGGTATGGAGTGTAAAGGTTTTGTGGGTATATCTCTAGTAAGCCCTCCCGATACTATAACTCGTCCACTAGGGCCACCTAGGGGTTTAAAGGCTTATTGCATACGCTAAATGCAATCGACGATGCATGCGACAGTGAGTTAGGATTTTATTTTATTTTGATTTGCTCGAGGACTAGCAAATAATAAGTTTGGGGGTATTTGATAAACGCATTTATGTGTCTATATTAGTCTCAATTCTCTGTATTGTTAGTGCTCGATTTTGTACTTATTTGGTTATTTTATGTCTTTGTAGGTGTTTTTGGAGAAATAAACATGTGTGGAGAAATTGGCTCGAAAATTTGCTAAAGGCACCTCCGGAGGACACGTCTGATAAAGGGAATCTCAAATGGATAAGTGGTAACCCATCATTATTTTCACCCTAGGGCATCCCCAAAGGCATATATTAAAGGCACCCAGGTCAGATAATAAGAGGCACTTCAATGGATAGGGGGTACCCACATGTTATCTGCACCCTAGCAGAGGATAGGGGTCACCCTTCTTCTTCCACGTTCAAATGAGTTCAGGCGGGAAAATAATGATTTGAAATTCTGGTTGTATCAAACTTTACTGGACTGAATTTAATCGGGTTTTCTTGTTGGATTAGGTTCGTGTTGGGCTGTAAGGACTAAACAAGGTTCGAGATTCAAATAAAACAGGAAACAAAAATGATTTCTACGTAAATCCTATTAAACAGGGAGAAGACATTCACGGAATTATCTGAATTAGTTTTGGGAGATTTTATCTCGATTTGTTCGAGTATTTGGATTCGGATTGGTTGGTTGGATCAAAACAGGCTTGGTAATTGCCTTATTGTCGAAGAAAAAGAAGATTTCTTTCCATTCTCGAGAAAACAAGAAACCGGGATATCTCGGGTTTATTTTTGGAAAGTTTGTGAACAATAGGAGAGAATATGTGCTTCTGTTGAAATCGTAACTATTTTGGGAGAGTTTGGGAAGATTTGAGTAACCCATAGACGCGTACATAGATAAAAGAAGACATCTCCGTGACTTGGCCGTGAAGAGCAAGAAAAGTATCGAAGATTTTGGAGAGTTTTAATCGGATTGTGGGTATATAAAAAGGTGTTTTCGAGTATCAGGGGTGGTCGAGACTTTGGGGGACCAACAGAGGCATAGAGGAGAAGAAAGAAGAGTTACAGGAAGTTGGGTTCTGCTGGTGCAGAAGGAAGAACACGAAGAACATATTACTTCCCAAGACAGTCGTTATTTTACAGCACATCTCCTCTATCGTTTCCTGTAATAGAACATTATTGTAACAGTTCTCTGTAACAGTCGATTTGTAACGCCTACACAGCGTTGCAAACTGCCTGCTTTATTAGGTTTCTCTTGTTTTTCACCCTTTTGATCTATGAACACCTATTTTGATCACGTGAATAACATGAGGAGCTAAACCCCTTTGTTGGGACAATGGAGGAAGCCATTCTTTATGCACATGGTAATTATATTTAATTCTTATATGACTTTTGCACTGATTAAAATTGAATTATGGTTTTGATTAATTAGTTGTTATCTCGTTTGATGGGTGATACTTGCTTATATGTTTTGATGTCCCATGCTTAGGATTTACAACTAATGTTTTGAGAATCTACCTCGGCAAAAATAAGAGTCATGTCTTTATTGAGCTATAATTGTTAAAAGAATTAATATTTGAACCTTGTGTTATGAGTTTGGTGGAATCCGAAGTCCCAGTTTATTTCGATATTGTGAAAATCTTGTGTATATATTAAGTCTAAAGTCAATCTCTACAAGTCTTTGAACGAACTTTTACTACCACTTTCTACAACAACATTAAAATCACATCATTGAGACAGGAGAAAATGAAATACAAATAAAATAATAAATAATAAAGATAAAATAAAAATTTAAGTACAAAGGCCATGGTGTAAGTACTTTACGGCTTGATTCTTCACAAGTTATATGTCTCGATATCATAAACTTCTTGAACTCTCATCTTGATAATATCCACTCTTGTACAATAGTCTTCAAATTGTAAAATTTTTGTTCCTTGTCTTTTTGCTTTACTTGAATCTAAAATCTGCTAATTTTTGTACCGTTGCTAACCTTAGAACGTCTTCAACTTTCCTTAGGATTTGTGATGCTCTTCTTGTTGATGATGATGGTGTTTCTATGGACCTGTTGGTGTAAAGATAGATAAAGTGGATGGTGTTAACTGCGATTAAGATTACAAGTGGTATGTAAGTTAGGAATTCGATGTCACCCTCATGATTGATAAAATAGTACTCAAGAGATCAAAGTAGTGCTTCTATTGGTGGGAGGTTAAGTAGCACACCATTCTACCCAGAGTTTACGTACGATGACACACACTCTAAAATCATATATTTAGACACGTACAAAGAAATGAAGGTCGGTGCATCTCATGATGTAACATGGAGTAGTCTCCACTATAGTGGATCACAACTCTAATACCGAATTCAGTATGCACCTCATTTGCCACTGGCATGGTTAAATCCAACTTTAACTCTCATACAAGCAAGAAACCCGATCACATTCCATGGCATCTCTAAGTTCAGTCATTATTGTGAGAATTTCGATGTAATCTTAGCGACATGTACTATGTGACTCTAAACTAACTACAAGTTGGAGTTTTTCATGCATTAATTTACTAAAAAGTTGAAAAATCATGAAAAATTTACAATGCAAATGCTTAACCACTCCCCCCACACTTAAACTTTACATTGTCCTCAATGTAAATTGAATCGTCCAAAGAAAGTCAAGGTGGGAAATCTTATAACAATATGCGACAAGAAATTAAAAAAAAAAAAAAAACAAGACACGGAAAAACTAAAAATAAGATAAGAAATACTCATCCAATGGGTTGCCTCCCATGCAACGCTTGGTTTAAAGTCATCAGCCTGACTGTATCTTTACAAGATTCATTTCCCATATACTAACAATCTGAAAAGTTGGGGATCCTTCCATGTAGCCCGTTTTGGAAATACTAGCTTCACACAAATATTAGTACAAGAAAACATAATTGAAGCTATCGCCCCATAGAAGTTTCCCCCACACTTATTCTTTTCTACACTTGAAAGTGTATAAAGAACATAAAAATCAGGAACTTCTATGGTTTCTTCTATGCAAACATCCATAGTATGAGAATCAAATGTTTCTAATGGCGGATATCGAGAAACAAAGTCATTTAACAATATTCTCGAAGCACATGTATTCAAGCCAATAAGAGGTAAAGGAAAAGGATTAATAGGAAAATGGTTAGACAAACCTTGCACCTCTTGTGTTATGGTATCCTCTTCATCCTTAGAAAATTCAAGTTCTTACTTACCTCTTGTATATTGTGGTCCTCTATCAAACCAGGAAAGTATTCTTCGTCATTTTTTGCCCTAACCAAAATATCGACATCAACATCTTCATTACAATCATTTGCAAGATCAATTGGGTCTTCCATAATATTACTTAATTCGGTCACATTTTCAACATACTCCTATTCGTCTTCATTTTTAGACTCACCGAAATCAGAATCGTCGTCAGTTTCCCAACCTTTATCACGACATCGTTTAAGTTCCATAAGAATGGCCCTACTAATTTCATCGACAAGCTATTTCGAGGCTCCATCATCTTTCAACTTGTATAATTTTTGTGCAAGTTTCCTGACGTTCACACGCTTACCACCATTGGCTACAATAGGTTCTCTTTCCCATGACTCTTCCCTTTGAATGGGTGAATGAGCATAACTACGATCCGGGGTCGGGTAAGAAAAAGTGTTGCAGAAATTGGTTTGGGAAATTTTCTCTCTATCATGTCCAAGTTGGTCTTGTTCATTCATAACATTCATACATCTCGGATAAAGCCAATTGGAAGTAGAATTGTCCCACCTAGGTGCTTGACTTACATACCCACTACAAGGTTGTTGTTGGTATGTATGAAAATAAACATAAGGTTCTCTGGGATATGTATCATATCCAATAAATTGGTTTTGATTGTATCCCAAAGTTGGTGGGCAATTGTCATAGTATTAAGGAGGTTGAAAACCGTATATATTGTTCCAATATGCTCCTTCCATAATAAGTACGTGAAACAAGGATTCTCAAAACTATGTCAAAAAGCAGAAAATAAGAAAAATAAAACAAAACAAAAATAAGAAACCAAAAACAAATAACAACCCACTGCCTCCCCAGCAGCGGCGCCAAAATTTGATCGTTGTCGTATGCGTCAAAAATAAATTACTTTCTTACTACTCAAAATATATAATATAGCAAGGGAAAGAAAGGATCGTTCCCACAGAGAGGTCTTAGGTTATCAATATGTTTCGGTTTTCTATATAAAATAATTGGGTTTTTTTTTGAGTTCTATGTAAACTAAAATTCAAATAAAAGCAAACAAAACAATAAAGCAAGCAAATCAAATATGTGAAAGTATTGGTCAAGGATTTCATTTTCATTCACTAACATGTTCTTGTCCTAATAACTAGAATTG
This sequence comes from Papaver bracteatum, assembly GCA_023529315.1. NCBI lineage: Eukaryota > Viridiplantae > Streptophyta > Magnoliopsida > Ranunculales > Papaveraceae > Papaver > Papaver bracteatum. The sequence goes on along the minus strand of JAJJWX010003277.1, from coordinate 181,735 downwards.
ATATTTAATATCTCATTATCAAAAGCCCTAGGATACCTTGATCGCAAGTATATCCCGCTAATTTCCTCTTGTCATCAACAAACACATTAAAAGATTCGAGTATGAATTCTATATAAGAGAACAACCTAACGTGTAAAATCACTAATCAATTTTAATTCCTTAGATGCATTAAGTTCTATGAAATCAGGCCAATCAAAACAATCGAACGTGTAAAAGCACTAATCCGATTAAACTAAGGTTATTGTGACTACTAGGATGTATCACTATAAGCAATATTCACAATTATGCTACTTGCAATCAGAAATTTATCACTTTTGGGTATAATAAATTCTAATCTAGAAATAGATATGAAAACAAACTCAATCGATTCTAGACTCGACCAAACAAGCATTCAAATCATATAACAATATTAATAGTGAAACATAAACGATAATATTGAGACAAAACTAATATATAAATAAGGATTCATGTTAAGTGAAATCAACTTTATCCATAACCAAAAGAAAACTAGGTACTCATATTCATGGAGTTCATAACAAGAATAAAGAGAAAATCTATCATGTTGTAAACCCTAGAAAAGTAGAAGTAAAGATTATAATCTCCTCAATCTTCTATAGCTTCATAACCACCTAACTCAGGCCAAAGCTATCTCCTGTAATTTATTCATCTCAGCAGCAGCAACATCTGTAACTTCAGTTCAATCCCTGCAATCAACCATCCTTTAAGATTTTAGTAAATACACAAGTTCCTCTCAGACAGGTGTAAACCATCGGCACCAGCTTCTCTTTTAGACACAACTCAGACCAACATGTAACTGGCATAACCCATTCTCTAAAATCACAGTACCCATTACAACACCACTTGTTCAACTCAGTTGCATATCTGCATCAGGGAGCATTATCTTCTACCTTGACTTATAACTCTACCTGCAGTCCACCAGAAAAACGGAAACACTACCATTCTTCCAGTTAGAGTTGCACAGGAACCGAGCCGAAATCCCGGACCGTCCCGGAACCGGCGGAACCGTACCTGTTTTTGTCCCGAACCGAGGAAGGGGGTACAGGTACCGGTCCAAAAAATAGGAACCGGGGCTGAGGAGGTACAGGTACACGGTCCTGCCATAATACCGTCCCGTCCCGGACCGTCTGTACCGATTACTACCAGCCGTTAGATTTAAGGAATATCTGATGGTGGTGCCGTATATATAGAAAAATTAATAGGGTTTCTTTTCTTTTTTTTTCATCTTCTTTGCGAACAAACACCCACACGGCCACACCTCTCTGAGTCTGAAGAGCGATCAATTCTCTGAGGTACTTCGAATCTCAGTCTTTTTCTTTCTTCTTTTTGATTGTTTATGCCTTCTAGACTTTGGGTTAACTTAATTGATTTGTTTATTGATTTGTAGCTGGTAGACGTCTTCTGATTCAACCCGATCTATAAGTTCAAGTGTTCTTCAACCAATCCTCTTTGATTAATTTTACTACAGGTATTGTTCTAGAAATTTACTTTGCTCTTTTGATTTGGTCTATATCAATCTGTTTCTTGTTACTTTGGTTTGATTTCTTATCTGATTTCTTATTAGGTTATTCAAAATTTGTTTTGATTTTGACCTAATGATTAGTATTTTGATTTGGGTAATTTGTATTATTGAATATGTAATGTATTGTGATTCTGTGAATAACTTGGGCAGGGCTGAACTTTAGAGAAGAACAATGAATGATTACGGAGTGAGAAATAATGGTGACGATCAACAAGAGCGCTACACCACTATGTTAAACCACATAAGTGGCTTCTTCTTATAAGAAATTAACCAGCAGAAAGTTGAGAGTTTGTATGAATGATTACGGTTTTGTCAAATTTGGTTTTGGATTTAACTTCCCACTTTTTTACTTCTAACAATTTAGAAAATATCTTTTGGCGTTGTACCCAAACACCATTTTATTGCTCGTAGAATAATGAATATTTTGTAATTTAGTTGCAACTTCCAACTCACTAGCTGCACCTTCTTAATCGTATTCGTTTGATTTTTGCAGGTAATCTTGATTTATGCTTGTTGATTAGTTGTTGTCTTGCTGATGTTTGGAGCTCCTGAAACTCTGTTATTGTGAATCTTTCGGTTGTTGACTTGCTGTTGCAGCCTTCTTAGACTTAGTTCTTAACTTCTTATTTCTTAAGATTTTCCAGACTTTGGTTGTTTGTGACTTTGGTTTGCTAGTATTATTGCTACTTGGTAGTTGTTATTTTGTTCTTTGATTGAGATATTGCTTAATGTATTGAAAAACATGTAAAACAGGTGCTTAGTAAAATGACTAAAATCTGTCTGAAATTATGACAGAAGGAACCGAGACTAGGACCGGAACCGTACCTGGTACCGCACTGTACCGAATGGTACCGGTCCAAAATTTCAGAACCGAGCCCAGGGAGGTACAGGTACTCGGTCTCGCCAAGAACCGAGCCGAACCGTACCATGTGCACCCTTACTTCCAGTTCAATGTTGAACCTGATAATTCAACTCAACATTATTATAGTTTCACCACCTGAGACAACAACACCAACTCCTTTTAATCCATTCATTCATTTATGTAGCTTCTGTAACAGCTTCAACTCTCACAACCCACCAGAGCCATCCTCTTAAGTTTCCAGTAACGACATCATAGCAGCAAGCACCTACTCTTCTTGCAGTTCCAATTTAACCACTACTGTCACAACCATAACCTTGAACAACATCATCTCTGCAACTGCAGCTGCAACTCTTTCTTGCATAGTCATTCCCTGTAAACCATTCTACCAATACTAGTTCCTCCGCAAAACATCAACATCATCATCATCATTGCTTCAGTTCAACTGCAATATCATCTTATAACCCTCAAAACTATGTATCTGACTTGAACATGTCCCTGTAAAACCCCATCTTGACCAACCAACATAAATCACTGCCATAAACTCCTCAAACACCATATCAGAAGCAAACCTGAGTTACATCTCAACTCATATCATTCTTGTAAATTATTCAATTTATCTCAAACATTAGATTCTCCATATCATCTCTATCTGTTAGAGCATTGCTCGATTGAACCTACCAAGCGTTGGTATGTCAAGTTTGGTTGTCATATTTTGGTGAAGAAAAACTCATTTAAGAGTCACTTGATTTATATGTACTAGAGTCAAATTCGTATAGGTTAGCTTGAAAGTATTAAGATGAGACATTACAAGTATTGCGAATACTTGAAGATGTGAAGAAGAAGACGGAGCTACAACAACAACATAATCCTTCCACTCGAGGTTAGTGATATTTGACTTGAACTGTTTCATTCCCTAACGTATGTTTCAAGTCGTGCATATTGAAAACATAAAACTGTGAAGCATGAACACTCTATATAGACATAATATTAAGGAATAGAATATGAAGTTTCTTGCTTAACCATTAAACTTTGTATATAAGACATCAACATAATCGTATGAATGCTAGAGTGATTATGTATGGGTATGAGGTGAGGATTTCATCATAGGGAACAATGTTTACATGTGTTCTAAGGAAGTAAGTTCATGATACGTGTTGTGAACCTAAAGGGAAATCGCCAGGCATTGTTGGGGTTGTTCTTCATTGCATATCTTATGAACGACCAATATGTGTGATGTTTATAACCGTTCAAACTTGTGTGTGTTCTTGTTAAAACTATTCACATAAGGCCTGACTTTTGTATTGGTATAACTTTTATTAGTAAAACCAATCTTTAATAATCACCTGGGGTATGATCGGGTTGTGTATGTCTGAACTTATTACTGGGAAGAGGGAAACCGATCCTACTAAGAGGTGCAGTGCATCACAAGGGAGAACCGATCCTTGTATGAGGTGCAACAAGGTTTATGGAAGAAAGGGCAACCAATCCTATGAACATGTGCAGCAAAGTTTTGGAAATGGGGAACCGATCCTATGAACATGTGCAGAAAAGTTTTGGGAAGGGGGAACCTATGCTATGGACATGTGCAGTTCATACAAGTTAAGATACCATATATATGTAGGGAACCGATCCTAGTACCTAGTCAGCCGTTTCTTTGGTAAGATAGTGTAACTATGCACAGTACTCACATGGAAACCCATGAGATGTGATTGAGTGGAATTTGATCAATCACATAGTTCTTGACAGTCATATGAACCAATTCTAAACTTGTTTGGAAGTGTGGTAAATTGGTTTCAAGTGAGCAAGCATGGTAAAGACTTGCAAGAGTAAGATGTCGACACTCTTTGAACACGGTGCATTAATTCTTATTCTATTTTGTTCAAAGATATTCCGTAAAGGCTAAGAAGGAAGTAAATCCCAAGATCGAATTTAAATAAGTTAAAAATATTTTTAATTAAGGGTTTTTAATTATATATGAAAAATAAGAATTAGTAATGTGCATTTGCTAATTAGATTTTGCAAGGAGATTTCGATCACTAGTTTTGGACAGTTCATTCACAGGAATTATGAAAACCGAATCTGGTGGAGTAATGAAAATATCTTGAGAATATTTTCGGTTTTGGAAATTCCTTGGTGTCCAAACTTCCCTGTCTATAAATTATTTGAGTTTGCATTTCTAGCAAACTAATCATGCGTAACCTAGAATTCCTCTTTTGTCTTTGTTACTGGTGAGGCGCCTATCGGAGAGAAGAGTAATCTAATTAGGTGAAATCTCTTACGGCCACTCAGTTTAAAGTATTCTTTGGGATTGAGAAGCTCTAGCGCGACCCGTTGATGGGAAACTAGATATTGCGGTTTATCTTTAGTTTTCTTATTAATTTGATTGACTAACGGAGGTTGAATCTTGATTGCACCTAGTTTGTTTATGCTTGAGAATCTTCTCCTCTGATATAAGATTCACTCAAACTAGTTCAAGGTTTCGACAGGGATCTTTAGACTGTAATTAGATCTAAAGACGATCTTGTGATAATCCATTGTTAACAGACTCCGTTTTGTGTGTGATTGATCACAAGAGATTCAAGTGATTGTGTGTAGGTGTTTATTGAAGATCTAAGAAGATTTGAAGACAAAGAAGATATTGAAGATTTCTTACTTGGTGTTTTTATAATCTTTGATGTGCACAATACTTTTTTGGGAAAAAGAAGATCCAATTAATAATTGGTTTATCCTTGTGGTAGATTGGATTGATTAATTGAGGAAGATCGGCATCAACATATATCACTTAGTTGAAGAGTGTTGTTGGCTTAATATTAGTGATTTCCTTTGGGTGATTTAACATAAGATAGATCTTGGAACCTGGCAAAGGAGTTTATGTTAAGATAAACAAGGGAACCTTTGCGCAACTCATATCACTTGGTTGAAGAGAGTTGATACCAAACAGATTTGTTATTCCTTTACTGTTTGGAATAAAAACCAAAGGAATTGGTCCAAGTACATGACTTTTTTACATGTTGGAGGCGTGGGAATACAGACGGAACTAGGTGAACTATAGGTTTAGTTGCTTGGTCTCAAGTATACAAAGTTGTCTTATTTTGTATAGCGGCTTAATCCTGAGAGTATTCAATTACGGACTAGGTCCCGGGGTTTTTCTGCATTTGCGGTTTCCTCGATAACAAAATCTTGATGTGTCATTTACTTTATATTTCCGCATTATAATTGTTTTAATATAATTAAAGTAAATTGCACAAACGTTAATTCCTATTTACTTGATACGTGAATCCTATTGAGTTTTGTTAGATTCGAACCTTTGTATCAATAAAACACATTTTGTTGTTGTATTGTCTCGATCTAGTATCCATAGGCGATCACACAAAGTGTGAATCGATTTGTTGTATTGTCTCGACTCAGTCTATAGACAATCACTTTCGGGGAAATGACTTATAGGAAGGAAAAGTTATAGCTTGAGGTATATTTGGGGTACCCTCGCCTTTTCACTATCCATCGATCTGAACCAAACCCATGTCAAATTTCTTCCTATTGCACTTAGCATCATCACCAACCCAATCTCTGAAATCCATCAAAGTCATCACCAGACTCCCAACCAATTTTATTGAACAACAAACCAAAACTTCTTCTCGGTCTGTTGAGCGCTACTTCTTAATTTCTTGACAGATTCAAACCCTAATCTCATCAACCCTACCAGCGGACTCATACTCTCATTCCAATTTCTTCCACCACAGGCTTCAAATCCTCTTTTGTGTCAATTTTTTTCTATCTCTGAGTTTTAGGCGTAGACAGAGAGAAAATCTAATAATAGAAATAATAATTTCCTCTCTAAATTCCAGGGTTGTGTAAGAATTGAGAGTGGATACAACCACCTAGGTGAAGTGGATAAGGGGTACCGAAAATGACCCTAGGCACCCATTCATTAATTAAGGGCCACCAAGGTTCTTTGCTCCATGCTTCTCTGGACTAAGATGCAGTGGTTGTCTGCTTTTCCTCAAATGTGTTTCCGCTGGCACTTACGCATGAAATGCTACTTTGGCTCTTTATGCTCCAAATGAACGTTTTCTCCTCTTTTTTTTCTCATAATGCCTCCAAAGTACTTGATAAACTCAAAAGTAAACATAAGATACGTAATTTACAAGAAAACCCGCAAAGAAAGTATAAACAAGAGAAAAATATCAAGGTGTTTTAGACACCTATCATCAAACGCGTACCAGAAAATACCAAAACTCTCAGGACTGAGACACGGACACTGTAGTGACATGGGCATGCTACCTTGACCGACAAAGGTCGGCCCCAAGGCTTGCAATGATCCGGTCCCATACATCTTCATAATTTTGACCTAATTTGTTATCAATTGTTCGTATTGGGTTCAAACTCTCTCCAACTAACTTGGGATTTGCTCAATCGACCGGAATCTGGTCCCAAGACCACCAAGGGCCGGTCCCATGACCTTTTGGTCAGTCCCTCATCTCTCAATAAATAGGTTTTACTACCTAACGCTCATACGATCACTATTTTAATAAATGATTAAACCAGTATTTGATCATTATTTCACCAACTGGTCAACAAAGGACTTTGGTGCATGCTCACTCGAGCATTTGGGCACTACATGGTCATCCATCATCCCATATAGTCGGTCACTCCTTCACTCGATGACCTATTTTCAGTAAATCATCAATTGACGAGCAATTGATCAAAATTAGGGTTTCAAATAAATGCTATGCAAATCATAATTCTAAGCAAGTTCAAACACTAATAATTTTATGTTGATCCATAAATCAACATATGTATTAATTATACAATATTCGGTCCAGCTACCAATATTTTAATTAATATTTTATTTGGTTATGCTACCAATAATTCATCGAATAGCAATACTTGCTCAAATGCTATAATATTGATTCAACTATCAATATTCAGTAATTTATCGAATGAGCAATACTTGCTCAGTTGCTTGAATATTGATACAACTATCAATATTCATTAATTTATTGAATGAGCAATACTTGCTCAGTTGCTCGAATATTGATCCAACTATCAATATTCAGTAATTTATAGAATGAGCAATACTTGCTCAGTTGCTCGAATATTGATCCAATTATTAATATTCAGTAATTTATCGAATGAGCAATACTTGCTCAAATGCTCGAATATTGATCAAACTATCAATATTCAGTAATTTACTGATGCTCGAACATTGATTCAACTATCAATACTCAACGATTCATCGGACAATATTTTCTCAGATGAGCAATATCAACATCATTCATTCGAGAACTATACATCCTAGCATACGTTCGATCCATGAATCCTAGAGCATTCGACAATCATACTCCACTGAATAATACCTATACTCATTATCTAATCAAGTCAACAACTGACTAATCAAATACACGTCTGCTTTGCAAACTCCACGTTCGTGAAATATCAATCACGTCACATGGGGGGATATTAATTAGGGTTCTGGTCTGGAGGCCTACGACACATGTGTCCATCCACGATGAGAAATGTGAGTAAGTCTTGTAATAAGTTGAGGGAGTTAGCAAAGTAGTGGGTGGACAATCAACCAACCCTCTCACATACGAGGAACTGGTACAGCCATGATTTCTCACTTTCCCACTCTTTCACTCGAGCAACTGTCACACTTACTGGAGATAAATATGTCTACTATTTTGGCAATATAAATAAGTCTCTGAATCCATGATTGAACAAAAAGACAACGTTCGTCTAAGAAAATTTCTGATCCGAGCAATCACTCTCAAGAATTCAATCAATCAACCAGAACTTATTCGAACTCAATAGTTCACAAAAAACTTGAAGAAACTCATAACACATTCACAATCCTTGATCATCATTGATCTTGCACACTTCTCAGCCTCCTACAGATCAACCCTCTTCCCTTTTTATGACCGAATATACTTTGGAACGACCATTGTCTTGGTTAAGTCCGGAGTCCTACAGATTGATCTCTCGAACTCAAAGCACCCTCGTGCAGTGCATTTTTTTTGAGGTTAGGCAGTTTGCTCGATTGAGAAGCCTCCGTCATACTGTCCTCTCTCCATTCCCTAAAAAATTAGCAAACTGTTTTCCCCATCAACAGATGCCAACTGTTCTTCATTGTGAACTCTACTGCCATGAGGGGTACTATCGTTCGGGTCCTCAGAGTTCTCCTCTTATTCTTCGACTACTGGAGCATCAGTATTGATATGCATTTGTGTTAAGTTTCCCAACCACTGTCCATTAGGAACTAAGGTTCTGGGTAACTCTTTTTTAACTCTTTATAAGCCAAGAGGAGCAGGTTTCGGTAACGGCATGCCGTAAGGTGGTTGTGCTCCAGATGTTTGCCCCATCCCTTCAGCAGGAATAAGAGGTTTGTTAGCAGCCGTTCTTCTTGTTATCTCGCTTTGTCCGTCCTATGCTTCATTCCTTTGATTCGTGTGTGACGGGTTTTGGGATCTTCCTCTTGTAACAACAGGTCATGAACTTGTCGGTACATCACTTGTTTTCTGCATATCTTCGGCTTTTGTTATCCTAAAATTACAAAGTAAAATGACAAGGTCTTCTACTTTAGTGCCTTCGTTAAAGTAGCAATTAATGCTCTAACACAGAAGATGGCTAAACAGCTTTTTCAGAAAAAGATACTCAAATGGCGTTTGAAAAGATGGGTATTTAATTTTTTATGACACCCTTGTGAAAAAACAACAATAAATGTTGACAACAACTGAAAAGGGTGTCAGATCCACGAAGATTTGAGGTTATTAAAAGCTTTGTAATATTTTTTCTCCTTAAATTCTCACTAAGATTCCCTAGTGGTCAGAGATACTCAGCTCCGAAGGATACTTTGCCGGAAAAGTTTTTTATGGTACAAAACAAAAGTTTTAACGTTTTTTGAAGAAAACTTTGTAGATCTCTAAGATTGTAAGTATTTAAAGGCTATGAACTCAAATAACTTACGTAAATAAAAAGATGAACGTATCACTAGAAAGTGAGATCCACCCTTTGTATTCTCAGATTTCTTCGTCAGGGAAGACGTGTAAGTAAATAATAATAAAGGAACCTAAAAACTCAAGCTGGTGAGCAATCTTTCTAGCGCCAAACTGTGACTACTAATTTTCCCATAGTCAACGTAATGTATACAACTCAGAGAATCTAATACTAAGTAGTAATGATATCTCAGTTGAACTGATAATGCTAAGTAATAAAAGGTACTCAAGATAACGATAATAACGAAGAAATCAGATGTAAAGTAAATGCTACTAAGTTATCACGAGACACAAGAGATTACATGGTTCGACTTTTGTCTACGTCCACGAGGTAATGAGTGATTGTTTGTATTAAGTTTAGGTTGTTACAAAGATCTTAAATGCTTCCCAAAGTAATAGAGGGAACTCAAGTTATTGTAAATACTTAAGTTCTAAACATTAAATAGGTATAAGCTTAAGACTAGATCTTCCTTCTTGGGTATTAAATGCCTTTCTTTGTTGGTGAAGCTTGGTATTTATAGTCCCTTCTGCTCCAGATATATCTTTGCTGCCTCTGGATCCATCGTATCCTGATATATCTTCCATACAAATGGTACCTCCATTCACCGCATGCTTTTTCCAGTCGGACTTTGCCACATCAGCTGACCCACGTTCCCTCAGGAACTACCCAGCCTTAATACAGATTGTACCTTCGTTCACCGCGAGCCTTCGCCAGTCAGACTATGACATTTCATCTCTCTCAACGTGTTTTAGTGAAGCATGTAGATAAGGACTCGCTGCATTAAATGCTGATTGGATATGTCAGCTAGCTCTGTCCATTCACCAGCTTCCATCTTCCTAGACTAGGGTTACTTTACCATCTAAGCCGTCGAGGTATGCTTCCTCGAGATGGTATAAAGTAAATCCGGAAGGGATCTGCTACTCCTCAGATTCCTGTGTATCGCGGGGACTATGCAGTTATCTTGTACGTGGACACTAAAACCGTGACACGTGCTCCACATAATATTGGTATTCACACCAAATGTCTTCACCAATCTTCGGTCTTCGAGGGTGATGTCTGATACTCAACTACCAAATTCTAACCTAGAACTTGTTTGTTTGGAGCTGACTAGGCGTCTGGGTCTGTGTCAACCCCTGACTTGTGCCGAGTCAGCAGTCAGATCGACCGTTTGTTTTCTATTTTGAGTCAGGTATGACTCAACCTTTGACTCGGACCTAACCCCTGACTCGGACCCATTAGAGTGAGGAAACAAAATACCCCTGGCTCATGGGACCAAACCACTGACTATATATATTTTTGAGTCAGTTGAGTCAGATAATTTCAGTCAGATCCAGACGACTCGGATGAGCCAGGAGTAAACAAACATGGTGCTAGTCCGAGACTTGACTTAGTATAATATAATTCAAGAAATAATTTTGATCAACTAACACTAATAAAATTCTTGAGATAACAAAACTTGTGGGTTCAACCGAGCATTGCTCTAACAAAAATACTTGAATCAATTAGTGTTTCAAGATTCCCATTGAGAGAGAAGTTGAATCAAATATTTGTGCCTAATCATTGGTTGTAAATAAATCACCTTTTTGCCCACTCATTGGACACAAATTAATATTTTTTGTTTGATAATTAGGTAGTTGGCCTACCGTTGAAGATCAATGGTTATTATTTGTTGCGCCGAATCATTAAGCGTCATGCACCAAACCATTGGATGAAAATTACTTGAATCAACATCAAGCTATAAGAGGTAGTTCCCCACTCAAGAAGATTGTCATTCAAGTTGAATCTTGAATTTTGGGCACCGTAGTGTTCAGCCCAAAAAACATGTCTAATAAAAAAGAATACTGCAAGAAAATGACTCAATTTAGCATCAAGCCCGTTGATAACTTTGGGTTTCACTAGGGGTGAGCATGGGCCGGTATGGACCGATTTTTACCTCATCCGCATCCAATCCAATTCACGACGGATTTCATATTTGGCATCCACATCCAATCCAACATCCAATGGATGCACGGATGAACGGATTGGGTGCGGATAATCCAATGGATTTGTGTTAGTTAAAATTTATATTGAAAAAATAAAGCCAATATAGATGACTTCTTATAGAACCTACACATTTTATATATGTATATATAAATATAGAAGTGTCATGGAAAACACTCCAAGCAAACACCTTAAAAATTCCAAAACTATTTATATACTTTCTAGAAACTATATAAATGCCCTTAATCTAACGGGTATGGATGTTCAACGGATTTTCAATCTTGCATCCGGACCCAATCCGTAATCCGTTGGATTTCAAAAATCCCATCCGCGTCCAACCCATTAGTGAACGGTCCGGACATCCATCCACAAAAATACGGCTGGTCCCGGTTAAATTCACGGATTAGGGGTAAAACGCTCACCCCTAGGTTTCACGGATTGTAAAATGTTTATGTTTCTATTTTCTAGGTTGCTGACTTGCTGCCTACAACTATGCATGCTCAGGCCCATAACTTTGGGTTTCACATCTTGTGAATAGGTTGGGCAGTTTTTTATATTTTAACAACCAATTTGGCTTATTTTCCAAAAAATACAAAAACATTTTTTTTTATAAGAGGGACGATTTTTTGCGATGGGAAGGTGATCACCAAGTCTTTGGATTTTCATCTGATTAAATCAATTCTTCTTGATTCCTTCCCTTTGCCTCGGTTACTCATTTTTTTTCCCTTCTGCCAAGCTACGTTTTGATTGTTTTCTCGACTCGAACATCATCATATACTTCATCCAGGGTTTCATTGTCGGGTTTCATTAATGCTTGGTACCGCATCATGTACAGTTCCTGCAACTACTACTGCTACCCCTTATGTTAACCTGGAAAACTCATTTTCTGAAGGTTGTAATGTTTTCTTCCATTACCCATATCGGGGTTTGGATGGGTGCGGGAATGGCGTTGGGGGAAGGGGACTGTTGAAGGCTTCTTTGTTCAACCACCTGAAGAATCAACACTACAAGGGTGTGGAAGGTATAAACAGATGCCGGGAGAGGATAGGAAGCTGTGCAGATGTCTATAGAGCTTGGGATTCTGTCTTGATGCAACTGAAGAGATGGCTTTGCTCTCAGTGTATGCATGTTAATGCTTGGATAAAGAATTATAAGTTGCATCAAGGAGAAGCTGTGTTTTCCCCAGTTACTATATAAGGCATTGATGCTCCCAGCAGCTCTTTTGCCTCAATTACTGCCCGTGGATGGGGAAAAACGATTTGCTGGTTTTTTAGGAAAGTGAAGAGACGAGCGTGCGGACAAGACTCCTCAACCGAGCAAACTTCTTAACCTCACACAGATACACTACAAAGGGAGTGCTTATATTCGAGAGATCAATCTGTAGGACTCCGGCCTAAACCAAGTCAATGGCCGTTCCAGTGTCAATTCGGTCACAAAGAGAGAGAGATGGGTTGATCTGTAGGAGGGAAGCTGAGAATTGTGTGGGATCAATGATGATCAAGGATTGTGGATGTGTTGTGGGTTTCTGCAAGATTGATGAACTGCTGAATGTTGAGTTCGAATAAGTTCTGGTCGATTGATAGAATTTCCGAGAGTGACTGCTCGAGATTATTGTTGTTCCATCGTGAATCCAGAGACTTATTTATTGTCAGAGTAGTGAACACATTGATCCCTGTAAGTGTGACGGTTTCTCGAGTGAGAGAGTGGGAAAGTGATAGATCATGGTGAAACCAGTTCCAGGTCGTGCGGAGACTTGGTAGATCACTCACCCTATACTTAGCTAACTCCTTCAACCGTTTGCACGACTTACTCATATTTTTCATCGTGGATGAACACACGTGCCGTAGGCTTACAAACCAAAACCCTAAGTGATATCCCCCATATGCAGCGTGATTGATGTCTTAAGAATCGCGGAGTCTGCAAGGCAGACGTGTATTTAGTTAGTCAGTTGTTGACTGATTAGACAATGCGTCGAGGTTTTGTTGAATTGAGCAATATTGACGAATGCTCAGTGATTCATGAATGTTAATATTGCTCGTTTGAGCAAATATTGTAAATTAGATGAGTTGTTGAATATTGAGTTGCGGTTAATATTCGATTTGCCCAGTTGGGAAAATTACTAAATATTGATAGTTGGATCAATATTCGAGCAATTGAGTAGGTATTGCTCAATTCGACGAATTACTTTTCTTGTAGTTGTGTGACTTGATCTTGCTGTATCTATCATACGAGTACAATTATGATAATTGGCTTGTGATTTCTATCTCCGATAGGAAAGATATAAAAGTAATCACAAATATCTTCGTCTCATCGTTTGTGAATCCACAATATCTTTTTTCGCTCCGTCGATTAAGACTATTGTGAGGTGATTGATAAAACTGAGCTATTCTTCAGGAATATAAGTCTGGTTTTATTGATGGGTTCCTGTTCACCTTGATTTATCAAAAGACGAAATAAAACTCATAGGTTTATTCGTGGGAGATGAATTTATCTATCTTTTAGACTTTTCTGTGTGAGACGGATTTATTTGCTAAAGTATTCGACTTTGGGTCGTAGCAAATCTTGGTTGTGGGTGAGATCACCTAAGGGAATCAAGTGCGCATTATCTTGATGGGATCAGAGGCGTAGGAGCATAACTGTACCTTGGATCAGTGTGAGATTGATTGGGGTTCAACTACAGTCCAGACCGAAGTTAACTTGGAGTAGGCTACTGTCTGTAGTGGGTTAATACAGTGTATGTTCAATCTGGACTAGGTCCCGGGGTTTTTCTGCATTTTCGGTTTCCTCGTTAACAAAATTATTGTGTCTGTGTTATTTCTTTTCCGCATTATATTTTTATATAATTGAAATAATACAGGTTGTGCGTTGTTCAATCGATTAGAATATCCGACCTATTAGTTGTTGATCAATCGATTGACACTTGGATATTGGTCTTTGATACCATCTAAGTTATCTCTCTTTGATTAGACTCGTGAATCATATTTGCTTGAGTAAATCAAATCGAGAGATTGAGATAATAACTTCTTGAGTATTTTCTATTGATTTAGTCTAGTTGATTCTCTAGAAAATAACTCGGAGTTGTCCATACAGATTGCTAATCGAAATATTGGGTGAGGTTGTTAGACCCCCGCTTTTTCAATTGGTATCAGAGAAGGCAAACACGTTTAAGACCTTACAAGTCTGTGTTTGTAGCAATACGACTCTATGGACAGAGGTACTATCTCAATAAACGTACCACCAGTCTTCGATGACACTAATTACTTATGGTGGAAAATTACTATGAGCGCTTTTCTTCAAGCACGTGATTTCCAATCATGGGTATATGTTGTTAATGGCTATAATGCTCCTGTTGATGCAGTTGGAGATGTAAATGTTCCAAAAAACATTGCGGAATACACTCCTGCAGATATTCTTGTTGCAAAGCAAAACTACGACGGTTTGAATGCAATTATATATGCCATTACCCCAAATATTCAGCATCATGTGTCTAACTGCACTAAGTCGCAAAAAGCTTGGGATATCTTAGCAACCGTATTTGAAGGAAACACTAGTGAAAAGGAAGCTAGGCTTCAAAACCTTAGTTCCGATTGGGAAAACCTTCGTATGGTAGATGAAGAAATATCTGATGAGTTTAATCACAAAGTGTATGAAATTTTTAATGCATCTTTTGCATTGGGTAAGACTATTCCAGAAAAGGACATTATGATGAAAATTCTCAGATCACTGCCATCTAGTTACGATGCTAAGAAGCATGCCATCATTGAGGGAAATAACCTAGATAATCTCTCCAGAAACACGTTGGTTGGAAAGCTTAAGATCTTTGATCATGAACATTCATCCAAATCTAAGGATGTTGAGTTCAAAGCACTAAAAGACACTAAATTACTTGATAAAAGTAAAAAAGTGTATATCTCTGAAGATGATCACTCTGAGACAGATTCATCAGATGAATATCTTGACAAATTAGTCTCGATGATCACAAGCCAGTTTAGGGATCTTCTATTGAAGAGAAGTAAACGGTTACCCAGAGATAAGCCTAAGGCATCAGTCAAACCTCATAATCGTGTTCCTCCTAAAAACAGGGATATTGATGAGACTGATGATGAGGATATGCCTCAGTGCTTTAGTGTAAGGGATTTGGTCATTTTTCAAATGAGTGTCCAAATCGTAGAAAATACACTGGGAACAAAGGTCTTGCAGCAACTCTATATTGAAATGTCTGACAGCTACGACTCTAATGAAGACGGGAAATCAAGTGTTGCACTTCTTGGTGAAAATATTGATTTTGATAATTGTAGCAATACACATATCAATTTTGATATTCTTTCAGAAGATAATCCAACCATTATGGAATAAGAAGCTGACCCCTTTCTTGGAAACACTGTTTATAATGTCTCAGGATCCACTTTGTGCCTAGCCGCATGCACGATTCAGAAGCCTGATTATTATCCAAGTGTGACGTGCTCATATTGTTCATTAAAAGGACATGAACTCTCAAGGTGTTACAAGTTCAAACATAAATAAAGACACGTCAACAAACTTCAACGAAGAGCAAATTATTTAGCAAGAAAGCTCAAACTTGCTCAGAAGACCGCAGAGGTATGTAAGATTTTATCTTCGTCTAGGAAGTTAGTTTCCAAGAAAAAATCAAGACCATTTGAAAAGAAAATATGGTCAAACTATTTTGATAGACAGAGGTCTGTGGATTCCTCTCTAGAGGAAATTGGTGGATGTTTATGGGTAAAAATCGTTTCTGCCGATTTCGGTAAATTCGGTAGGTGAGTGAGAAACTGGTTTAAACCCTAAACAAATGTGCTACACGTTGAGCACTTTTAGGTTCGAGAGATCAATCTGTACAAGTCCAGCGTAAACCAAGAAATGGCCGTTCTAGACTTGCTTAGGTCACAAAGTAGAGGAGAAGGGTTGATTTGGGGAGGGAAGCAAAGAAAGGTGTTGAGACCAGAATAGTTATGGAAAGGTAGCGTCTCGACTTGTATCAGAAAAGTGGAATCTTAGGAAGCTTGCAAGAGATGGAAGATTTTTGGGAGAGCTTGCAAAGTTGCCTTTCTGAGAGTGTTGTATATCTCCTGACTGAGACTTGTTGTCTGGTAGAAATAGGTGAGACCTATTTATACAAGTTGAGATTGAAACGTACCCTGGCCTCGTTAAGGAAGGAAAATAAAGGGTAATTAAATGGGAGGAGGTGGTAACCGGCGTGTTTAAGAGTGAAAACGTTTTCACCTTTATTTCCACATTTAATTGACCGCTTTTATTCCTTTTCACGCTTTCTTAATATGAGCGTAGTGTACGCTACATGCTGTGACCGCCAAACCAAAACCCTGAGAAAGCATCCCCCAGTTTGTGTTGATGTCTCGAGAGTTGGTTGCACTTTGGGTCCAAGTGGCAATGCCAAGATGCTAGGGAAGCGTGTGGCATATGCCAATGGCATGTGCCAAATTCCTTGACCGCAAGTTACACTTTGAGTGTAAGTGGCAATGCCAAAGCTGCTAGGGGAGCGTGTGGCATGTGCCAATGGCATGTGCGGGATTCCTTGGCCGCGGGTTGCACTTTGAGTGCAAGTGGCAATGCCAAAGCTGCTAGGGGAGCGTGTGGCATGTACGGGATGCCTTGGCCGCGGGTTGCACTTTGAGTGCAAGTGGCAATGCCAAAGATGCTAGGGGAGCGTGTGGCATGTGCGGAATTCCTTGGTCGCGGGTTGCACTTTGAGTGCAAGTGGCAATGCCAAAGCTTCTAGGGGAGCGTGTGTCATGTGGGGAATGCCTTGGCCGCGGGTTTCACTTTGAGTGCAAGCGGCAATGCCAAAGCTGCTAGGGGAGCGTGTGGCCTGTGCCAATGGCATAGCATCTTGGTAAGGAAACCTGCTAGTGGTGCGTGTTGGCATGTGTCCATGGCACGCACGACCACTTGGGCCTAGGTTGCCCGGTTTGCAAGCCTTGGGCGCGGGCGCTACTTTGGCATGTGCCAATGGCATATTGGCTTGGAAAGTGGCTAGCGGTGCGTGTTGGCATATGCCAATGGCACGCACGGCCATATTGGCCTAGGTTGCATGGTTTGCAAGCCTAGGGCGCGGGCGCTACTTTGGCATGTGCCAATGGCATAGCAGTTTGTAAAGTGGCTAGCGGTGCGTGTTGGCATGTGCCAATGGCACACACGGCCATATTGGCCTAGGTTGCACGGTTTGCAAGCCAAGGGCGCGGGCGCTACTTTGGCATATGCCAATGGCATAGCGGCTTGGTAAGGAAAGTGACTAGCATAGCTAGGGCCAAGGCAAAGTGTGTTTGGCATGGCGCGGCTATCTTGGGCTAGGTATGGCTGGCATGATTTTCCATTGGCACAGGGGTGCGGCTAGATTATTTGGCATGCTTTGGCGCGGTTGGTGTGACTAGCATAGCTAGGGCCAACGCAGAGTACGTTTGACATGGCGCGGCTAGCTTGGGCTAGGTGTGGCTGGCATGATTTTCCATTGGCACAGAGGTGCGGCTAGCATATTTGACATGCTTTGGCGCGGTTGGTGTCACTATCATAGCTAGGGCCAAGGAAGAGTGCGTTTGGCATGGCGCGGCTAGCTTGGGCTAGGTGTGGCTGGCATGATTTTCCATTGGCACAGAGGTGCGGCTAGCATGGTTGGCATGCTTTGGCGCGTTTGGTGTGGCTGTCATGATTTTCCATTGGCACAGGGGTGCGGCTAGCATATTTGGCATGCTTTGGCGCGGTTGGTGTGACTAGCATAGATAGGGACAAGGCATAATGTGTTTGGCATGGCGTGGCTAGCTTGGGCTAGGTATGGCTGGCATGATTTGCCATTGGCACAGAGGTGCGGCTAGCATGGTTGGCATGCTTTGGCGTGGATGGCATGTTTTGTCGTTGGCACAGGGGTGCGGCTAGCATATTTGGCATGCTTTGGCGCGGTTGGCGTGACTAGCATAGCTAGGGCCAAGGCAGAGTGCGTTTGGCATGGCGCGGCGAGCTTGGTCTAGGTGTGGCTGTCATGATTTTCCATTGGCACAGAGGGAATTAGGGCTTCGCTCATTGTAACCCTAATTTGAAAAAATACCCCCCATTAATTAGTGACTACATGCATTTAATGTTCTAATAAATGTGTCACCGGTAACATTAGGTTATTCGGGGTTTTATTGGTTTAAAAACCACCATCAACATTAAGTCCCCTGCTTAGCTCGGAACATGAGCATTGTTGCGAGGTAAGCATATGATGGTGACAAACTAGTAAATCGTAAAGAGAATTGAGGAGGCTTGTCTGACCTTTTTATAGATAGGATTTGGAATCCTTGCCTCTGGAAGTTTTGCACAAATCTGGAGGCTGGCACGATTGGGAAGTCAGCATCTTTGAGAGACATGAAGCTGGGCGGCATTGAGAAGTTGACACGAGTTGGGAAACTGAACGTGCTAGATGGTGGGACCGGCGCAAGGTGGGAAAGATGAGCATGCTAGCTGGCGCGACTTCGGTGGTCATTGGGAAGTAGGCGCAATTGGTGGGACCGGTGCAACTGGGAGACTGGGAATCCGGACGCGAGCTTGGTGGGACCGGTGCAAACAAAGAGGGAGTAGGTGTTTCGACAGATAGCAAAGTTTCATTATTTTTCCTTTCTTCACACGCGGCTTCAGTCAGGGCATCATCCATGCTAAAAATCTGGAAGCGTTATGTCTCTCATTGCTTCCTTTCCTTTTTTAAGGTTCCGTATTCATACCCAGCGCAATTATACCGTCTCCCTTGCTTGAGAAAAGTTTCTTCTTGTTGAGTTTCTCTTTTTTTCATGTCGTACAGAGATGAATCATCTTCTAACCAGGCAGATTCTCCAGGTGAAGGCGCGAGGTATGACTCTTGCAGGAGCATCCCGACCAGGGTTATTCGGGTTAAGAAAATCATACCGATATGTTTTCTTCTTCTTTTGGCTGCTGACGTACGCTTTACCACTTATTTGATGAATGTAAAATTTCCTTTTTGTGCAGAGATATCACATTGGAGAATGTGTTACTGTTATCGACGAGGATGACCTATTCGTTCCCCTCCCTCCAAATCCAACCTTGTTGACTGCTGCAGACTTGGAGAACGCTGATTAGGGATCTCTTGTCATGAATGCCCCTATGCAGGTTTGCCGTTTAGGACTCGTATAAGGTGTCTCTCTTTTAATTACCAGAATCTTGGTGGTTTCCTGGTGCGGAAACAGTTCGTGGTCCTTTACACGAGGATATGGAAGATATACGGCCATATCGCTACCAGGAGTATAGTGAAGTGTTGTTCGTCCGCCTTGGTTTCCGTAGTGAACTGTCATTTTCCAATAATTGCTGAGATGCAGAATACATCCATCAGTGCTGCTGCAGAGTCGGCCATTCAAAGGTGGGAGAACATGGTGTCTACTTGTGAATCCTTGGAGTTTAATATCAGCTGGTTGCGGCATCGTATTAATATTGTGAAAGTCGACAGAGCTGGTATTCTTGCTGGTGTGATTCCTGCCATAAAAGCCATGCTGGAAGAGGAGAAAGATTTGTCCATGGAGTCTCAGAGGATTGAAGAGTTAACTCGAGATTTGAAGAGTATGACTGAAAGATATCATAGTCGATTGAAGATGATGTTTTGTAGGGATTACAATTTACTATATGGGCTTTTCTGACTTGTATCACGAGGTTTGAATGCTCCTTTTTTTTTTTAAGAAATAAAGAATTTCCATTAATCTGTTGGATTGTATTGAAATTTGATAATTGGTAAGAAAGAAAAGTAAAAGCAAAGAGGGTGTCTGGACGTTCACATTTTTAATGTAGCGTGTTGCAGGGAAGTGATTAGGCGTAGTATGCTTTAACCCACTTTCCGTTGATGACTGCCTCTAGCTTTCCCCCCATCTTCTTTGATAATCTTGTAGTAACCATTGTCATACGCCTTAGTGATTATGTACGGACCTTCCCATTTGGAAGAAAGCTTTGGTGCCGATGCATCTTGCTGGATGTGTTTGGCGGTTTTTAGCACCAAATCCCCTTTCTTAAAAACCCTGGGTTTTATGTTGTTGTTGTACGCCCTGGAAATCCTGTTTCTATATGCTTGTGCATGTTCTTCTGACCGGGATCTTATGGAGTCTATAATATCTAGTTACGCAATTCTGGCATTGAGTGTTTCGGCTTCATTCCACTGAGGTCCACTTGCTGCGGCGATTCTAGCATACGGGACCTTGATTTCCGATGGGAGGATTGCATATGTACCGTAGATGAGGGAGTAAGTATACATGCCGGTGGAGCTTCTAGGAGATTCTCTGTATGCCCAGAGAGCCATTGGCAATTTCTCATGCCAGGTCCTGATATTGTCATGTACTGTTCGACTGAGGATTCAGATTACAGTCTTGTTGGTACTTTTGGCTTGCCCATTTCCCTGGGGATAGTAGATGGTAGAGAAGACTTGTTTAATGCCATACATCTCAAGTAGTTCATGTACTTGCTTGTTAGAAAAAGGCGTGCCGTTGTCGGTGGTGATGTGTTTAGGTATGCCAAAACGGCAAATGATGTGTTCCTTGATGAACTCTGCGATCGTGGCTCCAGTGGTTCCTTTCAGCGGGACAACTTCAACCCACTTGGTAAAGTACTCGGTCACGGTTATTATGTATTCATGTTGTTTTGAGGATGGCGGGTTGATCTTCCCAATAATGTCGAGTACCCAGCTATAAAAGGTCCACGTGCTACTTATCGAGTGCAGGGGTGATGGAGGCGCGTGGATGAGGTTTCCGTGAATCTGGCATTCACGGAATTTCTGAACGAAAGTAGTTGCGTCGTCTTCCATGGTCGGCCAGTAGTACCTCTCGTGTATCTGCAGTAACAGTTTCTGTTTTCCTTAGTGTTTGCCTTCGTGCATTTCTCTTAACATAACTGGGATTTCTGTATCGGCCAAACACCACAGCACACTTCCTCCGAAACTCTTGCGATATAAAACCCCATCATGGAACACGAATCTTTTGGACTTCTGTTTTAGCTTGGACGCATCCTCTTTGTCAGTATGGAGAATGCCGTCGCGAAGGAAGCCGATGTATGGCTCATACCAGTCCCCAGTCTGACTGATTTTGAGGACTTCTGTATGACATAGGGGTTCCTGGCAATTGGGACACGCCATCTGGAGTAGTCGAGATTGGGATTCCATCTCCGGCCAATAGTATCCAAGTCGTTGTAAACGACGATATAGGGTTACCACTGATGTTATTCCATAGACTTTGGCATGGACATGCTCAAGTTGTTGTTGTGCTTCCTTTTTTCCGAGACACTTCGACAGAGAGCTATCTGGGTTTCGATGATACAGAATATTTTGAAGCATAAAGAAATTCCGCAAAGTCTTGAGGTCGACATTCCCTTGGAAAAGTGAGTTATTGAGTTCTTGAATGATAGGATCTCCAATCATCATCTTCGGCTTTCTCAGGTTGCGAAAGCCATGTTGAAGCTATGGTTCACCATTTTACTGTCAGGGTTTCCTTGGACCCTTCGAACTGTAGCTTTGATGCTAGTGTAGCTAGGTAGTCAGCATGCTTGTTAACGCTACGGCCGATGTGTGTGATGGTTGCATCGGCGAAATAATTTAGTAGTTTCTGTGCTTCAGCCCTGTATGGTGCCAGTGTCAGTTCTTTCAATGCGTAAATCCCGTTTACCTGGTTGATGAGTAATTTAGAATTTCCTCTTATCTCTAAATGCGTGGCCTCGACTTGTTTAGCTAGTGATAGTCCTATGAGGAAGGCTTTATATTCAACTGAGTTATTGGTGCATGGAAAGTCTAGCTTGAAAGAGTGCGAGAAGACTTCTCTAGCAGGGGATACTAGTCTCACACCCGCTCCTCCGGTATTAGTGCTGGGGGTAGAAGAGCCGTCTAAGAACATCATCCATGCCTCTTCTTTGACTAAGAAGATATCTGGAAGGTCTCCCGGGAGATCTACACGTAACTCCGCGGTGTTTTCTCCTGGTAATGCTGCTAACAAGTCTGCAATAGCCTCTCCTTTTATGGACCTCGGGGAAGCACATGTTACGTCGAACTCTGATAGCTGCAGGATCCATTTAGCCGGCCTCCCTATCAGGGCAGGTTTAGAGAGGAGAAACTTTACAGGGTATGAATTGGATATCAACACCACCTTGCTGGAGAGGAGGTAGTGCCTAAACTTCTGGATGGAATAAATTAATGCTAAACACGCCTTTTCCGCTTTGGGGTATCTGAGTTCAGCATCTCTTAACAGGAATGATATTGGCCAACCAGGTGGGATGGTGAATGGTTTTGACAAAACCAGCGGCTAGTAATTTATGGACCTCCTCCTTGATTTATTCTTCTACATCGTGTATGAATTGTCTTGGAGGCTGCTTGACTGGTTTGGATCCGGGTATCACGTGTAGATGGTGGGTGACCAGTTTTTCATCCAAGCCAGGCATTTCTTCGTAAGTCCACGCGATTATGTCCTGGTATTCTTTGAGTAGGTCGACTAGTTTTGAGCGTTCCGCAAAATGTAGATCCGAACTGATCAGAATGGGTCGCGGGAATTCCTCATTCCCTATATTGACAGTTTCGAGTTCGTTTGTGGTTAAGTCGGTCACGTCTTGCAGCTTCTGAGGAGCGTCTGGAACTTCCTTCTGGTTATTGTAAAAATATTCTTTTAGGAGGAGATACCGGGTCATGGTCTCCCCTGCTAATTGCTAACAGCGGTGGTAATATGTGAGTTTTCCCTTTTTGCTTCGTCCTGCGGTAAGGGTGCACTCTCGCTTGGTGCGGGCACGGGTTATGCCCGGTGGTGGGAGACTGGCGGGTCTTTCTTCTGAGGATATGGAGGGAGAGCGGTCTCCTCTGCGGAGTATCTCAAATTTGTCGCTATCTCTGAGCGATGTCCATTTTGGTAGAAGAAAACTGTAAATCTTGGTCGTCACTCCTTTTGAACCCTCCTTCGGCCCATGTGCTTCTACGCAGTAGATTGGTGCATAGGGGGACAGTGACGCGGGGATGCGGACAACTTCTCCGTTCAGTATTGTTTTCAGGAATTGGTGGTATGTTGAAGGAATGATTCTGAGATTGTACAACCACGGCCTTCCCAGTATCATGTGGTAGTCTAGTTCTTTTTCAATTACTTCAAACTTCACACTTGATTGAATTGTCCCTACTTACAGCTCCAAGTTGATGTATCCGTATGTGCTAGTTTGGTTGCCTTCGAAATCTGTCATTGTAGTGGGTTTTCGCACGATCTCGTTAGGTCGCACCCTGGAATCTTTAAGTGTCTTGAGGGTGATGACATTGGAGGATGCTCCCGTGTCAATGAGCGCTCTTCGAAACCCTGTGTTCCTGACGATGGTCGTAACATGCAAGGCCCGGTTGTGACCTACTTCTACCATCATGTCGTCATCGGTGAAAATAATATTGTTTGTGGATTTCCTGGGGATCCTCGGAGTCCCCATGGGTGCAGGAACTAGTGATGCGTTCAGTGCTATTTGGTTAATAGTAGAGAACGTTTTTATTCGCTGGTCCTTGGAGAGGTTTAGCAATTCACATAAGTTTTCTACCAACGTGGTCTCCTCCTGACCCGTTGGCCTCCAGTTAGTGACGAAACCATTGATCTGAGAATGCTCATTCTGGATGTTAGTCCCTTGTTCTTGATCTTCTGGGGAGCATGAATCACTTAGCTCCGATGTTAGGCTGATGAAGAAGTCAAGTATGCTGTTAATCGCATCCTTCATTAGATCCATGTTTTTGGCATGAATCTCCTGAGCTCGCATCAGTTCAACCAGTCTTGGGACCTCTTCATTGGTCGTATTGCTTCCAGAAATTGACGAGTCACCATGACCCTTAGTGGGATTAATGTTTGTGGAGATGGCCTGATAACCAACCATGCTTGTGCGAATTTTGAGGACGAAAATTGGAATTTGGTATTGTAACCGAAAATCAATCCTCCCGTTGGGGTCGCCAATTGTTTATGGGTAAAAATCGTTTCTGCCGATTTCGGTAAATTCGGTAGGTGAGTGAGAAACTGGTTTAAACCCTAAACAAATGTGCTGCACATTGAGCACTTTTAGGTTCGAGAGATCAATCTATACAAGTCCGGATTAAACCAAGAAATGGCCATTCCAGACTTGCTTCGGTCACAAAGTGGAGGGGAAGGGTTAATTTGGGGAGGGAAGCAAAGAAAGGTGTTGAGACCAGAATAGTTCTAGAAAGGTAGTGTCTCGACTTGTATCAGAAAAGTGGAAGCTTAGGAAGCTTGCAAAAGATGGAAGATTTTTGGGAGAGCTTGCAAAGTTTCCTTTCTGTGAGTGTTATATATCTCCTGACCGAGACTTGTTGTCTGGTAGAAATAGGTGAGACCTATTTATACAAGTTGATATTGAAACGTACCTTGGCCTCGTTAAGGAAGGAAAATAAAGGGTAGTTAAATGGGAGGAGGTGGTAACCGGCGTGTTTAAGAGTGAAAACGTTTTCACCTTTATTTCCCAATTTAATTGACCGCTTTTATTCCTTTTCACGCTTTCTTAATATGAGCATAGTGTACGCTGTATGCTGTGACCGCCAAACCAATTCCCTGAGAAAGCATCCCCCAGTTTGTGTTGATGTCTCGAGAGTTGGTTGCACTTTGGGTCCAAGTGGTAATGCCAACCTGCTAGGGGAGCATGTGTCATGTGCCAATGGCATGTGCAGAATGCCGTGACCGCAAGTTACACTTTGAGTGTAAGTGGCAATGCCAATGATTCTAGGGTCGCGTGTGGCATGCGCCAATGGCATGTGCGGTATGCCTTGGCCGCGGGTTGCACTTTGAGTACAAGTGGCAATGCCAAAGTTACTATGGGAGCGTGTGGCATGTGCCAATGGCATGTGCGGAATGCCTTGGTCGCGGGTTTCACTTTGAGTGCAAGTGGCAACGCCAAAGCTACTAGGGGAGCGTGTGGCATGTGCGGAATGCCTTGGTCGCGGGTTGCACTTTGAGTGCAAGTGGAAATTCCAAAGCTGCAAGGGGAGCGCGTGGCATGTGAGGAATGCCTTGGTCGCAGGTTGCACTTTGAGTGCAAGTGGCAATGCCAAAGTTGCTAGGGGAGCGTGTGGCATGTGCCAATGGCATAGCGGCTTGGTAAGGAAAGCTGCTAGTGGTGCGTGTTGACATGTTTCCATGGCACGCACGGCCACTTGGGCCTAGGTTGCATGATTTGCAAACCTAGGGTGCGGGAGCTACTTTGGCATGTGCCAATGGCATAGCGGCTTGGAAAGTGGCTAGCGATGCGTGTTGGCATGTGCCAATGGCACGCACGGCCATATTGGCCTAGGTTGCACGGTTTGCAAGCCTAGGGCGCAGGCGCTACTTTGGCATGTGCCAATGGCATAGCGGCTTGGAAAGTGGTTAGCGGTGCGTGTTAGCATGTGCCGATGGAACGCACGGCCATATTGTCCTAGGTTGCACGGTTTGCAAGCCAAGGGAGCGGGCGCTACTTTGGCATGTGCCAATGGCATATCGGTATGGTAAGGAAAGTGGCTAGCATAGCTAGGGCCAAGGAAAAGTGTGTTTGGCATAGCGCGGCTAGCTTGGGCTAGGTGTGACTGGCATGATTTGTCGTTGGCGCAGGGGTGCGGCTAGCATATTTGGCATCCTTTGGCGCGGTTGGTGTGACTAACATAGCTAGGGCCAAGGCAGAGTGTGTTTGGCATGGCGCGGCTAGCTTGGGCTAGGTGTGGCTGGCATGATTTGTCATTGGCACAGAGGTGCATCTAGCATATTTGACATGCTTTGGCGAGGTTGGTGTGACTAGCATAGCTAGGGCCAAGCAGAGTGCGTTTAGCATGGTGCGTCTAGCTTGGGATAGGTGTGGCTGGCATGATTTGCCATTGGCACAGAGGTGCGGCTAGCATGGTTGGAATGATTTGGCGCGTTTGGTGTGGCTGGCATGATTCGACGTTGGCACAGGGGTGTGGCTAGCATATTTGGCATGCTTTGGCGCGATTGGTGTGACTAGCATATCTAGGGAAAAGGCATAGTGCGTTTGGCATGGCGCGGATAGCTTGGGCTAGGTGTGGCTGGCATGATTTTCCATTGGCACAGAGGTGCAGCTAGCCTGCTTTGGCGCGTTTGGTGTGGCTGTCATGTTTTGCCGTTGGCACAGGGGTTCGGCTAGCATATTTGGCATGCTTTGGCACGGTTGGCGTGACTAGCATAGCTAGTGCCAAGGAAGAGTGTGTTTGGCATGGCGCGGCTAGCTTGGGCTCGGTGTGGCTGGCATGATTTGCCATTGGCACGGAGGGAATTAGGGTTTCGCTCGTTGTAACCCTAATTTGAAAAAATACCCCCCATTAATTACTGACTACCTGCATTAAATGTTCTAATAAATGTGTCACCGGTGACATTAGGTTATTCGGGGTTTTATAATTTTACCCTTTGTTTAAAAACCACCATCAACAGAGATTATCTATTACCATTCCATGAGATTAGCCGTGGATTCGATCATGAAATCGAAGTAATTAGATAAAATAGATTATCTTCTAGAAATTCAGTGGTGAATGTCACGGTAGAATTAATCTATCGCAGAAGGGATTTTAGTCAGTTAAAGCGTCATACCCGTTCTGAAAGGTGCATAGTCAGGAAACAACGAGTGTTGCCAAAGTCCTGAAGGCGTTTTTCCTTCTCAACAATCATGTATGGAGAACCATCTGGATATATACATGGTCTCTCTACATAGTCAGGGAACAATGAGTGTCACCGACGTCCTAAAGGCGTTATTTCTCTCAATCTTACGGAGAACAACCCAATCGTTCTTCTATTTAGAGGCGAGTTCCTCTATGTAGTCAGAGAACAATCAGTGTCACCGACGTCCTGAAGGCGTTATTGCTCTCAATCATACGGAGAACCTCCCAATTACGTTATTCTACATAGAGGCTATGATGAGATGCCCGGTGTAGAATGCTCCGGAGAGGCCTTTCGAGCGGCATACGCATCATACTTCTTAAAACATGAATCGTCACATGCATTCCTGAAGTCGTGTCAGAAACATGCAGTATCATGATTTTACGGTTTTGACCTTTGTTGAAAATCCACCATCAACATTAAGTCATCTGCTTAGTTAGGGACAGTCATGTTCCACAATAAGTATTAGATGGTGATTTTCATTGAACAAGAGATCAGTGGTTGAACTCGGTCTACAAAGGAATTCTTAGAATCCTCGATTTTCTCTAATGACGTCATATGCGAGAAAATATTTGGGTGGAGATCCTGGTAATGTGATAGAGTGTCATCCCATGATTATGGAGAGATGAAATACCGCTGATTCGGACTCCTGGAGGTTTAGTTTTGGTCGGTTTAGGACTTACAGGTCCGAGCCTAAAAGGAAATCCTTATCTTATTAAGTTTTTGGAAATAAATTAATATAAAAGGAAAGAAGCCGTAAAAATTTATTTATTTATTTTGTGTGACCGAACATCTTTATTTCCCCTACACGTCCGACCAGTTCATCAAGGAGGATAATTTTTTTGCAGAAAACAGCCGTCGCCGGCGTCACCGACCATCGTCCAGCCGTTGATGGTGGATTTTAATTTAAGGCTAAATTTGTAAAAGCCAAAATTATGCGATGACATCTTGCAAGATAAAGCCATTAATAAGTGATGAATACTTCTTCACTTTACTAAATCACCTAGAATGGAGCATGTAGCAACAATCCCCAAGTATTTTGTGAATTTTAGCATTATCAATTAATGCATAAAATCGGCTTGTATTTCTTGTGATGTTCTCAGCAGAAATCTCATTATTGGTGCGGCATGATGAATGATTGTTACTCTCAGCAGAGTAACATGAATATCCAAGTATCAACAGTGAGGCATGCACGAAATACCCGTACAGGCTACACCATTCTCTAACAAAGAGAATCATCTCTAGGAGTGTTATACCAGCCCGATTGAGCATCCGGACTGTCCATATCAGTATCAGAAATGATCACGACCATCCAACTTCATCAACATGATTGGATGGCCCAGATCGAATCCATAACCCTCAAGCAGGTATTGGAATATTCACTACCGACCCAACGCGGGCCCCGTATGGTCGGCTTCCCCAAAAGGGTGGCATAGCTTGCCAAACCGTCCAAGCCAACGCAGCGCGGACGTGAAACCCTAAATTAGGGTTTACGGCACATTACATATGTCGCAAACCAGTCTCAACCATCCATCTTCGCAGGCATAGATGGAGGGTGTAGATGTAGATTCAAAGGACCCAGAGCATGTCAACACTAACACCGTGGGCCAGCCTACATACCTGACCGATCGGTCAGGACCATCTATGGTTGGTCATCTTAATTCGTGCGCCCCAAACTAGGTATGACACACGGCCGGAAAAAAACCTAATTAGGGTTTGTGTCGCGATCACGAGCGTCCATTTTCTCCTGCTCGGATGAAGGGTACGGGAATAGACTAAGCAGGTCCATTGAGTATCAACACGACCATCGTGGGCGTATCTATCTCCATACCCAATCGTCCAAGGCATATCATGCCTGGTTACCTCGATTCGCACGTCCAAACTAGCGTGGTCACACCTCCTAATTGCAAGCTAATCTCGACCACTCAACTTTGCTGGACAAATTGAGTGGCTTAGATCACGTTTCTATGGGATATTAAGGTATGGACGTGTACACCAGCTCGCCATCTGTATATCAGACTAATCGGCCAAGACCGACCATGCTTGGTCGTCTTGAAACGCGCGCCCGAAGTTGGCATGACACGCGGCTTTTGCGGCACCAGATTTCTGTCGCAAACTGATCTCGACCACTCAACTTCGCCGGACAAATTGAGTGGCCCAAATAACACTTTCACGAGACGATGAGGAATGGGGGCCTGCACCGTCATGCCGTCTACACAATGCATGATCGGCCCTGCCAAAATCATATCCCAAGCTTGGATTCGACCAAGATGAAGAGTGATGCTTGCGCACCTCTTCAAAAACCCTAATTCCACTAACGGTCGCAGATGAGTATCTCAAATATCATCTCGTCCGTTCAACTTCACCGTCTTGGTTACAGTCCTGGTCAGGAGTTCATTGGTCAATTAGGCGTCATGGTGATCACCACCCGTCACTCTACCACACCATGTGGTCGGCCAAGGGAGGACTTGCTTGCGCAACCTCCAAACCATCACATGAAGTAGGATGGACATGAGCCTATTTTGAGACGCTCAAACAACAATGCTTCATACATGACGAATATATTCGATGCAGTACCTGCATATAATACACACGATACTTCACAAGTATCGACTTCCTATATAACATAGTTATTTAATCTAGCATTACATGCTACCTTCTATGGGTCCCACGATCTACACACTTGAGGCATCAATCATGTCACAAACTGGGGGATACATACTGGGGTATTGGTCTGGCGGTTTACAACGTGCAGCGTGCAACGCGCCATTACAAGAACGTGTCAGGAAGACATGGACGGTTAGTGATGATGGGGGAAGTGGGCAAGGCTAATCGTGTGGCAATAACACACAACTCCACTACTCCATCACTCCACTTTTTCCACTTCCCATGAGAGACGCGAATAAGGCTCAAATGACTTTTATAAATAGGTCCTCCTCCCTATTTCCAAGAACACAAGACAGAAATCAAGTGGTAATACAATTGTATTCAAAACACCCAGAGCCTGCTTGCATTATTCGTAAGCCTGCTCACCTTTCTGTTACAAGTCATAAAACAGCCTACACCTTCACAATCTCAACACCTTCTTCGCTTCCCTCCCTAAGATCAACCCCATCTCCTTCACTTTGTGACCGAAGCAAGTCTGTAACATCCATTTCTTGGTTTAGGCCAGAATTGTATAGATTGATCTCTCGAATCAAAAGCACTCCCGTGCAGTGCATTTGTTTAGGGTTTAGATTCATTTCTCATCCACACACCCAAAATTACCAAAACCAGCAGAAATAGTTTTTTTCCATAAACAATTGGCGACCACAGTGGGAGATTAATCTCTCGGTTGTGAAGTCAATTTCTTCAATACCAATTCAATTTTAATGATTTTCGAAAATGGTGGATCTTAGGTCTGGATCAACAACCAATCCTGACGGGACTAGCATTGACAACACTCTCGATGTTGATATCACAGGTGTCACCATGCAACCAGTTAATACCATCAGTGTATCTCGTGGAATTGCTTCCTCTACTACCAGCACCAGCGGAGAAGGAGATGTTCCAGTAAGTGTAACACCTCCCATCACCAGATCCAGAGCAGCCGCAAATCCTAGCATCTCCTCAAGTGTAACGCCTCCGGTGGTCACCAGAGAAACAACTTCCACCACTTCATCAGGACGAGGAGCTAGAGGAGCAAGAGGAGGACCATCTCCCATTACCATCGCAGATTTGATGAAGAGGCATGAAGTCCATTCTAAGACTCAAATAGATATGGCTGCAACACAGAAAGAGGTACTTGCTTTTCTTAAGACATTAACTGATCGATTTCCACAAGAGCCGTGACATCCCCTGGAGCCAACAAGGAACGCATTCAATGCACCCAGAGAAGGTATTTCAGCGGCGCGGACATACATAGACCTGATCAAAGAAGCAACATCAGATATGAACGGTCCTGTCATGAAGATTCCTACACTGGGGACTGATCCTCACAACGATCCTCCTCAAATAAATAGTCTCACTATGAGCCAGAGGTCGGTGGATCAGGAAGCGTTTTCTCTAGTGGAAAGTTTATGCGAACTTTTACACCTCTCGAAGAATCGGCGAGCAGAGACGTTTTGCTGCAATCAACCAGAAGAAGGTCACAACTGGGCCCTACATGCCACTGCACACATCAAGGATTCAGAGTTCAAGAGGGCCCTCATCAAAACGGGAGTGTCTTTTAATGTAATTACTCTCAATACTCTCAGGACGACCAAGGTTCGCTCAGGCAAGATCGTATGGCATCCTACCACAATGACAAACTTTGGAGGAAACCAGACCAGCACATACGAGATCGTGCCTTCAGCGTATCACCAATGCCTGAAGGATATGCTGAATAAAAAAGTCATCCGTATTCCTGCATCATTGTCTCCTTATGCACGAATATGCGGAGTGGAACTGTTCAAACTGAGGGAAGCTCCGCGAGAAGGAAAAGACAAAGTCCATTGCATCCCACTACCCATGTGGGAGTCAATCCAGGAGGAGGACCGAATTGCATCATCGAAGGCTAGGCCCCATGATGCATCCTTGCTTACAAGGCATCTCAATTCTTCTCTCCGCCCAATAAAATGCTACAACAATGACGATCCACAAGAAGAAGTTCCAGACGCTCCACGACAGCTGCAAGATGGTACCAACTTCACAACTAATGAGACCGGCGATGAGGAATCTCCTAGGCCTATCTCCATCAGCTCAAACTTGTGTAAGCATTCATACAATCTCTGATCCAAACTGGTCAAACAATATCCGAGTCAATTCAGGCGTGAGATCAGGTGTTGCATGGATTCCAGAGACTTGAACAAATGCTTCCCCAAGGACGAATTTCCTATGCCTAACATCGACATGTTAGCAGACACCACCAGCGGACACGGCATGTTCTTCTTCATGGATGGTTACAACGGCTATAATAAGATAAAGATATATGAGAATGACGCAAGTAAGACATCCTTTCAAACTCCTCATGGTAATTTTTACTATAATTTTATGCCTTTTAGTTTAAAGATTTCCGGTGCAACGTATCAACACGCTATGATGACAATCTTCCACGACATGATGCATAAGAAAGTCAAAGACTACGTGGATGATATATTAGTAAAATCCAAGACTCAATCTATCCTCAAAATACCGATGCCGTGAACCATGAAGGAGCTCCAAAACTTCATGGGCAAGGTGAACTTTTGCTTCATTCACCCCTTGCTAAAGAAAGGATCAAGTTTCGTATGGACCGCACTATAACAGGAAGTGTTTCGGAGGATTCAACGAATATTGTCATCTCTAAATCATTATAAAGGGTTCGCCTATTATGTCAGCCCAGACAAGAGCGAGCATGGGACATCTTCAGATCCACTGAAGCCAACACCTCAAGGGAGCAACCTCAAGAAGATAATGATGTCCGTGTGTCATGTTTATCAAGATCCAGGCGAATCACTCTAACAGGTGCATGTCTATCGTGCTATGTTGGATAATCTGCGCTTTTGTTCACCCTCTGGACTTCGTGAAGCTGTTGAAAGCTCATCTACAATAGCATCTGCCCTGCTAGAAAGAACCAGTTTCGCTGAAGCAGCAAGAGGAAAGCTACCGAGATACAACATCATGGGTGTCCCAACTCCAACTCCAGTACCGTATGCATGACTGCCATAATGGTGAAACAACGTCCAAGATATTCCATATCTGGATCGATGGTAACAACATCGATAAGAGACGCTCTCCCATAGAAGAAGTAGTTGTATTACCAAAGGAGTATGACTGGGACTGCATAGCACTGCTCATCTCAAAGACATCTTCATGAACTTAGCGCGACAACACCTATCAAGTAAAAATCTCTGGATACTCGTGGGCAGGGGACTGTCTCCCTCTTCTCTATTTCTTGAAGAAACGTCAAGTAATCCTTCGGTTTCAGTTTATCCCTCTAACAATGAGATGATCTCTACACTATATAAAGACCGCTAAGTTCGTGCCCGTAGCTATCATGCCTCTCCCTGCCAGTCCCTTCTGATCACAGCTGCTGCCAAGAACTATTTTTGCTCGTCGATTGATACCATCCAGAGCTTTACCATATCAACGACCATTACATACAAAAGACCCATCGGGCATACAAGATAGAGCCATGCAGACCACGCTTGGGTACTGAGGCTCATCATGAAGTTCCTTCGCCGTCAGTCAAGAACTTATTCAATACCCTCTCCAGCAGAAGCCACTTCAACGCTCTTCGGAACCTGCTCTCTCCAGAATATGCTTCAATGCTTTCAACGATACCCACACCACGTTCGAACATACAAGGTTCACGTTTGGGCAAATCAAGCACGCCTGGGTCCCACGTTCGAGCAAAAGAAATATCGGTCTTAGTTAGCAAGATCGGTGTTTGTTACATTAGAAAGGCCGGTGTTGGTCAAGGGAAAAGCTTGTTGTTGGGTGAGGCAACATGTTTGGTGTCTGGTCGAAACAGGAACAGCCGGCCCCAAGCAAAACAGGCACACGGCGGGTCCCATATTGATTAGGCACATCCAGCCCCAGATTGGTCAAAGCAGGCACAGCCGGCTCCAAGCAAAGCAGGTATGCGACAGGTCCCACATTGATCAAGCACATAAACTGTACGGGCAAAGCAAGCAAGGCTGGTATTGCCCAAGTCACAAGGCTGGTATTTCTCAAGTCACAAGGATGGATCAAGTCACAAAGCTGGTATTCATCAAGTCACAAGGATGGTATTCATCAAGTCGCAAAGGTTGGTGTTAATCAGGACATAAGGACGGTATAATAGGCGCACACAGCAGGGCCGGTTTCAGTCGAAGCACAGGGCCGATATTTGAAGCATGTACGCAGTGGACCCACGTTTTAACCGAAGCAGACAAAACAAGCCCACGTTCGATCAAGCATGCACATGATGAGTCCCACGGTTAAGCGAAGTAGGCGGGACCACATGCCTATCAAACAGGTACAATAGGGTGATGTTTGGTCGAAGCATATATATGGTGGGGGTCCATATTCGTTCAGGGTTATATGCACGGTTTTCTATGGGAAGAGAAGATACAAGTTTTATTCCCTTCTTGGCTCAAATACCCGAAAGAGGAAACCGGTCCCACCAAGGTTGTCGTCACACCTGGAATACTCCCATGAACGAAGCAGGCGCAGCAGTCCATCGATTAGGAACATTAAGACCACGTTTGATCAAGAAGGTGCAGTAGCCCCACGAACGAAGCAGGCACATCAGTCCGTCAATTAGGCACATCAAGCCCACATTCGATCAAGCAGGCACAGTGGTCCCACGAACGAAGCAGGTGCAGTATTCCGTCGATTAGGCACAACCCCACGATCGAGCGAAGCAGGAACGATATCCTCTCGATATAATCAGGCATAGAAAGGTCGATCCATGAAGATCTACATTCGAACGGAGCAAGCACGGAGCAGGCCCTCAACCAAAGCAGGCATAATAAGGTCAATCGAAGCAAGCAAGACCGACATCATACTAGGGGAATACTCGCCTAGACTCCTATTGAACGTGACATGCTCCAAGGACAAGATGACTCGTCTCTCCTGGTAACATCTAACTTTGTCTCGTAAGTTTTTATCTTTAACTGTCACCATCTTATGCCTACCCCACAATAATGCAACCATTATGCGCTAGGCAGGGGACTTAATGTTGATGGTGGATTTTCATTTAAGGCTAAAATTGCAAAAGCCAAAATTATACGCTGACATCTTGCAAAAGATAAAGCCATTGATAAGTGATGAATACTTCTTCACTTTACTAATTCACCTAAAATTGAACATGTAGCAACAATCCCCAAGTATTCGGTGAATTTTAGCATTATCAATAAATGCATAAAATCGCCTTGTATTTCCTGTGCTGTTCTCAGCAGAACTCTCATTATTGGTGCGGCATGATGACTGGTTATTACTCTCAGCAGAGTAACATGAATATCCAAGTATCAACAGTGAGGCATGCACGAAATACCCGTATAGGCTACACCATTCTCTAACAAAGAGAATCATCTCTCGGAGTGTTATACTAGCCCGATTAAGCATCCGGACTGTCCATATTAGTCTCAGAAACGATCATGACCATCCAACTTCACCATCATGATTGGATGGCCGAGATCGAATCCATAACCCTCAAGCTGGTATTGGAATATTCATTACTGATCCAACGCGGGCCCCGCATGGCCGGCCTCCCCAAAAGGGTGGGATAGCTTGCCAAACCATCCAAGCCAAAGCAGCGCGGACGTGAAACCCTAAATTAGGGTTTAGGGCACATTACATGTGTCACAAACCAGTATCAACCATCCATCTTCACAGGCATAGATGGAGGGTGTAGATGTTGATTCAAAAGGCCCAGAGCATGTCAACACTAACACCGTGGGCCCGCCTACATCCAGACCGATCGGTCAGGACCAGCTATGGTTGGTCATCTTAATTCGTGCGCCCCAAACTGGGTATGACACACGGCCGACAAAAAACCTAATTAGGGTTTGTGTCGTGATCACGAGCGTCCATTTTCTCCTGCTCGGATGAAGGGTCCAGGAATAGACTAAGTAGGTCCGGTGAGTATCAACACGATCATCGTGGGCCCATCTATCTCCACACCTGATTGGCCGAGTCATATCATGCCTAGTTTCCTCGATTCGCACGCTCAAACT
The DNA here is from genome assembly GCA_023529315.1 of Papaver bracteatum. NCBI lineage: Eukaryota > Viridiplantae > Streptophyta > Magnoliopsida > Ranunculales > Papaveraceae > Papaver > Papaver bracteatum. The sequence continues at coordinate 146,065 of JAJJWX010003277.1, read as the reverse complement.
AGTGTGGTCACACCTCCCAATTGCAAACTAATCTCGACCACTCAACTTTTCCGGAAAAATTAAGTGGCTTAGATCACGTTTCTATGGGATACTAAGGTATGTACGTGTACACCAGCTCGCCGTCTGTATACCAGACTAATCAGCTAAGACCGACCAAGCTTGGTCATCCTGAAATGCGCGCCCGAAGTTGGCATGATGCGCGGCTTTTGCGGCACCAGATTTCTGTCGCAAACTGATCTCTACCACTCAACTTCGCCGGAAAAATTGAGTGGCCCAGATTACACTTTCACGAGCCGATGAGGTATGGGTGCCTGCACCGTCATGCCGTCTATACACATGCACGATTGGCCTTGCCAAAATCGTATCCCAAGCTTGGATTCGACCAAGCTTAAGAGTGATGCTTGCGCACCTCTTCAAAAACCCTAATTCCACTAACTGTCGCAGATGAGTGTCTCAAAGATCATCTCGTCCGTTCAACTTCACCGGCTTGGTTATACATCCCTGGTCAAGAGTTAATTGGTCAATGAGGCGTCATAGTGATCACCACCCATTACTCTACCATACCATGTGTTCATCCAATGGAGGACTTGCTTGCGCAACCTCCAAACCATCACATGAAGTAGGCTGGACATGAAGCTATTTTTAGACGCTCAAACATCGATGCTTCATACATATCAAATATATTCGATGCATTGCCTGCATAGAATACACACAATACTTCACAAGTATCTACTTCCTAAATAACTTAGTTATTTAATCTAGCATTACATGCTACCTACTGTGGGTCCCACGATCCACATACTCGAGACATCAATAATTTCACAAACTAGGGGATACATACTGGGGTATTGGTCTGGCGGTTTACAACGTGCAATGCGCCATTACAAGAACATGTCAGGAAGACATGGACGGTTAGTGATGATGGGAGAAGTCGGAAGACTGATCGTGTGACACTAACACACAACTCCACTACTCCATCACTCCACTTTCTCCACTTCCCATGAGAGACGTGAATAAGGCTCAAATGACTTGTATAAATAGGTTCTCCTCCCTATTTCCAAGAAGACAAGACAATACAAAAATCAAGTGTTAATACAATTGTATTCAAAACACCCAGAGCCTGCTTGTATTATTCATAAGCCTGCTCACATTTCTGTTACAAGTCATAAAACAGCCTACGCCTTCACAATCTCAACACCTTCTTCGCTTCCCTCCCTAAGATCAACCCCATCTCCTTTACTTTGTGACCGAAGCAAGTCTGGAACGACCATTTCTTGGTTTAGGCCAAATTGTATAGATTGGTCTCTCGAATCAAAAGCACTCCCGTGCAGTGCATTTGGTTAGGGAACGTGCTCTATGACTTCCACGCTATTTGCTCATGTCTTGGATATATAGTAAAGAGATTAGATAGTATTAGTTCACTTATATGCTGGATTTTATGATTGCTTTTGGTTTCCATGCTTTAGTTGCTCTAATCTCATGTAATCTTCGTATTAGGTACCAAATGCCGAAGTTGAGAATAATGGAGCGAATGATGATTCAAACCATACGGTGAGTCAAGTTGATGATGTTACCATCCCTGAACCCCAATGCCATGAGAATATTGTTACTAAAGATGTTGAGGAGAATGAAGCTCAAGTCATCATCACTTCAGAGATAGAAGAAATCGGACCCAGAATGGAAGAGACTGCCCCGTTGATAGAAGAAGCTGCTCCTACAATTGATGAAGCTGCTCTAATAATTGAGAACCGCATAATCATGCATGAATACCCTAATACAGGGATTATTTGTGATCCTCCGTTCGGTGAGTCACACCCATATCACACATCAGTTAGTGGATTTAGCGTTCCCATAGGGTATGCTGAAATATATGAGAAATTGTTGAAAATGTATGGTCACATTGTTATCACCAATGACCCAAAACGCAATTACTTTTTGACAATGAAAGTAGGAGCTATCTTGCGTGTCATAGATGATATACGTACCAGGGATAGAAGTACCATCACTCGAGATGTACTCTTTGATTAGGAGTACAACTTGAAGAAATATGAAGAACTTGGATTCAACTTGAAGTGGCTTCGTCAAAAGGTCGACGCCATCAAGGATGCAGTATAGAACAATATACCTTTCACCAGTGATATTGTGGTGGATAAAATGGCTAAGATTACTGAATTGACTGAAAAGCTGAAGTTGGAGAAAGCGGCCTTGCAAGTTTTGGAGAATGCAGAGAAGCAAAAATCTTACTTTGACGGCTTCCTTTAGTTTTTCCTTGGAATCTTTGAACTTCTGAGAGATGTGAGGTTTTATTTTGGTTTTGATTTTTTTGATTGGTTTTGAATAAGTGAGCGGTTAAGGATTTTCTTCTTGAAGTTTGGATTTGATGGAGATTTTCTTTAAATAAAAGAACTTTGATAAATTGTTGAATTCAAATATTGAGTGCAAGGATTGCAAACTCTTTGAGGAAATGAAAATACATGTGAAAGAAAATCCTAAAATGAAAACATTAGATAGCTGTCTCGAGAGTTCATTCCTTGAGCATAAGATACCTTGGTGCGCTGAATGCTTCATGCGTTAAAAGCCTTTAGCCAATTTTCATGAACCACTTGTACACTTGTCTTGCCCTTCATATCAACCAATTTGTAGTATCCTCCAACCACTGACTTAGCAATCATAAAAGGTCCTTCCCTGTTGGAGCTCTTTGTGGGATGGAGATTACGCTTAGTTATCTTAAGAACAAGATCTCCTTCATGAAATTTGTTAGGCTTGGTTGATAGTGCCCTGAATATCTTCTGTTGGCTCGGAATTCCTCGTATGATGGGATTCCATGGTGGTGGAGCTTTCTAATTCTGCGGCACATGTGGACACTCATACAAGGGAGAATATTTAGGATATTGATTATGAAATTCAGTCATTATTCCATCAATGACGGTGTTAGTGAGACGATAGATTCGGAGAGGTTCTGCATCTAACCATTTGGTGAAATATTGCTAAGGCGATACTAACCACTCATAACGTTTGGTGATAGCTGAGTTATGAGTAAGATCAATTCCCCGGAACAGAGCAACATATTTTAAATTTGGTAGTATAGACACATGAGGGGGAATGAGACTTTCCTGAGTGCGGAACTGGTTGACGAATTTATGTACGCTTTTTTCAGGTTTTTGCGTGAGTTTCATCAAGGCCTCGACTTTTCCTAGATGTTCGAATGGTGGATCATCTTCCACTTCATCCGAGTTAAAGCATTCTTCCATGGAGAAATGTGGAATTGAAGGTGTTACAGTTACCTTTTCATCATGAATCCATGTCCGTCCAAGAACCATGTCATATCCTGGATCTTCTCTGATTATGTGAAACTTGGTTTCTGACCAGGTTTTCCCAACTTTAATTTTGAGCATGATGTAACCATATGCGCCTCTGGATATTCCTTCGTGCTCTCTGACTGAGACAGGAGCATGAGTGTCTTCTTGTCGAGTGATACATGTAGCTATGAGAGTCTTTATAGGAATGATGTTGATATCAGTGCCAACATCATCCAATGTTCGTTTGAATTCATTTCATATGAGATGGATTGTGGTGAGAAGTCCCCAGCCATACATCTTCCTATCTGTGGCCGGAGGTTCAGGGAGTGTTTCTGGAATAAATAGAAGTTTCCCAGACACTACATGGTTCAGAGCCATGAATATATCTTCCCTTTTATCCTTTGACAAATAAAGCAACTCACAGGCATGCTTGATTAATTATTGAACTGCTTCCTTGACCGGTTGTTCAGAGATTGCAAAAGTTCTGATTGGGAGAGGATTTTTGTGCACTCCTTCAGTCCCCAGCTCTCCTGAATCGGCTTTTTCCTTGAATATGCATTTCAAGGTTATGCAATCACTGGTCGGATGACTTACATACCTATGAAAGCGGCAGTAACGCGGATTCTCTACTTCCTCGTCTATTGGCTCTCTTTTCACAGGGGGTAAGTTGATCGCACCATCTTGGATCCATACTTCCAACAACTCGATCACCTCCTCAATATGGAAAGGAAAGTCTGGTACTTCTTGATCATTCTGCTGACGCTGAGTAGGTGTTTGCACATTTCGAGTCTGGTTGTCCTTCCTTGGTGCTTTCGTAGGGTGAGACGTTGGAGGAGCATTCTTATGTTGCTGCACATCAGCTTTCCTTTTGATCCTTTCGGTAATATTCATGGAAGGTTTAACGTTGCACTGTTTATTGACTAGATGCCTGGTGCTGGTTCGAGTGTCCCGCGGCTCCTCGGTTTTTACAGTTTTTGTTCTTTCCAGCAAGGCTGGGGCAGTAGTTACTGATAGCATAGCTGATTCATGGAGTTCTGAGAAAGTCTGGAACCAGATATTTTCTAGCAGAGCTCTATAGAACAATATCATTCTGTTGATGCACAAGTCCACCAATTTTTGTTCAGTAACATTAGGATCATGATAATCCAAGGCTTGAATTCTGAATCTCTTCATATATTCATTTGGATATTCAGTATTTTTTCGAGCCATTCTTCCTAAGTCGGAAAGAGTAATCTGCTCTGAGACGAAAAATTATTTCCTGTAGAAAGCATTAACCATTTATCCTCAACTAGCGATACTCCTTGGGGCGATGTTGTTGTACCAAGTATATGCTCGGTCGATCAGAGACTTCGAGAACTCCTTCAGACGGACAACGTGGTTATGTTCATGCTCTCCTAGTTCCTCCAGGAATCGAGAGACGTTCTCTCGAGCATTCCCTGTTCTGTTGTACAATGTAAATGTTGGATATGTGCAACCTTTTGGGAAATGGGTCCTTTGTACCGCAGAGGAATAGGGAGGTTGGTGACGATGGAATGATGGTGCATTTCCTTTTCCTCGATCCTCCATAAAGTGTTCTAGATCTTCACGAGTAATGAAACCTGACTCCTTCTCTGGTGGATTTTCTGTAGCTTTGTGAGCTTCATCATCACCCATTACATGGATTGAGGTAACTTTAGGATCAACAGTTTCTTTGTTTTTCCCCTTCTCTCGAGCCTTCTCTGTCATCTTGTCAGTGAGAGTTTTAAGGTAATTCCACAGCTCTTTCTGCGTAGTGGCCATTTCAGTCTGATTTTTGGCAAGAGTCTCTTGCACCTTCATGAGATCACCTATGGTAGGTGGATATTCTATGATTTATTCAGGAGACCATCCGAAGAGAGGATTGTATCCAATATTGGTTTACGGAGGAGTAGTATTGAAAGTGCCATTGTTGGAGACAGAAGAAGTTTCGGGATCACCACCACTGTTGCTAGTGCTAGCGTTGTTTGGGTAAGGATTTGTGACTGAACCTGGCCTAAGATAAACTATTTTGTGAGAATTTGAGATTGCAACCGAGATATTAATCTCCCAGTGTGGTCGCCAATCTGTGGATGGGGAAAACTGATTTGATGGGTTTTTAGGGAAGTGAAGAGACGAGCGTGCGTGCAAGACTCCTCAACCGATCAAACTACTTAACCTCACACAGATACACTGTAAAGGGAGTGCTTAGATTCGAGTGATCAATCTGTAGCACTCCGTCCTAAACCAAGTCAATGGCCATTCTAGAGTAAATTCGGTCACAAAGAGGGAGATGGATTGATCTGTAGGAGGGAAGGTGAGAATTATATGGGATCAACGGTGATCAAGGATTGTGGATATGTTGTAGGTTTCTGCAAGATTGATGAACTGTTGAATGTTGAGTTTGAATAAGTTCTGGTCGATTAATAGAATTTCTGAGAGTGACTGCTCGAGAAATTGTTATTGTTCAATCGTGAATCCAGATACTTATTTATATTGTCAAAGTAGTGAACACATTGATCCCTATAAGTGTGACGGTTTCTCGAGTGAAAGAATGGTAAAGTGATAGATAGTGGTAAAACCAGTTCCAGGTCGTGCAGAGACTTGGTTGATCGCTTACCCACTACTTTGCTAACTCCTTCAACCATTTTCATGACTTACTCACATTTCTCGTCGTGGATGAACACACGTTCCGTAGGCCACCAGACCAAAACCCTAAGTGATATCCCCCCATATGTGACGCGATTTATGTATCAAGAATCGTGGAGTCTGCAAGGCATACATGTATTTAGTTAGTCAGATGTTGACTGATTAGACAATGAGTCGAGGTTTTGTTGAATTGAGCATTATTGACGAATGCTCAGTGATTCATGAATGTTAATATTGCTCATTTGAGCAAATATTGTAAATTCGATGAGTTGTTGAATATTGAGTTGCGAATAATATTCGAGTTCCCCAGTTGGGCAAATTACTGAATACTGATAAGTTACTGAATATTGATAGTTGGATCAATATTCGAGCAATTGAGCAAGTATTTCTCAATTCGACGAATTACTGATAAATTACTGAATAGTGATAATTGGATCAATATTCGAGCAACTGAGCAAGTATTGCTCAATTTGACGAATTACTGATAAATTACTGAATATTGGTAGTTGGATCAATATTCGAGCAACTGAGCAAGTATTGCCCAATTCGACGAATTATTTATTGGTGACGTGACCCAATAAAATATTGGTAGACTACCAAACATTATACAATTAATCCTTATTCTAATAGCTGGATCAATCATAAATTTATTAGTATTTGAACTTGCTCAGAATGATGATTTGTGGAGCTTTTTGTTCGAAACCCTAATTTTTGAGCAATTGTTCGTAAATTAATGACTTGCTGAAAATAGGTCATGAATGAGGGAGGGACCAACCACATGGGACAATGGACGAGCTTGTTATTCCCGAGTGCTCGAGTGAGCGTGCACCAGGGTCCTTGGTTGACCGGTTGGTGAAAGAATAATGATAAAATGCCGGTTTCATCATTTATTAAAATAGTTGCTCGATTAAGCATTTGATAACAAAACCTAATTCATGGAGAAGTCAGGGAACGACCAAGAGGGCATAAAACCGGTCCTTGGTGGTTGTGGTACCAGCTGATGGTCGATTGAGCAAATTCCAAGTTGGTTTGAAAGAGTTTGGACCCAATATGATCAATTGAGTAAATTAGGTCAAAATCGTGAATACGTGTGGGACCGACTCCTTGCAAGCCATAGGGACGGCCTTGGTAAGTCAAGGGGGCATGCCCGTGTCACCACAATGTCCATGTTTCAGTCCTGAGAATTTTGGTATTTTATGATGTGCGTTCGAGCAATATTTTGAATTTTCATAAGAGTTCGATCTTTGACTGAAATTCTTGATTTTGCTAGAATGAGCAAGTAGAACTTTGCTCGTTCGATCAAAAATTTGGGAAATATTAAAATAATGATATTTAATACTTGGCGCGAGAAGCCTAGTCGGCCGTGTGACCATGTTGACTTTTTCGCTTTTTCATGGTTTGAGCAATATTTGAGAAAATATGAAGAAACCATGATTTTGCTAAAACGGAGGAGTTTCATGAGATGTGGAAATAATAATAATAAAACTAGGGTTTGGAAAGTGTGGGACCGGCCACAGCCAAGGCATGACAGGCCAGCTAGGAGTCGGGACACTGAGGAAATTCCATGAAACCAAGGAGTTTTGTTGAAACTATGAAATTTCCATGAGATGAGACAAATAATAATTATGAAAGACTAGGGATAGTAAGGTGTGGGACCGGACACGGCTAGAGCATGGTCATCCGGCTAGGTTGACCGGTCTCGCGGCACATTTCCCTATTTTCTGTTATTATTTCTCATGAAACTGTGAAAATATGGAGAAACATTGAGTTTTGCTCAAACAAGGAAAGTTGATAGAATGAAGGAGTTTTCATGAGTTCATGAAAATAATAAGATAATTAAAATAAAGTAAAAAGGGCGTGGGGGACCGGCCACGACGGCATGACCAGGCGGCTGGTGGGCCCGGTCCCTTAGGCGCCACTTTTATTATTTTAATATTATTTTCTCTTTCCTATTTTGTGTAGGATTCCTCATTTGTCCATATTTCGAATGCTTGTTCGTGCATTTGGGTGCTCGTTCGTGCATCATTGTTGAGTACACTTGGACTATTTTATGGGGCTTACTCAGTGGTAGTCCACATGCCCGATCGTTGAGTATTTATTACTAATTCATGAAATTCAGTGGAGAATGATTCATGAAACTGAGTAATAAAAGTAAGCAGTTGTTTATTATCAATCCATAGGATCAGCCTTGAATTCGACCATGGATTCGGAATAATAAATGAACATTATTATTACCATAGAATAATGTTCATGAATTAACTATTACCATAGAATAATGTTCATTATTATTACCATGGGATCGTGGATTCGACCATAGAATCAGAGTAATTAACTATTACCATTCCATGAGATCAGCCGTGGATCCGATCATGAAATCGGAGTAATTAGATAAAATAAATTATCTTTTAGGAATTCAGTGGTGAATGTCACGGTAGAATTAATCTATCGCAGAAGGGATATTAGACAGTTAAAGTGTCATACCCGTTCTGAAAGGTGTATAGTCAGGAAACAGCGAGTGTTGCCGAAGTCCTGAAGGAATTTTGACCTCTCAACAATCATGTATGGAGAACCGCCTAGATCTATACAGGGTCTCTCTACCTAGTCAGGGAACAATGAGTGTCACCGACGTCCTGAAGGCGTTATTTCTCTCAATCTTACGGAGAACCGCCGAATTACGTTATTCTACATAGAGGCTATGATGAAATGCCCGGTGTCGAACGCTCCAGAGAGGCATTTTGAGAGGCATACGCATCATACTTCGTAAAACATGTATCGTCACATGCATTCCTGAAGCCGTGTCAGAAACATACAGTATCGTGATTTTACGGTTTTGACCTTTGTTGAAAATCCACCATCAACACTGTCGTGACTGAAACCACAGATGCATTTCTTCCCACCGTGAGTTTGGATCTTTTGAACATGGTGTTTTGAGACAATATACCTATGGTGTCCAGTATTACTCCCCAGTATAGATTATTTTAGAGCATTGCTCGGTCGAACTCGCATGCGTTGCTATCTCAAGCATGTTTGTCAATATTAGTGATCAAAACTATACGTCTTTATTTCTAGTTTACTTATGACTAAATCTCGGTCTAGGATAGTTAAGTATAGTTGAGCTCCAGACTCCATGGCGATTATCTTACGAAGACGAAGAACTACTCAAGGAACCAGTGAAACTTCATCCGACCAAAAGGTATGTGGAGACTTGAACTTATCTAGCACTCAAAAGTCTATCTATCTCCTACTCTTGATACAACAGTCGTATAAGTATGATAGTTTTCATACATACACATTTGCTATTTTGAGCCGAGTTTACTTGCCTATTGATAGGTGTGTAAAAATACCTCTCTAAGTATCGATTGGTTATGCTTTCTTAGCTAGTTTTCGTGCAAAATTGTATTATTATCTTTCCTTTTATATTTTATGGGAATTTTGGAGCTTATTCCCGAAAAGAACGAAAAATCGTCCCATTGGTCCAAAAGAGAAAGCTAAAAGGCGGAGTCGACGTCAGTGTTGCTACCAGATGTGAAGAGAATTTTTTTTCTCTAAACATTTGCTGTCAGACTGCATTTACAAGCAGCTGGGCTTAAAGAATGAGCTGCAGTTTGGGCTTAAAGATGTCATGGAGAGTTTGGTGAATGGTTGAGTATGGTAGTGACGTGGGATGATGGAACGTTGCTGTCAGTGATGGAGCTTTCCTGTGGGTTAATAGCAACAATGAGAGAAAGGTGTAGCTATAGAGCTCGACGGTGACAAACAAGAGTGGTCATGAAGAGGTTTGCTGTGACGGATGGTGTGCATGGCGGTAGTGTTATGCTGGCATGCAGCTGCATGGTGTGCATGGGAACGTGGAACTGCTACTGTCGGCATGATGATGATGGCTTTCATGGAATGATGCTGCTCATGAGCTGTGCATGTTGGCAGCGATGATGAGAAAGCGAAGCTGTAAGAGTTGCGAGAGGCTGTATGCAAGTGCAGCTGGATAATTGGTTGAGTGCCGCAACGATGGTAGTTGAATGATGGTAAGTTCTGTGACGTAAGAAAGAGCTGGACGACTCAATTCAAATGGCAGCTGTAATGAATGGCAGGAGGAGATGTAGAACATGCTGGAGTCTGCAGTTCACAGAATAGGAAATGGTTGAGTCTGGTGGCCGTTAACAGGGAGTTGGAACTTGGCAATGCTGGTGATTGGAGCTTGGAAGTAGACTTGAGTTGCTGCTGTGGATGAAGAGCATGGCAGTGGTGACGAATATTTAGAGGAGCCAAGATGAATGATGGGAGCTGAGTTCGATGGACAACCACAGGAAGAGAAAGTGAACTGAGATGTGAAAAGCTGTGTGATAATGAGATTAGTCGAGATTGAGTTGGATGTGCATGGACGTGATTGAATACACGGCAGTTCACGATGATGGAAGTATATTGATGCTGTTGGCATGACATGATAAAAACGTAAATAATGAGAGCTCGGAAGTGACGGATTATGATGGGATCTAGGAATGATAAAGATCGATGTAGCTCGGTGATGGTTGCTGGTTCTGAGGCCGAGAATGGGTCCGTGATGACATTGGCAGTGAGCTAAACAACCGAGTTTGAAAGAGATCGATAGAATGACGAGAGGAAATGGCATGCATGGTACGTATTGAAACTCTCTGCCAATGGAGTGATGACACGAAACTAAACGTGTTGACTGCATGGTGAGGGACGACGTTGTCTTGGTTATTGGCAGTATCACTGCATGGTGCTGCATGTTGAGCTCATGAGGTGATTATGGGAGCTGTTTATCTCAATGGTAGTTCCATGGTGATGAGCTCTACATGTAAGGAACTGGGCACAGTGAAGACTACAATGAATGACGTCGATGGAACAATGAATGACAGAAATGGTACATGCAGAGGAGGAGGCATACAACGTTTGGTCGTGATTAAGAATGTGTTAATGGGCTGAAACAACGGAACAGGGAAGGTGGAAAAGGATAATGGGATGTGCTTTCTGCTACGTCCAATATTTACATGACATGCCAATGAAGAAACAGCTTGGCTTCTAACAGCTGCGTGAGCCCAATAGGCTTTTGAGCCAAAATACTTACACGGCCAGAATTAAATTTTGGTAGCCAAGGGGTTTTGGCAATATTTGGCCGTGAGTTTGTGACCTACTTTGGCACGGGGGTTTGATGCATGTGACACTCCTATTTTTGCTAGGTTTTCTAGTTTTGGTGAAGAGGAGGTGCACTTTCCTATTTTTGCTAGGTTTCCTAGTTTTCTTAAAGAGGAGGTTACAAAACTCTATATATAGAGAACCCTAGGCACAATTTCATATCACGTTATTATCTTGGAGACATATTTTATTTCACCGTTTTTCTCCCCCTTAGGGGGGAGAACTATCTCTTTTCTATATTCTTTTTATTGTAAGGATGAATTCAAAGTTCTAATGTGAAGCTCAATTATTTTGCAAGTTTGTTTCAAGTTTTAAATTGATTCATTGTGGATTGTTTTTACTATATCGAAGGTTTATGATTGGTTCTTAGATTGGTTTGGGTGCGCAAACTGTTAGTTTATTAATCATTCTAATGCTAGTAGAGAGGTGAGTCGACCCGTAATTGTCTCTTATCTCCTACACAAGTAGAAATCGCAAGACCTTACGGAGGGATTCTGGAGCAATTGCGAGTAAAGACAACACCACCGAGAAGTGGACCGAGTGTACCGAGTTTTACTGATGGGATCAAACCTAAATTCACAAATCTTAATGCGTTCTGGGAATTACATCTTGTAGTCGAGCGCTTCCGTGTCAAGGTGGTTCTTTTGAATAGAATCCGGTAGTCGAGCGCTTCCGTATCCGGTGATATATGGAGTTTTTGGGGATTGCTAAGCGTACCTGCTTTCCTACGGTTGGTGACAATTGTTTCTAACAAGAGATAAACGGGTACAATGTTGAGTTAACGGTTAGTAACTGCGAAGGATTTCTTCAATATCTTTCCTTATTATCTTTTATCCTTCTTTTATATTTTCGCCGATTTAGATAACATATCAATTGCATTACTCTTTGTGGGAACGATCTCTTACTACCGCTATATTATATTTAATTAGTGGGAAATATATTTTTATTTTGTTGAGTAAACGACGCTCACCACCTATCTTTTTCTCAAAATATGTGTTGGTAAGCTTTTGCTTTAACCACTTTTCATCTTTACCTATGACGAACATCATGATGACTTTTCAATCTTGAAAATAGCTTTGATGACGATAGTTGATTCTTATGTCTAACGACTATTATAACAATTATAGAAGAATGTTTTGATGATTGAAATATAGAGTTGAGATTATGTAACCACCTATGGATATAAGCATATATAGTGTATTCACACATTAGTGTATAAATCCATATACCGGAAACCAAATGTGTGCATATGTGTGCATGCGGTATTGGTGAAGGAAACAAGTTGGGTATGCGTACCCGTACGCGTACTGGCGGAAGTTTTTGAACCGAAAATTTCTGCTGAGTTTGTAGTTTGCAAACTAGTAAACTAGTCACCTTAGGTACGTGTACCCATGGAAGTTTTCGAATCAAAAATTTTGGCTGAGTTTGTAAACTCAAATCCGGTAGCTAAGGTACGCATACCCGTACGCGTACCCAAGCTGGTTATATTTCTCAAATCGGTAGATCATGAACTTAAACAATAAATCAATAAGGAATGCAATCTTTGCAAACCGTGGCTATATTTTTCATGAATTGATTCGAGTGAATCAAACCGATTTTGTTTCAATTGTGTCTATGTATAAAGATCTGAGCAATTGAACAACTCTTCAACTAGTTCTTTTGAGTCATTTGAACTAGTTGTGAAGAAGATGAATATGGGTGATATGAAAGTGCTCATATGGCTAACCATTGGTTAACTATTTGTGAACCAACCAAATGTACACGTTTAGGTATGGTTACTCAAACCTAAATGAAATACATTTCATTTGTGTGTGACAAGCTAAGTTTCGATCTAACGGTTGAAAGATATTAGCTTGGATAAATCAGGTTTTTCATCTAACGGTGAATATTGAATGCTTTGTTACCAAGGTAACTTATATTGGAAACCCTGATTTGAAAACTATATAAAGGAGATGTCTAGCAACTGGAAAAACTGATCCCCACACCTCCTGTGTGACACTAGTTGGTTTTGATAGAGTTGATTCTCCTTTAACCGTAGGTTTCTTCTCGAGACCCTGTCAGTTAACGACTTAAAGACTTCATTGGGATTATGAAGCCAGACGAAACTACTTCTCTTGTAGTTGAGCGATCTGATCTTGCTATTTTCTATCGTACGAGTTCAATTGAATAATTGAATTGAGATTATATAACCGATAGGGAAAGATAAAAAGAAATCACAAACATCTTCGTCTCATCGTTTGTGATTCTGCAATATCTAGTTTCGCTACCATACAATTTAGATTATTGTGAGGTGATCAATAATTCTAGGCCATTCTTCGGGAATATAAGTCCGAGTTATTGATTAGTTCATGTTCACCTTGATTTTATCAAAAGACAGAACAAAACTCGTAGGTTTATCCGTGGGAGACAGATTTATCTATTATGGTAGACTTTTCTGTGTGATACATATTTGTTTATTAAAGTCTTCGACTTTGGGTCGTAGCAACTCTTGGTTGTGGGTGAGATCATCTAAGGGAATCAAGTGCGTAGTATCCTGCTGGGATCAGAGACGTAAATAGCACAACTATACCTTAAATCAGTGTGATATTTATTAGGGTATAACTACAGTCCAGACCGAAGTTAGTTTGTAGTAGGCTAGTGTCTATAGCGACTTAATACAGTCTGGTGTTCAGTATGTACTAGGTCCCGAGGTTTTTCTGCATTTGCGGTTTCCTCGTTAACAGAATTTCCTCATTATTTCCATTCCTAATTATATTTTGTTATATAATTGAAATATCACAGGTTGTGTGTTGTATCGATCAATTGTGAAATCCAACCTTTGGTTGTTGATTAGAAATTGATTAATCCTTGGATATTGGTCTTTGGTACCATCCAAGTTTATATCTCTTGTATTTGATAAAGACTCGCAGATTTCTATTTGCTTGAGTATAGATGAAACCGAGAGATATAGATATTAACTCCTTGATATGCTTTTTATTAAGATTGAGTCTGACTATCTAGTTGATTCTCTTAAAAGTATATTAGAGTTAGTCCATACATATTTCTAATCAAAATATTGGGTAAGGTTGTTAGACCCCCGCTTTTTCAGATTACACTTCGCACGCGCCTTTAAATCAGTGCTTCAGAGAGTGGTTGTTTTTCCCAAGGAACTTACTTCTTGGATTCAACTTTTGTTGTTCCCGGTATTCACTCTCCATACATATATTCCACAAAGCATTCAGGAAGAGAAGTCTCGCAACAGGTGAAAGATGCAAGTTAATTCTATCAATTTGGCCTTGAACCAGTGGGATAAACCTAATGGATGTATGCGATTAGTTTAGAAGGTTCTGGATGAACACAAATTACGACAACAGCTACTCGATAGGAGGAAGAAAACCCATCCAGAGAGCCAAGGGGTAACCAGCTTACGCCTATGTAGATGTAAGTTAAAAAATTATCTTTATACGACTGCAATTCTCTCTCTCACCTCTAGTGGAGTTGCATCTGATAATGAAGGTACCCTGACTGAGTTACGGAGTAAGCATCCTATGGTGGCACCACCCCTGATTCCGTCTACCCCCGTTGCGCATGTATATATGGTGGCTTCACCTGATCTTGTTTTGGGTAGACTTAGAAGTTTCCCTAAGGGGACTTCTTGTGGGAGAGATGGGTTCAAGGCACAACACTTTTTAGATGCCCTTAGTGGTTCTTCTGCTGCAATCTCAGAGGATCTAATCGCTCCCATCACAGACGTAGTTAATCTGTGTCTATCGGGTTCATGTCCTCCTACCTTAGGTAAATTTGTGGAAATTGCTCCTCTTACTCCTTTGATTAAACTGGGTGGTGGTCTACGTCCTATTGCGGTTGGAAAAATTTGGAAAAGGCTCGTCTCCAAATGTGCTGCAACTCATGTTGGCAAATAAGTAAATGCATATTTAGGCGATTACCAGTTTGGGGTTGGAGCAAAATGTGGGAGGAAACTATTATATATGTTGTTAATCACATGCTAGAGGTGAAATGAGGCTCAGAAAATCTTTCCAAGTTACTTGTATATTTCTCGAATGCGTTTAACCTCATTGACTGCACGACCATGCTTTCTGAGGTACGTAATCTTTGCCCATCGATCTCTCGCTGGGTTGAATTTTTCTACGCTTCACCTGCTCATTTATATTACATGTATCATGTACTCTCTTCTTACCAAGGGGTTCAACAAGTTGATCCCTTAGGGCCACTGTTGTTTTCTCTTACTCTTCATCCTTTGATTAAAAAGATTGATATGCAATGTGAGCTTTATTTGAAATCTTGGTACATGGATGATGGTACCTTGCTAGGTGACACTCTAATAGTAGCCAAAGATTTGAAGATTATCCAAGATGATGGAGTTGAAAGGGGTTTACATTTGAACAACGCTAGTTGTTCTGGCCTACCTCGGATCCAAGAGCTTTGGGTACAGGTGTTTTCCCTCCTAATATTAGCAGGCCATCTAAGGGAGTGAAATTGCTTGGTGGTCTGGTCAGTCTTGATGCTCAATTCAATAAGGATTTGGTTGTTGGTAGAGTGTGCAAGACTATGGCTCTTATTGATGCTGTGGAGAAGCTAAAAAACCCTCGATGTGAACTGCTCTTGTTTAGAAATTGTACGAGTGTGTCGCGGCTTTACTTCGCTCTGAGAACCACTAGACTTGAATTTGTACTCGAATCTCAATATTTATTTGACACTCGACTGTTTCAATTCCTTAGGCACATTATTACTGGTGATGGGCCTGGTTACGGACTTCTTTAGCAGAGACTTTCTAACTTGACATTTAAACATGGAGGAATAGGTGTGTATACTATTCATGACACTAAGCATTATTGTTTTCTCGCTTCGTGTATACAGACTCTAGACTTGCAGTCCACTATTCTCAGACGCTCAGATGTCGATGGCAGTAGCCTTTCTTTTCAGCGATCATTGGAATCCTTTAATTATCTGTATGTGAATGTTTCTCCTATTTGCATTAGTAATTTTGCCACTCATTCTATGAACTCCCTGGCAACTATTTACTTTGATGATGTAAAGAAGAACTTACCCACCAACTATGATATGTCTGAACGTGATTCCGTGCTTTGGCAATGCAACCAAACAAAACATGCATGTGATTTTCTACTGGCGATTCCAAGTTTGGGGCTCAATCAACTTATTGGAGCTAGGAAATTCAGTGCAGTTCTCCGGTACAGGTTAGGGATTCCCTTGTTTGAGATGGATGATGCTTGTCCCTTTTGTAAAAAAGATATGGATGTCTTCGGTGATCATGCCTTGCACCGTACGAATGAAGCTGGGCTTAAGTTTAGACATGATTTGGTGCGCGAAACTATTGATGACATGTGTTTTCGAGCATGTGTGCCTGCTAGGAAGGAAGTTGACTGGGGTTTTCTTGCGAATAATGGACCTACTCTACGACCAGATGATATATTTGTATATAATTGGGACAATGGGCGTGATGTGTGCTTGGATGTGACGGGTGTTTCACCTTTCACTGGTGGTGGGGTTTGTTCCTCTGTCTTAGGTATGGCCATCAAGAATGTTGTTCCTCGTAAGAATGCTAAATATTTGGAGAAGTGTACGTCTCGATGTTATGGTTTTGGGACGCTTGCCTTTACCACTTTAGGGGAGATGGGGGATGACACCATAGACTTTTTGAATCATTTACACAATTATGTTGCTAGCCATGATGCTAATGTTCGATTTTGATAATTTCTTTTTCATAGGTTGGGTGTAGCTATCCAAAAAGGTGTTGGATCTCAGCTTGTTGTTAGGCCTCCAACTAGTTTCCTACCGGATGATAATCCTTTGGAGTTGTAATTCTTTTAGTCATAAAAAAAGTTAAAGATGATATATGATTATAAAAAATAAAAATAAAAACAGTCTACAATAATAATCATGTAATCTTACATAACGAACGTAGATGTCAAAAACCGACAAGTACGGCAAACTATCGTAAAATTATACTCTTGTCGTCCTAGTTTCTTTGATAAAATATACTCCATCCCTTTCTAAAAGTTGGCTTGTTTGGTTTTGCACAAAAATTTAAAAAACTAATCATTGAAGTAATGTTTTCATACTTTTTCCTAATTTATCCTTCATCCCATTTATTTGATATTAGAGAAAAAATGAAAGAAAAGTGGTCTCCTTTTTGTGATAAGAGATAAAAAGAAGAGATATGTGATCCCTTCATGGGTAGATTAGTAAACTCATAACATTTGACTTTCCATTTATGGAAACAAGCCTATCTTTTTGACATACCCAAATAAGGAAACCAAACCTATCTTTCAGAAACATAGTGAGTAATTTTATATATGTATTAAAGAAAAGATGTAGATTTTTATTTTTCCATATTCATTAGTAGTCTCATATGGGATACTGGTAATGTACTAACCGTATCTATATGTTCAAGATTCTTGAAATAGACAACTTTTTGAGATGAATGGCATGATCATATGGTTTTTCATTCTCTAAGCACAAGGCCAAGCACTATGATGCCCTTTTCCCTACCCTATCCCTCATATGTAGATAAAAACCTAAAAATTCATCCACTATGATCTCCCATATCCCTACATGAGTTGGGATATCCCTTCCCTACAAGGCAAAGTGGATCAGATTTGATCCGCCTTATAGGGAAGGGAAATCACACGGCTACTCAGTTGCCGTATAAATTTACGCTTTACGGAAACTCGGTAGCCGTATGAAAGTTGATACGGCTACTAAGTTGCCGTAGCATTTTACGCAGCTACTGAGTTTCCGTTTCTGGTTTTTAAAGTTTTATCTTAAAACTTTCTGTTTTCCCTCTTCTTTTTTTACCTATTATATCTCCTTTTTTATCTATTATATTTTTTTTTTACTCTAAAATATCTTTTTTTACCTAGACACATATATTCCTATTGGAAAAAAGCTGGGAAAAAAATTACGAAAACTCAATAACCGTATAACACTATTCATACAGATGTTGAGTTTTTGTATTGTGTAGGGAAGGGAAGAAAGGGTACCATAGTGAGGTTAACTTCCTTACGATATCCCTTTCCTTTATTTGAGGATAGGGAAGAGATGCCCTGCACTAACAATCACTTCCAGGGTAGAGATGGTTTTCTTTGAAGTAAATCTTGATTAAATCAAAAGCAATTCTCTCTTCTTCTTTTTTCTTCAAAACTACGTGGGATTTTAGTCATCCTAGCTGGTTCTTACGTGTGTTTTTGCATTGTCGTATGCCAAGGCAATCAGAAATACCAGACAATACTCACAATGTTTGTTTTATGGTGTAAATCACACATGAACTGAATTAATGTTCTTTCGAAAGACTCGAAACTTATTATATAGTACTAATAAACTATAGAGGTTCTAAAATAAATGGGAATTAATAATGCATTATTGATTGATAACAGCAACTTTTGAAACGAACTAGGTAGGTAGAATTTATAGACTAGTCTTTTTTTCTTTAGTTATCTATTAATTTAATTATCAACTTGGAGAAATACATTTTAAGAAATTACTCAATAAAAGTAGACGCTGACAAGGACAAGGTTTCTTTTTTGAATGGAGGAATGAAGTTCTTGAGAAACTCATCAAAGGAATAATGTTTTGGCTCCACTTAGCACTATATTTTTATTTACTATATTTTTTACGGGTAACATGGGTTGTAGATGGAATTAATAGCAAATTATCTGGTACAAATTGAGATCCCTGCAACTATATTACCTAGCTGAGAAATTATCCTTCAATGGGTGGAACTTCGAAGTATTGCAAATGGGGGAGTGTAAAAGACAACTTGGAGTGTAATAGCGTTTGGATACAGTTTTGCTTCTGACTTCTGCTTCTCCAAAAGTAGAAGTCAGAAACAGAAGTCAGAAGTCCAGATATTTTACTTCACAAAAAGTCGAATTTTCTGCTTCTAGAAGTCATTCTGAAATTCTACACCCAAACTGACTTCTTGCTTTTTAACTTCTAGAAGTCAAAAAGTTACTTCTGGATGTGAATCCAAACGCCCTATTAGCTTCTCTCTACCGGGATAAGCCGTACTCGCATTATTCTAATTCCAAAAAATCAAGCACCTAATTTACCTTCCTAAATTGTGTCCTATGGTGATTAATTGGGGCCTATGAATTTTTTAATCCACCCATAGAAAATGATAAGGGTGTCTAAGTTTGATGAAATTATCATTTTACCCTATTTTAAATATTAATACTACTAATTTGTCTCCATCAAATCCTAATCATAAAATTAAAAAATAAAATCAAAATCATAAAACTAAAATCATAAAATTGAAAAACTAAAACTAAAATCAAAATCAAAATCAAAATCAAAATCAAAATCAAAATTATAAAACTAAAATCATAAAATTAAAAACTAAAATCAAAATCAAAATCATTTCCATCTCCACTTCAACTGATTCTTCTTCTTTTCTTCTCAACCCAATCCTATAAATTTTAGTAACATAAAATTGCTCAAAAATTGAAAATTTTGAAATCAAAATTTTCCTGGTTTATCAGAATCGGTTAACGTTAATGTATATATGATCCGATTGCAAATAGAAACGGTTTATGTTCATGCCCACAAAGACCGACTGTCCTTGATATGTTTTTTGGTTCGAGAAATTTGAACTAGAATCGGATTACATTAGCACTTACAAAAACCGGTTGTTGATTATAATGTTAGAATCGAATTTTATATGTGTGTCGAGTAAACCGATTGTTGTTCTCAATTTTTCTGTATCTTTTTTTTGTTAGAATCGGATTACATGAGCATTCTTATAAACCGATTCCTGTTGTGAAATGTCAGGTATCGGTTTTTACATATGTATCGTGTAAACCGATTCTGGTTAACCCATTTAGTTCCAGTTAATACTCGATCATAAAATGAGTATGAAATCATACTCGATTTCATTTCATTAACTCGGGTATAGAATGAATTTTAATTTTATTTGATGTTTAACAACACATAATTCACAGAAGAAATGAAAACGAGTATAATTTTATACTCGAATTGAAAACGAGTATAACTTCTTAAACGATCTGAAATCGAGTATGAAGTCATACTCATTCTTAACTCGGCTATAAAAATTAATTTTATTTGATGTTTAACAACACATATCTACAGATTTTTTTTTTTTGCCCACAACCGGTTTATGTTAATGTCCATATAAATCGATACTGGATAATCGATTGATTTTCATATCCATATAAACCGATTCTGGGTAGAAGTAAGTTTCAAAAAATCTCTATATGTTTTTGAGGTTACAATCGGTTGATACAAATGACAACATAAACCGATTCTGAGTTGGTGTTCTTAAAAAAAAAAAAAAATCATATTCAAATGATTCATTAACACAAGTTAATTTCACATCTAACACGAAATTTTATCACTAATCATCCAAATTAACACTAATTAATTAGGGGTAAATTTGCCATTAAAAAATAATTGGTTAAGGGGTTATCAATTTTACTTCAAAATATCTCTTTTTTGTCACGTAGTGATATGCCCAAATTAATTTCTATAGGTCCCAATTTAGGAAGGCTAATTTAGCCCATAATTAAAAGTCCCATTTCTCTTTGCGGCATAATTTACAAAGTGGTCACCAAAATTTTAGCTGAAAGATTAAGACCTTATTTGGACAGCTTGGCAGATAACGCCCAATATGCATTTCTTCCTGAATTGCCTTGACTTCCAAGGAGATACTTCTTTTTTTTTTTTATAGATGAAGAGGCAGTAAAACACCTCATACTGCTATCGATAGCTGAGAGTTGGTGCTGCATTGCAGACCCCCCTGAAGCTCTCGGATTGCAGTTACAACATTTAAGTTTGCCGTTACATTGTGTCCCAGATGATGACTTAAGTTTGCTGTTACATTTTCTCCCTGATGATGACTTGAGTTTGCTGTTACATTTTGTCCCTGATACTTCATTCCATGATATTATCTACTTTTTTATTCATGGGAAATTGATATAATCAAGGCTTAAGGTAACGTGTCATGACGATTTATAAGTTAATCCCTTACAACATCCACAATCGACGACTATAACCAAAATTTTGGTCGAAAAACCAGACGCAATGGAAGGAGTAAAGATTAAAAACTAGATCAAAGACCAAAAACTAAACCATATTTGGTCTTTAGTTTGGTTTTGGTCGAGCGTAATTTAAAACTACGCCCGACGTGAGACGCAAATATTAGTTGTGTTTGGAGTGGGGCGGAACTTGAAGTTACGTTTGAATGTGGCGTAATTTGAAAATACGTTTTAATTGAATTGGGGCGTAACTTTAAATTGTGCCTGACTAAATTTTACTCTATAACCATAGCGTAACACCACGGACTATGCTTCAAAAAAAAAAAACACCACGGACTAAACCCAAAATTTTGATTTTTTTTGGGTTTTTGGCCTTTGGGTATGGTCGCACCACTGCAGTTGCTCTTAGAGCTTACGGTATAACTGATTCTGCTCACAATTTAACCATGCATTATGTCTCTACTTCAACTTTTTCAATCATAGTTAACAGCACTCCAGAAGAAACATTCGGGAACACAATTGAGTTTAAAAAATCTGGGCGACCTACATAATGCACTTGGGGACATAACCATGATACTGTGAATGTGCATTTTATTAGATAGGAAATTTTGCTTCAAAACAAGAAAAATGATGTGCTTGGAATCGGATCCTTAAAAGACTTTTTTTTTTTCTTATTATCGATCAACAAATTTTAATTCATTCAAATCAAAATAGTGATTACATGTTCGCTTACAAGATTAACAAAAACATCAAAATACATAAAAAAAAAAACATCAAGATGATCAAAATCCTAATACAAAAACCTTAAAGGACCTTAACTATGCTCAAGTTGCAAAGCTCATCTGGAAATTCCTTGAGGACCTAAATTGCTTATGGAGCATAGTCATGAGGGTCAAATATTTACGACATGACTCTTTTTGGGAGGTGCAGTAGAAATCAAGAAGTTCATCCACTCGCAAGGAAATGCTCGAGCCCAAAAAATACATGGAAAACAAGATTGGGATGATGTCACCAATAGCCAAATAACCTTGGGTTCCTAATTATCCTAGCGTTTTTAGGGGCCACTCAAAAGGATTTAGGGGCCAACAATAAAACAAAATAGGATCACCCAAACCTAAAGTAAGTTACCCCTTATCTCACATATTTTTTAATGACAAAATTGCCCTTACATAATCGGTAGGTAATATATTATTTTTATCCCCCGAATGCATTCGGTAGACAAAATAAGAAGTATGTTTCTGAATGTCAAAGTATTTGAATGAATTTTGTTTCATTTTTTTTCTTCTAAGGTTTTTCTGTTTTTTCCCACATTCGGGAGATAATCATGATTTTTATCTCCCGAATGTAGTCGTGTTCTTCATTTCGAAAATTTGAGTTTTTTTTTTCCACAATCTGATTTTTAGGCCACTCTATATTCGGAGGTTCGAGTAACAATATAAACCTCCGAATATAGTAGTGCCAAGGCTCTATATGCCGAGGCTCATGGTGGTTCTCATTTGGGAGCCAACAAATATTCGAAAGTCAAATGAGTTACTTGTCTTCCGATTATGAGTTACTTCTAGGGTTTTTCTGTACATTCCCATATTTGGGAGATAATCATGATTTTTATCTCCCGAATGTAGTCGTGTTCTTCATTTCGAAAATTTGAGTTTTTTTTCCAAAATCTGATTTTTGGGCCACTCTATATTCGGAGGTTCGAGTAACAATATAAACCTCCGAATATAGTAGTGCCAAGGCTCTATATACCGAGGCTCATGGTGGTTCTCATTTGGGAGCCAACAAATATTCGGAGGTCAAATGAGTTACTTGTCTTCCGATTATGAGTTACTTCTAGGGTTTTTCTGTTTTTTCCCACATTCGGGAGATATTCATGATTTTTATCTCCCGAATGTAGTCATGTTCTTCATTTCGGAAATTTGAGTTTTTCTCCAAAATCTGATTTTTTTTTCCAAAATCTGATTTTTTGGGCCACTCTATATTCGGAGGTTCGAGTAACAATATAAACCTCCGAATATGTAAGGGAAATTTTTCCATTAAGAAATATACGAGATAAGGGATAACTCACTTTACGTTTTGGTGACCTTATTTTGTTTTATTGTTGGCCCTAAATCTTTTTTGTTGGCCCTAAAAACGCCAGGTTTTAAACATAATCTTGTCCAACTATTATTCACAACAACAACAACGAGTCAACTTCCATTACAATAGTTAGCTACCTAACACTTAATAATCCAAGAAGTGAAATGTTATTATATTGTTATACAATTTGTTCCTGTGAACACGCAAATCACGTAGCCATCTCCGTGTCCACAACCAATCTTCGCATGTACAGAATGCATGCATTAAAGTACGAATATGGTATGAGATGCTGGGATAGATGTTGATTCATTGATTCCAAACCCCGCGGGTTTGTCATGATCTCCTCAACATCCATAACGATAGATCTAAGAAATATATATGAATATAAAGGTAGACAAATGCGGAATGTAAATGAGACAAGGATTTATGTGGTTCAGCTCTAAGGCCTACATCCACAGGTATGAGGGGGGTTTCACTATGTGGTAAACGATTACAAAAATAGTCGAAATACTTTGGTGATCTCTAGAACCCGAAGGTTCCCCTCAAACTTACTTCTCACTGATCTCTCTTATTCTCTCCCCTTAAAATTGCTCGACCCCCTCCCATGTAATAGGAAGGGTCATATATATAGCTAATCTATGTGGGTCCCTTGGAAAAGAGTTGTTGTAACCTTATCTTCTTGTGTTTTGTGCATAGTCCGCGGACCTCTCTGTCATCCCGCGGCTTCTATTATTCCTATGCTCATCACGCTGGCCTACCCTTGTTTTTGTCGTTGGTCAACCGACACGTGCCCTTCGCTCCAGGCGGTGTCAGTCCTTCCCTGTCGCGTCTGTGTCAGTTGGACTTTCCCTAGCCGTTGATCATATCTTGCCTCGTGATGAGATAAAGTTTAGTAGGGAAGTTCTTTGGTGTTACGCGGGTATACCTTCCTTTGATGTTCCTTCATCTTCGATCGCTTATCTTGACAGATGGCGCACTATCTAGACCCGCGGATGTTCCCATGTGTCACCCACCTTTGTGACGTGGCTTCCACGTGGGGATGCTAGTACACATGGCGAGGGAGGTAAATAAGTGTATCTACAATTTGCCCCTCTTCTTGTGACTAGGCGCCAGTTATAGTTGGAAGAAGAACCGTGTGATATGTTTTTATCTCCCTCCTCATAACTTCTCCTAAAAATGAGTCATTTGTATTTATTGTGCACGTTTCCCCTACCCAGTTATGATTGCCCCTTGGGTAGTGGGCGGTTTCTTCTGGTCACATAAAAGAAGAGAGAATGATGGAATGTGAATTAAATTCACATTCTATGTTTTATTCTCTGCCCCATTTTCTTCTTTACCCTCTTAACTTCTTCTGCAACCATTACCGTTGCTTCTGCTACTGTTGCCGTCGTTGTTGTTGTTGCCGTCGATGTTGCTGTTGCTGCTGGTGTTGCTGCCGTTGCTGCTGCTTCGTACAACTATTGAGGTTCAGGTAGGGTTTTTGTCTCGTTTGTTCGTCATTTTTGTTCCTATGGAGTTTTTGATTTTCTGGTGATGAATCATGATGGGTTTTAATCCCATGCATGTCATGGAATCGGAGATTTCCCCTGCTGAACTGGGTGTTTTACCGGCTAAGTTTTGATCCTTTTTGAGTGGGGTAATGAATTGAGAGTTTAATCGGCGACTGGTAAAACTTAGGGTTTTCTTCACGTTTGTTGTTGTTCTTGAGATTTCCTTGTTTTTGATCTTCCTTAACTCTGACTTGTCCTTCTGTTTGTGTTTGCGTTCGCAGATATGTCTGATCGTCTGCGGGTATCTTATCAAACTCCTCCGCCGAGTCTTCATAGGTCTCCTCGGAGAGATTCTCATACTAGGGGTGGAACTTCGCCTCCTCCTACTCAGGATAACCCTCGGGATAGACGACCCTCCGCGTCCTCTAGTCAAAAACCTTCGCTCCAGAGAGGTGATCCACCGCGGGGGTCGAGATATGCCGCGAGCCGACCTAGAGATGAGTCTCCTAAGAAGCGGCAGAATCCGCGCACTGAAATTTTAGATGTGCAGCCTCTCCGCACCATGCCTCCACCGCGAGTTAATCTTCCTCCGCCTCCACCCGTGCCTAGTTCAGGCAAGACAACTAAGAATCAGCCCGCAAAGAGGAAGGCCTCAGAGATAGAATCTTCGGGAGACGTGGTTCCTCCTAAGAAGAAGGTAGCGGATTCTGCGGAAGATGCTGCAGGAGACGCTTATGAAGATGATTCTGCTGTCACTTTTCGTCCTTTACCTTTGGGTAACAAGAAGTTCACCTTAAGGCACATAGATCTCAAAGCCTTCAAAGTGAATCACGGTCTTCAGCACTTCCAGGTGCGCTTTCATGCCCCTGATAAAGATATAACCTTCGAGATGGTTACTAATTATCAGTACGATGCCTTTAACTTGTTGACAACCGTGGGTGCTTTCGAGGCTGGTTTGATGCTGCCCTTGTATAAAGCTAGTGATGATTTCTACTACCGGGTCTTATCTAGATGTGATACTGCTAAGAAAAGTCATAACCGCGGGGTGCAGCAGCTGACGGGAAATTATCTTCGTCATCTCCGAGAATTCTAACTTCGTAGCAAAGGGCAAACAATGATGACCTGCTATGCCCCCAATTTAGAGGAGGAGAAGGGATGGTATACTCCTGAAAATTTTAACAAGTCCTTCGGAGATTACGTTAATAGGAAGACATGCAAGCCTTGGTCCGTGAATCTGCGGAATATAGCTCCTGTCAAGGGGGAAGTCCTCCTTTTGAGTGAAGTAAGTGATTCCAAGATGGCGAGGATTCCTGGTGCGTAAGGTCTTTATATTCCTGCTGATGAGAGGATCAAGCATGATCATGATTATGAATGGTCTTCCACTGTTCTTGAGGTTGTTGGTCCGTGGGCATATGGCTGGGTTCCTGGACCCCATGGTTGGCAACCTACTGCTGACAGTTCCTACCACGAAGCCTCTCCTTCTCGTTATGCCCATTATTTCCCTTGAAAGATGAGTTTCGAAGGTATGGATTTTGATTATAGCCGTGATGTTGATGACGCGGATGACGAGGATATCTCCGACGCTACCCTTCTGCCGCGGAATGCTAATGTTGCTAAGGTATGTTTGTATTCTTCGTATATATGCCCCTTCCTTTTCTTAAGTAATGTGAATTATTCCAAGGAAAGGAGATACTCAAGGATATTTATTATTATGTCTCGTAGGTGGTTAGAAATAAAAAGATCAACCCCAAGCAATCGTCAAATTCTCCTACTGAAGACTCTACGTGCTTCGAGGATGTGAGCAGTCCAGTGAACGCTGAAGAGGATGTTTCCGACGAAGAAGAGCATATTGATACTTTTCCACCTTTTCCAGAAGGAAATCGTGCTGGTGGCGCTGATGGGGGATTTGTAGGAGGTGGTGGTGATCAGGACATAGGTGGTTATGGTGGCGGTGTTGTTGATGGTGGTGTTGTCGATGAGGCCGCTGGTGGGCGAGTCAGAGGTGGCGATGGTGATCAAGGCACTGGTGGTGATGGTGATCAGGCCACTGATGGAGCAAAGTCGACTAGGGCCGTGGTCATGGAGGTCGGTCAACAGCGGACAGTCGCGGACAAGGGCAAGGGAGTTGCTTTTCCAGTTAGCAGTGACAAGGACTAGGGTGCTTGTGGTGAGTTTTCTTTTGGTAATGCTTTGTCCGGGGATCAGTCTTTCGACATTTCCGCGTCTATGGGACTCGTCTTGGACTTCAGTATTCTTCCCCCTGGTGATGACTGGGATGTTCTTAAAGGTAGTGGTGGGGGTGGCTCGGCACCCGGGTCTGATGCTGAGGTTCTGTTGGTTCATCCGGAGGGTTTTGTTGGCACCTCCTCCGTTGTTGGGGGGGTTTTTGGCGCAAGGCCAAACTAGTGCCGCACCTGGTGGGAATTCCTTGGATTCTCCTTCTGATGATTTCTCTCAATCCTTGATCGCGGATGGTGATGATGTTGTTCTGGCTTGGCTTAGAAAGAAAGACTTGCTTGTGGTGTCGTACCCTGCCCCTGTGATTGAAGGCGAAAAGAGTTCGGATTCTTTTACCCGCCGCCATATGGAGTCGACCTCTGCGGATATGGTAGATATGGAGTGGGATAAGGATCTTGTGTCCAGCGGGATTGATCTGGTGGTGAATCCTCCCACTACTGTTGCTGGCATGATGGCTGTTGCTGATGGGTACAAGTATAGTTATCCTCAACAGCGACTATTGGAGGTATGTCCCGTTCTTTCTAAACCTGATTTTACTTGGATATGTTATGTGAACTAATTTGTTTTTGATACGTAGGTGATGAGGAGTGAGTATTGTAACCATACTCTTTACCGTCTCTTTAAGGCCAAGTCTCTTAAACTAGAAGCGAAACTCCGCCATCGTGAAGAAGTGCTTTCGAGTGCTGAAGCTGCGGCCTCTGCTAAAGATAGAGAGATAACTGAGCTGAAGGAGCTTCTCAAGCGCAAGGAGTAGCAAATCGTGGATGATGCCAGGCTCCGTTCCGAGCTAGCTTCGGTCAAGGAAAAGCTAGAGATGGCTGAGAAGAATTCATCGTCAATTACAGGTTTGTGCCTCCTCTTCTTTGCTTATATGATGTTCCCTATATGTTCTGAGTTGTCTTGTTCTTTCCTCCTCCCACTGTATTATCTTCAGTGGGTGGAATCCCTGAGTTGATATGGCTTCGTAGCGAGAGAGTTCGCCAAAAAGGTCGTATTGCTGAGTTAGTTGAGAAACTCAAGAGTGAATCAGTGAAGTGGAATGCTCGCGCGGATGTCCACAATGCTATGGCCGAGGAATGGCGTTAGAAAAAAAATTGTTTGGTAGATCTGCAAAATCGAAACGATCACGAGCGTGATTTACTCAACGGGGCTCTTTCATGGACGGGATAATCTCGCGGAAGCCCGCGGCCAGATTTCCGCCCTATAAGTTAAGCTTAATGATATGGAAGAAGAATTGCGGCAAACGCGCTCTTCTCATCCCTCTGATGTGCGGGTTTACATGCAACGTCTTGCCAAGGAAAGGGACGATGCTAGGGAGGAATCTGGCGCTGTTAGCCGCGCCTTATCCGCGTCTCGAGCTGATGTGGCTCGTCAGGCTGAATATGAGAAAAACTTAGAGGTGACTATGAATCGTCTTAACAAGGGGTTGGAATCGAAAAATGATGAGGTTAACCGATATCATAATTCTAACTCAATGCTTCGAGATGACCTTAGTGCGAGCCAATATGCTCATAATCTTCTGCAGGTAGACTATGATAGGTTATCGAATGAATATGATTATGCCGCGGAAGCACGGGATTCCGCGGTTAACCATTGTGAAGGTATATGTCTTTGTTATCGAGTGTGCTTTGTGTTGTATTTGTCATTATTCACCGTCTTCTTCTAATATCCGCAGAGCTCCAAGGACAGCTTCAAGCTGCGAATGACAAAGTTGCCGAAGCTCAGGCTAAGGTAGTTCAATTGGAAGGCCAGGTCAACTACCATTGGGGTCTGGCCTTGTCTCGAGAAGAAGCGATGAAGCACGCTACTGAAAAGGCGGAGCATCTTCCATTTTCCTAAATCAAACTGAGATGAAGAGCGTAGCTATAGGCTTTGTGGCTCGTAAGCAGTTGGTGGAGGAGATTAACAGGACTCTTGGTGAGATTGAGTTGGATCTCAAGAAGACCTATGGCATAAGCAAGAGTTATACTCGTCGTCCCGTGCCCACGCTCCCTTCAGGTTCCTCCGGCCCCTCATCTGGTGGTAGTGTTCCTTCGTCGTTAAAGGAAAAGCCAGCGGATGGTGCTCCTTCTCAGTAGACCATATCTAGTATGTTGGGGATTGATCTCAGTTGCTTAATCTTCTTGGCGTTTTTGCTACTTTTCTTGCTAGGTTCATAATCAACTGGCGTGTAATAGATCAAACTTTAGCATCCAAATCTGAACTCGTATTATGTTGAATTCGCATCTGTTGGTTTTATAGATGAAATTAATATATTAAGTAATTCCGTAGATTTTGTAATTAAGTAGTTCCTTAGATTTTGTAATCCAGGGAACTAGTTTTGTAATCTGCGGGATTGGTTTTGCAACCCAAGGATCTTGGTTTATAGAATTTGAGTGTAGTGTTCATGCAATTCCGTAGGTTGGTATCCTCGGAATTGTCTTGCGACATGTCACCCCGTTTAGATAATTCCTGGGCCAGAGGATTACTGAGAGGTGGGGGTCTAGCCGGCGCTCAAGGATATCGCGGCTTATAACATTGCTTGGGTATCTCGTTCCATGGGAAGTCACCCCCTGGTCGTACACTTATAGACACTTATGGGGGAGTTCAAGAGATTGCATGTGTATGCTTTGTTCGGGTTGTTCCCGGTGTATTATAGTGAGTATGTTCCACGCTTTGTGCGGGACATTCACCTTATTAAAGTACAATGCAGGTTTTTAATGATAGTAACCGCACACAAGTTTACGTGGTTCATCCATAAGGCCTACGTCCACGGGGTAACGATAGTGTTGACTCTTTATTAAGATATGGGATGGTTTTCAATATACATTCATATTTTGTTATTTTGTTGATCTATTTATGTACGGATAGGTATGTGAGTGGTATATGTACGGATAGGTATTGAGTAGTTTGAGTAAATTGACATGAGTATGGGTATATACATGTGTCTCATACGGCATTGGTTATGGGTATTGAGCGCATCGGGATGCGTATAGGTAATGAGTAGAGTTGTGTCAGCTGAAGATGAAAGTTTGTATTGATTGAAAAGTTGAGGCGTGCTATTCCTCCATCAGAGATAGAAACATGCGGACTTGTAAGTCAATTTTCTTCTTCTGAAATGCATACGAAGGTGATATATTATGGATAGTATGGATTGAGATATTTGGCGTTCCACGGATGCCTGAGTATTTCCCCTTTCAAATTACGCAGATAGTAGGAGCCATTTCCTGCGACGTCGTGTATTACGTAGGGTCCGCCCCAAGTTGGTGCTAATTTTCCCCATTTCTTTTCTCGCTGGTATTGGGGAATGGTTCTTAACACATACTGGCCTTCTACAAAATTCCTAAGTTTTACTTTTTTGTTATATTCTCTGGCCATCCTGAGCTGGTAGTTTTCCATTTTTTGTAGTGCGGTATCTCTTCTTTCTCCGAGATCATCAAGCTTTTATAACATCATATCCGTGGTGAGGTTCTTCTCCCATGCTTCTGTCTTTGTTGTCGGTAGTAGAACTTCCGTGGGGATTACTGCTTCCGCTCCGTACGTGAGTATAAATGGAGACTCCCCAGTAGACGATCTTCAAGTTGTCCTGTATGCCCACAGAACGTTATGTAACTGCTCACACCATCGCCCCTTGTACTCGTCTAACTTTTTTTTGAGGATGAGCGCTAGGGTTTTGTTTGTGGCTTCCGCTTGTCCGTTGCTCTGCGGGTATATGGGGGTGGATTTGTTTTTTCGAATTTTGAAGGTGTCGAACAGCAAGTCGATATTTTTTCCTTGTAGGTGTTTACCATTGTCGGAAACTATCTCCTCGGGGATGCCAAACCTGCAAATGATGTTTTGAAATATGAAAGTGAAGACGTCTGAATCACGAATTCTCGCAAGTGCCTTGGCTTCTACCCACTTGCTGAAATAATCCGTAGCCACTATTAGGAATCTTCTTTTCCCGGTTCCTGATACAAGCGGGCCCACTATGTCGATGCCCCACCTTGCGAAGGGCCACTGACTGTCCACCGAGTTCAACTTTGTGGCTGGGGCGTGGATTTTCCTGCCAAATCTTTGACATTCCTCACACCTTTGCGCCATTCTGGCCGCGTCTTGGATCATTGTTGGCCAGCAGTAACCCTGCGTCTTTGCCTTATCTGCAAGTGATCTCATTCCGCTGTGATTTCCCGCATCTCCTCTATGGATATCTTTCAGGATTCCATGTCCTTCGGATCGGGACAAACATCGACGCAGTGGCCCTAGGAATGATTTTCTGTATAAGGTTCCGTCTCTTAGCTCATACATCCCTGCTCTGGATTGTATTTTCCTAGCTTGTTTGGTGTCCTGGGTAACTTCCCTTCCTGGAGGAAAGAATGGACTCCGAGTCTCCAATCTTCTTCCCAACTGTAATCGTTGTCCTCATCTGCTTGTTGCATTATATCGTCGTCTTGGAAGTCGTCGAATATGAGCTCTCCGATATCCTCATCAGAGACATCCTCCATTGCGGACTTACGTTGGTTACTCGCGCATATCTCCTGGAGCTTGATGGATGGTTCGTACACTCTTGTCACCTTGATTGCTTTGACATCTTTATTCTTGAGCATGGCCGAAACATAAGCCAAGGCATCTGCGTGCCTGAGTTCCTTCCTGCGCAGATGTCGGAACTTGATTTTTGGTATTTGGGAAACCAACGTTTGTACCAAAGCCATGTATGCCATTAGTGTTTCGTCGTACATGTTGTATTCGTAGCCTATCTGTCGGATGATTAGCTGAGAGTCACTGGTCAACCGTACTTCTTGTATCCCCATCTCGATTATCAAGCGGAGGGCGTGGACCACTCCTTCGTATTCTATGATGTTATTTGTATGGCCTTAGAATTCCAATCTAAATGCGTGTACGACCCTATCCCATGTGGGTGTGGTGATAACGATGCCTAACCCCGCGCCCTCTCTATTTTTGGAGCCGTCTACGAAGACCTCCCATTGCCGTGGGTTCGCAGGCTCAAGAATATCGTTTGGTTCCTTTTGCATTTCAATCTCCGGGGCGCCCGCGGCTCTCCATCCCTGTATGCGCACTTTTTATTCGTTGTCTAGAGGTAGGTCTGCTAGGAAGTCCGCAAGTACTTGGGATTTCTGAGAGTGTTGAAGCTCATAGTGGATGCTGAATTGGTCGAGGTATGTGCTCCATTTTTCTATGCGTCCTACCTTTCCTGCCGCTTTGAGGATGGCTTCTAAGGGTGCTCGACATGGGATACGTATGTCATGCGTCAAGAAGTACGTTCTCAGCTTCACGGTGGACCATAGGATGGCTAAAATCAGTTGTTCGATTCTTGTGTAGTTTCTTTCCGCGGAGTTCAGGGTTTTGCTGACATAGTATATTGGTTGTTCCTCCTTTGTGTGGGTCTTGACAAGTATTGTGCTTACCGCATCATCGGTTGCTGCGATGTACAATGCCAAGACTTCGTCAAGGTCCGGTTTCTGAAAGGATAGGGATCTCTGCTAGGTATTATTTGATGCCTAGGAAGGCTTCTTCGCACTCTGCAGTCCATTCAAATTTTGTTCCCTTCTTCAATATGTTGAAAAAGAACTTGCACTTATCCGAGGATCTCGAGATGAATCTTACCAAAGCGGCTATGGATCCGTTGAGATTTTGTACTTCTTTTAGGTTCTTTGGGGATGGCATGTCTACTATGTCTCGGATTCTTGCAGGATCTACCTCAATGCCCCTTTTTGTCACCAGATATCCGAGGAATTTTCCAGATGTTACTCCGAAGGTGCACTTCTCCGGGTTTACCTTCATGTTGTTCCCCCTCATAGCTTCGAAGATGTCCCTCAGGTCTTTGTGATGGTTCTTCTTGAGTTTGCTTTTCACGAGCATATCATCAACGTATACTTCTAAGGTACCACCAATCCACGACTTGAAAACAGCATCGACCATCCTTTGGTATGTTTCTCCTGCGTTCCGGAGTCCGAAGGGCATCCTTACGTAGCAATAGAGGCCGTGGGGTGTGTAAAATGTTGTATGTTGCTGGTCCTCTTCTGCTAAAAATAGTTGATTGTACCCGGCGTATCCGTCCATGAATGATAGCTCTTCGTACCCTTCTACCGCGTCGACTAGTTGATCGATGCTGGGTAGTGGGTAGTTGTCCTTGGGGAATGCTTTGTTCAAGTTGGTGAAGTCGATACATATTCTGACCCCGCCATTCTTCTTTGGCACAATCACCATGTTAGAGATCCAAGTGGGATATTTGACTTCTTTTATGAAACCAGCCTCCAACAGCTTTCGCAGCTCCGTTTCCACTGCTTTGTGATACTCCGTGGCCACCTTTCGCACCTTCTGTCTTACCGGGGGTGTGCCAGGTTTAATGCGCAGCTCGTGTTGTACGATCTTTGGATCTATTCCGGGCATGTCAGATAGTTTCCACGCGAAGACGTCCGCGTACTCCTTAAGCAGTTTCACCAAAAAGGCTTCGCGTTCTTCATCCATCAGAGTTCCTATTTTGATCTTCTTTAGAATCTCATCTGTCCCGATGTTAACTTCCTTCACCGCCTCCAAGGATGTGAATGTGGGTTTTGGTTCCCCAAGGTGAGGAATTTTCTTTAATTTCTATTTGGAAGGCTCGTGTTGTTTGTTGGCAAGAGCGTCCTGGCTAGCAATTGATGTTGATGCTTCCGTGTTTCCTATGGAGTGCTCCTTGGATAAGCTTTTCCCTGAGATTTCTTCCAGGTATTCATCGATGGCTTTGTCTTTCGATATTGCTTTGTTTCGAGCCCTACGGGTTCTCCTTTTCTCGCCTTCTTCATTTTTGAGTTGCATGTTCATTGCCTGTCATTCCTTTGCAGAAGCTTGATCACCCTTGATCTCCATTACTCCTAGGGGGTAGGAAACCTAAGGCATTGATGGTAGGTAGCTGCGACTCCCTTAAGCTTGTGGACCCATCTCCGTCCAATAATGGCATTGTAGGGTGAAGGCGCGTCTACCACACTGAAACGAGCGTCAACTTTCATGGGGCCTGCATCCACCTGCAAAATAATATCTCCGAGAGGCTTCGTAGCCGTGCCATTGAACCCATGGATGGTGTGGTGCGAGGTCGAGAGTTGTTCATCATTAAGCTCCATGCGTTTGAAGGTATCGTAAAACAGGACATTTACGGAGCTCCCTCCATCTATGAGGATTTTCTTTATGTTGCATCCTGCAATTGGAAAGGTGAGGATCAGGGGATCATTGTGGTCTTCCATATCCTCCTCAATGTCCTCGATTTCGAAGGTTAGGGGTGCGTCCATCCATTCTTCGTGATTTTCCACTTCTTTCCCCTCTAAATTGTAAAGCTCACAATAGTCTTCAAATTGTTTCCTCAATATTTTCCCTATCTGCGCAGTTAGGGTTGGTTCTTTGCTTTCTGAGCAGGATATAGTATTCATTGTGCGGTTGCCTTCCGGTAATTGGACTTGTTTGCTGCGTTTGGTTCTATCTTCCGTTCCAGCCTTTTCGATATATTTCTTGAGATCCCCTGAATCTATCAGCTTTTGTATCACTATCTTGAGATTTTTGCACTTCTCTGTTGGGTGCCCGTTGAAGCAGTGGAAATCACAGTATTCTTTGGACTTCTCTGAAGCCGGTGGTTTCTTCCCCTTAGACCAGGGCCAGTCTAAGTTTTCGCGGTCCTTGATCTCCTTTAAGATGCGTGAGTAGCTGGTATTGAGCTTCGTGTAGACTTGATCTTTGAACCTTCTACCATTCCTTTTGGGGTCGTCTTTCAGATCCCTTTGTTAACCTCTTGATCCGATTGCTTGTTCCGCGGAATTGGTACGTGGAGGTCGTTGAGCCTGCGCTCTCGGGTTCTCCCGTTGAATTTCTTCCAACCTTGCATGTTTTTCGATGATTATCCTCAAATCTCCCTCTGTGGCGGGGATGATTCCGTGGATTTCGACAAACAATGGGCTCATCCTGTACAGACCCCACTTGTAATAGTTAATACTCACCACGGGATCCACATGTCCTATGGCTTGACATATCTTGTGCCACATATCCGTGTATTCTCGAATGGATTCCTTGTAGTTGATTGCAAGCGAGAAGAGCTTGTCCATTCCTGTGTTCACAACCTTGTTATACATGTAGGTGGCAAGAATTTTTCGATGAGCCGATCATACGAATCAATGGATCCTGGCTTGAGGTTATCAAACCAGGATAGTGCGGATCCTTTCAGGCTTGAAGGGAAATATCTGCACAGTATAGCTTCATCGTAGTCCCACCTGGCCATTACCCTGTTGTAATATCGTAGGTGGGCAGCGGGATCCGCGGACCTGTCGTAATATTCGAAGGATGGGACCGGACATTTCTGCGGAATAGTAGCCGTAGCCAACTGGTGCGCTAGGGGGGTAGTGCTAGCCTCCTTCATAACCTGTTCTAGTCTTCCACCTCCTTGCCTGGTCTTGATTTGGTTGATTTCTGCTAGCATTTCTGCACGAAGACTCTCCATTGCCAAATAATGCTCGTCTTGAATGGAATACTGCACCCTCTTCGTAGATCGGGCAATGTGGCCTCATCTTCATCGTAGTAGTCCGAAGTCTCCGGATGATAGTCTGGGTCAGACCTCCTGCTGTTACGCGCACCTCTTCGAGGTATTCTTCTTTGGTTACCTGCCGCATGGACGCTTTCGAGGATCGCCCTCCGGTCTCTATTCTGTATTGCAGAGTTAGCCTCGTCTTGCTGATTCCCTAGCTCCGCGTTTTGGAGGATCTTTTCTCTCAACTGCTGATTCTCTTGGGCTAGTAAGGCCACCGTGTCCGCGTATGTCTTCTGATTCCTTTTTAGCTCTTCTAGCTCCGCCGATATATGCGCAGACTGGTTTGACTCTTGACTTAGCGTTCTTGTCTGTAGTTGAGCTTGTCCGTCGGGAACTGCGGTATTGACTTCTTCCACCAGCTGCACAACCGGTTCGATCATCCCGTGGTATCCTGCTTGTAGTTGTGCATTTTGTCCATTAATCGGCGGCATCCCGTACGGAGGGTCCTGGATTACCGAGTCTACTGCTGCTTCTTGGGGCTCAATAGGTCTGGCTGTAGCCATCGCTTTGGAGACGGCCGCTTGAGAAGCTACCACAGTAGGTGTAGTAGCGTTTGCCGCCGCATCCTTCTGTACTTCCATTGCAATGATGCCCGCCTCTGAAAGTAATGCTCCTTCCGCTCCATTCTGCGTCTTGCCCCCGGCTATGAGTCTTTCGCCTGTCTGTTTGCTCCTTGTTATTATTGGCATAGTCCTAGGCACATCTTTTGAAGGTACCTTCGATTTCCCTACGTCCTTGTTCTTTTCCATTGCAATATTCTGCAGAGAGGGCACGGAGGTAAACCGAGACAAAAGATTCACGGGTTAGTTGTTAGTTCATGGCATCCACAAGCTAGATTTCTAGCGGCAAAGAGTGTATTCAAACTACTGGTCTTGTGAATAGTATGAAAAACATAGGTAGATGTACAGAATCAATTGAGATAACGGGGTCCAGGGGTTGTTATGAGGTTACCGGTAGAAAATAAGTATATATAAAAAAAAGTTAAAATATAGATTCGTCGGTTAGAGGTTATAAAACGCCCAGATATGTTGGTAGAAAATACATTGGTCACAAATATGTGCAAAAAATAGCCCAAAACACAGATCCACCAGTTAAAAAGTGGTAAGAGGCCCAGATCTGTGAGTAAAAAATACAAAGAATATAGATATGATGCGAAAAATGAGTTTAAAACGCAGATCTGTCTATGTTCTAAGTAAAGTTTTTAATGGAGAGGCTATAAAATCACAGGAAAAGATAATTCTTTTTACCGGGACAAGAGTCCCTGTTTCTAGCGCCAAATTGTGAACACGCAAATCACGTAGCCATCTCCGTGTCCACAACCAATCTTCGCATGTACAGAATGCATGCATTAAAGTACGAATATGGTATGATATGCTGGGATAGATGTTGATTCATTGATTCCAAACCCCGCGGGTTTGTCATGATCTCCTCAACAACCATAACGATAGATCTAAGAAATATATATGAATATAAAGGTAGACAAATGCGGAATGTAAATGAGACAAGGATTTATGTGGTTCATCTCTAAGGCCTACATCCAAAGGTATGAGGGGGGTTTCACTATGTGGTAAACGATTACAAAAATAGTCGAAAGACTTTTGTGATCTCTGGAACCCGAAGGTTCCCCTCATACTTACTTCTCACTGATCTCTCTTATTATCTCCCCTTAAAATTGCTCGACCCCCTCCCATGTAATAGGAAGGGTCATATATATAGCTAATCTATGTGGGTCCCTTGGAAAAGAGTTGTTGTAACCTTATCTTCTTGTGTTTTGTGCATAGTCCGCGGACCTCTCTGTCATCCCGAGGCTTCTATTATTCCTATGCTCATCACGCTGGCCTACCCTTGTTTTTGTCGTTGGTCAACCGACACGTGCCCTTCGCGCCAGGCGGTGTCAGTCCTTCCCTGTCGCGTCTGTGTCAGTTGGACTTTCCCTAGCCATTGATCATATCTTGCCTCGTGATGAGATAAAGTGTAGTAGGGAAGTTCTTTGGTGTTACGCGGGTATACCTTCCTTTGATGGTCCTTCATCTTCGATCGCTTATCTTGACAGATGGCGCACTATCAAGACCCGCGGATGTTCCCATGTGTCACCCACCTTTGTGACGTGGCTTCCATGTGGGGATGCTAGTACATGTGGAGAGGGAGGTAAATAAGTGTATCTACAGTCCCCTAGCCACATATCTAAGAAAGTGCTCACAATCTACATTGTCAACAATGAAAAAAAAAATTAGGTTGATAACCTCTTATGGACTCCTCAGTCCTCACCCTAATGAGGAATTCTCCACCAAGTTTTGTATGAACTCTCTCAGAGCCCAGAGACCTTATAGCTCCGGTACTTAATGATAATTTTCCTTGGAAACAATTCTGGAAAGTTAAACTCCAACTCTTTGTGGAGCATGCGCAAAAAGGCATTGCTATCATGGATCATATGGGCAGAATTCTTCAGATGTGAACAAAGATTGTGTATGGAATGCTACATTGTGAAGGTTGGTTTCTTTGGCTCAATCATGGGATATAATTTTTTGCCTGAAAGCTCTATGATGGATGAAATCTATTCCATGGATAAATCTATTCTATACTACAAGTATCAAGTAGGTTATATTCGCAGATGAGAAATGAATAATGTTTCGTTACTTTTATGGTTTAGACTTTAGAGTGTACTAATGATCAAAACACGACACGTTCTCTATTCCTTTAATATAAAAAGTAAATATCATAGCTTTTTCCATGATTTATATGGGCTGATACCAGCTCTACTATGGGCTAATACCAGTCCATATAGGACAAAAATATCCAGGCGATCCTGATCATTGGATTGGTGGACTGGTATCAGCCCCTATTAGAGCTGGTATCAACCCATATAAATCATGGCTTTTTCGACTTGTCGATTCATTAAGACCTTCGTCAAATAAACCCGTTGTTACATAGATCAACACGTGCTATATCTCTTGTACATGGATAAAAATAAAATTAATCATGTACATAGAGTTGGAGTATATAGGAAAATAATAAGATCACAATGTTCCTTTCTATCTCACTATTTTAAGGGCCGCCCAGCTTTTTTTTTTTTTTTTTTTTTTTTTTTTTTTTTTATAAAGGCAATCCTCAATACATAGGAATAACATTGTCTGTTGGTCCATATCTGGAACTGCCATTGATCATCACATATTCATTTCCGACTCGGGTATTTAAATAAGTTAAAATTGCCCACAGGCTGTGATCAACCCAATTGTGTGCGATCATGTACTTGTTACAAAAAAAGTCAGTTTTGCATTCCAAATGACATGTTCTGTCTTTACTAGAGTAAAATCATTGGCTATGAAGTTAATATCAAATTTTTTTGTTATTGCCAAATTCTTCACTAATCACACATCTTTGTTTGCGAGCTTTTGCATACATTCCTATCAGCAGCAACAAGGTTGGTTCTGAATCACTTGTGAACGAGATTTTGTGGCCGCTCCACTGTTCTGCTCCCACTTTTTCTAAGTCATCCCTGGTGATGCAGTTGGTATGGAAACCTCTAGCTTCTCTAACTGTACCTGTATGATCACATAGAGTCAGGATTACACCAGTTTGAGCTGTATTTTCTTGCCTATGCATAGAAATATTTATTCTGAGTGTCATCACTCTCTTTGCATTCAAAGTATTATTCTGTTGGTTCCAGTTTCTCAAACCCAGCTAGTCACTACAAGTTTACATAGGATTAGAGCTGGCAAACAAGCCAAAACCCGCGGGTTTACCCGGTCCGGCCCATAAAAAACCCGCACCCGGCTCGGCTGGTGTCTAAACAAGTCGGGTTAGGGTTGGATAAATGTTGGCTTGTTGGAAAACGGTCTAACCCGTCCCAGCCCGTAAAACCGCGGGTACAACCCGTAAACAGTAGTTACATTTTCCCACGCGTGTCCCCTCTGGGCCTTACCCTTATTCCAACTGGCAAACATATATTACCGAAAAAAAAACCTAGCGTCCACCACTTTTTGCTCTTTTATCGTCTTCCTCTTTCTTCTTCTCCTCCCCTGCTCTTCGTCCATGACGATTCTATGAAAGATTCTATGAAATGGAATCATTATTTGAGATCAAGAGAAGCAGGAAAAGATTAAAAAAGAAATTAAAAATGGTTGTGTGACTCAAGGAGGTGATTTAGAGACGCAAAGAAAAAGGTAACTCATGTGTAATTTAGGGTTCTTTGAATTCATAACTAATTACTGTAAAATTGATCATGAATTGAGGAGTTAAAGTATGGGTTTAGCCAATTTGAATATTTGGATAGATGTTTGAGTTGATAATTTGAACAAGGAAGATGGGGTTCTGAAATTAAGGTTTGTGAGATATGATTGAGTTAGGGCTTGATCTGGTTTGAGGTGTAGATGAAACAGAAGCTGCTGAAGAGGTGGAAATGGATCTGAAATTGAAGGAGGGGGAAATCAGTTCAATTAATTGAAAAAAGGAAAGATCGGACGAATGTGGTTGATGTTAATGGCAAGGACTGCTGATATCTAGTTCAGTGGTTCGAATGGAAGATTTCAAGTAGCCTCATCCAGACAGCTTTAGTCAACCAAGATGGCTTTGATGTTGTTAATGGAGGAAATAGGTGAAGCAACGGTGGGTAATTTCTATTTGCAGAAACAACAGTTGAAATTGGGGATTTCTGGTTTTGGGTTTGGTCTAAAATGATGTTGATTGTGTTCAGTTCGGTTTCTTGATGCTGTTTGAGAAAGTGTAGACTTAGATGCATGTTAGGACGCTTGTGAAGATGCAGATACAGATGCAGCTTTTGATTTTTGTGTTGAATGGATACCTGATTGAATTTTTTGTTGAAATTGAATGGATTCTAGTTTGATTTTGTGTTGAATGAATCCCTGATTGAATTTTTTGTTGAAATTGAATGGATCCTGGTTTGATTT
Source organism: Papaver bracteatum (assembly GCA_023529315.1). Lineage (NCBI taxonomy): Eukaryota > Viridiplantae > Streptophyta > Magnoliopsida > Ranunculales > Papaveraceae > Papaver > Papaver bracteatum. The sequence goes on along the minus strand of JAJJWX010003277.1, from coordinate 105,721 downwards.
TTGTGTTGAATTGAGATTGAAGATTAAAGCTTAAACTGCTGGATGTGCTTAATTAACTTAATTAAGTTTTAATTTTAGCATTAATTAAACAAGACGAGTTAACCCGTGAACCCGCAAGTTTAACCCGTTACGGGTGCGGGTTGAAGAAATGACCACCCGTGAATAATTTGGACCCGCGGATTTTGACCCGTGTTAACCCGAACCCGTGGAACCTGTAACGGGCCATCCCGGCCCGCCCGTTTTCCAGCTCTACATAGGATGCATTCAATCTTGAGCAAACCTGCTATACATCACGAGATTGCCTTCGTACATTTTGATATATACAAGTATCAATGGATCATAGACATATCTCCCCGTATGGATATGAATATGAATGTACAGTTGCAGATATGGTTGCTTTCAAAAGAAAAGATCCAATCATTTACACTAGGGGAAAAAAAGAAGGTTGGCCACACATCCCATGATTCAAGCCCATAGTGCCTTTCTAGGCCTAAGTTTTTTCTATATAAAAAAGAAAAAAGAAAAAAAAACTATGCAACGCCTGAAAATAGCGGATATAACAGTGCATTAAAGTCCTTTTGGAGTTTGGATTTTCACAATTTTTGAAAAACGCATGATTGGGGATACTTAAACTAATAGGGGATATAAATTACTTCCCACAACCAATAGTGTCTGCTAAGGGGTGTTTATTTAGGGGAAAAATATTAAAATACCCTTTGGTTAATTAAAAATATTATAAAAAGACTATACTACCCTTCCCACAAAATAAAAATCTTAAAACTTAAAATCAAATTCATATCCCCATTTCTTCCATTTGTGTCGGCACACTCGTAGGTTAGTGTTTCGAATTTATTTTTTCTTCGTCGTCTTCATTGTTAACGCCAACGTTCTTCATCTTCGGTTCAAAAATTTCTTCGTCGACTACCCGAATCTATCTATAACCATGCCTCCATGAAGGAATCCAAATCCAAAATCAAAATCAAAATCAATTGCTCAACAAATACAAGAAGAAAGGATCAATCGAATTGCTCAAGAAGAAGAAGGAGAAGAAGAAGAAGAGGATTCAGACCATCAAACTCTTGAAAAAATGACTTCTATGAGAAGGTAAGAGATTCTGAACTGTTATATGAGTGTTTGCATCGATTTAAGGCATTGTGTTTAGGTTAGAATCGCGAACCCTAACTCAAACAATTGAGTTATAGTCAATGTCGACATTGAAATTAGTATGAATACAATGACGGTACCGAGTCACGACATTGTATTTCGTATGAGTACCATGCCGGTAACCAGTTTCAGCATTGAATTCAGTATGAATACTATGCCGGCTACAAAACTTAAATCACCTGAAACTGAATGTTTTGTCCCAACATTGCAATTAGGATGAATACTATGCCGGTAATCTTTTACGACATTGTTTTAAAAAAATTCGACCATGCCGGCAGTTCTCTTTTAATATACAGTAAAACCTCAGAAATTTGTTAACAATACCGTTAGTAAAATTAAGATGAATACTATGTCTGTACTTGATTACGACATTATTTTAAATTCTTACTTCTGTGTCGGCAGTGCTCTTTTGGTATCCAGGAACAGCCTAGGAATTACCTAAGACTACCGGAATTGCCGACATTTATTCGACAATGCAGACATCGTGTCCCGACATAGTTTATTTGTTAAGTTACCATGCTGTTTTTTGGTCTCGGCATGGTCAATATTTCGTGAGCCAATGCCGGTATTGATGATTCTATGTCGTTATTCAGTATTTTCATGCCGACATCAAATATGATTGTGAGTTGTTTTATATTTATTTCGTGTTTCTTTTGATATAGAGCTAAGAAAACAAAATCTAAAGATACTGGCATTACGAAAAGAAAGAAAAATGATCTTGGTACTCCCGAGTCTCTGCCTCCTCGAAGGAAAGAACTTGGTCGCAACAAGCGTTTGGGGGCATCTACAAGAGGGAAAAAATGGGAGAGTGGTGGTGACCGTAGAAAACTCGTAATCTGTGAACTTACTGGAACGATTGAACAACATGAGCAAGATGAAGAGGAAGATAATGAGGTAGATCAAAGTCAATTAGCAACCCAAAGCGAAGTTTTAGAGGAAGATGGTGGGCCAAGTCAAAAACCGACACAAGGCAAAGGAAAAGTTAAAGTTAAAGGTTCACACCTTCCTCATACTGATGACATGATACCTGACCTTGATCGTGGTAGAATTTGGGTGAAGCTCCGGAACCGAAAATGTTATTTGGCTACAAGGACACGTGGGATCGTACTATCTATCAAACCTATGTAAGAATTCTTATCTTGTGCATATGTATTATTGTGTATTTATGTAAAATCTTTTAATCATATTATCTCCTAATTATAGGATCATAAGAAGGTTGTACGTGTTTGCCGAAACCAAGCCGCGTCTCATTGGGATTTGACTACGAAATGTGAAGAGGTCCAAACATTAGTAAGGGAGTATGGGCTATATGGTTTGGTTGAAAATTATTTGAAGTGTGATTATGTGACAGTCAATTGCTTCGTCGAAAGGTATCATGGTAAAACTGATACCATGCACTTCCCGTTTGGGGAGATGATCTTGATCCCTGATGATGCTCAGAATATTAAAGGCTTGAATGTTATCGGAAAATCAATTGCAGAAGGAGATAAGTGTCCAGACCTAGAATGGTCGAAGTTGCACGCTTTGACTAACAAGTTGTTGGGTTGGGACTACAAAACTTCTGTGGAAAGCTTCTATGTATCTAAGAGTAGTAGGACAAAGACCATCAAGCTGAAGTTTCTAAAGGAGAAGTTTGAAAACACGGAGGCAAGAAGTTTGAAGGATAGATGGGACCCCGCACAAATTCGTTATACAGCCGTTGCATACCTGTTATTCATCTTGGGAACTAAGGTATTCCATGACGCTAGTGGCAACAGGGTTAGTGCAAACCACCTTCAATACTTGGATCCGTTGGAAGATATCTTTACCTATTCTTGGGGCACCGTGGTAATGGCACATTTGATGGCGGAAATGAGAAGGGCCTCTAAGGCTATTACAAACCAATTTGTCGGGAATTTCACTTTACTACAGGTAATTTTTTTTTTAAACTTATGTTCTTATGTATATTGTTCACATGTACCCTTATTATGAACTTAGAAACAAAATTTAATTCTTCTTATATGTATCATTCCACATTGGTATAGGTGTGGGCTTATGAACACTTCCCAACATTGTTCACGAACTACAAATTCTTGAAGATCAAAAACCTTTCTGAACCCAAGGCGCATAGAGCTAAGAGATACGAATTCAATAATATTTCAAAGCCCGGTAACAATCGTCGATTGATAGATATGAGATTGGGTTTAGACGCTATGACTACCAAAGAGGTTGTGTTTGACCCTTACAAGGAGGCTAGAGAGAACCACCAAATTTTGAGGTATAATAACGTTGCATTTTACAATGGACCGTTGTTCCACCCAAAGGGATACGTTATGTCTGATCCCTGACGTGTCATGCAACAACTTGGATATAAGCAATTACCTCGTTTTGGGACAGCCTCTCGTAAAAGGTACGAAGTTGACCGTTCTCTGAGCTATTCAACTTCCTTAAAGTTGAAGGTAGAGTATGACCTAATTCCAGAACTAACACATTGGAGGAATATGGAACCACGTCATTTGGTAGATATTAGTAACTGAGAGCTTGCGAAAAACGGTGATGAATCCCACCCCGACTATATGTTTTATTACCTGGAAGAGTCACATCCTTTCGTCGAGCGCCCGGACGACGTCCAAGTTCCACCCCAGAAAACCCATCCCGTTCCAACTCCTACAAAGGCACCACCTATAATGGCCGAACTTCAGAAGACCGTTGGATTGCAAGTAAGTATTGTTAATTGCTTAGTCAATTAATGTATAGATAATCTTATATTAGCATATATATACTAATTATGTGTTGGATATAAGAAACTAGCGATGTCGGCTTGACAAGTTGAAGAAGATGTTTGGTTGCAAGAACGAGAAAGGAGAGGTGATATCCCCTGAAGAAATGAAGGAAGTTGAGGAAAATCTTGATAAAATGGAAGACCCTAATGCAAAAGCTTTGTTCGGGGAAACGAGGAATTTCATTTGAAATCAACGCCGGAAACAGAGTTGACAACATGGTCGTTATATGGTTTCACGCCGGCACAAAGTACCGGCGTGGTCGATAATTAATCAACCATGTCGGTATTTAGCTTTGGAAGACACTGCTTCATGTATATTTTTTAAGCGGTACCAGCATGGTAACGTTAGGATTGAACCATGCCGGTAGCATATTCCGTAGAATATTTTGTGGTAGGTAAAAAGTAACTTTTGTACCAGCATGGTTGTTTTGGTTGAATACAATGCCGGCTTTCTTTTCAAAATGGGGGATATTGTTGGCCGGCATGAACGTAGTATGAATACAAAGCCGGGAATGTTGCTGCTGGTATTGTATTCATATTACGTCCATGCCAGCACCGAGCTATTTCAGTTGCAAGAATGGTGGATTCAAAGGAAAAAAATCAATTTTTCAAAACATTGGGACCTTTACCTGAGTATTGGGAGTGCTTGTATGTTGAACTAGTTTACTCTCTTGGTTTGGTTCTTCACGAAACAATTCATGCTCATAAAAATCATAATCCAAGGGTGTTGGTTCCACAAATACTTTCCATTGTGAGTTGTTGTCATTAGCAGAAGATTCAAGATATGCTCCTTATTGTAGTTGAGCTAAAGATTCAGCAACAATTCTCTCTTCATAATCATCCTCCATTTTCACCAAAAAAAAAATTTCTCTTAATTTTTTGCCTCCTTCTACACTCACCTCACCCACCCACCCAAATACAAATAAATATACACACTAATCATTTAATAAATACTTCCTAATTATAATTAAACATTAAACCTGATTAGTGAGAGGTAGATTAGGAATTAGGTAAAATACATAGATAATGGGTGACCCTGATTTGATATTTAAATCCAAGTTTTGTCTTTTTCCTCTATCCCCCAATTAGTTTAAGTATCCCTTAATCGCGTATTCTTTTTGAACCCCACCGGTAAATTTTGGAATTGGATGAGATTCTTTCTGATCCGGAAAAGCAAGGTTGCTAACAGGAGTTATCGATTTATCGGGGGTTTACCAAATTCTATATAAGACAAAATATTTCATATCCTTAAAGTGCTATATGGCCAAAAATTGGTACCCCTATATATTAGCATCCATGAGGCAAAGCATTTATACTGGTCGAGGCATATTATCAAGGGGGTCGGGTCTCATGGAAGTTAAAAATGTCATACCATCCATGCATTTTTCAACGCTTGGATCCCCAATGCAGCTCAGCCCTTATGTAAGTATTAGGAAGCCTAATACGTCAGTAGTTAAGTTCATTGTTAACAATTCTAAGAAACTGGAGATTTGATATTAATATTTACTGTTGAAACTGCTCAAGAAATCCTGACACTTTCCCACAGTTGGAGAGGATAGACTCGTCTGGTCTCACTCTAAAGATGGTGACTTCTTTGTTTAGTCCATCCATAAAATCTTGGAAGGAGAGAGGTATAAACGACATAACCTTCAATCTGCTCATAATGTCTACATATTCCCTGTAAATCTCTTTTTCTTTCTAAAATCCGGCTTTTCATCTGGAATTACCTGGATGATATCCTAACCAACAATAACAATATCTCTCACTATACCAACATTCAGATGCATGTTGTAGTGTGTGTAATCAAAATGCTACTCAGACAACTAGGAATTTTTTTTATAAGCAAAGGCCTGGAAACAGGCTAAAGGTCAGCTGCAACTGCTGGAGCTAGCCAAGCAGGAGGCATAGACCATAACATAGAAGTTTTTTTTTGTTTTGCCCATAGAGCTAACTCATGGGCAATAAAGTTATAATTTTTAGGTTGAAAAGTAAAAATACAAGCAATTAAACTAGAAGCAAAGTGTTGAATATCTTTAAAAAACACATCTGTCCTGGAATCACCATCAAAGATACCTAAGGAGAATTGTTCCACAAAATTTTTTGCATCACTTTCAATAATGATATGAGTAATCTTCTGTTCCACAACTTTCTTGAGTACTCCCTAGATAGCTCTAGCTTCAGCTGACAAGACTTCAAAGATCAAGGCATCACAGATGAAAGCTTTACTAGTGTGATCTATCATCACATAACCTACACCATTATCTCCAGAGATGTCATCAAAGGATCCATCAGTGTTACATTTGATCAATCCAACCATTGTGGGAATCCATTTGTGATTCAGGCCAACAAGACTAGAAAGAGTGGTTACAACAGAATTCTTCCTAGTAAGAAGCATAGCTTTAGCTCTTTCTAAGACAGACTCATGAGTTTCAGATAAGTTTTGGGAAACCAATTTATTTCTACTAGTCCAGATATACCATAGAATAGCAACAAAGAGTTGTTGATCCTCGTCAGGAAATCTAGAGTTTTTGTCCAGAAAACAAGCCACTGCTGAAGAAAAAAAATTTAGTAAAGAAAGCAGTATTTATACAAAACTTAGACAGAAACCAAACTTTTGAGGAAAAAGGACACAGGACCAAAGCATGCATAATAGTTTCAAGAGGATCCTTACACCTGGTACAATCAACAGAATGCATAAGCATTCTGGTATGGAGAACAGTTCTAGCTGGTAAGGCATTTTTAACAGCTTTCCAAAAAAAAAGTTGAATTCTGTAAGGAATTCTAATTTTCTAGATATGTAACCAAAGAGTCTTATATGGAGAGGGGTAAGAGCCTCTGAGTCCCAAATAAGCAGATTTAAAAGAAAATTTCCCATTCTTCGAGAGGTCCCAAGCCCTCCTATCAAGAGTGCAAAGCTGGCTTAAGGGAATTGTGATAATCTTCTTAATAGAAGCATCATCAAAATGAGTAGTGAGTCTAGAAACAATCCAAGTTCTAGTAGTATTATCAATAAAATAATCAATTGTTAAGTTGGGATTTAGAGGAGTACAAGGGTTAGGAGTAGCAGACCCTAAACTTGGTATCCATTTATCACACCAAGGGTTGATAAATTTACCATCTCCTATAATCCAGGACACAAAGGGTTTGATCAACTCTTTTATAACATGAAGAAATTTCCAAGTCCAAGAACAATTGGGAGGACACTTGGCATTAAGAAAATCAGTCCTAGAAAAATACTTAACTTTTAAAAAATTTGCTAACATACGGTTAGGATTTTCAATGATTTTCCAGGCATTTCTAGATAGCATAGCCAGGTTATTTAACTCAGCTTTTCTAAATCCCAGACCACCTTTATATTTAGGGGAGCAAAGAGTTTCCCACCCCAAAAGATGAAGCTTTTTATCTTTTGGATCTAAGGATTCTCCCCACCAAAACTTGGATAGATGGGAATCCATCTGTCTACAATGGTGCTTAGGGATTAGAAAGGCTCCCATTTGATAGAGGAGGATAGCCTGGAAAATGTGTTTTACCAGAGTATTTCTAGCAGCCTTAGATAGAAGTTTATGAAGAAAAACAGTTATTCTTGCATCCACAGCTTATAAAATGCTCATATGGGTTTGAATTTTAGAAGATTGAAAAACAGTGGGGGTACCCAGGTATTTCTCCCCCAAAATACCTGCTTTGGATATCCAAAATATTGGCTAAAATGGTTTTCCTATGTCCAGGGATTTTTCTACTAAAAAGAATACCAGACTTTTCAAAATTTATTTCCTAACTAGAAGCAAGACAATACTTTTGAAGATAACTTTTTATAACATTGAAATTTTCAATAGTAGCAGAAGAAAATAGAAGAGAGTCATCAGCAAAAAGGAGGTGGGTCATCTCAGGGGAATTTTTACAAATCTTTATACCTCTAAGAGAACCATTTTTTTGGAGACTATCTATATAAGAAGATAGAGCCTCAGCACAGATAATGTAAATGTAAGGGGATAAAGGATCCCCTTGCCTTAGACCTCTCCCAGGTTGAAAAAAACCAGTAGGACTACCATTAAGAAGAACATAATAAGAGACCGTAGACACATACTGATTTATGAGTTTAATCCAGTTTTCAGCTAAACCCATTTTCCTCAGGACTTTTTCTAGAAAACCCCATTCCAATTTATCATAGGCCTTAGACATATCAAGTTTAATAGCAGCAGTGCCCTCAACTTTGTCATTATGATTGACCGAATATATGGCTTCATTGGCAAGAAGAATATTATCAGAAATACTCCACTTTGGTATGAAGGCACTTTGATTTTGGGATATAATGTTATTTATAAAGGGTTTGAGTCTATTAGCAAGAGTTTTGGAGAGAATTTTATAAATGAAGTTACATAAACCAATGGGTCTGTATTGGTTGGCCAGCTCAGCCAAGGGGACTTTGGGGATAAGAGCTACAGTAGAACCTCTGTATATTAATACTCTTGAGCACACATAAAATTATTAATATATGGAGGTTGATAAATATAAGATTTTACAAATCGGGACTATGATTTGTATCAATATATAGAGGTTATTAATATATGGATGTTCTACTGTATGTTGGTATGGTTGAAAACTTTAAGAGTATGACCAGTTCTAAAGCAAGTTTGGGTCATATCCACCACAGCTTCACCCACTATATCCCAGTGTTTTTGGTAGAAAAGACCAGTAAAACCATCTGGTCCTGGAGCTTTTTTACCTCCCATTTGAAAAACAACATTTTTGATTTCCTCAGCAGTGAGGGGGATATTCAGAAAATCATTATCCTCAGCAGTAAACTTAACAGGGAGATCATTTAGAATTTCTTCCTGAAATTGTTGGGGCTGAGAGGAATAAAGATTTTTGAAATAATCTAAAAAGGAGTTCCCAATACTATCTCTATCAGTTAGAATAGCATTGGTAGAATCCTTGATCCATCTAGCAGCATTCCTCTTTCTTCTAAAAAGAGTAACTCTATGAAAATAAGGTGTATTTATATCACCCTCAATGAGCCAGACTTCTCTAGACTTATGTTTCCAGTAGAGTTCCTCTAGGGTATAGAGATACTATAATCTAGCTTTAAGTCTAGAAGTAAAGGTGGTATCAGTGGGATTAGATATCTGTAAATTTAATAAGTCTTTTCTAGTGGTAGATATATCAGTTTGAATATTACCAAAAGAAGATTTGTTTCAATCTCTAAGACACTTCTTAGTATTAAGAAGTTTAGCTTTTAGTTTATAGGCAGGATAGCCTATGACATTGACAGACCAAGAGTTAGAAATGATATCTTTACAGGTAGGATCCTCTATACACATATACATAGAATGAAAGGGCATAGGCATACTATTTTCCTCATAGTTAAAACCTATATGCATAGGACAATGATCAGAAGAATCCCTTGGGATATTGTTAATATAGAATTTAGGACAAATCTCCTCAGCCATTTGGTTAAGAAAACATCTATCTAGTCTTTCAAGAATTAGATCAGGACCTTGTTGCATATTAAACCAAGTGAATCTTGGGCCAGAAAACCCAGGATCATGCAAACTGTGAGTAGAGCAAAAAATTTTAAAAAATAAAAAATCAGAATCATTCACTTCTAGACCACCATTCTTATCTTCAGTTCCTATGAGAGTGTTAAAATCACCAATAACAAAAACTGGCTCACCAATGGGAGAAATAGTCTGCTGACATTGTTGTTCCCAAAAATAAGCTCTAAGAGAACTATCAGGTTCACCATATACAAAAAGAATGTGGCAGGTTTTAGAATAAATGATGTCGGTTGAATTCACATAGATGCCCCTTAAGCTAGAAGATATAACATTCAAATGAATTTCTTTTTTCCAATCCAGCACCAGACCACCACTTCTACCAATACTAGGGAAATTGAAGGTACAAGGAAAGCCCATGTTTTTAAGTTTCATAGCAGCCATATCTTTACCCATTTTGGCCTCAGAGAGGAAAATAATGTCAGGATTGACATTTTTACATAGCATGCTAAGCTCTTTATTAGCATATTTGTTTTTCCAAAACCTCTAAGGTTCCAAGCTATAAGATTTATGTTGTTGACATGGAATTGGTTCAAGATAGGGTTAGAATTATCAAGAATAGGGTGATTAGGAATAAAATTTACCTGAGGAGGTGAGCCGGAACCATTGGCAAGGGAAGAATTGGATTCATCACCACTCTGAGTTGAAATTTGGGAAGAAATCAGATTAGGATTAGCAGCATTGAGAAGGGAATTATTGCAGATTCCATTGCTTACTGGGGAGGTATCAGCAGGAACAGTAAACTTACCATAAGAGTTTATCATGTCTTGGGTATTGAGGGAGCAATTGGACAAGTTTATATCAGATAATTCACCCAAATTGGTGATTGGAGAACATAGTTGAGCGTAATCCGGTTCATTGGAGTTTTGATCTTCAGGGATAGTATCAAGGCTAGAAACATTAGAATTAGCTCTGGTACGATTCCTTAGATCAGACCTTGGATTGATCTTCCTTTTGATATTAGATATGACATCTTTTTCAGCAGAATTAACAGCTCTTCTAGTGACAATAGGGCTGATATTTGGTAAAGCGGCGTTTTTGAATCTTCTTGATGAATTGGTAGTTCGAATCGGTCCACTAGGTGTTGAATCAGAACCAATAACTGAGGAAGCCACAGTAAAATTTTGTGTGGTAACTTGCTTACCGATTAGTGGCAAGCCATTTTCCACTTGTGTTGTGTGCTTTTGCATAGGGCCAACATCAAAAATCTTCAATGCAGTAGATCGATTAACAAAGGGACCCATCTGAAAGGTGTTGGATAAAAAAAAAATTGCAGTATTCTCCAATCTTGGCCACTATATTTTTGCCTATGGAGCCTACTTCGATTGTTGAACTCATAGGAGTATCTTGTATATCCTCATGATTTAGCATGTTGATCTCAGAAGTACCGGCAGATGAAGTACCGACTTCCTTGACCGGAGATGGCATCATAAGCTTTGAAACACTTGGGAGATTGTAGTTGTTGCGGCTGGGATTCATTTCTTTGATTTTCTTCTGTTTAAGCTTCCAAGCAGGGCAGTTTTGATCCTTCTGATCAAGGATACTTCAATAGGTACATAAATATCTTGGAACTATGATATGTATACATTCAATAAGAAAAGGTTCATTTCTTCCATTAGTAAAAAGAGGGATGCATGTTGGTAGAGCTTTCATGACTTGAATTATGATACAGACTTTAACATTCTTCTTGTGTGGGTGCTTGCCAAATGGGTTTTGAGCTTCAATGAATTTACCCATATCCATAGTAAGGAGCTTCAGATCCTCAAACTCTATGGATTCATTTGGTATATTACACAATATGAACCAAAAATCTCTTCATCAAAAGTGAGTTGTTGATTTGGATGCCAGCCTTCAACTGGCACTACTTTTAGTACTGATAAATAGCCACAGACAAACCAAGGTTTCTGAGAATTGATTCTGTTAAAGTCCTCCTCAGAGAGGAAGCGAATGAGAACTTTATTTTTTTGACCATTGAAAGTGGTAACATAAGGGTTTTGGGCCAAAGGCCAATAATTGCAAATATAATATCTGATAGAAGTAGTAGGAATAAGGGTTTCACTGCAGATATAACCAGCCATAAACCATTTCCAGTTAGTGTCAGCTTCTGCTAGAATAACTTTCTTATTAATGAAAACAGGTTTAGTGAGGGAGGTAGGAAGGTTTAACTTATCAGACATTTGAGTAGAAAGAGCTTGAATATCAAGATTAAGATTATGAGATTTCTCTGAAGAAGATGGGTTTTCCATAGTGAAAGTAATGAGAATATATATTTCAAATATTTGAGTAAACTTAGGATTCCCAGTAACTATTATAAAATAGATAGATAATGAGAAAAAATTCTGCTGAATATTGTGTTGATATATGGAGCAGGCAGTGTAAAGGATAGATGTGTTGGAAATGTTTGTATCTTTTTGAATTTGAACCTTAAAAATGGAATGAGAATAATGTTGACTAATGTTTGAGCAGATTTCAGGATGTTTTTGATGTAAGATTATATGAGAAAAGTTGTACTTTGTACTTTGGGTGAGAGGCTTAACGTATGGTAGGTCGCTCTCAGTAACAGACTTTTGAGTTAGTCTTTGCTTCAAGTTTTTCACGTGAGTATTATAACAAAGAGAACCACAATAGAGTATAATTAGTGGTGATATATTGGTTACTTTGGGACAGAATATAATAGAGATGGATGATTGAGGATCGGGTTATTGAATATTTATTATGTTTGTCATTTTTTATGATGACGTTGGGGTGATGATGTAAACTTCCAAGAGTAATAATGGTTGAAAAAAAAAGGGAAAATTTCCTTTATGAAATGGTGAAGGGATGGGACTATTGTTTTATTTGCTGGGTAGTTGTTTCTGGTAGGTGGACTAGGACCATTCCTGGCTAATATGCCCTAGACTGTAGCGGTGCCTCCCAACTGATGCTGCCATTTCGCAATCTGCATGCAACATAAAATGTTTATTAGACCCCAAAGATAAAATGCATAGATTGGTAACCTACCAAATAATCTCTTAATAGCAATTCTGTAGAGTGTAGCGATTATGATGATGTTTAGGTGTTGAAAATAGGTATTGGCAGTGTAATTATGGTTTAAAATGGTAAAATAAGACGCATGGCTTTGAAGAGGCATGGAAAACAAAGAGACATGACGCTTAACCAAGCGTCTTAAATGGTATTGAATAGGTTTGTTGATGGCTTTAAAAGGAGGTTTATGGGAGTAATTAGCAAAAACCAAGTAAAATTTCGTATCATTTTCACCAGAATAGGAAAAGTTTAGAGTGAACATAACCAAATTAAGGAATGGCCGGAGAAACTTCATTGAGTGGTGGGAAGGGGGTAATTCCATCAAGTTCCTCACAAACCTCCGATGTTGCATCTCCAGAATCTCCAGAATCTCCAGAATATGAATAAGCCAAATCTCTTCTGAAATATTTGGGTTTAGAGGAATTGCAGAAATTGTAGGGAGTTGTTCTCTCTGAGATTGAGAGGAATTTTCAATTGCAAGAGCGTCAAAGGGAAGAAAAGCAAGCAGCACAGAAGAGAGAGCATGAAGCAAGGAGGCAAGAAAAGGTTTATGAAGCATGGTTGCCAAAATATTATGAGAGACGGGAGAGGAAAGACGAGAGAGATGCGAGAAAAGCAAGACGAGAGAGATGCGAGAAAAGCCAAAGCACCCCACTATGGAAGCATGACGGAAGAAGATACTGATGCATCAGATGGTGAAGATGATTATGGGATGGAGGCCAGTAACATGGAATCAGATGGAGATGGTGAAGGATTTGAAGGATAGGGGATGGAGAACTTGTTTATGATAAGGAACATTTGCAGAGTCGCTTTGCATATGAACTAGACAACCCAAAAATCTTCTCACGCACCATGAACGAGGGTGAGCCAATACGCTTAAGTGTAAGTGTGATGGATTATTATGGTGATAGTGATCAGAATGGTGATACCGATTCCAGTAGAACTTCTCCAACTTCATCTGACAGCGAGGATAGTGAGTGGGGAGGGGGGGGGGGGAGGACATGATGATTTGTGGTGAGAGCCACTAAGTTACCAGATGAGGCCGAATCTTTAGGATGGGTATAAAGCCTGAAGATGGTTAACAAATGTTTTATGAAAAGGTTTTTCTGGTGATTTTCTTGTCTTCCAAACTTCTTGAATCTGCTACTGTTGAATATGGTACGTTTTTTTCTTGGTTTTTCAGAAGAACGGTTGGCTTTGTTTGAAGTTATTTTGGATGTAGAAAAGGTTATTGGTTTTTGCGGTTTGTTCAGAAATTTGAAAGTATTTGGGAAATTTGTGTAATAGGTGAATTTTGGAACAATGTTCTTTGGGGATGGGTTGATATGTTTAGTAATTGTAATGTTGGTATTATGATAAGTAGTAGTAAAGGTTTGAATGTGATAGTGAGACAAGGTGTTAAAGCTATTATTGTAAGGGGTTATGAACTGATTGTTTTTACTTTCCGAAGTATCAGAATATAATTTGTGTTTAATTTCTGTAGAGCTAGTACTCTGTCTGTGAACTTTGATGGAAGAGAAATTGATTAGAGAATGCAAGAAACCGTAATTAAGACAACTGCAGATAGTAGTAATTAGGTGAATAGCAAATTTCTGAAATAATTCAGTAAACATTCAAAATGGTACAAAGCCAAGAAAAGGAACTGAGTTGGCCTTCGATTTGCAGAGCTTGGTTGACTGGCTGTCCAATAGTTACTTAACTAGGCATGTTATTTTGTTCTACCTTATGCTAGAGTAGATTAACTTTTATTCCATTTTGCAACTCTGCCCTGACATATTTTGGTTTTGACATCATAACTTGAAACCGGATACAAAATGGTTTTGCAATAACCAATACCCCCGAAGAAAAAAGCCAAATTTTCACCACTGCTTGGTGTATATGGAGATATCAATGCTTTAAAATATTCTTAGATAAATCAACACAATCACTTATGACATGAAGCTGATTGTTTCTATTGATCAACCTTTAACAGTAAATTATGCACAACAACCTAACATACAAGTTGAATCATCAGTAGAAGCAACTAATGACTTATATGTTGATTGGTTAGTATTGCAATGTGATGCCTCTTTTAATGAATATACTAATCATACTAGTTTGGGTTTCATATTAACTGACTTGTAAAGTGCCTACAGAGAATGCAAAACTATCAAAGAAGTATCAAGTCACCAGAAGAGGCAAAGAGTTTTGAATCAAATGGGTGAAAAGAAAAAACATATTGACATTTTTGCCTATATAGTAGTGCTAAAATAAGCATCACCTATTTGAAAAATAAAAAAGACTAACCGAGTTGGTTTAGTAGTTTCATCTTAGATGACTGTAATTTTTTATTTTACTATCTTTTACAAGAGTTGAGCATGGGAACACAATTCTAGTTCTTTGATTGATATATTAGTTAAGAATTGTAGAATGTTCGATGTAACATGAGAGCGGATGTGTGTTATACCTCTGTTACAAACTATGCACCCTCTTCATTTTAGTGCGTTTTTTCTCAGTAAAATGAATAAAAACAAAAGTAAAATTTGGAAACATATTCATTTAGTTTTTCTTGGTCATTGATTTTATAAGTATTTTTCTGTTTTATAAATATCAAAAATGAAAATTAGATATAATTAATAGCATGCGTTAGAGCATCGCTTGGTCGAACTCACATATTTTTTTATCTCAAGCTTGTTGTCAATATTAGATGTACAAAACTATATCTTAATTTCTAGTCTACTAAAGTCAAGTCTCGGGTTAGGATTAAAGTATGGTATTTGAGTATCAAACATCACTGAATAACCCTTAAAGATTGAAGATTGATGAACAAACGAAGATATTTCCGAGAACTTCATCTACAAAGATGCATATGAAGACTGATATATCATATTTACTCATGGCATATACCATTCTATCGTATGTTTCCATGTCGTATGATTTTAGTAGATTAAATATTGCAAAAAAAAAATCGAGTTAAAGCTTGTCTTGGACAAACTCTCGAAATATGATTCAAGCAATGGATGTTCATAGATCCTTAGTAATCTTAGTTATGACAATTTATTGTTCACAAACTATTTTTGTTTCAAGCTGATAATTTGGAAATTGCCCAAGCAACATTACAAAATGTTTCAAATTTAATTATGAGAAATTTAGAATTACTTTGCGCAAGGTACACATACTTGTATGTATTTACCCAGACTATAGAGGTTTACAAACCCGATATGCAAAACCCTTACAACCGAGATAGGGAATGAGGTAGGTTTGCTTAATCCCCATCACTCTTGTGTCCTAGTTGAAAAGATAGAGTCATCCTCTATAACCTAGGTTCTTCACAGAACCGTATTCTAGGTTATGACATTGAAGACTTCTCTTAGGAATTCATAAATCTCGCTCGGACTTTTTACTGGTTATTGAAGTTTATGGACTTTATATCAGGAACAAGATAGATCTAAATGACAAAGTTCTTTTTTTTTCAGTCTTTGTGATTCCTCTAGATAGATATCTAAACTCTTCTTTGATTTATTTGGATTGTTCTTGAAAGGTGGTTAGGGATCTGGGATTCCCTGTTAACAGAACGTGAATGTTCCAGATCCTTGAGGTTTGCTGGACTTTGTATACTACAAACAAATTTTCAAACCTAGATTGAAATACATCAAAAGGGAAATCAAATAAGCTTGCCTGTTTTTTTATAGTGGGTTTTTTCCTAAGGAGAAATTTGTAAAAATCTATGTTTCTGACCTATTATTGAAATACTAAATTTTAATGTGTTTTTATTCTACAAAGAATTTTAAGAATACTCTAAAATTATACTAGGTATCTATGCTTACCTTTCTCTATATGTATAGCTATCTATATGTTTTACCTAGCTGATCTCAGAAAGTATACATATACGAACGACTATATTTACTGTATGACTCAGTATCTATATACATGCTGGTGCATGCTACAATACTCCTAGATATTCTATAATTTTTTACACAATAAATCTCAAGCTCCTAGATGGATTACCCGACCCACTAGTGTGTAGAAAGTTTGAGTTTCATTTATTGATATATATTCCACAGCTTGATTCCTAAAATTTACCTAACATCAATATTCATTCTCACCTGAGTGATATGGGTTGATTAAATTTCCTGAACAAGCTTATATGAAAATACATGAAAAACTGCATACGAAAAGATAGTTGATTGAAGCATCACAACTATCTTCACAAAATATAGTAATTTTTTGTGCCAGATACAAAAATCTAGCAACTTTGTGTCAAGGCACAAAATTTGCCTACTTTACTCAATTTTGTGTCAGACACAAAATTTTCTTATTTCACTCAATTTTTTGTGAAGCAAAAAATCAAAGTTCCCGTTGCCCAGAAACTAGCTTAACCGAGAATACAAAATATCCCCCATGATTGGTTGCATCAAAATCTCAATTATGGGAGAAAAATGATGAAAACCCTAATTATAGCCATCATAACCGATTTGGGTAGTCACAAAAATATCTCTACCACTCAACTTAGCCGGCCAAAACTCGAACCTTAGCCAACCAACTTGATCGTCCATCCCTCTTTCCCTTCCGACCAATCATAGCTCTTGAACTTGGCCGAAGACGCTAATTGAAGCCGGCAAAAATTGGCCCGACAGGCTACATTAAGCATGTCAATTTCACATGCGACTATCCATAAAAGTCGCTGAAAAAGCGGGGGTCTAACAACCACACCCAATATTTCGATTAGCAATCTGTATGGACAACTCCGAGTTACTTTCTAGAGAATCAACTAGACAGTCAGACTCAATCAATAGAAAGTATCTCAAGGAGTTATTATCTCAATCTCTCAATTTGATTTACTCAAGCAAATACAATATGCGAGTCTTTATCAAAGAGAGATGACTTGGATGGTACCAAAGACCAATATCCAAGTTTCAATCAGTTTAAATCCACAACCAAGAAGGTCGGATATTCTAATTGATTGAACAATGCACAACCTGTATTATTTCAATTATATAACAAAATATAATGCGGAAAAAAAATAACACAGACACCAAAATTTTGTTAACGAGGAAACCGCAAATGCAGAAAAACCTCGGGACCTAGTCCAGATTAAACATACATTGTATTAAGCCGCTACAGACACTAGCCTACTCCAAGCTAACTTCGGTCTGGACGGTAGTTGAACGCCAACCAATCTCACACTGATCCAAGGTACAGTTATGATCTTACGCCTCTGATCCAAGTAGGATATTGCGCATTTGATTCCCTTAGTTGATCTCACTCACTACCAAGAGTTGCTACGACCCAAAGTCGAAGACATAAATAAACAAATATGTCTCACACAGAAAAGTCTACAAGCATAGATAAATTCGTCTCCCACGAATAAACCTATGAGTTTTGTTCAGTCTTTTAATAAATCAAGGTGAACATGAACCAATTGATAAAACCAGACTTATATTCCCGAAAAACAACTCAGCTTTATCAATCACCTCATAATAAACTTAAACGATGCAGCGAAGAAGATTATTGAGGAATCACAAACGATGAGACGAAGTGTTTGTGACTCCTTTTATATCTTACCTATCGGAGATAGAAATCTCAAGCCAATTATTACAATTGTACTCGTACGATAGAAGATGCAAGATCAGATCACACAACTACGATAAAAGTAGTATCGGCCTGGCTTCACAATCCCAATGAAGTCTTTAAGTCGTTAACCTGGTTTTAGAAGAAGAAAACCAACGGTTAAAGGAGAATCGACTCTAGCTTAGCAAACTAGTATCACACAGAATGTGTGGGGATTAGGTTTCCCAGTTGCCAGAGTTCTCCCTTATATAGTCTCTCAAATCAGGGTCAATGTTAGATTAGTAACAAAGCATTCAATATTCACCGTTAGATGAAAACCTGATTAGATTCAAGCTAATATTTATCAACCATTAGATCGAAAACATAGCTTGTTATACACACATGTAGTGCACGTTTCTAGACTTGTGTAAACCGTACCCAAACTTGTACATTAGTTGGTGCAACACTAGTTAACCAAACGGTTAGCCAAATGATAATTTTCATATCAACCATATTCTTCTTCACCATAACTAGTCCAAATGACTCAAATGAACTAGTTAGAGAGTTGTTCAATTGCTTAGATATTTATGTACTACACAAGACACAATTGAAGAAACAATGATGTGATTCACTCGAATCGATTCATGAACTATAAATCCACGGTTTGCAATAGTATTCCTTAGTTTATTAAGATAAGTTCACAAACATCGTTTTTAGACATAACCTACTCAAGTTTGCGGATGGAGTTCACAAAATCCAGCAGAAATTCTTAGTCGAGAACTTCCACCAGTTCACGGAATGGGTTCGCGGACTGAAGCTCACTCACTATACCGGTTTCACCTGATCAACAAAGTTTGCAAATTTCGGTTCAAGCACTAAGGACTTATACATATATGTGTTGCCACAACAATGCTTATATCCTCCAATGGTTATATTGTCTAAACTCTCATTTCAATCATTGAAACATTCTCAGAGGGAATTATATAGTTGTTATTCACAAACTATTTTTCGTCAGAGCAATTTCCAAAATGATTGAAACATAACATGACTTTCGTCACTAGGTAAAGATGAACTTGGCTGAAGCGAAATCTTTACCAACACATATTTCGAGAAATAGATAAGCGAGATATACTAAGCTCGAAATATCATATGTGTATATTCTTAGTCTATATATAAATACGACTTTGGCATTAGGCTCAAATACAACCTCACACTACTTAACCATCAATAATCACAACTACATACTTTCCATGAAAACAAACTCTATGAACAGAGAAAGCGTACACTTTAACACCTACTTATATAAACAGAAACCAGAGGATCGGCGAACAACTCAGTGAAAAAATTTTATTCATTTTTGGGATTCTATCAGCGTTTGATCATCATTACTTCAGGTGTTTCTTATGATTGGCGTTTCTTTTCATCAGTACTCTTAGTTCTTATTATTTCCATTTTACTAAATCTTTCTGAGATTAATTCACTCTTTCATGGAAAGTAATTTGAACCTAGAAATGGGTTCATCTGTTGTTGATTTAGAAAAACCTTTTGAAGAATCTCCATCGATCGATCTGACTGCTGAAACTGATGATCAATGTGCGGCTTGGTGATTCTCTCTTATTGGTCGATTAGATCTTCTTCATATTAAATTTTTTGAAGCTACTTTAAACCTAAAAAATCAGTAGAAATTGTATGGGCAATGTAAAATGATTCCATTAGGAAATGGGTTCTTTATTATTAAATTGGATAATAAGATAAATCAAAATATGATTAAAGCTGGAAGATGGGAAGTGTTTGATCAAGTTTTATGGATTCGAAAATGGATTCCAAACTTTCGTCCAATTTTTTTTTAGAACATCATCATCTATGGTTTGGGTTCATTTTCCAGGTTTGAGTTTGGAGTACTGGGATGAGAAAACTCTTTTTACTATTGGATGAGCCTTGGGTGTACCTGTCAAAATTGATGAAGCTACACTTAATTATGAAAATGGTTACTATGCTAGAATGATGATAAATATTGATTTTGCAAAGAATTCCTATCAAACTATGGATTAAAACAAAATATGGAGGGTTTATGCAAAATGTTATACTTATCAAACCTCCAAAATATTGCAGTAATTGCAATATAGTGGGTCATCTCCAACTTGAATGTAGAGCTAAAAAGGATGATGAAGAAAATATACAAGTTAAGAGTACTCCAAAAACAGTGGCTTCTATCTCAGTCAGTGAACAAAGGGTGGATAGTTCTCATGTAACACCAAAAAGATTTGAAAGATTTTCCATCTGTGAAACACCTGTTAATCAGTTAAATCAGCAAACTCATTCAACTACTACGTTACAAGATGAAATCAGGATTACTTCTGGAATGTTTGGATCATTGCATAATGAAGAAGAAATTGATGTTGTATAAGAAATGGATCCTTCAAAGGTGCTTAAAAATATTACAGACAACTCAGAGGAACAAAGTGTTATTAAATATATAAATGGGAAAGATGGAACAATTTCAAAAGAAATAATTCCAACTACTTCATGGTCTAGAGTGATTCAAAAACCTGTTTCAAATACTTCTTCAAGCTCTACAGTGCAGGATAAAGCAATTACAACCTCACAAGGTACTCAATCTTTAGTTAGTACTCATATTTCAGTTAATGCTCAAAATCCAAGTAAGTATAATTTCAGAAAAAATCCAGGAAAAGGGGGCACAAAGGGCCTCCAATCCAAACAATGAAAGTTTTATATTGGAACCTAAGAGGCCTAAGAAGATCTAGGTCTCAGGATAAATTAAGGTCTCTCATAAAGCAATTCAATTCTTCAATGGTTTGGGTAGATGAACCTAAAGTAAGTTTTAATGCTTATTTTTGTAATAAACTCAATTTGCCTGGTATGAAAAATATGGTTATTCATAACTCTGTTTCAAATAAAAAGGGTAACATTTGGTTATTTTGGAATCAAAATTTACCTGATCCTTTAGTAATTTCTATGTCTAATCAAATGATCACAATGGAGTTTGGTGGAGTTCTAATTTCTGGTGTTCTTTCCCATGTTGGTGTTTCTCAAAGAAGGTATTTGTGGTCAGAAATGGAGCAAATCAGTATGATGCAAAGGCCTTGGCTAGTCATAGGGGATTTTAATGTTATAACTTTAGTAGAAAAAAAAGTAGGTGGAAAAAGTCCTAACAAAAGATCAATGATGGATTTCACTTCTTGTTTGGATAATTGTGAGCTTTTGCAAGCACTTAAAACAAGTTTATATTATTCCTGGTCAAATTGTCATCAAGGTAATAGAAGAATACTTTGTAATTTGGATAGAGCTATCTTCAATCAACTGTGGTTGCAGAAGTATGAATCTTGGAGTTATAAAGTGGGTTTAAGAGTTGCTTCAGATCACTCTCCTCTATTAGGAGGTTGTGCTCAAATTCCTAAGCCTAAAAATGTGCCTATGAAGTTTCAACAGATGTGGCTCTCGCACCCTAATTTTATGGAAGTTGTTGATAAGTGCTGGTCATAGGAGGTGCAAGGTGATCCGGCTTTTGTATTTCAGCAAAAACTAAAGAAACTGAAAAAAGTTCTCAAAGAATGGAATTGGAGTGTTTTTGGTAATGTTCATACACATATCAAAGAAGCTGAGGAAAAAGTACAAGAAACCATGCTACATTCTGATGCAAATCCTTTTGATGAAGAAGCTTTAAACAACTTGGTTAATGCTCAGAATAATTTCAATTCTAAAGAAGTACTGCTCAATACTTTTCTCAAGCATAAATCAAGGATAAGATGGGTCAAAGAAGGTGCTGCTAATACTGGTTTTCTTCATGATAATCTCAAAATAAAACAAGGGAGAAACTGGATTTCTGAATTAGATGATAGTAATGGTGATATTATTACAGATCAAGAAAAGATAGCTGACAATTTGGTGTATCATTTTGAGAACAAATTTAAACATCAGCAAGTTGAAATTTGTGACACTTTGCTTGATGTTATTCCTAATTTAATTACAAAATAGGATCAGGACATGTTAAATCAATGCCCAGATGAAGAAGAAATTAAGACAACAATTTTTGACATGGATCCAAATAGCTCCCCTTGACTAGATGGTATTGCTGGTTGGTTTTACAGAGCTTGTTGGCACATCATAAGAAACAGTCTTGTCCAAGACATTCAATTTTGCTGGAAGAGGAAATTTATCCCAAAAGGTTTGAACTCTAATTTTTTAGTTTTACTGCCAAAAGTTGAAGATGCTAGGAGTCCCAACCAATTTAGACCCATTGGTCTTAGTAATGTTAGCTTTAAGATCTTCACAAAGATAATAGCTACTAGAATGGGTACTCTTATGAATAAACTGATTTCACCTCAACAAGCAGCTTATGTGAAATGGAGATGCATCCAAGAGCAGATTCTTCTAGCTTTAGAAATGGTTAATGAAATGAAAAGGAAAAGAAGAGGTGGGAATGCTGGACTTAAAATTGACATATCTCAGGCATATGATTCAGTAAGTTAGAAGTTTTTATTTCAAGTGTTGGTGAAATTTGGCTTTTCAGAAGAATGGTGTGAATGGTTACATATATTATTTCAATCAGCTAAAATATATGTCATGGTTAATGGAGGTCCTTGTGGTTTTTTCTCTATGGGAAGGGGATTAAGGCAGGGTGACCCTCTTTCCCCAATTTTATTTGTATTAATGGAGGAAGTTCTTAGTAGACAGCTATCTCAAGTAGTCGGTGATGGTAAAGTTAAGCCAATGGTGGTAAGAAAAGGAATTCATCCATCTCATCTGTTTTTTGCAGATGATGTCTTCATCTTTTGCAATGGATAAAAGAGAAGTCTTATACATCTTATGCAATTATTAGAAGATTACCAAAGTAGCTCAGGTCAAGTTATTAATAGACACAAAAGCAAATTATTTGTGGATGACACATCAGATCAAAGGAAAGTTATAATTAAAACTACTCTGCAAATGGAACTAAGTAACTTTCCAGACAGGTATCTGGGAGTAATTCTTGAAGCAGGAAGAGTTAAAACTAGTACCGTGTGTCCAATGGTGGAACTGATGCAACATAAATTAGCTACATGGAAAGGAAAGTTGTTATCCTTCCAAGAAAGAATAATTCTAGTTAAATCTGTCATTTATAGCATGCCAATGTACAACATAGCAGTGTACAAGTGGCCTTCTTCGGTGATTAAAATCTGTGAAAAGATTATAAGAAATTTTATTTGGTCAGGTGATGGGGATATAAGGAAATACACTTCCTTTTCTTGGAAAAAAGTTTGCACTCCTTATAATGAAGGTGGTTTGGGGATTCAGATATTAGAAACTATAAACAAATCTTTACTCATGAAAATAATGTGGAAGATTCATAAGTCAGATGAAGATTGGGCTAAATTCTTCAAAGCTAAATATCAAGATAAAAATGGCCAATGGAATACAGATTGACAGCTTTCTTCAGTTTGTCCAGGACTAAGATGGGCTTGGAATTCTCTCAAGGAAGATATGAGGTGGATTATAGGAGATGGTCAAAAGATTTATGTGTGGTTTGATTCTTGGGTTGGTGATAGTCCTTTGATTGATCAAGTTGGTTTCTCTTCTCTTGTTAAAGACAATTTAAAATTAAAGGTCTCTGACTTGTTAGTGGATGGTAAGTGGACTTTTTCTGAAGAATTTAGGAAACTATTTGAAACCACAGTAATGCCAACAGTTTCAGGTGGGAGTGATGAACTTATATGGATTGGTAATCTACAAGGCTCATTTTCATTTCATGATGCTGTGCAGAATATCAGACATAAAGAACCCATCTAATATTGGTCAAAATTTATCTGGAATTCATTTATCCATCCTAGAGTAGCAAGTAATATATGGAAGCTTATTCATGGAGTATACATGGATGACACCATTATGGTTAAGAATGGGTTTGAAATGGTTTCTAGATGTTGTATTTGTGAGGAAGCTCAGGATAGCATGAATCATCTTTTATAGGAATGCAGTTTCAGTCTAACTATTTGGAAGTGGATATGTTCATTTTTTCAGTTTGATCAGCCAAAGAATTTCAATGATATATGGAGAAGAACTAAAAATAAAAGCCCTTTGGTTCAGGAAACTTGGTTATCTGCAGCAAACATTATTCTCAAAGAACTGTGGTTTTAGAAGAATGGAATTTTTTTTTTGAAGATATCAAACCAAGTATTCCCACTTTCAAGAGCAGGGTGATGAAGCTCATAATGGAAGGGGGCATAATATTTTCTGGAAATAAATGGGACCAAAATTATGATTTGCATATCATTGCAGCATTTAAGTTAGGCATCAGGAGAACCAGGTTTCAAAGCATCAAGGAATGTTATTGGCTGCCTCCAGATTCTGATTTCACTATGTTCTGCTGTGATGGCTCTTCTTTAGGCAATCCTGGAGCTGCAGGCTTTGGAGTTGTGGTAAGAGATCACCACGGTCAGGTATTTGGCACTCTAACTGGGGGTATTGGTATTGCATCTAATTACATTGCAGAAAATTATGTTGTTTTATGTGCTCTGGAATTGGCAATTGAATGGGGTATACAGAAAGCCATGATTGTATCTGACTCTAAAACAGTGGTTAATAGTTTTGCTCAAAGAAAAGTACCATGGTTCATAAGAGGGAGATGGAAAAATGCAGAGAAACAATTATCTCAAATAAGATATGTGCACTGCTACAGAGAAGTGAATTTTTCAGCAGATGGAGTTGCTAAAAAGGGTGCATCACTTGCTCCAGATGAAAGAAATTTATATATAGGCAGACCTACTTCTATGGTTAGAGTGGAAATGTCTCACGTAAGGTACTACAGATTTAGCTGAAAATAGGAGGTGTTTGGGCCTTTAGTGGGATTGGTTGTAATTTTACTTCAGTTTTTCTGTTCCTTTATCTTTTCAAGTTATTGATGTAAAAAATTAATTTTCCTTATTAATAATAATTCATGTGATTCAGAAAAAAATAAATAGAAATACGACTTTTGTCTCAAGATAGGAGATAGAGTAGATAGACTATTGAGTGATAGATAAGTTCAAGTCTCCACATACCTTTTAGTCGAAGAAGATCCACTGGTTCCTTGAGTAGTCCTTCATCTTGTATGATGATCGCCATGGAGTTCTTGAGCTCAACTACACTTTCTATCCTAGTCCGAGACCTTAGCTATAATAGACTAGAAATCAAAGACTTTATAGTTTTGATCACTAATATTGACAAACATGATTCAGATAGAAACGCATGCGAGTTCGACCGAGCAATGCTCTAACAATCTCCTCATTTGTCAATTTTAGTGGCAAAACTATTAATACATATGGAATACAAAAAATATATAAATAAACTTTGTAGATCCTATTCCACATGTCGTCTAATCTTCAATAATATTCGAAATCTTCGTCACTTCCAAGTAATCCAATGATCCCAAAGGTTGTAAGTTTAGCATTATCATTGTTGAAAATCCATAGCTATCACAACGAGAAAACAAGAGTTCTCAATCATTGTTGTACAATGTCATAGTATCATTACACAACGTCAAAGTCCAATTGTATCACAACTTTAACAACAACACTATGGTCATACTTCACTCCCCCTTAGTCAATACTCCATATCACATGGAAACCACTCCCCCTTACATAATGATTCGAAAACCATATGTATTTGTAGTGTGAACTACAATTAATTCTCCCCCTTTTTGTCAATAAAATTGGCAAATGTACAAGAACGAGATCCTAATGAAATTTCCGTAAGAGACATTTCATGACCAAAGGTAAATGTATATCTTCTTGTTTAGATGCAATCATAAAGCCGAAGCTAAATGCATTCATCAAGGAGTTCATAAAGATACAAGATAACCCCTCTAATATTCCACAGCCGCACTCCCCAAAAAGATTTGGAAATTAAGCACAAGTTCAAAAGAACTCTCCCCCATAAAATGTCATTCCCAAGGGAACAACAAGAGCGACCTTAATTTCAAAAGAAAAGAAGAATTTCTTTAGACTCAAAAAATCACATACAAGTATGAATTTGGAATCCAAAAAGAAATATTCAATCATATTAACCAAAGCGAACCAAGATTAATTTTACTAAATATCCTCGACACAAGTAAACTTATGGAGACTTAAGTGATCAACTAGATTAATCACAAGAAAACTTGAAAATAATCTAATTTTCATACTCAACAAAACTAATTACAAAAGTAATCAATTTAATTGGCCACACTCAACATAAGAAGATTTATGGATCAATGACTAAGTTAATCATGAATAACCAACTTAGTCGAAGAAATGCTCAAACATAAGAAAGCTTATGGAGTGATAACTAAATAACCATACAAGATGATTAATTTAGTTCAACATATTCAACATAAAGTACCTTACGGAACAACAACTAATCTAATCACAAAAGCAATCAACTTTTGTTGTTTTAGTTCTCAACATAAGACACTTCATGGAACAACAAAGTATTTGCACAAAAAATTTGGATCGAAGAATCGACCTTATACCGTGGAATAAGCAAGGATTCATTATATTTTCCATCATCATTTGCACAATGAAATACAATAGACATAATCCTTGAATCACAAAAGATTTTAACCTATCTTCTATCAATAATTGACAATATAGGCTTAACTTTTGTGTTTGTCAAAAGTCCATTCATTCTTTTATCAATATTTTCATATCAATTCACGAACGACTTTACTTAACAAAATATGGGATAATCAAGTTCACGGATGTAAACACACATATCCCATAAAAATATTGCAATATATAAAATCATAAATATTAATACTGCAAAAATCATCTTCCAAACAAGTTTAGAATTTAAACCAATAAATCTAAAAACAAGAAGATGAAAACTTTGGATATAGCTATGTGTAATCACAATAATGGCTATTCCAAACACTAGTTATTCTTCTAAACAAAACAATAAAAATATAAGATTTACTAGGCAATAAGAACTCAAGTTACTAGAAACCATTCATGAGCTAAAGTTCATGTTTGACAGCTTCACAGGTTTCGAGATTTTTGATCTTTGTGATCCACATTATCAACTGCATCTTCGGAGAAGATATCCTTATTGAGAAGTTCTTTAACATGTGACTTCATGAGACCAAGGTAAGCAGTAACCTTTTTCAACTCACTTCTAACCACATCATGATCCTTCATTGTATCAACAAGTTGCAGTTTCTCTTTCTCAAAGTATTTCAGAAAGTCATGAACCACTTAAGCAGACACCTTTTCCTCATTCTCAACATATTGATGTGGGTAGGCATAGTAGCACGAGGAATTAGGTGCTCCAACTTCCACAAGAGTTATTTTCTTTCTTCCTTTTTATTCAAGACCAAAACCTTTCTCAAGAAATCCTTTTGCAAAACCACCATAGAGAGATGAAGAAGAGTACATCCTTGATAACCCAGAATAACCTAGAGTATGTGTACGTGACTTATGTAACTCAATAGGTCTGCTATTTAAAGGTTTTGTTTAGAAGAAAGACTTTTAGGGTTTCCAAGCTGTAGACTCGAGATGGTAACTTGTGTACACATTCGAACACAGTGCACCCCACAAGGAAAAAAACACAAGACAATTAAACAGGAAAACAATAAAAGACATTGCAGTTACTTTTAAGCAATATTGTCTGCTGGCACTAGTTTAGCTATAAACGATAAGAGAAAATCTCAACTAGGAAAAATGCAAATTGCCAAAGTATGCCTGACTTTTACACATCTTGCTCAACATGATTTTTATGAGCAAGTTCCTAACTTGTGATTAATTACCACAAGTCTGAGCTCTGAGCTCATTCAAGGAACTATGTTATTGATCAAATCTCCTTTTCCTCCTGAATTGTGAGAGGGATCCCTTTTGATTTGAGAAATTATCATAAAACTTACTATCATCAAAATATGAGACATAGTTTGAGTTCTTACCAGAAGAGTCTTGACTTGAGGAGGATGACAACCTGTTAACAATTTCTTTGTAGCCTTGAATTATCTTTATCAGGTTATTTCTCATATCATCATTTTTCCTTCTTTATCCTGGAATTTTTTTCAAATCAAGGGACATGTTATTTTCAGAAAAAATAGATTGGTCTTTCCTTAGACGATTCTTATTAAGACTTATATTATGCTTTTGAACATTTGAGGAACGCATTGAACTGACCTTCCTGGTAACATACACATGGTACGTATGAAAACCAATGGGTTTCGACATACGAATGTCAGTTACACCTTTGAGGATTAAGTCTAAGGTGTGTTGAAGTTGAACAAGAGAATTTTTTATTCAACTTAGAGTTTCTCTTTTGTCTAACAAAACCTTTTGTTTCGCAAAAGAGACGTACTATCTGATCACACGAGTGATTAGGAAGTTTAGTCTTAACATTTTCGTCAGGAGATTTCTTCCTTCCATATGGTGTGGAATTTCCTTGATCAGAGAAAACTAACATATCTTTCTTAATTGGAAGGGACTTTATTTTTACTTCTGGTGCTGGAGCATTTTCAGTTATAGCAGAAGTAATTGGTATATTGGACTGCTTAAAGCATCCTTGAATAGAGAACTTACTCAAGTGATGTTTTATTTCCAACGCATCCTTTTTAAGGATTGAATCAAGAGTCATACATGAAGGATGATCTTCAGTATTTTTTTTTTATTTGCAATCTCTTATCATACCAAGAAGAGAACTGACGTGTTGTTTCATCTGATTGAGTCTATCAGCTTGGATTCTAACATGATTTAGAATCAACTCACTCTCTTCAGCTGTTCCCATTTATTTTGAGAAATAGACTCTTTTGAAATGTAATCAGAACAACACATGTCAGAATCTGTCTGTCTAGTTTGAACACGAGGTTCAGAGATACTACTCTTGTCCATAGAGTCAGATCGCTACAAACACAGACTTGTAAGGTCTTGAACGTGTTTTCCTGCTCTGATACCAATTGAAAAAGCGGGGGATCTAACAACTACACCCAATATTTCTATTAGAAAACTGTATGGAAAACTCCGAGTTACTTTCTAGAGAATCAACTAGCGAGTCATACTCAATCAATAGAAAGTATCTCAAGGAGTTATTATCTCAATATCTCAATTTTATTTACTCAAGAAAATATAATATGTGAGTCTTTATCAAAGAGAGATAACTTGGATAGTACCAAAGACTAATATCCAAGTGTCAATCAATTTAAATCAACAACCAAGAAGGTCGGATATTCTAATTGATTGAACAACGCACAACCTGTATTATTTCAATTATATAACAAAATATAATGCGGAAAAGAAATAACACAGATACCAGAATTTTGTTAACGAGGAAACCGCAAATGCAGAAAAACCCCGGGACCTAGTCCAGATTAAACATACACTATATTAAGCCGCTACAGACACTAGCCTACTCCAACCTAACTTCGGTCTGGATTGTAGTTGAACCCCAACCAATATCACACTGATCCAAGGTACAGTTATGCTCCTACGCCTCTGATCCTAGCAGGTAACTGCGCACTTGATTCCCTTAGTTGATCTCACCCACAACCAAGAGTTGCTACGACCCAAAGTCGAAGACTTTAATAAACAAATATGTCTCCCACATAAAAGTCTACAAGGATATATAAATTCGTCACCCACGAATAAACCTATGAGTTTTTTTCTGTCTTTTGATAAATCCAGGTGAACAGGAACCAATTGATAAAACCAGAATTATATTCCTGAAGAATAACTCAGCTTTATCAATCACCTCACAACAAACTTAATCGACACAGCGAAGAAGATTATTGAGGAATCACAAACGATGAGACAAAGTGTTTGTGACTACTTTCATATCTTGCCTATCGGATATAGAAATCTCAAGCAATCTGTTACAATTGTACTCGTACGATAGAAGATGCAAGATCAGATCACACAACTACGATAAAAGTAGTATCGGGCTGGCTTCACAATCCCAATGCAGTCTTTAAGTCGTTAACCTGGTTTAAGAAGAAGAAAACCAAAGGTTAAAGGAGAATCGACTCTAGCTTAGCAAACTAGTATCACACAGAATGTGCGGGGATTAGGTTTCCCAGTTTTTAGAGTTATCCCTTATATAGTCTCTCAAATTAAGGTCAATGTTAGCTTAGTAACAAAGCATTCAATATTTACCGTTAGATGAAAACCTGATTAGATTCAAGCTAATATTTATCAACCATTAAATCGAAAACATAGCTTGTTATACACACATGTAATGTACATTTCTAGGCTTGTGTAAACCGTACCCAAACTTGTACATTAGTTGGTTCAACACTAGTTAACCAAACAGTTAGCCAAATGATAATTTTCATATCAACCATATTCTTCTTCACCATAACTAGTCCAAATGACTCAAATGAACTAGTTAGAGAGCTGTTTAATTGCTTAGATCTTTATGTACTACACAAGACACAATTGAAGCAAAAATGATGTGATTCACTCGAATCGATTCATGAACTATAAATCCACATTTTGCAATAACATTCCTTAGTTTATTAAGATAAGTTCACAGACATCGTTTTTATACATAACCTACTCAAGTTCGCGGACTTAAGTTCCCGGATGGAGTTCACAAACTCCAGCAGAAATTCTCGGTCGAGAACTTCCGCCAGTTCGCGGACTAGGTCCACGGACTGAAGCTCACGTACTACAACGGTTTCACTTGATCAACAAAGTTCGCAAACTTCTGTTCAAGCACTAAGGACTAATACATATATGTGTTGCCACAACAATGCTTATATCCTCCAATGGTTATATTGTCTAAACTCTCATTTCAATCATTAAAACATTCTCAGAGGGCGTTATATAGTTGTTATTCACAAACTATTTTTCGTCAGAGTAATTTCCAAAATGATTGAAACATAACATAACTTTCGTCACTAGGTAAAGATGAACTTGGCCAAAGCAAAAGCTTTACCAACATATATTTCGAGAAATAGATAAGTGAGATATACTCAGATCGAAATATCATATGTGTATATTCTTAGTCTATATAGAAATACGACTTTTGTCTCAAGATAAGAGATATAGTAGATAGACTTTTGAGTGATAGATAAGTTCAAGTCTCCACATAACTTTTAGTCGATGAAGATCCACTGGTTCCTTGAGTAGTCCTTTATCTTGTATGATGATCGCCATGGAGTTCTTGAGCTCAACTACACTTTCTATCCTAGTCCGAGACCTTAGATATAGTAGATTGGAAATCAAAGACTTTATAGTTTTGATCACTAATATTGAAAAACATGCTTGAGATAGCAACGCATGCGAGTTCGACCGAGCAATGCTGTGACAGTCGCATGAAAAAAATAGCGAATTGACAGCGTCAACACTATACAACGCTTATAAACTTTGTAAAATAGTGTAGTGACGTGGGAGGCTACACCAGAAAACGTTTAAGAGCTGCAATATGGCTGATGCAAATATCATATAAATAAATATTGCAAAAACTATTGCAACGTGTGAGCTTGAGGCATACAATGCTTTTCAAGCGCCGCGATCATTATAAAAGGCATCTGTGACATTCCTTAAGTATCGAATTCATATCATTGATACATGTGACTTACTTCAACAGCTTTCATTTCACATGGCTTTCCAAATTCGACTCACCAAGAGCGGCACACACTGATTTTAACCGGCTATCACGTGAGATTTGTATGATAAGTCATATTTCTATAAGACTTGACATTTGTGACTTCCTAGGCATGCAATTCACACGTGACTGACATGGACGGCTTAACAAAGTGACTGGATAGAAATACTTTGTTTTCATATATGGACTCATACATATGTCCTGTTACATATGCTTGACCCTCCTATTCGAGGAATCAGATAAGGATATTTGCTATTCCCTTACGTTTTTATCATCCATGCTGAAATACTCTCGACGAATCTGGCACAACTAGGACACCGAAATTGCATCAAATGACTAAATATCTTCAAGAAAGCTTATCCGGCACTCCACCTAATGTACGTTGATTATCCCCTGATAATATTCTAATCCCTAAACCAAAATTGCAACTAATTCCAACTACTTCTTCACTGATACTCTACTTCTGTGAGGTAACTCATAAACACAAACAAATCAACCATAGTTCATTACCCATGACTAGCACAACTTTCAATCGACGAAATGCAACAAATATTCAACATGCCAACTAAAAAATCTCAACCGTTGTACCTGTGATTCCACTTTAAATATGGGAGATCCTCGGCGTATATGTTTTTACCCCTAATGGAAAGACTAGCACGAAAGGTGAAAATATGGAAAACTAAATGCCTACTTCTCTCTGGAAGGTTAGTACTCAAAAACACATCTCTCACTCCTATTGTGAACCACAAAATGCAGATAACCCTCCTCCTGGCACATGTTCATAATAAAATATACTAGATTACTTGGAATTTCTTCTAGGGCCACGATGCGTCGATTAGGAAATTACAATTGGTTGGGATAAATCGACTAAGCCTAAAACCGAGGGGGCAGAGAATCAGGAAAAGTTCAGACCATAATAGAGCATTCATTTTGAAGAGAGCCTGAGAAATTCATGATCAACCAGGATCGATTTGGAAAACCATGTGTAGATAAAAGTACATAAACAACAAACCTATATTCCAAACAGCCTAACACCCTCGGCCTTGGCTAGCCTTTTATGGAAACAACTTCATTCCCTTCTATACTCTACCGCACCTGATCTTTTTCACCGTGTTGGAAACGCCAATATCATCCAGACTGCATCCAACTGCACCATAGATCCCCCCACCCCCACCCCCACCACACACACACACTAAACAAGTACCAACCCAGAATTTATCCTTAATATCTGATCCCATTGATCCAGTCACTAACTCTTGGATCCATGATCGTCTATCACAACTACCCCCAATGGCGATACCCATAATTATTACATCCACATATCACAAGATGGTCCGCCAGATAAAATAGTCTGGTCGTTCACCAAATCTGGGAAATATAAAGCAAGTTCATGGTATAAATTCTAATCCAACAACAAGCACAACTAAATTTTCCCCCCAAATTACATCTTTTTCCAGTGGAAAACAATTAATAAAGGATTACTACTTAATCCTTTATTAATTGTCCCCCCAACAAACACAACTAATAAAGGATTACTATCTTTATTTATACCTTTATTAATAAAGGATTACTAATGGTATAAATTTTAACCCAACAAACAAGCACAACTAAATTGTCCCCCCAATATACATTTTTTTCTAGTGGAAAACAATTAATAAAGGATTACTACCTTCACCATTTTACACAATATTCACCTGACCCCTTCAAACCTATATCCTAGATATAATCTATACCCAGAAACAACATATATATAACATATCCTCTTCAACTGTCAGTTTGCTAGATCAGCCTGGTACCTTCTCTTCAATCATCACGAAACCGATCCAATGTTCCGACATAATAGACAACCCCCGCTTAATCAATTAACTACCATACATCATCTTCTACAAACTAACCAACCTACGACTGCTACAATATCCTTTTGCTTCCTCATATGACCTTATGGATGTGTCGCAATGATATGGTATATGGAAGTAACAACACACCCCTGTCGATACCTTCAAAATGGCAAAGCACATGCACAGGGAATTCACCTGGGAGAATTCATTTTTGCCTTTCTCCTCTACCCGACATGACACCTGTGCCAAGCAGTAAACCAAATCTGAATTCCACCAAAATCACATTGGATAAAGATTAACACTGATGGAGCTACCCATGGTCACTCGGGACCAGCTGGTGGAGGATTTATCTATAGAGAATCGACATCAGTAGTTATTATAGCAATGACTCAACCTTTAAAGATCACAGTAACGCTGGTAACAGAAACTTGGGCCATGCTCATGGCACTAAGAACGGAACCGATACATCAATGATATAAGTATGGTTAGAATCATACTCACAAGTTCTAGTCCATTTTATCACCAATCGTTCAGAACCACATGGTACCCAGAGAAATGGTTAATGAAATTAAAAGAGACAACGAGCAATCCCCCGACATAAGCTACAACATAACCACAAGGAGATCAACCAGCAACAGATGCACTTGCAAACTAAACAACAGATAAAAAACCAATATTTATGTTGTACCGATTTTTTTATATTAAACGAATCTAGAAGGGAGACATTCCCCATGTAATCCCCGCCCCAACCTCTCTTTAATATTTTATGTTTAAAAAAAAAATTCCCTTTCTAGACTCCCTAATTTCCACTGTGAGATAAACAACATGTCATCTCCCCCAAACCCATTTCGAATGGGGGAACATATTTCTAGCCCATTTTCTTTTTTAGTTGTATCTAAAACCCACCAATAAAATGATAGATATCTAGAACCCATAATTAGTTTTAGTATTATTATTTTTACTAAACTAACCTTGAACTAAATAAAGAGATTATTTCTAATTTAGGAAAAAAATATTTATTTGGGAAAAATTACAGTCAGAAAAAGTCAAAAATCAAGATATTTAGGAAAATCCCAAAAATCTCGTTTGCCGTTAAATCTATAGCTTCATTTTCTTCCTATACAAAGCTGATGGGATGAATTTAAAGATCCAAATATTTGGGAAACTAAAAGTCAAGTCCATGAATTCCGGAAAATCCCTAAAATAAAGAACAATTAATTGGGGGATATGGATTTTAATTGGGGGATATCACTAGAGGACAAAATAGGGATCCGAATATCCTAGCTGGGTTACCCCTTATGTAATTAATTTATTATTTCCTAATCTAACCCTCCCTAATTAGGATTAGTTACTAATTAAGATTAGTAAAATCTTAATGATTTGGGGGATATATTTAGTGTTTTTGAGTTTATTTGAATTTTTTGTGGGTAGAAGGAGGGGAAAAATTTAGAGTAGAATTTTTTTTTTTTTGAAAATGGAAGATGAATTTGAAGAGAGACTTGCAGCTGCTGAATCCTTGGCTCAACTACAACAACAATCATATCTTCAATCTTCGGTTAATGATAACACCTCCCAATTGGAGTTATATGATGAACCAACACCCTTGGATCACGATTTTCGTGACCATGAGGAGTTATGTGAAGAACCAACTCAAGAAAGTAAACATGTTCAACATACAAGCATCCCCAACACACGTAATGCTTCAAAGAGGTCGAAAATTTGTTTTTTTTTTCGAAACCGCCATTTCGTCCGAAAAAGCGTAAAAACCTAAGATGTTGCGCGTTATATGAATACCATGCCGGAACCTCTATAACCGGCATTGTATTCATACAAATTTGAATGCCGGTTTAAAATATCCCCAAGTTCAAGAACATACCTAGTACCATTCAAACCAAGATTGTATGCCGGTTTGAATTTTTACTTTTTACCAACCACCGAATATTGTATGGAATACTCAAACCGGCACTGACCGTACATGACACACCATGCCGGTTTGTGATACTGGCATAGATCCTTGCATGTCGATGGTGCCGGTTTAATAGGAAAAACATACAGAAACAAATTATATTTTGAACTTAAAAACCGGCATTCCTTTTTTTGATCTATGTATGCTTAGGTACTATATCCCTAAGATAGTAACTGAATTTGTAAAAATGCCGGTTTTAATACTGGCATAGAATGACAATTACCTTGTATGCCGGTTTTGAAAACCGGCACTTTAATTTACTTATCGACACTGCCGGTTTTAACTAATCCAATTTTATTTTCATTTAGATAATTCTGTACAACGATTAACCAAACTCCAAACCGCTCCATCGGGATACATCGGAACACTATAAAATACCTCGGGTATGTTACCAAACAAGTCTTCCACCTAGTTTTTACAATTTAATGTTGGGATTTGCTTGTAATCTCTCATTATTATGTAGGGAATAAAAGATGAAAAGGAAGTAATTGCTTGGGCAAAAGAGACGGCTCTTAAGAACATGTGTGTCTTAGTGAGGAATAGTCAACATTCAGATGTTCGTTTTGAGATGGTTTGTGAGAGAAGCAGAAAATACAAGGAGAATAGCCATAAGAGAAAGGGTTATGTATATGAAAAGAAGACTAAGAGGGTATACAAAACAGTTACGAGAAAGGATGAGTGCCCCTTTAAGCTTGTATTCTATCTAAGAGGAGAAAGTAAAGAAGAAAAAGAATGGGAATGTAAGGTGTGGTTTGGCCGTCACAACCACCCCGATCCGAAAGATTTTGAAGGTCACTCCCTAGTTGCGAAGCTAAAACCTGATCAATTCGAGGATGTCAAGATGATGACAAAAGCATGTATCAAACCAAGAGTGATTCTCCGAACCTTCAAGGCAAAGGATAAGATGAACGTTTCTTCACTAAGTACAATTTATAGCGCACAAGCAACTATTAAAAGGTTGGAATGGGAAGGGAGGAATGCTATGCAAGAATTTGAGAAGATAGTTTGGGATCACAACTACACGCGTATCATTAAAAGAGGTACGGACGAAAAGCCGCTTCAAATATTCATTTCGCATCCTTTGCTTTCACAATTGGCTCATACGTGTTGTGATGTTCTTATGATGGACTGCACGTACAAGACAAACAAATACAACATGTCGTTGTTCAACATCGTGGGGCAGACATCGGACAAGGTAACATTCACATTGGCTTGGTGTTTAATGGAAAACGAGAGGGATTACAATTATCATTGGGCATTGCGACAATTGAAATTATTGTTCCCGGAAAATCGTGGTCCGAAGGTCATCATAACCGATCAATTTGACGCATTAATGAATGCCATATCCGACGTATTTCCGGATGCACAAAATTTCCTATGTACATTTCATATAGGTGAAAATGTGAAAAAACATTGTCATGCTTTGTTTGAACCCTCTAAGGCTGATATTAAAAAAAAAAGAATGGTTGGTCAACTTGATGAAGATGTTCGTAATGAGAAACTATCACCCGAAGAAGAAGAAAATGAAAGAGGAAAGATTAAAGAGCGAGTCGACAAAGAACACGATGAAAACCATAAAAGGTGGTTGGAATTTCTAAAGGATTGGGAGAAATTTTATTGGTCTCTTACCGAGGACATGTATGAAAAGAGATTGAAAATGTTTATTGCCATCTATAACGAAGTGTATCCAAGTGCCGTTTCATATTGTCGGGATAAATTGTTGGATAAGTTCAAGGAAAAATTTGTGCGTGCGTGGACAAATCGTTATAGACATTACGGGAATGAAGCAACTAGTATAGCGGAGTCCTCACATGGGAGATTTAAATATCTCATCCAGTCCGGCCTGGGAAACGTGGTTACGGTCGCCGAGGCAATGGAACAAAACTTTAAGGCCGATATTGATAGGATCAAGAAGGGTTTTGAGAAAAGCTCCATGGATAGGATGACTCCATTTCTTAAACATACTAAGTTGCTCCAAGGAATAGAGTTTAACGTCTCTCGGTGGGCAATAAAACATATGATGAGACAAATGCAATATGAAAAAAATTATGGAAAACCGGGTGATGTGTGTATTTGTCCCGACATGTCTTCTTTGGGGCTTCCGTGTCGACATATGCTTGTGAAGTATGAAGAAGTGATACCTATTGGTGTTATTGATCCTTTTTGGAAGCAATTATCTTTCGACCTTCCCCCTACCGAAGTTCCCGGACAATCACCATGGGATACAAAGGAGGCCCAAGAATTTTTTGGAGATTACTCACGTGGCAACTCGGCTACCCGACAAGTATTGTTGAGTCAACTAAGACTAATTACACGGCCATGGATAGCACAGAGTGAAGAGACAACAAAGGGAGATCCGCCGGGTAGACCACAAACTAAAATTCCAAGGAAAAAACAAAGAAAAGAATTCAAAGAAATGACTCGCCGTGAAGAGGAACTCGCGGCAACAAAAAAACGAGATCTATGTGCAAGTGAGATTTTAGAAGCAAGATTCACGGAAACTCCCGGTCCAAATAAAAGGGATAGGCCGAGGAAGGAACCGATATCAAGACAACAACAATCGACGAGTTCTGAGGCTACACCAATAGTCGATGTATCCGAGGTTCAAAGGAAGAGGGGAAGGCCGCCGAAGGTTCCCACATTAAGCTACGAAGGACAACAAGGTCAACATTCCGAACCTACACCAATAGTCGATGTATCCGAGGTTCAAAGGAAACGGGGAGGCCGCCGAAGGTACCAACATTAAGCTACGAAGGACAACAAGGTCAACATTCCGAACCTACACCAATAGTCGATGTATCCGAGGTTCAAAGGAAGAGGGGAAGGCCGCCGAAGGTACCAACATTAAGCTACGAAGGACAACAAGGTCAACATTCCGAACCTACACCAATAGTCGATGTATCCGAGGTTCAAAGGAAGAGGGGAAGGCCGCCGAAGGTACCAACATTAAGCTACGAAGGACAACAAGGTCAACATTCCGAACCTACACTAATAGTCGATGTGTCCGAGGTTCAAAGGAAGAGGGGAAGGCCGCCGAAGGTACCAACATTAAGCAACCAAGGGCATGTCTTTGAGCAATCCGAACCTACACCAATAGTCGATGTAACCGAGGTTCAAAGGAAAAGGGGTAGAGGAAGGCCAAGGAAGAATATTCTCCCGTCTAATACCATAGACATTTGGAGTGTAGGGATTGCAGATGATGGTTTGGATATAATTAAGCTAAAAGATGGTAATATGAAGATGTATAAGGATCCCATAACAGGTAGGACCATTAGAAGTTATCATACGAAGATAGAGTCTTACATAGGCCAACTTCCTGAGGTTATTCGCGAGTTTATTGCGTACACGGATGATGTCGATGGAGATGGAAATTGTGGATATCATGCCGTGACCGAACAATTAGGAATCTTCGAGATGGCTGTTAGTAAAGGAATGACACCATGCCGCTATGCTAGAATGAGAATGTCCGATCAACTTGTGAAGAAGAGGAGCTTTTATGAGCAATTGCTTGGTCACGATGAGGTGTTTGATGATATGTGTGCTCAAGTGTTAGGACCCGAGCAGGAAATGACATTTCTTCCTTCTCAATATTGGATGAGTATGCCGCTTTGTGGGCATCTAGTAGCGGATACATTTAATTGTGTTGTTCATTATTTTTCCCCCACCATAGTCTCCACATTTACACAAAAATGGCAAAAATGCGATGGATCCCTTAAGATGAGAAGAGTTGTTTTGGCGTACGTGAACGGCAATCATTTCGTTATTCTAAAACTCAAGGACAATTGTCCATTTCCACCTGTTTGTGGGATGGTTAAAAACAAGGAACTTGATCCAAATATATGGAAGGGATGGATGGCATTGAATGAGGAGAATCACCAATTATGGGATGCTTTGGCATTATCAAAGAAACCTCTTGAAGAGGATGACTTGCAACTTCATACGTGTGGAAGTGATGATGAGTAATTTGGATATATGTGGTTTACTTATACGCCCCCTTTTTGTTGTTTTGGAAGTTTGAATTGTAATCATTAAACCATATGTGCCAATGTGATTTGATTCAAACTTTACTATGCCAGTACTTGTACCGGCGTTTCAATATATGTTCTCTTTTGTGCCGAAATAACACCATAAGTTCACAGATATTTTTTTTTGTGCCTTCATTGGAAAAAAATGCATAACACCACCGGTAGAACACATAGAAAGTTTATTCACATAGGAATTTTAGAGTACCGGCATAGTACACAAGATAATTCTACTATGCCGGAACTCTATTTTTTCAATATGGAACTAAAAAGAAAACCGGCATGGTTCACATGATAAATACTATGCCGGTTTTAAAAAATAAACTTAGAAATTGGATATTGCAAGACACATAAAATAACATAAGCAAAGATCTAATCCCATAAAATGACATAAGCAAAGTTTAGACAAACCAAATGTAAAGTTATGATGTTCCAAACCGAAAACAAATGAAGCAAAGATGTTCACAGATTACCAATCCACACAAACAAACATAAACAACAACAGTACTATCAAGGCCACACGATCACTCGGTTCTTGGCCTCTTGTATACCCTCTTTTTCTTTTCGCCCCACAAGTCTTTTTCCTCAGTATCTTCTATTTGGTCTAACTTTTGGATGACGTTCTCCATTTCTTTCTGGGTCAGCAACTCTCCTTTCTTGGTCTTCTTCTTAAAGAACCTTGACAAGTTTCCAATCCGCTGACGCTGTTAATGGATATTTTTCAAAATGTATTTAGTATGTACAGTTTTATAATTTGATAGATTTAGATTAAGAGAATAGTAATGAACGCACCAACAATGTAACGAGATGTATAAGTGCGGGTACAGTATCTGGAGTTGTGGATGGACGTGGTGGTGGTGGCGGGACCGCTACTGTATCCCGGCGTATAACATAAGGATGTGAGTACTGTAGATGCCCGCTTAGGAATGTGGGTTCACTATCAACACCGTTCTCAGCCAATTCCCAATCATCCCTATCCAGCACAAGTTCTTCTTCTTCCCTTTCGATCCAATGTGCAAGAATTGGTTCTGGGTCGTAGCATACCAGAGTATGGCTCTCATATGATTGGCATTTAGTAAAGTCATGAGAATATTTATGATATGATGTATCTGTGAGATCTTTCTGCTTGTAACCGAGTTGGCGCATCACGCGGAGAGGGTTATGCATAACATATCCTTTTGGATGAAATAACGGTCCGTTGTAAAATGAAACATTATCATGTCTCATAAGGTGAACTCCTCTGACATTCCTATAAGGGTCAAACACAACATCTTCCACAGAAAACGAGTCCAAAGCTTCTCTCATTTGTAAAAATCGTTTCTTGTTAGGAGTAGGGGTATTGCCGAAGAAGTATTTCTGAGCTAGATCCATATTCGGTTCATAGTCATGCCAAATTTTCAATCCTCTATACCCAATGAACAAATCTCGGAAGTGTTCGTAAGCCCACACCTGTGCCCATAAAATGTATAAGATAATTAATATTTGGAAACTAACAAATGTAATGATAACAATAAAAAAATAAGTAATTCACCATACCTGAATCACAGTGAAATTCCCATTAAATTGACGGCCTTTCGCCTTAGAAGCTCGACGCATTTCTGCCAAAAAATGTGCCAAGAAAGCGGTGCCCCATGAATACTTATGAACGTCTTCCAACGGATCCAAAAACTGTAGGTTGTTCAAATGCACCCTGTTACCATTAGAGTCGTGGAATATAGCGGTTCCCAAAATGAACAACATATATGTCATGCAGTTTATTGAGCTTGTGCAGGAGTCAATTCCTTGTTCTTTGTATTCCCAAACAATTGAGTGAGTTGGACGAATGTTATAGTCTTTGTCTGAGAAGTTTGTTTCTTGTACAAATTTGCCATCGTGGTTTCCTTGTTCCATCCAAACAACTTTTCAGTTAGCTCATAGATCTTTTCCCACCCTAGGTCCTTCGACTTGTCTTCTACCTTAACCGGTTTCCCAAGAACCTCTAGTCCTATTATCCTTTGGACATCTTCAGGGATAATGGTCATCTCGCCAAAATGAAAATGCATGGTGTCAGTTTCACCATAAAACCTCTCCAAAAAGCAGTTTGCCGTGACGGTATCAGTGGCCACATAATTTTCTATCGTAGGATACAACCGAGATGCTTTGACTATATCTTGAACAGCCGGACACTCATCCTCCAAAAGCCAGACATCCGATTGTTGATGGCGGCTAACACGCCAGGCTTTCCTGTGGTCCTATAAAATCATCACGAACTTTATTAAATTGATCACGTGTAAATAATAGAATAACAAGATACAAACGTCTTACATAAGTTTGATAGATCCATCGAGCCCAAGAGTCTTTATACGAAAATAAAAGTTGCGGGTTTATAGGTTGACCCCAATATTTTCCATCATTTCTGTGAGGAATTAAGTCTAACGTATCAGGGAAGTGAGGTGGGGGTGCCTTTTCATCATTAGTTTGTCCTAAGCCACCTGCTTGTGAAGATGAGCCACCTGGTTGTTCCGGTTCTTGTGGAGTTTGATTCTCATCATCATCATCATCAGTGTGAGTTGAGACACATGTAGTAGCCGCTATTCCTTTTCCTTTGTTCTTTTTTGGTGCGTGAGACCTATGTTCCAACACGTTAAACGGATTTATATAGTGCATGCCGCCATACAAAATGAACACACACAAAACTGGCATTCACGGCTTAATACTATTCTATGCCGGTTTAATTCCGGCATTATATCAAATAATACGAAGATGCCGGTTTTTGTTGAATTGTATCCAGGAATTTAAAAAATTTAGGGAACAAAAACCGGCATTGTATGTTACCATACCGTGAACGCCGGAACAATTACCGGCATACCAGCAGTAATTTTGGGAATGGCGATTTTCTGTAATTTTTTACCCAAAACTTAACATTTTTTTTTTGTTTTTCAAATTGAACTCAATTGACTAGAATGCAATTTCAAAACCCTAAAAAGATATTTTAATCCATTATGAACTCCTATCAAGTTTCACTTTGTGTTGTATATTATTGGATAAACCCTAAAACTACTTCAATTCAACGGGAGACTTTGTGTTATACATGACTTACCGAATCAAATATGTTACTTCCGCCTCACCAGGAGACTCTTCATGAGTTTGTTGCGCATCAACAGGTATTTCTGCATTGGGTTTATCACGAGATTTGCGACGAACCATTGTTTTGGTATAATAGATGAAAAAAATAGGGAAAGATTGAATAGAACGAATAGTTTTCTTTCCAAAACCGTCACTTATATAGCTTTGGAAGTTTGAAACCGTCATTAAAGAAACCCACGATTTTGTAACCTTCCAATGACTCATTAAATATTTGGAAACCGTCATATTTGGAAACCGTCAAACAAATTGAATGAAATTGTAACCGTAAAAAAAGTTGAATGAAATTCTAACCGTCAACCAAGTTGAATGAAATTTTAAACGCTGAATACCTAGCATTGACAATTACATACCGGTGATGCCGGCATTACAAGTTCATTATTTTTTTAACTTCTTAGTGTGGTAAACCGGCATCTTTCGTAAACATATACATGATGCCGGTTTTAAGATTTCATAACTTCTTATTTTTTTAACTCATAGTCATTGCTTGGTATTTGAACGAAATTTCACGAAATAAACATCATTAACCACAAACATAAGATCTCAAGCATTTTCCAACTAACATCATTTAAGGGAATAACGTTACACATAGAATTAAAGATATCAATAGTAATACAATTTAAAATAATTTATTGGAATTAGATTGAACAAGCAAAGCAGCTTCCAAATGCCTAAAAGGCTATTGTCTCCACTTCGTATATGCATCCTGAGCTTTATACCTATCACCACCGTATCTTGATAGGAATTCGTTGTATTTGAGACATGATTTGATGACTGCAGTTGTTCGAATGCGTACTATTTGATCAGCGTATTCAGTTTTGCGTTTCTTACCGTTAACCGTGTAATGCTTGTAAGAACCATTCATTACAAGGCCCCAAAACACTTCTGACGGGCGTTCATCCTCCGCCAAATCCAATACTAAGTAGTAATTCCTAATCCATTCTGTTTCCTCCTCAACATCTGCTTCTATCTTAGCTTCTTTTTGATGTTTAACCTCTCCCAGAGCTTCCGCTCTGATGTTATCTATTTTTT
Source organism: Papaver bracteatum (assembly GCA_023529315.1). Taxonomy (NCBI): domain Eukaryota; kingdom Viridiplantae; phylum Streptophyta; class Magnoliopsida; order Ranunculales; family Papaveraceae; genus Papaver; species Papaver bracteatum. The sequence continues at coordinate 62,153 of JAJJWX010003277.1, read as the reverse complement.
GACGATAACGTTCAATCTTTGCTTCCTCTTTTTCTTCTCTCTTCCTTTTACTTATCTCTTCCTCCATTGCGACAATTGAGTTGGTGCTTTCTTCCTTCCTTCTTAGTTTTTCTAGTATTGTGGCAATGGAGTTGGTCGTGGTTGATGATTGAATTCCTGTCGGAGTGGACAATATGCTCCTCAAACGTTTTTCTTTTCGAGGGAATTGATGAACTTGGCAAAGCGTGAGTAATAATCCATTGGAGATATATCTGTGAGGTATCAAGTGTAATGGGTGTATCCATTCCTTTAAATAGATTTAGTCATAACGGCTCTTTTCCACTTTAGTAACGGCACAATAAAAAACTCAGATCCCACGCCGGAACTAATGTTTTCTAGAGTATGGTTTAAAAAACTAGCCGTTAGTTATTCAATGCCTGAAACCGGCAGACAATGGATGAAGTAAAACTACGCCGGTATATGTTCCCAACTCAACGTAATACAACGATGATGCCGGTTTTGAGGAAATTCTATTCAGGTTGAGGAACCAAATATAACTACTATACCGGCATACAATGTTTAATAAATTCAATGCCGGTTTTGGGAACAGTTCCATTAGGAGATAATTAAAGAGTTTTTTAATACCGGCATTCTTAAAATGAATATTCATATGCCGGTTTTCTGTCACTTATTTAATAGTTTTTGGAGATTTTGAATACCGGCATAGACCTTAGCAAACACAAAAATGCCGGTACATGTCTGATTTTGAATTTTATTATGCTGGTTTGTGAAACCTGATGAATTCAGAAATGCCGGTATGTGTAACGGTATTTCAAACAATGAGATGTCCTATGCCGGAACATTTTAACTTTCAAACCAAAACTCTAATCATGTTCAACATAAACCAAAGTAAATAAAGAGTTAACCCACAGTACAAACCAAAACAAGTTTGAAATTGTTTTTGACGTAACCATAAAACTAAAGAGTTAACCATCACTAATTAGTCTTTTGTTTCTTTTGGGTTGGCGCCTTCCTTGTTTCCCCATACATAGATTTGACAGTAGGGTCGGTTTCTTCAATTCTATGAAGCTTTTCCTCGAGTTCCTTGATTTCTTGAAGAGATAGCACAACTCCATCCTTATGCTTGCAACCTAACATCTTCGTAACCTTGCCAAGTCGACGTCGCTAGTTTAATACATCAAATACATAATCAGGATATATATTAATATATGATTATGTTTACATTTAATAACTATAACCAATTAAGAAAACTTACCACCATTCTGAGAGTCTTGAGAAGTTGGGCCATCGTAGGTGGTGGAGGTGGAGGAATTTCAACAGGAGGGTTTTCTTGGTGTGGAGCTTCCACGGAGGGAGGGCGCACGACATAAGGATGTGACCATTCCAGGTAATCCCTCATATAGCTGTCATCAACTTCATAACCATTTTCTGCAAGCTCCCACTTACTAATATCTACCAAACGACGTGGGTCTCTTTCCCTCCAATTTGTTGGTTCCGGTTCTGGATCATACACTACATGCAACTTGTTGGGAGTTGAATTGCACCGAGAAAAGTAAAGAAGATAATTATCATCAGAGGTCGACCAAAAACGGGATAATTGTTTAAATCCATGTTGGCGCATCACACGGCATGGGTCGGCCATGATGTATCCTCTTGGGTGGTACAAAGGCCCATGGTACAATGCAACATCTCTTGGGATTTGACGGTATCCTCTAATCTCCTTATAAGTGTCGAACACAACGTCTTCCTTCCTCATAGCATCCAGAGCCAATCTCATATCGATGACTCGACCTTTGTTACCGGGCTTAGGATTACTGTGAAACTCGAACCTCTGAGCTCTAGGGATATCGGGTTCAGGAAGGTCTTTGATCTTCAAGAATGGGAAGTCCTTGAACAAGGTTGGGAAGTGTTCATAACACCACACCTAATCCAATGTGAACAATATACATGTGAACAAAAGTTAAATAAATACATGTGAACATAGATTAAAAAAAATTGCACCTGGAGTATAGTGAAATTCCCGACAAATTGGTTTGTTTTAGCCAATGAAGCCCTTCTCATCTCCGCCATCAAATGTGCCATGACCGCGGTGCCCCAAGAATAGCCACACACACCTTCCAACGGGTCAAGGTACTGGAGAAAGTTTGCACTTACCCGGTTTCCATTACTGTCAGGGAATGCCCTAGTGCCCAAGAGGTATAACAGGTACGCGGCGGCGGTATAACGAATCTGTGCAGGGTCCCATCCAGCCTCCAAGCTTCTAGCCTTTGTATTTTCAAACATATTCTTAAGCATCGTCAGCTTGAATGTCTTCGTCTTACTTCCGTTCGATGCTACATAAAATCTATCCGAAGAAGTTTTGAAGTCCCAACCAAACAACTTTTCAGTCAAATCGTGCAACTTCAGCCAATCTAGGTCCCGAGACTCAACTCCTTCTGAAATTGATTTTCCGATAACATTCAAGCCTAGAATGGCATAAGCATCTTCAGGAATCAAGGTCATCTCCCCGAACGGGAAGTGCATTGTATCGGTTTCACCATGATACCTTTCGACAAAGCAATTGACGGTGACAGTATCTGGATTCAAGTAATTTTCAACCAAATAATACAAACCCGAGTTCCTTACTAATGTTTGGACATCTTCATGTTCCAATGACAATTTCCACTCAGCCGCGGCTTGGTTTCGGCAAACACGCACAAAATTTTAGTATGATCCTACAAATAAGACATAATACGATTAAGAGATAATGTAAAAAATAAAACAATGCACATGCACAAAATAAAAAATACTTACATAAGTTTGAAAGATTGTACGAGCCCAAGAGTTCTTGTATCCAAAGAGTACTTTCGGTTCCGGAGCTTGACCCCAAATTTTACCATCATCGCGGTCGGGTATCATGTCATCAATGTGAGGAAGGTGACAACCTTTAACTTTGTGTTTGCCCTTGCCTTGTGTTGGTTGTTGACTAGCCTCACCAACTTCGGTTTGGATTGCTAATTGACTTGGGGGAACCTCATCATCTTTATCCTCACTGTCCCCTTCATCATTCTCATCGTTCACAAATGTACCTTCACGGATTCTAAGTGCATTACGTTCACCACCACTCTCCCAATCTAACCCTCTTGTTTGAAACCCCAAACGCTTCTTGCGACCCGCATCTATCCCCCGGGGAGGCAGGGACTGGGGAGTATCAAGACCGTCCTTTCTCCTTTTTTTTAGTGAGAATAGGACCTTTATTTTTCCTCGATACTTTGGCTTTTGACCTATAACATAAACAAACGAAACAAACATAAGAAAAGTCATCACAGTTTGTAAACCGGCATTGAAATTCTTAAAACAACTAATGCCGGTAACATGTACCTACCGCATATATGTTCAAATATCGAGCATGCCGGTTTTTGAGTTTTTCTTATCGAATGTTTCAAGTGTCAAACCAAGCATACACGAATTGAACTACCTGATGCTTAGTATTTCAAAACCTATAATGACGAAACCTAGATATAATGCCGGTAAAAAAAATAATATTCATGTGTGTTTTTTAGTTGACTACCGGAATAGCCTTCAACCCAATTCGAATGCCGGTCCTAAAATCTAATTTTCAGGAACTCAAGCCGGTTTGGTGTTCAACTACTATCGTATGCCGGTATTGATATTTCAGGTTATGGAAGTTAAACCGGCATGGTGTTCAAACTAAGATTGAATGCCGGTTTTCTCTGCAACTCCACAGTTTCACCAATTTTGGCGATTCTAACCTAAACCCATGGCTAAAAATCGATTAAAACAATCATAAATGAGCTAAAAAAACACTTACCTTCTCAGAGAAGCCATGATTGGTTGATCATCCGAGTTGGATGCTTCTTCCTCTTCTAGTTCTTGAGCAATGTTCTCGATTCGTTGCTCATGTGTTTGTTGAGCAATCGATTTAGTGTTCCGTTTTGCTTTTGATTTCTTTCGTGGAGGCATGGTTATGGTAGGTTAGTCAACGAAGAAATTTTTGATTCAACGATTAATCGTCGATGAAGAATGAACGATGAGGAAGACGATGAAGAAATTTTTTTTTCTTCTAAACCTAACCCTATGCCGGTACAAATTGAATTGGGGGATATATGAATTTGGTATTTAGATTTTATTGTTTTAGGGAAAGGGCATTACAGTAATTTCATAATGTTTTTTAATTAATGAAGGGATATTCTGGTATTTTCGCACCCAAAAGACACCCCTTATCACCCACAAATGGTTGGGGGAAGTAATTCATATCCCCCAATTAAAATCCATATCCCCCAATTAATAGTTCAAAATAAAGCTATATGAGTTATAACAATAAATTTTTTTCATTTTCGGATGTGATCTTTGTTCATATATTTTAGAGTTTTGATCTAAAGAAACTAGTGATAATTTTGATTACCACTCCTGGCGCATATGAGTATTAGATGAAAATTTCAATTATCGTAAATGGAAACTAGTGATAATTTTGATTATCACGGCTAATGCGTACATGAAATTGACAATTATCACAAATGATAACCGATTTCTTCATGTGAAAACCGGATTTTCATTGAGAAACGCAGCTTTTTTCACTGAGAAATGCAACATTTTATTCTGACTTCGTAATTTCAATAGCGAAAAAAGAGTTTGTGCAAAATTTAATTGGAAAAATATTTTATCACTCAAAATAAAAATAGAAAGTAATTTATCAGCCGGAAATAGGATGACAGAAAAAACTTTCATACTAAAGTAACTAAACAACACAAGTGAAAGGAAAAATTATTCAAAACACCATTGAAAAATAAATTTCCATTTGATACACAAGTGAAATAAAAAGAATTTCACAGGAATTATTCTCCTTTGTACCGTTGAAAGGTAGAACGCCGTGGTGATAATTAAGTAGTACCGTTGTTCCTACGTTGTTTATTAGTACCATTAAACATCATCAAGGCAGAAGTTCAGTGAAAAGGAGATGATCCGAAGGGCGGAAAACAAGAAAGTGGATTCAAAGATGAGATAAATCTTGAACTTCGGTGGTACTATTATCACCAACTCCTTAATCTTCATAAAGTTGATTATTGTTAGTCATGGGTGCGATTGAAAAACAAATCAACCCCATACTGCTTACGTACAAACGTAATCCAACCATGATATTTTAATTTTGAATTTCTTCTTCAAAGCAAATACTGCCTTCCCAATACTCGCCTCGGTTGCCTGGTAAATCAATAAAAATGAAAAATATCAGCTTACGGATTGGTGAAAACCACAATTATCCTTGACATGTGATAACGGCAATTGTCAGTGAAATCTAAAATAAATACTAAAAATGAAAAATATCAGCTTACGGATTGGTGAAAACCACAATTATCCTTGACATCTGATAACGGCAATTATCATTGAATCCGTGATGCTGGGGTAATAACCAGATGCCATTGGTGATCAGAAAGACACCCTAAAACCCATATTAAGAAAGAACGCACCTATAAACATGTTTTTTTTTTTTTTTTTTTTTGAAGCATGATATAAACATGTTTATAACCAAACCGGTTCATTTGGAACATTTAATCGTTGCTTATATAGATAGGAAGAATATATGAAGTAGTAATACATAATCACAAAAAAATAGTGTACCTGATTATCAAACTCATATAATCACAAAGAAAAAGTATACTTGATGTAGTCGTAATGTCAAACTCGTTGTCAAACCCAAACCCTTACTAAAAAGCTAGACTGAAAATAGAAAAATTAGAAAAGGGAGTTTGGTAGAATACTTCCACACTTAGAACTGTGGAGTAGCTCTTGTATTTATATTAGAGTTTTACAGAGAAGATACATCTCATTCAACTTATTCAAAAGCTATAATTAAGCTAACAGAAGATCCGTAAGAATAGAGATAGTAAAACTCGGTCATAGGCCTTATCAACAGGTTGGAAACTGACTGAGGTGCGAGTCTTGAGCAGCTGAGGTGGATTGCGTAACACCTCCCCTCAAGTTGTACTTCACCTGGTGAACGTGCAACTTGTTTCGTATTTCTTGGAACTTCGGTGCAGCCAACCCCTTTGTGAAGATATCCGCCAACTGATCCTTGGAACTAATAAACTTTACAAGTAGAGATTTGTCAGCAACACGTTCTCTAACAAAGTGATAATCTATTTCGATATGCTTCGTCCTGTCATGGAAAACTGGATTCACAGTGAGATATGTGGCTCCCAGATTGTCACACCAAATCATAGGAGTCGAATGTTCTACCCCTAATTCCTTTAGCAATGACTGAATCCAAATTAGCTTAGAAGTGGCAATAGCAACTCCCCGGTATTCCGCCTCAGTACTTGACTTGGACACGGTTTTATGTTTGCGAGCACTCCAAGAGATTATATTGCCACCAAAGTAAATGCAGTAGCCACTTGTTGAACGACGGTCATCTAAACTCCCAGCCCAATCAGCATCTGAGTATGCTTGGAGAGAAAAATCAGCAGAAGATCGCAGATGCAAACCATAATCAACCGTGTGTTTAAGATAGCGCAGAATTCTCTTTACAAGTTCCCAGTGCTCGATGTACGGTTCATGCATGTATTGGCAGACTTTGTTAACAACAACAGATATGTCAGGCCGTGTTAGATGCAAATATTGCAGTGCGCCTACAACACTGCGGTATAAAGTAGGGTCTTCAAATTTTTGAGAACCAATCTTCTGCATTTGGCATTAGGTGCAAGTGGCGTGCAAACAGGCTTCACTCCATCAAGCTTAGTTTTCTTCAGCAGATCAGTGACATATTTGCGTTGAGTTAAAACCAACCCCTTGTCTTGACGCAAAACCTCTATACCCAAGAAATAACTCAAATCTCCCATATCCTTTAAGGCAAAGACAGCTCCCAAGTCTGAAATAAGCTGTGTAATTTGAGTTGAATCACTGCCAGTGACGATGATGTCGTCCACATAAACCAAAACATAAGTGATTGATGAATGACGCTGCAATATAAAAATAGAGCTATCCGCAACCGACCCTTTGAAACCTAATTGCAGTAAATAGTTACTTAGCTTAGAAAACCAGGCTCTCGGCGCCTGTTTAAGCCCATAAAGAGATTTATGTAGCTTACACACATGATTTGGATGATCCGGGTCTACATACCCTGCTGGTTGCCGCATGTAAACTTCCTCTTCCAACTGCCCATGGAGAAAGGCATTTTCCACATCCAATTGTTTGATATCCCAATGATGCATAACAGCAAGTGAGAGTACCAATCTTATAGTGCACGTCTTAATGACTAGGCTAAAAGTCTCACCGTAATCTGGTAGAATACTTCCACACTTAGAACTGTGGAGTAGCTCTTGTATTTATATTAGAGTTTTACAGAGAAGATACATCTCATTCAACTTATTCAAAAGCTATAATTAAGCTAACAGAAGATCCGTAAGAATAGAGATAGTAAAACTCGGTCATAGGCCTTATCAACCTGTTGGCAACTGACCGAGGTGCGAGTCTTGAGCAGCTGAGGTGGATTGCGTAACAAGAAAAATAATGAATCAAATAATCTAAAAAGGGAGAAGAGTTTGTGATTATGGAAGAAAACCAATAGGAATCCTGGCTAAAACGAAAATGGGAAACAAACAATAAAAGTTTGATAACAAAAGAAAGATAAAGGAAAGGAAGAAACTGCCGCCCACAAAAGACGCCCGTGATTACTTAGTTGACCGATTATAGGTGAGATTATCTGTGCTACTATTTCTTTTTAATAAATCATAATTTATAAAGGTTAATTTAGTCCCAAGTAAAAAATGAAAACCTAAATTCAATCTAAAGTTATTAATCTTAATCGTACATTTAGTGATTTGGGCTATAGATATATAGCATCTTAATGATTGGTTTCTAGAAGAGAGAGGAACCAAACTTGGGTTCCTCAGAAATTTCCACAAATAGTTAGTTAAATAAAATACACACACTCTGAAGCGTATCAACTTAAAAGTAGCCTACTACTAGGGATGCAGAGAAACTGTTTTGGGGTTGGATAGACTAAAATGTCCAAAATGTGGAGAGGGGAACTCAATGTATGTAAAAGTTCAAAAATACCCTTTCTATATAATTCATCTATTTTTATTCTTCCTCTTTTCTTCTTCTCCATCGCCCTCTTCTTCTTCTTTTTCATCGACGATTAATTATCAGTATCAAGTGAATTGAACTGAATCATTTTCAAATGAAGATGTTGAAACTAAAAATCAAGAATTCGAAATGAAGGAGTTGAAACATACGTTAATACTCTATAGATGACTGCTATAATAAGGTAATAATCGTAAAACACACAATTTACTTATGCCTTTGATTGGTTAAATATGATATCCGGTGAAGTCAGGGTTTAAAGTTGCCTTCCTAAATTGGGGCCTATAGGACTTAATTGGGGCCTATGGATTTTTTCATCCACCCCATAGAAAATGATAAGGGGTGTCTCAGTTTGATGAAAATACCATTTTACCCTCTATCAAATATTAATACTACTACTTTGTCCTCATCAAATCCTAATCATAAAATTAAAAACGAAAATCAAAATCATAAAACTAAAATCATAAAATTTAAAAACTAAAATCAAAATCAAAATCATAAAACTAAAATCAAAATCAAATTCATTTCCATCTCCACTTAAACTGATTCTTCTTCTTTTCTTCTCAACCCAATCCTATAAACTAGGTTTTAGTAACATAAAATTGCTCAAAATTGAAAATTTTGAAATCAAATTTTCCTGGTTTATCAGGATCGGTTAACGTTAATGTATACGTGATCCGATTGCAAATAGAAACGTTTATGTTCATGCCCACAAAGACCGATTGTCCTTGATATGTATTCTGGTTCGAGAAATTTGAACCAGAATCGGATTACATTAGCACTTATAAAAACCGATTGTTGATGTATAATGTTAGAATCAGATTTTATATGTGTGTCGAGTAAACCGATTGTTGTTCTCAATTTTTCTGTATCTTTGTTTTGTTAGAATCGGATTACATGAGCATTATTATAAACCGATTCCTGTTGTGCAATATCAGGAATCAGTTTTTACATATGTATCGTGTAAACCGATTCTGGTTAACCCATTTTTTTTCCTGTTAATACTCGATCATAAAATAAGTACGAAATCATACTCGATTTCATTTCATTAACTCGGGTATAGAATGAATTTTGATTTTATTTGATGTTGAACAACACATAATTCACATATAAAAAAGAAAAAATTTACCCACAATCGGTTTATGTTCATGCCCATATAAACCGATCTGATAATCGGTTGATTTTCATGTCTATATAAACCGATTCTGGGTAGAAGCAAGTTTCAGAAAATCTCTGTATGTTTTTGAAATTACAGTCGGTTGATACCAATGGCAACATATACCGATTATGAGTTGGTGTTTTTCAAAATAATTCAAAATTTAAATTTTTTTCATATTCAAATTGATTCATTAACACAAGTTAATTTCACATCTAACACGAAATTTTATCAAAAATCATCCAAATTAACACTAATTAATCAGGAGTAAATTAGCCATTAAAAAATACTCCCTCCGTTTCAGGAAAAGTAAAAGTAACACTTTTACTGAAACGGATGGAGTAATTGGTTAAGGAGTTATCCATTTTATTTCTTGATGACCCTATTTTGTCATGTAGCTATAGGCCCAATTAATCTACCTAGGCGGAGGGTTTTTATCTTCTCAACCGTAAGTTAGCTATCTTGGCCGGGAAAATTCGCAATTCCTAGCCGTGATATGGGTTTATGGATGGGAGATTTTGAATCCCAACCAACTACTACTGCTAGGATATTCCAAACTCATGTAGAAAAATGTTAGCGATAGTGGAAGCCAGGGCCACCTTTTGCCTGGCTCCGTCCTTACGAAAAGAGTATTATTGTATATAATATATATATATATATAATAAGTTTATGTGAGGGCACGGAGTGTTTACCTATAACCGATGGTATATTTCCATTTATTTACTTATTTTATAGAAAAATTAAGTGAAGTGAAGGCTGTGTTTGTTATATTTCCTTAGTTTGGAGTTCTTTTCCTCCGTAACCACTCGTTTTCCATTCAAAACTATACCTTAAAAAGCTAAAAAGGAAAAAAGACCAAACAAAAATGCCAAAACATGTCCCTTCTCCATCAACTTCATTTTTGGTATATTATTTTTTTAGTTTTTTTTTTTTGAAGCATTTTTTAGTTTTCTCACTTGCTCTTTAATGGATATATGCATTTCCTTATTTAGTTTCATTTTCATTTCCTTATAAAATTCAAACCAGTCTTTGATTCCTCCTCCTCCTCTCTCTCTCTCCCTGTTCTGGTTTTGGATTGTCTCTGATTTTTCTATGGAATCAATGTCAGAAGAATGAACGGCTAGAAGATCAATCCAGATTTCCCTCTGTTAATTTTTGATACTCTTACACCTTTGAGAACTGTGTGTGTGCTTTTTTTAAAGCTGTTCGAAGTTCTCACTTTTATTTTTTTCTGTTTCTGTGAAACTTGGGGTCTTGTTCCTTCAACTGCAAATACTGTTCAACGAACAAATTCTACTGCCTCTTGAGTGTTTTTTCAGAAGACCCATTTCTTCATTTGTTGTTGGCGAGTTGTTAAAAAGCCTGGATTTATGGACTGGGTGTTTAAACCAACTAGTAGGAACAAGGATTCCAGCAATGTCCCTATTGTTAGATCAAGCTCAATAAGAGGAAAGCAGAATAGTACAACAACTACTACAGGGGATTATTCAGTCGATTTGAACCACCAATGGCAAGATCCAAGGGTTACAACAGCATCATCTTCGTCTTCAACACTACCATCTAAAAAGGCTAGAACACCTCCTAGTAATGAAACACAAATTCCATCTTGTTTGGTTGATGGGTGTACTGCAGATCTTAGTTTATGTAGAGATTATCATCGGAGACATAAGGTTTGTGAGGCTCATTCTAAGACTCCAATCGTTTTGATTAATGGTCAAGAGCAAAGATTTTGCCAACAGTGCAGCAGGTACAAACTTGTCATTGTTTCCACTATTTTGTTACTCTTTTCTCTAACTCGAGCTTTTAGTTTAACCGGTTGTTGATTTTATAAGATGTACTTAATTCGTTGCATTATCATCTTCATCTAGTCTATTGCAACTTTATTTGCTGAATATAGGGTTTTTATAGAAGCCTTTCGATCCTTGGGGATCACTGAGGATTTACTACCTCTACGTGTTGTATGGTACTTGTTAAAATTTCCGGTTCCTTGGAAAGTCCATACATTTATCTACTCCTATGATCAGAAAATTGGAGTCCCAGTGTTCCATGGGCATGCCATGACATAACTTCTGTTTTGGTGGCTTAGAGAAACCGTCCTTAAGGTTTTCAAAGCATTAGCTGAAACCCGAATAAAGAAAAAGCTTTACTCTTGGATTGATGTGTGTTGTGTACTAAGATTTTCATTTTACTAGGATTTGTTCCATTAAGGTTACTAATTTGAGATAAAACCTGAGATGTTGGACCACACTATTACCCATCCTCCTCCTATACCAATCTTTAAAAGATAAATTGTCTAAGTAGGTACATTTTTTTTTTTGCTTAAAAGAATACAAGCTAAAAGCTTTTATTAGTATATGATTTGTGACCCCTCCTCGTACCTACTTTCCTTCTAAAGCAACATACTCTTTGTTCAATGAACTAATTAATAACTTTCAGTAGTAACAAGATACACTTTTTAGGTTTGCATCCATTATCAGTAAGACAAGTAAGTAAATGTAATCTATCCTTTTGTAGGTTTCATTCCTTGTTGGAGTTTGATGATGGAAAGAGAAGCTGTAGGAAACGCCTCGATGGGCATAACCGACGGAGACGGAAGTGTCACACAGAACCCTTGAATTCTGGAAGTATATTCTCCGATAACCAAGGTTAGACTTATTGGCGTCATTCAGCCTGATAATGTGGGTGTCTATAGAAACGTTTTGGTCTGAGTACCAAATTTTGAGGTTTTAAAGGAACTGTCTAACTTATAAATGATACAAGTTCTTGTTCGTCGGTTTCAGAATGAGGAGGTTTTCATAGTGGTTAACCTAGTACACATTAATGTTACTGGAGTGTCGATCCCACCTGATTATTCTCCTGTCCTTGCACAGCCAACTCATTTTAAGTTCATAACTTGTAATAACGTCTACCTTTCTTGATTGTTCTACAGGCAACAGTTATTTGCAATTCAGTAACCCACAATTATTTCAATCAACTACAGCAGGGAGTTCAAGGCACACCACAACAGCAAAGGATGATACAGATTTGTATGGTAGAGGTCAGTATGGTGATGGACAAAACCAAATTCCTAGATCATTCTCTTGCAATTTCAATGGAGGGAAACAATATCCCTTCTTTCATGGTGACGATCCGGCACTGGTAAACCATGTAGCGATACCTACAGTTCCTTTCAGCCAACCCCATAATACAGGTGGCACCTATTTGCAAAGTAGCAAAGCTGAAAAGAAAGTTCTGTTCTCAGATGGGTTTAATGATAGAGTAGTTCTCAACTCAAATAGTGCTTCCTCTCTTCTGTCATCACCACCAACACAACCATCGAGTCGTCAAAGTTCAGGATTCGGTCAGGCTGACATAGTGCACACCAACACAATCCCTCCCATGGCTCATCCCTTAGCAGGAGGAAGTTTGCAGCTTGATGGTCTTCTTGGCTTTGGTAGGTACCAGTCGCATGGATTGGAAGGCGAGCCACCTTCTCTCAACTCCCCGCGGGGTATCTTTCACTTGGGACTTGATGGGTCAATGGAGCATGGGGCTTTCTCTTGGAAGCAGTAATGGTTGTATTTTAAACTAGAATAGCTCGTGGGCTTTCTCTTGTGATATGATCAAGATCTTGAAAGAATCACTAAACTTGTCTCCACACTATCATGCCTGCAGTATATCAGTTTAATTCTTTGCTTCTCTAACCCATGTTGACTATTGGTAGAAAACAGCCCTCGACATGAAGTGTTGTGGCATCTTCAATTCTTGTATTTTTTTTATTTTTTTCTCATTCTGGGTTTTGCCTGGGCTTGCGCCGAAATAACACGCGTTGAATTTTAACCTATGTTTTGTCCTTGCCTAAGGTGTCACTTTCGGGTGTTTTCTTTCATCGACACTGAACTAAATCCCATATAAGCAACGTAGGAATGTGTAGTCTTGTGGCACTTCCTAAGCTACTCCCAATTGCCTTTCCACGTCAGTTTGGGGAGAGATTAGCTCTCGTGGTAATTCCTAGTTCAAGAGAAAACGGAAGATGGTTGTCCATTTTCTAATTTATTGGGTCCAATTTCCGAAACCCCATTTATTTCTCTACTAGTCCCATTAAGTTTTCCCAAAATGGTGATTATCCGGTTTATATAAGCTAATTGATTTTAAGTTGCAAGGGTTTAAAATGAAACAGACGGTCATTATCAGTTTTTTACTTTTCCAAAATGGATAACCATTGTTCGTTCATGATCTCTTCCCGCAGGATTCTCACTCAATAGCGAACGTGAGTGGAAATCAAGACTTTAGGCAACGGTTTTTAGAGTTAGGAACAACTTAAGACCCAATCTAATTATAATCGGCAACAATCTGTTCAATTAAGAGTAAGACTAGAATCAAGACTTTAGGCAACGGTTTTTAGAGTTAGGAACAACTTAAGACCCAATCTAATTATAATCGGCAACAATCTGTTCAAGTAAGAGTAAGACTAGATAGAGCCTTAGCTACTTCCAATTGGTTGCTCAAACATAAAGATGCTTTGGTCTATCATATATTGCCAGTAGGATCTGATCACTCACCAATATTACTGTGGACTGACTCAACTACTCCACTTATGAGAAAGCCTTTTCGATGTCATGAGTTTTGGTTTAGATATCCTCAATGCAGAGACATCATCGAATCAAGCTGGAATATCAATGTACATGGATCTCATGCTTATAAACTTGCTGCTACCTAGCCTTAAATCCACAAAACTTGTTTGCGACTATGGGCATCTGTTGCTTTTGGAGATATTTCAACCAAGATAAATAACCCAATCAAGCCTTCAGGTAGCTCTGGATTCTCAAGTTGATCAGCGTCATATTCAGGCATTAAAGGATCAACTGACTGAACTGTATAAAACTTACAACAACATTATATTTCAGTAGTCAAGAGAACAAATTTAAAGTCTAAAGACAGAAACACTAAGTATTTTCAATCTAAAGCAAATTATCCACGAACATGTAACCATATTGACTCACTTCAAGATAATGAAGGCAATTGGGTTTCAAGTAGATAGGACATCAATAAAATTCTAACGCAGCATTTTAAGTCAATATGTACTTCTTCCAACCCACCAATAGATGCAGAGTTTTTATCTCTTACCTAAATGTGTCACAGATGAGGAAAACTCTAATTTGATGGAAATTCCTTTTCCAGAAGAGGTCAAGGATACTGTTTTTCAAATTAAACCTTGGGCGTCTCCAAGATCGAACGAAATTCAAGCTAGTTTTATCAACAAGCTTGGCATATAGTGGGAGATGCAGTCTCTAAAATGGTACAATCCTTTTCATATTCTGGTTATATATTAAAACAATTGAATCATACCTTTTAAGTTCCCGTACGAAAATATCAATCTGCTCATAAACCTACAGATTATCGACCAATCAATTTATGCAACATATCATATAAAATTATCTCCAAAATTCTCACTAACAGATTAAAACCCATAATTGCTAAGATAATTTCGCCTTGGCAAGCCACTTTTGTACCTGGTAAAAATATTACAGACAATACTATCATGTCTCATGAAGTTATTGCATACATGAAGCAACAAAAAGGTATTCAGGTGTTTTTGGAATCAAATTAGATATGTCAAAGGCCTTCGACCGAATGAAATGGTTTTTTTATTGCAAATCATGCGGCAAATGGGATTTTGTCCTCACTGGCGTCAACCCATTCACTAATGCATCATCACTGCATCTGTTTCACTATTGGTAAATGGTTCTCCTACTCCAGCTTTCTTCCCAACTAGTGGACCGCGGCAAGGTGATTCCTATTTATTATTTGTATAGAAGGATTTAGTCGATTAATACAACATGCAGAATCACAAGAGAAAATGCGGGGGTCTAACAACCACAAACAACAATTCGTTTGGAAATATGAGAGGACTTACTCCAATACACTTTCTAGAGAATCAACTAGACAGTCAGATTCAATCTAGAGTATAGTATATCAAAGAGTTTTAATATCTCTGTTTCACAATGTAATCAGCAAATCAAACAAATAGAAATCCGTGAGCCTAATTATTATGTGAAACAACTTGAACGGTACCAAAAACCAATGTTCAAGTGTCAATCAATATAAATCAACAACCAAAGGTTGGATATTCTAATTGATTGATCTTAACGCACAACCTGTGATATTCAATTATATAACAAAATATAATGCGGAAAATAAATAACACAGACACCAGAATTTTGTTAACGAGGAAACCGCAAATGCAGAAAAGCCCCGGGACCTAGTGCAGTTTGAAAACCATATTGTATTAAGCCACTACAGACTCTAGCCTACTACAAATTAACTTTGGACTGGACTGTAGTTGAACCCTAATCAATCCCACATTGATTCAAGGTACAGTTTCGCTCCTTACACCTCTGATCCCAGCAGGATACTATGCACTTAATTCCCTTAGCTGATCTCACCCACAACTAAGAGTTGTTACGACCCAAAGTCGAAGCCTTGATAAAAAAATCTGTATCACACAGAAAAGTCTATAAGATTGAATAAATATGTCTCCCAAAGAAATACCCAAGAGTTTTTGTTCTGTCTTTTGATAAATCAAGGTGAACATGAACCAATTGATAAACCGGAATTATATTCCCGAAGAACATCCTAGTATTATCAATCACCTCACAATAAACTTAATAGACTAGCGAAACAAGTTACTGTGGAATCACAAACGATGAGACGAAGGTGTTTGTGACTACTTTT
The DNA here is from genome assembly GCA_023529315.1 of Papaver bracteatum. NCBI lineage: Eukaryota > Viridiplantae > Streptophyta > Magnoliopsida > Ranunculales > Papaveraceae > Papaver > Papaver bracteatum. The sequence goes on along the minus strand of JAJJWX010003277.1, from coordinate 46,204 downwards.
CTATCTTGCCTATCAGATATATAAAATCTCGAGTCAATTATTTCAATTGAACTCAACTCGATAGAGACAGCAAGATCATAACACACAACTACAAAGAGAATAGTTAGGTCTGGATTCACAATCCCAATGAAATCTCCAAGTCTTTAACCTATAGGGTCTCGAGAAGAAACCTTAGGTTAAAGGAGAATCGATCCTAGTTATGCAACTAGTAACACACATGAGATGCGGGGATTAGGTTTCCCAGATGCTAAAGTTATCCTTTATATAGTTTTAAAATCAGGATTTGCAATCCAAGTTACCTTGGTAACGAAGCATTCAATAATCACCGTTAGATAAAAAACCTGATTCCACCAAGCTAATATCTTTCAACCGTTAGATCGAACTTAGCTTGTCACACACGAATGAAATGTACCCCCATTTAGGTTTATTTAACCGTACCCAAACGTATACACCATGTTGGTTCACAAATAGTTAACCAAGGTTAGCCATATGATTACTCTCATATCAATCTTATTCATCTTAACCATAACTAGTTCAAATGACTCAAATGAAACTAGTTAAAGAGTTTTTCAATTGCTATATTCTCATGGATTTATACAAGAACACAATTGAAGCAAAATCGGTTTAATTCACGTGAATCAATACATGAATATTATAGCCACGGTTTGCAAAGATTGCCTTATTGATAAATGTTTAAGTTCATGTACACTACCGATTTTAGAAAGTAACCACTTAAGTACGCGTACTTAAGTAACCGGTTTTGTGAGTTTAGTTTTTCAAACTCAACAAAAATTCACGGACGTGAACTTTTAGCCAGTACACATACTTAGGTAACTAAATGAGTTGGTTTTGAAATCCAACATCAGCAGAAATTCACGGACGTGAAGTTCCGCTAGTACGGGTGCGCATACTTATCCAGTCTCCTCCAACCATTTTGTATACATACAAGTATGCATACTTTAGGTTCCCGGTTTTGGACTTATACACAAATGTGCGAACACACAATATGCTTATATCCAAAGAAGGTTACAAGATTCTAAAATATTTATTTCAATCATTGAAACATTCTTCTATAATGACAATATCCGTTTTCACACACTATTAGTATCAAAGATATTTTCAAGATATTGAAATAATCATTATCGAAACGTTCCAAGTCTTACACCAAATGATTGTATCACACAAACCATGTAAGATGTTACTCGGCAATTTTATCATGATATAAGATGAACTTGGTCGAAGCAAAAGCTTACCAACACATATTTCAAGAAATATGTAAGTGAGATATACTCATCTCGAAATCTTAAATGTGTATATATAAAACTATATCATAATACGAATTATGTCTCAATATAGGAGATAGGGTAGAAATAGACTTTCCAAGTGATAGGTGAGTTTAACTCTCCACATACTTTTTGTCGATGGAGTTCCACAATGTTAGAGCATAGCTCGGTTAAACCCACCAAGCATTGGTATGTCAAGTTTGGTTGTCATATTTTGGTATACCAAAACTCATTTAAGAGTCGCTTGATTTAAATATATTAGAGTCAACTTCGTATAGGTTACCTTGAAAGTATTAGGATGAGACATTATAAGTATTCCGAAGACTTGAAGAAGTACGGAGCTACAACCACAACATCATCCTTCCACTTGAGGTTAGTGATATTTTACTTGAACGGTTTCATTCCCTAACGTATCTTTCAAATCGTGCATATTGAAAACATAAAACTGCGAAGCATGAACACTCTAGATAGAAATAGCATTAATATATGAAGTTTATTGCTTAACCATTAAACTTTGTATATGAGGCATCGACATAATCGTATGAATGCTATTGTGATTATGTATGGGTATGATGTGAGGATTTCATCCTAGAAAACAATGTTTTTACATGTGTTTTAAGGAAGTAAGTTCATGATATGTGTTGTAAACCGAAAACAAAATCGTCAGGCGTTATTGGGGATGTTCTTCATTGCAAATCTTATGAACGACCAATATGTGTGATTAGTATAACCGTTCATGACTTGTTTGTGTTCTTGGTAAAACTATTTACATGAGGCCTGACTTATGTATTGGTATGACTTTTATTAGTGAAACCGATTTTAAGTAATCACCTGGGGTATGATCGGGTTTGTGAGTGTCTGACAAAATTTTGGGTGAGGGGAACCGATCCTAGTAAGAGGTGCAGTACATCAAAAGGGGAACCGATCCTTGTATGAGGTGTAATAAGGTCTATAGAAGAAAGGGGAACTGATCCTATAAACATGTGCAACACATTTTTAGGCAAGGGGAAACCGATCCTATGGACATTGCAATGCATACAAGTTAGATACCAAATATATGTGGGGAACCGATCCTAGTACCTAGTCAGCCGAATTTTTGTAAGCTAGTGTAACTATGCACGGTACTCACATGGAGGTAGAATCGAAACTTGTTTTGGTAGAACCGTTACACCCATGGTTTGTGATTGAGTGTTACTTGATTAAGTTAAGAATCTTTTAATTAAGGTTTTTAATTATATATGGAAAATAAGAATTAGTAATGTGCATTTGATAGTTAAAGATTTTCCAAGGATATTTCGATCATTATTTTGGACAGTGCATTCACTGGAATTATGAAAACAAAATTTGGGTTAATATGAAAAAATATCTTGAGAATATTTTCGGTTTTGGAAATTCTTTGGTGTCCAAACTTCCTTGTCTATAAATACTTTGAGTTTGCATTTCTAGCAAACTAATTTTTCGTGACAGTAAACTTCTTTAGGTATGTTACTGTTACTGGTGAAGCCACCTATTCGGAGAGGAGAGTAACCTAATTAGGCGAAATCTCTTACATCCGCTCAGTTTAAAGTCTTCTTTGATTGAGAAGCTCTAGTGCGTACCATTGGTGGGAAACTAGATAATTGTGGTTTATATTTAGTTTTCATATTGATTTGATTGACTAACGGTGGTTGAACTTTAATTGCACCTAGTTTGTTTATGCTTGAGAATCTTCTCTTCTGATATAAGATTCACTCAAACTAGTTCAAGGTTTCGACATGGATCTTTAGACTGTTGTTAGATCTAAAGACGATTTTGTGATAATCCATTATTAACAGACTCCGTTATGTGCGTGATTGATTACAAGAGATTCAAGTAGTTGTGTGCAGGTGTTTATTGAAGATCTAAGAAGATTTGAAGATAATGAAGAGATAAAAGATTCCAGACTTGGTTTTATAATCTTTGGTGTGCACAATACTTGTTTCGGTAAAAGAGGATCCAATTAATAATTGGTTTATCCTTGTGGTAGATTGGATTGATTAATTGAGAAGATCAGCATCGACACAATTCTTTAGATTAAGAGTGTTGTTGGCTTTATCTTAACGATTACCTTTTGGTGATTGAACATAAGATAGATCTTGGAACCTGGCAAAGGAGTTTATGTTGAGATAAACAGAAAGTTAAGGTCTGTACGACCAAGTTTTAAAAAATAAATAAAAGTTTCTTTTTCTTAAGTGACCCGTGAGTTCTTTGAGTGAGTCTAAACATATTTTCAATACCCATTAGCCTTTAACCTTAAATTATAGGCTCTTTGTTTTGATTTTAAGACTGTATTATTGTTCTCTCATTCTCACACTTGTCTCTGTTTGGATTTTCTTTTACATTCTCCATTTGGTTCACTTATAGCAGAGTTAATTTCTTGATATTTGCTTTTCATGGTTTTGACTTGTCTCTGCATATTATACAAAATCTAGGCTTTAGTCTTATGTAGGGCTTATTTTACTTTTGTTTATGTTAGACAGATTTAAGTATTCTTGGGTATTTAGTGATGTTACCTGCACTAATTTTTGAAATTATCACTTCTTTCGTATGAATTTACAGTGGTTTGTTTATCTGTCTTTTGTTATTAGTTGTGATTGCAAATGCACTGAACTATTTGCTGTTAATATTTTAAGTTCAGTATATCTAATTGTGCATGAATTGATTGGTTATGTCCTAGTAATATGTTTCCTAAGTTGTTTCAGTCTAGGTGTCCCTTTTATGTTTTTTTTTCCTGCTATCCTATTTATTGTGCAAAAAATCACAGGATATCGTTTATTTGCTTTTCTAACTCTAGGGTTCTCTTTAGTGCAGATAAATGTAAGATTCTGATTTTGTAGATGTATGCAAGATTGTGATTTTGTAGATAGATTATGTTATGCTTTGCTATGATAGGGCGAATCCTTGTTTATTTACTCAACTATGTGGATCCCCATCTTTTGTTTTTGGTTATAATTTCCCGTATTCATATTAGTATATTAGGAGGGATATTGGGTTGTTCTTGAGGTTCAAGTCCATTGTTTGATATCTAGGTGGTGCTTGCAAGTCTGATAAGTAAGGCAACTGGTGTTTACCTACTCAACTTGTGTTTACCTACTCAACTACTTTTTTTCCCTGTCAATCTTGTATTTACCTACTCAACTATGTGTATCCCTGTCTTTTGTTTTTTGGTTGTAATGTCCCGTCTGATTTTTTATGCTTACAAAATGATAATCCTAGTATAGTAAGAGGTATATTGGGGTTGTTCTTGAGGTTCAAGTCCATTGTATGAGATCCAGGTGGTGCTTGCAACCCTGATAGAGAAGACTAAAAAGATTGTTCAATAGATTTGGTCTTAGTCTAATTCTGTTATGCGAGTCTAAAAGGTGATTAGTTGTTACTTGTTAGTGATGTGAGGTGATGTAGTTTTACAAGTGGTAAGAAAGGGTTTGATTCTCGGACTTAATGAGATTCGGTTTCAGACGTAACAAGAGAAAACACTAAAAATAAAGATAATATATATACAAAAGATTGTCATGATAATGAGAGATACTAGGACTTCGGATTCCACCATAAACTCATCCATACGATTCATATATTTATTTTAGACAATTATAGCTCAAATAGAATATTGACTCTGTTTCTTTGCCAAGGTAGATTTTTGAAAAGCAATGACTGTAAATCTAAAGCATGGGATATCAAAAGACTTAACCTAAGTATAACCCATCAATTGAAATCACAACAATTCAATAAAAACCATGAAACAATTAATAATCCATGCAAAGAGTCATAAAAGAATTAAATTAATTACTACACGCATGAAATATGGCTTCCTCCATCATCCCAGTGTTGGGGTTTAGCTCCTCATATTATTCACGTGCTCAAAATAGTAGTTCATAGCTCAAATAGGTGAAAAACAAGAGAAAACTAATAAATCAGACAGTTTGCAACGCTGTAATGGCATTACAAACATCTGTTACAACGGGTGTTGAACGTTACAGAGAAAAGACGACAAGTTTTGGAAATATGTGATCTGTTAAATAGCGACACTTTTGTTGTGCTGTTCAAATAAGACTGCCTCTGTTAGTCTGTTCTTCGTGTTCTTGAGAACGACAGTTCTGAAGCGTCAGTTCTTCGTCTTCTTCACCTGCTGCTGTTGCAGCTCTGCAACTACTCGTTCTTCTGCTCTGCAGCCTCCCAAAAGGTCCCCAAACTCTCGGTTACCTTTGTGTAACCTCCTAGAACTCTTTTTATACCAAACAGGACGATTAAATCTCAAGGAAATCTTCTCTTTTCTTTTTCAGAAAGTCTCGGACTTTTCTCTCCAAGTCACGAGAATTTTTCTCTGTAAGCTTCTTCACACGGCTTCTAACTTTCCACACTTTCCAAAACATTCCATCTATTCGTGTAGAAGAAAAATCAGGATGAATACTACACGCAACTTCCATATTTAATCGAAATATATCCCGTAATATCCTTCCTACTCTGTTTTAGAGAAACCGGTGAATTTCTTCCTTTTATACGATTCTGAGTAACGTACCCTTCCTGTTTAATCGAAACAGGGTTGATGTAATCCCAAACCAAGACAAACTCCGACAAAATATATTCTAAATCCTTCTCAAAAATATCGCAGGTGAAAGTGATCTTTTCCCGCCAATTCCGTCTCTTCAAAAGCAAGGGATGGAGTGCCCCTAACCAGTTCGCTGGTGCCTTTAGCACTGGGGTGTAAATAGTAATGAGGTGCCCCTTAGTAATTTGGTTACCCTTATCCACTGCTGGGGTTCCTTTAGCATTTCTTCTGGGTTATCTGTATAACTTTTCTGGGGCGTCTCCAACATACTTCCGGGGTGCCTGTAGTGCGTCTTCTGGGTGCCTTTAGTAATTTTCTCCCAGGACCACTTTTCGAGCCAATTTCTCCGCAAGAACTTATTTCTTCAAAAACACTTACAAATACATAAAATAGCAAAATAAGCACAAAATCCAGCGCTAACAATATACATAATTGATATTATATTAGACACATAAATGCGTCTATCAAATACCCCCAAACTTATTATTTGTTAGTCCCGAGCAAATCAAATCTACAAATAAAATCCTAACTTATTGTCGCAGGCATCGTCGATTGCATTTAGCGTATGCAATAAGCCTTTAAACCCCTAGGTGGCCCTAGTGTCCGAGTTATAGTCTCGGGAGGTCTTACCAGAGATATACCCACAAAACCTTTACACTCCAGACCCTAGCTAGCTATCTACGCAGAACCTTGGAAGGCACTAAAGAATCTCCTTGGTTGGCATACTTATTGACTACAGGAGGAAGTACCCTGATGCGAAATTACAATTGATGTACACGAGTTTGCACTCAAGCATACTAAAATTCATATATAAGTGACAGAGTTCTACTCAGATAGTCGCACTATGGACATCAATATTCGGAGTCAACAAATCACGTGGATAGATTAAGAATATGGATATAGAAAAACATAAATGGTTTTGATGTTGAATAGGTAAACGGTATTTCTCATATCTGTCTGAAGGCCACTGCCAAAATGAACCTATCCTAATGGACTGAGATACTGGTCTGACTAATATCAATGCAACTGGCATATACAAGGGAACCAGTAGTCGACAATCATAATTCTAGATCAACTCGTCTGGCATATACAAGGGAACCAGCGGTCGATTTATTCACTGAACATTAACATTTAACATTTAACTTTTTTTTTTAACTGCATGATTTGATCTTTTGGATCTAAGCGCATGCTTCTTGTCAGCAAATTACATGATAGTTGCCATGGATCCTGCGTTCCATGCTTGTTTAGGCAACAGAGACAGGGAAAACACACACATATTGCTATTCCCAAGTGTTAAATTTTTTTTTTTATTATTCCATTTGGTCTAGTTGGTCTGGTCTCTTTTTTTTCTTTCTCTTAGTAACTCAATCACTCTATTTTACCCTAGCAGTGGTAACAACTTGAATCGTGAGCCCCACCTAATCACTTAGAGAAACATATTTTAAAAAGAAAACAAGATAAAAACAGAAGTGAAAAGGACTCAACGAGATATGGTGAAACTACCATGTTATTTCTAACACCTGAGCTCTATGCTTTTATGAATAGACTCTTATATATGTTTCCATCTAATCAGATTGGTTCCTCAACTCCTACAACCAAAATGCTTCCATCCACTTAGATTGGTTAGTGCCATCCTTAATAAACATAAATTTCTAGGCTTTGGAGTTTATTAATGCAACTAAAAAGTTTCTCCCATACCCCCAAACTTAAATCTAACATTGTCCTCAATGTTCTAAAGATAAAATTAAAAGCATGAACAAGGAGAAATTGTTACCATTTGAAGCAAAAGAGTTAAGGAAAGATATTACCGTGTTGCATGAATATTGGGTTACCTCCCAAGAAGTGCTAAGTTTAACATCTTCAGCCGGACATAAGAAAGAATTAATCACCTCGAGTCATATAGCAATAGCCGAAACAACTGTGGATCATCTGCATCAAAAAGTGTTAACGCGGATAAAAGGAAACTGCAGCAAACCAAGAATAAACATATCACACCCTTGCCTAGTTTCCTGTTTAAGACAACTACATCTAGTTGTGGTTCAGGTTTAGGTTCAATAAAGGGATCTAAATAAAATATTTTCATGGGTTTCCCCTCCTCATGAGTAAGATCCGAAATATCAGGTTCTAAGGTCTGGAAAAATTTAGAAGCACACAATAATAACCTGAATAATTGAGGATCCTCTAAGTCAATCAGATTTGACTTACACATCTGACCATAATGAGAGTGGTGGTCATTCTTAAGCAAATGTGTCGTTTCTATTTTACTAAAATAATTAGGTTTAGTCTCAGAACTTAATAAAAGACACATTTGAAACTCATACGTTCCCACATTTGAAAGAAAAATATTTGGTGGGAAAACAAAGTTAATCTGGGTATCATAGCCTGGATAAAGCACATCAACCAGAGGATGGGTTTCTAATAACTGAACTTCTTCATGGACATTACTAGGTTCAGGAAAACGTGTCTGAAGATAATCTTTTAAAATGGTAGAGGTACACATGTCAAGTCCCAAGTGAGGGATCTCTGTAAGAGCTAAAGGTAAGGCACATGGAGAATGATAATCACCCCCAAACTTAGAGTTTTGGGTGTCTCTAGATAGACTAGCTACAATTTCTCTAATTTTTAGATCATCGGAATCTTGAAAATGGTCAATTGTTTCTTGTAGGTTATATTTAGGTGACACATCCTCATACATATTTAAAAGCTCTACGAGTTCATCTTCTTCGTCTAGGACTATTGTTTCTAAATCCTTGGACTCTAAAACAGTAACAGGATAAACCCGTTCCTCTAAACCATTATCGGCTTCGTAATCAAATGGAAATACTACATCGTCTAAAACAGGGTTATCTCTAGTCAAATCCTCGTCCTTTTGAATAGATGAATAATTATTAAAATTATTTGATTTGAACTAGAAATAATATTATCATTGTAAAGCTCGATTGGAGTAACAAATTCCTGATCACTATGCCTACATATTTCAAATTCTTCATCAACATTATCCTCATCATAATCATCATTATAAGAACATGAAAATGGTTGAACCTCTTCTAAACAAGTAGTGTTACCGATTATATCCTCGTCTTCTTGATTATGCAAATAATTGTCCTCATTTTCAAGGGTATTATTGGAAACATTATATTGGAAATTAAGATTATTTCGAGCAATTCTTTCTAACTTAAGTGTACGTGTCGACTCAACCAAAATCTTGAGAGACTCTTCTAGAGGACGAATAGGACTGAAAGAAACAACCAACAATTTGAGAGACTCTTCTATAGGACGAATAAGAATGAAAGGATCATAATAAGGACTAGTTTTCAATTGTTTAATTAAGTCGTCCAAATACGAGGAACTAGTACTATAAGATTCCTTATTTTCTTGCTCGTATGACATGTGCGCATGTGGATAGTAATTGGGCTCACCATGGTAAGACCCATATCCTTCAAAAAGATGGCGTTCCCAACCACTATTCACACTATGGTCATAATAAGGATAATGTCCATGTTGCTCAGTCGAATAATCATTGTATTGGCTATTGTAATACCAGTTCGACATTATATAGTGCACGTGCAAATACAAATGTTGAAATTGACTATATAGGGTAAGCTCAGGTTACCTTTAGCAAAATATACCTACAGTCAAGGACTGATCAAAGGTACACGGCTAAGGCTTGTAGTGTTTCGGATGATAACGCCCAGAGGGTTCACTGTACTAAACCACGTGTTTTCTTACTAATCGGTGCCAGACGATGCAATAATGAAGTGCATGTGTGCGTTCATGTTTTGTGTTTTATTTTTTTATATTAACAAATATATACAAATAAACAAACAAAAATAAAAGTTCCAAAAATAAAAGCTAACAAAAATAAATAAAAATAAAAAGTTTGGGATTTTCTGCTCTTTTAGGCAAGTCCAACTTTCCACCTTTAGTTTCCAGCAAAACCTGCACACCAAAAACAAAAATACCCAAGACGTAAAATAGAACAAAAAATAATAAAAATAAAAATAAACAAAATATATACAAAACCTAAAAAAAATGCACAACCTAAAACCTAAACCTAAATACAAGTCTGCGTCGACGGCGCCAAAAACTGATGTAGTTTTACAAGTGGTAAGAAAGGGTTTGATTCTCGGACTTAATGAGATTCGGTTTCAGACGTAACAAGAGAAAACACTAAAAATAAAGATAATATATATAAAAAAGATTGTCACGATAACGATAGATACTAGGACTTCGAATTCCACCATAAACTCATTCATACGATTCATAGATTTATTCTAGACAATTATAGCTCAAATAGAATATTGACTCTATTTCTTTGCCAAGGTAGATTTTTGAAAAGCAATGACTGTAAATCTAAAGCATGGGATATCAAAAGACTTAACCTAAGTATAACCCATCAATTGAAATCACAACCATTCAATAAAAACCATAAAACAATTAATAATCCATGCAAAGAGTCATAAAAGAATTAAATGTAATTACTACACACATGGAATATGGCTTCCTCCGTCATCCCAGTGTTGTGGTTTAGCTCCTCATATTATTCACGTACTCAAAATAGTAGTTCATAGCTCAAGTAGGTGAAAAACAAGAGAAAACTAATAAATCAAACAGTTTGCAACGCTGTAATGGCGTTACAAACAGCTGTTACAACGGATGTTGAACGTTACAGAGAAAAGACGACAAGCTTTGGAAATATGTGATCTGTTGAATATCGACACTTCTGTTGTGCTGTTCAAATAAGACTGCCTCTGTTAGTCTGTTCTTCGTGTTCTTGAGAATGACAGTTCTGAAGCGTCAATTCTTCGTCTTCTTCACCTGCTGATGCTGCAGCTCTGCAACTACTCGTTTTTCTGCTCTGCAGCCTCCCAAAAAGTCCCCAAACTCTCGGTTCCCTTTGTGTAACCTCCTAGCACTATTTTTATACCAAATAGGACGATTAAATCTCAAGGAAATCTTCTCTTTTCTTTTTCAGAAAGTCTCGGACTTTTCTCTCCAAGTCACGAGAATTTTTCTCTGCAAGCTTCTTCACACGGCTTCTAACTGTCCACACTTTCCAAAACATTCCATCTATTCGTGTAGAAGAAAAATCAGGATGAATACTACACGCAACTTCCATATTTAATCGAAATATATCCCGTAATATCCTTCCTACTCTGTTTTAGAGAAACCCATGAATTTCTTCCTTTTATACGATTCTGAGTCACATACCCTTCCTGTTTAATCGAAACAGGGTTGATGTAATCCCAAACCAAGACAAACTCTGACAAAATATATTCTAAATCCTTCTCAAAAATATCGCAGGTGAAAGTGATCTTTTCCCGCCAATTCCGTCTCTTCAAAATCAAGGGATGGAGTGCCCCTAACCAATTCGCTGGTGCCTTTAGCATTGGGGTGTAAATAGTAATGAGGTGCCCCTTAGTAATTTGGTTACCCCTTATCCACTGCTGGGGTTCCTTTAGCATTTCTTCTGGGGTGTCTGTATAACTTTTCTGGGGCGTCTCCAACATACTTCCGGGGTGCCTGTAGTGCGTCTTCTGGGTGCCTTTAGTAATTTTCTCCCAGGACCACTTTTCGAGCCAATTTCTCCGCAAGAACTTATTTCTCCAAAAACACCTACAAATACATAAAATAGCAAAATAAGCACAAAATCGAGCGCTAACAATATACATAATTGAGATTATATTAGACACATAAATGCGTCTATCATGAGGGTTGTTCTTTTTTTTAGGCAAACTTAAATTCATTTAAACAGAAGCCACATCCTAGAGTAATTTCATATGATACCTCTGGAGAGAGGGTGAAACCATGGGTCTCTACTGAGTGAGTACTACTTTTATAGTACATAGTGCTTCCTAGTGCATCTACAGTCACTAGGACTCTGTTGCAGCCTTCCTTTACAATGTGTTGTGAAATAATAGATAACAAAGTGGTGTATCCATTATTTCCCTGGAGATGCTTTAGGTTTAGGTTTAGATTTTTCTTGATGGCAGCTTGAGATGCCCTTACCGGAAGTGCAGTGCAATAAGTTGGATTTTCTTAAATTTTGTCAACCTGCTGTAACTCTGCATGGGCAACTGTCTAGAAGCACTTCCTAGTTTTTTTTTTTATCAGAACTTCCTAGTTGTAGGTGGCTTGTCATGTGCCTGAAATCTATGGAAAGATGATATTAGGAGGTGGGAAATATGGTTTATCATAAACATAGAGTTAACATCTATCCATATTCTACGACCTTAACATTTAGCATATATCATCCTAATTGTTGCCTTTGTTTATATGTTCTGGGTGGATATTGTATTTTTCTATGAAATTTATCTGAAATATGATGATATATGATGATGTAAACATCAAATTGGTTATTATGCAGGTATTTGGGCTTAAGTCAAAAAGCAGTACTTGGTGATATTTTAGCAGCAGTGAATCTACGTATGATTTGTTGAGGAAATTTTTTAAGCAAGCGGAGTCTCGTAATACATTCTGGTGATATTTTAGTCATTCTTCCCCTGTTTTTCAATGCCTCTGTCAGTTGACACAAATTAACTAGGTTACCTATCCATTTATAAACATCAACATAGAACGAATATTGTATGTCAGTCACAAAATTTTGGGTTATGTAAGTTTACTTGTGTACATTTGTACCAATTGAAGAATCCTTTATTCTATAATATTATCTAGTGGTGATTCTCAGTAAGATTCTCCACAATACAATTTTATATCACCATTGTAGTTTGTATATTTATATGGATATTGAATATGGGGAACTGGGTAATTGCAGGGGGGGAAATGTGGGTGTAATAAATTTTGACTAGGTCAATAAACAAACTTGACCTTTTTTTTTTGGTTGCAAAAAATTAGCAACCCCTACTCTCTGTTGCTAAATTAGAACCATAACCAATAAATTAGAACCGGAACCAACAATATCTAGTTCCGGTAAGGGTATTCCTGTAATTAGAAATATATTAGCAACAACAGGCTGTTGTTGCTAATTAAAATGTAGCAACGGCAAGCGCCGTTGTGAGTTTCCGTTATTGACCGAGATTCGCAACAAAGCTTATGTTGTTGCTAAAAATTGTGACACCGCGTTTAGCAACAGCGAAAGCCTGTTGCGACGTTGTTTAGCAACATCTATGGTAGGTTGCTAATACCTTAAAATGGTGTAGTGTATGAATGCTATTGTGATTATGTATGGGTATGAGGTGAGGATTTCATCCTAGGAAACAATGTTTTTACATGTGTTTTAAGGAAGTAAGTTCATGATATGTGTTGTGAACCGAAAAGGAAATCTCCGGGCGTTATTGGGGCTGTTCTTCATTGTATATCTTATGAACGACCAATATGTGTGATTAGTATAACCTCTCATGACTTGTTTGTGTTCTTGGTAAAACTATTCACATGAAGCCTGACTTATGTATTGGTATGACTTTTATTAGTGAAACAGATCTTAAGTAATCACCGGGGTATGATAGGGTTTGTATGTCTGACTAAATTTGGGAGAGAGGAACCGATCCTAGTAAGAGGTGCAGTACATCACAAGTGGAACCGATCCTTGTATGAGGTGAAACAAGGTTTATAGTAGAAAGGGAAACCGATCATATGAACATGTGCAACACGTTTTTAGGAAAGGGGGAACCGATCCTATGGACATCTGCAACACATATAAGTTAGATACCAAATATATGTGGGGAACCCATCCTTGTACCTAGTCAACTGAAAATTTGGTAATCTAGTGTGACTATGCACAATACTCACATGGAGGTAAAACCGAAACTTGTTTTGGTAGAACCGTTACACCCATGACTTGTGATTGAGTGTTACTTGATCAATCACATAGTTCTTGAAAGTCAGATGAACCAATTCTAAACTTGTTTGGAAGTATGGTAAATCGGTTTCAGGTGAGCAAGTATGAAAAAGGAATTATAAGAGGAAAGATGTAGACACACTTTGAACACGCGCATTAATGTGTATCTTTTATTGTTCAAAGATATTCCTTAACAGCTAAGAAGGAAGTAAATCCCAAGATCGAATTTAAATAAGTTAAGAATATTTTAATTAAGGTTTTTAATTATATATGGAAAATAAGAATTAGTAATGTGCATTTACTGGTTAAAAGATTTTCCAAGGAGACTTCGATCATAAATTTGGACAGTGCATTCTCAGAAATTATGAAAACCGAATTTGGAATAATATTGAATATCTTGAGAATATTTTCGGTTTTGGAAATTCCTTGGTGTCCAAACTTCCTTGTCTATAAATACTTTGAGTTTGCATTTCTATCAAACTAATCCTTCGTGACAGTAAACTTCCTCTGTTGTACTGTTACTGGTGAAGCCGCCTATTCGGAGAGGAGAGTAACCTAATTAGGCGAAATCTCTTATGGCCGCTCAGTTTAAAGTCTTCTTTGGGATTGAGGAGCTCTAGTGCGTACCGTTGGTGGGAAACTAGATAATTGCGGTTTGTCTTTAGTTTTCATATTGATTTGATTGACTAATGGTGGTTGAACTTTGATTGCACCTAGTTTGTTTATGCTTGAGAATCTTCTCTTCTGATACAAGATTCACTCAAACTAGTTCAAGGTTTCGACATGGATCTTTAGACTGTTGTTAGATCTAAATACGATCTTGTGACAATTCATTGTTAACAGACTCCGTTTTGTGTGTGATTAATTATAAGAGATTCAAGTAGTTGTGTGCAGGTGTTTATTGAAGATCTAAGAATATTTGAAGACAAATAAGAGATAGAAGATTTCTGACTTGGTTATATAATATTTGGTGTGCACAATACTTGTTTCGGTAATAGAGGATCCAACTATAATTGATTTATCCTTGTGGTATTTTGTTAGAATAGTTGAGAAGGTCGGCATTAATACATTTCCTTGGGATTAAAGGTATTGATAGAAAAATATTAACGATTACCTTTTGGTGATTGAAAATAAGATATATCTTGGAACCTGGCAAAGGAGTTTATGTTAAGATAAACAGAAGATCCTTTGCGCAACTCACATCACTTGATTGAATAGAGTTGATACCAAACAGATTTGTTGTTCCTTTACTGTTTGGAATACGAACCAAAGGAATTGGTCCAAGTACGTGACTTGTTTATAAGTTGGAGGCGTGGGAATACAGGCGGAACTAGGTGAACTATAGGTTTAGTTGCTTGGTCTCAACTATACGAAGTTGGTTTATTTTGTATAATGACTTAATCCTGAGAGTATTCAATTCTGGACTAGGTCCCGCGGTTTTTAGTATTTGTGATTTCCTTCTCGTTAACAAAATTTTACTGTGTCATTTACTTTATATTTCTGCATTATAATTGTTTTATTATAATTAAAGTAAATTGCACAAACGTTAATTCCTATTTACTTGATACGCAATCCTATTGAGTTTGGTTAAGTCCGAACCTTTGTATCAAATAAACATACTTCGTTGTGGTATTGTCTCGATCTCGTATCCATAGACGATCACATGAAGTGTGAACCGATATGTTGTATTATCTCGACTCAGCCTATAGACAATCACTTTCGGAGGAAGGACTTATAGGAAGGAAAAGTTATAGCTTAAGGTATATTTGGGTACCCTCTCCTTTTCAAAAAATCTTAACTTATTTAATTTCGATCCTAGGATTTTCTTCCTTTAGATATTAAGGAATAACTTTGAACAATAAAAGTTAAACATTAATGAACGTGTTCAAAGTATGTCGACATCCTTACTTTGTAAGTCCTCTTTCATACATACAACCTTGAAACCGATTTTCCACACTTCCAAACAAGTTTAGAATTGGTTTATATGACTTTCAAGAACTATGTGATTGATCAAGAACACTCAATCACAAATCATGGGTTTAACGGTTCTACCAAAACAAGTTTTGGTTCTACATCCATGTGAGTATTGTGCATAGTCACACTAGCTTTCCAAAATTTGGTTGACTAGGTACTAGGATCGGTTCCTCATATATATATGGTATTTAACTTATATGTGTTGCACATGTCCATAGGATCGTTTCCCCTTTGCATAAAAACGTGTTGCACATGTCCATAGGATCGATTTATCTTTCTACTATAAACCTTGTTGCACCTTATACAAGGATCGATTCCCCTTTGTGATGTGTTGCACCTCTTACTAGGATCAGTTCCCCTTTACCCAGAGTTAGTCATACACACTCACAAACTCGATCATACCATCAGGTGATCACTTAAGATCAGTTTCACTAATAAAAGTCATACCAATACATAAGTCAGGCCTTTGTGAATAGTTTTACCAAGATCACAAACAAGTCATGAGCGGTTATACTAATCGCATATATTGGTTGTTCAAAAGATATGCAATGAATAAAAATACCAATAACGTACGCCTGGCGATTTCCTTTTCGATTCGAAAAAGAAGTTCATGAACTTACTTCCTTAAAACTCATGTAGAACATTGTTTCCTAGGATGAAATCCTCACCTCATACCCATACATAATCACAATAGCACTCAAACTATTATGTCGATGACTTATCTATAAAGATTAATGATTAATCAATAAACCTCGTATTGTATTTCTTAATACTATGTCTATCTAGAGTGTTCATACTTCGCAGTTTTGTTTTCAATATGCACGACTTAAAAGATACATTAGGGAATGAAACAGTTCAAGTCAAATATCACTAACCTCAAGTGGAAGGATGATGTTGTCATTGTAGCTTCTTACTTCTTCACTTTTTCAAGTCTTCGCAATACTTGTAAAGTCTCATATCCAAATACTTTCAAGCTAACCTATACGAAGTTGACTCTAGTACAAAATCAAGCGACTCTTAAAATGAGTTTTGATTCACTAAAATATGACAATCAAACTTGACATACCAACGCTTGGTGGGTTCCACCGAGCTATGCTCTAACAATCTCCCCCTTTGTCAATTTTAGTGACAAAACTCTTACATCATATGGATAAACAAATTACAAGAATTCATTACAAATACGCTTGATTCCCGAATTCAACATCACAATAACCTATTGTTGATGGTGGTTTTATGCTTAGGGTTAAAATCATAAAACCCTAGTCAAACAGTGACGTCACATAACTTGAGTAATAATGTCTCCACTAAGCGCATTTATTGAACCCTTTAATATGTCTGCGAGAAAATTAATAGGGTACCTTTTCTTAATACTAATTAGGGTTTCGACAGGCCGAACACTAATTTCCACACCACATATGCCAATGACATGCCATGCCAGCCACACCTCCGCGCCAAGGCATGCCAACCATGCCAGCCGCACCACCGTGCCAATGACAAACCATGACAGCCACGTCTCCGCGCTAAGGCATGCCAACGATGCCAGCCACACCACCGTGCCAATGGAAAACCGTGCCAGCCACGTCTCCGCGCTAAGGCATGCCAACCATGCCAGCCGCACCACCGTGCCAGTGAAAAACCATGCCAGCCATGTCTCCGCGCCAAGGCATGCCAGCCGCACCACCGTGCCAATGGGAAACCACGCCAGCCACATCTCTGTGCCAACCATGCCAGCTGCACCACTGTGCCAATGGAAAACCATGCCAGCCACGTCTACCGCGCCAAGGCATGCCAACCATGCTAGTTGCACCATGCGCCAGTGGCATGCCAAACCCTTGGCCCCGCCATGCCAAGCCAACCGCACCTTGCCTTGGCACCACCATGCCAAGCCGTCTGTGCCAAACCCTTGGCCCCACTATGCCAAGACCATCCGCGCCAATTTTTTGCCTTGGCCATACCATGTCGGCATTCCCCATGCGGCTACCAAAAACGAAGGCGTGGGACGATCAACGACCACCCTTCCATCCTAGATGTAAATCCTAGCCGTCCAAGGTCGCCAAACAACGCATGGTAACCATTGGCCCAAAACCCTAGTTTTGGCCACGTCAAACCGCGCCAAGGCACGCTATGCCACATGTGCTAATAGCATTCCAACCACCTTGTCGCGCCTCACCATGACCGGCCTTCCCTATGCGGCTACCAAAAAGAAGGCGTGCGACGATCAACGACCACCCTTCCATTCTAGATGCAAATCCTAGCCGTCCAAGGTCGCCAAACAACGCATGGTAACCTTAGAATTCTTCCTCAGTTTTACTTTTGGGCTGTTTTCACCTCCCGAATGAACTCAAAACCTTAATATTCCCGCGAAGGGAGATAGGAAATTGTTTCCGTACAGAATGGAGGGGCGGACCATCAAAATCATAGTCCGTATGAGAATTCTACATCGATTCTAGTAAAGGGCGCTAATTAGGGTTTCAACATACCAAACCCTAATTTAGACAAAGCTGCAAATGCTTCCCTTCCAAGCCGCAAGCGCTTCCCTTCCAAGACGCACACTGCTAGTGGCTCCACTCCACGTTAAAGCCATGCCAGCCATGCTTTCACCAAACGAAGGGTTGCAACGATCAACGGCCACCCTTCAGTCTAAGATGCAGATCTTAGCCGTCCAAGGTCACCAGCTAACACATGTCCACCTTTGGCCCAACGCCAAAATCCTAGCCTGGTCACGTCAAAATCTTAGCCTGGTCACGCCAAAATCCTGACCTGGTCACGCCCAAAATCCTATCCTGGCCATGCCAAAATCCTAACATGGCTACGACGCCTATCCTTTGGTCATGACACCAACCTTGCTACGACGCATATCCTTTGGTCACGACACCAACCTGGCTACGACGCCTATCCTTTGGTCACGGCACCAACTTGGCTACAAATGAAAAATCCTTTGGCCACGACACACATAGCTACATGTTTTCCACGAAAACACTTGAGACATCAAAGCATGTCATAAACTGGGGGATGCTCATTAGGTATTGGTTTGGCGGTTTACAGCGTGCGGCGTACACTACGCCCGTTATAAGAAAGTGTCATAAGGATGAGACGGTTAGTAATTACAAGGAGTAATGGTGAAACGCTTTCTTTTATGGGACATCAATTCCAGGCGTTACCGGTTACCACCTCCTCCCATTTACTCACCAGTTTTCCATTTTTTAATGAGACCATAGTACGTTTCACTTCGACTTGTATAAATAGGCATTACCTATTTCCACCAAACAACAGGTTCAGGTCAGGAACATACAACACTCAGAAATCTTTTTCTAGCTCTCCATCTGTTAGCTTCCCACTTTTTGACACAAGTCGTAAAACAACTACTCTTCCAGAATCAACTATTCTGGTCTCAACACTTTCTTCGCTTCCCTCCCCAAAACCAACCCTTCTCCTTCACTTTGTGACCGAAGCAAGTCTGGAACGACCATTTCTTGGTTTAGGCCGGATTTGTAAAGACTGATCTCTTGAATCTAAAGTACTCCCTTGCAATACATTTTTAGGGTTTAAATTCGTTTCTCACTCACACACCCGAAATTACCAAAATCAGCAGAAACCGTTTTCACCCTCAAACACCTGTATACATTCAATCCTTAAATACCGTTGTTGACATTATAATAACAAAGATAATACTCCCCCTAAAGGTGAGATAGGTAGATTTTCAATCCGCACATCTTTGTTATACCAATTAAGATGATATGCTACTCCCCCTTAGTCTATGCTTTTTCTCTTTCGCTAGATAAACATTCAAGTACCAATGTCTTTTTCCTTAGTGATACCAATCAATATAAAATAGATACTAGTATCACTTGTATACTCCATATATTTCTCCCCCTTTTTGTCACAAAATGACAAAGAAACGAAAAAATAAAGGACAACATGAAAAGGATCTTACAAATCTCAAAAGACTTGCGACCTGTAGAGTTAAGCACGAGGGTTCCACACATCATTTTTGATAATCAATATCTAAACCGAAACTACAAAGTAATTATATTTTGATAAGTTACTAAGGAAATAATTTCCTGAAGAAATTTTCTCACATAGTTTAGCAAACCAAAAATCAACTAATCACATTAGTTCATTTGTTAAACCGATTGAACAAATACAATCGCTTCATTCGATAAGACCAAAATAAAGATAACTCTATTTTTCTCATCAAGTTCTAATTATCCATATAACTTAGACATATAAATTTTAAACAAGCCAAATACTAGGTTAGTTAACTAGCATTTCTTGTTAAGGCATTTGATTAGACTTGAATAACCGAAACCTCCACTTTGATAAGTCTAACTAAGATCAGAATTTACTTAATTTCTCTTATCTAGAATCAAATTGGACTAAACAATTCATCCCATAAATATTTTCTTTCACTAAGTCATAAACAATTGATAAGTTCATAATTCATATGATTTTAGTTTCCATTCCATACTTGATTTAGCTATTCTTCTTGCATGTATTCGTGTTATTACTCTTGTTTAATCTTATTTGACTCTAATAGGTGAATCATCCAAAAAGGAGCTACAAAGTGATTAAAATAGCTAAGAAGAGAATTATTCCAAGTATCCAAGCGCCCAAGTCCAAGAGAAGTTGAAGAAGTGCGACGAAAAGGAGCAAAACACTCAAAATCAAGAGAAGGGCCAAATACCGATCTTAACTCATTAAAATCAAGGATTTATCATCACCATATTGAACATAATTGAAATATAAAAAGAATGCAAAAAGAATGAGGTCATTCCGAGTTCGGATGAAGAAGTTGTGGCCAAAACAGTTTCATTGAAAACCGAAGATAGTGCAGTCCGCGAACTGGGTTTGCGGACGGGTTTTGCAGACTTAATTCCGCAAATTTCTGCTGGATTTTGAAGTTTGCGGATTGGGTTCATGCACTTATCAAAGGGAAAACGTGTATAAACTCTTTGGAAGGCTTAAGGGCACGTTTGGGAACGTTATTTCGTTATTTTAGGTTGGGTTTTTAAACCTAACTAAATACGTGAAGACCAAGTAATGTAAACCTATAAAAAGGTATTAGGTTATGTACATCATATCACATCATTAGGGAACGAAATTGTTAGGGTTTGGAGAGAAGAAACATCACACGGAGCGATCATCAATCGTAACGTTATCTCTTACTTTTCTCATATGTATTTCATGGATGTTTCTACATCCATGAGTAGCTAAACACCTATTGATTGCGGATGAATTCTAAGTTGTAAACAAGATTTGATTTATTATATTAATCTACTTTGAAGTTCTTCATATGATTGTCTTTTGTTTATACTATTTGATTATTTATGATTGATTGATAGATTGTTTAGGTGGCCAACTAAATTGATTTGTTGATTCAATCTATTGCTAGTATTAAGTTAGGAGATAAGTAATCGTCGAATAACTTGTACACAAGTAGAGAACTCAAAACCTTGCAAAGGTAGAGAACAAGTAGAGAACAACACTAAAAAGTGGACTAAACAACACTAAAAAGTAGAGAACAAGTAGAGAACAACACTAAAAAGTGGACTAAACAACCTTGCACAAGTAGAGAACACAAAACCTTGCAGAGGGATTCTGTGGAGCGATTGTGTGTATAAACAACACTAAAAAGTGGACCTTGATCTAAGAGTCTAAATATTAGGATCAACCTTGAGTGATCTACTACTTGGTGGTTCGTTGAATAGAATCTGGTAGGCGAGAACTTCCGTATCCAGTGATAAAAGTAATTTAGGGGATAGCACTGATCTAGTTGTTATTCTACGGTTGGTGATAATCTATGATTAACGACGAGTAGGCAATTATAATAACTCATTAACGGTTTATATACGAATAAGGATTCCTAGATCATATCTCTCTCTATTGATTAAAATACAATTTTATTTGCTTTGTTTATTTACTTTATTGAAATCTAAAACAAAACCCCCCTTTGTGACACTTTGACAACTAAAACTCACTGCTCTTCGTGGGAACGATCCTTACTTCCATTATATTACCAATTAATTGTGTGAAAATAAGATTATTAATTTGATTTCACTTACGACACACATAAAATTTTAGCGCCGCTGACGGGGAGTAGTCGGTAGCTTTAGCTGTTATTTTTTATTAGTTTTATTCTTCTTCTTTTTTAGAATTTCTTTGTAGTTTTCTTTAATTTCGTTTTCTAGATTTTTGTTTTCAGGTACTTAATCTCTGGCACCAAAAGATTGGGAATACCAAAGGTGCGGTATTCAAACCCGTAAATGAACAGTACTTCAAGCACGTCAGCAGTTGCAACAAGAACCTCCTTCAGAAAAGATGGTAGAAGGCGCAAATCCACCTCTACCAAGGAAGACGTTGAGAGATCTAACATCCCCATGTTTGGATTCTCAACCCATGTGTATTACTCTGAATGACACAATGGAACTTAAATCAAGTCTTCTTCATTGGGTTCCAAAGTTCAAGGGACTACCGGGTGAAGATCCTAATCGACACCTACAATAATTTCAGAATACAGTAAGAAGTATGAAGAAGAATGATGATGATGAAGATATAGCTTTTATACAAGCTTTTCCATTCTCTCTAGCGGACCAAGCAGAATCATGGTTTTATAATCTCCCTTCTGGAAGTATCACCACATGGACCAGAATGAAAAAACTATTTTTAGAGAAGTATTTTCCTGCTTCTAAAGCTGCAGCTATTCGTAAGGAGATCAGTGGCATTGTGAAAATTACTGGAGAATCTTTGTATGAATACTGGGAGAGATACAAGAAATTGTTAGCGAGTTTTCCACACCATCAAGCACCACCGTAACTCATTATCACACTTTTATGAGGGTTTACTACCACATGAAAGAAACTTGATTGATGCGGCTAGCAATGGGGCATTGGTTAATAAAACTATCGAGGAAGCTACTAGTTTGATTGAGAGCATGGATGCAAACACTCAACAATTTTACACTCGAGATTCATCAAGGTTAGAAGAGTTAGTGAGATGGGAGATTCTTCAAATACAGAGCATCGATTAAATACTATTGAAAAGGCAATTCATCGGATAGCTTCTGTAATTGCTCCACCATACGAATATGATTCCGAGGTGAATGTTATATTTCCTAATGAAAGGCAAAGGTATGATCCGTACTCAAATACTTATAATCCTGGTTGGAAAGATCACCCAAATTTTAGTTATGCGAATAAGAAAGCTGCAGCTCCTAATCCATATGTGAGACAAGGTGGTTTTCAACAATCACAACCCCAACCTCAAACTCAACAACAGACTCAGAATTCCAGTTTAGAGGAGATGATGCAAGAGCAAAAGGGAATATCTCAAATTTTGCAACAAAACCTACAATATCAACAAAAGAATGATATTGTGGTTAGAGATTTACATACTCAGATGGGACAATTGGCCACATATGTGAATCAGCTGAAGGCAAGAGCTTCAATAGCGTTACTGTCACAACCGTTTGTGAACCCAAGAGAGCACGTCAATGCAGTAATGTTAAGAAGTGGAAAGCAAGTAGCGAATTCTAATTTGGATACAGGAGAAGTACCTGGTAACGATATCGAGAAGGAAGTATAAGTGGATATTGTACCTAAGGAAAATTCAAACTCAACTGGATAACCTAAAGACATGGTTCCCACTTTTACCATACCACCTCCTTTCCCTAGTCGTTTTGCCAAATCGAAGAAATAATCTCAAGACAAGGAGATCATGGACATTTTGAGTAAGATACACATCAACATTCCATTTATTGAGGCTATCAGAACCGTACCCAGGTATGCTAAGGTTTTGAAGGATTTGTGTACAAAGAAGGATAGGTTGATTGCCAATGAGATCACTCAAGTGGGCAAAAGTGCTACAGCTATGTTGCTAAAGAAGATGCCTACAAAGTGTAAAGATCCTGGTGGCTTCACAGTTCCCATTTCCATTGGTAACCGACAATTCGAGTGTGCTTTGCTTGATTTGGGAGCTTCCATAAGTGTTATGTCAGCCGATGTTTATGATTCTTTGAATCTCGGACCTTTAAAAGAGGCAAAGATCACTATTCAATTGTCTATCAAGTCTAATATATATCCTAAGGGAGTCGTGGAGGACGTGTTAGTTCAAGTGAATCAGTTAATCTTTCCGGCTGATTTCTACATTATGGATATGCACAATGGAGATAACTATTCATCTACTTCACTACTTCTTGGGAGACCATTCATGAAAACTGCAAAAACGAAGATTGATGTTGATAACAACAGCTAACCTTTACCATAGAAAGGTTGAAAACCGGTTTTTAACTATTGCAAGCAAAAGTTGAAAACCCTCGAAACACATATGCTTTTATGATAAACCAAAACCGATTCAATATATTGTGACTTTTTAATATATTGTTTCTATCAGAACCCCTCGTGATCTTTTGATAAATCCTACCAACATGGGCTAGAACTTAATCCTGCTAAATCAAAAAGTCACCCAAACCATAAGGGTTCACAACATTATAAGATCGAATATCAAGGTAGTAAAACCGAAATAAAATATCCCATAAATCAATATGCAATACACCATAAATATTCAACATGAAATAAAGTATTGTAATTATATTAATCTTTTAGGAAATTGAATTACGAAACAAACGCAAAAAGAATGAGGTCATTCCGAGTTCGGACGAAGAAGTTATAGGCAAAACAGTTTTACACTCCTTCGTATTGCACCTCTCACTAGGATCGGTACCCATGTGTTTCTAGTGAAGGATCACAATACTAAACTGTTTTTGACATAACTTTTGCATACGATATCCGAATTTAGTGATTTTTGGCTCGTTTTAACCTTAAAAACAAGAGATACACATATATGATCAGTATATATCAACATTATAAAGTCAAAATTACTGTTTCTATCAAAACCTCAAATATAGATAGAGAAAGTATGAGTATAGAAGAAAAGAAATCTCCCTAGAGATGTTAATTATTCATATAATAACCGAGAGATCATGTGCTCAGTTTCATGTGCTTCCTTACCTTTCAAAAGATGAGCACCAAGGTGAGCATGCACATTCTAACACAACTTGGTTGTGTCGAGTTGAGCCTTGTCTTGTTCGTCATGGGTGACTAAGACATGATCATCATTCTTGACCTCTTTCTTGGTTTGTTTTATCTTGTTCCATCTATTGTTTTCTTGTTTGACTTGTGATGAAGAGTGTCATTATCACAATGTACACTAGTACAAGAGATTTCAGACATGATGTCTTTCTTTAGTCTTTCAAGAAGACTCTTATAATTATTGTCACCAACAATTAACAGCTGAGAGTCATTCTTGTGACTAACTTTTGGTCCCTTCTTGGCTATGGAGGACTTAGGGACCCATTTAGAGTTGGGTTTCGCAGGAGCATCTTTCTCCTTCATACCATTAGGATCATTTTCCTTTTGAATATTTTGCGAAACACCCTTTCTCCAATTTGGAACATCAGATCTTGTTTTTGCATTTAAAAAATCATCTCTCTTTCTATAATTGGGTCTTTTATGAAATGACCTTGTCGAGTGATATGCAATATTTGAACTATCATTATAATAATTTTTTTTCCTAAACTTAGGACAATATCGATCTGAGTTATTATGAGGAGAAAACTTAGCCAATTCGTTTGATACAATAGAAAGTTCATCTTGCATCTTACGAACTTTGCACCCCCATTGCAAGTGTCCTTTATTACCACAATAATAACAATGCTTAGTATAAATATACGAAGTATGAGTTTTAATGTTACCTTTTTGTGGATCCTCTTGCATTGGAGATCGACGAGTCTTATTCTTTTTATCCTTGTTCAACATTGTTGCTTTCTTGACATTAGCAGAAGTGCTCTCTTTGATTGATGTACTTGAAGGAATGGTTGAACATGATACTTAGGCTTGACTTGTTTTACTTTTTTACAAGAAATAATATCATTTTTGACATCAGTGGAAGCTTCAAGTTGAGAAGAATTAGTAGCTTTAACAAATTTTACCTCTTTGTTAATATTTAAAGCATCTATTCCCTTATAGCCCAATCCTCGTGTATCACGATGATTTCTACTTGATTCTAACATTGAGGTTCAATTGTTTGAGCTAACATTGAACTATTTAAGGTCCAAAATTTCCTTTTCCAACGTCTTGATTTTATCAGGAGCACTAGCTAGATCAGCCTTAAGGCATTTTTCTCGTGAAGGATATTCACCTTCTTTATCTTCAAAATTCTTTTATTGAGAGTTAATGCTTGCATCAGATTCAACAAGTTTCTCTTCCAACCAATGAACTTTTTCAAGAGCCGCATCACGTTCTTTCTTAAATAATTCTGTTTGAGAAAGACTAAAACATACTTTGTCTTCAAATCTTCTTTAATCTTAAATAAACACCAGAACACAAGAACTTGAATATCTTGTGATCAATCACGCACATAACGGAGTTTATTAACAATGGATTATCACAACATCGTCTTTAGCACTAACAACAGTCTAAAGATCCATGTCGAAACTTCGATCTAGTTTGAATGAATCTTATATCAGAAGAGAAGATTCTCAAGCATAAACAAACTTGATGCAATCAAAGTTCAACCATCGTTAGTTAATCAAACCAATCGAAAACATAAGATAAACCGCAATTATATAGTTTCCCACCAATTATCTAGTTTCCCACCAACGGCACTAATAGAGCTTCTAAATCCCAAAGAAAACTTTAAACTGAGCGGTCGTAAGAGATTTTGCCTAATTAGGTTACTCTCCTCTCCGAATAGGCGGCTTCACCAGTAACAACACAACCGAGGAAGTTTGCTGCCACGAAGGATTAGTTTGCCAGAAATGCAAACTTCAAGTATTTATAGACAAGGAAGTTTGGACACCAAGGAATTTCCAAAACCGAAAATATTCTCAAGATATGCAATATAATTCCAAATCCGGTTTCCATAATTCCTAGAAATGCTCTGTCCAAAATATTGACCGAAAATCTCCTTGGAAAATCTCTAACTAGTAAATGCACATTACTAATTCTTATTTTCCATATATAGAATTAAAAACCTTAAATAAAAGATTCTTAACTTATTTAATTTCGATTCTGGGATTTTCTTCCTTTAGATATTAAGGAATAACTTTGAATAATAAAAGATAAACACTAATGCACATGTTCAAAGTATGTCGACATCCTTACTTTGTAAGTCCTCTTTCATACTTACAACCTTGAAACCGATTTTCCACACTTCCAAACAAGTTTAGAATTGGTTCATCTGACTTTCAAGAACTATGTGATTGATCAAGACACTCAATCACAAATCATGGGTTTAACGGTTCTACCAAAACAAGTTTCGGTTCTACCTCCATGTGAGTATTGTACATAGTCACACTAGCTTTCCAAAATTCGTTTGACTAGGTACTAGGATCGGTTCCTCACATATATATGGTATCTAACTTATATCTGTTGCACATGTCCATAGGATCGATTCCCCTTTGCCTAAAAACGTGTTGCACATGTCCATAAGATCGATCCCTCTTTCTGCTATAAACCTTGTTGCACCTCATACAAGGATCGATTCCCCTTTGTGATGTGTTGCACCTCTTACTAGGATCGGTTCCCCTTTACCCATAGTTGGTCATACACGCTCACAAACTCGACCATACCATCATTTGATTACTTAAGATCGGTTTCACTAATAAAAGTCATACCAATATATAAATCATGCCTTTGTGAATAGTTTTACCAAGAACACAAACAAGTCATGAACGGTTATACTAATCACACATATTGGTTGTTCAAAAGATATGCAATGAATAACAATACCAATAATGCCTGGAGATTTCCTTTTCGATTCGAAAAACAAGTTCATGAACTTACTTCCTTAAAAAACTTGTAGAACATTGTTTCCTAGGATGAAATCCTCACCTCATATCCATACATAATCACAATAGCATTCAAACGATTATGTCGATGTCTTATCTACAAAGTTTAATGGTTAAGAAATAAACCTCGTATTGTATTCCTTAATACTATCTAGAGTGTTCATGCTTCACAGTTTTGTTTTCAATATGCACGACTTGAAAGATACATTAGAGAATGAAGCAGTTCAAGTCAAATATCACTAACCTAAAGTGGAAGGATGATGTTGTCATTGTAGCTTCTTACTTATTCACTTCTTCAAGTCTTCGCAATACTTGTAAAGTCTCATATCCAAATACTTTCAAGCTAACCTATACGAAGTTGACTCTAGTACATAATCAAGCGACTCTTAAAATGAGTTTCGATTCACTAAAATATGACAACCAAACTTGACATACCAACACTTGGTGGGTTCAACCGAGCTATGCTCTAACACTTAGAATTTTAAGTTCAGGATAAGAAAGTAATTGCAACGATCTTTCAACGTTATATATCACTATCCGATGGTACCACTTTGTAATCCTTCTTTTTTGCTGGTGTATTATGAAAAGTTCACCATTTACCGAATCAGAAAATTGCTATGAATATTCATCTTTCCATCTACTTCTATTAACACATTGGCTCTATTTCATTCAAGAAATATATATGTTCCTCATGTTTTTCCCAGAATCATTTATCTCAATGGTACGCATATTTAAAATGGGTTACATTTACATCCTTTCTAATTAGTCGGGTCCAATTTCTACTTTTGGTGCGATCTGGTTTCATGCAATTCATCTGAGAGTCTGTACTCAATGTAAAGATCAATTACTGCCTGAGAGCATAAATAATAATCATAAACGAAATTTAAGATAATAATCGTGAATACTACAACTTATAGCACTTTATTCCTAAGAACATGCAGTTGGACTCGAAGGACGAACAGGTTAGATACCTTTTAGTTGTCATTGAAGTTGGTAACCACTATATAGTAAAAAAATCACCATTGACAAATAAGGGTATGTTAATCGACCAAACGATGCTCAAAAAATTCTAAATCAATGCCTAATAAATAGTGTCAGAGTCTTATTGATCAGTGCAATTTTGAACCAATGATCTGCAATAATAATAATAATAATAATAATCTGCTAGAACGGGCCCTAGTTCAGCTGGTCATCCCCGTTCCCCAAAGTTTCATGCGTTCCAGGAGGTCTCAGCACAACAACCTGTTCAATTAATATAGTAGTATGTTGTTGAAGTTTAGCTTGTTAGGCGTCCGACTAGTTAATGTAATACTATTTATCTATCTAATAATAATAATAACTAGATTTTTTTTAACATATACCCGTAACAAAGTTCAGCACCTAGCAAGAAGACGTTTTAGCTCGGATAGCGCACCAAAGCACATACACAAATGGGCGAGAACCATATGCATATCAATGATGCCTTCATCCCACGCTCTTATAACAAAGCTTGGACAATCTAATATGTGAAAGGATTCGGCCCAAAGTCCTTTATGCTCCAAAACACTTTAGACATATACCATTTTCACAATTAAACTTAATTAGAGAATGAATGGTACTCGAAATTATAGTTAGACATTTTGGTTTGTTTTCTTCTTGGAAAAGAGATGCTCATATGAAACAGGAGTAATTTTCCTAAACATTCTTTATGTGTAGCGAGTAACCCGATCGCCGTCGAGTTGAGTCGTCGATGTACTTGTATCCAAGACAATAAATCACGGAAAAAAAATAAATAAGGAAGGAAACAATATGTAAGTGCTTGTAATAATTTCCCTAGTAGCGCAAAAAATTACTAATTAAAATCAGCCAAATAACTTTTAAATAAAGATTAACTATACAAAAACTAATTAAAAGCTAGTAATCTTTACTGAGGTCCGGTCTCCAAAGGACCGGATCTAAGCAAAAGTGGAAAAGAATAAAGGTGTTTTTCTTTTTTTTCTTTTTGAGAGTGTAGCGAAAAAAAAAATAGCAAAATTAAAATGAAACAATGGTTAATCAAAAACAAAGTTTTGATTATGAATATTAAAAAAGAATTTGCAAAGAAATTTAATATAACTTCAATCATCGATGATTTTCAAAACTTAAAAGAACGACGTGCAACGTTTTTTCTTTCTAATAATTATAAAGTTAAAAAGATTCGACCCAATTTATTTTTATAACATTGCCAGTAATAATTTTTTTTTATTTTTAATCTTAGCTATCCCCATGGGTAAAAATTATTGTTCGGTCCCAGTTAATTTGTATAATAAGAAAAAAATCATTGCATTCGCCATTGATGACCATTATTGCTACAATATTGTTCCCCCTAATTAATTCTTCATATTTTATAATATATTTATTATTGTTAATTTAACTGGCAAGATTTTTGTATATTTATTTACTAGTATTAAAAGTTGTATTTATTTCCTTATCAAAAGAACGATAGTTTTTGCTTTAAGAGACATTTTAAGGGAAATAAATATGTACTATATTAAATATCTTTAGGAAAGGTCGTTGTTTTTTATCTTTTTAAAAACCATAAGTCTTGTTGGGTGACTGGTAGCTTTTGTTTATGGTGTGGATTCAAGTATGATGACATGTTACATGTTATTGTGATAGATACAGGGATATGATGCAGAATTAATGTACATCCGGGGACGAGTGATCCTGAAGCAACTTTTATTTCAGGTGATAATTTCTGGGTCTTAATGGGAAAAGTTTGGACATAGTATCAATTTTGGATCACCTGCGAAATTTTGGATTAGAATAACAAAATTTGGGACGAGTGATCTTGAAGCAACTTTTATTCCATATGATAAATTTTGGGTCATAATGGGAGAAGTTTGGACATAGTATCAATTTTGGATTAGAATAACAAAATTTTGAGTTGTAGTGTAAAGAAATTTGATCACGAGTCAGATTGGTTATTCAATAAATTTTGAATTGCATGGCATTTGTATCACCGTGCCACACTCTATATCACTTCACGATACAGATTTTGAATCACTAAGCAAATTGTAGGTTGTATAATGTTACGACCCTCCATCGATATTGTCTCCACTTAGCCACTGTGATTACCAGCAATGTGGATTTTCAATGGCCACCGTTGCGGTCATCCAGCAGCAATTTCCTGAAAACTCAACCATTCTTGGATTACTCCCTCCCAAGTACGCTTAATTGCAGAGTTTTCTGCCAAAAATATGAAGCCAACTGTGCTGAAAATGTCTCGGTATAATACAGACGCTCCTTGCGTCTTATGAGACTGTATCTGGCATAACGGCCCAGCATACTCTCCCACCCGAGCACAAGTGACATATCCTTAGTTGTATCCCAACTATCACCAATATCGTTACCACTTACCCACTGTTGTTATCCAGTAGTGTGAGATTTTTACTGGAACTACTGCGCTCATCCAACAGCAGATTTCCGAGAGGTCACCCACTGTGACTACACCTGGCCGAGCACGCTTAACTGAGAAGTTTTTCCCCCACAAATTGATCAAGTGTACCCATCAGCTATAATGTAGATGTCCACTGCCTCATGTGAGACAAGTATCTGGCACAACGGACCAGCATACTCTCCCACCCGAACACAAGCGATCTGTCTTTAGTTGTATCCCAAATATCACTGATATTGTTCTCAGTTACCCATTACTGTTATCCAGCAATATGAGATTTTTACTCGCACTACTGCTGTCATCCAGCAGCAGCTTTTCGAGATGTCACCCATCTTGTCACTACTCTCGACCGAGCATACTTAACTAGGAAGTTTTTCTCACAACTCGATCAAGTGTACCCATTAGGCCTCGTCATAATGTAGACGTTCCTTGCCTCTTGTAAGACCAGAATATGGCATAAATGCCCATCATACTCTCCCACTCGAGCATAAGCGATCCGCCCCTAATTGTATTTCAGCTATCACCAATAATATTCCTATTTTCCCACTGCCTTTATCCAGCAGTGTGGGATTTTGAATGGCACTACCGCGGACATAGCAGCAGCCTCCCGATAGGTCCTCCGTCCGATAACTACTCCCTGCCGAGCACGCTTAACTGAGAAGTTTTTTCCACAACTCAGTCAAGTGTACCCATCATGCCTCGGTGTTAGTAAAGGACAAACTATTACCTATATTCCAATTGGCTAACCCTATCTGCTGAATCAGGGTATTACAATACCACCCCCTTAAATTGGAGTCATCCATGACTCCATAATATATTTCCAATCCCAGATCTCTGAAGTTTCCTACCTCTCATAATACCATTACCTGACCTATTCCATCCAGCGTACTTTCTCACCCTCAACAGATAACCCGTCGTCGACTCGGGTACCATTTTTAATTACCCGACTCTCTAGCCATATTGTCCCTAGTTAGTCACTGCGGTTATCCGATAGTGTAGGTTTTTATCTGGAACCACTGCGGTCATCAAACAATAGCTTCCTGGAAAGTCACCCATCCCTGGATTACTTTCGCCAAAACATGCTTAACTGCAGAATTTTCGATCAATTCTGCAGCCAATTGTACTGAAAGCCCTCGATATTACATATATTCCATTTGGTGAACCCTACCTGCCAAATCGGGATATTACAAGTTACAAGATAGATTTTGGTCTCAATGGTTAATATTGGATCATATTATAATTTTTGGTTCATGTGACACCTTATAGGTCAACCAACAATCAAGAGACTACAAAATGAATATTGGGCCATGAATCAATATTTTCAAGCCTAATAGCCAATTTTTAGTCATAGTAGTAGGTTTTAAGTCGTGGTGATATATATGGGTCGTGGTGAGACATTTTACATAGATTTTCCGACACAGTAGTCATAAAATGAATTTCTAGTCATAATAGCAGAGGCAAATTACAGATGAGTCATGAGTTGCAGATTCCGGACCATGAGGCAATATTTCGCAATGCAGATTTCAGGTCAATCATGTAATTATTGGGCTATAAAGTATATTTTAGCTCTGAGGATAGATTTTTGCCAACAAAGTAGACTTAGGTTTTCATGACACATTATAGGCCACCTAAACATTTCCGATAGCATGACAAATTTTAGGCCACAGTGCAGATTTTGAGTCTTACAACGCAGACTTTGAGTCACCGCATAAATTTGGATCCGAGGCGGTTGATTGTAACTCAAGAGGCAAAATTTGAGGCCCGAGGGAAGTTTGGGCCTGGTTACAAGGCCACTACAAGAGTACAAGGTCACATAGGCAGATTTGAGTTACCACGTAGACTTTTGGTCGTTGGGTTCAGGGAGTGGTTAGGAGTGTATGCAAAATTTGGGGCCACCGGGCATTATGCAGTACTGGTTTACGGCGTTTCAGGACATATTTTGGCCGGA
This sequence comes from Papaver bracteatum, assembly GCA_023529315.1. Lineage (NCBI taxonomy): Eukaryota > Viridiplantae > Streptophyta > Magnoliopsida > Ranunculales > Papaveraceae > Papaver > Papaver bracteatum. The sequence goes on along the minus strand of JAJJWX010003277.1, from coordinate 13,377 downwards.
CGAACTAATTTTTTTTTTTGAAAGATACGTGCTTTTGTGAAACGAGCAAGCAGAAATCAAATACCAAAAGATATCAATTTCCTCAAAGTTAAAATTTACAAAAGATTATCGCCTATTCCACTATGGAAGAGACGTTAGCACTCCATAATGAGGTGGTGAGGTGACATAAAAATGCAACATTCACACAACAGACCGGTGACTAATTCTTCAAGTCGTGACTCCGGACCGGTATATCGCCAGTAAAAAATTCAAAATATCCATCAATACATTAATTAGTAAAATACTTGATATGTTTATGTAAGGGAGGAATTAGCATGAGCGTTCAAGTATAAATCGTTCACGAACGTGTGATATGTAACTTGAAGCCCTGTTATCAACAGTTTCTTCAAGCTTATTACCACCACTTCTACTACCAGAACTTACATCTGCAAATGATACCTTATGTTGCTTTGGAAGGGTAGGAAGTGTCATCTCTGCTTGATGTACTACTTCAGGTGCTTGAACCATAACTTTGGTGCTTGTCGATGAAGAAGACTTGCTTGTTTTATAAAAAGACATAACCACTTTGCTTTTATTGATGATTTCTCTCAGTGCCTGGTTCGACTCCATTTGTCGATCGAGTCTCTAACGTCTAAACTGCTTATAAACTAGAACCAAATGATAGATGAGGATGGAGATGGAGATGATTTCTTTTCTACCATGAGACTAGTTATTTATAGTAGTAGTGGTGGTGGTATATATCCCGTTATATGGGATTTGGGATGAGATAGACATGAAATTTCAAATCTTATCGGTATTCTAGAACGAGCCATGCATGGGTCCTCAGAATCATCAAAAATTGGTAATATTGAATTCGCCTCTTTATGGATAAGGGAGCATGTTTTGATTCTAAAAAGGGCATTATATATCTCGGAATATATTCATTCAGAGTTGCTTTTCTAAAAACTTTCCTAGCCGGGCACACTCTCACAACGAAATACAGTACTTCACTCGTTACCATATGGAAGACAGCAGTGAACTTGTTTTTCTTTCTGAAAGAGAAATTTTGAACCTTGCATTTTTCTCAAGTTGCTGTGCATGGACATTCTAATATCCTATATTTCTAATTTTTGTGGATGGCCTGGTTTTTTATTTCTATCGTCTTTAGAGGACCCTTGATGCGAACAAGCGAGCTAAATTATGTTCTGCAATGAAGGCAATTCCATGTTTTATGGACCACCTTACATATGGTTTTGCTGAGATTCGGTCCTGCAATATGGACCGCAACTAGAACCGTTTCAGTGTGAAGTCGGTGAGCACACACACGCCATAGGTGGGATTCCAAGCGATCATACCCCTCTCGCTACTTGCCCATGCTAGCTAGTCGGCTTATTGTATAGCGCCAGATGCAACACCTACATGAACTAGGCAACACATGAGCGCATTTTGCAGATTAATTTAAAGTTCAAAGATGTTTCTCGCATTAGGACTCTTACATATTCTATTCAAGTTATCTGAAGAACTGGGCAACACATGAATGCATTTTGCAGCTTAATCTAAAGTTCAAAGATGTTTCTCGCATTCGGACTCGTACAAGTTACCTAAATCTAAGGTCATATAGTTTTGCAGTCTTATCTGAAGAACTGGGCAACACATGAATGCATTTTGCAGCTTAATCTAAAGGCAAAAGATGTTTCTCGCATTAGGACTCGTACATATCTTAGGTTAGTATAGTTTTGCAGCCTTATCTGAAGTTCAAATATACGCATTACGTATTATGACTGGTACAGATTCAAGGCATCTAAACTCGGATACAGTGTATGTACCTTTGTCATGGGTCAAGGGATAACTACTATTACTAGAAGTAGCAGTCAGGATATATGAATCATGGGCAAGGGTCAAAAGTCACTGCTAATTATACAATGACCGAAATCTTATATATTCCCTGCGTTTGATTGGCAATCAGTGAATCCATCTGAGCATGACAACATTATCCTTGAATATATTAAACTGGAATGGAAAAAATTAAGCACTTTTTGGCTATTGAAGTATATATCGGGCCACCACCACCACCACCCCCCTAAAAATTCCCATATCTTTGCTTTCAAACCCTCCAAATCTTTCCCTCTTGTACAAGGTTTTAAATGGAGGTGCATTGAAATATTTTTAGGGTTCTGTTTTGGGATAACAAATGCAGCTATAGGCTTAATCCAATAACTGCAATATAAAATACAAAAGGAAAACAAAAACATGCTCTCTTATCCAAAAAGAGAGATCAATCTTTGTGTGTGTTTTTTTTTTTTTTTTTTTGATGATTATGAGGAGTTGAGGACCCATTGCCCATTTCTATATGCAGAGAAGATCTAACTTCATGTCTATCTCATCCGAGACCAAAACCCCCCATACTACTACCACGCTACGTACGTACTACTATAAATAAGTGGTCTCATGGTTGGATAGAAATCATCTGCATCCTCATCTTCAGCAATCATTCGGTTGTTAGTTTACAAATACTTTACAACTTAGAGATAGAAAGAGTTCGATCGATACACAGCTAGAAGAGCAATGGAGTCTAACCAAAAACTAAGAGGAATGGTTAACAAAAGTAAGGTGGTTATGTCTTTCTACAAAACAAGTAAATCTTCTTCATTTACAAGCAACCAAGTTACTGTTAAGGCACCTGAAGTGGTACGTCAAGCAGAGACGTCACTTCCTCCTTTTCCAAAGCAACATAAAGTTAAATTTGCGGATGTGAATGGTGGTAAAAGTGGTGGTAATAAGCTTGAAGAAACTGTTGATAACAGGGCTTCGAGTTACATATCTCATGTTCGCGAGCGCTTTAGGCTTGAACGAATTGATTCAGCTCGAGAAGAGCAAGACATGCATTACTAATGATGCAGCTCATTTACGTTAATGCTGATTTATAGGATAACGTAATTGACTTATCAATTAACTAATTGACTTATCAATGGATACACCTCGAGACCTGTTTTGCTTGGCGACGTACTAGAGTGACTTGAAGAATTAGTCACCGGTAAAACTTGCATTAGTATGTAAGTTACTAGGGCTTAACCCGTGCTATAATGACACAGACATAATTTTTATTTAGTTATGCATTTTTCGATATATGAATATTAAATATGATATATTAATATCAAGTTTACCCTTCTTATTATTACAAAAGTAAATGAAAACCCGATAGATATTTTTATTCTTCACTCCACAAATCCTTTCTAGCATTTCCGCCTTGACATTTTCCCATACTATGCTCTCCTTTCTCAAGTTGTATCCTCCAGCCAGCCATGAAATTATATCGGAATTAATCTTTACATATTTTGTCCCCCCATAAAAATATTATTTGATATGTTTTTTTAGTTTACATAGATATCTTATCGATTCTTTGAAATGGTATTACCTTCACTACAAGAAAAACTGGATTAAGCGACCAGGCATTTTTGGTTGCAAAAGCCCATATTGAGTCGCTTTAACCCTTAAAGTGACTTAATTTGGCTCTCGCTCTTGAGTTGCAAAAGGTGGGATTTCTACAAGTCTAGAGCAGCTAGGCAATCGCTTGAGTAATCAACCAACTATCATGTAGCGTCTAATTTCTTAATTGCTTCATAGTTTGACCGACATTCTTAGAGCAAGCAAGATAATGATCGCTTTAGATCTAGACCAACCTCCCTGGAGCAAGCAAAATAACCATCGCTTCATAGATAGACCAACCATAATAGAGTAAGTGAAACGTTGATCGCTTCATCGATAGACCAACCATTACTAGAGCAAGCGAAATACCGATCGCTTCATAGCTAGACCAAGTACCCTATGAGCGATTGAAATACCTAGTTAATAGATACATGGAACAACTTGGCCTGAAGTTGATAGCTTAAGTTTTTAAGCTACCAAATTTATTCTGATTGCTTAATACCTAGACCAAGCACACTAGGAGCAAATGAAATACGACCTAAAGTGGGTTGCTTAAACTTTTTAAGCAACCAAATCTTTGTGCTCCCGGTTTAGAAAATCCGAAAATTAATTACAATTTAAAAATTAATACCGGAGTTAATTACTAATTAAGATTCTATAATTATAATTATCCACTTCTGATTATAAAAATCAATCCTTCATTACACGTGATATGTACTTCAGTATCCCAACCCCAAGCAAATTAACTTGTTACAAAAAAGACAAAACCATAAAGTTAATGTATTGGTTCGCCAGCCATCTCTGAAAAGCAAAAAAAAAAAAAAAAAAACTTAAGCTATCAACTTCAGGCAAAAAAAAAAAAGACTTAATTTTAATCGGATATCATCAGTTTTTCCAGTTATCCGTCATCTTAACAGAATGTCCATTGACTTCAGTCAACCTCACTCGTTATCTATCAGTTATATCCAAGTCTCTCGTCCTCACTCTATTTCTCTTGGATTCCATGGGTTTATATGGATATCTACCGAATTTTCATCAACTTCACTTAATTTAACTTGTTATCCTTCATCTTACCCGATACCAGTCGGCCTCACTCAATATCTCCCAGACTCTACATGTTTCTTCAATTATCACCAATAAGAATCGATTAAATCAAATGGGGTTTTTGTGGATACTTTGTTTTGTTGGAATTTTTGTACATAGATAGTGATACCTTTAGCGTTATAAGTCATGGCTTCAAAAAGCAATGCAAATTTCAGTCACACAAACGCTAACCACACGAAAGCTAACAAAAACAGGATCCGCGTGATATTGTAACAAGCCAATTGTAAACCATAATCTTCGATCATATGGCTATATAAGCAAAACACAAAAGGCATGCGGATTACTACCTTATCCAACGGTGGCAAATATTTCCACCACAACTTTTATGGATCCGCACGATATTGTAACAAGCCAATTGAAAACCAGTATCTTCAATCGTATGGGCATATACCCAAAACACAAAAAGCACCCGGATTGCTACCCTATCCAACGGTGACAAAAATTTCCACCACAACTTTAATGTGGCGCGAAAACATGTTGGAACAAATGAATGGGCGAGAATGTTGGCGCGTTTTTTTATATTTTTGGGTGAAATCTAAAATTCATGTCAGGTAAAATCCTTAAAATTGAAACCCTGAGGCATAAACTCTCGCCTACTCTTGGAAACCTCTTCTATCTCACCTCTTTCTTTTTCTTTCACAGTTTCAATTCTCCTATAAAATGTCTGATCCCTCTCGCCTATCTCTTAGAAACTAAAGCAAATAGCAAAATTGAATCTTTGATCCTTCTTTTTCACTTTTGATTTATTCTTGAAATGTCTTTCATCTTGATTTCTTTCATTTTGAAATCCAAGATCCAAAAAAGAGAAATTAAGGCTTTTCAATTTCTCTCAGGTACAAAAATTGGGGTTTCAGTATATCTCTCGGGTTTTTTTTTTTTTTTGATTCCGATGTGGATTTTGATTTAAAAGGGGAAATTGAAGTTTTCTGAAAATAAAAATTGGGGAAACCTCGAGGATTTGTTGTAATGGGTTCTCTTGATTTTCTTCAGTTTCATGTCATTATTCCCTTCTCCAATTTTTTGTTTTGTTTTGATCGAAATTTCTGGTAAAAACTATCTGTTATTCAGGAGTTCCAAGATTATTTGTTTATTGGAGATCTTGTTTTGTTTTAATGATTGGCCGACCATAAGGGAGGCCTTCTATGTGATGAGAAATCTACAAATTGTCAGTCACGGAAAATTTCCTAAGCTATTAAAATTGAAATTTTAAATTTTACAATTTCACAAAATTGAGGATAAATATAGGGTAATCAATCGAATTGATCATCAATTTCCTTCAAGAATAGTCATACAAACATATTATCAGTTCAAACTTCTCCAGAATATCTATTGTATCGATCGGATTCGATCAATTTCATTATCATATTCGTTCCAGATTGGAAAAAAATCGAAGTTCAGCTATGATTAAATTCACAGAATTAATAAAAAAAATGATCAAGTAGAGCAATTTATACATATATCAAACTTAATAAAACAACAAACTATTCAAAATTTCATACATCATTTCTCTGAAAATAAGTTAATTAAAAAATATCAAATCTGGAAAGAAACAGAGGTACACAGTAACGTACAGAGATTTCGGGGCACAATCCCGGTTAATCGCGGGTGTAGGAGATGATGAACCGGGTCAGGTCAAAACCGTACCCGATTAATTAGCCCAGAATTCCTGCAATAGATACTAGAGATAGGTGTAACTTACTCTCACCTTCATCACCACCACAATGAAATTCAGGAGCATGAGGTTCAAGCCTTTTCATCTGATTCAGAAACCGATAACACCAACCATCACATCATCCACCATTTCATATAATTGCTTCTCAATATCTTTCTCCCCAATACGACCATGATAACCTACTAAACGATATCGACAGTTAGTGTGACTGAAACAAAAAAATGGCAGAAAAAACTGTAGTTCATGGTCGAGGATGTGAGACAAAATTAAGAATAATAAAAGAGTAAAGAGGGGAAGGGGAAGGGGAAAAGAGAACCAAGACCAGGAAAGGAAATAAATGAAAATTCGTTGTTTGTTCCGTTGAAATAGAAATAAATGACTACATTTACCAATATATCCCCAATCATCTCTTCTCTTAACACTTGCTGACCATGCATTAATGATATAACAATACGTGGAGCTTTCAAGTCTGGGTCTAGTGAGGATATAACGCGTGGTTCATGCGCTTATGTTGTTTTTTCCTTTTTCTTTATAAAGTAGCCTTAATGTACGCTTTTGTTATTGGGAGGGAGTTTTTTTATCAAGGGAGTAGAAAATCGCCAGTTGACTCACCTAATATGAACTTGTCCGGTATTTTTTATGAATCGGACAAAATTGTCCTCACCCAAAAACCTTACACCTATCAAACTTGTCCAGTATTTTTTTCCTCTTCAGTGTTCCTCTTTTACTTCTTACGCTCCTGAACTGGGAAGAACAAAACTATGCCCTAGAAAAAAAAATTTGTATCTTCTGAAAAATCTTGACCAAATCATTTAGAACGGGATCAAGATATAATGGGACGGCATGAAAAAAAGCTATCATCTTCACAAGATCTCTCCAAGTAAGTTGAATCCCAAAATAAGAGATTTTCATTTTTTTTTTCAAAAATCCAATATTCATAAGAAAATTCGTTAAGTATGATTCTTTGATTGATTGATTGTGATGAATGTTAAATTTTATTTAAGAATTAGGGTCAGGTGAGTTTTAGGTTAATAATTAGTTAAGTATGATTCTTCTCAGTTTATATGTTGAGTTCTAGTCTCCGTCTAATTAATCTAAAGAATCAAACAACTTTACCAAATTCAAATCGTTTGAATCAAATTCAAACGGAAGCTTTACCAATTCTTATTAATCCAAATTACCCAGTACCTAAATGGCTATCACAAAAAATTCAGCAATTGTAATTTGACACTCAAATTGGTACTGCCAGTTTCTAGAGTTTGGGTTTTGCCGACAGCTTTACTAACTTCTAATTGGCTTTTAATTCCACAGTAATGTTTTAAGCTCATAAATTTCGGTTAATTTGTTGCGATTTCTTGCTTGTATAGGTGGGTAACAAAATTGTAGTTATTTATGGAGGTTATGTTGTAACTAATATTATGTCTTCACTACATCTCCTGCTGTTATAGGTTGCCCGAAAGGCCAACGAAAAGGTCATCATCATCAATTCGAAGGTGTGATCGACTGTGTAACAAAGAGTTTGTGGAAGAGGTTGACAAAGATACTTTGGTAGAGAGTGATAATGCTAGTGGGAGTAGTGACGAGGATAGTAAGAACGATGAAGAAGATGAAGAAAAGAGTGTTGATGAAGCGAATTCCTACGAAGATGATAACAAGGTTGGTGATGAGTATGATGAAGAGAGTAATCACGAGGACGCTGAAGAGAATTTTGGAGATGTTGATGTTGATATTGTAAGAGCTTCTTCTAGTAGAAAAGGAAAAAAGGTGGTTGAAGCAAGTGAAATCCCAGGGCAACCTATTAATCCACATCTTCTATCATATTATAGAGACCACATTGCGAGATTAATATGGGAAAATGAGGTATGTTGAGTTGTATATCTATTTTTGTTGTATTCAGTTACTATTTTGTGATTAATTTATTTGTTTGTTCTGTAGAATCCAAGAGAAAACCCAATACCATTGCTTAAACTCCATCAACACCAAGATTTAGTCAAAACAAAATGGCCTATTGAAAAAGAGTGTGTTGAAGTTCAGGAGTATGTAAAAAAAAAGCGGTTTGTATTCGTTAATCAAGTATGGCCATGATAAGATTGATCGTTCTCTTATCAATGCTTTTCGTGAGCGTTGGTATCCGGAGACCAACACATATCACCTACCTTTCGGTGAGATGACTATTACAATTGAAGATGTTGAGCGCACCACGGGACTTGATGCTAAAGGAAAAGTAGTTGAAGGAGTGTTTGGGGCGAAGACTATGACTTGGGATTACACGTATGATTTGATAAAAAGAACTCTTGGAAAGACTAAGAAAGAACTTGAGATTGAAAAGGCATTCGGTGGCACTGAAAAAAAATTAGAAAGAAAATTGAAGCTTAACTGGTTAAGGAAAAAGTTTACAAGTAAAAAGAATGATTCAAAGAAGAGGAAAGAGCAATGTGCTAGAGTATATATACTTTATGTAATTGGCTCTATTGTATGCGGCGATAAATCAGGTTCAAGGGTCAATGCATATTTCCTACAATTTTTAGATAATTTAGATGAAGTGAGTAGCTACTCGTGGGCTACAGCTTGTTTGGCTTGGATCTACCATCATTTGGGCCAAGGTTCTCGAACTGAGGTGTATTCTATGGCTGGTTGTATGACTATCATTCAGGTAACAATCTGTTTTTTCATTTGTTCTCTTATATTGTATTGTTAATAGTGAAACTAATGTGAATATTATATGCACTAGGTATGGATTTATGAGCACTTTCCGACTCTCGAGAGGCATACATTAAAAGGTGGATATGAGGAATGTAATCCCCGAGCTTCGTTGTATATACCAATACAACCAGAAAGGAATCTTGAACTTGATTTGGTTGACTTGCGTGAAAAACTTGATGACCTTACTGAAGAAACAGTGACATGGGATCCGTATAAGTCAATCCGAGATGGTTCTATTCATCAAGTTGCTCACTACACAGGACCACTAAAATGTTTTGATATGGTCGAGTGGCACAATCCTAACAGAGTGCTAAGACAGTTTGGTGTTATTCAAGATAAACCCCATGGTGTTTTCCTGGATAAAGAAAAAATGGTTTCGAAGCCAATCGGTTTCAAGTCTTATTATCCTCACTTGGATGGATATAGTTGGAGGGTATGGGATTCATGTTTGATACCCAAGCGTAGTTTACAGTGAAAAGTCTTAAATCCATGGGATTGCGAGGATGGTTATAAGAAATGGTTTTCTGAAGTTTATCACACCCGAGTAGCTAATCTTAAAACAAGGATTCTTGCTAAATCTTTTATCGATGAACATGAAGGCAAAGTTGCAACTACAGTAAGTTACAACAAACTTTTTTTTTTTTTGCTTATTTTCATTCTTGATTATAGTTGATCTCTCTCACTGAATTGGCTCTTATTTGGTTTAGAAAAGGAATGTCGGAATGATTTGGAAGTTTGTTTCCTGCTCTGGAGCTGAAGATGAGCCATTAAGCCCTTCTAGAAAAGATCATTTACTGAAGATGCTTGAAAACTATGACAACCCTGAAAGATCAGATCTTTTCCATGATTCTGACGAGGATATATGTACTGGAAGTTTGCTGACACCCCAACAGAAGAAGAAGAAGAAGCACAAGAACTGACTTTATGCTATGGATTTCTTCTTGTCAATATTTTGGATGCTTTGTAAATAGTTGGAAATGTTAGAACTGACTTTATGCTATGGATTTCTTGCTAAACATGGTTGTTGTATTAGCTCATGCAGTTTTAACACTTGTTGAAATTAACAAGTAACAAAGCAAATTAGTTAGATTTTGTTTGTCAGTTAAATTCATCAAAATCCAGGATTTTATTTTGCATTCTCGTTCGTCCTGGTAAACGAGAATATGATATTTCACGCTCTCCAGGAAAAACGAGAAATGAACAATCCAATGTTTTACGGTTTTCAAAGTTCACGTTTCCTCTGGATGACGTGAAAAAAGGAATTCTCGCTCTCCAGGTGCAACGAGAAACCGAACAATTCAGTTGCTTCCAATTTATGAAAGTCACGTAGCGTGTGGACTAGGTGAAAAAAGGAATTCTCGCTCTTCAGGTAAACCGAGAAATCATAAAATCAGATGTTTTCGGTGTATGAAATTCACGTTCCCTCTGGATAAGGTGAAAAACGAAATTCTCGCTTTCCATGTACAACGAGAAACCAAAAACTTCAGTTGTTTTTCAGTTTACTGTTAGAACTCTTGTTATGCAGTTTTCAACCAGAAATTCAAAGATCCAAGAAACAAAAAGAGTTTATATATTGAATTCAAAGATTCAGGTAACACAAAAAGTTTATATATAGATTAATATATGCAGAAGAGTATTTGAGAAGTGCCATTCACAAATTTACAAAAAGATAATGATGTGCACAACATCATATAAACTAGGGTTCATCAAGATGAACCGTTTCTTCGATCCGTGCCAAATGTTCATATTTTTTCATTCTTCCCAAGTATCGTTTTGACCAACCAGTTGAGTTTTCATTTTTTTGTTTCATCCAATAAGAAAATCTTGGAAGTGAAGACAACGGACTACATCTTTTGAATTTTAGCCCGATTAAATGATTGTTGTTGACATGACCGATAGCTACCATATTCTTATCAATACTAGGGTATAGTGTTGTTGGGACGAAAGTTATGCTTTGTAGTTCACTCAAATACACCAAAACTGTGGTGAAAGCTTCGGCAATGATAAACCCACTCTCATGCATTCTCAACCAATTGTTTTTATCTATGCCTTCCCTCAATTCTTCTAATAGATTTTTACCCCACATAGCCTCATATGTCTCTTTAATTTTATATTCCTTAGCATTGTCTCTCTCAAATACCTACAAGGGTTGTGATGCTTCACTTTGAAATTCAATTGCTCCAACAACACGTGATAACCGCAATTTTCATCCATTGGCATTTCTTGCGTTGCATAGATGAATTTCTGCATTATCGGAGGCATGAAACTCAAGTATTGTGGGTTAATTAAGTTGCTATTTTTTTTTCTGCTGCTAGCATTTCACGATTCCTTTTTTCACCCAATTTTGCCATAATAGCCATAGTTTTATTGACATGTTCATAGAAAGATGAGTCTCTTCCAGTGGATCTATCTTTCATTAGTTGTTTCTTGGACTTGCGCCCCCTTTGCACTTCTGATACTTCCGGCTCGTGAACATTGACAGTGCTTGGAAATGCAATTGGCTGCAGTTGAGCTCGCATTCTCACTTGTTCGTTTTCTGTCGCTCGTCCCCATGCATCCTGTATTGCATAGAACTCTGGTGTCTCTTCAAATGGTACTCTCCCCAAGTTTGGACACAAAGGTGAAATACTCAATTGCCTCCAAAAATGGTCAATCATATCGAGCGTTATGACTTTACCTTGTCTTTTCAACGCACGTATTTCACATGCACATGGAAGCCCATTGATTTTGCGAGCCAGACAATTGCATGTTATATCAATATCCATACTTTCGACCCTATTAGGTATCTCATTATATATGATATTCAAAGCTTTAATAGAGACAAAATTAAGGATTTCCGTGAACAATTCTTCCTATCTATGATCATGCATTTGTATTGTTTTGCTTCTCTCAAACTCAGACTCAACATTAACATGTTCATTCTCGTACGAACAATGCGCACGAAGGAAGCAATTTGCGAAGTTACCTCATGAATTCCCTAAGTATAGTTTTAACTTGGCATGAGCACTCTCAACTCTACTTGTTGCAATGTTATCGAAATGTTTAACGTTATTGGTCCAAGACGAAACAAACTTCTCTTTATATGGATCTAACCAAGTATTGATAACATACCTTACAACATCCTTGTGTGTCGGCTCCCATGTAGATATAAACTTATTTAGATTTTCTTAGTAATCCTCTTCCGACAATGACTTAACAATATCTTGCCATGCCTTATACCACTTCCTAAGTTGCTTCCTTTTTTCGTCTTGCTTTTCCTTAAATTTCCCCTTTACTTCTTTCTGGGTTATGATGGTATCTATCTTCTTCGGTTTGTCTTCATCACTAGTTGTTGTAAGATTGATCTTGAAAAACTTTTGACCATGAGCATATACATTTTTCCCTATGTTCCATGCACAAAGTAGATGGGACGATGTGGGAAACACATGTTTAATTGCGCTAATCAAACCAACTTCGCAATCTGTCACAAAAACTGAAGGAATCGCATTCTCTCTGTAAAGCCTATTTACACACTTTAAAGCCCATACGTAGTTTGCTTCTTTTTCACGGCTCATGAAGGCTACTGCAACCGTGAATGTTTCCCCCGTTGATGTATGTGATACAATATGGAATAAAGGTAACCTGTACCTGTTAGTTTTGTATGTGCAATCCAATAGAAGAAACTCATGAAAACATTGTGCCAACTTTACGGACTCCGGATGGGCGAAACATAGATCAGTTACCTTCTTTGTTAGAGGATCAAACTTATACTCAACCGTATAATGGTGTTCTTGAGCTAACTTGAAGAAATGTTGCATCAACGTTCTACCTTGCATTGCATATATTTTTAATTTACGTCTTGCATTGTTGATGGTTCTCATAGTTGAATAATTATTTCGATATTTATTTTTGATGCTTGTAAGAATTTCCAGAGGTCGACATCCACTATTTGTCAATTCAATAACATGCAACTTTTCTTCTTCTGCCAACCTCCCTGCGTATGCATGTCCCGTCAATGTAGTTGGAATAGGGTGATTGTGAAAACCGCAACCAACTCGAACATTCCATCTCTCAAACTTGTCACAACTAGCATTTAGACGGAATGGACACCCACACTTGATGGAACCGCATTTCCTCTTTTTTGTTGTGGTCTTTGGCACATGGTTTTTCGCTTGGTGACTAATAAGCTTACCACTTCTTTCACAAGACAATTGTAGCCAAGATCCTTGTGCAGAACCGCATAAGTCCTTAATCTTTGAGGATTTACACACAATTACAAAGTTGTGCGCTTTACCAACACCTATACACCATGACTGTAACTCTTCTCTAGACCCAAAACCATTTTTTCTTTGAAAATATTCTTTAAAATCGGGATATTCCGAGGGTACCGAAGAAACTGGCATAGGATGACTTTCTTCATTCATATGGAGAGTCGCAAATGGAACAACCTATCAAAATCAAGTGTGATATCAGTAAGACTAACCAAACTAAAACACTAACTAAAACAACTAAAA